>CAKXYN010000120.1:2472500-3951846 GCA_935064755.1 Tragelaphus eurycerus | reverse complement strand
CAGAGTGATTAGTTAAATATTTCTCTCAGTGGAGGTTGCTCATTTTAGTTCATTGCCAGTAAGAATAATGCAGTACCTTATGTGCTTCCTGAATTAGAAACTGTGGACTCACAATTTGGGCACTGGTCCTTCTCTGCTCTCAAAGCTACCTCGAGGATGTTCTTGTGACCCACATGCCTGATGTCCATCCATCAAGACACCTGATGCCTATCCTTCCTGGTCACCATCACACATCAACCCAATTTCCCCGGACCAACTGAGCTCCTGGAAATCTCGGGGGAGGGGTAAGAAGGGCCTACCTTATCCAAAAACAAGATGATAATATAACAGCAAAATGGGCACCTAGCAGAACCACAGTGCTGCTGCTGCTGCTAAGTCGCTTCAGTTGTGTCCGACTCTGTGCGACCCCATAGATGGCAGCCCACCAGGCTTCGTTGTCCCTGGGATTCTCCAGGCAAGAACACTGGAGTGGGTTGCCATTTCCTTCTCCAATGCATAAAAGTGAAAAGTGAAAGTGAAGTCGCTCAGTCGTGTCCGACTCTTAGCGACTCCATGGACAGAGGCCCACCAGGGTCCTCTGTCCATGGGATTTTCCAGGCAAGAGTACTGGGGTGGGGTGCCATTGCCTGTGAATGGTTCAAATAAGCACTTGCATGCTGTGTCTTTTTTCACTCCATGCCAGTTTTACTGAAGACAATGTTTTGTTTTTGCTTTTTTACAAATGCACATTGTTGCTAATCTTATTATTCTCTTCTCCTTTTCTTTAGACTTTTCCCATTATCTCAGGAAAATCGAACCCTCAATGCCTCCTTCTCTTGTCTACTTCCCTAATTTTCCATTTAGCTCAAAAATCACACTTAATCAATTCTTATAAAAGTGAGAGAACAGTAATTATACACCTCTATCAAGAACAAAGCTAGTGGAGGTGATGGAATTCCAGGGAGCTATCAGTCCGTGATGATGCTGTGAGTGCTACACTCATTGCCAGCATTGGCTCAGCAGTGGCCACAGTTGGAGGTCAGTTCTCCCAATCCCAGGCAAGCCAAGGTGCTCCTCGCACACTCATCTCCCGCTGTGTCTCCTCGCCAGCTCCGTGCCCCTGTTCGCTGGTGGCGGGCAGGTCCCACTCCGCTGATCATCCGTCTCCTGCCCCTTGACGGGGTCCCTCGGATCAGCACCTGATCTCCCCGGCCCCGCGGGCGTCCTCCGGCGGGTCCGAGTCTCCGGCTCCGGGGGGGCCCTCTGGGGGAGGGGGGCCCCACGCCTCTGTCCTCACTCATGAGGGGGCGGGCCCCGGTGACCCCGCACCGGGGCCGGCCGCGGCCCGCTGTCGGCTTGTCTCCTGTGGTCGTTGGTGGCTGCGGGGGCGGCGCGAGGAGGTGCTGTGGTGTTGGGAGACTCTGGGTCCACAGGTCCCGTCCATTCTGAGGGATCTCCTGATTCTGGGTGATGCTGCTGCGTTGGCCACCTCATGCGAGAGTGACTCAGGGCTCTGTGCGGGGGGGGGAGGGAGGGGACGCAGAGGAGAGAGGCTGGAGGCACACTCATGGATGCGAGTCTGAGGACCTCCGGGAGCTGGTGGGACGGGAGGCCTGGCATGCGGGTTCGGGGTCGCGGTCGGACACGACTGAGCGACTGATCTGATCTGATCAAGAACATGGGTCTTCCCTGGTGACTCAGTGGTAAAGACTCCTCCTGTCAATGCAGGAGACACAGGTTTGATCCTGGGGTTGGGAAGATCCCCTGGAGAAGTAAATGGCAACCCACTCCAGTATTCTTGCCTGGGAAATTCCATGGACAGAGGAGCGTGGCAACCGTGGGGTTGAAAAGAGTCAGACATGACTGAATGATTGAACAACAACATCAAAAACATTAAATTTATATACTTTGAGGTTACATTATGCATTGTAAAGAACATGGGGGTTTCCTGCTAGCTCAGCTGGAAAAGAATCTACATGCAAAGCAGGATCTTGGTTCAAATCCTGGGTCAGAAAGATTCCCTGGAGAAGGGATTTGCTACCCCCTCCAGTATTCTTGGGCTTCCTGGTGGCTCAGAGGGTAAAGAATCCGCCTGCAATGTGGGAGACCTGGGTTCAATCCCTGCGTTGGGAAGATCCCCTGAAGGAGGGCATGGCAACCCACTCCAGTATTCTTGCCTGGAAAATCCCCATGGAACAGAGGAGCCTGGCTGGCTACAGTCCGTGGGGTCACAAAGAGTCAGACAAGACTCAGCACAGCACAGCAAAGAGCTGGTGCCATTAACTTCTTAAGTCCATGAAAAAGGACTATTTTGCTTTGGAAACAGGCAAAAAATCTCCCTATCCATTATCCTAGTCCTTGGGAGCATGTTTTTCCTTAAGCAGCAATATTCTGATTCTGTGTGTATTCAATTGCTGACATTGCAGAAGTTCGATTTTCTACTATTTTTCATTGCTAATGTCTAATAATTCAGATACGTGATGAGAAAAGTAGGATTGTGTCCAGTCCAGAAATTTGGCCACTATCATTAGTTCTATTCCTAGAAGAAAATGCATTTTACATCCCTAACATGTGATTTCCAAGTTTAGAGCACAAACCATTTGAAAGTTGAAGACTGCTTGTACATATGTAACTAAAATATAGCTAAATATCTTTTAACATAACCATTCTGAATTTTCTACTATAATTCTGCTCAATTTATTCTGCTGCACAGTGTCACCACAATTCTGTGTTTAGGAAAGTGGGGGAAGCAACATGGTTACCATTATGTTCTTGGAGCAGCCAGGAAGAGCTGTGTTTCAATTTCTATTCAATCACTTGCATGCTCTATGGTTTTGTGGCTTTCATTTAACTTCTTTTAACCCTAGTTTTCTATTCCATAAGATAAGTAATATGAAATAAGACCAATAACTGGAACCAGGAGGCTAGTCCATACCCGTCCCAGAAACACTATTGACAGGAGCTCATAAAACCTCCAACCTCTCTTCACGGCCAAAAACAAGCAAATTCTCAAAAAACAAGCTGGCTCCAATACAACTACACACCCAAAGCATATTCTACTCACTATACACTCCCTACACCCTAAGAACAGCTCCACCCACAAACACCGATACTCATAACAACAAAATATAAAGCAAAAAAAATAAATACCAAAACAGTAACGCCCCAAACTAATAAAAAATGAAAAAAGAAAATTCTCAGCAGGTAAAGGAACAGGATAAAAGCACAAACCAAAAAAAGAGGAAGAAAAGAATACCTAAAAAAACAAAAAATTAGCAAATACAAATCTGAGAAAGCATTGAGAAGTGATTAAACCTAGAAGAAAAAAAAGAAAAAAAAAAAAAATAGACAAAAACTGAGGCAACAAAAAAAAGAGGAGAAGAAAGCAAGAGAGAATGGAGAATTAAAGGATAGAGAGAAAAAAAAAAACGAAAAAAGAGGAAATCTAAAAAAAAAAACATCGAGCCCAAAAAAAAAAAAGCATAGAGAACAAGAGATAAATAACTAAAATGGAAGAAAAATATCAACCAAGGTCCCAAAAAAAAAAAAAAAAAAAAAAAAAAAAAAAAAAAAAAAGAGAAGGGAAAAAAAAAAAAAAAAGAACCATAAGATAACAGCTGATCTTTCAATAAAACTTCAAGCAGGAGGGAATGGCAAGACAACTTAAAGTGATGAAAGAAAGAACACAGCCAGATATGACCAAAGATCATCAAATAAAGGAGAAATAAAACCTTAAGAAAGAAAAGCTGAGAGAATCACACCACAAAACTCTCAAAATATAAAACATTCTAAAGAAAAAAAAAGGAATAAAATTAAAAAAAAAAAAAAAGGCAAGGGATCATATTATCATTAACCTTAAATGTAAATGGGTTGAATGCCCCAACAAAAAAAGACTGGCTGATGGATAAAAAAAGATCATATATGAAAAAACACTTTCTAACACATACAAAAAATAAACTCAAAATGGATAAAGAGCTAAAGTAAGACAGAAACATAAAACTCCTAGAGGAAAACATAGGCAAAACACTCTCTGACTTACATCACAGCAGGATCCTCTATGACCCACCTCCAAATATTGGAAAAAAATCAAAAATGAACAAATGGGACCTAATCAAACTTAAAAAGCTTTTGCACAACAAAGGAAACTATAAGCAAGGTGAAAAGACAGCCTTCAGAATGGGAGAAAATAATAGCAAATGAGAACTGACAAACAACTAATCTCAAAAAATACAACAACTTCTACAGCTCAATTCAAAAAAAAATGACAATAAAAAATGGGCAAAGAACTCAATAGACATTTCTCCAAAGAAGACATACAGATGGCTAACAAACACATGAAAAGATGCTCAATATCACTCATTATCAGAGAAATGCAAATCAAAACCACTATGAGATACCATTTCACGCCAATCAGTATGGCTGCTATCCAAAAGTCCACAAGCAATAAATGCTGGAGAGGGTGCGGAGAGAAGGGAACCCTCTTGCACTGTTGGTGGGAATGCAAACTAGTACAGCCACTTTGGAGAACAGTATGGAGATTCCTCAAAAAGCGGGGATAGAACTGCCTTATGATCCAGCATCCCACTGCTGGGCAAACACTGAGCATAAGAGACACGTGTACCCATGTTCATACAGCACTGTTGCATAAACGTGGAAGCAACCTAGATGTCCATCACAGTGAATGGATAAGCAAGCTGGGTACAAACAAGGAATATTATCAGTCAAAAAAAATTGAATCAGTTCAGGGGTGGTGGAACTGGAGCCTATATAAGAGTGAAGTAGCAGAAAAAAAACAAAAAAGTATAAACGCATATATATGGAATTTAGAAAGATGGTAAAAAATAACCTATTTACGAGAAAAAAAGAGACACTGATGTATAGACAGACTTTGGACTCTGGGACAGGAGAGGGTGAGATGATTGGGGAGAATAGCATTGAAATATGTATAATATTATATCTGAAATGTATTAATTGTTCAAACTAAACACTATCATGTTACAATTTGTTCATACTAGATGTTTGTAATGTTTCTGATAATCAATAAAGAGATTCTTGATTAAAAAAAAAAAAAAAAAAAAAAAAAAGATAAGTAATATGTGAGTGCCCATCTCTTAGAGATATTGTGAAGAGTAAGTAAGGTCAATATGATAAATTTGTCACCTAGCAGGCACTCAACAATGGCCCTTTCTGAACAGTAAGAAAATGCCCTTTAAAAAAAAAATCATGCACCCATATCAGTAAAAATATTTTAATCATAAAGTCCTTAATTATTTACTTATAAATTATATACATGTTCCTTCTTGACTAACATACCATGGATATAAAACATATATAAAAAGAAAATTTTAAAAGAATGTGACAAAGTTAAAATAAACATTGCTCTAAAATAAATAAAAACATAAGGGATAAATGAGATGGTTGCTTTTTAAATTTTTCAAACATTTCCAGATGTCAATGCAACTCCAGATTTTTGCAATGGATTACAAAATTCCATGTCCAAGTTTGTTTTTTTTTTTTTTGTATGTGTGTAGAAATAGAAATGTTAATGAATGGCACACATTTTCAAACAAAATCACATGATGATATAAACATTTCAAAACCCCCATTTTCAGAAGACTGTTTCCATAGTACTAAAAAAGAAGCAGTTACTATCTTACTCACTCCTAAAATTTCACCTTTACCTTGATGGGATAGATTCATTTTATTTTGTTTTAAAATCTGTACAAGGCTTACTACTGACAGGCACTTGTCATCAGAGAAAAGATCAGCAAATTTTCTTTTTTTAAAAAAATCTTCTAGGATATTGATTGAGCACAACATTGATTTGGGCACATCCATCCTGTTTATTGTCTGCCTCTTGTCTTTGACTGTCCTGGTCTGGATGGGCAATTGGGATTTCTCTATTTGTCTCCCCCAGAGCATCACAGAAATTTCGATCAGCAAATCTGGAGCACATTTCTTCTCTATCAAAGAAAGCTATATAATTCACCTTTGAAATGTTTTGCCATGGAGTAACCTGTGAACCTCTCTGCAGCACAAAATATTTTCACAGACATTCCTCCTCTTATGAATACATATTTATTTAACAGAGACTTACATGGAGCTTACTATTAATATTTTCCAGGCACTCTTCTAAGCCCTTTACAAATATTAACTCAGTTAATCTCATAATTACCAGTTCCATTTCATCCCCATTTTACAGATGAAATTAACTAGGGCAGAGAGAGACAAGTTAACAAGAAACTTGTTCAAAGTCAGGCAGGATCTATGCTATGTTATGCTAAGTCGCTTCAGTCGTGTCTGACTCTGTGCGACCCCATAGACGGCAGCCCACCAGGCTCCCCCGTCCCTGGGATTCTCCAGGCAAGAACACTGGAGTGGGTTGCCATTTCCTTCTCCAATGCATGAAAGTGAAAAGAGAAAGTGAAGTCGCTCAGTCATGTCCGACTCTTAGCGACCCCATGGACTGCAGCCTACCAGGCTCCTCTGTCCGTGGGATTTTCAAGGCAAGAGTACTGGAGTGGGGTGCCATTGCAGGATCTATACTTGGCCATTTTGGCTTTAGAGATTCTCCTTTTAATGGTTTACTCCAGTGCCTAGGGTTCTACTAATAAAGATTAAATACCTTTAGTTACACTTAGCACATGTAAACTACAATTTATTGTAGTTTGCTAGAAGCGGAAAGTGGGTGAGGCTGCCGATATCAGTCCTTCTGTAGCATGAAATTCCTTCACTTTCCTCTGCTGACCTCTGGTGCTGTGCCCTCATATGGTGTGACCATCCTTATAAGGAGTGAGCCAAGCGAAGGACCTGCCTTAATCTATTTCTTATTTTTTGTACACACGTAAGTAGATGTTCTAATATTTTCTTCTCCTCTAGTCCTCAGGGGTATGAGCACCTCTCTTTGAAGATAACCACTGTAATATATAGATATATATATATATATATATATATATATATATATATATATATATATAGAAGATGGGCTCAAAAGATCTGCTTGTGACTACTTCCAAAGCTAGAACCTATGTCATGTGTAAATATACAAGGAGTGGTCTCTCTCGACTTATAGATACCCATATTTTTGTATATAGAAATCATGTTAGGTTATAATCTACTTGTAGAAATAAGTTTGCACCATATTAACAGTGTATTTTGGAATCTGTCAAGAATGTGTCACAGAAAATTTTCCAAGAATTTTCCCAAGGATAATATGAAGCATTAAAATTATTTAATTTATTAATTTTTCTCTTCTTTATTTCCAGGCATTGAAAGGAACTGTTGGGTGAAAAGGCTTACAAGGAGTTTATACTATCGGGTTGATTGGAGGAAGTTAGATTCAGGAGCATTAAACAAATCTTTCACTTGTGTTTCAGATTGGAGCCTATATTTTTATTTTCAGTTCAAAGAAATCTTAAGATTAGTTCAACGTTATATTTTTCTAGAGATTATCTCTGTCTCTGGTTGTGGCACTATTCTTCTTGATACACTGGCTGTTATGTCGCTTTTCAAAATGAGAAAATCTGAAGTTTGGCTTCCATATGACTTGGATTTTCTGGATGTTTAGGAATGGCTTACATATTTATTTTTCATAAAATTATCACCATGGTATCATGATGCCCCCTCCACTTCGCTTTTTTTCCTTTTGGTTTCAGGAGCTAGACATGGTCTAGATAAAGTGATCCAGAGAGCTCTGGTCTAAAGGTATAGGAGGAGTTGTTTCTTCAGGGCAAAAATTCTAAAAGAGATACAGGAGGAAGTCCTGGATATAAAGGAACTTCAGTCCATTTTCCTATCCTATGTTGATAAAGATTTAATATTTTTAGGCTATTTTTCTTGCCATAGGATCATAGCTACAGATTGATCAGTCAAAAAAAATTTTTTTTTTCCCCAAGGGGTTCCGAGGTGGAGTGTGGAAACTCAGAGTGAACAATTCCCACATTGACTTGAGCAGTTTGTACCAGATGCCCATGCTCTCAAACCAAAGCAGCAAAACCAAACCAAGTCAGAACTTCACCAGCCAGGAGTCACACTCAAAATGAAATAAAAGGCAAAAAGATGCCCAGAAATCAAAAGCCAAGTGGTAAGAGTGCCCCAAATAGATGGTAAAGTGATGCCCAGAAATCCAAAGCCAAATGGCATAAATGCCAAACGTGACTTCCCAGTTCCATTAGACCTGCAAGTCAGTGCTAGCAGCCGTTTTTAGTTTTGATAGTTTCAAGCAATTTCTTGTTGGTATCCTGCGAAGAAGTTACTCTATCATTTCCTGTTTTAGAAGCTTCTAGATACCAGTCACGGGGAAGGCAATGGCACCCCACCCCAGTACTTTTGCCTGGAAAATCCCATGGGCAGAGGAGCCTGGTAGGCTCTAGTCCATGGGGTCGCTAAGAGTCGGACACGACTGAGCGACCTCACTTTCACTTTTCACTTTCATGCATTGGAGAAGGAAATGGCAACACACTCCAGTGTTCTTGCCTGGAGAATCCCAGGGACAGGGGAGCCTGGTGGACTTCCGTCTATGGGGTCGCACAGAGTCGGACACGACTGAAGCGACTTAGCAGCAGCAGTAGTAGATACCAGTCAAAGTAAGCACGGCCAGCCTTTTCTAATTGTGTTTCCAAAATATCAATTTTGGAATATTGAAAGAACTCCAATTTGGTCATTTTAGGTTGAGATCTCTTTTAGTATAATTTCTCCAATTAACTAGGTACTTGCAAGTATGAGCTCCACAGGTATTGTACCTGAATCTGGCTAGAGTGTTAGTCAGAGGCTGGCTTTCTGACACCCCTTTATTTCTGTTTTTGAGAGATTCAGTTTCCCATTTTAAGCTGAATTTGTCAGGGATAAAAACCACAAGTGAACTTGTGTAGTGGGCTCATGGCTCATGTGCTGCTTGTGAGCTTAACTCCTCCAGGAATCACCCTAGAGTTGGTTTGGCTGTCTTACATGCCTTGGATTCTGCCTCTGACAATCTAAGACTACCATGGCTGCTCGGGTCGCTGAATGGCCAGTTCTTATGTGCGACCCCAGGATGAGCAAGTATTTTAATTAATGAGTGGGTTTCCCTATGGGACTAGTGCACGGTATGAGGACGAGGTCTCCACCACTCCCGTAAATTTCTCAGTCACCTGAGAAAATCGAAACTGGCCGGGAGGAGTCTTATCCCTTTTCTTCAGAGCAAAGCTCTCATGTATTTTCTTCACTTTTATCCTGATAAGTTCTATAATGGCAGTCAAATTGAGGAGAAGTGTCAGATCAAGCTCTTAACTACTCAACCAAGACCATTCAGTCCCCTACAATGGCGAGACCTCGGTATCTTTCAGCTGAGCCCCAGGTATTCCTTGATTTTTTCCCAATTGAGCCCCCTACCAAGTACCTTTCCACTGGGTGGGCAATTCTCCAGGCATCTTTCAGCCAGCCCATCCCCCCTCCCCAGTATCTTTTGCCTGGGTGGAAATTTCTCAGTATCTTTCAGCTGAGCCCCACTCAGTGTCTAGACCATGAGTGGGTGTGCCCCGGATGTTTCACCTGGAACCCCACCCCCACCACCCAGTATCTTTCCTACTGGGAGGGGGCAGGTAACCTGCTCCACTGCCAAATAAAACCTGGAATCTCAACCAATATGGGAGATTCAACAAACAGGAGAGACTTACTCAAATTCGTCCGCACTCCCCGAGGAGGCTGATAGGCGCAAGGGGCCACTGCTGGTACCAAAGCTCCAGTTCCTCCTGGAGTCCAGTCAAGGGAAGGAAGCCCACTCTGGGTTGCTTCATCAGTTGCCGTGTCGACTGAAAAAAGATGTACAACTTCAGAGTTGTGAGTTAAGTATTATCTGGAGCAAAATGAGGCCTGCAGCCCAGGAGGCAGCATCTCAGATAGCTCTGAGAGACTGCTCCAAAGCGGCAGTGGGGAAAAGTCAATATACAAAGTTTTGGTGAAGGTTCAATACCATGAAACATTCATTTTTATAAGTTTTTTTTGTTAGTCATGAGGATCTGATGTCACCATGAAGGGATTTAGTGATTCTCTAGATATGAGGAGATGCAAGGATTGAGATCATAAAATCTGTCCCTAAAATCATCCTACTATCTAAAGACCCGTCCCACCAGATTCCATGGACACCAGAGTACCTCATTCCACCCTGAACTCCCTCAGGGGTTGTTGAAGGTCAACAACTATAGCAGCATGGGGTTCAATCTCCACAGAGGCAGATGGCAAATGCCTTTCTTGTTCAGTCATTGGCAATGCTCTTGGTAAGTGCCAATTTGTAGTTGACACTTCAAAGGACCTTCTTGCTGACCCCTGTCAGCTTTCCAGTTTCTTCTACTTTGTTTCTTCCTAATTTCATGTGTAGGGTTCAAGAGGGATTTCATTATGGAAAAGATTATATTTTAGAAGGGTGAGGAAAATTTCAATGTAGATACAAGTGCCTTTTAATACCCAGTGCAGTTAAACATCATGCATTTGATCCTTGCTTATCTTATCTGCTTGTTTATCCATTTAAGTTCTGCAGACTGTGCCTCAAATGGAGGAACACAGTGTCCAAGAACAAAGAGTCTAAGTTCCATGGTGTTCTCTCTAGAGCAGGGATTCTCAAAGTGTGAGAGTTCTTTGTTTGGGCTATGAACCCATCTAAAACAAAGCACAGCCTTCCTTCAGTTTTTCCACAATTTATGCGGGTAGTAAATTTGTATTCAATTTGACTGTCCTCTCAAGTGCATTCTGACATCCCTGGTGGCTCAGATGGTAAAGCGTCTGCCTACAATGCGGGAGACCCGGGTTCGATCCCTGGGTCGGGAAGATCTCCTGGAGAAGGAAATGGCAACCCACTCCAGTGTTCTTGCCTGGAGAATCCCATGGATGGAAGAGCCTGGTGGGCTGCAGTCCATGGGGTCACAAAGTGTCGGACACGACTGAGGGACTTCGCTTTCACTTTCAAGTGCATTCTAAAGTTTTTAAATTATAAACTAAAAGTGTATCTATGTTCTGCTATGAAGTCTGGCTGCTAGGCATTGCTGAATTTGTAGTAGGCTCCTACTGAGAACGCCCATGAGTAGGATAGTTAATTCAACACTGATAAAATGTAGACTCAGCATTCATGTTCAATGCCTTTTTTTTTGTCTTTAGCATAAATTGTGATTAGTTTAGTTTCATCATTATGCATTTATTTTCATTTAAGGTCACTTGATTAATCTTACAGTTGTCTAGTGTTTGGCCTGGGAGAAGGCAATGGCACCCCACTCCAGTACTTTGCCTGGAAAATCCCATGGATGGAGGAGCTGTGGGCTGCAGTCCATGGAGTCGCTGAGTTGGACACGACTGAGTGACTTCACTTTCACTTTTCACTTTCATGCATTGGAGAGGGAAATGGCAACCCACTCCAGTGTTCTTGCCTGGAGAATCCCAGGGACGGGGGAGCCTGGTGGCTGCCATCTATGGGGTCACACAGAGTTGGATACGACTGAAGCGACTTAGCAGCAGCAGCAGCAGTGTTTGGCCATTTTCCCCTGGTACTAGATTTCAAAGACATACCTGTAATCATTATGAATAATCTGCTCCTCTATTGTTAAAACACACACACATATGAATTATCTTTCTGGTGGAAACAGATTGATCAAGGAGGCTTTTACCAAGTTATACAGATCATCCTGATTTTACTTATTTGTACTGGGCCCAGTTATGACTGATTCTAATAAAGAAGACATTCAAGTGTACATCAAGACTGCCAATAAAATTTAAAGAAAGGAAAATGACCCAACCCTAGATAGCAAGAATAGTAATATTTTGCATAAATAGAGGTAATGGAAAGAATATTGGGGATTGAAGAACCTGGATCATTTTTTTAATATTGAAGGTTTATATCTACATTGTTAACTCACTAACTGCTATCCATATGTAGCTGTTTAAATTTCAGTGTAAATTAAAGTTAAATAAATGAAAAATCCAGTCCCTTAGAGTCACTAGTCATATTTCAAAGGCTTCATAGCTTCCTGTACCTTCTGATCAGACAATATAGATTTAGAACATTTCTATCATCACAGAAAGTTCTATTGCAAGCACCTGTTCAGATCATAAACTATTTGAGCAAATTTTATTCAAGAACTAGCAGTGGTAGCTGGCAGGATGATACATGGCACTCCCAAACACTCCAGTTTGAAGAAGGTGAAGAATACAGAGTATTATTCAATCCAAGATAAATAATGGAACCCACTAAGTGGAAGAAATTGTCAGCTAATTCGCAGATCTGGAAAGGGGGATGTATTTTGTGGAACATTGGCCTAACCATTTACCTAAAGCAATGTCACGTATTAGTTGCAATGAAAGCTTGTGGGACTATTAGATTGGTACAAAAGTAATTGCAGTTTTGCGTTGTTGTAATTTGCCATTTGATACTGGAATACATTCTTAATAAATGTGGATATGTTATACATAATTTTAATGTGCATTTCTCACTTTTTTTTTTTGCTAATGACATTACTTGCTGTTTAGTTTTTATTTCTTTTAAACAATGGAAATAACGTTAGACAAAAAACAAATTTGAGCAATTTTCTTACTGAAGATCAAAATGGGTCCTAAAGCAGCGGAGACAACTTGCAACATCAACAATACATTTATCCCAGGAACTGCCTCTGAATGTACAGTGTGGTGGTGGTTCAGGAAGTTTTCCAAAGAAGATGAGAGCTTTGAAGATGAGGAGTGCAGTGGCCGGCCATCAGAAGTTGACAATGACCAACTGCGATCATCATTGAAGCTGATCCTCTTACAACAACACAAGAAGTGGCTGGAGAATTCTGTGTCCACCATTCTATGGTCATTTGGCATTTGAAGCAAATTAGAAAGGAGAAAAAGCTTGGTAAGTGGGTGCCTCATGTGTGCGTGCGTGCCAGGTTGCTTCAGTCATATCCAACTCTTTGCCACGCTGTGGACTGTAACTCCCCAGGCTCCTCTGTCCATGGGATTCTCCAGGCAAGGATACTGGAGTGGAGTGCTGTACCCTCCTCCAGGGGATCTTCCTGACCCAGGGATTGAACCTGCATCTCTTTTGTCTCCTGCATTGGCAGGCAGGTTCTTTACCACTAGTGCCACTTGGGAATCCTGTGTGCCTCATGAACTGACCACAAATATTAAAAAGTCTTAATTTAGAAGTGCTGTCTTCTCTCATTCTACAGATCAACAACGAACCATTTCTTGATCAGATTGTGACGTGTGATGAAAAGTGGATTTTATACAACATTTGATGACTACCAGATCAATGGTTGGACTGAGAAGATGCTGCCCAAAGCCAAACTTGCATCAAAAGCAAGTCATGGTCACTGACTGGTGGTCTGCGGGCAGTCTGATCCACTACAAGTTTTTGGTTTTCTGAATTCCAGCAAAACCATTACATCCAAGAAGTATGCTCAGCAAATCAATGAGATACACTGAAAACTACAACACTTGCAGCCAGCGTTGTTCAATAGAAAGGGCCCAATTCTTCTCCACGACAGTGCCTTACCGCACATTGCAAACAAGCACTTCGAAAATTGAATGAATTGGGCTACAAAGTTTTGCCTCATCCATCACTTTCACTTGACCTCTTGCCAACCAACTACCACTTCTTAAGCATCTTGACAACTTTTTGCTGTAAAAACACTTTTGCAACCAGCAGGAGGCAGAAAATGCTTTCCAAGAGTTCATCAAGTCTTGAAGCATGTATTTTTACGCTACAGAAACAAACATTTCTCATTGGCAAACATATGTTGATTGTAATGGTTCCCATTTTGATTAATAAAGATGTACTTGAGCCTAGATATAATAATTAAAAATTCATAGTCCGAAACTGCAATTACCTTTGCACCAACTTACTACTTAGGTTTGCAGGAGCAAAGAGTCTCACACTCTTTAAAGAAGGCTAAGCTTCTGAACACTCAGCATGCCAGCAAATTTGGAAAACTCAGCAGTGGCCACAGGACTGGAAAAGGTCAGTTTTCAGTCCAATCCCAAAGAAAGGCAATGCCAAAGAATGCTCAAACTACCGCACAATTGCACTCATCTCACACGCTAGTAAAGTGATGCTCAAAATTCTCCTAGCCAGGCTTCAGCAATACGTGAACCGTGAACTTCCAGATGTTCAAGCTGGTTTTAGAAAAGGCAGAGGAACCAGAGATCAAATTTCCAACATCTGCTGGATCATGGAAAAAGCAAGAGAGTTCCAGAAAAGCATCTATTTCTGCTTTATTGACTACGCCAAAGCCTTTGATTGTGTGGATCACAAGAAACTGTGGAAAATTCTGAAAGAGATGGGAATACCAGACCACCTGACCTGCCTCTTGAGAAACCTGTATGCAGGTCAGGAAGCAACAGTTAGAACTGGACATGGAACAACAGACTGGTTCCAAATGGGAAAAGGAGTATGTCAAGGCTGTATATTGTCATCCTGTTTATTTAACTTATATGCAGAATACATCATGAGAAATGCTGGGCTGGAAGAAGCACAAGCTGGAATCAAGATTGCTGGGAGAAATATCAATCACCTCATATATGCAGATGACACCACCCTTATGGCAGAAAGTGAAGAGGAACTAAAAAGCCTCTTGATGAAAGTGAAAGAGGAGAGTAGAAAAGTTGGCTTAAAGCTCAACATTCAGAAAACTAAGATCATGGCATCTGGTCCCATCACTTCATGGAAAATAGATGGGGAAACAGTGGAAACAGTGTCAGACTTTATTTTTCTGGGCTCCAGAATCACTGCAGATGGTGACTGCAGCCATGAAATTAAAAGACGCTTACTCCTTGGAAGGAAAGTTATGATCAAACTAGATAGCATATTAAAAAGTGGAGATATTACTTTGCCAACTAAGGTCTGTCTAGTCAAGGCTATGGTTTTTCCAGTGGTCATGTATGGATGTGAGAGTTGACTGTGAAGAAAGCTGAGCGCCAAAGAATTGATGCTTTTGAACTGTGGTGTTGGAGAAGACTCTTGAGAGTCCCTTGAACTGCAGGGAGATCCAACCAGTCCATTCTAAAGGAGATCAGTCCTGGGTGTGCATTGGAAGTACTGATGCTGAGGCTGAAACTTCAATACTTTGGCCACCTCATGTGAAGGGCTCATTGGAAAAGACCCTGATGCTGGGAGGGATTGGGGGCAGGAGGAGAAGGGGATGACAGAGGATGAGATTGCTGGATGGCATCACCAACTTGATGCACATGAGTTCGGGTGAACTCCAGGAGTTGGTGATGGACAGGAAGGCCTAGCATGCTGTGATTCATGGGGTCACAAAGAGTCAGACACGACTGAGCGACTGAACTGAACTGAACTGAAGCTTCTGAAATGCATGCTTCAAGGCAGGGACTATTGCTTTTTAACTTTGGACTGTTTGCTAGTTCCTTTTCTAAAGGTATCGAAATTAGTTCTTATTGATATATAAAATTAAAAAATGCGTGAAGCTATGCATGTCATGTGTATAGCTGCTCCTCATAGTTTGAATACTTTCTATATTTGGTGATGTTACACATTAAGAACTCCACTTTTCCAACACAGACTTTCTAACTTTGAAGATAAAACTCAAGTGTCTCAGTTTCCCTTGCAGTTGAAACTCAACAAGTGACCCTGGCTCCATGAGTCAGATACATCCAGGAAGATATACCCACTGGTGCTAGAACCCAAGGAAACAGGCTCCATGTGTGACTTTGGTTGCTGCTGCTGTCGGTGGTGCCCAGTTTTGATAGCGATTGCCACCACAGGCAGGGTTGGGCAGGCCGAATGCCTGACAAAGAGGTGGCCCTGGTGCCAGCTGCAGAAGCCATTTCAGTCAAGTTCCAAAGTTTAATATTTAGTGTTGGAGGTGCCATTTCCTCCTCAGGCCACTTCTGTGGTTTGGCCTTGAACATTATTCCTTTAAAATGTAACCTCCGGTCATTCTCCAGCTCTCTTTTTTTCCTATGATCTATCTGTGTGCTCAGGCACTTCAGTCATGTCCTACTCTTTGTGACCCTATGAACTGTAGCCTGCCAGGCTCCTCTGTCCATGGAATTATCCAGGCAAGAATACTGGAGTGGGTTTCCATTTCCTTCTCCTATGAGCTATGCTGCTGCTGCTGCTGCTGCTAAGTCTCTTCAGTCGTGTCTGACTCTGTGTGACCCCAGAGACGGCAGCCCACCAGGCTCCCCCGTCCCTGGGATTCTCCAGGCAAGAACACTGGAGTGGGTTGCCATTTCCTTCTCCAGTGCATGAAAGTAAAAAGTGAAAGTGAAGTCGCTCAGTCGTGTCCAACTCTTCACGACCCCATGGACTGCAGCCTACCAGGCTCCTCCATCCATGGATTTTCCAGGCAAGAGTACTGGAGTGGGGTGATAAATCCTTTTTCTGCTTATGCTTGCCAGAATGGAATCTGTAGTTGATAAAAACTCTGGTGATATAGGCAATGATGCCAATTCATGTTTTGGAGTCAGAGATATGAAGTAGTTTGCTCATTATGCATTTTTCGTGGGCCTGCCAAGCTCTGGGAGGTTGAGATCTCACTGAAGTTTCTAACTAGAGCACCTCCGTGAGTGGTGGTGGCAAGGAGAGATAAAATACAGGAAATGAGACAGGTGTTGGGCATGCTGAAATTGAGAAAATTCTTCTTTTCTGCCATCCTAAAGGCAGTCTGTCACCAAATCCTCACAATTGTATCTCTTAAATATCTTTTCCATACCTCCTTTATCCTTTCATAGTCTTTCAGTTACTTGGCAAACATTCAACTCAGGCATTTATTTTTCACTTGAATTATTGGAATTGCCAATTATAACAATAAGATCATGTAGTTCCTCACACCCCATGCTTTTACTTGTCAATGCATCTTTGGTTATGCTGTTAAAAACCTAGGAAACCCTGCTCTTCCTCTTATCTATGTGAACATCTTCTATTTACACTTCAAGACATAAATTATGCTGCTACTGCTGCCGTTGCTAAGTCGCTTCAGTCGTGTCCGACTCTGTGTGACCCCATAGACAGAAGCCCACCAGGCTCCCCTGTCCCTGGGATTCTCCAGGCAAGAACACTGGAGTGGGTTGCCATTTCCTTCTCCAATGTAGGAAAGTGAAAAGCGAAAGTGAAGTCGCTCAGTCGTGTCTGACTCTTTGCGACCCCATGGACTGCAGCCCACCAGGCTCCTCCATCCATGGGATTTTCCAGACAAAAGTACTGGAGAGGGGTGCTATTGCCTTCTCTGGACATAGATTATGCCTTTCCTATTACACATACTACATTGTATGATAATTATGTGATTTTTGATTCAACTTACCAACTGGACTGTGAGCTCCTTAGGACACATATCATGTTTTACTCATTGTTGTTATCTCCAGACTTTGTGCCAGTGCCTGGTATGCAATAGGTACACAATCTCTTGAGAGAACAAGGGACTTCTAATTTATTTATTATGTCTATCCCCTTGTTCAGCCTTCCCTGTTGGCTCAGCTGGTAAAGAATTTGCCTGCAATACAGGAGACCTTAGGTCAACTCCTGGGTTGGGAAGATCCCCTGGTGAAGGGATAGGCTACCCTCTCTGTATTCTTGAGCTTCCTTGGTGGCTCAGCTGGTAAAGAATGCACGTGCAATGCAGGAGACCCAGATTCCATCTCTGGGTCAGAAAGATCTCCTGGAGAAGGTAATGGTAATCCAGTAATTCTTCAGTCGTCTTGCCTGAAGAATCCCATGGACATAGGAGCCTTGTGGGCTATAGTCTATGGGGTCCCAAAGAATCAAACACAACTGAGTGACTGACACTTTCTTTTCTTTAATCGCCTTGTCCAGCTTCTTCAGGAGAGTATAACATCTGGTGTATAATAGGGACTCAATAACAGTTAATTGTGCACATTAATAGGTTCATATGGGCCATCTGTTGAAGACGATTGGTGGCAATCAAAATTATGATTTTGATACTTAGAAACCAGGGCTGGAGGTTAGAGTTTGGAAATGGTGAGGTGGTGGTTTGTGACAGCCGTGCAATGCTCTTTTTACATCACTGACCGTGGGGAGTGTAATTGACCAAGGGCTCCAGCTGCTACACTTGGAAATTCTTCCTGTATTTGCACCGAGGCCAACCTTCCCACAGGCTGCTCCCAGGCAGTGAGTGAGCGCAGAAGGGAAATGGGTGTTCCTGTGATAAGAGACCGCTTTGCAGACTCTCCAGTGAACTTGCCAAACACTCACAGAATTGCATAACACTCAGGATGCTTCCACCTGACCTTCCTGCCCTCTCTGTGCCTCACTTAGGGTCAGGCCAGCGTCGCAGTCTAGTGGTGTTTCAGCCTCTACCAGATCCCTTCTTACTTTCCTTTGCATCTTGGCTTTTACTCCTCGAAGGACCCCTACTAAATCCCAGTTGAAGCAGTGAGAGTAGATTAGTTATTCAAGGAGAGCCATGAGCTGAGACAAGGTAAGAGCCAAAGAGATATGCTTACAGGGCATGAATATTTGGGGAGTGGGAAACAGAGTACCTTGGGAGAAAGCTAAAAAGAGTGGTCAGATAAGCAGGCAGACAACCACGGAAAGCAGCGTTCCGGAACGGCCATCACCCAGTGTTTTCATTCCAAAGCTTTTTCCAGGCATGATAAAAGTTAAAAATTTACCAAGGACAAATAAAAAGGCTAAAGAAATTAAAAGAGAGAGAGAAAGCAGCTGAGATCAAGAACTATTCACCTGGCTTTTAAAAATTCAATATTTTAAGACAAATAAATAAATATTAAATACATAATAGTAAATAAATAATTCAAATAGAAGTAACATCACAATATGTTGGGACTTCCCTGATGGCTCAGAGGGTAAAGACTCAACCTGCAGTGCAAGAGACACAGGTTCGACCCCGAGGTCAGGAAGATCCCCTGGAGAGGGAAATGGCAACCCACTCCAGTATTCTTGCCTGGGAAATCCCATGGACAGAGGAGCCTGGCAGGCTACAGTCCAAAGGGTCACAAAGAGTTGGACACGACTCTTTAAATTAAATCACTAAATCATTACATTTTACATGTTAAATTTCAGTTCAATTCAATTCAGTCGCTCAGTCGTGTCTGACCCTTTGCAACCCCATGAATCACAGCACACCAGGCCTCCCTGTCCATCACCAACTCCTGGAGTTCACTCGAACTCATGTCCATCAAGTCGGTGATGTCATCAAGCCATCTTATCCTCTGTCGTCCCCTTCTCCTCCTGCCCCCAATGCCTCCCAGCATCAGAGTCTTCTCCAAAGAGTCAACTCTTCACATGAGATGGCCAAAGTATTGGAGTTTCAGCCTTAGCATCATTCCTTCCAAAGAACACTCAGGGCTGATCTCCTTCAGAATGGACTGGTTGGATCTCCCTGCAGTCCAAGGGACTCTCAAGAGTCTTCTCCAACACCACAGTTCAAAAGCATCAATTCTTTAGTGCTCAGCTTTCTTCACAGTCCAACTCTCACATCCATACATGACCATAAGAAAAACCATAGCCTTGACTAGACGGACCTTTGTTGGCAAAGTAATGTCTCTGCTTTTGAACCGATCTAGGTTGGTCATAACTTTCCTTCCAAGGAGTAAGCGTCTTTTAATTTCATGGCTGCAATCACCATCTGCAGTGATTTTGGAGCCCAGAAAACAAACTCAGCCACTGTGGCCACTGTGTCCCCATCTATTTGCTATGTAGTGATGGGACCAGATGCCATGATCTTCGTTTTCTGAATGTTGAGCTTTAAGCCAAATTTTTCACTCTCCACTTTCACTTTTATCAAGAGGCTTTTTAGTTGCTCTTCTCTTTCTGCCATAAGGGTGGTGTCATCTGCATATCTGAGGTTATTGATATTTCTCCCAGCAATCTTGATTCCAGCTTGTGCTTCTTCCAGCCCAGCGTTTCTCATGATGTACTCTGCATAGAAGTTAAATAAACAGGGTGACAATATACAACCTTGACGTACTCCTTTTCCTATTTGGAACCAGTCTGTTGTTCCATGTCCAGTTCTAACTGTTGCTTCCTGACCTGCATACAGGTTTCTCAAGAGGCAGGTCAGGTGGTCTGGTATTCCCATCTCTTTCAGAATTTTCCACAGTTTATTGTGATCCACACAGTCAAAGGCTTTGGCATAGTCAATAAAGCAGAAATAGTACACAGTGTTATATCTCAATTGTATCTCAGTAAACCTGCAGTAAATGAAATATAGACACATAAAAAGTTAAATGAAAATATAAACAAAAATTAATGAGTCATGGGACTTCCCTGGTGGTCCAGTGGTTAAGACTTCACCTTCCAATACAAGTGGTGCAGGTTCGATCCCTGTTCGGGAAGCCAAGATCCCATAATGCCACAGGGCCAAAACACCAACACATAAAACAGAAGAAATATTGTAACAAATTCAATAAAGGCATAAAAATGGTCTATATAAAACATCTTAAAAATATAGATGAGTCACAAGTAATAAATTGTTAAATGTTCCATTATAAGAATGGACTCTAAGTGATGTAGGTGTCAGAAGAAAGCAGTGGTCAGGTTGCAGTACAGTAGGGACTCCACGTGCTCTGAAAAGATATACAGCATCTGGATTGCTAGATAGAAGAGTTATTCCAGTAATCAGGATCACTTAAAATATCTGTGAAGAAATAGTTGAGCAAATAGAATAATGTAACTAGGTTTCTTTTTTTTTTTTTAATACAGAAGAAAATGGATAAAACAGGAACTTCAGGCAGGAGAGGAAATTTATAGGGAGGATGTTATGGTACATTTTGGACATGATGAGTTTGAAGTGCCTGCAAAAAACCAAGCCATCTAAAAAGTGGCTAGAAATCGAAGCTTCATTTCAAGAGATAAGTAAGAGATACAATTTAAAAATAAAGATAAATTTATTTTTTTAAATACCAATAATTTTATTCATTTATTTATTTTTGGCTGCTCTGGGTCTTTTTGGTAAACGAGGGCTTTCTCTTCTTGGGGGTGAGCAGGGGCTAGTCTCTAACTGCAGTGCATGAGCTTCTCATTGCAGTGGTTTCTCTTGTTGCAGAGCGGGGTTTCTAGGGCAGAGCCAGCTTCAGTAATTGCGGGACATAGGCTTAGTTGCCCCCCAAGTCATGTGGAATCTTCCCAGACCAGGGATCAAACCCCTGTCCCCTGCATTGGCAGATGGATTCATAACCTTTGGACCATCATGGAAGTCCAAGACATACAAATGTGCCAACAAACCACATGTGAGCCAATGAATGAACTTGAAAAAGAATATATAGAGAAAAGGGAAGGGGTTAAGGACGGGACCTTGTGAGGAATCTATATTTAAGGAAAAAAAAAAAAGGAAGACAGGCCAAAAAGGGAAACCTGATATGTGTCAAGAAAATAAAAGGAACTCAGATGATTAGAGAGCCACAGGGCCAAGGGAGGTGAGAATTTTGGAAATCAGGGGGCTGTTGGTTGTGGCAAACATATTAGCCAAGGCTGAGAA
Source organism: Tragelaphus eurycerus (assembly GCA_935064755.1). Classification (NCBI taxonomy): domain Eukaryota; kingdom Metazoa; phylum Chordata; class Mammalia; order Artiodactyla; family Bovidae; genus Tragelaphus; species Tragelaphus eurycerus. Next base: position 3,930,451 of record CAKXYN010000120.1, on the reverse strand, counting down.
CTGCAGTGAGGCTATTGGGTTTGTTTGGGGGGATTAAATGATGCTCTTCCAGACAGCAGTGGAGGGCTGAAACCTGAAAATAGTACAGCAGTGGAGGAACCATTGGGAAGTTAGGGAGGGAGGCAAAGCTCTCTCAAGAAGAATGATGAGGAAGCTTCCTGGTGGTCCAGTGGCTAGGATTCCATGCTCCTAGTGCAGGGGCCCCGGGTTTGATTTCTATTTAGGGAACTAGATCCCATACACCAAAGCTAAGACTTGGTGCAGCCAAATAAATAAATATTTAAAAAGCCTATTTTATATATATATATATAAAGAAGAATGTTATAAGAAAAGGGGGATTGGTCTGATAGACTGAGAGATTAGCAGAGCCAAACAAAGCCTTTTTCTCAGATGACTTATGGGAATGCTGTGGGTACAGAAGTTGATTTTTTTTTTTTTTTTCCAGGAAGAGGTAGAAGATGCCAGAGAGAGACAGGAGATATTCAATTGTGGGCGAAGATTCAAGAAGAGATATAAAGGCAAAGAACCAAGGCCAATTAGAAAACTTGAGGAAGAAATATCTGAGTATTCTTGGAAATTCTGAGGTTTGTAAGAAAGGCAATAGGAAAAACACACGTTGGAAGCCTTCCTTCTTTTCAGCCAAGTCAGAAGCGAAGGTCTGAGGACAGGTGAGATGAGCTCAGGAATGAAGTGAAAGAGGAACACAAAGCTTGTTATTGAAATAAGAAGAGACAGACAGAAGATATAAGTATGTAGGAAAATGAATCGTCTATGTGTATATCAGAGAGGCAGTGTGTATGTGTTTAAAAAATTAATACATTGTTATAAAATACCATCACCCAGAAATAAACATTAGGTGATATTATAGCAGAAAAAGGGCTTCTCAGGTGGTGCTAGTGGTAAATAACCCACCTGTCAGTGCGGGTAGATGCCAGAGACAAGGGTTCAATCCCTGGATCAGGAAGATCCCAGGAGGAAGGCATGGCAACCCACTCCAATATTCTTGCCTGGAGAATCCCATGGACAAAGAAGACCGGTGGGTTACGGTCCATAGGGTCACCAAGAGTTAGACATGACTTAAGCAACTCAGCATGCATGCATGCATACACAGTGGAAAAATCTTAAAAAGTCAGTTTTTAACTAGATAATGGGGTGCAAATGTGAGATAATTAGCTGATGGAGTCTTTGGAAGGGTATGTGTTCTTTGCCAGAACAACAGAAGTCATTTGGGTAGATGATGTATATGGCTTTAGGCATTAAATTTGATGTGGAAAAGATCATGAAATTCAAGAGATGAGTTCCTATAACTACATAAGTGGAGACCTTGATGTGAATTAATGATCAGAGTGGGGCAGTAGGTAACAGAGATGAGTGAGAGGAAGGAAAAGAATCAAGCAAGTGCTAGTGATTGGAGACTTGGGACAAAGCTTTTCAACTGTTTAGTGAGACAAAGAAGTCAGGGAGAAATGGAACAAGAAATGCATCAGTTTCACAATCAAGTACCTAGAAAACTAGCCATTGACTTTCTTTAAATTGTGGCCTTGCTTTCACAATTAATTTTGAAATGGATTATCCCACAAGACCACAAATTATTGCTGAGTGTCCTCTAAAGCGTTCATAACAAGATAGAGAAAGGCTATTTTTTTCCCCCATAACAAGACAGAGAAAGTGTTAAGGAGTAGAGTCTATGCAGGACTTAAAATTTAAAAAACAAACAAACAAAAAAACCCAAATTTGCTCCTAAAGCCTTTATAAAATGCTTTTTTTACTTTCATTGTTTTGGTTTGCCATGTTGGACTCACTTCATTGTTTTTCACCAATTTCTACAGGCTTCTCGGACAAGAAGATTTTCCTTCCCAAGACATGCTTCCTGCCAATATATATAGAAGCAATATTTTTGAGTGTAATATTCCCCGAAACTATCTTGGCATTTTTGCTGAGAGACAGATTAAACTGGAGAGAGGCTGACCAACAACAGCCCGAGGACAATATTCTTGAATGGATTGTATCTAAGCCTTGGTTTTTTATTTTGAAGCTCTGTATTTTTAATGGAGATGCTTAGTTTTCTTGCCATCAATGTGTAAAACAAGCTACCAATAGAAATAATTACATCTGCTTTTGTTCATAAATTAAATGTTCTGGGATCATTACTGGAGTATATTTTTTCAGCACCTTTTGTGCACAGACGAAATGTCTTGGGGTCATTATTAGAGTGTGTTACTAAGGACTCTCCCTTCCTGGGCTCTGTGTATGGCTGAGGGATAGATAATAAACAACAACAGAATAATGCAGGCATACTGATGAGAATTCTTTAGACGCAACTAAAATATGTATTAATCACAGTTGTTACATATGATTGGCAACATACCACAAAGTAGGGATGTGACATTTCAGTATTTGGTTCCACATTTTAATGCTGCTAAAATGAAATTCTCTATCAGTTCTATTCCCAATTATTATTACAACCACTTAGAGAGAGCTTTCTTTCTCTGAAATATTTTTCCTGCCTCTCAGTCATGCATAACAGAAAATTATTCTGCATCTCATCCAAGCTTAAAAAAAATAAAATCCCAGTTTTAAGTGCATGCTTAAATGATGCCAAGAGAAAACTCAAAATAGAAGCCTCAGGACAGAGAGAGCTCATTTTGTTCAGTAAGTTGAAATGTAGTATTAGAGGTTAAAATAAGCCCAACCGATGATCCAGGTTAGGATTCAAAATTTCACATTGAAACTTTCATGGGGAGGGTAAGAAAGAAGGGGCAAACAGTGTTGGCAGGAAGTTTCCTGGATCACTGTCTTCTGAAGACCTCCACATATGGATGGTAATCATGGGGGCAGGCAGTGTTGCTAGGTGGGGTTGACTCAAAAAAAATTTTTTTTAAATTTTGTGACTGTTGTTGTCAACTGCATTTATCATCAAACAAAAAATCTTCATGGAGCTACCATGATGTGCTCAGCACTGTGTGTAAGTGCAGCTAAAAGCTAAGATGATGAGGTCCAAGCTTCCATTCTGGGTGACCCTAGGAGTGGAGTTGGTGGGTGCTGGAGGGAGCATGTAGGGGACAGGCTTAGCAGACACCAGGCTGAATAGATTCTGCTAGAATCGTCTCATGCAAGCACAGCCGGCTGTGTGCAGCCTCCCTCACTGCAGAGTAACCCTGAGAGAAGCAAGCTCGTTCACTTTAACAGAATGATCGGAGTGATACTGCTTGGCACACAGTGGCTCCTTGGCAGCCTTCTCCGTCCACCACCCGTCTGCCTTTACAGATAGAATTAATGATGGAGAATCTGTGTGTCAGTATCTCTCAGACACGCTTCAAATCTACAGAGACCTAAACCAAGCTACCTATCTCTGCTAGGATGGGGGAAAAAAAAAAAAAAACACAGAGTGCTTATCAGTCTCCAGAAGTCACTTCCATATTTACCTGAAAATAATCTTAAGCGGGCAGTATAGAGAAATTTCAAAGCTAAGGATACCCCTTCACTTTTGTTTTGCTAGAATGACAAATTACAGTATATATTCTTTAAGCCCTGAGAACCCGCTGACTGTGGGTTAAAGGCAGGTATCTATGAGCTGAAGATAGAAAGTTTGATGTTAGTGTTGAAACTCAACTCTATTCTCTTTCTCATTTCATCATTATCAGTGAAAATGGGTTTCTGCAGCATGTTTCAGAACAGAAAACTCTCTTGGGTCACAGCTGCTGCCACTGCTGCTGCTAAGTCTCTTTAGGCGTGTCTGACTCTGTGCGACCCCATAGAGTTACCAGTAATTCATTCTAAGCTTCTATACAAAGCATTTTGCAATTTGGTAGAAGAGTGAAAAAGTTTTTTGCAGTTCTAGAGTCTATATACATGTACCTCCTAAGTCTATTCTTTCAGTTCTCCTTTCCATGGTGTAATTGGAGAAGGGAATGGCAATACTCTCTAGTATTCTTGCCTGGAGAATTCCACAGACAGAGGAGTCTGGTGGGCTACAGTCCACTGGGTCGCATAGAGTCAGACATAACTGAGTGACTAACACACACACACACACACACACACACACACACACACACACACACACTCACACACACACACACAGTGTAATTGCCTCCTGGCTATTCTGGTCGGATGTCTCCAAGTTATCTGAGGTTCACCTCTGGACTTGAACTCTATATCTCCCCTCCAAATATGCTCTTTCTTCTGCAGAAAATATCTTAGGTCATGGGTCAGGCCCCTGAGCATGCACACAACACCTTAGCAAACTTCTACTCACCCTTCACAGCCTTAGCCTAAATATCACGTCCTCTCTTGTGACTTTCCAGCTCTCCCAAGTGAAGTTAGTTGCATTTTATTCCTATTTTCTCATGGAACTTTTAAAAATACTTTCACTATTTTATTTACATGCTGTGTTAAGACTGTAAGCGCCTCAGATACAGGACTCTTGCATGTTCTTTGAAACCTTCCTGCTGTAAGTGAGGCACGACATAGTTTACACAATGAAAATGTTTGTTGAATCGATTTATATACATCTGCTACTGTCTCTGTCCTTGGGCTTCATGCATACATTTATCAAGGGCAAGGCATTTTGTTTTGCCATATTCTGAATGTCATTCACAAGCTGTTTGATCATGGTTAAGTCTCTTAAACACTTGGATTCAGTTTCCTCATTTATAAAACATAGAAGGGATGTGATTTTTTCCTTAAAATGATAATAATAATAACAGCATATACATATTCTTTCAAGTTTTTTCTTCCTCTTGACAAGCTGTTTTTAAAGGTCTGACTTACAAGGATAGTTGAAGACAATAAAAGGGTTGTGTTTTTTTTTTTCTTAATTCTGAAGAAAAAAGATCTTAGGGGCAGCAGAGCAACTGTCTTCAACTATAAAAGGGGCTTTCATGTGGAAGGACAACCATGTGACTGCAGGGGCCAGAACTAGGACTGATGAGTGAAGATGATTTAAAAGCACCTCAAACATCAGATCAAGTTTGCTGTATGTTGTCTGGGTCTTATGTCCCAGATATCAAGAAACAAGTAAAATACCTATGCCACTTCCCAAACTTGTAGACTTATATCAGGTTTCCAACACTGTATTTTGCCAAATGAAAAACAAACAAAGTAACATTAAAAAAAGCAAAAGGATTTTCTACGATGAGCATCATTTCAGAAAACAATAGGTAAGTTTACAAAAAAATAGGAAAGACATAAAAAAGAATAGGTCTTTTGGGGGTAAGGACAGGAGTAACTTTACAATGATATACACACACTCTAAAACTTTACAAAGATATACAGACACTAAGTTTTTGCTTATATCTTGAAAATATCAATACTGATTCAATGAGTCTGTGAGTCAGCCTTTGATTTTCCATGTGCTAAGCTCCCTTTAAACCTAATGTTAAATATAAGGGGTCAAGGTATACATATACATAGAAATTTGCATATATACATATATATTTAATTTGAAAGTTTTTATAGTTCTAAGAGGGCTTCCCAGGTGGCTCTAGTGGTAAAGAACCTGCCTGCAATGCAGGAGACATAAGAGATAGGGGTTTGATCTCTGGGTCAGAAAGATCCCCTGGAGGAGGGCATGGCAACCTACTCCAGTATTCTTGCCTGGAACATCCCATGGACAGAAAAGACAGACAGGCTACAGTCCATAGGGTCATAAAGAGTCAGACACGACTGAAGCGACAGAGCATACATGCACACATAGATCTAAGAAGGTATTATTCCTCAAGTATTAACAATTATGTAACCTGATGTATGGAGGAGGGCATGACAGCCCAGTCCAGTATTCTTGCCTGGAGAATTCCATGGACAGAGGAGCCTGGTGGGCTACAGTCCACAGGGTCGCACAGAGTCCAGCACAACTGAGGTGACTTAGCACGCATGCAATGTGATGTATAGTCATATTACTTTGACTTACTTTCTGTTGTCAGTACATTATATTTTTTGGCCAAGATCCTTGATTTTGACATACCCCCCCCCACCCCCCCACCCCCCCGCATCCTATTATTCCTTGAATCTGTAAAATGAATCAGTGTTTGTTCTGAAATTCTGGCTGTGCATATAATGCTGGGTTGTTCAGTTCAGTTCAGTTCAGTCGCTCAGTCCTGTCTGACTCTTTGTGACCCCATGAATCGCAGCACACCAGGCCTCCCTGTCCATCACCAACTCCCGGAGGTCACTCAGACTCACATCCATCTAGTCAGTGATGCCATCCAGCCATCTCATCCTCTGTCGTCCCCTTCTCCTCCTGCCCCCAATCCCTCCCAGCATCAGGGTCTTTTCCAATGAGTCAATTCCCTGCATGAGGTGGCCAAAGTACTGGAGTTTCAGCTTTAGCATCATTCCTTCCAAAGAAATCCCAGGGCTGATCTCCTTCAGAATGGACTGGTTGGATCTCCCTGCAGTCCAAGGGACTCTCAAGAGTCTTCTCCAACACCACAGTTTAAAAGCATCAATTCTTCGGTGCTCAGCCTTCCTCACAGTCCAGCTCTCACATCCATACATGACCACTGGAAAAACCATAGCCTTGACTAGGCGGACCTTTGTTGGCAAAGTAATGTCTCTGCTTTTGAATATGCTATCTAGGTTGGTCATAACTTTCCTTCCAAGGAGTAAGCGTCTTTTAATTTCATGGCTGCAGTCACCATCTGCAGTGATTTTGGAGCCCAAAAAAATAAAGTCTGACACTGTTTCCACTGTTTCCCCATCTATTTCCATGAAGTGATGGGACCGGATGCCATGATCTTCATTTTCTGAATGTTGAGTTTTAAGCCAACTTTTCACTCTCCTCTTTCACCTTCATCAAGAGGCTTTTTAGTTCCTCTTCACTTTCTGCCATAAGGGTGGTATCATCTGCATATCTGAGGTTATTGATATTTCTCCCAGCAATCTTGATTCCAGCTTGTGCTTCTTCCAGCCCAGCATTTCTCATGATGTACTCTGCATATAAGTTAAATAAGCAGGGTGACAATATACAGCCTTGACATACTCCTTTTCCTATTTGGAACCAGTCTGTTGTTCTATGACCAGTTCTAACTGTTGCTTCCTGACCTGCATACAGGTTTCTCAAGAGGCAGGTCAGGTGGTCTGGTATTCCCATCTCTTTCAGAATTTTCCACAGTTTGTTGTGATCACACAGTCAAAGGTTGACTGGCTTTGGCTGGGTTGTTAGTGTGCTTCAAATTGTAGCTTTAGGAAAACCTTACTGAACAGGACTAGGGCACACTAGGCCAGGAGACCTTTTCTTTTTCTTGTTGCTGTGGTTTCCTGCTTGATATTGGGTTGCTCCTGCCCTGAATCAGGGTCTAGGATGAACCCACCTGAGAGTGGCTCTCCTGAGGGTAGGAGAGGTGAGTATCGGGTTGATTGGCCTGAGACAGTAGCTGAAAGGAGAGCCTCTTAGGTAAGGGGGAAAACCACTGCTTGGATGAAAGGGTAGAGCGTTAAAGCCAAAGAGGAAGACTGACCTCTGTGCAGGTTAAGATTCATCCAGCAAATTATAAGGAAGTTTGGATTCCCAAGTTTATGAGACTCGGTGGTTAATTTGACAACTTACAGGAAGGCTGACACTCAGAGCCCGAGTTTCATAAAGTAGTAGTATCAGTAAATATGGAGTTTGCATCGTCACATTTTCTCTTTTTGCATTGTCACATTTGTTCAGTCAACTTCTCCTCAACGTAAGATACTGTAACAGAAGGTGTTTCTAGAAGCAGCATTTTATTTTTCTAGGCAACTAGGTTATACTCAGGAAGTTACATTTAACATCTTGTAGTTATAAATATAGAGCACATTCTGTCTTCCACTCAAGACTACTATAAAGATGTAACATAAATAAAGGCTTTGAATTAAAATTCTCAATAATTATTTTGCATTATGAAAGTATCCTACCTTGTGAAGATAAGGAATTTGTCATGCTAAATGTCATTCTTGAGTTATAAAAACAATTAAGGGTAGTCATAAATTGAGAAGTATGTGTACATACAGTTGTATGTCTCAAATACATTTGAAAAATTAGGAATGCTGGATTCCTTTCTGGAATCAAAGAGCAAGATACAACAAGTGAATTATTTCCCTTTTCCCTTCTAAATAATACTTCAATTGAATGTGCAAAGTTGGTATATTGTTCTCTCATCTTATGTATTGGCTTGAGAAGAACTTTTCACAAATGCTTTCCAGAAATTAGACTAATGTCCGCAGTAAAATCACCCAAAGCTTGTCTAAACCTGAGGAATTTCATTTATTGCAATCTTGATGTCAATCTCATGGCAACACAACTACGGGAGTAAGGTTTAATGCTTTGCTAGAGTTACCCAGAAACCCCCAGGGTTCAGTCTGACACCCTAGAGAGATGCCTTGAAGAGATGCTTTCCTGAAGACTTTGAATCTTCACCCCTTAATCCATAGAGCTCAGAAGTCTTAAGTTCCCATTCATGAGAACATGAATCATTTGTCTTCCTCAGAAACGAAATTTGAAGGGAAAGAAGTGGTTTTTATGTCTAGTACCGTATTCCTTAAAGAAGAGAATATTGTCCTTAGAGAGGTTATCTCTGCTGCTGCTGCTAAGTCGCTTCAGTCGTGTCCGACTCTGTGCGACCCCGTAGACGGCAGCCCACCAGGCTTCCCCGTCCACAGGATTCTACAGGCAAGAATCCTGGAGTGGGTTGCCCTTCCTTTTCCAGAGGTTATCTCTTTCTACCCATGTGAAATTGAGATTTTTAAGGGAAAGAGCTGGGTACTTCAAGTAGTGAATCAGCGCAAGAATGTCCTTTGATCTGAAATGCTCAGATTAGTGAAGTAAGTGTTGGTAGGTGGGTGCATATTGTCTTCCCTTCTCTGTGGCAGGCGGGAGTGGTTTTTGTATTAACTGTGACTAACTGCCCCATTCTCTGCCTCCATGTGGAAACCGTTTATACCCCTTGACTTAACGGTCTTTGTTTCTCTTCCAAAGAATTATAAATTATTGGAACTCACTTATAATCTTTTCCCGCAGTATTTCCTTTGGATGTGGCGGAAAGTAGCCTGTCAAACCCACATTGACCCGGACAGTGATTCTGTGATTTTTGTCGTTGGAGGCACGACCAGACCCAGGTTTTGTGACTCACAGTCAGGCGCTCGCCCTCCCACACTGCCTTGTGGAATGTGTTCCTCAAAGCCTAAAATGACATAGAAACCACTCAAAGCTAGCAGGACCAGTTCTCCTTGTAAAATCATCCCGTCTTACTGACGGAGGTCTAAGAACCCAGGATAAAAATTAAACTCAAACCCAACTGCTGAAAGATCTTAAGGGGGCAGGAAGGAAGATCTGCTTGTCATACAAACACTTAGAAATATTTACCTCCACTGACAATTTATCTGTTCCTATTTTTTTCCTAAAGCACCCTCTTCCTGCTATGTCAGAGTCAGTATTATTTGTGAAGCACAGCAACTATTTTCCTTCCTCTTCAACCAGATTCCCAAAGTGGCTGAACTAATATTAATCAGAGATGGCCCTGGTTATTGTGTAAGGTATAGATTAAGCTACCAGCCTGGTGTGGGAAGAATATCTGTTGGTTTCTCCCTGCAGTGCACCTAGGAGGAGGCCATGGCCTGGCAGATAATCCATATCTATTAGGGCAAAAATCAATGTACCAAATCACGTAATGCCCTGATTGGATTTTCTCTACAGCAGAGCACAAATGTTGCCCAGAGGAATTACACTGGACAGTTTCCTCCTTCAAATGTGAGGGCCTGGCTCCAGAACAGCCTGTTGCCACTTAGATTCCTGGACGGCACGTGGCAAGAACTCTGATTCTCCAAGCCCACACCGTCATGGGCTTAGATGTTGAACCTCATCGCCAGGTGTCCGTAATTTTCACTTTCATTATGTTTGAGGTCAGACATAAAATGCAATATGGGGTTGATAAATCAACTAGATAGGTAAGGAGGAATTGGCAATATGATTTCGGCAGATTAGCCATGGCCTTTATAACGCTTAATTAACTGAATGATGTTGAAGCTGCACAGACTCCTCCTAAGAGCATATAAATGTGTATTGATCATTATAGTTCTAGATGGAAACGTAGTAAGAATTTATTTGGCACGTACTAAATACAGACCACTAAGCTGAATTCTGTACAGTTCTTTTATTTCTGAAGTTTTTCATGTCATGTACGTTTTTGAGGTTCTAGCAAACATTTGCTGATGATTTGGCTTTGCCTTTATTGAGTAGATGATTCTCTAATTTTGACTGTTATTTATGCTGTTATGTTATAAATCATTTTAGAAAATAATGTATAGTGATGGTAGCTGTGTTTTCACTTGCATTTTCTTCTTCAAGTAAATGATTTAAATAAATAAATAAGAGCTGGGGTAGATATTTCCTGTCTTTCAAAAAGAATTACAACTTATCAATTAAAATTTTAAAAAAAAGATGGGGAGATTTAAGCATCTTGCTATGGTTTGCAATTTAGGAAGACTCCCTGAGCCCACAAATTTAGGAAGCAATTGGTGATTCCAGACTTCAGCCCATTTTCACCTTTGTCCTCTCTTGAGAATTTACTGCCGTTCCTTCTGGTTATACAATCTCCAGATTGACGGGATTTGGAGAGGTCAGACAGGATTGCTTTGTCATGGAGATTAGGCAAAGGCAAATTAATTCCCCTAACTGTAGATGCTATGGTAGGTGGGAGAAATTTATGACTGAATTGTTTCCCCTCTCTGAAATAATAAATATTCTTCCCTGAGAGAAACCTTGTGCATTCAAAGTACTTTCTCTGAGTGCTTTGAACACGACTGCAGTCAGTGAAAAATTTTCCTTAATAATATGTATTTTTTCCCCTTCAGAGGAAAGCAAACGGGTCTACAACTGAATAAAAACCCCAGCCTCTAACCTTCTGATGTCCTTTGGCAGCTTAACCATGTATCTCTTGCTTTGGTCTAAACAGCTCTGTTGGAAGGTTGAGACCTGACATTTTGCAATGAGATAGAATTAGAATCTAGCTTTTCAGATGGGGAACAAGGTCAATTCCAAATGCCTTGGCGACAGGTCTCAATGCTAGGGATCAACATGTCCTCCAGAGGGTAGGATCTCGAGCAGATAGACCAGACTTTATCTAGGAACAGTGATAGGCGAGTCAACTCAGGATGCTCCACATTCCAAGATAAAGGGCAGTTGGGGGAGGGTAACAAACACCTATAAACTGAAATAAATTTCTAGTTTTTTCCACAATACGAGGAAATAGAGTGGCATTAGAGTACAAGGGCTTCCCTGGTGGCTCATAGGGTAAGACGTCTGCCTGCAATTCGGGAGAGCTGGGTTCAATCCCCAGGTTGGGAAGATCCCCTGGAGAAGGAAATGGCAACCCACTCTAGTACTCTTGCCTGGAAAATTCCAGGGACAGAGGATCCTGGAAGGCTAAAGTCCATGGAATCACAAAGAGTCACACATGACTGAGATACTTTACTTCTCAGAGTACAAAATCAATTGAGAGAATAAAATGCAGTAATGATAGTCATTACCGTATGGAAAACTAAAACTATGACTGTTACTATAAAGGAAGACTAACCAATGACTAACCAACTAAGCAGAAAGAAATTTGCCAAGAAATTCATTAAATCAATAAGGAAGCATATAATCTGCACTTTTGCAATATATTGGTATTTTTTTTCTTGTATTTTTTTTTTTTTTTAAACATCCCAGTGTATGTAGGTGGCCGACGCTAAGAGGTCATCAGGTTCCACCTTTCTTTTTTTTTTAATTAATTAATTAATTAGACTGCACTGCATCTTCATCATGATTTCCAGGTGGCGCTAGTGGTAAAGAATGCTCTTGCCAACGCAGGAGACTAAAGGGAAATGGGTTCAATCCCTGGGTCGGGAAGATCCCCTGGAGGAGGGCACAGCAACCCACTCCAGTATTCTTGCCTGGAGAATCCCATGGACAGAGGAGCCTGGTAGGCTCTAAGAGTTGGACCTGACTGAAGTGACTTAGCACGCACGCCCGGGACTTCATTGCTGCACTGAGGCTTTCTCCAGTTGTAGAGAGTGGGGGCTAGTCTCTAATTGCATTGTGTTGGCTTCTCATTGTAGTGGCTTCCCTTGTGGAGCACGGGCTCTAGATACCTGAGATTCAGTAGCTGCTGCTCAGGGCCACCAGAGCACAGGCTCATTAGTTGTGGCACATGGGTGAGACTTCCTGCAGCTTGTGGAATCCTCCCAGACCAGGGACCAAACTTGCGTCCACCACATTGGCAGGCAAACTCGTTACCACTGCACCTCTAGGTAAGTCTGTTAATTTCTCTTTTAAAGTAAAATTAGCTGCTGTTTCCTTACTGTGTTATTTCCTTAAATCGATTTGCAACTCTCATGCCTGGAGGCTTTTAACTCTTTTCTTCTGACCATATTCAAGGTAGAATCACATTCCAGAAAGCCTGAGTGGTTCTCCAGGATTAATAAGGCACCAAGCTATACACTCTACCCTCACTGTTGACTGAATCATCCCAACACTGTTCTGAGATGGTTTTGCTGTTGTTGCTGAGTTGCTCAGTAGTATCTGACTCTTTTCGACCCCATGGACTGTAGCCCACCAGGCTCCTCTGCGTGGCTCCTGAGAGATTTAAGTTTCTTCTTCAGAGATCTTTTTGGGCAATTTATCAGAAAAGCTTTCATGAAATGCTTCCTGTTGTAACCTGGCTTCATTTTACCACTTGGGATACTCAGAGCAGATTCCTGGTGCTCAGAGAGGCCAGTGAGAAGTGAGGAGCCTGGAAGCTTAAGCCTCACGGGTCTCATAAGTCACTTTGGCCCCTTCATTGTGGCTCTGGGTGAGAATTCCTTGCCCTGAACTTCAGTTCAGAACCATAACTGAGGGACTTCCCTGGTGGTCCTGTGGGTTAAGCCTGTGCCTTCCAATGCAGGGGGTGTGGGTTTGATCCTGGTATGGTAACTAAGATCCCACATACTTTGTGACCAAAGAAAAAAAAAAAAAACTCAAAATGTAAAACAGAAACAATATCATAACAAATTGTCAAATTCTATAAAGACTTAAAAAAGGTCCACACTAAAAAAAAAAAAAAAAAAACTTTAAAGAAACAAGAACCATTGCTGAAAGACAGAGAATGAAGAGAGAGAGGGATATATAAACTGTATTTGGATATGTGAAAGAGAGAGACTGTGTGCGTGTGTGTGTGTGTGTGTAGGTGTGTAAGAGATTAATTCAGACCATTCCCTCCAGCCTGCCAGTCCTCTCTCCTCTAGCACAGAACTCTTTCCTTCCTGACATTTTATATGCTGTCATTTGCTGACAAACTGAGCTGCAGGAGAATTGAATGCATTTATGGTACTTCCTATCATATCTTGGGGTGTAGTCAGGCATGAGCTGATTAAGCACCTTGGGATGGGGTACATCAGAGAGGCAAACACCTAGAACACACCCAGGCAGGCCTAGGAGGCCCTGGAGGGCGTGCAGGCTGCTAGGCAGAGCGTGGTGTTGAGAGGGGAGAGGAGACAGGCAATGAATGAGGTCATCTGGTGAAGCTGAGAGCCTCAGGGAGGTCACCGCTGGAATAATATCGGTCTTGAAGGAACAACAGCACCAGCACTGCGGCTTTCTTTTCCTTAAGCAAGGGGGTTTCCCAGGTAAAGAATCTGCCTGCCAATGAAGGAGATGTCAGTTCAACCCCAGGTCAGGAAGATCCCCTGGAGGAGGAAATGGAGAATCCCATGGACAGGGGAGCCTGAGGTCAGGTCCGTAGGGTGGCAACAAACTGGATACGACTGAGCTCGCAGATGCTGAGGGCCCAGCAGCCGGCGGCCGGCAAGCACTGCCTCTAGCGACAGTGCGCCACCTGGAGTTTGGTGAAAGAATTTCAATCCCTAGGGAAGTTCCCAGAACCAGTGTCATACTTTAAAAAAAATTAATTTAATTTTAATTGGAGGCTAATTACTTCACAATATTGTGGTGGTTTTCGCCATATATTGACATGAATCAGCCATGGGTGTACAAGTGTACCCCAACCGAAACGCCCCTCCTACCTCCCTCCCCATCCTATCCTCTCTGGGTTGTCCCAGAGCTCCAGTTTTGAGTGCCCCGTTTCATGCCTCGAACTTGGACTTGTCCTCTGTTTCACATATGGTAATGTACATGTTTCCATGCTATTCTCTCAAGTCATCCCACCCTCGCCTTCTCCCACAGAGTCCAAAAGTCTGTTCTTTATATCTGTGTCTCTTTTGCTGCCTCACGTAGGGTCATCGTAACCATCTTTCTAAATTTCATATATATGCATTAATATACTGTATTGGAGTTTTTCATTCTGGCTTACTTCACTCTGTATAATAGGCTCCAGTTTCATCCACCTCATTAGAACTGATTCAAATGTGTTTTTTAATAGCTAAGTTTTTCTCCTCTCCTCTCCCCACAGGGTCCAGCATTCACTAAATCTTGGTGACCCCTCTCCCTAGACACCTGGGAGGAGGTAGGGTTCTCCCAAAGGGGCTAAAACTGGGACCTGTTAGTTCAGGTATGAATGTAGACTTTTCTCTTGGCCCAGGCCGATCCGACACCGGCTGACCTTATATGTTGCTCAGGAGACCTCTAGGCAAGATGATGAGGTTCCTAAGAACCCTGACTCAGGTGAGGTTCTGGCCTCTTGAGAAAACAAAAGAAGCAAGCCAGGCGTAGCTGTATGAAACCTCTTCTGGTCTGGGACCCACTGAAAGTCCCTTGGGCTGCAAGGAGATCCAACCAGCCCATTCTAAAGGAAATCAGTCCTGAATATTCATTGGAAGGACTGATGCTGAAGCTGAAATTTCAATACTTCGGCCACCTGATGCGAAGAACTGACTCATTTGAAGAGACCCTGATGCTGGGAAAGATTGAAGATGGGAGGAGAAGGGGACAACAGAGGATGAGATGGTTGGATGGCATCACAGACTCGATGGACATGAGTTTGAGTCAACTCCGGGAGTTGGTGATGGACAGGGAGGCCTGGCTGCTGCATGTAGTTCATGGAGTCGCAAAGAGTTGGACACCATTGAGAGACTGAACTGAGCTGAATTGAATATTCCATTGTATATATGTACCACAACTTTCTTACCCATTTGTCTGCCGATGGACTTCTGCTGCTGCTGCTGCTAAGTCACTTCAATCGTGTCCAACTCTGTGTGACCCCATAGACGGCAGCCCACCGGGCTCCCCTGTCCCTGGGATTCTCCAGGTAAGAAAACTGGAGTGGGTTGCCATTTCCTTCTCCAATGGATGAATGTGAAAAGTGAAAGGTAAGTCGCTCAGTCGTGTCCGACTCTCAGTGACCCAGTGGACTGCAACCTACCAGGCTCCTCTCAGTCCATGGGATTTTCCAGGCAAGAGTACTGGAGTGGGGTGCCATTGCCTTCTCCAGAGGGACTTCCAGGTTGCATAAATTTAAGAGTTATTGGGAGAGGAATCTGGAAAGGGATTCATAGGTTGATTGAAGTGCTAGAAACAGGATCAAAGTCCAAGACTAGATCCTAGAAAGACTCAGAAGCAGCACACGGAGACCAGATGTGTTATATTCGGGGTCTACAGGCATCTATCACTTACTCTCTGTATAATCTTGAACAAATTGCTTAATTTCTTTGGGTGTCCTTGGTCTCTCTTTTCATTCTGTTTAAAATAATAATGTCATAGGTTTTGATGACTAAATGAGGTAACATCTAGGTGCATAATACTGACTATAAACTATTTGGGGATAGGAAACAGTTCTTATTCTGATTTTTTTTTCCTAGTGCCCCATACTGAGGCTGGTGCGCAGTAGATCTTTTAATATAAATGTGTTAAACTGCATCACATCACCTACCAGGTGACTGACATACAGATATATTTAAATTGATAAGATAGCTAAATTGATCTACGCGTGCGTGCATGCTAAGTCTCTTCAGTCGTGTCTGACTCTTTGTGACCCTACAGACTGTAGCCCACCAGGGTCCTCTGTCTGTGGGGATTCTCCAGGTAAGAATACTGGAGTGGATTGCCATGCCCTCCTCCAGGGGATGTTCCCAACCCAGCTTGAACTTGTGGCTCCTGCATTGCAGGCTGGATTCTTTACCACTGAGCCCTAGGGGAAGCCCAAATTGATCTATAGAGTTCCCCCCACCCCCCCCCCCCCCAAACACAAAACAAACTCCAAAAAACCCATCCATAAATCTTGCATTTGTGTATAATTCTCTATCTATATACTTATCTACTGTTTCTCAGTTTTTGAAACTGAGTATAAGGTCGGGGACCAGAGAAGTATAAGTGGCAACAATCCTCAGTCAGAGAGTGTGAGCCTAGCTAGGACTCCTAAATTCCTCCGGTCAAGGTCAGGGCTGCAGATGTGGGTGAGGAAGCCTTCAGGCAGGCAGAGAGGAAAGGCTCTGAGATGAGAACTGGGCAGACTGTGACCTGTTCGTCCTAAAACACCATCTCCACTGAAACAGAGTTAAAACCAAAAAGTTTAGGGAGATTTTCCTCAAGACTTTGTTACTATTTATTTTCATGCTTTTAACTTTTTTAAAAAATGGGGCTCAGCTCCTGTCTCCCTATGAGAAGACTCCAGTTACATATTCATTGAGCTTCACCGGTTTCCTCTTTGCCCTGAAGGCACCTTTTGCAAGGGATAATGAAGCCCTCCCACTGATTCTCTATTTTAATCGATTTTTTGGTGTTCCTTTGATCCAGTGAAGCATAGAGCTACCCTGCACTTCTTGGGGTTTAAGTTTGATCTTGAGTGATGGGTGGCTTGGTCAACATCAGAGAGCATGGTGTGGGCTGGAACCAAGGGCATGGGTTACAGATAAACCTGAGTCGACCTCATGGCTCTGCCATTTACTATTAATAAATGTGGGTCGGGAAGATCCCCTGGAGGAGAGCATGGCAGCTCACTCCAGTATTCTTGCCTGGAGAATCCCTGTAGGCAGAGGGGGTCACAAAGAGTCACACGTGACTGCTCTTACACGTGCTACTTCTCTTCTTTAAAGTCTCAATTTACTCGTTGGTAAAAGGGTTAAAATAAGGTACCTACTGAGTAGGGTTATTGTGGCGCTTAAAGGAGATAACATCAGCAAAATACTCAGGACAGTGCCTGGGACCGTATACACGCTTCGTTCCGTTTTGCTCTTTATATACGGAAGGTAGAAGGGAAGGATGTATGGGTGAGGACAACCATCTAGACCATGGTGAGGATGAAGAAGGAGTCTGGTGACCCTCTGGGTTGGTTTGCATATGGGGCTCAGAGGAGTGGTGAGAAACGTGGTTTGTGCAGAGGGTATGATTGGTTAACAGAGGGCTTTAGAAGCTAGTCACAGAGGGTAACTGGATATAGGAAGTCCTGAGGCTTTTGAACATATTGTCTTGCAAAAATAGTACTACAAAAATTAAGGATTTCCTTTTAGACACCATGAAATTCCTTTTATCCATTCCAGACTCTGTAGAGTAAGAATGCTTCCTTTCATTTTGAAGATGATGATGTTGTGGCCCAGAGAGATAAAAACTGGTCCATGGTCTCCTTGTAAATTCACCTCACCTCCTCAATTCAGTCACTCAGTCATGTCCGACTCTTTGCGAATCCGTGAATCGCAGCATGCCAGGCCTCCCTGTCCATCACCAACTCCTGGAGTTCACTCAAACTCATGCCCATTGAGTAGGTGGTGCCATCCAGCCATCTCATCTTCTGTTGTCCCCTTCTTCTCCTGCCCGTAATCCCTGCCAGCATCAGAGTCTTTTCCAATGAGTCAACTTTTTGCATGAGGTGGCCAAAGTACTGGAGTTTGAGCTTTAGCATCATTCCTTCCAAAGAACACCCAGGACTGACCTCCTTTAGAATGGACTGCTTGGATCTCCTTGCAGTCCAAGGGACTCTCAAGAGTCTTCTCCAACACCACAGTTCAAAAACATCAATTCTTTGGCACTCAGCTTTCTTCACAGTCCAACTCTCACATCCATACATAACCACTGGAAAAACCATAGCCTTGACTAGACGGACCTTTGTTGGCAAAGTAATGTCTCTGCTTTTTAATATGCTATCTAGGTTGGTCATAACTTTCCTTCCAAGGAGTAAGCATCTTTTAATTTCATGGCTGCAATGACCATCTGCAGTGATTTTCAAGCCCCAGAAAATAAAGTCTGACACTGTTTCCACTGTTTCCCCATCTATTTCCCATGAAATGATAGAACCAGATGCCTGATCGTTTTCTGAATGTTGAGCTTTAAGACAACTTTTTCACTCTCCACTTTCACTTTCATCAAGAGGCCGTTTAGTTCCTCTTCACTTTCTGCCATAAGGGTTGTGTCATCTGCATATCTGAGGTTATTGATATTTCTCCCAACAATCTTGATTCCAGCTTGTGCTTCCTCCAGACCAGCGTTTCTCATGAGGTACTCTGCATATACGTTAAATAAGCAGGGTGACAATATACAGCCTTGACATACTCCTTTTCCTATTTGGAACCAGTCTGTTGTTCTATGTCCAGTTCTAACTGTTGCTTCCTGACCTGCATACAAATTTCTCAAGAGGCAGATCAGGTGGTCTGGTATTCCCATCTCTTGAAGAATTTTCCACAGTTTATTGTGATCCACATAGTCAAAGACTTTGGCATAGTCAATAAAGCAGAAATAGATGTTTTTCTGGAACTCTCTTGCTTTTTCCATGATCCAGCAGATGTTGGCAATTTGATCTCTGGTTCCTCTGCCTTTTCTAAAACCAGCTTGAACATCTGGAAGTTCACTTTTCACGTATTGCTGAAGGCTGGCTTAGAGAATTTTGAGCATTACTTTACTAGCATGTGAGATGAGTGCAATTGTGCGGTAGTTTGAGCATTCTTTGGCATTGCCTTTCTTTGGGATTGGAATGAAAACTGACCTTTTCCAGTCCTGTGGCTACTGCTTAGTCTTCCAAATTTGGTGGCATATTGAGTGCAACACTTTCAGAGCATCATCTTTCAGGATTATCAGCATGTGTTAGGGTAACACACGGAGGGGGATAGGAGACAGCCTGTAAAAAGTACTTTACAGAGAAGTATTCAGCAAATACTAATTCCCCTTGGTTCCATCTTAGTGTTCAAGACTGGGTTTCTCTCTTACTTTGATGACTGAGCTCCAGCTTTGCCCACCCACTTGGATTTCTTCGGTCCTTCCCTGCCTGTGTCTGTGCGGATCCCCTCTCAGAGCCTGATAATTTTCAAGACTGAATATCTGCCTCTGAACCTGGTCTTAGCTGTGACTACGCCTCCTTCTCGACTTTTGGGTGAAGCTGCTGGCCTCTGCCCACCTGCCTGTCTACTTGGATCACTACATGTTACCCTGCCCTAGCCTCTTGCTGGGACGCCCTGTCTGATAGTCCCTTGATGTGACTTCCTGCCTGGAAATTCATCCAAGTATATGTATCCAGGGTGGCAGGTGGGCCAGGTTCCTGGACCCTGAGCTCTATCAGCCTGATCTGCCCCTCTCCAAGTTGCATCTCCAACAGCAGAGCTTGTTGAAAGTAGAGATGTTTGGTCTTCATTCTAGACCAACTGAATCAGAAGCCCCCATGGAGTGCCCTGGGTCAGAGGAGGGGGATGTTGCTCCGGCTGTTTTGCAGGCAGCCCTCCAGGGAACTCCGGTGTAGGTACTTTGACTACATGGCCTCTAAGGCCTATCGCCAGTCAGGGAGCCTAGGGCTCACTCGAAGTTAGGTCAAGTTCATGAGTTAAGTTCAGGTCAGCACACTTTGTTTCCTAGGAGTTTCTAAAACTACTTCTTCAACAGAAAAATTGTTTAATGTCCCCTTCATATCTCTTCTGGATAAACCCATCTTATCAGTCTCACCTGGGAACTAGAAGTCCTGCAGGATAGCTTGGACGCTTTCCTGCTTCTGCCAGTAGCATTTTAACTTGTTCTCGTTCTGAGGTCCCTGTGAGGCAGGCCCCTTGCCATGTTTAAAGGCTAACCTTGCTTCCAGGCTCCTGGACCCATGTTTGCTCTTTGCTGTCACTGTCTCAACCTAGTTTCAAGTTTCCTCTTAGAAATGATCGTCTGTCCACATTCAAAGCCATCTCTATCAAAGCCATTTCTTTGAACTCTTCTAAAGCATAATCTGGGACCATCAGAGATTTAATGTCCTTTAAAATACCGTGAAAAAAAAAAAAAAAGATAGTTTTGTTGAGATTGAATCCTCCATATTCATTAGTTACTGGGCTAGGTCTTACTGATGCACTAAACCTTTTGTTGACGTACTCAAACGTTTTGAAAATTGGTTTTATAAACTGAGAACCTTGGAAATTTTTTAACATCTTCCCATGAAATCACTTTAAAATTTTATATATTTGTATGTCATTTTGCTGCATCTTTACATATGCCAGGGGGTATAGTGTATCAACACTAGTGATTTTATTCCTTCAGAGCATCTGTATCTGTGTACTGCAGAGAGCTCCTGTGATAATAAAGAATAGTTTTATTAGAGACCAATTCATTCCTTGACTATTTTATGCTACCCAAGAACAAGACAGGTTTTGTAAGTTCTGGTTTCACATATGTGCCAGTTCCTAACATTTTCTGTATCATAGAAATCAACATTTCTCAATGCATAATGATAATAAGAATGTCTTAGATTCCCAGTATAAGCAAGAATATCCTAGCATGAAGTATGAGGTCATCAGTTTGCAAAGCACATGAAGTGCCGAGATGGAACTAGATGTAATCACTTAAACCATAGGTGGACAAGAGGCCTTGGAGAGAGATACAGAGTGTCACCACATCTCTGACCAGGGATATTATGGGTAGCTTGCCACATTAGCACCTTGTTTATCACAGTAAATATTGTCCCCACCTATTTATTCTCAGGCTGCCATATCCTGCTGCCCAGCTGTCCAGCCCGGCCAGGTCTGGAAGAAATTGAAGAAACGACTGAGTTGGCTTCAATTCTGGTCATGCGGGATGTTAGTCACAATAGACAGCCCCACTGAATGCACGTTTAAAACATAGCAGAGCTTCCCATGGCAGAGCTTCCCAAGTGGCACAGTGGTAAAGAATCTGCCTGCAAATGCAGGAGATGCAAGAGACCAGGTTCAATCTCTGGCTCGAGAAGACTCCTGGAGGAGGAAATGGCAACCTGCTTCAGGACTCTTGCCTGGGAAATCCCACAGACAGGGGAACCTAGCAGGCTATAGTCCATGGGGTTGCAAAGAGTTGGACACGACTAAGCAAGCGAGCACAGCACAGCATGTTGGAACATACAAGGGGATTTGGTTATTTGGTCCATAGCTCATTCTCTTCCCAGTGCTTCTCCAAACCAGTAAAAATGTCTCTGGCATGACTCTAATGCAACAGGAAGTATTTTCATGAATTTGTAGACCCCTTTAAATGGAGCAGTGAGAAAAGAGATTGTTTCTTTATGTTTCAAGATGGAACAATCTGGGGTTGAGGGTGGTCAGGATATAGTTTTGAAGTAGGCTTACTGCAGTGGACTTCCGTTTAATTCACAAAGGAAGCCGAGTAGGTGCAGGAAGAGTAACAGAGGTTGGGAGATGCTTAACAATTGGGAAGAACAGGGGTATAGTTTCCCTGGGCACTTCAGAAGGATAGTTCATATTTTTGCTGGAGACTATTTAGGCTAAGTTCCAAAAACAATTTATGTGTTCAGCCTGCTTTTTAATTTGTCAAAGAAATTCTGCAAGTTAATTCCTTAATTATTGGGCCTCAAAAGCGGTTAGTTACTCTTCTAATTACAGACCATAACAGTATATTTATTAAAGTGGAATTTATTTTAAAATAATAACATGTATTTGAAATCTCTCATAATAATTCTGAGATGACAGAAGTGAAATTGGACAAAATGTCCAAAAATACATATACTACCTGTCTCTTACTTCATGCTAAAAAAAAGTGAATTTAAAAGTAGACATTAGACTTCTAATTTAATAGAAAGCATGCTGAAAGCCAAAGTCACTTAGTTGTGTCCAACTCTTTGCGACCCCATGGACTATACAGTCCATGGAATTCTCCAGGCCAGAATACTGGAGTGGGTAGCCTTTCCCTTCTCCAGGGGATCTTCCCAACCCAGGGATCGAACCCAGGTCTCCTACATTGCAGGCGGATTCTTTAACAGTTGAGCCACAAGGGAAGCCCAGAAGGTGAGGTCCATTACTGGTCCTCTCTGAACATTCCAGGAAAATTCCTTTGAAAATGTACAAGTACTTTTGTTGTTGTTCATTTCAGCAGTTCTAATAATCAGGATACCAGACAATCATATGCTGGGCTCTGGCAGCATTTGCACAAATTGCCGCATCAGTGGTGTTGGACTGAGAAACACAGTCGTGGACTTTGTTTACTCCACCCTCTGTCTCATGCATCATCTGGCAGAAGACACAGGAAAGCGCTCTCTGTTACTGTCACAGTCTGTTCCTAGCTCAGGGCTGCAAACCAGAAAGCCAGGCAACCACACTTCTTTCTGCGTGAAGACAATATTTTTTAGGCAGTCTGATGAGCCAGATTTCCTCCTCCTTTCTTTCTTCTCTCTTCCATCTTAACTAGAGACTACAGGTCTTAGTAGAAACTGTGCCAGGTGTGTAATGCAATGTGGGGAATGTTCAAGCATAATTGGTGGGGGTACGTGGAATTGGGATTGTAAGTGTGACAGAGGGAGGCAGAGACCTGAGCCTGGAAGTGTGAGTGAGCGAGTGTGTTTGCATGCCAGAGGGGGTGTGCAGGAGCTTCAAGACTTGTCTTTGGAAAGAGGTAATTGCAGACTGCGACCAAGTATTTTACACAGTCAAGAGATTCTGGTGGTGAGAGAAGGAGATTCATTTATTTATCTAGCAAGTATTTCTGAGTATCCACTATGTGTCAGAGGCTGGCTGTCTGGGGGATAGAGAAACACCAGGGAAAAGGAGAATCTAGGATCTGGTTCTTCTAGCGGGTAGGGGAGGTGGGGCGGTAGGGTCGGGGTGGAGCAGGGAGACAGACAAAAATAAGGAGACCATTGGAAAAGCATAATTTCTGATAATAATCAGTGCATGAACAAAATAAGATAGGGTGATGTGGCAGAATGAACAGAGGTCCTCAGACCAGTACACAGTGGCCCAAACGTAGTCCAAGCCAAGGCTGCAGTCCTTATCCAGAAGAAATCAGAACAAATAGGGGAGAAGAAACAGAGTCTGATTCTCACCACACTGTATTATGCGGGTACTATTACTGTCTTGTTTTACACACAAGAAAAATAATCTGAGACAACGCATGGCAAAGAAAAATTCCTGAGAGTATATATACAAGCAGTTAATAAAAATTTGGAACTTGTTAACATTCATAAGTAATGAAATAAACACACTGATAATTAAAGGAATGAAATTGAAAATTACAATCAGATACCATTTTTAATCAATCAAATTTGTGAAGATTAAAAAAAAAAAAGACCAGATTATTGCTAGTGATAGTGGCATAAATTTGACCTTCTTATTTGTTGCTGAGAAGAAGGTTAATTGGTGCAACTTTTAAGTACAGCTATCCTACTTGTAGAAAGAAATATCAAGGAAATTACCAGAAAAGCAAGTAAAATTAATAAACTGGATATTAATTGCAGTATTATTTATAAAATCCCCAAATTAGAAACAACCTTCATGTCTGACAGTCGGGAAAATACTTCATGTATGTGCTGTGCTTAGTTGCTCAGTCATGTCCAACTCTTTGCTACCCCGTGGACTGTAGCCCACCGGGCTCCTCTGTCCATGGGGATTCTCCAGGCAAGAAAACGAGTGGGTTGCCATGTGCTTCTCCAGGGGATCTTCCCAACCCAGGGATCGAACCCAGATCTCCCGCATTGCAGGTGGATTCTTGACCTTCTGAGCCACTGAGGAAGCCACTTCATGTATAGAACCATTATATAATCATTAAAGATGATATTCAGAAACATTTACTAATGACACAGGGCAATGTTGTTAAAGTATTAAATGAAAAGGTAGGCCAAAAGTTGTATACAAGGTATGATGGAATTTTGATAACAGAACCACCTGAGGCCCAAGACCTCACTAGAAATGACATTTCCAGCTTCCCTTGGCAATGTGTGGCCCCACAAGCCAAGTTGTGGCCAGTGCATGTAAGCAGAAATGATGGACACCACTTCCAGAACATCTTCCCCAAAGAAAGCGGCTTGCCCTCCAAGTCTTCTTTCTCCCTTTCTGTAAGTTGGTATATGATGCAGCAGTGGGTGAGCCGATTTTGACCGTAAGGACGAGGACAACACTTTAAGGAATGACAAAACAGTCAGATAGGAGCCTTGGTCCCTGAATGATCTTATGGAGTACAGCTTCTCCCTGAAACCAATCAGAGGGAACTTTACCAAAAGAAATAAAATTCTATCTCTCTCTCTCTTTTTTTTAAATCTAGGTTCTAGCAAATGATCGGAGAAGGCAATGGCCACCCACTCCAGTACTCTTGCCTGGAAAATCCCATGGGTGGAGGAGCCTGGTAGGCTGCAGTCCATGGGGTCACTAAGAGTTAGACATGACTGAAGTGACTTAGAAGCAGCAGCAACTGATACTGAGGAAGAGAAAGAAGTAAAGTTGCCAAGGATAAAGACATGCCTCTCACTCTTCTGTTACTCTTTATTACTTATTGGCTTTTATACAACCACTTGCAGTTTAAGAAGCTTCCCCTTCTCTCCAGATTGGAACAATTTATTAATCTATAGGGATAAAGATAAGACAGAGCCAACTGGATAAATTAGCACACACTATCTCACACTGCATGCAAGAGACTAGGGCCATTGTGATTTGGTTTCTGTTTAAGCAGCTGAACTAATATCCTAACTAGCACAGACAGCAACTGTGTAAAATACATTAACATTTTCATTCCTTATGATTATTTCATATTTAAAAATGCTAGCGGTCCTAGTAATAACACTGAGTAGGAAGTACTGATAGAAGTTTCATTAATAAAAGCAGAATGTTTAACATCGTGTGTCTGCTATTCTGGCAATCAGATATACATATGTTTCAGACAAGTAACAGATGAAGTTGCAAAAAGGTGAAAGCTATGATTAGGTCTGTAAGCTAAAACTTGTTCTCAAAGCTTTAGAGTGTTAGTGGTGATTTTTGTTTTCCACCTCTGTCCCTTGCATCAGTATGGGATAGTGTATGCTAGTTTATCCAGTTGCCTTTATCTTATCTCTATCCCTATAAGTTGATAAATTGTTCCAATATGGGGAGAAGGGGAAGCTTCCTGGACTGCCAGTGCTTGTATGAAAGCCAGTAGGTAATGAAAGGTAACAGAAGAGTGAGACCACATCTTTCTCTTTCACTTCTCTCTGTTCATCAGCATCACTTGCTAGAACCTAGATAAGCCCTCAGCATTTGCTCCTGGGAGGCTGTAGAGACCGCTCTGCAATGTCTTATTCTAACAAAGGAAAAACTGTGGTAGAGAGGGAACAGGAGGTGAGACTGGGGGGTGAGGACATAGGGTTTATATCCATTTATATTGGAGACTGAATTATGAGGGGGTGAAGGTACCTAATAGAAGGTCAGGTAGGCTTTGTGATCTAGAGGAAGGGAATGAGCTTCTTAAACTATGGGGAGAGGATGGGGCAATGAGGAAAAATAGTGTCCTCAAAGAATATCTTTTCAAGTATAAGGTAGAGAAAGAGCAAGGACAAAAGCACAACCTTTGGAGAAATCAGCTGGGTGGACAGAGACTGAAAAGCAAGCCCCAATCCCCAACTCAAGCAGGGAGCAAGACTGTGCCAGGTGGCACCAGTGCCCTGTGGGTGGAGAGACAGCTCCAGGCATTCAAAGGGCCTAGGTGGAGGACGTAAGAAAAGGTAAGAAACTCTCACATTTATTGAGCATCTAATGTTCACATCTAATGTTCCTTATAATTGGATTCTTACAGCAGCCCTGGGAGTACTCTTCACAGAAAGGCTTAGTGATTTGATCAAGATTATGAATTTATTAAGTAGAGGATTTAGGCTTGACTGAATCTAAACCCATATTCTTTCTTTTATGTCATTTTGGGGATTCTTCAGGGATTGCTGCCTAATTGCCCTTCCAGAAGTTGAGTGCTGGAAAAAATCAAAGGTATTTCCCGACCTTGATGACTTGCAGGGTGAGAAATATTGCTCAATGCCCTGTAAGCTTCTTGTTAGTTCACAGAGAGGGAAGAGGAAGCCTATCAATAGATGGAGAACTGCCTATATAAGAACTGTATATACTTACATGGGAGGGTACCCAGGATATACTGAGTTAATAAGAACAACAAAAAAGGTATACAAAAGGTAACAAGGTTAGGGAGGCTGCCTACCATTTAGTGGTTATTCTGGAGCAGAAGGTAGAATGGGGAAGGGGTGGATATGGTAAACTTCATCCCTCACACATTTCTTTATGGCTTGAATTTGGGGAGGATACATGAAGAATAGTCAGTAATAGACCATTATCTTTCTGGGCCAGAGGCAGAGAAATGCGCTGAGCTCATGTGTGATCCCAGTCTACATAGAAATACTGACATATACCAAAATCTTCTCCACTTAGGAGAGCCACCTAAAATCTGCTCCAGGCAGAACTGCAGCTGTTAGAATAAGAATCTGGTTTCTTCTATGCCCCAGTATGTTCCAGCCAGTGTTTCTAGTAGCATTATTGTCTATTCTTCAACAATTCCCTTGACTCTATACTTCAGAATGACCTCTTGTTTTTCCCCTGAAGCAATTTGTTTTCACCCTTTCTTCCTCTCAATTTACATTTTAATGCTTAGTGGGTTCATGACACTGTATGATTCTTTATAATAGGTGCTGAAATACATGTGAAACTTTCATGAAATTTTTCATAGATGAATAAAAGTCAGTGTACTGGAGGAGATGTCTTTGGTATGTAATAGATGAATGAAATTAAATTCAGAAAATAATGGCAAAGAGGTTAATTTTCTTTCAGTTGTATACATAATTGATTTCATTTATCTTCTTTAAAAAAGTAAGGGTTAAAAGGAAGGTATGGAAAACAATCATGTTTGTGGTATCTTGCTGCAGCAGAATTGGGAAAGAACCTATTATACCCTGGCTGCTTCACAGTAAATTGCCTTCATGGTCTGGTTCAAAGCCCTCAGGGCCCTCTAACTTTATTCAGTTTCCTCTGAGCACTAAAAATGAGGTTCTGAATGAGACCAGGAAGTGGACAGCCCTGTTCAATGTGACAGTTTGATCTACGTATCTCCTTCTCCTTCAATTCCATCTGTGTTTTCCCTCTTATTTCCAACAAAGAACTCCTACTCAGTATCATCTCAAGAGTTAGAAGCAGAATGGCTGGGGCTACACATAAGATAATAAAGCAACTACTTGAGTCAAGATTGGTTTTTTTAGGGCAGTTTCAGGGCTGGGTGCTCGAGGCCCTGTAAGTTCAATGGGAACTGCTTAGTCAGAGGTTATAATTGATTATTTACAGCCATTAGAAGTTAGATTGCCGTTCTGTGCTTATAGCAAAGTAGAACTATATTATGCTACTGCTAAGTCACTTCAGTCGTGTCTGACTCTGTGCGACCCCGTAGACAGCAGCTCACCAGGCGCTCCCGTCCCTGGGATTCTCCAGGCAAGAACACTGGAGTGGGTTGCCATTTCTTTATATTATACTAGATTATGCTAGATTTAGTCTAATAGATATCTGTGTAGATGACACTAGGGACTCAGACTCCATTCTCTAAATGTAAAATAAGTCATCAGCAGATGAATTAGATGAATAAATATTCATGACATAAGCTACCTATCCTAGTCCATTGAAAGTGAAAGTGAAGCAGCTCAGTCATGTCCCACTCTTTGCGACCCATGAACTGTAGCCTACCAGGCTCCTCCATCCATGGAGTTTTCCAGGCAAGTGGGTTGCCATTTCCTTCTCCAGGGGATCTTCCTGACCCAGGGATCGAACCCAGGTCTCCTGTGTTGCAGGCAGACGCTTTATCTTCTGAGCCACCAGGGAAGAATTATGACTAATGTCCTAGTCCATTAGTCACACAAACTTTAAAAGACATAAAAGTCACCTGGGGACTTTGTTTAAAAATATAAATTTCCAGCTCTGCTCCCAGTAATTCTGGCTGAGTAGGCCTGGGATGTATTTTTGACATGTGCCCCAAGTGATTCTTATGTAAGTAGTCAGGGGAGCATACAATAAAAAAGTGTGGTGTTGAACAGAAGAAACTGCTTGGGACAGAGACAGACACCATTCATATGTTCCAGAATTTTGACTTAAAGGGCTATCTGTAATTTCCAAACATTTTTTTTCCTGCTTTGATCCTCTTTGAAAGTGTTAGCTGCTCAGTCATGTCCAACCAAATCTTTGCAGCCCCAGGAACTGTAGTCTGCCAAGCTCCTCTGTCCATGGGATTCTCCAGGCAAGAATACTGGAGTGGATAGCCATTCCATTCCCCAAGTGGTCTCCCTGACCTAGGGATTGAGCTTGGGTCTCCTGCAATGCAGGCGACCACTCACCGTATGAGCTCCGAGAGAAATCCCTTGATTCTCTTTACATTTATATATTTTTTCACCATTACTTCACCAGATAGGAATTTGAAGACTCTGGTGGGGGTGGTGGGAGAGGACGTGCACCAGTGAGTGGGCTGGTCACACATCGTAGTCTCCAAGTGGGCGTGTGTAATCCCCTCCAAGATGCTGATGTTTGCTACTCCCCAATCCACTCACCATTAGGTGATTCTTAGCTTGGAGAGTAGCCAGTGTCTCTTAGGGAATTTCTGGGTGTGAGGAGCTTTTTGTTAACACTCACGACACTAGAGGACTTGCACTGTGGGTGAGTAGCAGACAAGACCTTGGCTTTGGGACGGTTCCTTTCCTTCGATGGTGGGGAGAGATACGCTGTCCCTTCTCCACGAGGGCTCCCCCTCCAAAGTCTATAGTCTTCCTTTGATCTGGGCTGGGGTGGAAGTGAGGTCCCTGCCTCCAGTTATGCAATGCGGATGCATTTCCAAAGGGTGGGTGTAGCTGGAGTCCAGTCCAGATCTCACTCACCAAAGCAGATGTTAGAGCAAGGGCAAGGGCTTGAAACTGAGCAGGACCTTTGAGTTATTCTGCAGAAATGAAGACCCCCATCAAGATGGAAGATGATGACTACATGCTGACCACACGCATTTAGACTCCAGACTGGCTGGAACCAGAGGCTGATGATCAGGATTCCTGAAACATCACCCTGTAACATCACCCCCAGCCAATCAGAAGAAAGTCAAATACCCTGTAGCCTTCACTCCCAAGGTTACCTATAAAAACCTTCCTCTCAAAGCCATTGGAGTGTTTTTGTCTTTTGAGCCTTAGCTGCCTGTACTCCCTGCTGGGCCCTGCGATAGACACTGTATTTTCCGTCCTTACAATCTAGCGTCAGTATATTGGCTTGTTGCATGGGGGGCAAGTGGACCCAAGTTTGGTTTGGTAAGAGGCTAGCCAGAGAAATGGGCACCTTTAAAAGATCCTGCTAATTATGACCCTCCAGATGGCACACCCAACGGTCTCTGAGTCTTAATGACCTCTTTGACTTTAGTAAAAATAGGTCTTGGGGTGATAGAAAGAGGGAAAACAGAATAAAATTTAGGAAGGACTCTGTTTACTGTTGCATTTTCCAAGAGTTGGAAACCCTTGTTTTCCTGATAGTAATGGAGCCTTGTGAAGATCCCACCCACATGTCCTCCTCTAGGCCCTGCTCACCTACCCCTCGGAAAAACAAACTCCTGAGTGAGTGACACATAAGCCCCTGGTGTCCCGTCAATCCTCTTATTTGCCAGTTTCAGC
The DNA here is from genome assembly GCA_935064755.1 of Tragelaphus eurycerus. Classification (NCBI taxonomy): domain Eukaryota; kingdom Metazoa; phylum Chordata; class Mammalia; order Artiodactyla; family Bovidae; genus Tragelaphus; species Tragelaphus eurycerus. The sequence goes on along the minus strand of CAKXYN010000120.1, from coordinate 3,900,728 downwards.
CTTATCGGCTAGAGTTGCTTAATGCCTGAGCCCAAGGTAGTGCAGTATCTCTTAATTAACTAGTTGCAGACAGCTAATTAGTTTACTGCAGTATCTCATCAGTATACAAAGTATATTGACTCAAAGTTGGACGTGCTTCTGAGGCCTTACAAAACATCTCTGAGGAGAGACGCCTTCTTAAATACCATGCATCTCAGGGCTCGAAAGAAGGTGGATAAGGGAGAGGTCGGAAAGAAGCAGGTTTGCAAGAGGCATGTTTCACTGTTCATGTCAACCCCTTCATCTCTATATTTCCCATGTCAAAATGATCTCTCAAAAGTCCTTAGAAGTATTTGCCTTTTCACAACCTGCTTGAATATGTAGGTTGAAATCCTGCACCCCACCCTTGCTGAGTGGGCTCATGTCCCGAATTCTATGACTATAGTGAGATTTAGAGAGCTTCCCGCTGCTGCCCATCTTAGAGACCATTGGAGCTGCAGGAGACCTTTCTGATTCATGATTTCAGTACTTGGCTTTTGAGTACCTGCTGACCAGCCTGCTTGGTCCAGATCTGGCCTTTCCTCTAAACTTGCTGGCTGAAGTGTTTGTAACTTCCTGTAGAAGGCCGGACACGCTGTCCTTGTTCTAGAGGAGGGTATTACAGATCATTAGCTACCTAATCACTAAAGTTCTTAATTGAGGAATTCTCCCAGGTAGACGTGCTTTCCCTGTATGGCCAGGCATGTGCCAGGCACGCTGCAGAGAATCCACTCAGTCTCCTCACTCTGTGGAGCTAGGGGTCTGTCTCCATTCCAGTTGAGAGACTTGAGGTACAGAGAATGGGATAACTTGTATAAAGTCACAGATCTTATTAAAAAACTGGTCAAATACATGAAAATGTAGGGGAGGAAAAGAGCTTCACAGGGAAATGGGGCTGCAATGAAGCACGTCATTCTGAGAAGAAACCCTCATTTGGGAAGCGTGTGTTTTTCTGACTCCTCTGCTGGGTCAGCAGACCAGCGCTGCAGTAATAGTGGCTGGATTTAAACATGAGTTTATTCTGTTGGTCTCCCTTTACTCTTCAATTCTTTACAACTTGAAGCTGATCTTGGCCAAAATAGAGATTTCAGGCATGAAGTTATTTCCACTTTTTCTTCTCTTCTGTCAGTTTAAAAAATACTATAGCATCTGTTCTTTTTCCTTCTAGAAGGACATACTTTGTAAATGAGTGTGGGGCAAGAAAAAAACATTAGCAGACCAACCGAAGTCAGCACGTCTGCACCACTGGTTCACAACCTTGGCAGCATGTAAGAATCACAGGGGAAGACTCAAACATCCCCGCATCACATCCAACTTGCTAAATCAGTATCTCCAGAGAAGGGAGCCAGGCACCAAAATCAGCATCTCTGTGTGTGGAAAAGGCATCAATTTTGTTTTTAAAGCTTCCTGGTATTTCGGTGTGTGGTCAATTAGGAACCTCTGCTCGAGCAGTGCCCCTCCAGCTTCTAATGCACACAGAAAGCACCTGGGGACTTTATTTAGAAGCAGAGTCTAACCCAGTAGGCCTGTGTGGGTGCTGAGAGTGTCATTTCTAGCAAGTTCCAGGTGAGGCTGATGCTGCTTTTCTCTACATTTGGAGGAGCAAGGCGCTAAATCAGCAGTTCTCAAAGTGTGATCTTCAGAGGATCTGCAGTATCCACATCACCAGGGGACTTGTTAGAAATATGCAAATTCTTGGGCCCCAATCCAGGCCTAATAATGAATCGGTAGCTCAGTGGGTGGAGCCCAGAAATCCGGCTTAACACGCCCTGCGGGTGATTCCGATGTACCTAAGGTTTGCGGAACCACTGCTAGATAACAGTTCCTGTTTGCTTCAGCCTTAGGCTTTTGAGAAACAAGAAAGCGAGCTTCCCCCAGTTTATCCAAGGCAACGCTGCTGCTAAGTCGCTTCAGTCGTGTCTGACTCTGCGACCCCATAGATGGCAGCCCACCAGGCGCCCCCATCCCTGGGATTCTCTAGGCAAGAACACTGGAGTGGGTTGCCATTTCCTTCTCCAGTGCATGTAAGTGAAAAGTGAAAGTGAAGTCGCTCAGTCGTGTCCGACTTTTAGCGACCCCAGGGACTGCAGCCTACCAGCCTCCTCCGTCCATGGGATTTTCCAGGCGAGTACTGGAGTGGGGTGCCATTGCCTTCTCCATATCCAAGGCAATAGAGGAGGCTTATTAGAAGAATATTTGTGGGAATAAGAAAACAGGCTTCATGTGAACTCAGGAAGAGTTGTGCAACAGGATACACGTGACCAATGCCAGCACAGCAAGGCATCCAGGAACAGGGATGTGATCTGGGAGCACGGAGGGTGATTCAGAATCAGGAATGGCCAACCAGGCTGACTCATGGCTTGTCCAGCTCTAGGAGTTCGTGGTTTCTTCTACTCCTCTCATAAGTCAAGCCTTACCCCTCTAATAATTCAACAGTTCTGACTCTGCAGCAGTGTGATTTTGCTGAAGTCCTGGCATAATACTGCTTGAATTAGAATTCTGGCTTATTATTTGTATGATCTTGCTCATTTTACAATAACCTCTCTGGGCCTCAGTTTTCTTGTCTGAAATACGAGAATACTAATTGTATCTATCTTATTACAGGATGAAACTAAATAATGGTGTAACAAGGCTATGTTTTTTCCAGTAGTCATGTACAGATATGAGAGTTGGACCATAAAGAAGGCTGAGTGTGGGAAGAACTGATGCTCTTGAACTGTGGTGCTGGAGAAAACTCTTCAGAGTGCCTTGGACAGCAAGGAGATCAAACCAGTCAATCCTAAAGGAAACCAACCCTGAATATTCATTGGAATGACTGGTGCTAAAGCTGAAGCTCCAATACTTTGGCCACCTGATGTGAAGAACTAACTCATTGGAAAAGACCCTGATGCTGGGAAAGATTGAGGGCAAGAGGACAAAGGGATGACAAAGTATGAGATGATTGGATGGCATCACCAACTCCATGGACATGAGTTTGAGCAAACTCTGGGAGATGGTGAGGACAGGGAAGCCTGGTGAGCTGTGGCCCATGGGGTCACAAAGAGTCAGACACAACTGAGCAACAACAATTAAAGGATAGTGATTGCTCAAAAAATATCAGTAAAACTGTCTGTGTCTTTATTGCCTGAGTCTTTATGAGTGAGTGAGTGAGTGAAGTCGCTCAGTCGTGTCCAGCTCTTTGTGACCCCGTGGGCTATAGCCTACCAGGCTCCTCAGTCCATGGAATTCTCCAGGCAAGAATACTGAAGTGGGCTGCCATTTCCTTCTCCAGGAGATCTTCCTGACCCAGGGATCAAACCTGGGTCTTCTGCATTGTAGGCAGACGCTTTACCATATGAGCTACCAGGGAAACTTCCAGTTAAATCTATTGCAACTGACTCTCAGCATCAACCTTGAGTTCAAATGTTTGAGAAAGAGATAAGTTTGCTATTGTGAGTCACTATGGTGGTTACGGGGCCAAACTTGCCCTCAAAGCATCTGTGGACATGTTGTGTATTTGCTGTTTGGGGTTAGATGCTCTCCTCTAGCCCATAATCCTTCACTTATTTGAGAAGATCCATTCATGCTATAACAAAAAAAGAAGAAAGCATGTGAGACATAGCATTACTATCAGGTCACTCTAGGGCTAGTCCAGGGCAGCCTGCCCTTCCTGGTGGTGTATTTTCTTAGCCTGGCCCAACCAGTCTAACCATCCATCTATGACATTCCGTGTCTGATTCCACAATTTGGAAACCTATTTTTACTTGAACCAACAAGATTTTAACTTAGCAGACAGATTAAAGAAGTAGAGACTCTGCCACACTATTACCTTCACTTTTGTCCCCTCTGTTTGGAATCACAGGGTCGCCAAAACAGGGAACTTAAATGAAAGTAGGATGTGATGCAGAGAAGGCAATGGCACCCCACTCCAGTACTCTTGCGTGAAAAATCCCATGGATGGAGGAGCCTGGTAGGCTGTGGTCCATGGGGTCGCACAGAGTCAGACACAACTGAAGCGACTTAGCAGCAGTAGCAGCAGGATGTGATGCCCATGGGTGGAAACAAAGGGGGTGCTAACCTAAGAGTTAATACACATATTAAAAGAAAATCATCTTCTTCCCACCTTCCCTGGGACTTTGAAAAGAAATGCCTTTGACATTGTTTTGGCTTGGAGAAAATAGGAGCTGATATTGGTCACCTAGAGACTTTCAGCTGGTTTCCCGCAACAAAGTCGTTGGGTTAATATATTCAGATGTATGGACTTCATAGTTCACAAACAAGCAATTTTGTGATGAATTCTCTGCAGGTAAGCGGTCTTTATTTGACTACGTGGTAACTTCTACCTCTTTCCCTGTTTACTGCTTTCTGAGTGATGAGATATAGCCATGCCAAAGTGTGAGATGCTTCCCTTTATAGTTGTAAATTTGCATAATAGCGTTCCATTCTTGATCATCTGCTGTCTTTTCTTAATCCTTATGGAAAAGCACAGAGAAAATTGTATAATAATTATAATGAAAAGTCTTATAATGATCTGAGATCACTCTACAGCTCTGCTTCATCTCCCCTGCACCCTGAAGTCATTAGTTTCTTATCAGAAAATTTAAGACCTGGAAAAGCTGTCTGGTTCAATATCTGACTCAAGTAATCTTGGGTTTACATAGATCCCTTTGAAATGAAATAAATTCTTGCTGATCTAAAGCATTAACATCATATCATTCTTTATAATAAAATGTATTAAATATATAAAATAAAAAGCTATCAGATAGTCACTTAGTCGTGTCTGACTCTTTGCGACCCCATGAATTGCAGCACGCCAAGCCTCCCTGTCCATCACCAGCTCCCAGAGTTCACTCAGACTCACGTCCATCAAGTCAGTGATGCCATCCAGCCATCTCATCCTCTGTTGTCCCCTTCTCCTCTTGCCCCCATTCCCTCCCAGCATCAGAGTCTTTTCCAATGAGTCAGCTCTTCCCATGAGGTGGCCAAAGTACTGGAGTTTCAGCTTTAGCATCATTCCTTCCAAAGAAATCCCAGGACCGCTCTCCTTTAGGATGGACTGGTTGGATCTCCTTGCAGTCCAAGGGACTCTCAAGAGTCTTCTCCAACACCACAGTTCAAAAGCATCAATTCTTTGGCGCTCAGCTTTCTTCACAGTTCAACTCTCACATCCATACATGACCACAGGAAAAACCATAGCCTTGACTAGATGAACTTTTGTTGGCAAAGTAATGTCTCTGCTTTTGAATATGCTATCTAGGTTGGTCATAACTTTCCTTCCAAGGAGTAAGCGTCTTTTAATTTCATAGCTGCAGTCACCATCTGCAGTGATTTCGGAGCCCAGAAAAATAAAGTCTGACACAGTTTCCACTGTTTCTCCATCTATTTCCCATGAAGTGATGGGACCGGATGCCATGATCATTGTTTTCTGAATGTTGAGCTTTAAGCCAACTTTTTCTGTGTATATTAATCATGAAAACAAAAAGATTATAAGTTAAATATTAACAGAACTACAATCAAATATTTCAAATTAGTGACATTAAAAAGGAGGTATTAGTTGAATTTACATTACCAGTGCTGGATATATTCATTAAGAGATGTATTGGCATAGTTATGTGGGTTTTTCAGACTATATTCCATTATTACAGTATATCAAATATGATTCTCTGTGCTGTACAGTAAATCCTTGTTGCTTATCTATTTTATGTATAGTAGCTTGTGGGTGTTAACCTCATACTCCTAATTTGTCTCTCTCTTCTTTGGTAAGTATAAGTGTTTTCTATGTCAGCATCTGTTTCTGTTTAGTATATAGATTCATTTGAATTATTTTTAGATTCCCCACATAAGTGATATCACATAGTATTTGTATTTCTCTGTAGGACTCACTTTGCTAAGAATAATGTTCTCTAGGTCTACCCATGTTGTTGCAAATGGCAATATTTCATTCTTTTAAATGGCTGTGTAATATTCCATTATATATATATGTATGTGTATATGTACATATATATGTGTGTGTGTGTGTGTGTATGTGTGTGTGTATACCACATCTTCTTAAGCCAATATGTATGTAAATATTAATGGGCACTTGGTTTCTTTCCATGTCTTGGCTATTGTAAATGGAGTATCTATGAACACTGGGGTGCATGTATCTTTATGAATTAGTTTTCTTTTTTTCTGGATATATATATACACAGGAGTGGGATTGCTGGATCATATGATAGTTCTATATTTAGTTTTTTAAGAAACCTCCATAGTATTTTTATAGTGATTGCACCTATTTACATTCTCACCAGTAGTGTAGGAGGATTCCATTTTCTCCAAACCCAAACCCTCTCCAGCATTTATTTTTATAGACATTTTGGTGATAGCTATTGTGACTGAGGTGAGTTGATACCTCATCGTGGTTTTAATCTGCATTTCTTTAACAATTAGTGATATTGAAGATTTTTTCATGTGCCTGTTAGCCACTTGTATGACTTCTCTGGAAAAATGTCTATTTAAGTTTTCTCATTTTTTGAGTGAGTTGTTTATTTTTGCAGTATTGAGTTTATCAGCTATTTGTTCATTTTGGATACTAAACCCTTTGTCAGTTACATCATTTGGAAATATTTTCTCTCATTTCATGGGTTGCCTTTCCATTTTGTTTATGGTTTCCTTTGCTGTGCAAAAGCTTTTTGGTTTAGTTAAATCTCATTTTTAAGTTTTTGCTTTTATTTCTTTGCCTTGGGAGACTGGTCTTAGAAAATATTGCTATGATTTATGTTAGACCATGTTTGTATTCTCTTCTAGGAGTTTTATTGTATTCTGTTTTACATTTAAGTCTCTAAATCATATTGTGCTTATTTTTGTAGTGTAATGGAGTGTTCCAACCTCACTGATTTTCATGCAGCTGTCCAGCTTTCTCAACTCCAGTTGTTGAAGAGACTATCTTTTCTCCATTGTATATTCATGCCTCCCATGTTGAAAATTAACTGACCATAGGTGTGTGGGTTTATTTCTGGGCTCTCCATTCTGTTCCATTAATTTATGTCTGTTTTTGTGCCAATACCATACTATTTTTATTGCTATATCTTTGTGGTATAGTTTGAAGTCTGAAAGGGTTATAATTCTAGTTTTGTTCCTTTTGCTCAGAAATGCTTTGGCTATTCTGGGCCTTTTGTGGCTCCATATAAATTTTAGGATTGTTAGTTCTAGTTCTGTGAAAAATGTCATGGGTCTTTTGATAGGGATTCCATTAAATTTGTAAGTTGCTTTGGGTAATATGGCCATTTTAATAATATTAATTCTTCCATTCCAAGAGCATGAGCTATCTTTCCATTTCTCTAAATCATCTTGCATTTCCTTTGTCAATGTTTTATAATTTTCAGCATATAGTCCTTTCATCTCCTTGGTTAAGTTTATTCATGCATATTTTTAGCATGATTTTAAGTAAGATTTTCTTTTTCCTTTACTTTCTCTTTCTGATATTTCATTATCAATATATAGAAATCAACAAATTTCTGTCTATTAATCCTGCTGACTTGCTGAAGTAGTTCTAATGGTTTTTATGTGGGCAATTTAGGGTTCTCTAAATAGAATATCATGTTATCTGCAAACAGGGACCGTTTTTACCTCTTTCTCCTCCAATTTGGATAATTTTTATTTCTTTTTCTTATCTGGATGCTGTGGCTAGGACTTTCAATACTAAGTCAAATAGAAGTGGTGAGAGTGGGAATCTGTCTTTTTGCTAAATTTAGTAGGAAGGCTCTCAGCTTTTCACGACTGAGTATTATGTTAGCTGTGGATTTGTCATAAAGAGCTTTAGCTATGTTGAGATATGTTCCCTCTATACTCCCTTTGGTGACAGGTTTTTTGTTTGCTTTTTATCGTGAATAGCTGTTGAATTTTGTCAAATGCTTTTTCTGTGCCTATTGAGAAATAAAACTTTTGATCAGAGCATTTAGTCCACTGACATTTAAAGTGACTATTGATAGGCACATACTTATTGCCATTTGGGGCTTCCCTGGTAGCTCAGCTGGTAAAGAATCTGCCTGCAATGCAGGAGACCTGGGTTCGATCCCTGGGTTGGGAAGATTCCATGGAGAAGGACATGGCAACCTACTCCAGTATTCTTGCCTGGAGAATTCCGATGGACAGAGGAGCCTGGCGGGCGACAGTCATGGGGTCACAAAGAGTCGAACACGACTGAGTGATAAGCACAGGATAGCACATTGCCATTTTAATCCCTGTTTTTCAGTTGTTTTTGTAGTTCTTCTTTGTTAATTTCTTCTTTTTGTTTTTCCTTTTTGTCTTTTGATGGTTTTCTTTTGTATTATGCCTTATTTCCTTTCTTCTTGGTTTTTGCAACTCTATTGTATATTGTTCATCTGTGGTTAGCATGGAGTTCAAGTATGTTAACCCATAACTATATATATTTATTTTATTTATTTGGCTGAGCTGGGTCTTAATTGTGGCACACAGGATCTTTCTTTAATTGAGGCATGTGGGATCTTTAGTTGGACATGTGAGATCTAGTTCCCTGACTAGTTATCAAAACTGGGCTCCCTGCTTTGGGAGCATGAAGTCTTAGCTACTGGAGGCCCAGTACCTAAGAAGTCCCTAGATGTATTTTTTGATGTGTTTGCGGAAGAAGGTGAGCTCCATGTCTTCCTACTCCACCATTTTCATCCTCCTCCACTGGCATAATTATGTTTTACTCATGACTGCTTTTCCTTTATTTTAATGATTTCCAATCATTATTTAAATTGCAATCATTTTCATTATCATTCTTTTGCTATTCTAACAATAAAATAACTTGTTAAAGTATTAATGGATTGGTTAAGTAAGAGTGCCCACTTCCCATACTGAAAACTAGAAAGTATCCTTTAACAGATGAGTGCCTGCTGCTGCTGCTGCTGCTAAGTCACTTCAGTCGTGTCCGACTCTGTGCAACCCCATAGACGGCAGCCCACCAGGCTTCCCCATCCCCGGGATTCTCCAGGCAAGAACTGCTTATTTATTGGCAGCATAAATGTGGCACTGAGCTGAAACATCACTCAGTGCTTGGATGTTTAGCTTTTCAGCAGTCATGTGCCATAAAATGACTCTGTTCTCCCATGACTTGTCTCTGTTCAAATTGCTACAAAACTCTTGCACAATGTATGGTAACATCATTAGTCCTTGGCTTGGTGTGTACCTGATTGTAAACACATACCACACACCCCATGTCATATTCTGCCAGATGACATGCGCTAAGTTTTTGTTTGTTTGTTGTTGTTTTTAATTTTTTGGCTGCACTGGGTCTTTATTGCACACGTAGGCTTTCTCTGGTTGTAGCCCAGGGGCTTCTCTAGTTGTAGTGCCAGGCTTAGTTGCCCCATGGCATGTGGGATCTTAGTTCTCTGACCACAGATTGAGTCCAGGTCCCTTGCATTCAGATCAGATCAGATCAGTCGCTCAGTTGTGTTCGACTCTTTGCGACCCCATGAATCGCAGCACGCCAGGCCTCCCTGTCCATCACCAACTCCCGGAGGTCACTCAGACTCACATCCATCGAGTCAGTGATGCCATCCAGCCATCTCATCCTCTGTTGTCCCCTTCTCCTCCTGCCCCCAATCCCTCCCAGCATCAGAGCGAAGAGTTGACTCCGTTGCATTAGGAGGCAGATTTTTAACCCCTGGGCCACCAGGGAAGTCCTGACATGAGCTATGTTTGCATTGACTGTTTAGATGATCATCAAAATGAAAACACAGACTTATCATAGGTTTTGTGGATTTTAAGAAAATATTAGGGACTTCAGAGGCCCTTGGACTCTAAGTCAATAAACACAGGTTGAGTTACTTCCTAGGTTTTACTTCATTTCGTTCTTATTAAAAAACCCTATGAGGTAGACATTAGCATTAACACAGTTTCACAGATGAGGTATGGTGAGGTTAAGGAATTTTCCCAGTGTCATGTAGGCAGTGAGAGAAAAGCCAGGATTCCTTCCCAGGTCCATCTGTGTCGAAAGCCTCTCTCCTTGAGAGCTTTCAATAACCCAATCCCAGAAAATCTATCCAGAATCCTCAGGGTACTATATAGGAGTGATTATTGAGCAGATGGGGCCTCATATTTATCCCTTTTACAGTTTCTTGAGGAAACTCAAGGCAAAGGTGACCACTGTGAGATGAACAGTGCCATTTTGCAGGGCAAAAGTCTCAGTTTTAATGAGGACTCATTTTTCCCACACCTAATTTCTCTCAGAATCAGCTCCAAAGCCATTTAGGCCTGATCTGAAGATTTTAGGCTGCATCTGAAGCCAGTGCAGATGTATTACTGGATGAGAATTGCTAACATTGTAAGGCCTTGCAGTTTGCCCATTCATTCATTTGTTCATTCAATCATTGCATAGAACACCCAGCTACCCTTCTAGGAATTCTATCAGTATGAACAACGAACTCACAATCCTGATCTTCTCATTTATAGAACCAGAAATTTACTCCTGTCTCTCAAACCACTGGACATGAGTGCCTCCTTCTTTACGTAGAGGGCATGGGTTTCTGTAAAGTGGGAAAAAAGCATTGACTAATTTTGGGCTCCAAAATCACTGCATATGGTGATTACAGCCATGAAATTAAAAGATGCTTGCTCCTTGGAAGAAAAACTATGACCAACCTAGACAGCATATTAAAAAGCAAAGACATTACTTTGCTGTCTAGTCAAAGCTATGGTTTTTCCAGTAGTCATGTATGGATGTGAGAGTTGGACTATAAAGAAAGCTGAGCGCCAAAGAATTGATGCTTTTGAACTGTGGTGTTGGATAAGACTCTTGAGAGTCCCTTGTACTGCAAAGAGATCCAACCAGTCAATCCTAAAGGAAATCAGTCCTGAATATTCATTGGAAGGACTGATGATGAAGCTGAAACTCCAATATTTGGCCAACTGATGTGAAGAACTGACTCATTTGAAAAGACCCTGATTCTAGGAAAGATTGAAAGCAGGAGGAGAAGGGGAAAACAGGATGAGATGGTTGGATGGCATCACAGACTCCATGGACATGAGTTTGAGTCAACTCCGGGAGTTGGTGATAGACAGGGTGGCCTGGCGTGCTGCAGCCCATGGGGTCGCAAAGAGTCAGACACGACTGAGTGACTGAACTGAACTGAGCTGAATTTTGGCATCAGATATTCTGGGTGGAAGCCCTACATCTGTTGCTAAAAGCTCTGAGTCATTGGGCAAACCACTTCTATCTTCTGAGCTCATGTTTCTCATCTTTAGAATGAGAAGTGCCTGCAAGCTCAGTCATTTAGTTGTGTCTGACCCTTTGAGACTCCATGGACTATCGCCCACCAGGCTCCTCTGTTCACAGCATTTTCTAGGCAAGAATACTGGAGTGGTTGCCATTTCCTACTCCAAGGGATCTTCTTGACCCAGGGATCAAACCTGAGTCCTCTGTATCTCCTGCATTGGCAGGCAGATTCTTTTCCACTGAGCTCCACTTGGGAAGCTGTAGAATGAGAATATTTGGTGAGAATCCACAGGTTTATTGTGAGAGGTCTGTGAGACCATATATTTCGCAACATTAGGGACTTTGAAGTAAAGTCTATTGAACAAAGCCCTTTGGACGCTTTGTTGAGTTTTCAACGGACCTGGTTATTATTCATTATGTCCCCAAATACTTATAGAGTACCTAGAAAGTGCCAAGATCTAGGTTTTCACTGGAAATACCAAGATTAGACATGGTCCCTGATCTTAATGAACTTATTGTCTAGTAAGGGAGGCTGGCATTTCAAAAAAAATGTCAGGGTGTAATAAGATCATATGTATCATTGCAGAACCGTGTGTGCGGTGAAAGGAGGCCCTGATCAAGTGTTGGGAGTGAGGCCATTGTGTAGAATAGAGACATGCGCTTATCTAGCAATAAACATCATGAACACACAGCAGCCTGGTGTGCTGGGGAAGGAGGTCAATAAGATGGGACAGCCCATGAGGCAAGGATCACCTAGGCAGAGAGAACCAAGGTCCCAGCACTGCTTGACTTTTGTTGTGTCATAATTAGATACAGTTGTAATGCCCACCCATACATTTCCTTTCTAGCCAGAATTGAAGAAAGTAATTACTTTGTGCTCATTTTTAATCCACTTTGAGGATGATAAACATCAAACATGGTCTTCTTTATGTAACTGGCTTTTCCTGCTGTTTTTCATTTGGGCGGCAGGCAGGGCCAGCTCTGAGACCATAGGGGCACCTTGGCATAGCATTTCTTCTTGCTCTCCTGCAGAGGCCTCCTTTCCCTTTAGCAGGCCCTGGGTTTCCTCTAAATTGACCGCTGGCCACTGTACTGTCACTCTTTTGATGACTTGCTTAGGCACCCAGAGCTAGACTACAGTTGGCCAAATTCACTATAAACATAGATTTCTACCCCTACAGTTCTTTAGGAAAAAAGTAACATTGCCATTCCCTCTGCTGAAGTCTTATGTCTGGAGCACTGAATGCATTAATCTGTCTGTTTGTCTGATTGAACTGGACAGAATATTTGGCATCTTTCATCCCCAACCCCCATCGTCATTATCGCCTGTGACTTTTGTGAAGAACGCAGTTCCTACTGCATTATTCTACAAATTCAGTCAAATGATGACTCGGGCAGCGTTGATATCCTCTGAATGACATTTTCAACAAATGCTCCCAAATATGTGGATGGGATGGCATTATCCACAGAGCTAATGAAGTGCTGCTGGAGCCTGTTTTATTCTCAGTCCACTGCCTTAAACCCCGGGGAACAATTAAATACCTGTGTATTGGAGATGAGTGAAAAAGAGAGTCTGAGAATCATAAGCTCTGTGAGCCCTTTTGATTTGATTTGACTACAGCATGATTTCACGGCCTACTTCATAGCCAAAGGCCCTTCTTACAAATAACTTCCCCAGTTGGAATTTGAAAATGTCTGGATAGTTCCTCCCATGGTCTAGATCAGAGGTCTCCCAAAATACAAGATCACAATCCATCGGCATACTGGAAAAGATGTTAGAACTCATATATTTATTTAATTTCTGAAAAAGAATAAACAGGAGCTTTACTCAGGATTTCCAGGTGGTGGTAGTGGTAAAAGAACTTACCTGCCAATGCAGGACATGTGGGTTCGATCCCTGGGTCGGGAAGATCCCCTGGAGAAGGGCATGACAACCCACTCCAGTATCCTTGCCTGGAGAATTCCACAGGCAGAGGAGGCTGGCGGGCTACAGTCCATGGGGTCGCAAAGAGTCGGACACGACTGAGTGACTAACACTTTACCCTAAGCAGGAGAGAAATTAGTACTGCCCTCAACTGATCTGGATGTAGATGGTCAGGGCACCCTGGGGGAAAGATGGGGCTTGCACAGCACTGGTACCACTGACTAGTGTTCTTCCAGTATCTCGGTGTTCTTTTCCAATTTTTGTGAGCTTGGTTAAGCGAGCAAGGATTGTAAAAGACTTCTGCTTGTAGAGAACAAGCTAGTGGTTACCGCTGAGGAAGGGGCAAGGTAAGGATAGGGGAGTGAGAGGCAGAGACCACTGGGTGTCAGACAGACTCAAGGGTGTATTGTGCATCATGGGGAATGCAACCTAGATTTCATAATACGTGTAACTGGAAAGTAACCTTCAAGAACTATAAAAGTAAACGTAAAAAAGACTTCTCTTATAAATCATTTAATAAAGTTAACATGAGGTAATAGTGCAAGGTCAGTGGCAGAGCTGATCATCAATGACACAAAGTTGACCCAAAACTTCAACACTATGAACAAATGTTTGAAATATGGATTTTATTATGGGCTGAATTGGCTTCCCTAGTGGCTCAGATGGTAAAGAATCTGCCTGCGATGCAGGAGACCTGGGTTCTATGCCTGGGTTGGAAAGATACCCTGGAGTGGAGGGCATGGCAACCCACTCCAGTATTCTTGCCTGGAGACTCCCACGGACAGAGGAGCCTGGAGGGCTACAGTCCATGGGGTCCCACAGAGTCGGACACGACTGAAGCGACTTAGCACGCACACGTGGGCTGACCTATACCTCCCCCTCCTGCCCCCTCATTCACATGTTGAACTCCTAACTCCCCGTATCTCAGAATGTGACCTCAATGGAGACAGGATCTTTACAGAGGTAATGAAGCTGCAGTGAGGCCATTATGGTAGGTCCTAATTCAAAATGACCGCTGTCCTCACAAGAGAAATACTGGACACAGAGACATACATAGAGGGAAGGTCATGTGAAGACAGGGAGAAGCTGACCGTCTACCAGCCGAGGAGAGAAGCCTGAAACAAACCTCCTTTCACAGCCCTGAGAAGGAACCCACCTTGCTGGCACCTTAACCAATCTCATACTTCTAGTCTTGAGAACTGGGTGAAAGTAAATGTCTATTGTTTAAGCCACCTGAGGTAGGAGACAGATGGGCCCCAGGTTCAGTTTAGTTCAGTTCAGTTGCTGAGTCGTATCCAGCTCTTTGCGACCCCATGAATTGCAGCACGCCAGGCCTCCCTGTCCATCACCAACTCCCGGAGTTCACTCAGACTCACGTCCATCAAGTCAGTGATGCCATCCAGCCATCTCATCCTCTGCCGTCCCCTTCTCCTCCTGCCCCCAATCCCTCCCAGCATCAGAGTCTTTTCCAATGAGTCAACTCTTCGCATGAGGTGGCCAAAGTACTGGAGTTTCAGCCTCAGCATCATTCCTTCCAAAGAACACCCAGGACTGACCTCTTTTAGAATGGACTGGTTGGATCTCCTTGCAGTCCAAGGGACTCTCAAGAGTCTTCTCCAACACCACAGTTCAAAAGCATCAATTCTTTGGCACTCAGCCTTCTTCACAGTCCAGCTCTCACATCCATACATGACCACTGGAAAAACCATAGCCTTGACTAGACGGACCTTTGTTGGCAAAGTAATGTCTTTGCTTTTTAATATGCTGTCTAGGTTGGTCATAACTTTCCTTCCAAGGAGTGTCTTTTAATTTCGTGGCTGCAATCACCATCCTCAGTGATTTTGGAGCCCCCAAAATAAAGTCTGACACTGTTTCCACTGTTTCCCCATCTATTACAACTGGCCTCCTGTTCATACCTCCTGGGGTGAGATGAAGATGAGCTCTACGCCAGCCATTCATCACAAGCCCCTGTTTACTTTTCCTGAAGCAAGAGATAAACAGGCGCTAGGACTGCATATTTAGGACCGGACTCCTGTCTATATTTCAAGATATACGCTTAGATAGAAGGGGCTTCCCAGGTGGCGCTAGTGGTAAAGAAACCACCTGCCAATGCAGGAGACTAAGAGACATGGGTTTGATCCCTGGGTGGGGAAGATCCCCTGGAGGAGGGCATGGCAACCCACTTCAGAATTCTTGTCTGGAAAATTCCATGGTCAGAGTATCCTGGCAGGCTACAGTCCATGGGGGTAGCAAAGAGTGCAACATGACTGAGCACACACCCAGCAAATTAAAATAGATTCACATCCAGTCGAGATGAGGTAGTAGGTTTCAGTCATTACGTATTATGCCCTGAAGTATTCATGATAATGTGAAGCCTTGAAGACTAAAAAGACATTTGAAACTGACCTGGGAACAAAGAGCTGCAACTGTATGGCTGAGCTCAGCACTGGGAGATGGGATTGCCCCTTTTCAGGGAACCACAGAAATCTTTACAGGTGTCTAGCTTCCCACGTTGCACAGTGGTAAAGAATCTGCCTGCTGATGCAGGAGACACAAGAGATGCAGTTTCCATCCCCTGGAGTAGGAAATGGCAACCCACTCCAGTATTCTTACCTGGGAAATCCCACAGAGGAGCCTGGCGAACTACAGTTCATGGAGTCAAAAAAGAGTCGGACACAACTGAGTGGCTGTACACACACACACACACACACACACACACACACACACACACACACACACACACACACACACACACACACACACACACCCCCGCCACACCACACCACACCACACACAAATGTTCCTTGCTGCAGTGGGGTGCGCTTGCGTATAGAACCAGTTCTCAACAGTGCCACCACGTGGCAGAGAGAAGCAGTGGCAGCTAAAATCCAGCCTGGACCCGCAAAATGAAAGCTGAAAGGTACTTAATATGAAGCAGGGCAGCCCAGCACTTGGAGACAGTGTGTATGTGGGGAGGTGCTTAAAAATGCTGATATTAGATAATGTTAGATGATATAAGACTTGGGGAAATTAGTTGAAAAGTAAAGAGAAACAACTATATGTAACTCAGTTTTGTAGAGCAGGTCTAAGTAGTTATAAATAATGGAGAAATACGTGCAGTTCTAACGTGTTGACTTTCATCTCCCTAGAAAACTCAGATATCCAGAAACTCCCATTCTCTAAGGTTCTGGATTGAGAATATTTTGTTTCAGGTTTTATCTGTCAGGGAATGAAGTAAAACGATAGATTTTTTATTTGAATTTAACTCAGATTCCATAAATCTCTGAAGGAGAAAATCTCTAACAATCTTAAACATGTTGTCTATACCTATTAACATCTTTGTATTTACTCCTTGGGTTTCTTGTGGATGAGGAGGGATTTTGGAAACGGGATAATGGGAAAAGCATGCTATGCTATGCTAAGTCACTTCAGTCGTGTCCGACTCTGTGTGACCCCATAGACGGCAGCCCACCAGGCTTCCCCGTCCCTGGGATTCTCCAGGCAAGAACACTGGAGTGGGTTGCCATTTCCTTCTCCAATGCATGAAAGTGAAAAGGGAAAGTGAAGTCGCTCAGTCATGTCTGACTCTTAGCGACCCCATGGACTGCAGCCTACCAGGCTCCTCCGTCCGTGGGATTTTCCAGGCAAAAGTACTGGAGTGGGGTGCCATTACCTTCTCTGGAGAAAAGCATCCATCCCACCAATTACTGACCAAATTATAATACGTCTGTCCTCAGTCAACTGTCATTAGACAAAACTGCAAGTTTCAGTTAAAGTCTGGCCTAATAGTGTTCTGGTCTGATAAGGAGTCGCTGAATAATGAGCAATGAAAGGCAATGAAAGCTAGGCATGTCTTCCTTGTTAACTATTTTCTTTTCTTTTTTTTATTTTTAAAAATTATTTTTATTTTTTTAAATTTTATTTTACTTAACTTTACAGTATTGTATTGGTTTATACATCAAAATGAATCTGCCACAGGTATACATCATTCATCATTGGTTTAGTATTTATCAGGTTTTGGAAGTAAATCAAAACATTTGATTTGGAAGGTTCTATAATGGTCTTTTACCCCACTCAGAATTTTCTATGAAATCCTTGACTTTTTGTGGCAGAAGGTCAATCGATGCTGGATGTACTAAAACATCCAGGAACATAAAACTCACTACTTTATGGGGCAGAGGCAGACCACCCACTGAATATCCAAAGTGGTCTTTTGGGGGCAGCAGCAGGACAACACTTTGAGTTAGTTAGAAATACTAAATCTCTGACCTCACCCCAGACTTGCTGGTTTAGAATTGTAATTTGACAAGACCCTCAGGAGTTTGTGTTCACTTAATGTTTGAGAAGTACTGGCCTTCTCCATTATTGAATGCTTTGGAGCATCAGAAAATAATGGCTTACTAAGACCTGCTGTACTGGTGCCTCTGGACCAGTCCATATCTGCTCAGCCTCGGGCCCCGCCCTCGCCTTCCCCCCCCCTTTCCTGCTGCTCCTGCAGTTATAAAGTCTTCGACACAGCTGCCATCGTGGTCACTTTGTCTTCTCAGCCTAGGGTTGTCTCTGGCCGTCCTTGGGGTGAAAGCTGGACTCTGGCACAGCCTTTGTCACACCCACTATGGTGGGACCTGGGGCAGCTCCAGTTCCCAGGTCTGATCGCACTGGACCCACAGGGGTTCTGGTTCTTGGTGTCTCTGAAGGGGCAGAGGAAAGCCACTCAGAAGCGTAAGGGTATTTATGCCATATGGGGAGAGAGAAGAGATAGGAAGGATCCAGAAGTCAAATTGCTACCTCCTCCTCCGGCACTGGAACCATTTCTCCAGAACCGTCCTGTGGGACCGACTATGTGTTTTGAGAGTTGTGGGCAGCTTGGGAACACACTATCTTGTATTTGCTCTCCCTCCTTTCCTGCGTCACACCTCTAATTAAAAAAAAATATTGAAGTTTAGTTCATTTATAATGTGTTAATTTCTGCTGTATATCAAAGTGACTCAGTTATACATATATACATACTCTTTTTCATATTTGTTTCTATCATGGTTTATCACAGGATAAACCATATAGGTCCCAGTGCTATACAGAAGGACCTTGTTGTTTATCTATTCTATATATAATAGTTTGCGTCTGCTAATCCCAGACTCACAGTCCTTCACATCTCTTTTCCTTTCCTTTTTTTCCTCTGAGATGTCACCCCCAAATAAAACAGTCAGACCTAAGCTTTGCCTTAAAGTTTGTTTTCTAAGGAAACCAGACTGACATCTGCATTCTATAAGCTTCACTCACTGCTTCTAATTCTGCCATCTGCTTATCTGTGGAAGGGTTGACATATTCCTACACCTTCTTCCTTCACATTCTAGAAGATGGCTACCACGCCCTCTGTCATCTCGGCTGAACACTCTTGGTTCCCTACAGATTCCTGAAAATGCGGTTTTTGGGTCTTGCACTACTGTCCTTTCTTTTAAAACTGGGACTCCCAGAGGGTCCCTCCCAGCATAGTCAATGCAGGACCAAGCTCCTGTGTGTGTGGGGGGGGGGGGGGGGGGGGTCTCATTTTTTCAATTATAGCCCCTATGTCACCATAAACACAGCTGCCTGAGCTGAGCCTGTTCCTGTGAGGGGAAGGTGGCTATTGGGGTTGTGGTGATCTGACAGTAAAGTGAGCTTCAGATCAGATCAGTTGCTCAATCGTGTCTGACTCTTTGCGACCCCATGAATCGCAGCATGCCAGGCCTCCCTGTCCATCACCAAATCCCGGAGTTCACTGACACTTAGGGTTATTAAATTGCAGTGAGCCAGGAAGATCTGGTTGGTCTCTTCTGTGTCAGCCTCTAAAGGAGGGCCAGGCCAGTTTCTTACATCCCTTCAAAACACATTTGGGCTGACCCCAAGCCAGAGTGTGGTGGGACAGAGTGTGGTGGGACAAACTGTTCAGGTTAGTTCCCTGGGGCTGTACCCACCTCAAGGCTGGGTCTTCATCTTCTATCATCCAGATACCCCAGAGCCAGAATTTGGAAAGCAGATTCCTGAAAAACATGAACAGTTCAACTGCATTTAGGTTTCAGCCTCAGGATAGAAATGTAAGAGAATGATCTAAAAATCAAGGGGACTGTTCTCAGGTCTTGTTTTTCTGGATGTGTTTTTTTTTTTAAAAACTATATTTCCTCTACTACGCCCAAATTTTAGGAAATTTTATGATGTATCAGGTACTGCCCCAGTTTTATGGAGAACACAGGTAAGAGTGAGATACAGGACTGCCTCTGAGGTCTTGTAACAGCAGGGAAATCACATAACAAGATATAAGACACTATTAGGAGTATGTGTGAATGCCAGATAAATTTAGATAAATTTAGAGGAGGGAAGGACTCTGGCTTGGAGCAATCAGAGGGTCTCCATGGAAATTTCAGTGAAGAAAAGACCTTAAGATCTACTGTAGGACTGTTTTTTTATTTTTCCAACTGCACTTTTATTTTGTCCTTATTTTTTATTATTTACTTTTGGTCGTTCTGGGTTTTCACTGCTGTGCGTGGGATTTCTCTAGTTGTGGTGAGCAGGGTTTGCTCTCTAGTCATGGGGCATGGGCTTCGTATTGCAGTGGTTTCTCTTGTTGCAGAGGCTCTTGTTGCACAGGTTCTAGGCACTTGAGCTTCAATAGCTGTGGCTCGTGGGCTCAGTAGTTGTGATGCAGGGGACTTTAGTTGTTCTGGAGCCTGTGAGATCTTCCTAGACCAGGGATTGAATCTGTGTCCCTGGCATTGGCAGGCAGAGTCTTATCCACTGGGCCACCAGGGAAGTCCAGGACCCTTTCCTTTAATTTTTGTAGCAGAAAGTTATACAGACCCAGTTCTTTAGGTCACTGGATTGTATTGGTATTTCCCTTATTCCTTACGGCAAAGGACATGCCATATTCTCTAATATTTATAGAATGCTCTAAACACATTGCTATAATACTTGTCAGGGTCAGAAAAATTACATTTTTGTCTTCAGTTTAAAAGACTAGTGAACAATCTGTACTCAAAACCTCATCTCTCAATTCAGAATAAATATTTTCAGTTTCATATCAGACTCCTGTGCCTTGGAGATTGAGGAAAGCAGACTCAATTATTGTTGGCATGTTTACTAAACTATTTTTAGTATGACAAAGGGGCCACAGTAGAGGGCCAGACAGGAAAAGTCAACCAGAGAGATCTGGGCAGGTATTTATCACTTTCCAGTGTGTAAGTGTTCATTCCAAATGATTCACGATAAGGCAGCAGCTCTGTGTTTGCTTCTCTCTGCTCCCAGCACACTCCTCTGGATACTCGCCTCTTTTTATGAGTACATAGGTGCACAGAGAATGCCAATGGGTTTGCATATTTTAAGGCTAACTTCAGCATGCTCCTGAGGTTCCTGTGCCTTCTGAGGGGTGGGACGAAAGTCAAGGAAGGCAGTGAGAACAAGAGCAGGTGACGAAAGCCAAGAGGCCATGGTTAATTGTTAAACAAATCCCAAAGCTCTCCCCTACCGTTAATGGCAATGGTGCCATGTCTTAAAGCCTTGGTTTTCCCCCTGGGGTGTTCTACAAAGACCCTGAAATTATATTAAAATATTGTGTGCATTCCAGCATCATAAAAGACACTTCCCTTTGTCTTCGCTTATCCTCTTCCTTTGCCAAGTCCTTCTGCAATAGCTGTTGTTCATGCAGAGCTATTCTTGCTCTTTTAACACTGAGATGCCACACCCGGTGAACTCATTTTATTCTCCTTTATCCATGCACTTTCAGTCTTGCTCCTCCAATCCATTCTGCTTTCACTGGTTAGTGAACTTAAAAAAAGAAAAATCTTGGTCTACGTATGGTGGGAAGGAGTGACTAAACAAAAACAACATAATGTATTTGAGGTTTAACCATGTTGTTCTGCGTAACAGTACTTCATTTCTTTATATTAATGAGTAGTACTTCATTATATGGATAAATGTTTGTTTATCCATTTTCCTGTTAGTGGCTCTTTGGGCTGTGGCCAGATTTTGGCTGTTATGAATAAGGCTTCTGTGAACATTTTGTGCAAGTCTTTCTTGTGAACATGTGTTTTTATTTTCTCTGGGTAAATACTTGGCATGGAATTGCTGGGTTGAAGGGCAGGTGCACACTAAACGTTATAAGACGTTGGCAGCTGCATTCCTACTTCAGTGTAACATGATATTAATTCCACAGTTCTTCTAAAGCACTTGGGGATCCTCAGAGGAACAAGTCTATTAAGGGAGAACAATTATTGATTAAAGTTTGTGACAAAGTATGTGATACTTATGTCAGAAATTCCAACTCTGCAAAGAGTTGTCTTAATTACCTAAAATCAAATTTAATAATTACTAAGGCATGCATAAATCCTTTAAGGTCAGTGTACTTCATGCAAAATCTTCAAGCATTTTTTAAAAAAGAAAATTATACCAGTCAGGGTCCAACTGGGAGACAGAAATCACGTAGTTGTTTTAACAAAGAGAACTTAATACAAATAATTGTAAACTAGATGTAAAGCTAGTAACGAGCTAACTGAAGGAGAAAAAGAGAACAGTAAGGTAAAATAAAAGCAGCAGTTATAGAAAGTAACTATCTTCCCCCAAGATGGGAAGAAAAGGAAAAAAAGGTTGGACTTACTAAAATTTAGTAGTTGGAGCTAAAACTTAGACCTTAGAGAACACAGTCTGGCTGGTGTTGGTGTCTTCGTGTCAGGAGGCTCTATGGCAGGGATCTGCAAGCTATGGCTCATAGGTCAAAGCCAGCTTACTATTTGTGTGTGTGTGTGTGTGTGGACTATGGGTCAGGAATGTTTTTACATTTTGAGGACTTTCCTGGCAGTTCAGAGGTTAAGACTTCACCTTCCAATGGTGTGGGTTCAATTCCTGGTCAGGGAGCTAAGTAAGCTCTCACATGCCTTATGGCCAAAAAACTAAGACATAAAAAAACCCCAGAAACAATACTGTAACAAATTCAATAAAGACTTTAAAAATAGTCTGCATTTTTAAAAAAAAATCTTTTTTTAAAAAAGAATGCTGTTACATTTGTAAACAATTGTAGAAACATCATAAGAATAATTGTATTCATTTCCTAAGGCTACTGTAACAAAGTTTCACAAACCGAGTGCCTTAAAATAACAGAAATTTACTCTCTGGCAGTTTGGAGGCTAGAAATCCCAAATCAAGTTGTCAACAGAACTGTCCTCCCTCTGAGACTCTGGGTAGGCCGCTTTCTCACCTCCTTCTAGCATCTGCTGGTTGCCCTGCCGTGGCCAAACTCCAGACTTTGCCTCCAGCTCCACACAGCAGTCTTCTCTGTGTTCGTGTCTTTATGTGATGTTTTCCTCCTCTTATCAGAATATTAGTCCTACTGGGTTAGGACTCATCCTAATGAACTCATCTGATCTTGATCCTATCTGCTGAGACTTTGTTTCCAAATAAGATCATATTCACAGGAGAAGGGAATTAGGATTTCAACATTTCTTTGAGGGGCATACAATTTAACCCATAACAATAATAGTATTTTGTGAGATGTGAAAATTATATAGCATTCAGATTTCGGTGTCTATAAATCAAGTTATACTTGCCATGCTCATTCATTTGTTGTCTCTGGCTGCTGTCACGCAGTGATGGCAGAGTTGAGTAGCTGCTTCAGCTACTCTCTGGTCCTCAACAGCCAAAGTTCGCTGACATTTGTTCTGTGTGACTGGTTTTGCAAGTGTTGAGAAAACGCAAATTGGATTCTACTGCTGCTACTGGAAGACCTTGCTACTCTTTAGAGGAAGTAGACATGTCATCATGTGATGTTCAGGGGAACATGAAGCACAGAGTAAGCCCAGGGGAAGCCAATGAAGAGGAAATCTCTTCATTCTCTTCTGGGCTTAGGCTCCCTATGTCACCCTCTGTTGGTGGCTTAAGAGGGAAGGAGCTAAGAAAATGGAAATGTGATTTGTAGAGTCCCCATCCTAGAAAAACAATGCAGAGACAAGAGAGGATTTAGAACTTACAGACAACAGCTTAATACTTGTGCCCATGAAGTGAGTGAAGGTTGCTCAGTTGTATTTGACTCTTTGAGACCCCATGGACTGTAGCCCTCCAGTCTCTTCTATCCATGGAATTCTCCAGGCAAGAGTACTGGAGTGGGTAGCCTATCCCTTCTCCAGGGGATCTTCCTGACCTGGGAATCGAACCAGGGTCTCCCGCACTGCAGGCAGATTCTTTATCTTCTGAGCTACCAGGGAAGCCCAATACCTGTGTCCACACATATTTATTTATATTGATGCATATATAACTAGTTATATGAAGAAGAAGTATACATGGCTGCTACTGACCTTGTTTCTGTAACTGAACTTGAGGCCATAGCTTATCTGTATGTATACACATATATTCATTAAATTAATCATTTTGACATAATTATAGATTCATATGAAGTTGCAAGAAATAATGCAGAGCAGTATTATGTACCTGTTACTCATTGTGCCCCAAAGGTACCTATACCAGGGCTTCTCAGGTGGCGCTAATGGTAAAGAACTCAACTGCCAATGCAGGAAACATAAGAGATATGGGTAACTTCTATCACAGAAGTTGCAGACTAGTACAATATTGCAACTGGGTACTGACATGGATGCAATTAGGATACAGAAGTTCTCATCAGCACAGGATCCTTGGGCTGCCCTTTTTTAGCCCTCCTTCCTTCCTTCTTTTCCCCTCCCGCACCCATTTCCCCAACCCTATTCTTAGTCCCCAGCACTCACTAATCTGTTCTCCCTTCTATAATTTTTCATTTCAAGGACATTAGAGGAATGGTTGGGATTGGCTTTGTTGACTCAGCTAATTCTCTGGAGATGCACCCAAGTTGTTGCATTTATTGCTGCAACATTCCTTTTTATTACTGAGCAGTATCACATAATATGGATATGCTAGAGTTTGCATAACCACTCACCCGTTAAAGGACATCTGGGCTATGCTTAGTTTTATGCTATTACAAACCAAGTAGATAAAAACATTCTTGTAAAGGTTTTTCTGTGAAAACATGTTTTCCTTTCTCTGTTTTCAGAGAAAAGCAATGTATGAGACCCAGTTTCTCTACTTCCTTGATAGAATTTGGTGTAGTCATAATTTTTTATTTTAGCATTTCTGATATGTAATGATATTTTAGTGAGGTTTTAATTTGCATTTCCCTAACGGTTAATGATGTTATGCTTCTTTTCATGTGCTTATTTGCCATCTGTATATCCTCTTCAATTATATGTCTGTTCATGTCTTTGCCCATCTTATAACTGATTTTTTTTTTATTGCTGAGTTTTGATAATTTTTAAAAAATTTATTTTATGTACTTTTTTTTTTTTTTTTTTGACTTTTCGCGAGGCAAGCAGGATCTTAGTTCCCTGATCAGGGATCTAACCCTCACCCCTTGCATTGGAAGTGTGGAATCTTTTTTTTTTTTTTTGGTTTGTTTTTTATTTATTTATTTTTTATTTTGCTTAACTTTACAATATTGTATTGCTTTTACCATACATCGAGATGGATCCGCCACCAGTATACACGTGCTCCCCATCCTAAACCCTCCTCCCTCCCCCCTCCCCATACCATCCCTCCGGATTGTCCCAGTGCGCCAGCCCCAGGCATCTGTTATCGGGCATCGTACCTGGACTGGCGACTCGTTTCAGATATGATATTATATATATTTCAATGCTATTCCCCCAAATCATCCCACCCTCTCCCGGTCCCAGAGTCCAAAAGTCTGTTCTATACATCAGTGTTTCTTTTGCGGTCTCGTAAACAGGATTATTTTTACCATCTTTCTAAATTCCATATATATGCGTTAGTATACTGTATTTGTGTTTATCTTTCTGGCTTACTTCACTCTGTATAACAGGCTCCAGTTCCATCCACCTCCTTAGAACTGATTCAAATGTATTCTTTTTAATGGCTGAGTAATACTCCATTGTGTATATGTACCACGGCTTGCTTATCCATTCATCTGTGGATGGACATCTAGGTTGCTTCCACGTCCTGGCTATTGTAAACAGTGCTGCTATGAACATTGGGGTACACGTGTCTCTTTCAATTCTGGTTTTCTCAGTGTGTATGCCCAGCAGTGGGATTGCTGGGTCATAAGGCAGTTCTATTCCCAGTTTTTTGAGGAATCTCCATACTGTTCTCCATAGTGGCTGTACTAGTTTGCATTCCCACCAACAGTGTAAGAGGGTTCCCTTTTCTCCGCACCCTCTCCAGCATTTATTGCTTGTGGACTTTTGGATCGCAGCCATTCTGATTGGCGTGAAATGGTACCTCATAGTGGTTTTGATTTGCATTCCTCTGATAATGAGTGATGTTAAGCATCTTTTCATGTGTTTGTTAGCCATCTGTATGTCTTCTTTGGAGAAATGCCTATTTAGTTCTTTGGCCCATTTTTTGATTGGGTCGTTTATTTTTTTGGAATTGAGCTGTAGAAGTTGCTTGTATATTTTTGAGATTAGTTGTTTGTCTGTTGCTTCATTTGCTATTATTTTCTCCCATTCTGAAGGCTGTCTTTTCACCTTGCTTATAGTTTCCTTTGTTGTGCAGAAGCTTTTAAGTTTGATTAGGTCCCATTTGTTCATTTTTGATTTTATTTCCGATATTCTGGGAGGTGGGTCATAGAGGATCCTGCTGTGATGAACATCAGAGAGTGTTTTGCCTCTGTTTTCCTCTAGGAGTTTTATGGTTTCTGGTCTTACATTTAGCTCTTTAATCCATTTTGAATTTATTTTTGTGTATGGTGTTAGAAAGTGTTCTAGTTTCATTCTTTTACAAGTGTTTGACCAGTTTTCCCAGCACCACTTGTTAAAGAGATTGTCTTTAATCCACTGTATATTCTTGTCTCCTTTGTCAAAGATAAGGTGACCATATGCATGTGGATTTATCTCCAGGCTTTCTATTTTGTTCCATTGATCTATATTTCTGTCTTTGTGCCAGTACCATACTGTCTTGATGACTGTGGCTTTGTAGTAGAGCCTGAAGTCAGGCAGGTTGATTCCTCCAGTTCCGTTCTTCTTTCTCAAGATAGCTTTGGCTATTTGAGGTTTTTTTATATTTCCATACAAATTGAGAAATTATTTGTTCTAGCTCTGTGAAGAATACCGTTGGTAGCTTGATGAGGATTGCATTGAATCTATAAGTTGCTTTGGGTAGTATACTCATTTTCACTATATTGATTCTACCAATCCATGAACATGGTATATTTCTCCATCTATTAGTGTCCTCTTTGATTTCTTTCACCAGTGTTTTATAGTTTTCTATATATAGGTCTTTAGTTTCTTTAGGAAGATATATTCCTAAGTATTTTATTCTTTTTCATTGCAATGGTGAATGGAATTGTTTCCTTAATTTCTCTTTCTATTTTCTCATTATTAGTGTACAGGAATGCAAGGGATTTCTGTGTGTTGATTTTATGTCCTGCAACTTTACTATATTCATTGATTAGTTCATTGATTAGTTCTAGTAATTTTCTGGTGGAGTCTTTAGGGTTTTCTACGTAGAGGATCATGTCATCTGCAAACAGTGAGAGTTTTATTTCCTCTTTTCCAATTTGGATTCCTTTTATTTCTTTTTCTGCTCTGATTGCTATCGCCAAAACTTCCAAAACTATGTTGAATAGTAATGGTGAAAGTGGGCATCCTTGTCTTGTTCCTGACTTTAGAGGAAATGCTTTCAGTTTTTCACCATTGAGGATAATGTTTGCTGTGGGTTTGTCATATATAGCTTTTATTATGTTGAGGTATGTTCCTTCTATTCCTGCTTTCTGGAGAGTTTTTATCATAAATGGATGTTGAACTTTGTCAAAGGCTTTCTCTGCATCTATTGAGATAATCATATGGTTTTTATTCTTCAGTTTGTTAATGTGGTGTATTACATTGATTGATTTGTGGATATTGAAGAATCCTTGCATTCCTGGGATAAAGCCCACTTGGTCATGGTGTATGATCTTTTTAATGTGCTGTTGGATTCTGATTGCTAGAATTTTGTTAAGGATTTTTGCATCTATGTTCATCAGTGATATTGGCCTGTAGTTTTCTTTTTTTGTGGCATCTTTGTCAGGTTTTGGTATTAGGGTGATGGTGGCCTCATAGAATGAGTTTGGAAGTTTGCCTTCCTCTGCAATTTTCTGGAACAGTTTGAGTAGGATAGGTGTTAGCTCTTCTCTAAATTTTTGGTAGAATTCAGCTGTGAAGCCGTCTGGGCCTGGGCTTTTGTTTGCTGGAAGATTTCTGATTACAGTTTCAATTTCCGTGCTTGTGATGGGTCTGTTAAGATTTTCTATTTCTTCCTGATCCAGTTTTGGAAAGTTGTACTTTTCTAAGAATTTGTCCATTTCTTCCACGTTGTCCATTTTATTGCCATATAATTGCTGATAGTAGTCTCTTATGATCCTTTGTATTTCTGTGTTGTCTGTTGTGATCTCTCCATTTTCATTTCTAATTTTATTGATTTGATTTTTCTCCCTTTGTTTCTTGATGAGTCTGGCTAGTGGTTTGTCAATTTTATTTACCCTTTCAAAGAACCAGCTTTTGGCTTTGTTGATTTTTGCTATGGTCTCTTTTGTTTCTTTTGCATTTATTTCTGCCCTAATTTTTAAGATTTCTTTCCTTCTATTAACCTTGGGGTGCTTCATTTCTTCCTTTTCCAGTTGCTTTAGGTGTAGAGTTAGGTTATTTATTTGGCTTTTTTCTTGTTTCTTGAGGTATGCCTGTATTGCTATGAACTTTCCCCTTAGGACTGCTTTTACAGTGTCCCACAGGTTTTGGGTTGTTGTGTTTTCATTCTCATTCATTTCTATGCAGATTTTGATTTCTTTTTTGATTTCTTCTGTGATTTGTTGGTTATTCAGGAGTGTGTTGTTCAGCCTCCATATGTTGGAATTTTTAATAATTTTTCTCCTGTTATTGAGATCTACTCTTACTGCATTGTGGTCAGAAAAGATACTTGGAATGATTTCAATTTTTCTGAACTTACCAAGGCTAGATTTATGGCTCAGGATGTGGTCTATCCTGGAGAAGGTTCTGTGTGCGCTTGAGAAAAAGGTGAAATTCATTGTTTTGGGATGAAATGTCCTATAGATATCAATTAGGTCTAACTGGTCTATTGTATCGTTTAAAGTTTGTGTTTCCTTGTTAATTTTCTGTTTAGTTGATCTATCCATTGGTGTGAGTGGGGTATTAAAGTCTCCCACTATTATTGTGTTATTGTTGATTTCTCCTTTCATACTTGTTAGCGTTTGTCTTACATATTGTGGTGCTCCTATGTTGGGTGCATATATATTTATAATTGTTATATCTTCTTCTTGGATTGATCCTTTGATCATTATATAGTGACCTTCTTTGTCTCTTTTCACAGCCTTTGTTTTAAAGTCTATTTTATCTGATATGAGTATTGCTACTCCTGCTTTCTTTTGGTCCCTATTTGCATGGAAAATCTTTTTCCAGCCCTTCACTTTCAGTCTGTATGTGTCCCCTGTTTTGAGGTGGGTCTCTTGTAGACAACATATGTAGGGGTCTTGTTTTTGTATCCATTCAGCCAGTCTCTGTCTTTTGGTTGGGGCATTCAACCCATTTACATTTAAGGTAATTATTGATAAATATGATCCCGTTGCCATTTAGTTTGTTGTTTTGGGTTCATATTTATATATCCTTTTTGTGATTCCTGTCTAGAGAATGTCCTTTAGTATTTGTTGGAGAGCTGGTTTGGTGGTGCTGAATTCTCTCAGCTTTTGCTTGTCTGTAAAGGTTTTGATTTCTCCTTCATATCTGAATGAGATCCTTGCTGGGTACAATAATCTGGGCTGTAGGTTCTTTTCTTTCATCACTTTAAGTATGTCTTGCCATTCCCTCCTGGCTTGGAGGGTTTCTATTGAAAGATCAGCTGTTATCCTTATGGGAATTCCCTTGTGTGTTATTTGTTGTTTTTCCCTTGCTGCTTTTAATATTTGTTCTTTGTGTTTGATCTTGTTTAATTTGATTAATATGTGTCTTGGGGTGTTTCACCTTGGGTTTAATCCTGTTTGGGACTCTCTGGGTTTCTTGGACTTGAGTAATTATTTCCTTCCCCATTTTAGGGAAGTTTTCAACTATTATCTCCTCTAGTATTTTCTCATGGTCTTTCTTTTTATCTTCTTCTTCTGGGACTCCTATGATTCGAACATTGTAATGTTTAATATTGTCCTGGAGGTCACTGAGATTGTCCTCCTTTCTTTTAATTCGTTTTTCTTTTTTCTCCTCTGATTCATTTATTTCTACCATTCTATCTTCTAATTCGCTAATTCTATCTTCTGCCTCTGTTATTCTACTATTTGTTGCCTCCAGAGTGTTTTGGATCTCATTTATTGCATTATTCATTATATCTTGACTCTTTTTTATTTCTTCTAGGTCCTTGTTAAATCTTTCTTGCATCTTCTCAATGCTTTTCTCCAGGCTATTTATCCGTGATTCCATTTTGCTTTCCAAATTTTGGATTAATTTCACTATCATTATTCGGAATTCTTTATCAGGTAGGTTCGCTATTTCTTCCTCTTTTGTTTGGTTTGGTGGGCATTTATCCTGTTCCTTTACCTGCTGGGAATTCTTCTGTCTCTTCATCTTGTTTAAATTGCTGAGTTTGGGGTGTCCTTACTGTATTCTGGCAGTCTGTGGAGTTCTCTTTATTGTGACGTTTCTTGACTATATGTGGGTTTGTACCGGTGGCTTGTCGAGGTTTCTTGTTTATGGAAGCTTGTGTCGGTGTTCTGGTGGGTGGAGCTGGATTTCTTCTTTCTGGAGTGCAATGGAGTGTCTAGTAGTGCGTAATGAGATGTCTATGATTTTGGGGTCACTTTGTGTAGCCTGTATATTGGAGCTCAGGGCTGTGTTCTTGTTTTTCTGGAAAATTTGCTTGGTATGTCTTGCCGTGGAACTTGTTGGCCTTTGTGTGATGCTTGGTTTCAGTGTAGGTATGGAGGCATTTGATGAGCTCCTGTCAATTAATATTCCATGGGATCAGGGTTTGGACTTAAGCCTCCTGCCTCCAGTTATCAAAAGTGTGGAATCTTAACCACTGAACTGCCAGGGAAGTCAGGAAACTTGTTTTCTTTTTAAATGTATTCTAAATACCTGTTCTTTGTCAGATATATGGTTTGAAAATATTTTCTGCCAATCTGTAGTTTCTCTGTTTGTCCTCTTAATAAGATCTTTTACAGAGCAATCATTTTAATTCTGGTGGATTCTAATATAGAAGGTTTATTTATTTTTTTCCTTATGAATTGTGCTTTTGGTGTCAGCGCCGAAGAATTGATGCTTTTGAACTGTGGCGTTGGAGAAGACTCTTGAGAGTCCCTTGGACTGCAAGGAGATCCAACCAGTCCATTCTGAAGGAGATCAGCCCTGGGATTTCTTTGGAAGGAATGATGCTAAAGCTGAAACTCCAGTATTTTGGCCACCTCATGTGAAGAGTTGACTCATTGGAGAAGACTCTGATGCTGGGAGGGATTGAGGGCAAGAAGAGAAGGTGACGACAGAGGATGACATGGCTGGATGGCATCACTGACTCGATGAATGTGGGTCTGAGTGACCTCCGAGAGCTGGTGATGGATAGGGAGGCCTGGCGTGCTGCAGTTCATGGGGTTGCAAAGAGTCGGACACGACTGAGCGACTGATCTGATCTGATCTTAAGAACTTTTTGCCTTGTCCTAGATTTGGAAGAGTTTCTCCTATTTTTTTTTTTCTTGTCTAAAAATATCTAGTTTTATATTTCATCTAAGTCTTTAGTACATTGTGAGCTAATTTTTGTTTAATGTGTGAAGTTTAGGTCAAAGTTCATCTTTTTGGCCTTTGGGCATCCAATTACTCTGGTTTTTGAAAAGATTATCTTTCCTTCACTGAATTGGCTTTGCACTTTTGTCAAAAATAAATTGGATTTATCTATGTGGGTCTATTTCTGAGTTTTTTATTCTGTCCCGCTGGGCTATGTGTATATTTCTCCATCAAGACCATAAAGTCTTGATTACTGTAGTTATATAATAATAGTTTCTCCCACTTTCTTCTTTATATTTAAGCTATTAAATATTAAGATTATATTTAAGCTATTATTGTTTCAGCTATTCTTTGTCATTCCATTTAAATGTTAAGAGAATCTTGTCTATAGTTAGATATTATCTTGCTGGAATTTCAATAGGAATTACATTAAACCTGAGTGTTAGGAAGTCTGGAATTCAAGGTTCAGCTCTTTGTACAACTGAGTTGCTTGTAACTCTCTCCATTGCTTATTTGCATAGGTGAACATTCATGAATATTTTGCTAAGAAACATGTTTGTGGGTGCATGTGCATGTGTGTGTAAAGAGAAAGGGGGATAAAATAGTACTGTTCTGATTCAGTGTTTCTCTGGAGATACAGGGTCAGGGACAAGCATCTCAGTGAGAGTCTGGGGCCCAGGTGATAAAATTTCCAGATAGGACCTTTGGATACGGTCATCTTTACATCACCAATCTGGTTGAGGTAATTTGATGCAGCCACTTTAAAATACAGTATCATTCTATCTTCGCAGATTTTCAATTGTATTTGCTTTTGTATTGACACACATTTTTCTCTCCATCTAAGTTCTTAAGTTAATTAAAAATTTTAAAAATAGGTCATAGATTCACATGAATAAAAATACCAAAACAACGTATGAAGAATTACACCTTATATTCTTACATCCATCCTACCCAAATCATATCCATCCAATTCTGCCCCACCCCAACAGGTAATCACTTTTGAATTTCTCATTCGTTTTTCCAGAGAATGATCTGCATAGCTTTTCATATATGTGCTTAGAGTATTTACTTCAGAATACTTGGTCAATAAAAATGTAAATAAATTCAGGTTTGAGTTATTATTCATTGCAAGAAGATCCAACCAGTCCATTCTGAAGGAGATCAATCCTGGAATTTCTTTAGAAGGAATGATGCTAAAGCTGAAACTCCAGTATTTTGGCCACCTCATGCGAAGAGTTGACTCATTGGAGAAGACTCTGATGCTGGGAGGGATTGAGGGCAGGAGGAGAAGGGGACGACAGAGGATGAGATGGCTGGATGGCATCACTGACTCGATGGATGCGAGTCTGAGTGACCTCCGGGAGCTGGTGATGGACAGGGAGGCCTGGCGTGCTGCGGTTCATGGGGTCGCAAAGAGTCGGACACGACTGAGCGACTGATCTCTCTCTCTCTCTCTCTCATTACTTTAACTCTGTCTGACGATGGACATGATCTGTGATCTGTTTTTTCTACTTTTTTAAAATGATGAAAATTTATAATAATGTATATTGACAGCTAAAACCTTTCTTTTTAAAACTTTGGCACATTTCCCCTTACTTTCTTATCTTCTATATAAATAAATACTATTCCAAATAAATCTGTTTAATTTTAGGCTTGAAGTTTCTTTATAAATTATATAATCTTACTTCTTCATGATCAAAAGAAGACAAGTTGCTCATTCAAGATCAGAGGGTCAGTTTGCCGCAGACCTGGGACAGACTCAGGCCTTCTTGGCTGCCCTCTGCGCGTATCCCTGAACACATTCATTGCTGTGAGATGATTCAGATTTATTATTACCATGGCTGAAAGCCATTGGAAAAATGTTTCTGCCATCCATCTCAATCCTCTGCTAGTCATGTGGTCCATCCTTTAAAAAATGAGGATTTCTTCTTTTTTGCTGACATGTTTTATCATTTTAGTTGTTTCTGCTCTCTTAGCATTTGCCCAGTTCAATGATTAATTCTCCAATCTGAACCCACTTAGATTGCGATAAGATCTTGCCATCCAGAAAGAGCAAGTGAATAATTGAAATTTTTATTCAGGATGAAACTTTTTTATTATATACTATTTATTATATATGATAGCTTCAACTTTCTGAGCCTCTTTTGTCAAATGCATTCTTCCTCATTATCTTTTTAATGCAATGTTTAATTTAAATGACCAGTCTTCCATTCTAATGCACAAAAGAAGTTGGCACAGCCCTCAACCAATTATTGCTACTTTTCAAGTTGAGATTGTTTGTATTAATGTAGCGGTCTGACCCCTAGTGGCTATAAGAAACATCTGCACTCTAATTGTAGGAGCAAAGCTGGAGAGGATTTCATAAAAAGTGAGTAAGAGACAATGAATTTCTCCTTGAAACTAAATAAATGTAAAATGAGATAAAATATGAGTTCAGAGAATAAGTAAATAATAAAAGGAAAATTCATGAAATACTGTGTTTCTATAGAAATAATTTCTGAGTCTGTATTTTTACTATTCTTTAGTAATATATGAGGGGGAAGGCAATGGCACCCCACTCCAGTACTCTTGCTTGGAGGATCCCATTGACGGCGGAGCCTGGTTGGCTGCAGTCCATGGGGTCGCTAAGAGTCAGACACGACTGAGCGACTTCACTTTCACTTTTCATTTTCATGCATTGGAGAAGGAAATGGCAACCCACTCCAGTGTTCTTGCCTGGAGAATCCCAGGGACGGAGCCTGGTGGGCTGCTGTCTATGGGATCGCACAGAGTCGGACACGACTGAAGCGACTTAGCAGCAGCAGCAGTAATATACGATCAGGCTTCTTTTATAAATACGCTTGTTTCAAAGGGGCTTCCCAGGTAGTGCTAGTGGTAAAGAACCCACCTGACAATGCAGGAGACATAAGAGATTCAGGTTTTATCCCTGGGTTGAGCAGATCCCCTGGAGGAGGAAATGGCAAGCCACTCCAGTATTCTTGCCCAGTGAATTCCATGGACAGAGGAACCTGGCAGGCTACAGTCCATAGGGTGGCAAAGAGTCGGACACGACTGCAGTGATTTAGCACATGTTTCATAAACATAATTTCCATGTTCCAATGTTCTATAAACATTGATTTAAATACTTAAATCAATTTTACTGTATTTATTGGAAACCCAAACTTGTTTTCTCTTCATAGTTAATGTTTTCATCCCAGCATGGCCCTTTCTAGTCTGCTATAGAATTAGAATCAGACTTAGAGGTGGCTAAAGTTCTTGTGATAATCTCATGAAGACGGAAGACCCAGGGTTAGTGACTTTTCCAGAGCCACAAAGTGAACTGTCAGCAGATCTAGGCAGAAGTCTCTGATCACAGAGAGGGTTCTTGGGCCCTGGGGGATGAGGAGGTAAGGGGGCAGTGACATAGTGCAGGGGAGAAGGAGGGTTTCAAGAGTTTCAGCCCAGGAAGAAACAACTTATAAAAGTTATATATGTATTATAGTATGTGTTCACTGTAAAAAATCCACACAGAGAGATGTTAAGTAAAAAGTGAAAACTGTCCTTCCTTACCAGCCTGGGCTCCACCAAACCTACAGGCTACAAGTTATCTACTTTAATGTGCAACCACCAGGTATCTTTTTGTACTTACACACACATACACACTGGAGAAGGAAATGGCAACCCACTCCAGTATTCTTGCCTGGGAAATCCCGTGGACAAAAGGGCCTGGTGGGCTACAGTCCATGGGGTCACAAACAGCTGGACACGACTGCACAGCTAAACAGCAACAACTCACACACACACATATACTTTCTTCACATGGGTTCATAACGTGCGTGTTATTCTATAAATTGATTTAGGCACCTAATAAAATATATTATGTGTACACCCGTGGCGGATGCATGTTGATGTATGGCAAAACCAATACAATATTGTAAAGTAAAATAATAATAATAATAAAAAAATTTAAAAAATATATATTGGACATCTAAATCAGTAATTTTTAAACAACTTTAGTTGATTTACAATATTATATTAGTTTCGAGTATACAACATAGTGATTCGATATTTTTGTAGATTATACTCCATTTAGGGGCTTCCCTGGTGGCTCAGATGGTAAAGAATCCACCTGTAATGCAGGAGACCAGGGTTTGATCCCTGGGTTGGGAAGATCCCCTGGAGAAAGGAATAGCTACTCACTCCAGTATTCTTGCCTAGAGAATCCCATGAATAGAGGAGTCTGGTGGGCTAGTCTATGGGGTTGCAAAGACTTGGACACAACTGAGCAACTAAACACACCCAGCACACACTCCATTTAAAGTTACAGAATATTGCGATGTTCCCTCATTACATCCCTGTGTCTTATTTTATACCTAATAATTGTACCTCTTGATCCCCTTCCTCTATGTTGTCCCTTCTTTTCCTCCTCTCCCCACTGGTAAACCCTAGTTTGTTCTCTGTAACTAGGAGCCTCTTTTTGTTTTGTTATATTCATTTACTTGTTTTATTTAGATTCAACATATAAATGAAAACATACCATATTTGTCTTTTGCTGTCTGAGCTACTTCACTAAGCATAATACCCTCCAGGTCTATCCATTTTACTGCAAATCACATTATTTTATTATTTTTCATGGCTGAGTCGTATTCCATGGTATACATGTGTCTTCTTTATCCATTAAACTGATGATGGACACTTAGATTGTGTCGATGTCTTGGCTATTGTAAATATTGGTTCTATGACTATTGGGATGTATGCATCTTTTTGAATTAGTATTTTTATTTTATTAGAATATATACGTAGGGGTAAAATTCCTGGATCATACGATAGTTCTGTTATTTAAATTTTTTTTCACATCTGTACTTTCTTATTGTG
Source organism: Tragelaphus eurycerus (assembly GCA_935064755.1). NCBI lineage: Eukaryota > Metazoa > Chordata > Mammalia > Artiodactyla > Bovidae > Tragelaphus > Tragelaphus eurycerus. The sequence goes on along the minus strand of CAKXYN010000120.1, from coordinate 3,865,000 downwards.
TGCTATTTAGTGTTGTGATGTGAGGATGTGCCCTAATTTATTAGCTCCTCTTAATTTACATATATTTATTAAAATCTTTTTTGCTACTATAAGCAATGGTGTAATGAACATCCTTGTACATATAACTGCAGACTCATGCAAATATATCTCTGGGGGTAAATTCCATTAAAGTGAAACTTTAGGCTGAAGTTTATGTATAATTATGACAGTTAATAGAAACACATTTTTGAAACTAATATTGTTTCACTCCCTTCTTCACAGTTCCCTCGTCCCTGGTTCCCCTCCCAGATCAGTGGCTTCATGTTTTTTCTCTCTTAGCTAACCCTGCCTTTTACCCTTTCCACACTTTTTTTCCCCTAAAGAATAAGCCTTCTGCTATGAACTGCATCAGCTTTTTCTCCCTGTAAATTTTGCTGGCATCTTCTTCTCTCCCTCTCTCTTCCTCCTGTTTCTCAGTGGAAGAAAGAGCATCCTTCCCTCCTCCACCTGTATACTCTGTCCCACTTACACTTTTTTGGAACTTTCCCATCAGGTATCCCTTTGCCTGGTGTTTCCTAACCTCTCCCCTTTCACTGTCTATTTCTTCTTGAAAGGGGAGAGGCTTATAAAAATCCTCTCATTTAAAACATATTTGCTAAAGTCTAGCAACCTAATAACTAGATTTGAGGGGTCCACCGTGGACAAAAAAACCATTTTGTCAAATACTTTTGAGAGTCTGTCTACTGTTATCTTCTTTGTGAATATTTAGAATTTCCTGTAGTTTGTTATACATTCTGAAAAAGTTCTGCAATGCTTAAAAGAAATCTGTTTACTTTGGCTCACTCATTATATCCCCAAATTATTTTACTGTAAACCCCACCATCTTCCCTTTGTCTTTTTCTGTAATGTTTATTAACAACTATGAAGACTTTTCAGGAAATTCTACACTAAGCAAAAATTTCCCTTGACTCTGACTCAGCCAACTCTATCTTTTCTCCTTTCTAATGCTGAAATTCTTTAAAGGCAAGAGCGTATCACTTATACACATTGTTTTTCTTCCCTTTTGAGCTTCTGGTTCCTAGTTAGCTGACTGCAACACGGGCTGTACCCTGACGGTTCTGCTGAGCTTGTTCTTCCCTTCTGCTCAGCAGAATGAATTCCCAGATCCAGGAACTTTCTCTCTGTTCGCATCCTTCAAATTCCTTCTTTCCTTACAGAGAAGGCATGTTCCTAGGCATTGCTCAGTTTCTTTTGGGTCTCTCCTTTCCATTTTAATTTTTGCCCCCTTTAGCTCTAGGTAGTCATTTCGTGATAGGTAAGTATGTACGTTGTGGGAGACGCGGGAGATTGTGGTAGTGAACAGGACACAGTCTGCCCTCAAGTAACCTCTCTACAGTGTGACCTGTGTGGAGAGAGTATAGCCTTCCTTCTAAATATGGGCTTTCTCTAGGCCTCTGTGCCTGGTTCCCCCGCTCCCATTCCCTTCCATTCCCCAGCCTTTCTCTTTCCTTCTTTCTTCTGCGTTCCCTGACTGGTTACTTCATCCATTCCCTAGGCTTCAACTATACTGTGCATACAGATGAACCTCTCACTTCTGATTACTTGTCTCCCAAACTGCAGACTCCTGTTTCCAAACACCTGATTTATTTACCTATGTGCCAGGAAATGCATTTAAAAGTCAGTACTTTGAAGATGAAAATTCTCTCCATGCTTCTCTCCACCTCCACACAAGGACGTCCCTCCTGACCTTGCTGTCCTGCTGATGGTCCTGCTGGCTTGGCCGCATCCCCAAGGCCACAGTCACTGATTCCCCCTTTGTCTTTCCTGCCCATCCTGTTGGGCCAGGGCCCGAAGAATCTGTCTCCTCATTGTCTGGTCTAACTGTGAGAAGATCAGCTCTTTTCTCTCTCTCTCTGGATTGTTGAGTCTCCTGAGTGGGCCTCTTGAACTTGGTGTCCTCCACCCACTGTCTATGTCCATTCCAAATTAATTGCCTTTTGGCAGAACTTTGATTATGTCTCTTATCATCAGCAACTTTTAATGCCTTGTTTTGTGCCTTTGTGAATATAGTTTTTGCTGCCTAACATCCAAGGGTCTGCATAACACCCCTCCTGCTTCAACTCATGTTTTCATCCTATTCATACCTTAAAATCCAGCCCAGAGGCCACCTCCTGCAGAAGACCTCCCTCTTTTCCCAAACAGCTCTGCTCTCTCTGTCCTCTGAAGTCCTGTTGGCATCTCTTCTCTTATGACCCTCATTAGAGTAATCTGTGTACTAATGTAATCTAGTCCTGTATGTCTCCTCTATTCCTCTCTTCATCACTACTTAGGTGTTAACTCACCTTCTCAGAATACTACAAGTGATTGGATGTTCACTGCTTTTCACACATGTGTGTCAGGGCCTTAAAAGAACCAGAGATCAATAACCATCATTTGCCCCTCAGTGTTCTGCCTACATAAGAGGCTACTCTGTTCAGAGTCACTGTATCCAGACTTGACCCAGGACACTGGTTGGATACTGTGATGAGGAACTCTTGGGAGAGAAGCATCTCAAAGTACTGCTGCTGCTGCCAAGTCGCTTCAGTCGTGTCCAACTGTGTGATCCCATAGACGGCAGCCTACCAGGCTCCCCTGTCCCTGGGATTCTCCAGGCAAGAACACTGGAGTGGGTTGCCATTTCCTTCACCAATGCATGAAAGTGAAAAGTGAAACTGAAGTCACTCAGTCGTGTCTGACTCTTCGCAACCCCATGGACTGCAGCCTACCAGGCTCCTCCATCCATGGGATTTTCCAGGCAAGAGTACTGGAGTGGGGTGCCATTGCTTCTCAAGGTACTAGCAGAATCTAAAGAGAAGACCCGGATCCTTGATGAAATCGCTGTGTGCTTGGATCAATCTCAAGGCCACTTATCTTTACATTTCTCACTAAGAAAACCACAAATCTCTTGTTTCTAAGGTTTTTGATTTGACTGAACGTGGATATTTCCAGTTGATACACCTAGTGGTGAAAACTTCTTAAATCTCTTTCCTCATTTCTCTTCCCAAGAGCACTGACACCCTTTGCAGCTCTGTTCTAGCAGCAGGGGAAGGCGGATTGAGGCAGATCGGAAAGTCTGCTGGGTGAGCTGGGCCCTAGCAAGGAGGAAAGGGAAGAAAAGGGTAGCCAGGGGAAGAAGCAGTGATTTCTCTGCAAGTTGAGGATTGTCTGTATGGTTCTCCTAAAAAAAAGAGGGTGCAAAATTTAAATCCAAGTTCAAGAAGATTCCATCTGACTGGAAGGCAAAGTTGAATATCCAGGCACCGTGTGGAGTAGTGGGAGTGGGTAATTGCCCCCAGATTTATTCTTTAGTTGTCTCTTATATTCAGATATTCTCCATTGCTACTTCTTGGAGGAATAGCTGAGCTACTTGTTCTGGGTGTTTGACTGGGTTTTATTCTTAGAAGGACATTTCTAAGTCGATATGCTGTCATCGTTTGCCTGCTCCTACAGACTCCTGCCTCCTAAAAATGTTTCTGACTCTTCTGTGTTCGTTCAAATGAATATTTCATCTTAACCCATGGGTATGAGATGATGGACTTTAGCTGCTTATTTATGAGAGCGAGGTCTGCAGGACAGACGGCAGAGCCGGCATGATAAAGATGTGATCCGGGGGATAGAGCTGGAGGCCAGAAGAATCCCATGTCAAAGGTCAAAACGGAGTAGCGACAGCAAAGAAAGTCGGTTGTAGAAATCTGTGGCCGGCTGTGAAAGAGCAGTACCTGAGTCCACATTTGACAGAACTGATCCGGAGTTGGTGTTTCAGATGGAAGGTGAGCAGTTTGTCTGTCCTTCTGCTTTCTGCTTGGCTAGAGAAAAGGCTTTATCATGCTGATCCCTCAGTAGGACTAAAAATTGTTTTTCAAAAATGTTTAATGATTTCTTAAAACTCCTTTGAAATAACTCCTATTTTTAAATTTTTAGTTTTTTGGAATAGAGAAAATTTTAAAATAAGGGTTATTTCAAAGGAGTTCTGGAATAGAGAAAATTATTTGGAATTGAGACAATATTTTTGGAATAGAGAAAATTATCTACTTTATTCCATGAAATCACTCGTAGATATGCTTGGAGCTGGGTGCTGGCTTAGAATGGGCTGGTATCTTTCTTTTTGTTTTATACCCACACAGGTTAAGTGAGGGCACCCAGGGGCACACCTTAGTGGCAGAGGTGGGAATATGGTCACACCCTAGGGGATCTGGGGTGGGTTCCCAGCACTTAAATGTCGTGGCTGAAAAACTTGCTTCCTAATCCTATATGTACAGAGGTTATTTCCTTCAAAAGAGTTGTGGAACTGTGCCAGAGAGAAGGCAAAGAATATCCATTTTTATCTTCTCTCCTCAGCCCTTCCACTTTCCCTATAATGGCTGCATGTTCTTATGCCAGAAGCATATAAAAATCAATCCCATTACGTGACTGCCTGGTGCTATGGGACATCCAGCATTAAGAAAAATGTCGCAGGGGAGAATGGTGGCCTTTCAAGGGCTCTTTATTGATTTTCAATGAGTTTAACTGTTAGCCCCAGGCTTTCAGACACCATTATCTCTTCGTATTGAAAATTGATTATACTTTTTGTTTTTAAGTGGAACTTGCCTGATGCAAGGAAATCAGCCAGAGTCAGTCATGATGCACCAAGGTAGGGACCTGACTGTGAGATTCACACTTTGGGGCACTTTGGGTAGCCCAAAAGGAAGGAAGCCATGGGAAGAGGTAGAGAAAGAAAATGGGAACTAAGGGACTTCCCCAGTGGTTCAGTGGTTAAGACTTCACTTTCTGATGCAAAGAGTGCAGATTCGATCCCTGTCGGGGGGACTAAGATCCCCTATGCCTTGGGGCCAAGAAACCAAAACATAAAACAGAGACAATGTTGTAACAAATTCAATACAGACTTTAAACATGGTCCACATAAAAAAAAAATAAATAAAAGAAAGAAAGAAAGAAAGGAAAATGGGAACCGAGAAAAGGTAATGATAAATAGAACATTACGGGTTTGGAAAGGAGTAGCCAAGATGGGATGCTGAGAGGCCACGTGTGCAAAAAGACTCATGCTAACCACCAGCTCCTCCAGGTGCTCAAGAGAGATAAATCTAACTGTGCAAGTGCTCCTGAGCTCTGAGAAGGAAAAATAACTATTTCCTCTTGCCTGGAAAATCCCATGGATGGAGGAGCCTGGTAGGCTGCAGTCCACGGGGTCGCTAAGAGTCGGACATGACTGAGCGACTTCACTTTCACTTTACGTTCAAAACAACTCCACACTGAGATCATCTGTGAAGAAGTGAACCAGGAAAGGGAAAGCATTTTTCTACTAACTGGAGGGAATGATAAGCCACAGACATCTGGGGATCACTGGTCCCAAATCTACGCCTGTAGGATGACAGAGGTCCAGGGCCAGCATCAGTGAACAACACTGGAGCCAGGGGATGGCTAGGCACAGGCAGTGGCTCTGAAGCCACATAAGGCCTTTTTGAGTGGAAACAAGAGTGACGCTTTCAAGGATGGAAAACGCCTGAAGCTGCCGTTGCTGGCTATCACTCTTGCGCTGTTGGATTCTGACCCTCCGTCTCTGCATGGGGCTCAGCCTGCTGCAGTGAAGTTTGTGGTAAGCAGGTCCACTCCTGGTTGGGGCGAATCTGCTCTGTGGATGATTCCACTCTCAAACAGAGTGCCTGTTGCTGGGTTTCCTAGGCTGGAGCTAGGAAATTCCATTCAGTCATCCCCAGAGACCCTCTCCTCTGAGATCCTCTCCTCTGAGACCTAGCTACACAGAGGCTCTGAACCTGCCAAGTTGTACCCTACTCCTATCCAAGGCTGGGAAAAATGTACTGATTTTTTTTTTTTTTTTTTGAGATCACATTAAATTAGGGCTTCCCTGATGGCTCAGATGGTAAAAAGTCTGCCTGGAATGTAGAAACCCTGGGATCAATCCCTGATTTGGGAGGATCCCCTGGAGAAGGAAATGGCAGTCTACTTCAATATTCTTGCCTGGAGAATCCCATGGACAGAGAGCCTGGTGGGCTACAGTCCATAGGGTTACAAAGGGTCAAACACGGCTGAGTGACTAACAAACACATTGAATTTATAAATGTATTTAATGAACATTTGTTTAATGTATTTAATATAATTTATAAAGACGATGTATTCAAGATGACACATCCAAGAACATGGAATGAATGTCTATTTGTTCAAGTTTACTTGTGTATCCTTTAGGAGTCTTTATATATTCTTCTCATATAGGTTTTGAATACATTTTGCTTAGTTTATGCCTAAATATTTCATTTCATTGTACAATATTTTGCTACACAAATTGTGTTGTTTCCTCCATTTATTCTCTAACTGGTATTTGTTTGGATATATCTTTTTTTTTTTTTTTGGCAATTTAAAAACTCATATGTGTCCTGTTTCATCTCATCTTTTCTCCACCTGTTCAAATTCCACCAGTCCCTCAGGATGTATATTCAGTAAGACAGCCTCCATAAAATACCTATCCTACTTCAATAAAATATTTTCTTATTTCTAACCTGTATTATACTTGTAAGTTTTTTTTTTTTTTTTTTTTTTTTGCGGAGAAGGCAATGGCACCCCACTCCAGTACTCTTGCCTGGAAAATCCCATGGATGGAGGAGCCTGGAGGGCTGCAGTCCATGGGGTCGCAAAGAGTCGGACAAGACTCAGCGACTTCACTTTCACTTTTCACTTTCATGCATTGGAGAAGGAAATGGCAATCCACTCCAGTGTTCTTGCCTGGAGAATCCCAGGGACGGGGGAGCCTGGTGGGCTGCCATCTATGGGGTTGCACAGAGTCGGACATGACTGACACGACTTAGCAGCAGCAGCAGCATTAAGTTTCTTTGGGCACCTACCCTACTGTATCTTGTATTTTAATTATTTATATATCTGTCTTAATTTCTTCTTTTTCCTCTTTTTAAATATAGCTCCTTAACTTTTACCTATTTTTCTCTGTCATGATAACTTCTTTCCTCCCATGCAGTAGAGAATATTAATTAAGAAATTGAATTATTTGACAAAGAAAAGTTATGATGAACCAGAAATATAGTTTCCTGGGTGGATACTATATTCCTTTATTTATTCAACAAAAGGAAATTGAGCATCTGCTATGGCCCAAGCACTGCTCTACTAGGCCAAAAAATCTGAAACCTTTTTTGGAAATATTTTTTCCCTTGAAAATAAAAAACCCATTGACTTCAGTCTGGTCATAAATGGAAGAATAGGAAATATTTCTTTAAAAAATTAAGACTATTTGGAAGAACAATTATGTTGCTTCAATAATATTAAATTAGAAACCTCATGGGAAATATGTGAGTTAGTGTGATGAGATCCAGGACAGAGGTTTTATTTTTTCATTAATTTCCATTGTATATGTGGAAAATTGTTTACGTTGATAAAAAGTCCCTCAGAAGATTGAGTTGAAGAAGGGTTAAAATACTCTCTAACTCTGAGCTTGTGGTAAAGAACCTGCCTGCCAATGCAGGAGTCATAAGAGTCATGGTGTTTGATTCTTGGGTCAGGAAGATCCCCTGGAGGAGGGCATGGCAACCCACTCCGGTATTCTTGCCTGGAGAATCCGATGGACAGAGGAGCCTGAAGGGCTACAGTCTGTAGGGTTGCAAAGAGTTGTATACGACTGAAGAGGCTTAGTCCGCACGCACCTTATATAGCTCTGTAGCATTCTCTCTACCAATACATTATGCTTTACTCATGTCCAGTGAGTGATACTGGATGTGTATCAATTGTTTTTTAATTTTTTATTATTTCCATCTTTTATTGAAGTCTGCACTATCCCTTCAGTAATACAAGATTTACTCTGCTTATGGAAGCTCTCCATCCCCAAACCATTAGTGTTCAGTATTTTGTTCCCCATTTTCTCCTTTTGTTTACATCTTTAAATGATTAATTTCACTCATAAAGTTTTACTTTGCCAGAGATGTTGTCATTTCATATATAGGCCAATCAAACCCTTACCTCAAGACTTCCCTGGTAGTCTAGTGGTTAAGACTACACATTTCTACCATAAAGGGTGCAAGTTTGATCCCTGGTTGGTGAATTAAGATCCCACATGCTATGAGCTAAAAATAAAAAAATTTAAAAACGTTTATTTCAATGATGATGATTATTCAGAATTAGTTAACTTTATTATTTTTATAATGAATTGATATTGAGGTTGAATTAAGGATCTTTATTGTAATAAAATGCCTTTTGATTTGTGAAGATCTTAGAAAATGCATTTATAGTATATACTATTGTAATTTCTTTCTACTCTTTTAGTAGCTAATTTATTCTCTTCAGGTGATTTACTAGTATGTATATTTTACTAAGATCATTGTTAGAAATAGAAAATTTGTTTACCTCATTGGCAAATAAAAATATTAAAAAGCCTTAACAAAGCTATTAATATTTTCATCTAGATATTCAAGAAAACTAGAGATATCAAGGGAACATTTCATGCAAGATCAGATCAGATCAGTCGCTCAGTCGTGTCTGACTCTTTGTGACCCCATGAATTGCAGCACGCCAGGCCTCCCTGTCCATCACCAACTCCCAGAGTTCACTCAGACTCACGTCCAAGTCCACTGAGTCAGTGATGCCATCCAGCCATCTCATCCTCTGTCATCCCCTTCTCCTCTTGCCCCCAATCCCTCCCAGCGTCAGAGTCTTCTCCAATGAGTCAACTCTTCGCATCAGGTGGCCAAAGTACTGGAGTTTCAGCTTTAGCATCATTCCTTCCAAAGAAATCCCAGGGCTGATCTCCTTCAGAATGGACTGGTTGGATCTCCTTGCAGTCCAAGGGACTCTCAAGAGTCTTCTCCAACACCACAGTTCAAAAGCATCAATTCTTCAGTGCTCAGCCTTCTTCACAGTCCAACTCTCACATCCATACATAACCACTGGAAAAACCATAGCCTTGACTAGACGAACCTTTGTTGGCAAAGTAATGTCTCTGCTTTTCAATATGCTATCTAGGTTGGTCATAACCTTCCTTCCAAGGGGTAAGCGTCTTTTAATTTCATGCCTGCAATCACAATCTGCAGTGATTTTGGAGCCCAGAAAAATAAAGTCTGACATGTTTCCACTGTTTCCCCATCTATTGCCCGTGAAGTGATGGGACCATATGCCATGATCTTCGTTTTCTGAATGTTGAGCTTTAAGCCAACCTTTTCACTCTCCACTTTCACTTTCATCCAGAGGCTTTTTAGTTCCTCTTCACTTTCTGCCATAAGGGTGGTGTCATCTGCATATCTGAGGTTATTGATATTTCTCCCAGCAATCTTGATTCCAACTTGTGTTTCTTCCAGTCCAGCGTTTCTCATGATGTACTCTGCATATAAGTTAAATAAACATGGACCTTAGGGATCATCAAGTCTAGGAAAATTATCTTATAGGCAATACCATCAAGGTTGACAGAGCTCAATGACCTAGTCCAAGTTCATATGTTAGAGTGGAAGACAAATAGGTTCAAATGAGAGTAACTGGGGATTCCCAGGGCACAATAAGAGTAGTAATTGCAACCAATGGTAATCAGTAGTCAAATCCATTTCACCAAGGTTCATTCATCAAGAGACTTGCATGTCCTCCACGTGGCCTGGCGCCTAAACTAGATGTTTGCCTGAGTTGTCGTCCAGGAACTTGGAATCAGCTGTGTCCAGTTCCAGCTGAGCTGGTTAAGACCGGAGAGGATCGCCTACCTGACCCTCCAATTATTGGGCACGCCTGAGCTTCCTCCATAACCTTTTGACATCTGAGGGCCGAGAACTCCACCCTCAGATCTTGTTAAGCATCCAAGAGTTTGCACGTGCGGAGGCCTGCAGCTTAGTTACGCCTGCGCAGAAGAGGAACATGCCTCCCTTTGCATAAACGCCTTTGCCCCAGGCCCTCCCACCCCCCATGCGTCAGGCCCTGCGTGCAGTCGCTCAGTCAGTCGTGTCCCACTCTGCGACCCCACGGCCTGTAGCCTGGCCAGGCTCCTCTGCTTATTCCTTGTCCAGTGAATACCTGAAGAAGATTGCCTTTGGGAGGCGGATGTGAGGCTTGCTTTTCAGTTTCCTCGCCTGGCAGCCTTGTGAATAACCCCTCTTCCGCTGCACACCTAGGCACCTCAGCGTGTTCTTGCTGCGTGTGGGGGCGAGACCGATGTGATGAGGTAAGGCAGTTAATCTTGGTTCTGCCACCGAGTGGATCCGAGACCACCCATTTTCCATTATCTGTCCCACTCTCTTGTCCACACTTCCTCAACAGAGTTGAGCAACTAAGTGAATATTCTGTCCTGCTAGTGACTAATGATGTGTATTATGGGCTTGGGCTCTAATTATTTCTCCTTCCTGGTAATCTAGTAATTCAGTTACTTTGTCTCAGCCGTACAAGAGAGGTATGTTATATAGACAATGGTGTGATAAGTTGGAGTCTGGAGACCTGAGTTTAAGTCTTGGTTGGCAAATGTGATTAAGCTGTTGCTACTGGTTTGTTTGCTATGTGTTAGTAATAACTGAATATGCAACCTTGGCAGAGTCATGTTTTGTATTTTCATTAAATTTTTCCATTAAAAGAAAATTTCTGCTCCTGAATTTACTGGAAGTATTCTTCAAAAAAAGGTAATGCTTAGAAAAGTTAAAAATCACTTTATAATTGATGCTATTATTACCATTTGTTGCTGAAAGTAATATAGTATTGCACCTGTTTTTAAGAATAAATCACTGATATCATGTGTTTTTTCCAAAAAGGATTTATGGTGCCTTCAAAGAGCATAATAAAACAGAAAGAGAAAAATATCAGGACCAAAGAGAAAGGGAGAATATAAAGGTTAGAGTGTAGCTTGCCTCATAGAAGAGGACATTACAGATATCCTAGATATCACTCACATTAAGCTCTTTGATGTACCTTTAAACAGCTCTTACCTGGGGAGATGTGTGTCCTATAGCACTTTAAAAAATTGTTTTTTCGATGCTTAAATGAGGGCACTTGACTGGTATCAGGGAGAACTCTGCTGTGCACTCCGACTGGGGCAGGGGAGTGGGTGTTTCATGGCTTTGGTTTTTTCTCCACATGCTTTTATGTTCTAGGTAGAGGCAATAGTGTTAGATGACATTCTAGTGAATGTACAACCCAAATCACATTTTCAGAAGTCTGTAAGAGATAAGTAAAATACATGAGGAGTATCTGAAAAATCTGCTAGGGGGTGCACAGCTGGGGAGCAGGTAAACACAACTTTCGTGAACATTTACATAAATTAGAGGTTAGTAAAAGGGAATAAGGGGTGGGGGAAGGGTTCATGCTGTGCTCACTTCTTCAAAAAGGACATTCTGTGACATCCTGTGATAGCCAATTAAAAATGGATGAAACTAATACCTGTCTTTAGCACAAGATAATTAGACTGAATCTCTAGGATATATAACCATAGCTCACTGAAGCTCAGCTTTCACTCTCCTAATGGAAAGAAATGAAAATAGTGTGAAGTATAGGCAGAAGCAAAGATACTAATTTGAGATTGAAATGGTAAGAGCCATTTTGAAAATGAAGTGAAAGCTGATTGACTTCTAAGTGAAGAGAAAAAGAAGTTTTGTGGACTGAATATTTGTGCTCACCACACCCCCCCGCCAACTCACATGTTGAAATACTAATGCTCAAGGTGATGGAGGGAGGTGGGGTCTTTGGGAGGTGATTAGGTCATAAGGGTGGAGCCCTCATGAATGGGATTAGTGCCCTTATAAAAGACTCTAGAAAGAACTCTAACCCCTTCTGACACAGTGAACAAGACACTGAATCTGCTAATATCTTGACCTCGGACTTCCCAGACTCCAGAAGAGTGAGAAATACATTTCTGTTTAAAGCCAGTTAGCATATGATATTTTGGCTAAGGAAGCCTGAAGGGACTAAGACAGGAAGGAATGAAAAGTGAGAATAAAGACTCAGGATTTAGGATGGATTAAATGAAGAAAAGGGGTTCAGTGTCTTTAGTGGGGTGCAGACAGACATGTACTGGGACTTCTCACTCTGCTTCCCACCTGGGTTTGACACTCATTAGATAAATACTTGGAGGGCTAGACTTTTGAGTTACTTCTGATCTATACGTGGAAAATGTCTGATGAGCCTTAGTGTGAGGTCAGTGCTCCTCTTGGTAATAAGACCAAATGATGGATTTAGATAACATCTGATGATATTTACCATTAACAGAAGAGAAGGAAAAGTGGATTAGAAGAAGGTGGGGAGAAAAGGAAAACATGACAGGAGGAGGAGAGTATTTCACTCCATATACCCTTATGCTTTAGGGAAAATGTTTCTCAAACTCCTAACATGTAACATTGTCAGTAGGAGCCCTAGAAGTTGCATTTCTAACAAATTTCCATATGGTATTGGCAGAACTGACCTGGGGACAAATATCCACTGCTATCAGGGTTTAAATTTACTCTTGGGGAATGAGACTGTTACTATTTCTAGTGTGGACTCTAACTTTCTCCAGTTTGTTGACCACATTGGGAAAGAACTTTAGGAAAAAGGCTTTAAACTACAAGCCAAGGGTCTCCAAAACGAACGGCGAGGGTTAGCCATTGTCATCCGTGTATATAAAGGCTGAGCGCTCATTAGAAGGGCTAACTGCCCTGCTCTGTGGCAGGACCATGCAGAGTAATATGAGATTGTGGGTTGCTTAGTATAAGTGACTTCTCATGTGATGCCTAATAGCATGGTATGTGCAGGAAATAAAAAAATTATGACATGAGTTCTACAATGACTTTCCACATTATTCTGTATAAAGACTCAGTCTCCTGTCAAAATGATAAGCAGTCTTCTCTCTATCCTGGTAAAGCAATAGAATTAGTTGTGAATGCCTTCAGCTGTAAGAAATAGAAATCCTGACCAACAGAGGACTAATAAAAAGACCTTTATTTTTGTCTCATAATGAAAAGTCTGAAAGTAGGTCCTGGTTGGGGTTGGTTCAGTGGCTCAGTGATGTAAGTTACTGTCTGGACAATTCTCTAGGCTTTGTACCTTGTGGTAACACCTCCTTTCAATGCAGGGGGTATAAAAGCGGTGGCATCGGTCATAGCTGAATCTTTTATTAAGAAAGAAAATCCTTTCTATTAATAGACCAGAAGACTGTCATACTTCACTGGCCAGAACACTGCAGGTGCAGTGTTTAGCTCCTTTAACTCTGTAGGGAGGCAGGCCAAGAAAAATGAACTTGAAGAGTGTTGGTCAACACATCGTGTTTGCTAGAGAAATGGACTCAGATCTCCTATTCACACTAAAATTCACTCATCAGAGACAAGTTTGTCGGTCAGCCTCCTGTACATTCAAGCTCTTGTCCCATGAAGAGGCAGGTCATTCTTGCAGCCAGCCTTTGCTGAGAGGGTACCCAGAAGGGAGTTAGCAGTGCCCTGGAAAAACATGGCAGATCATGCTGGTCCCCCGCATGGCTCTGTGGCCTCCCAGGCAGCTGTGGAGCCATAACGTCAGGGCTCGCTAGGATTCTCCAAGAAGCCATTGCTGTCTTCAGCCACTCTGCTCCTCTGTTAGGAATTACTGATTTGTTTTCCTTCCTAATATAAGCTCATGTAATCCTGATCTGTTTTTTTTTTTTTTTTTTTTTTTTTTTTTTTCTGATCTGTTTTTGAACATTCCTTTTTTCCTATGGAGGGACTAATTTGACATGTGAATAAACTTCACGAAATTCCCTTGAATTACTTTCACATTAGTTTTGCCCATAAGAAGACACACGTGGTAATTCTGATTTTCTCCAGCAGCTGTTTGAAAGTGCTCACGGATGACTCCATCAGCCATTGGAAACTCTGTTGTTACAACCATGGCCTTGGAGATGCCATGAGTTACACAAACAAGCATGGAACAAAGAGCCCAGTAGTTCTCCAGTGCTTCACCAATACCTCTGAGTGCCTCATAAACTGATTTCACAAGAACCAGGGCTCCATGGACAACACAAGTCTCTGCTAAAGAACAGGGCTCGATAGACAAGCACACGGCTTCATACTTAGTTGTTAGAGGCTTGGCTTTCCTTCGAATCAGAGAATTGAATCCACACTAACTTATGTTTCTGCCACATTTGGAATTCTCACCATTTGACCTCTCTTTCTCAGAGGAGTGAGTCTGGGTATATTTAGAGAAGATTCCCCACTTTGGGGAGAACAGCAACTTTGTACATTATGGTTCTGTGTTACAAGAGCCAGAACAATAGAATTCTCCCATCGTAAATTCCTGTCTTCCCCTTGAATAGTTGCTTCTGGAAGCAATCTTGTTCAGAGAATATTTGTTTGGAACCTTTTCTGTTACACTGATCTAAAGCATATGTGAGACATAGTGTGTGTGTGTGTGTGTGTTTTTAAATATGCTTTCAAGGAGCTTACAAATGTAGGTAGGAAGGTAGGACATCCATTGTGAAGCCACATTGACAGTAAATGAATTGGGGGTGGAAGAGCAAGTCACAGCTCAGATGCTTCAGTCTCCAGGTTCTTACCGAGGTTTACTAGATTTTCTTAAGTAGGCTTTTTCTACTTACTATGTGCTCTTAGAAAAATTTCCAGAGATTAAATTTTCAGCAGCTGTGAATGGTTTTTATCACTGGTGAGATGGTTCATGGTGCTCACACCACCATTCTAGAAGTTGGTCTATTTACATGAACTGTTAATTCTAAGAGCATCTTTCTAATTTCCATATTGACTAAGTAAGTTAGAGCGTGCTAAATCTCTTCAGTCCACCCCATGGACTATACCCTGCCAGGCTCCTCTGTCCATGGGATTCTCCAGGCACGAATCCTGAAGTGGGTTGCCATTCCCTTCTCCAAAGTAAGTTAAAGCTAGATTAGTTAAATCATAGCATGTGGGTTAGTTATCTGAAGGTTGTTGAGAAAAACCAGCTTCCTATGATAGATCTTGTTTAAACCAAAAAAAGTTTTAAGTTCCTCTACCAAATACAGTTTCTGATAATATTCAGTCTTAAGGTTTAAGGTTCTAAGCCAACAGTCACATAACTGTTAAAAGAAATATTTCAATTTTTCCTCTTAGTATATAGATGTATATAGACAAAAGCAATCTTAAGGTCGTGAGAAAGAATAAGCATGGTTTTCACTTAAATTTTGTGGCAATTAATATGCCAACACTGCAACATTCCCCTTTATTTCTCATTTTCAACAAAGGTAATTCATAATCTGCTTTCCATTCTCAAACACTTGTTTGAACAGATCTGAAGTTTTAGTTGCTATTGAAACATGAATTATGAATAAAAATGTGGAGTCTAATTTATTTCTGAACTGTTTTTGGAGTAGGTGAATGACATAAATGAAAGCAGCATATTTGACTGTAGTTCTTGGGGGCAATTTCATATCTGAAATCAGTTTCATTAAATGTAATGACACTGAATCTTCTGTACATCTTTGCTGCATGGGACTTACCAAAGCGAATTTGGTTGCAACCAATAGATGGCAATGCAGCAAGACCCATGCAGGGCTTGGATCACTTGGGATCCACATGGCAATGACTAGTCCCAGTAATCTGGCAGCTGTAATGTTATTAATATGTTATAACTCTGTGAAATAATGGAGGTTTCACTGATGCCTCCTATCAGGGGTGAGAAGACTGCACTCAACCTTGATTGTTTGGAGAGAGCTCACAGGGTTGGTGCCAGGTAAGATACAGCAAAATGCCACGTTCTTTTCTTGTATCATATCTGTGCTCTGCAAGCTGATGTCCATTCCTTAACACTCCTGCTCCCATGAGAATCTTCCCATTCATCGAGCAGGCCGAACTTGAGAGACCTAGACTTTAGAGCTTTTAGGCAACTTTTTCGTCAGGGCAGAAAGAATGGAATCAGATTAATGGTTACAAATTAACAGCATAGTGTATCACGCTCACTCTCTGTGAATAGTCTCTAATGAAATGAAATTGGGGATTCCAAACATACAGTAATCCCTGGGTTAAAATCTGGCAGCACCATTTCATTCTTGACAGTTGAGCCTGTGTAGTTCTCATAATTAATAAGACTGTTGGCTCTTCATACAGGAGGTGAAGAAATGTTAGATGATGACCGTTTCATTTCAGCCTTTATCCTTCTCAGCTTCACATTTAATTAGTATATTCAGAGTTTCAAAGGAAGCCCACTCCCCTGCATGTATGTATTAGCCTCATTTGCCTGAACATCTGAGAACTGTTAATAGAACTGGGTGTTGAAGTTTACTTGCCTTTGCTGAGAAAAGCGCTGTCACTGCCCCTTGGTGACCTCAATCCATATTTCAGTGGTTACTGCCTTTGTGAACAGTCCGTTGTAGTTTTCCATTACTGACATCACTGCTCTGCTCCTCTCTGATGTTGAGAAAACCATTAGCATTTATGCATCTTTCTTTAAAGTCATAAACTGATAGGTTGGCATTTTCAGGTTTCAATTAAATGACAGGCCTGGGATAGCCAGGTCACTGAGTCTTAAAGTTTTGCAGGCTGTACTTCACTTGCAGAGTGTATACTCTTCCCACCCAAGCGCTTTTCAAGGGGTGAAGGTGGGGTGGGGCAATCTCTGTTACCCTTCTTTGTTCAGGAACATCACTCCCTGCCTTTGTCATCACTAAAGTTCTGTTTGCCACGTTGGCTAGGAGTTGTAGCAGGTGTGCCTGGAAATAGACTGACAGGACCTCTGTCTCCCTGGGAGATCAGGCTGTCTACCCTACACTTTCACTAAGCTCTAATAGAGGACAGAATGCTATGTATTGGATATCATTATAATGGTTCTTACTGTCTTGTGAGTTTACAGGTTACTTTTCACCAGGAGGAATTCCTTGGTGGCTCAGACGGTAAAGCATCTGTCTACAATGCGGGAGAGCTGGGTTCAATCCCTGGGTCGGGAAGATCTCCCGGAGGAGGAAATGGCAATCCACTCCAGTACTATTGCCTGGAAAATCGCATGGACAGAGGAGCCTGGTAGGCTACAGTCCATGGGATCTCAAAGAGTCAGACACGACCAAGCAACTTCACTTTCACTTTTCACCAGGAGAACGAAGGAAAGTTTTATAGAGTGACATTTAACATGTGTGATCACCTTGAATCATCAGTGGGATTTTCACACTGACATGCAGCAAAAAGAATTTTAGAGGGGCAGCAATAGCTGGCTAAGTTGTGAAAAAACCCACCTGCCAAGCAGGAGATGTGGGTTCGATCCCTGAGTCAGGAAGATCAATCCACTGGAGAAGGAAATGGCAACCCACTCCAGTATTCTTGCCTGGAAATGCCCATGGACAGAGCAGCCTGGTGGGCTACAGTCCACGGGGTTGCAAAGGAGTTGGATGTGACTTAGCGACTAAACAATAGTCACAAAAATAAGGGATGGAGAAAGTGTGGTGTTGGAGAGTAAAAGGGACCTGTTATATTTAGTTAAGGTGGATTAAGTTCGGCCTGCTGAGGAGCTGGTATTTAATTATGAGAAATAATTAGAGGATTTGAGGGAGAGAATGTGATGAGTCACTGGGGATTTCTAACACCTTACAACTTTAGTTTCACAGGCCATAGCTTCTGAACCATTTTAGAGTTTAATTCCTTCTTTGAACTTCAAATTCAGATTTCAACACTGTGTATATTACTTGAAGGAATTGTGGAGGATGAAAAAAATATCCTTGGGCTTTGGTTCTGTCAGCCCTATCTTGACCATCACAATCAGATGCTCTGATGGTTCTGGGTTATGCTAATTGACACAGTTAGTGAGTCCAGTGGAGAAGGCAATGGCACCCCACTCCAGTACTCTTGCCTGGAAAATCCCACGGACGGAGGAGCCTGGTAGGCTGCAGTCCATGGGGTTGCTAAGAGTCAGACATGACTGAGCGACTTCATTTTCTCTTTTCACTTTCATGCATTGGAGAAGGAAATGGCAACCCACTCCAGTGTTCTTGCCTGGAGAATCCCAGGGATGGGGGAGCCTGGTGGGCTGCCGTCTATGGGTCACACAGAGTCGGACACGACTGAAGTGACTTAGCATAGCATAGCATAGTGAGTCCAGTGCAAGACTGGTAGTGGATTGCAGCACATGCGTGTGTGCACGCACACGCTCACACTCAACACACATATTCTTTAGTTTTGCTTCTTTAGTCACTACCTTTATCTTTCATAATTTGAACTTTTTTCTTCATTTTGCCTGATATTGCCTCACCAACCTTGTTACTACTTATGTTTTGCTACTGTTTAACTTTGAGTTTTTCTGTATACTCATGTTTTAGATAGACATATACAGATATACGTGCTATATTTTTAATACTCATTTTTATAACTTTTGTCTTTTAACTGCAGAATTTAGCCTATTGACATTTAATGATTGACATACTTGGATTAAATAATTCTGTGAGTGAGTGAATTCGCTCAGGTGTGTCTGACTCTTTGCGACCCCATGGACTGTAGCCTACCAGGCTCCTCCATCCATGGGATTTTCCAGGCAAGAATACTGGCGTGGGTTGCCATTTCCTTCTCCAGAAGATCTTCCTGACCCAGGGATTGAACCCAGGTCTCCCGCATTGTAGGCAGACGCTTTACCATCTGAGCCACCAGGGAAGTGGTGGAAATAATTCTGTACTGTTGTACAATTCTATGTTTTTCTGTATTTTAATATATTTTTATTAAATATATTTATATTTAATATTTAAAATATGTACAAGGTGAAGTATTAAATATGTAACTATAACATTTATATATAATATGTAAAATAAATATACATATTTACCTTTTATATATAGCTATATATTTATACATTCCCCCTAAATATGTTTCCTGGGATATGTTCTCTTTCATTCCTTTTTTGGGGGGATTGATTATGTCTTTTATAAACTTTCTTTCTTCACTAGTTTAGAATTAGTAGGACCTGTTTCTTTTTATTTTACTAATTTCCATGCAAATTTCAACATGAATTCCTAATTTATAAAATTCCGTTAATTAGCACCTTTTTTCTGCTCTAGGACAATACAAAATCTATAAAACACTGTAACTCAGTTTATCCCCCTATCATTTATGTGCTACTTTGTTATATATTTAAATTCTATTTTAAAAGAATCCTAAAAGGCTTTGTGATAATAATTAGTGCTTTATACAATGTTCATCTAGATTTATGGGAGAAGGCAATGGCACCCCACTCCAGTACTCTTGACTGGAAAATCCCATGGACAGAGAAACCTGGTGGGCTGCAGTCCGTGGGGTTGCTAAGAGCCGGACACGACTGAGCGACTTCACTTTCACTTTTCACTGTCATGCATTGGAGAAGGAAATGGCAGCCCACTCCAGTGTTCTTGCCTGGAGAATCCCAGGGACGGCAGGGCCTGGTGGGCTGCTGTCTATGGGGTCACACAGAGTCGGACACAACTGAAGCGACTCAGCAGCAGCAGCAGCATCTAGTTTGCCTCCGTATTTAGCACTGTCTTTGCTCTTTGTTACTTCTTGAATCTTATACATTTTTATTTGGGATAATTTTCCATGTGTCTGAAGTAGAAATCCTTTAGAATTTAGTGCAGGTTTGCAGAAGCAAATTGTTTTCTTTTTTCATCTTGAAATGTAATTTTGCTTTCAATATTGAAGGGTTTCATCACTGGTTAAAGAATTCTAGATACATAGTTTTTTTGCCTTTTTTTTTTTCCCCTAGCACATTGAATGTATTTGGTTTCTAGCTTTTTGTTGCTGTGAAACAAGGTAATCTATTTTATTTTGTTAGCTGATTTAAGATCTCCTGATCATTGGTGTCCTGAAGTTTTTCACAATGATGTATCAAATTGTGTAGATTTGTATGTAACATAATTAATATATACAAATGTTTATGTCTTTTTTTCCTTTAGCATGTTTCACATTTGTTGGACTTTCTGGATCTAATGTTTGGAGGCTTAAAAAAATCCTAGAAAATTCTCATACATTATATCTTTAAAAACTCTTAATTCTTCCTATTTTATTTTTCTGGAAGTTCAATTTGTTGCATGTTATATTTTTCAATCTTTTTTCCATTTCCTTAATCTCTTTTTATGAATAATGTTCACATCTCTGTCTTTCATGCTGTGTTATGAATAATTTGTTTGGAATCATCTTTTAGTTCATTATTTCTCTCTGGCAGTACCTAGAAGGCTGACACTATTCACTGAGTATCAAAAATTACAGTTTCATCTCTAGAAATTCTGTTATTTTCATATATATATTTTCCCATTTATTATAATTTCCTGGCTCATTTTCAACTTCCCGTTTATTTCTGTAGACTTCCCAGGTGGCGCTAGTGGTAAAGAACCTGCCTGCCATTGCAAGAAATGTTATGAGACGTGGATTCCATCCCTGGGTGGGGAAGATCCCCTGGAGGAGGAAATGGCTACCCACTCCAGTATTCTTGCCTGGATAATCCCATGGACAGCAGGTGGGCTACAGTTCTTACGTCTGCACAGAGTTGGACATGACTGAAGCAACTTAGTACCCACATATTGTAGTCAGTTCAGTCACTCAGTCATGTCCAACTCTTTGCGACCCAATGGACTGCAGCATGCCAGGCTTCCCTGTCCATCACCAACTCCTGCAGCTTTCTCAATCTCATGTCCATTGAGTCGGTGATGCCAACTAACCTCATCCTCTGTTGTCCCCTTCTCCTCCTGCCCTCAATCTTTCCCAGCATTAGGGTCTTTTCCATTGAGTCAGTTCTTCGTATCAGGTGGCCAAAGTACTGGAGTTTCAGCTTCAGCATCAGTCCTTCCAATGAATATTCAGGACTGATTTCCTACAGGATGGACTGGTTGGATCTCCTTGCAGTCTAAGAGACTCCCAAGAGTTATCTCCAACACCACAGTTATAAAGCATCAATTCTTCAGTACTCAGCTTTCTTTATGGTCCCTACTCTCACATCCATACGTGACTGCTGGAAAAACCATAGCTTTGACTAGATGGACTTTTGTTGGCAAAGTAATGTGTCTGCTTTTTAATATGCTGTCTAGGTTGGTAATAACTTTTCTCTCAAGGAGCAAGCATCTTTTAATTTCATGGCTGCAATCACTACCTGCAGTGATTTTGGAGCCCCCAAAATGAAGTCTCTCACTGTTTACATTGTTTTCCCATCTATTTGCCACGAAGTGACAGGACCAGATGCCATGATCTTCGTTTTTTGAATGTTAAGTTTTAAGCCAGCTTTTTCACTCTCCTTTTTCACTTTCACCAAGAGGCTCTTCAGTCCCTCTTTGCTTCCTGCCATAAAGGTGGTGTCATCTGCTTATCTGAAGTTATTGATCTTTTTTCTGGCAATCTTGATTCCAGCTTGTGCTTCATCCAGCCCAGGATTTTGCATGATGTTCTCTGTATATAAATTAAATAAGCAGGGTGACAATATACAGCCTTGATGTACTGTTTTCCTAATTTTGAACCAGTCTGCTGTTCCATGTCTGGTTCTAACTGTGGCTTCTTGACCTGCATACAGATTTCTCAGGAGGCAGGTAAGGTGGTCTGATATTCCCATCTCTTGAAGAATTTTCCACAGTTTGTTGTTATCCACACAGTCAAAGGCTTTAGCATAGTCAGTGAAGCAGAAGTAAATGTTTCTAGAATTGTCTTACTTTTTCTATGATCCAATAGATGTTGGCAATTGGATCTCTGGTTCCTCTTCCTTTTCTAAATCCAGTTTAAACATCTGGAAGTTCTTGGTTCATGTACTGTTGAAGTCTAGCTTGGAGAATTTTGATCATTACTTCACTAGAGTGTGAGATGAGTGCAAATGTGCAGTAGTTTAAACATTCTTCGGCATTACCTTTCTTTGGGATTGGAATGAAAACTGACCTTTTCCAGTCCTGTGACCACTGCTGAGTTTTCTAATTTTATTATAACAGTTACTAAATATTCTGTGTAGAATAGTAGTATTCTGATGATTTTAAAAAGCCTCAAATTCCTTCAGGGTTTCCCTGATGGCTCAGTTGATAAAGAATCCACCTGCAATGCAGGAGACCCTGGTTCAATTCCTGCATCAGGAAGATCCGCTGGAGAAGGGATAGGCTACCCTCTCTAGTATTCTTGGGCTTCCCTTATGGCTCAGCTGGTAAAGAATCCACCTCCAATGTGGGAGACCTGGGTTTGATTCCTGGGCTGGGAATATCCCCTGGAGAAGGAGAAGCCTACTTACTCCAGTATTCTGGCCTGGATAATTCCATGGGGAATTGGAATATAGTCCATGGGGTTGTAAAGGGTCAGATATGACTGACTGACTTTCACTTTCACTTCACTTTCAAATTCCTTCAAGTCTAAACCTAACATTTGTTGTATTTAAAATTTTGCCTACAGTGTAGTTACCCTGTTTGTGTTGTGATTTTAGGCTAGAGCTGTTAACATTAATTTTATGTAAGGGAATATTTTTGAGGTCTCTAAAGACAGTTTGTGTTTGCAACTGCTAGTTCTATTGCTGATGGCAGATTAGTCACTAACTAGTGTCTGATTCTTGTGACCCCATGGACTGTAGCCTGCCCAGGTCCTCATGGGATTTTCCAGGCAAGAATACTGGAAGGTTTTCCATTTTCTTATGGAGTGAGTCTTCCTGACCCAGGGTTTGAACCTGCATCTCATGCCTTGTAGGCAGATTCTTTATCACTGAGCTACCAGGGAATGTCCTGCTAATTCCATTAGGTAATAGCCAGTGCGGAATCACTGTGCAATTTCAATTGAGTTTTGTTGCATGGTTTGGTTTGCTTGCTCCCTTCTATGAAATCTGGGTTGTGGTTATAAGTTCTCAGGGAAGCTTTCTTCCTGTTTTCAGTGCCCAGTTTGAGACTATTTTATTTTTAGCCTAAGGTATCTCTTTTTTACCCTTAAATTGGGGGTAAAACCCATTATAATTTCAGTTTTATGGAAGAGAATCTTTTATAAGATTCCTTACCCTGGGCTTGCTTTGCCTTATTTCCTAAAACAAGCAGAAGAATAAGGTCTTCAGGTTCAGCAGAAACCTTTTTGCAAAGCTGACTTAGGCCCTCACTTACCTCTTCACTTTCTCACTTTATTTTAGCCTTCTGCTTGTTCCTTTTTGTGTTGCTAGTCCTTATTTTTATTAATAAAAGAAAATCCGTGTCTTCTATTTGAAAACTGGCCCCACATATCTGACACTGCTGCTGCTAAGTCACGTCAGTCGTGTCCGATTCTGTGCGACCCCATAGACTGCGACTCACCAGGCTCCCCTGTCCCTGGGATTCTCCAAGCAAGAACACTGGAGTGGGTTGTCATTTCCTTCTCCCATGCATGAAAGTGAAAAGTGAGAGAGAAGTCATCTGGTCGTGTCCGACTCCTAGCGACCCCACGGACTACAGCCTATCAGGCTCCTCCATCCATGGGATTTTCCAGGCAAGAGTACTGGAGTGGGGTGACACTGCCTTCTCCCATATCTGACACTAAATGAAGCCAAACCTGTAGTTTCTTTGAACTTAATTTCTAATTTCTAGATAATTTTGCCTTCATAGGTTTTCTTTTCATAAAACACTGAAATTCAAGCTTTTAGCTTTTTTCCATTCACTTTGAAAATCACTCCAAAAGTCGGTGCAGTACTTCCTTTGTCTTCCTGATGCATGGCTTTGAAAATTCCTTCTAAATAGTCCCTGAGAATCATGAGATTCATTCATAAAATTATCTAAGAAAATTGTTAATAAGTATAGGAGGAATAGCTCAGTCAGTAAGGAATCTGCCTGCAGTGCAGGAGACCTGGGTTCGATTTCTGGGTCAGGAAGATCCCCCTGGAGAAGGAAATGGCAACCCATTCCAGTATTCTTGCCTGGAGAATCCTATGGACAGAGGAGCCTGGCAGGCTACACAGTCCATGGGGTTGCAAGAGTTGGACACAACTTAGCGACTAAACCACCGTAGGAAGAATAAGGAATGATTTGCTGTGCTGTGCTTAGTCGCTCAGTCATGTCTGACTCTTTGCATCCCCATGGGCTGTAGCCTGTCAGGCTCCTCTGTCCATGGGAATTCTCCAGGCAAGAACACTGGAGTGGATTGGCTTGCCCACTTGCAGAGGATCTTTCCAATCCAGAGATTGAAACCGGCTCTCCCAATTGCAGGCAGATTCTTTACCGTCTGAGCCACCAGGGAAGCCAAAGAATGATTTAAAAGTCATTAAAAAGTACTTTCGTGAAATTTCACCTAATATGTTCTTTCAATACCTAATCTTGAAAGGTAACTGTAGCTTAAATAATCAGTGAGGTTGGGAGTTAATTTTCTTCAAGTGACCTTTACATAGTTGTATCTTAGAAATGCTGTCTATACTATAACTTGTTGCTCCTGTCATCCATGCTGTTGGAAGAAGCAGAAAATAAATGGAAAATTTTATATGTACTCCGAGAAAATCAAGTGATCCTAAGGAAAAATTGTTATTTAGGAAGAAGTATCTCTTACCACTTGATGAAAGTGAAAGTGGAGAGTGAAAAGGTTGGCTTAAAGCTCAACATTCAGAAAACGAAGATCATGGCATCTGGTCCCATCACTCCATGGGAAATAGATGGAGAAACAGTGGAAACAGTGTCAGACTTTATTTTCCTGGGCTCCAAAATCACTGCAGATGGTGACTGCAGCCATGAAATTAAAAGACGCTTACTCCTTGGAAGGAAAGTTATGACCAACCTAGATAGCATATTGAAAAGCAGATATGTCACTTTGCCAACAAAGGTTCGCCTAGTCAAGGCTATGGTCTTTCCTGTGGTCATGTCTGGATGTGAGAGCTGGACTGTGAAGAAGGCTGAGTGCTGAAAAATTGATGCTTTTGAACTGTGGTGTTGGAGAAGACTCTTGAGAGTCCCTTGGACTGCAAGGAGATCCAACCAGTCCATTCTGAAAGAGATCAGCCCTGGGATTTCTTTGGAAGGAATGATGCTAAAGCTGAAACTCCAGTATTTTGGCCACCTCATGCGAAGAGTTGACTCATTGGAGAAGACTCTGATGCTGGGAGGGATTGAGGGCAGGAGGAGAAGGGGACGACAGAGGATGAGATGTCTGGATGACATCACTGACTCGATGAATGTGAGTCTGGGTGACCTCCGAGAGCTGGTGATGGATAGGGAGGCCTGGCGTGCTGCAGTTCATGGGGTCGCAAAGAGTCAGACACGACTGAGCGACTAATCTGATCTGATCCGATCTCTTACCACACCTGCTGCCACCCAGTATTTTGTTTGAGAACCTATTTTTATCCCCACTTCTACCTATTTAACTTTTCCTTTATGAACATTTTTTCCTTTGCCTTTGAGCAAGGGCAAACTTTCAGTTTGCTTTATGAATCATTCAAATTATATGTTTGTGATGATATTTTCATTGACACTTGAAAAAAGCAGTTCCCTCTGTGTTTCCATCAGAGGAAGTGGCAATTATGTAAGTAATCTTCCATTTCCCACCTTCGCATTAGTGACATCAGTAACTGAGGATTACATTGGTAGGAGGGCAGCCCTGGTTTTACTAATGCCATTAATTTCTTAGAGATGAGTGACAACAAGGTACAGCCATGCTGGAATCAATGCCAAGTAAATACACAATTCGTGGATTTTGGGGGAACAGGTGGAATGAAGAGAGATTCTGCTTTTGGTGCTATCTTTGTATTGCAGGCTGGTTGGCATGCAGTTAGGAATGTGCACTGATTTAATAAATTTTGAGGACAGAGGTGTATTTCAAATTTAAATAGAAAGCCATTGTTACAAAAACCTGATATATAATTTAAAACATTCAACTCCCTAAATATGAATATTAAAAAGATTCAGAATTTGGTAACTTAATGTTTTAGCTTAGAATTATGATTCCATGTGACACATGGACCCGTGTTTATTTTTTTCAGATATGACCAAGAGAGCCTTAATGTCCCCTTCGGCTTGGCTAAACTTGAGACAGGCTTCATCCTGACTCCTGGTCCTGTTCTTCATTTCTTTAGTACGTTCACTTTAGAAAACTTAGAATTGTAAATTCTTTCTCTGTCCCTTTGAAGTATAACTTAAAAAAAATAACCCACTTCTTGCCAGTTTTACAACCCAGGACAGGTTGATATTAATATATTCAAATCATCTAAGATGTAGGTTCCCATGGTCTCATAAATTGGTCTCAACACATGTTGATAACTTTGTTTTCTATATATCTTCTAGATTTTCTAAATAGAGACCTCTCTACTATTGGGGAGAGGCTTTGCCTACATACTTAGAACATTTCTCCTCCCTTTGAACCTCCTTTTCCCTATAGCTGTCTACCAAAATTCCATCCGTGCTTAGGACTCAGATGTGTGCTACAATCACCTTTCTAAACAGACACAGAGGAAGTGATTTTTTTTTTTTAGTCCTTTGTGCGTATCATAATTTAATTTGTATTGTGTTTGTTTTGGTACATACATGCTCTCTATCTTATGAAATCGTGGAAGGTGAGTTTGTGCTCAATGTGTTTATATCTTTCAGATGATCTAATATAGATGTTACACATAATAGAAAATATTTCTGAAAATGTATTCGATGAGTGAAACAAATACATAAGCCAATGCAAAGTGGTACTCTCGGCCTCTCCCCCACTTCAAAATTGCATCTTAAGTGGCGCCTTTAAACTGAAACCCCCAGAGGCCTCTCCTCCATTTCCTATGAATTCTCAGGGAAATCAGGACTGTCAGTTCTTGTTCCTGCTAACCAAAGTTATAGATACAGTCAGTGGAATCTCATCCCTAGATCTGGAAGCCATGAATAAATGTAGAGGATAGCAGAAGTGCCTGGGATGAAAATAAATGATTTGGGGGCCCTACCCTGTGTTGGTTTATCTCCGAGCAAACTCCTGTCTGACTCCAACAAGAAATCGAGAAATGCAAATCAAAACCACTATGAGGTACCATTTCACACCAGTCAGAATGGCTGCGATCCAAAAGTCTACAAGCAACAAATGCTGGAGAGGGTGTGGAGAAAAGGGAACCCTTTTACACTGTTGGTGGGAATGCAAACTAGTACAGCCACTATGGAGAACAGTGTGGAGATTCCTTAAAAAACTGGGAATAGAACTGCCTTATGATCCAGCAATCCCACTGCTGGGCATACACACTGAGGAAACCAGAATTGAAAGAGACACGTGTACCCCAATGTTCATCGCAGCACTGTTTATAATAGCCAGGACATGGAAGCAACCTAGATGTCCATCAGCAGATGAATGGGTAAGAAAGCTGTGGTACATATATACAATGGGGTTATTACTCAGCCATTAAAAAGAATACATTTGAATCAGTTCTAATGAGGTGGATGAAACTGGAGCCTATTATACAGAGTGAAGTAAGCCAGAAAGAAAAACACCAATACAGTATACTAATGCATATACATGGAATTTAGAAGGATGGTAACAATAACCCTGTATACGAGATAGCAAAAGAGACACTGATGTATAAAACAGTCTTTTGGACTCTTGGAGAAAGAGAGGGTGGGATGATTTGGGAGAATGGCATTGAAATATGTATAATATCATATATGAAACAAGTCGCCAGTCCAGGTTCGATGCATGATACTGGATGCTTGGGGCTGGTGCACTGGGATGACCCAGAGGGATGGTATGGGGAGGGAGGAGGGAGGAGGGTTCAGGATGGGGAACACATGTATACCTGTGGTGGATTCATTTTGATATATGACAAAACCAATACAATATTGTAAAGTTAAAAAAAAAAAATCAGTGCTATATCTTATGTGAGGTAGCAAATCTGAAATACCCAGTTCCTTCAACACACGTTCCTCCAACAACAACATTAAAGAAATGAGGATGTCTCTTTTCTAGAGTTACAGGCCTTGAAATGTGGTGTAGACAAAAATCGGTCCCTGAGAGATCTAAGCTAAAAGGGTTTGGATGACTGGCGTGTCAAGGTAGGGCGCGAGCTCATAGTTGCCTACCTTATGCCCATCCTCCTTTCTTCCTTAGTTACAGAAGCCCACTCTTATTCAGTGGGGCAATGTACTAGGTAAATACTTGGTATACCAAGCTCCCGTGCTAGAAAGTGCAGCTCTGGCCGGTGAAAAGGAAGTGGAAGGGACTTCCCTGGTGGTCCAGTGGCTAAGACTCCACACTCCCAATGCAGGGGGTATGGGGTTCCATCCCTGGTCAGGAAACTAAGGGTCCTACATATTGTGGCAAAAGAAAAAAAAAATTAAAAATGACAAATAAGTGGAAGCCCACTGGGAGATTTCCAGGAAAATTTTTCTCCCTCAAGTAACAAGAATCAGAAAAGCGGCACATGCCTTCAGCCCTTTCTCCTTTCCTCTCCTTCCTGTTCGGACCTTAGTGCAATACTGTAATCCCCTGAAGTATAACACTGTTTTGGAAGCATGCGGGAGAAAGCCACGTGCTAAGAATGGTAGAGTGAGAAGACTGAAGGATTCTAGGACCTCGGTGGTATCTTGGTATAGTTGTATTAGTGCTAAGCTGCCGTTTTTGAATTTTTTTTTTTAATGTGTGGAAAAATGAACTCAATTTGCTAATGCTAGTGTACTTGGGTTCCTGTTACATGTAGAAAACTCATACCTGACAAATACATTGGATATGCCTAAAAAACATGTGGCTGATATAACCTCCTGGATGGATCTGGCTCCTGGATGTCTTCTAGCATCTTCCATATTTTCTCAGTTCACTTCTCATTGAGTTAAATTCAGAGGATCCAACAGATAACATCAAGGAAACACCAATGGATATTAGGATGGTAAAGCAAAAGAAGCAAGAATCCCTGAACCACACAGAAAAAGTCATCTGCCAAAATATCTGATCTTGAACCAGCAATGTACTTTTGTGTTTAAATCACCAAGATTTGAGGGTCATTTGTTAGAATGCCTAGTATTAAAATTCCAGCTAAAATACCACCCATCAGGAGAAAGTGTGAGATACTTCCTGTATCAATTTGAGCATGTTTGGTTACAAACAACAGGAAACTCTAAATGTAATTCATTGAAGCAAGGATATTTAGTGTCTCACAAACCAAGGACAGGGCCGGACCAGCATTGGCTAATTTAATGGATAAGTTATGGGGAGTCGGACACGACGAGCGATTGATCTGATCTGATCTGATATTATTAAGACTCCAGATTCTGTCTTTCTGCTCTGCTATCCTCAGGCTTTTTGGATTTGTCCTTGGACTTTTCTCCCCGTATAATTGTGAGAGGACTGCAAGTGTTCCAAGGGTCCTAGCCAAATATGACTACATCTCCAAGAGACCATCTTTTCTCAGTGTGGCTCCCTGAGTGAGGGAATCTTCCAGGAAGCTGAGAGAAGACATCCCATGTTTCACAGGACACAGGTGAAGCACGTGCCCACGACTAAGCCAGTGACTGGCAAGACCACCAGGACTTCCATGATTGGTTTAGGTCTATCAGTGTTTGCTCAGGTGGTTCAGACAGTAAAGAATCTGCCTCCAATGCAGGAGACCTGGGCTCTATCCCTGGGTTGGGAAGATCCCTGGAGGAGGAAATGGCAACCTACTCCAGTATTCTTGCC
Source organism: Tragelaphus eurycerus (assembly GCA_935064755.1). Lineage (NCBI taxonomy): Eukaryota > Metazoa > Chordata > Mammalia > Artiodactyla > Bovidae > Tragelaphus > Tragelaphus eurycerus. Next base: position 3,835,556 of record CAKXYN010000120.1, on the reverse strand, counting down.
TGGGAAAACCCACGGACAGAGGAGCGTGGGGGACTATAGTCCACGGGTTCACAAATAGTTGAACAGGACTGAACAACTAACTCTATCAGGGTTTGTCCCTGGGGCTTCTGGTGGTTCTTCTGCTGCTGCTAAGTCACTTCAGTCGTGTCCAACTCTGTGTGACCCCATAGATGACAGCCCACCAGGCTTCCCTGTCCCTGGGATTCTCCAGGCAAGAACACTGGAGTGGGTTGCCATTTCCTTCACCAATGCATAAAAGTGAAAAGTGAAAGTGAAATCGCTCAGTCGTGTCCGACCCTCAGTGATCCCATGGACTGCAGCCTTCCAGGCTCCTCCGTCCATGGGATTTTCCAGGCAAGAGTACTGAAGTGGGGTGTCATTGCCTTCTCCGTCTGGTGGTTCTAGCCTTCAGTAAAGCATATGGATGCCTAGAGGAGGGCAGAACTCTTGCATAAAATGGGAATTCCATCAGGAAAGTCAAAGAGGATGGGAGTGGACATGGGTAGATGTCTTGTGGTACCTGCTACCTCCTCAGAAACCACTGACAATGATACTATCGCTGGAAAAGATTCCAGATCTCAAGTACAAAACAGGGACTAATAAAGGAGTATGTTTCTGGCCCATCTCTGGGGTGATATTTTGCTTCTCAAAGAGAGTGGGGACTTTAAGAGTGCGTACTCAGACCTGCCGAGTCTCCCCTGTGTCTGCCTCATGGATGGTCTCCCACCCACCCCTTGTCTTTGATGGCTGCTGCTCCCTGCTCCTGAGCTGCAGTGCCTGGGAGTTGTGACCTCTGTCCTCCTACCAGCCCCAGTCTTCTCAAGGTCTCAGGCACCTTCGTCTTGTGGACTTTCTGAGCTTGCTCCCTCTCCCCTAGCTGCAGACAGCTGCCTCCAGTCATAAGCCCTTACTGCCTCCGAGGGGTTTCCCTCAGTCCTTACACAATTCCTTCTTTCCTCCCTTGCCTTGGGGACAGCCTGGACCAAGAGGCAGGATGTTGAATGGCAGAACAAGGGAGGGGCTCCCACTATAAATTGTGGATACTCCTATTTGTGATCAAGTTCTTTGAGAATTAAGTTACAAAATCATGGCTCATCAGTGCTACTCAAACAAAACAGAGGAAGGAGAAGGTAAACACACACACACACACACACACACATATGTGTATGGTGGTGGTGGTTTAGTTGCTAAGTCATGTCCAACTCTTGTGACCCCATGGACTGCCAGGCTTCTCTGTCCATGGGATTCTCCAGGCAAGAATACTAGAGTGGTATTCTAGTTGCCATTTCCTTCTCCAGGGGATCTTCCCGACCCAGGAATTGAACCCAGCTCTCCTGCATTGCAAGCAGATGATTTACCAACTGATCTATGAGGGAAGCCCATATATGAATATATGTGTGTATATATGTATATACACACATGCATGTGCATAATGCAAGTGAGCATAGCTGCTATTGCTCTCATGCCTGTAACTGATCATAAGGCCATAGTTGACATTGATTATTTTCTTCTTCCACTATTCATCCCATGTTGTCCTATATACAGGCATGTTCTCTCTGGGTTCTTTTCTTGGTTGACTGATCAGAACCTTTCTTCCTGAATCATGTGTCCTTAGTGGTCCTGCCTTGATTGGGTCATTGTGATCCTGCAACAGACTTTTACCTCTGGACATGCAGGCACTGCATGTTGTCCTGTTGCATCCTCTGGCTTCTCATACAATCTTCTCTGCCCCTACTGTGTAGCAGCAATGCAGTTTCCTTTTGACAGATTGAATAAATCATCACAGCTAGGACAGTAACTCCTCTTCTCCCTGTTAAATCCATGGCATGAGGAACCTGAAATGGCCAGATGGCAGTTTTAACTTTTAATTTAATGGGATGGTTTGTGCACCTTTTAGCTGAAATCTTTTCCGCTTGGGAACTAAGACCTGTGAACCACCAGGATGCAAGTTTGCAATGATGGAAAATGAAGTGTAATAGTGGAAAAGGGCCACTTCTATCATCTTTTACTTTTAGGTCTATGTATAATTGGCAATGGAAGAAATAGCCCCTTGTATTGGTCTCTGGTTTTAAAATATATTACATCTTGAGAAAGCACACCAACCTCAGTGAGCCTTGGTAAACCATTCTATAGGCCAACTGCTTCTCAGTCACAGGCTCCATAAGATGAGGGAGTAACTTGAGTGCAAGCTCCTTTCTGAAATCTCCATCCCCTTTTAATCTGAAATAGCAATGGAGGCCCAAGAGATTTATAGAGGTTCAGGAATTTTCAGTTTTATCTGAGACACCCAAGTATCCCAGATCTCACAGTCCTGCTCTTTTGAACAATGCTCTAACCTTAGCACTGGGGACTTGAGTGCTGAACAACCATAGTGGGGGGATCAATTAACAGGAGCTGGATCCATGGTGGAGAGCAGCCCCTGCTGGTGACAACCTTGGAGCCAGACAGAGAGGGGGAAAACTACTCTAAGATTTACAGTCTTAGCTTGAGTTCTCCTGGGGTAAGGATTTATGTATCAAAGGTTATTACAGGAATGCTCATGGTGGGTGGTGCAGTGTGAGAGGCAGGATAAAGAGAGAGGGCTGAAAGCCAAGCAGAATTCCTGGGGGTGACACTATAGCTGGATCCTGCCAGAAGCATCTGGAGTGTAAGCTGTGTCTCAGTTCTCATGAAGCAAAGGAGCTGGGTTTTCTTGCCCCCAGCCATCTTCGTCACTGGTTAAAGGTGACCCCTCTCCCACTGCCCCTTAAAGTCAAGTCCCAGGCATTCCAACTCTTTGCTTTCTATAGAGGCAAAGTGGGCACCAGGAGTTTAAACAGTTTTCTGGAAAATAACTGCAGGGACTCCCTGAAATGACATCACATAGAGGCTAGTGGAGTAGGGTAAGGTACACACAGAAGCCATGGAAAGGAATCCCAGGTGACCTGAGGGCAGTGGGGACATTGTCAGCTATATCCACATTCAGTTTCTCCTGGTGCCTTTCATTGCCTGGAGCCACTGGATGCCGTGTGGCAAGGAAATACAGTTTACTGTGAGATGCAACAGAGCAGAGAATGGTCTGAGAAGAGACAGGCAATTGACCCTCTCCTCTCCAATGTCATAAATATTTTCCCCTGACATTAAACATTTTCATTAGTGATTTTAATGTCTGTGTAATATTCCAATATACAGATGTACATGGCCACTTAAGGAGTCTTTCTGTTAGAAATGAGCTCTTCCCTATTATAAATACTATTATGGAACAACTCTGCAACTAGTGTTTTATCTTAATTTTTTTCCTTAGGACAGATAGTGCTGATACTTTAATAGGTCTTATGTGAAGATGAGGATAGGTGCAGCTTTACTCAAATATTATAAATAAGTGGATGCCATGTGTAAAATTCTTGCTGTGAATGTATATCGGTAGGCGACGTTTTACACATGGTCTGGATTCCAAAAGCCAGTTGGAATAATTCAGTGTTGCAAAATCAGTATGTATTTTTGTACTGAAGTGATGCTTTAATTGGTATTTAGGTTCCCAATATATCTCATGAGACTTCGTTTGGCTCATGAGATTTATTGGCAACCTAAATACCAATTATAACTTCACTTCAGTGTATATGTAATAGATATAAATATAAACATAGCTGAGCTGCTGAGTTACAATATGAATATTACCGTGCTTTCCTCCTCTATTTTCTTTTTCTCTTCTCTGTCCATGTCTTCATGAAAGGCCATTGCCAAGCTGTGGAAGCAAAACAACCCTACCCCTCATTTAAGCTTGAGTAGAAATTTGGATTATTATAAATCAGAAAGGATTTGCAATTAAATCTGTGTAGTTATGAGGGCCTTTATACCCTGGAAAAAGGGTTTTTAGGCACCCCTATGGAAGGATTTTTTTGAAGAGAAGGTAACTTTTTATTCTGAATTCATCCCATATTAGCCTGGCATATTTTATTTTTGCTGTCAGCCGAGGCCAGTGCTTTGTATTCATCAGAAACAGTAAAACAGTGGCTTCCATTTTGAAGACATTTATTTGCTAGAAAAATAAAAACATAGAAGATGCTAGTCACATGTGGCATGGAAGATTTTGTATAAGTAGGTGCATTCTTATTGGTTTATTAATCTGGAATCTTTTGTCTTGTGCTTAGATTCTAGCTCTGTGGAAAAATGAGTACTTTATAATTATAATAGATATAGTTGGATAATCACTACTGACTTTGCATTGAATCTGGCTTCAGATATTTGTAGCCTTGTTTTTTCAGACAAGTTGACTGACTCATTAAAATAATTTAAGAAATTGATATTTTAGAATAGATTTAGATTTAAGGAAGATTGCAAAGATAGTACAGAGTTCCCATATACCTTCTTCCAGTTTTGCCTGTTACTAACATCTTATAGTATGGTATTTTTGTCAAAACTAATGAAATGACATTGATACCTTACTGTTAACTAAAGCTCACCTAATAGTAATGTATCACTTCATGTTACTTTTCTATTCAAGGGTCTCATCCAGGATAACAAATTATATTTAGTCATCACGTCTCATTAGGCTTCTTTTGGCTATGACAGGTTCTCAGACTTGCCCTGGTCTTTGTTTTCTTTTTTTGTCTTCAGGACTCTAGAATTTCCTTATTCACATGCAAATCAGAGCACCTTGAATGATTATTCTGTGAACACTAAGTGATATGAATTTCTATCCATTAGACTACATACTTTATCTTTCTTACTTTATGTGTGTGTGTGTGTGTATATATATATATATAGTGTGTATGAAAATACTCCTAGCAAATTTCAATTATACAATTCAATATTATCAGCTATAGTCAGCATGCTAGCCACTAGATGCTTATTCATCTTGTAGCCGAAAGTTTACCCTTTTACCAATCTCCAGTTTTTCCTTGTTTTCAAGAAATCTGATAGTTTTGGGGAGTTCAGGCCAAGTGTCTTGTTCAGTTCAGTTCAGTTGCTCAGTCGTATCTGACTCTTTGAGACCCCATGAATCGCAGCATGCCAGGCCTCCCTGTCCATCACCAACTCCCGGAGTTCACTCAAACTCACGTCCATCGAGTCAGTGATGCCATCCAGCCATCTCATCCTCTGTCGTCCCCTTCTCCTCCTGCCCCCAATCCCTCCCAACATCAGAGTCTTCTCCAATAAATTGGGGTTTGTCTGATGTTTTATTCATTAGCCTGGGGCAGTGGGTTTGGAGGGAGGAGAACCACATGCCCTTCTCGTATCATATTGAGACTATGACTGATCACTGGTGATGTAAATCTTCATCGTGTGGCTTAGGTAGTGCTTGTCAGGTTCCCCACTCAAATTTTTCCTTCTTTTCACACTATCCTCTTTGGAAGGAGGTCACAATGCACAGCCCACATTTTAGAAATGGGGAGCTATGCTTCATGAATTACTTAATTTTAACCAGTTTTCATTTTAAATGTATATATATTTGTTAAAAATTTTTAGGTTTGGCTCTATAAATATAGGTTCAAAATTATTTTTTCTTTATAGAAAATAATAATTTCCCCTAACCATATTTAATTTAAATGTTTAATCATAGCACCAAACCTTAGGTCGCATTCAAAGATATATTTTCATATCTGAAACACATTTATTGTTAAACTCTTCCAATTTCTGTATATCATGAAAAGTGATCATTTTTTCCCATGTTAATCTGGATATTCAATAATCTGATAGATTACTTAGTATCATATACAATTTTCAATTATATTGTGGAGAAAATCTTCACGCAGAAAAGATATTTTGTCTGGCAGAATTGTGTGTTGTATGTCATCATTACTTCTGCTGGGAAGAGATTAACTTTTCACTGTTGATCTATACTGAGTTTTGTATGAAACAGAACTCTCAGGTAGAAAAGTGATTTTACTCTTCAACTTGCAGTGCTTTCGATATCCATCATAATTCCTGTCATATCCTGTGGATGTTACTTTGACCACTGCAGTCAGAAATCCTGATTTAATCAGCTCAGTCTTCAGGGAGTTCTTTGACTCAAACCCATTAAGAGACTCTAAATGAGCCCCGCTAGCGGGTCTTGCTGGGTTGTGCTCACAGGTGAGTTTCCATCAGTAATTCGATCTTTTATTTTTGGCTCCTGTGCAAGCACTACCTTTCGTATAGAACACTGCCACCTTTGGAGCTTATTTGTGAAATAAAGGGAAACGGAAACTGCAAACCTTACTGTAGCTGTAAAGCAATTGAATTTTGAGCTCTTTTGAATTTGCTGGAAATTTCATTCCATTTTGCACCTATATGTTTAAAGAGAAGACTATCAATTCATTTTATGTTAAACTTTATAGTTTTTATTTTTAATTGAAAGATAATTGATTTATAATATTGTGTTGGTTTCTGCCATACATCAGCATGAATCAGCCATAGGTACACACATGTCCCCTCGCTCTTGAGCCTCTTCCACCCCAGATCCTATCCCATCCATCCATGTCATCACAGAGCACCAGTTTGAGCTCCCTGAATCATACAGCAAATTCCCACTCGCTACCTCTTTTACATATGGTGGTGTATATGTTTCCATGCTACTCTCTCCATTTGTCCCACCTTCTCCCCACCCCACCGCATCCATAAGTCTATTCTGTATGTCTGTGTCTCCATTGCTACCCTGCAAACAAGTTTATCAGTTCCATCTTTCTAGATTCCATATATATGTGTTTTCTTTCAAACACACATATATGTTGAAAGAGAAATTAAGGAATCTATTACATTTACCATAGCAACAAAATTAATAAAATACCTAATAGTAAGCCTACCTAAGGAGACAAAAGAGCTGTGTACAGAAAACTAAAAGGTTCTGATGAAAGACGTCAAAGACAACATTAACAGATGGAGAGAGATACCATGTGCCTGCTTTGGAAGAATCAATATTGTGAAACTGACTATACTACCAAATGGAATCTACAGATTCAGTGCAATCCCTATCAAATTACCATTGCCTTTTTTCACAGAACCAGAACAAAAATTTTCACAATTTGTATGGGAACACAAAAGACCCCAGATAGCCAAAGCAAGCTTGAGAAAGATGAATGGAGCTGGAGGGATCAATCTTCCTGATTTCAGACTATACTACAAAACTATAGTCATCAAGACAGTATGGTACTGGCACAAAAACAAATATAAACCAATGGAATGAGATAGGAATCCCAGAGATAAACCCACACACCTTTGGGCAGCTTATCTCTGACAAAGGAGGCAAGAATATACAATGACGCAAAGATGGTCTCTTCAGTAAGTGGTGCTGGGAAAACTGGACAGCTATGTGTAAAAGAATGAGCTTAGGATACTTGCTAACACTATACACCAAGATAAACTCAAAATGGATTTAAAATGTAAATGTAAGATCAGAAAATGTAAAAATTTTAGAGGAAAACATAGGCAGGGCACTCTGTGACTTAAATCACAGCAAGATCCTCTATGACCCACCTCCTAAAGTAATGGAAATAAAAATAAACAAATGGGGCCTAATTAAACTGAAAAGCTTTTGCACAGCAAAGGAAACTATAAACAAGGTGAAAAGACCACCCTCAGAATGGGAGAAAATAATAGCAAATGAAACAACTGACAAAGGATTAATTTCCAGAATACACAAGCAACTCATGCAACTCCATACCAGAAAAACAATCCAATCAAAAGGTGGGCAAAAAACCTAAACTTTATAATTTTTTTTAAATTTGCCTTATACACATGCCATGTTCCACATGGAGAGGTTTTAGTATATTGGATTTATTTTTTTGTAGTATATTGTGCTTATCTTGTTTTTGGATATACTCTTTATTAATATATCTAAAATGTATTTACAGTGGTGATACACAGAATTGAAAAAAACGTGGGGGGGGGTGTTATTACAAACAGAGGATAGAATGAGAGTGAAGAGGGGGCATAACTAACTCTTTTTGAGAGTTTAGAGGTTTTGATTCTGGTGTTGAATAGATACTACATGCTTTTTATTTAGGCCCAATTCTAAACAAGACCAGTTAGTTATACTCTATTTCTTATCTATTGGGAGATACATACTTGGTTTTTAGGAAGTATTGGAAAAAAATTAGTGGATAAGTGAAAATTTTGTCAAACTAAAATTATTGTATGAGTAAATAGTTCTGTTTTAATAGACTTGGTGTAGGGTACAGGGGTCATTATTTTAAAGAGAGACCATTGTTGCAATTGTTCTGAGAATTACACTTTAACACTTTTACAGTGTATTGCATAATATTTATACATCTGGGGCCAAGATTTTCCTTTTTGGAGTCACACCAAAATTACCTTTTGAGGAGGATCTCTAATTCACAACCAGTGGAAACAGTCTTTCGTAGCCTTCCCAATTGTCGCAAGAAGCCCTTAGCCTCCACCTCTCCTCACAGCTCTGCCAGTTGTTCAAGCATTTGGTGTCAAAAATCATAAAGTATCTGTTTGAGATTTTGTGCTATTTTTTTAGCCTGCCATAGTTTGATAGGTGTTGGCAGAAAACAGGAGACTTTTGTTAGAGACAAAGAACTTGATGACTCTCAGCAAGCACCACGAGCTTCATGTTTGTATGGGTTCCTTGGCCCATTAAGTTCCTTTGAGACAACGAAGGATGATGAAGGCAGATGCTGTGCACACAGTAGACTTGTTAGAGACGCTCTGAACCTAGGAAACCCTCAATTGTATGAAAGAGCTGCTCACAAGTTGTCAAACCTGCGCTCTGGAGGAAGTCATTATGTTTATTATCCTGGTCAGGAAACAAATATGCCCTTTGCCTTAGAGGGAGAAAAACCTCTGTTTTTCAAGGTTGTTTGCTGTGTAGACATCCTTAAAGAGACTGTCCATAACAAAGATGTCAATGCCTTTTTCTCGGAAGACAAGGTGAAACACAAGAGACCAATAGAGTATGTCTGCCAATACGTCACTCTGCATGTCATATACAATTCTCTAATCATCTACTTACCTCGGATAGCTAGACTCTAATACTCATTCTATTTATTCATATAGTTACCCCATTTTTTTATTCAAGTATTTTGATGCTTATGATGTCCCAGGCACTGTGCCTGGTGCTATGCTAGGTAAGAAATATAGCAGTGAGTAGAGATGGGCAGTTCTTTACCTTATGAAGCTTATAGTTGATGGGGTAGAGTGATTTTCAACAACTTAATTACCCAAATAACTAATTATAATGTGACAAGTGCAAATAAAGTACTATGAAAGGGATTAATTGGAGACTTCAAAGTTCTGATGGAGAAGAGTATAAAGCACTGAAACTTCTGAAGACCTGTGTACCTACAGTAGAGAATGAGGAGGAGAGCAGCCGTCAAAAAGGTTGGGGAGAGTCAGGATTCAGACAATGCAAGGCCTGGTGTGCCGAGTTAAGCAGGGATTGGAATTTTATGCTGAGGGCACCAGGGGAATCCTGACAGGTTTTAAGCAGGAGAGTGATGCCATTGGAGTTGTCATTGGAAAGGTCACAGAGTCTCTGTAGGGACCATGACTAGAATGGCATAAGATTAGATGCAGAAAATTCAGCAGTAGATGAAATATTAACACATTGGTGTAGAAATTCACCAATGGATGTAGATGGAGGGAATTGGTTGATTCTCAGATATTTAGGAGGCAAGTGACTACAACTGGTTCACTGATATTTTGGGAGCCACCAAGGAATGCCCTTGGATCTTGTTTGAACATGGAGTGGATGAGCAGAAGGCCCATGCGGAGAGAGAATGGAGTAAAGAGGGTGCAGCTTAAGTATTGACAGATCAACACTCAACATCCATTACAATTATGTTTGAGAAAAAATGTTATTTATTGGTCCTTGCCTTAGGGATATATAGTCCATCTTTTCCTGTCTGTTCTCCAGATTCTATCCCTGTACTGACCTGTGTGTCTGAAACATCTTGGTCTTCCAGAGAATGCCTTTTATTGAACTCCTCTTTGGTGTGGTGCCTCATTTTACATGGGGAGACATTACCAGAACCATGTGACCCTGTAGCCTTTCTGTGATGCTCAGGGTTTTCCCTATGAAAATGTATGGGAGAAACTGTTCTCTGATCTTGGTACAGGCTTAATAATTTTCCAAGCAATTGGGTCTTAATTTACAGATACCAGACTATGAAACAGACAGAGACTCTTTGTATTATTGACTCTTAGAAAGCTTGGAACCCATTTTGTTACCCACTTCTAACCAAAATGTAGGACTTTATGGTGTACTGACCTCACTCTTACCTTCTTGTGCATGAGTACTCAGGCACGTCCTACTTAGACTCCATGGGATCCTGTCCACGGGATTTTCCAGGCAAGAATGCTGGAGTGGGTTGCCATTTCCTTCTCCAGGGGATCTTCCTGACCCAGGGATCAAACCCATGTCTCTCACATCTCCTTCATCACAGATGAATTCTTTACTGCTGAGCCACTGGGAAAGTCCCTCTTACCTCCTCATCTTTAAGCTTATTTAATATTTATTTTCTCTTGTTGAACTGTATTCTTCTTTTCTTTTTTGACTGAGCTGCCTTAAATATTTTCTGAAACAAGTTGGAGTGTGAATAAATAAATAAAATGTTAAGATAAAGCTGCTAGTGACTTTGGACAAATTAATCTGCTAGGCTTTGATACTTTATCTGTAAAATGAGAGGTTTGAACCAAATCAACTCTTAATATTGTTTTCGGTTCCCACAGTTTCTCTTCCTACAGAAAACTGAGTGTTTTCAAGTTTGAGTCATCATAGATAATAGATACTTCAAGTGTCTTAAGACTGACTTGACAGGCCGTCGTCTCTTGGCTCATGGAATTGTTGATTACGTAGAACATCCTTATTCTTGAGAATGACCTGAGAGTTGCTGTCGTCAGATACATTATTTCTCAACATTCACTACAGTACTCTATGCAAGGCTGTACTATAGTGAAGCCGGCAAACATCTCTTGCTCCCCTTTCTCACTCTTAACTGAAGTTTGGCTCATTTGCAACAACTTTAAAGGAGTTTCCTTTTTGCTTAGTTAGTGTACATACACCTGCTGGTCTGGACTTGCCCCAAGAGCTACTCTTTGATAAGTGGGTCTAAACTGTGTCACTGCCTAGGGTCCTTAGAGAAGAAGCTGTTCCTCTGAGGGATGATCCAGGGTGCATGGCTACATGGGAATAAAGCCAGAGGATCCTGCCCCCAGGTGACAGCAGGGGGTAATCTGAATTGGTCTGCCTGAAAACAGGCAAGGTGCTCCATTGCCACTTCTTATATACCCTACAGAATCCCTACCGTGGCCTGTTTGCTGGTTGGCATCACCACCTTCCATTACTCAAAGGCCAGAACTCTGTTTCTCGGTCTGTCATCAGATTGGATGGGAATCCATCTGATGCATGAATAGTACAGTCACACCAATTTATAAACTGTCTCTGTTCATATTTTCTGCCTGTGTGGTTTCATTGTACATGCAAATAGACAAATGTTTTAGGTGCATTCTTCAATCAGACACATTGCTTACCTTAGATGGGCCATGCTCTATGCTCTATCAGTTTATAGAAGCAAATGAGCCAGCCCTGCTGAGCATCTGATTGGTGTCTCTGTGGCAAGATAGGTGAGCAGGTAAAAGGCAGGAGTGTAAAATGTTCATCAAGCTGCACATAAAGAGGGTTGGGATATTATCTGTGTCTTGGGGCAGAGGATAAGGCAGGAATGTTGCAGGATTATCTGGGAATTAGTTCATGGAAGAAGACAAGAAAATAACTGTGGGTTCCTTTTAGACTCTATTGTCTTATCTACTGCAGCAAGAATCCACTGCAGTAGAAAGATGTGACAGATTATGGGAATTTTTTTCTGGGACAAAAGTTTGCCTGTATTTGTGAGTCTTTGCTAAATCAACTCAGTGCTTCAGTGAAGAGTGGAAGGAGGACAAACCTGGAGGAAGATGAAACTCTTTGAAGAGGTGACCACACAGAATAGCAAACACATTGGCTTTGAGAGGCTGACTTTGATTGCTCTGGGTCAAAACCTGTAAAAAGTTATAGTTCTATATCATCTCACAAATATGTTACAAAGATCAAAACAGAAAAAAAGAGTAAATTCCCAAGGAGTGAAGGAGGTAAACCATCAGATAATTTCATGTAAAGTCAGCAAGGGTACAAAAGGTCTAAGGACAGTCCTGTTGGCTCATCTAAAGCCCCAGATACAAGGTACCTGTTCCTGGGCTGGTATTGATTTAGTTAGGTGTCTACCAAGGTCTGGGCTTCCCTAGTGGGAAGACAGCCCTGGTGGCTCAGACAGTCAAGAATCTGTCTGTAATGCAGGGAATCTGGGTTTGATCCCTGGGTCAGGAAGATCCCTTAGAGAAGGGAATGGCTACCCACTCCAGTATTCTTGCCTGGAGAATCTGATGAAATGAGGAGTCTGGCAGGCGACAGTCCATGGGGTCACAAAGAGTCAGACATGACTGAGCAACTAGCACTTTCACTTACCACCAAGGTCTAGGCATCATAGTGAGTATAAACCTTGATATTTAATACTTAAAATTCTCATTCTGGAAAGTCCCAGGACAAGGGAAAGTCAGAGTCTGCTTGAGATGTTGGACTTTCTTTTCCCTAGGAACCAAATGACTCCCTGGAAGTGAGTGGAATGCTCAGATGATCTAAGGGAGTGATATTCAGGGAAGTGAATTAATTGGTGCAAGAGTGCACATATGTTAACCAGAGCATACAGGGGATCAAGGAATCTTTAGGAATATGAACACTTGTGAGACTTTACTGCAGAGTAACAATAGCTGCCATCGTGGAACACTTTGTGGGTGTCAGGCACATAGACACTAACGTATTATTTGGTGTTTACTTTATGTATATCCTTAAGTGTTAGTTGCTCAGTCGTGTCCGACTCTTTGCGACCCCATGGACTGCAGCCCACCAGGCTTTTCTGTCCGTGAGATTTTCCAGGCAAGGATACTGGAGTGGGTTGCCATTTCCTTCTCCAGGGGATCTTCCCAACCCAGGGATCGAACCCAGGTCTCCTGCACTGCAGGCAGAGGAAATCAAAGCTCTGAGATACTAAATAATTTTCCATAGAGTTAAAGAGTGTTTAGGAAATGAATGTGAGCTAATCTCTGTTACAGTGTCAAATATAGAAGACAGCAGGAAGCTAGTGCTTATAGATCACTTATTTTGGGGGGGATCAAAAAGATTACTGGGAAGTAAATGTAATTATTTCCATTCACGTGAGGAGGAAATTGATGCTTAAAGAAGGGAATGACTTCCTATGTGCTGCTTAGCTAATTAAATGGTAGAGTTGAGATTCACACCAAGCCTTCCTTACTCCAAAGTCCATAGACTCTGCCACAATGAATTCAGGAATTTGAGGACAGTTTGGTTTTGTCTTGATCATCTTCTTCATCACTTTCCTTCCACCCTGGGACTATGTACAAATCCAGAGCCAAATTTGAATCTAATTCTTATTCTCTGCTGTCTGGTTGTTACATAGTCTGTCAAGTATAAAATGATAATATGATGAAAAACAATTGTTAATGTTATGACAGGTATGCATGAAATTTAGAAGGCTATTTCTGATTTTGATAAGGAGAGGCTGGCTGATTTGGGTATTGGAGAAAGGTCAGAAAAGACTCAATAATGGATTCTCCAAGTTTCTGGAGAGAGTCCTGAATTTTTCCCTCCAAGGGCAGGCCCTTGGGGGACAGTGGATGACTTTGAGTCTAACAAAGAAAAATATGCATTTGTCTCTCACTCTTGAAAGCTGGCTACCATGAGCTATTTAACGCTTTGTGATGTTTCAGGGTTTCTCAATCTTAATGTTTTGACACTGGGGCTGGATCATGCTTTGTTGTGGGAGGCTGCCCTCAGTATTCGAGGGGAGCATCCTTGGCCTCCACCCACTAGAAACCAGTGAGACCACCTCAGTTATGATCATGAAAATATCTCTTTGGGGGCAGAATTTTTCCTGACTGAGAACCACTCATTTGAAGCAACTTGAGTTTTTCTAATGACCACTTTTACAAGTTTGTTTTATGTGTACAGTTGTTATGCAGATTGTCCTGTATGAAATGAAAACTAAGCTAGAGAAGCCTCCTTGTGCCCCTATAGTTAGCATGGGTCTTCTCTCCTGCTTGGTAGAAACAGTTACAAGGAAATTTTTTTTGAAAGAGATAAGCCAAGAAACTTTAAATACAGACAGGTAGAAAAATAGTCCTTTAATGAAAATCCAGGCTCCAAGACAGAATCTATAAATGATTCCTTTTGGGGTTATTTTTAAGATTCTCTGAATCATATGCATAGAATTGGTAGAGAATATTATTGGCTGAATTTTCATTTAGCAGTTGTGTTAAAGTCCCAATATAAATTACACTTTATTTTGTGCCTGCTTTAGTATTCAGAATTTTATTTCAAGGCCCCAGAAGAGCTACAATTGTTACCCACCACAGCTGGGGGCTGCCTGCCACAGGGTAGCATTCTTTAATTAACTGTCAGCTTCTGTATTCTTTCAGCCTCCTTTGCTGGGTCGTGTGGGGTTTTTCAAAACTGTCCTTGGTCATGTCCCCTAGACATTAAAGCTGAGAGAAGCACAGAGAGAGGACCAATTCCTTGTAACAGCTCAGTAAGTAGTCACATCCAGCAGCGCTCCTCAGAATGATGACAGCAGTTTTAAATACTGGGAATTCTCTTGAGTGCTTCTTTCAGACAGCTCAAGTTTTAAAAACTTGACTCTCTTGCCTCTATTACAGAAAAACTATATGCTCATTGTGGGAGAGGTAGGAATAGTGTTACAAAATAAATAAAAGTCTGTAATTACATCATTAGGAGACACTTGCAATTAAAATTTTAGACCCTTTTCTTTTAGGATTTTTTTTACTATGCATTTTACATTGATGATATCACACTATAAAACATAATTTAGGAGTCTGCTTGTTAAAACTTTAAAGCTTAGCTTTATATCATGGGCTCGTTTCCCTGACATTTACAATCATTAAAACTTGGTTTTTAGGAAGCAGTGTTGAATTAATCATCACAGAAATTCTTTAGCTGTAGGTTAAGAAGTTGAGCATGATTCTTTTTTACAGAAAGAGTTAAAGCACAGAAGTGGTTTTTAATCCCATCTTGTACCCATGCTGATTGTTGATGCTAAGGATGGAATCTGAATCTAATCTAAATCTGCTTAGATTTGTGTTTCAGAAGAGTCATTCGGGCAGTGATGCAGGGTGGGGCCAGGCTGGACAGGGACACCAGTTGGGAAACTGGTACAAAAACACAGATGGGAAAAGTCAAAGACCTGAAAAACTGATTGCGTAGGGGAAGAGAGGGAGATGAAGGATGAAGCGAGGTCCAGGGGTTATAAGTCCCATTCACATTGGGTTAGCGGCCTTCATGGCAAGTGAGGAAAAGGGAGAAATCCAGGCCATCCTCAGGTGTTCAGTGTGAGCACTATTCATAGAGAACGTAGAAGAGGGAACACTCAGGGAGGAAGGTGATCAGTTCCATTTTGGATGCAGTGAATGGAGACTCCCATGGGACAAGCAGGTGGAAACAGCAGATAGAGGGACTGTCTGTGCATGGGCGATAGACTGGGGAGATCATCACTTAGGAGGTCGCTGAAATGGATGGACTCGCCTACAGAGAGCCTGCAGGATAGGAGAAGTGAGCCTTAGACGGAGCCCTTCTCTGACTCTCGGAAACTTCCCGTTTTGAAATTTGTCTTTTGGTTAATCTGTGATGTTACTTGGTCTCATTTCTTCACTGAGATGGCTTTTTGCCACCAACCAGAGTTGTGTCTCCTGATCTCACTGGACCTTGCTGAAGCATTGGACGTTGATAGTCATTTTCTCTGTCTTCCTGAATTTCCATTCTCTTTCCACATATTGCTGTTCCTCTCTCTCCCTGCATTTGTGAGAGTTCCTTTGTTGTTCCATCCTATAGAGGCAGGTTGGCAGTCTCACACTACTCCCAGCAGATAAACGCGTTCTCAGCTTCCTCAGCTCCCTCCTCTCTCGACACTTGTCTGACCTCTAAGCATCTCTCTGTGTTGTCTTAATCTGGTTTCTCCTGTTCCCCAAATTCCAGCTGAATTGAGAAAACAAGTTGGCATCCCAAGGACTGTATTGTTGTTCACTGTTCACCCGCTCAGTCGTATCTGACTCTTTGTGACCCCATGGACTGCAGCACGCCAGGCTTCCCTGTCCATCACCAGCTCCTGGAGTTTATTCAAACTCATGTCCATTGAGTCGGTGATGCCATCCAACCATCTCATCCTCTGTCATCCCCTTCTCCTCCTGCACTTGATCTTTCCCAGTATCAAGGTCTTTTCCAATGAGTTGGCTCTTCCTATCACGTGGCCAAAGTATCAGAGCTTCAACATCAGTCCTATGTTTAAATATTTGTTCAACATCTATTTCATGGAGGGTGGAGTGAAACTTCTTTTCTATTAGTGTAGTATGCCTTTATATATTTATAATGAATTATTTAGCCTCGTTTATTTTCTTTTCAAATTCCCTTAAAATAAAAATGTACTTGTTTAAGTGCATTAATGAGCAGCATAGAATTTAGTAAAAATTCCATGAGAGAGATGAGGGAGAATGTTTACATCTTGATGTGCGTAACATTTCAAGAAATTCCCATGGGGTATCTTATTTCTTCGGAGAAGGCAATGGCACCCCACTCCAGTACTCTTGCCTGGAAAATCCCATGGATGGAGGAGCCTGGTGGGCTGAGGTCTGTGGGGTCACTAAGAGTCAGACACGACTGAGCGACTTCACTTTCACTTTTCACTTTCATGCATTGGAGAAGGAAATGGCAACCCACTCCAGTATTCATTCTCTTCTCTGCCCCACAGCTTTATATATTCTTCTTTCTCTTTCTCCTCATCTTTGGAAATTAGTAATTCTGATGTACTTTTTTCTAAATCCACCCCTGTCCCTTCTGTCTTTTTATTCAGATCATTTTTTTTTTTCTAGCGTCTATCTCCCAGCTTTTATTGCTACCATGCACAACTTAATACTGTCTTCAAGTCTAATGCCTTATTAGCCATTAAAAGAAAGATGAAGATTTTAATTGTTCTCTGGGGGGAAAAAAAGGGTCCTCTGCTACCCAATCCCATCCCCATGTGAAGATTCCAGGAGATTACATGTAACAAATAGTGTCCTGTGCTTAGTCTCTTAGTCATGTCCAACTCTTTGTGACCCCATGGACTGTAGCCTGCTAGGCTCCTCTGTCCTTGGGATTCTCCAGGCAAGAATACTGGAGTGAGTTGTCACTCCCTCGTCCAGATAACAAATACTATTGAACTGTTACTATTAAAATTAAAAATGCATGCAATATTTGAATGTACATGTGAGTTAGAGCCATTTAGATTTTGCCAAATGAGTATAGAATTAAGTCCCAAGTTTTCCTAGACATATTTCAGCCTTCAGAGTTCTTCGTCTGGTGCAGCTGAGCAGATGGTCTGCTATGTAATCTGATCCTATTTTGCCTTTACTTCTTTTAATGAAGAGAGAAGGTGTAGCTACTGCAGGGGTTGGGGGCTTGGGACTGAGGGGCATTAAAAGGGGTGGAGATACTTGGTGTACCTCATTTCCATGCAGCTTGTCGTGCGATCACTTCATTGAACATTATTGCATTAATAACCACCCTGTGAGTTAAGTAGTAGTATTCCCATTTTATTCATGAGAAAGCAAGGATCAGAATGGCTAACTCTGTGTTGAGAAGAGGTGGCTGCGGCGGGCATGCTACTGCCAGCATGCCACACAACGTCCACCACAGAACACCACCAAACACTGGTTTAGCAAAGGGCCATTTGCTCTTTTTCAGACTCAGAAAGAAAATTGTCTTAGTGTTCTGTCTTTTTGAGTTGCTTATTTTAGACTCTCTTCACGGGGTATGTCAGGGGAAGCACACTGACCGAAATGGCCCACCCTGGCCAGGTACCATAGTAACCATCTGCATGAGTTGTTTTACAAAAGGAGGTCCAGGAGAGGAACCAATAAGCCACCACCAACCGAAAGAGTTCAGTAAAGGTCAAAAGGAGATACTGCATGTCTGACCATCTCCCAGAATTCTTCTCACTGGCATCCATCTTGGCGGAACAGGGCATGCACTGCCAGGAAGGACTCTGAGTCAGGATGATTGGTTAAAGACAACCCAGAAACTAATCCCATCACCATAAAACCCGAGACTGCAAGCCATGTGGCAGAGCAGTTCTCCTGGGTTCCCTTACCCTGCTGCTCTCTACCCAGGTGCCCTTTCCCAATAAAATCTCTTGCTTTGTTAGCACATGTGTCTCCTTGGACAATTCATTTCCGAGTTTTAGACAAGAGCCCAATTTCGGGCCCTGGAAGGGGATCCCCCTTCCTGCAACAGGTAGAAGAATTAAATTTCCCATGTCAAGAGACTAAAGGTCTGCCTGAAATACAGATAGCCAAATAGGGGTGAGGGTTCTAGGTGTGTTTGTACACATTGGGAGTCTGCTTCAGTTGAGCACACAGTATCTTCCCAAAACTGCCATTTGGGAAGTTTGCCAAGTTGTGCTTATGCCATTTGGGACAAGCTTGTCTTATCCCTAACCTATTTTATCCCTAATATGTCAGTAGCTAACATATTTTTACCAGCAAGATGGTAGGCACTGGAGCTGTGGCTGTGCAGTGCTGGAGTGACTTTGAGGAGATACCCGACATCCAAGGGCAAAGGAGAAGCCCCAGAAAGGGGCTAAATAGCATTTAGAATCAGGCCCCATACCTGCCAGAGGGCCATACAAACCTTATGCACATGTGAGAGCCCAGAGACCTCACAGAAACTGAGACAGAACTGTGTTTGAGTGTCTCCTTTGGAGGTACAGGTCATCAGTGGACTGCTGCAGGGGCAGGGGCACTGGGTGCAGCAGACCTGGGTATGGCATAAGCCCTGTTGGAGGAGGTCACCATTAACCCCACCATAGAGCCACCAGAACTTACACACAACTGGGAAACAGACTCTTGGAGGGCACAAACAGAAACTTGTGCACACCAGGACCCAGAAGAAAGGAACTGACTCCACAAGAGCTGACCCAGACTTGCCCGTAAGTGTCCAGAAGTCCCCAGTGGAGGTATGGGTAGGAGGTAGTCTGCTGCAGGGTTGGGGGCACTGAGTGTAGCAGTGCATGCATGGGAACTTTTGAAGGAGGTCACCATTATCTTAATTACCTCCACCATAGTTTGCTCCTGCTGCTGCTAAGTCGCTTCAGTTGTGTCTGACTTTGTGCGACCCCATAGATGGCAGCCCAGGTAAATAACAGAGATAAAGGACAGAAATGGTATGGACCTAACAGAAGCAGAAGAATATATTAAGAAGAGGTGGCAAGAATACACAGAAGAACTGTACAAAAAAGATCTTCATGACCCAGATAATCACAATGGTGTGATCACTGACCTAGAGCCAGAAATCTTGGAATGTGAAGTCAAGTCGGCCTAGAAAGCATCACTACGAACAAAGCTAGTGGAGGTGATGGAATTCCAGTTGAGCTCTTTCAAATCCTGATAGATGATGCTGTGAAAGTGCTGCACGCAATATGCCAGCAAATTTGTAAAACTCAGCAGTGGCCACAGGACTGGAAAAGGTCAGTTTTCATTCTAATCCCAAAGAAAGGCAATGCCAAAGAATGCTCAAACTACCACACAATTGCACTCATCTAACATGCTAGCAAAGTAATGCTCAAAATTCTCCAAGCCAGGCTTCAGCAATACGTGAACCATGAACTTTCAGATTTCAAGCTGGATTTAGAAAAGGCAGAGGAACCAGAGATCAAATTGCCAACATCTGTTGGATCATTGAAAAAGCAAGAGAGTTCCAGAAAAACATCTATTTCTGCTTTATTGACTATGCCAAAGCCTTTGACTGTGTGGATCACAATAAACTGTGGAAAATTCTGAAAGAGATAGGAATACCAGACCAACTGACCTGCCTCTTGAGAAACCTGTATGGAGGTCAGGAAGCAACAGTTAGAACTGGACATGGAACAACAGACTGGTTCCAAATAGGAAAAGGAATTCATCAAGGCTGTATATTGTCACCCTGTTTATTTACCTTATATGCAGAGTACATCATGAGAAATGCTGGACTGGAAGAAACACAAGCTGGAATCAAGATTGCTGGGAGAAATATCAATAACTTCAGATATGCAGATGATACCACCCTTATGGCAGAAAGTGAAGAGGAATTAAAAAGCCTCTTGATGAAAGTGAAGATGGAGAGTGAAAAAGTTGGCTAAATGCTCAACATTCAGAAAACGAAGATCATGGCATCTGGTCCCATCACTTCATGGGAATTAGATGAGGAAACAGTGTCACTTTATTTTATTGGGGGCTCCAAAATCACTTCAGATGGTGATTGCAGCCATGAAATTAAAAGACTCTTACTCCTTGGAAGAAAAGTTATGACCAACCTAGGTAGCATATTAAAAAGCAGAGACATTACTTTGCCAACAAAGGTCCATCTAGTCAAGGCTATGGTTTTTCCAGTGGTTAGGTATGGATGTGAGAGTTGGACTGTGAAGAAGGCTGAGCACCGAAGAACTGATGCTTTTGAACTGTGGTGTTGGAGAAGACTCTTGAGAGTCCCTTGGACTGCAAGGAGATCCAACCAGTCCATTCTAAAGGAGATCGGTCCTGGGTGTTCTTTGGAAGGACTGATGCTAAAGCTGAAACTCCAGTACTTTGGCCACCTCATGCGAAGAGTTGACTCATTGGAGAAGACGCTGATGCTGGGAGGGATTGGGGGCAGGAGGAGGAGGAGATGACAGAGGATGAGATGGCTGGATGGCATCACTGACTCGATGGACATGAGTTTGTATAAACTCTGGGAGTTGGTAATTGGCAGGGAGGCCTGGTATGCTGCAATTCATGGGATCACAGAGTCGGATATGACTGAGTGACTGAATTGAACTGAAATAACAGAGAGGGACCACAGCCCCACCCATCAACAGAAAATTGGATTAAAAATTTACTTAGGATGGCTCTGCCCATCAGAACAAGAGCCAGTTTCCCCCTCAATCAGTCTGTCCCATTAGGAAGCTTCCATAACCCTCTTATCCTTCTCCATCAGAGGGCAGACAGACTGAAAACCACAGTCACAGAAAACTAACCCATCTGATCACATGGACCACAGTCTTGTCTAACTCAATGAAACTATGAACCATGCTGTGTAGGGCCACCCAAGATGAGTGGGTCGTGGTGGAGAGGTCTGACAGAATGTGGTCCACTGGAGAAGGGAATGGCAAACCACTTCAGTGTTCTTGCCTTGAGAACCCCATGAACAGTATGAAAAGGCAAAAAGATAGGATATCATGTAAAGTAATGCTCAAAATGCCCAGGTCGGTAGGTGCCTAATATGCTACTGGAGATCAGTGAAGTAACTCTAGAAAGAATGAAGAGACAGAGACAAAGCAAAGACAACACCCAGTTGTGGATGTGACTGGTGATGGAAATAAAGTCTGATGCTATAAAGAACAATATTGCATAGGAACTTAGAATGTTAGGTCTGTGAATCAAGGCAAAATGGAAGTGGTAAAACAGGAGATGGCACGACTGAACATCAACATTTTAGGAATCAGTGAACTAAAATGGACTGAAATGGGTGAATTTAACTTAGATGACCATTGTATCTCCTACTGTGGGCAAGAATCCCTTAGAAGAAATGGAGTAGCCGTCATAGTCAGCAAGAGAGTCTGAAATGCAGTACTCAGATGCAATCTCAGAAACAAAAGAATGATCTCTGTTTCCAAGGCAAACCATTCAATATCATGGTAATCCAAGTCTATGCCTCAACCAGTAATGCTGAAGAAGCTGAAGTTGAATGGTTCTATGAAGACTTATTAAACCTCATAGAACCCCCGAAAGATGTCCTTTTCATTATAGGGGACTGGAATGCAAAAGTAGGAAGTCAAGAAACACCTGGAGTAACAGGCAGATTTGGCCTTAGAGTATTGAATGAAGCAGGGCAAAGGATAATAGAGTTTTGCCAAGAGAACACACTGGTCATAGCAAACACCCTCTTCCAACAATACAAGAAAAGACTCTACCCATGGATGTCAACAGATGGTCGATACTGAAATCAGATTATATTCTTTGCAGCCGAAGATGGAGAAGCTCTATACAGTCAGCAAAAACAAGACTGGGAGGTGACTGTGGCTCAGATCATGAACTCCTTATTGCCAAATTCAGACTTAAATTGAAGATAGTAGGGAAAACCACTAGACCATCCAGCTAAGACCTAAATCAAATCCCTTATGATTATGCAGTGGAAGTGAGAAATGGATTCAAGGGATGAGATCGGATAGAGTGCCTGAAGAACTATGGACAGAGGTTCACGACATTGTACAGAAGGCAGGGATCAAGACCATGCCGAAGAAAAAGAAATGCTAAAAGGCAAAATGGTTGTCTGATGGGGGCCTTACAAATAGCTGTGAATAGAAGAGAAGTGAAAGGCAAAGGAGAAAAGGAAAGATATAGCCATTTGAATGCAGAGTTCCAAAGAATAGCAAGGAGAAATAAAGCCTTCCTCAGTGATCAATGCAAAGACATAGAGGAAAATATTAGAATGGGAAAGACTAGAGGTCTCTTCAAGAAAATTAGAGATACCAAGGGAACACTTCATGCAAAGATGGGCACAATAAAGGACAGAAATGGTATAGACCTAACAGAAGCAGAAGATATTAAGAAGAGGCAAGAGTACATGGAAGAATGATACAGAAAAGAGCTTCATGACCCTGATAATCATGATGGTGTGATCAGTCACCTAGAGGCAGACATCCTGGAATGCCAAGTCAAGTGGGCCTTAGAAAGCATCACTACGAACAAAGCTAGTGGAGGTGATGGAATTCCAGTTGAGCTATTTCAAATCCTGAAAGATGATGCTGTGAAAGTGCTGCACTCAATATGCCAGCAAATTTGGAAAGCTCAGCAGTGGCTACAGGACTGGAAAAGGTCAGTTTTCATTCTAATCCCAAAGAAAGGCAATGCCAAAGAATCTTCAAACTACCTCACAATTGCACTCATCTCACACACTAGCAAAGTAATGTTCAAAATTCACCAAGCCATGCTTCAACAGTACATGAACTGTGAACTTCCAGATGTTCAAGCTGGATTTAGAAAAGGCAGAGGAACCAGAGATCAAATTGCCAACATCTGTTGGATCATTGAAAAAGCAATAGAGTTCCAGAAAAACATCTATTTCTGCTTTATTGACCATGCCAAAGCCTTTGACTGAGTGGATCACAAACTGTGGTAAATTCTGAAAGAGATGGGAATACCAGACCAACTGACCTGCCTCTTGAGAAACCTGTATGGAGGTCAGGAAGCAACAGTTAGAACTGGACATGGAACAACAGACTGGATCCATATAGGGAAAGGAGTTTGTCAAGGCTGTGTATTGTCATCCTGCTTATTTTACTTATATGGAGAGTACATCATGAGAAATGCTGGACTGGAAGAAGCAGAAGCTGGAATCAAGATTGCCGGGAGAAATATCAATAAACTCAAGATATGCAGATGACACCACCTTTATGGCAGAAAGCAAAGAACTAAATAGCCTCTTGATGAAAGTGAAAGTGGAGAGTGAAAAAGTTGGCTTAAAGCTCAACATTCAGAAAACTTAAGATCATGGCATCTGGTCCCATCACTTCATGGCAAATAGATGGGGAAACAATGGAAACAGTGGCAGACTATTTTCTTGGGCTCCAAAATATCATGACTGACTGCAGTCATGATATTAAAAGATGCTTGTGCCTTGGAAGAAAAGTTGTTACCAACCAAGACAGCATATTAAAAAGCAGGGACATTACTTTGCCAACAAAGTTCTGTCTAGTCAAAGCTATGGTTTTTTCCAGTGGTCATGTATGGATGTGAGAGTTGGACTGTGAATAAAGCTGAGTGCCGAAGAATTGATGCTTTTGAACTGTGGTGTTGGAGAAGACTCTTGAGAATCCCTTGGACTGCAAGGAGATCCAACCGGTCCATCCTAAAGGAAATTAGTTCTGAATATTCATCGTAAGGACTGATGTTGAAGCTGAAACTCCAATATTTTGGCCACCTGATGAGAAGAATTGACTGATTGGAAAAGACCCTGATGCTGGGAAAGATTGAAGGTGGGAGGAGAAGGAGATGACAGAGGATGAGATGGTTGGATGGCATCGCTGACTCAACAGACATGAGTTTGAGTAAACTCTGGATGTTGGTAATGGACAGGGAGGCCTGGCGTCCTGCAGTTATGGGGTCTCAAAGAGTCGGACATGACTGAGTGGCTGAACTGAACATATATTTTTAGGCCTCAGGCTCTTCAGGAGAAGGCCTGTGTATAGTTCTGTAGAGACATCTCAAACAGCCACCCTGCAAGGACGTGAACACTGCAGATGTGTTTGCAGCATTCTGTCTGAGAGGCTGCAATTGCTGTCCTCAAGCGAACTTTGGAAACTACTACATTATCCTCATAACTCAGAGCACATCCAGCTGCTTCTCTATGTAAAGAGGTCAATTTCTATTTCCATTCTGTATTATTTTGTCTCTTAAGCTGGACCCTCTTCACTACTCCATGGATGCATTCTGATTCCTAATGTTGGTATCCACGAAGCACCGCATGGAGCAAAACTTGGGCAATCACAAAAGTGTAGGAATAGAATACAAAATAGCAAAATGCTAATGAATAAGGATATTTTCCTGTTTTTAAAAGCTAAGGATAATGTCTCCATATTGTTGCCGGCCTAAATTTTGGCCTTCTCTGCCCACGAAAGCCAAATGCAAAGTATGGAGACAGAGTTGGAAGGAAATGGAAAGGTAGCTTTTATTCTCAGCCAGTGGGGAGGGGAACACAGAAGGCTCATGCCTGAGAGACTGTGGCCCCCTCCTCCATGAGGAGTCTAGGGGCTTATATAAAGCAAGGGTTTCTAGTCAGGAGTTGGTGATGAGCAACAAAGTTGATAGGATCTTGATTTCTTCCTCTTGCATTTTTTCAAAGACTAGAAGGCAATGGCACCCCACTCCAGTACTCTTGCCTGGAGAATCCCATGGACAGAGGAGCCTGGTAGGCTGCAGTCTATGGGGTCGCTAAGAGTCAGACATGACTGAGTGACTTCACTATCACTTTTCACTTTCATGCATTGGAGAAGGAAATGGCAACCCACTCCAGTGTTCTTGCCTGGAGAATCCCAGGGACGGGGGAGCCTGGTGGGCTGCCGTCTATGGGGTCGCACAGAGTTGGACACGACTGAAGCGACTTAGCAGCAGTAGACTGGCGTCAGGAACTCAGTAATTGAGTCTGGCAGTTTGGTGGCTCTGCTGGATTCTCTCTGATATGTAACTGTAGGGGAAGCGTACAGTTGTAAGGTAAACACCAGATAGGGGATGTATTTAGCATAGAATCAAAGGAGAAAATGTGAGCTGTAGCTCCTGCAGAGTTAGGGGGCAGAAAAGTAAACTTAGTTACAGACATGCAGAGTTAGGAAGGAGCAGTTAAAGTAAAAAAAATAAAAATAAAAACAAACCAGGAATGTTTAGGCTGCTCAGCGTTCTCTTTATCTTCTTTGTTCTCTGGAAAGGGAGCGAGAGAAGCTCATTCCTCTCTTTTCCTTTTCACTACAACAATATTAAGGTGCCTAAGGCAGGATGCTTTTGAACTGTGGTGTTGGAGAAGACTCTTGAGAGTCCCTTGGACTGCAAGGAGATCCAACCAGTCCCTTCTGAAGGAGATCAGCCCTGGGTGTTCATTCAAAGAACTGATGCTGAAGCTGAAACTCCAGTACTTTGGCCACCTCATGCGAAGTGTTGACTCATTGGAAAAGACTCTGATGCTGGGAGGGATTGAGGGCAAGAGGAGAAGGGGATGACAGAGGATGAGATGGCTGGATGGCATCACTGACTCGATGGATGTGAGTCTCAGTGACCTCTGGGAGTTGGTGATGGACCGAGAGGCCTGGAGTGCTGTGATTCATGTGGTCGCAAAGAGTCAGACACGACTGAGCAACTGATCTGATCTGAAGGCAGGAGTATTTTTTGCTTTCAGCTTTTTTGTCTCCTCTTTGGTACTTGGCAGTGGGTATATGTTTCTGGTCAAATCAGGTCTGACACTCAAAAGAGGCAAACTTTTGGAGACCATGTAGCCAGAGGCACCTTATGCTGGACCCTGAGATAGTTGGTCCTTTCTTTTTCCCCGGAGGACTCATCGTTCAAGTCATTCGATGATGGTGACTCCCTTTTCACATCAATTCCTTAAATAGTTTTAAAGCTGGAGCTATAAAGGATGCAGACTGAATATAACATTTCCCATAATTTTTAGGGTTTTTTTAATCCAGGGAGAGTGATAATGCAGGTAACTGTAAGATAAGGTAGACTTCAATAAGGAAAGGTCCACTGATACTGTGGACATAGCCCATTTGGGAAATAAGGGGAGGAACTATCAATGCCCCCTGTAGAAGCTCTGGTGGGTGGAGAAGATGAAATCTGAGTCAGTCTTTGAAGTATGCATAAGACTTCTTGATGCATGGAATAGAGGAGGGAGAGGGAAACATATAGGCCAGATTCAATCAGATGATCAAAGTCAAGGGCGTAAGACCTGTACAGTCTGCAATTGTATAGTTGAAGATAAGTTAGGATAGAAATCTAGGATTTTTAAAAGTATTGCATAAACAAAAGATACTAGATTGCCATGAGACAGTTTTCACAGTTGTATTTTCTGATTTTTGAGAATCTGGGTATTAACTTTTTACGATGGCAACCTACTCCAGTACTCTTGCCTGGAAAATTTCATGGACAGAGGAGCCTGGCAAGCTGCAGTCTGTGGGGTGGCAAAGAGAGCACACGACTGAACATATATACATACACGCAATTTTTTCAGTAGTTCTTTAGTAACCAATTTTACTTCCTAACACATATCTTTTGCTTCTATTATTTTTCTACATTTGCCTTTAATTTATGCTCAACTGAGCACTATCAACTCCCACTTTTCCTTTTGAAATACATTGTAAGTGACTTCCTGCCTTTCATTCTTGCCCTCTTGCCTATTTTCCATACAGTAGCTTCACAGATCACTTAAAAATGTAAACCAGATTGTCATTCACCACCTGCAAGACCTCTCAGAGGCTTAGCTTTCTCATCTATAAAATAGGGGTAACAATACAAACACTATATAGAACCTGCAAAAAATCAAATAGTATGTTCAGGAGAGCTTTTTCAAAATTATAAAATAATATATAAATTAAATGCAAACCAGAGCCCTCTACTCTTTGGTTTGGAACACTTCAATGGATCCCCAGTACTCTTTCTAAAAAATAGTTTAATGAACATCTTGAAGAATTTAAGTAGAAAATAAGCCATTTGTGATATGTAAGGAAAAAGAGTCATGGAAGCTATGAAAAAAATTTTCTTTGGACAGAGGACTGGAGAGCAAGTCTTTCTGTCAAGGGTTCAGACATATCGGATAAGATCAGATCAGTCGCTCAGTCGTGTCCGACTCTGTGACCACATGAATTGCAGCATGCCAGGCCTCCCTGTCCATCACCAACTCCCGGAGTTCACTGAGACTCACGTCCATCGAGTCAGTGATGCTATCCAGCCATCTCATCCTCTGTTGTCCCCTTCTCCTCCTGCCCCCAATCCCTCCCAGCATCAGAGTCTTCTCCAATGAGTCAACTCTTCGCATGAGGTGGCCAAAGTACTGGAGTTTTAGCTTTAGCATCGTTCCTTCCAAAGAAATCCCAGGGCTGATCTCCTTCAGAATGGACTGGTTCAGACATATAATATGTAATAATAGCTCACTGCTGCCAGGCACTGTTCCAGGGATGCACATGCACACACTTAATCTTTACAACTATTATGTGCAGAAGATAACAATTATCATCTCTGTATTATAGATGTGACAACAAAGACACAGAGAATTTGTCTTTAAAAGATCGATGCAACAAACCTCAATCATCATCTGATTTGATGGTCCTTAAATATGGGAGTGCAGATCAGTGGTGTCTGTAACACATTTTCCACCAGTCATTGTTGCTTCTTATTCTTTTCTACTAGATGCTATTTTTTAAAAAAATTTAAATCTATTCACAGTGAGGATCAGTGATTTGTAACCTTCTATGTCTAAACATGTCTTAATTTTGTTGATGTTTCTGAATGATGATTTAATAGATTATAGAATTCTAGACCGAGATATTTGCTTTTAGCACATTGAAATGTTACTCATTTGGATGCTTGTTTCTATGATTGCAGTTGAAAAAAACAGATTGCCATTCTAATTGGTTTCCCTGTTTTTCCTCTGTTTGATTTATTTAAAATTTTATCAATGTGTAAAATCTGTAGTTAACTGTACAAGTCATAAATACAGCTTAGTTGCTCTTTACATAAATCTATACTCATTTAACAATCATCCAGATCAAAATTGAAAACCTTTCCTGCATCCAAAATGTTTCTGCATGCCATTTCTAAGTCAGTATTTACTGTTTTGCTCACAGGCACCTGGGACTCTCCCTTTATTTTTCCTGAGTTCAGTTTTACACTTAGTTTTTGAAAACAAAATTACAATTTTATCCAGTGTTTCTAGGTCTGTAGCTGCAAATTTTTCATTTATCCTACTTTGAACGAACGTGAACGTGAAGTCGCTCAGTCGTGTCCGACTCTTTGCGACCCCATGGACTGTAGCCTACCAGGCTCCTCTGTCCATGGGATTTTCCAGGCAATAGTACTAGAGTGGATTGCCATTTCCTTCTCCAGGGGATCTTCCCAACCCAGGGATTGAACCTGGGTCTCCCACATTGTAGACAGATACTTTAACATCTGAGCCACGAGGGAAGTCCTTATCCTACTTTACCCATGGCCTTAATTGGAAGTCATGGGAAAAGGTTATTCTGTAATCATACATAAAATAACATTCAGACTCTCTAAAACTGGTCTGCATCCCTCTGTAGGAACTGGCTCTGGTATACCTTTGAACCTTGCCTCCCTCCCTCTCCAGTGGACTCCAGGCTGTTCCTCTGCTTGGAATTTTCTTTTTCTGTTGTTCTTTGTATGGCTGGTTTATCCTTCCAGTCACGGCTCCAATGTCAGCATCTCAGACCCCTCCTCAGAGTGGCTTCTCTGCTATTTGTCATCACTCTCTATATATTCTTTCAGAGCACTTACCACAGTCATTAGCTGATCTTCACTTTAAAGTTGTTTTGTTTTGCATTTTTGTTGTTGTTCCTGACTAGCCTCTCCATCTCAAATGTCAGCTCTATGAAGTCAGGAACCTTCGTTGTCTGATTTATCACCATTGTATGCTTGAGGATTAATGGAGTGGGTGTTTCACTAATGTTTATTAAGTAAATGAATGAAATAACTACTGTAGCTTTGGAAATCTTTAACTCCAAAAAGCATGCGTGTCACATACCCTTGATCAGAAGAGCTCTTTAAAAGCCTTCCTTCCTCAAACCATGAGCCAGACTCTCTGGTGCTTTTTAAAGCACTGCTCAGTGGGTGAGTGAGACACACTGTGAAATCTGGGCTAGTTCTTGCAAGTTAATAATAAATCAGTTATATACTAACAAAATGACATCTCAAGAGACCTCAGAATGACAATACTTCTGTGGTGTTTTGTAGAGTCTAAGCCCCACTGATGGGTCTCAGTGACCCTTCTCTCCTTGTTATCTCATCCCCAACCTGTCTTGTCCTAAATGAAGCTCCACTTCCCCTGATCTCTCTTTTCCTCATATAAGCAACCAGCCTTTCCATTCCATATAGTCAAGGCTATGGTTTTTTCTAGTAGTCATGTACAGATGTGAGAGTTGGACCATTAAGAAGGCTGAGTGCCAGAAGATTGATGCTTTCAAACTATGCTGCTGGAGAAGACTCTTGAGAGTCTCTTGAACAGAAAGGGGATCAAACTAGTCAATCCTAAAGGATACCAACCTTGAATATTCATTGGACAGACTGATGCTGAAGCTTCAAAACTTTGGCTGTTGCTGCTGCTGCTGCTAAGTCGCTTCAGTTGTGTCCGACTCTGTGCGATCCCATAGACGACTGTCCCTGGGATTCTCCAGGCAAGAATACTGGAGTGGGTTGCCATTTCCTTCTCCAATGCATGAAAGTGAAAAGTGAAAGTGAAGTCGCTCAGTCGTGTTCGACTCCTAGCGACCCCATGGACTGGAGCTTACCACGCTCCTCCATCCATGGGATTTTCCAGGCAAGAGTACTGGGGTGGGGTGCCATTGCCTTCCCCGAAAACTTTGGCTACCTGGTGCTAAGTACTGACTTATTGAAAAAGACCCTGATCCTGGGAAAGATTAAAGGTGGGAGGAGAAGGGAATGACAGAGGATGAGATGGTTGGATGGCATCACTGACTCAATGGACATGAGTTGGAGTAAACTCCGAGAGATAGTGAAGGACAGGGAAGCCTGGCATGCTGCAGTCCATGGGGTCACAAAGAGTCGGTCATGACTTAGTGACTGAACAACAACAACCATTTCATGATACCAAGTTTTTAAACTATTTGTTTATATTCTTTGTGGCCAAAGATGGAGAAGTTCTATACAGTCAGCAAAAATAATACTGGGAGTCGAATGTGGCTCAGATCATGAATTTCTTATTGCCAAATTCAGAGTAAAAGTGAAAAAAGTAGGGAAAACCACTAGACCATTCAGGATGCCCTAAATTAAATCCCTTATGGTTATAAAGTAGAAGTGAGAAACAGATTCAAGGGATTGGATCTGATAGAGTGCCTGAAGAATTATGGACAAAGGTTTGTAACATTGTACAGGAGGCAGGGAACAAGACCCTCCTTCAAAAAAGAAATGCAAAAAGGCAAAATGGTTGTCTGAGGATGCCTTACAAACAGCTGTGAAAAGAAGAGAAGCAAAAGGGAAAGGAGAAAAGGAAAGATATACCCATTTGAATGCAGAGTTCCAAAGAATAGCAAGGAGAAATAAGAAAGCCTTCCTTAGTGATCAATGCAAAGAAATAGAGAAAAACAATAGAATGGGAAAGACTAGAGATCTCTTCAAGAAAATGAGAGATACCAAGGGAACATTTAAAGCAAAAATGGGCTCGATAAAGGACAGAAATGGTATGGACCTAACAGAAGCAGAAGATATTAAGAAGAGCTGGCAAGAAAACACAGAAAACCATATGAAAAAGATTATCACAGCCCAGATAATCACAATGGTGTGATCACTCACTTAGAGCAGACATCCTGGAATGCAAAGTCAAGTGGGCCTTAGGAAGCATCACTATGAACAAAGCTAGTGAGGTGATGGAATTCCAGTTGAGCTATTTCAAATCCTGAAAGATGATGTTGTGAAAGTGCTGCACCCAGTATACCAGCAAATTTGGAAAGCTCAGAATGGCCACAGGGCTGGAGACGGTCAGTTTTCGTTCTGATCCAAAAGAAAGGCAATGCCAAAGAATGCTCAAAGTACTACACAATTGCACTCATCTCACATGCTAGCAAAGTAATGCTCAAAATTCTCCAAGCAGGTTTCAGCAATATGTGAACCGTGAACTTCCTGGTGTTGAAGCTGGTTTTAGAAAAGGCAGAGGAACCAGAGATTAAATTGCCAACGTCTGTTGGATCATTGAAAAAGCAAGAGAGTTCCAGAAAAGCATCTATTTCTGCTTTATTGACTATGCCAAAGCCTTTGACTGTGTGGATCACAATAAACTGTGGAAATTCTGAAGAGTGGGAATACAGAAACCTGACCTGCTCTTGAGAAATCTGTATGCAGGTCAGGAAGCAACAGTTAGAACTGGACATGGAACAACAGACTGGCTCCAAATAGAAAAGGAATACGTCAAGGCTGTATATTGTCACCCTGCTTATTTCACTTCTGTGCGGAGTACATCATGAGAAATGCTGGGCTGGATTAAGCACAAACTGGAATCAAGATTGCTGGGAGAAATATTAATAACCTTAGATATGCAGATGACACCACCCTTATGGCAGAAAGTGAAGAGGAACTAAAAAGCCTCTTGATGAAAGTGAAAGTGGAGAGTGAAAAAGTTGGTTTAAAATTCAAATTCAGAAAATGAAGATCATGGCATCTAGTCCCATCACTTCATGGGAAATAGATGGGGAAACAGTGGAAACAGTGTCAGACTTTCTTTTTCTGGCTCCAAAATCACTGCAGATGGTGACTGCAGCCATGAAATTAAAAGACGCTTACTCCTTGGAAGGAAAATTATGACAACCTAGAGAGCATATTCAAAAGAGAGACATTACTTTGCCAAAAAGTTCACCTAGTCAGGCTTGGTTTTTACTGTGGTCATGTATGGATGTGAGAGTTGGACTATAGAAAGCTGGCGCCGAATTTAAGCTTTTGAACTGTGGTGTTGGAGAAGACTCTTGAGAGTCCCTTGGACTGCAGGAGATCCAACAGTCCATCCTAAAGGAAATCAGTCCTGAATATCTTGGAGGACTAGTGTGAGTGAAACTCAATACTTTGGCCACCTGATGCGAAGAGCTGACTCATTTGAAAAGACCTTGATGCTGGGAAAGAGTGAAGGTGAGAGGAGAAGGGGACTTAGAGGGTAAAATGGTTGGATGGCATCATTGACTCAATGGACACAAGTTTGAGTAAATTCTGGGAGTTGGTGATGGACAGGGAGGCCTGGTGTGGCGCAGTCCATGGGGTCGCAAAGAGTCAGACATGACTGAGTACTGAAATGAACTGAAACTATTTCTGCATTTCAGTTAGAGCCCCCAAATTCCTTTTATAAATCAGAAGGGTTATTTGCCATTTGATAAGTAGCTGGTTTATGAGAATAGGCTATATAAGTATTCCAGACCCTTAGACAGCTCACTGTATGTTAAAGGTTATATTTTTATTGCTTATGATTAAAAGCAAAATCACAAATTCCAACACATACTGAAGTGGCTACATTGAGTGTATGTATTTTCACTGTTCAGTCTCACTGTGCCAGAGCCATTTGTGAAAGCAAAAATAGTATGAAAGGCTCTTAATAAATGTCCCTCCAGTGAACAGATAAATATCAAATACTATATTTTAATCCAGGTGATTTTCTTTCTTTTTTCTTCCTCTTCTCTCATATCTCTCTAGTGGGATCAGTGATTAATTGGTCAACATTATTAATATATATTGCAGTTTTCTCTGTGTTTATCCCTCAGTTCAGTTCAGTTGCTCAGTCATGTCCAACTCTTTGCGACCCCATGAATCACAGCACGCCAGGCCTCCCTGTCCATCACCATCTCCCAGAGTTCACTCACACTCATGTCCATCGAGTCGGTGATGCCATCCAGCCATCTCATCTACTGTCGTCCCCTTCTCCTCCTGCCCCCAATCCCTCCCAGCATCAGGGTCTTTTCCAATGAGTCAACTCTTCGCATGAGGTGGCCAAAGTGCTGGAGTTTCAGCTTCAGCATCAGTTCTTCGAATGAACACCCAGGGCTGATCTCCTTCAGAATGGACTGGTTGGATCTCCTTGCAGTCCAAGGGACCCTCAAGAGTCTTCCCCAACACCACAGTTCAAAAGCATCAATTCTTTGGCGCTCAGCTTTCTTCACAGTCCAGCTCTCACATCCATACATGACCAATGGAAAAAACATAGCCCTAGGATAGGTCTCAGGGAAGGCCATGGCACCCCACCCCAGTACTTTTGCCTGGAAAATCCCATGGACGGAGGATCCTGGTAGGCTCCAGTCCATGGGGTCGCTAAGAGTCGGACACGACTGAGCGACTTCACTTTCACTTTTCACTTTCATGCATTGGAGAAGGAAATGGCAACCCACTCCAGTGTTCTTGCCTGGAGAATCCCAGGGACGGGGGAGCCTGGTGAGCTTCCGTCTATGGGGTCGCACAGAGTCGGACACAACTGAAGCGACTCAGCAGCAGCAGCAGGATAGGTCTATTCTGAGTATGGAGAGGGCAGGAGAGTTACTTAGCAGATAGAGACAAACTTTAAGACAGTTATTCTTGTTGTTTAGTCAGTAAGTTTTACCTGACACTTTGGCAGCCCCATGGACTATAGCCTGCCTGGCTCCTCTGTCCATGGGATTTTCCAGTCAAGAATACAACAATGAGTAGCCATTGCCTTCTTCAGGGGATCTTCCTGATCCATGGATTGAACCTCCTGCATTGCACGCAGATTGTTTACTGCTAAGCCACCAGGCAAGCACCTTAAGACAGTGTTTTAGTACATAAAGATTAGGGGAAAGATAGTGGTCATTTAATAAATACTTAGTAAGCACCTATTATTTATCAGTTACTATTTTCAATATTGACAGTAAATCCTCATTTTTCATTTCCAGTACAGTTTTATATTCTACTGGAACTAAGCATTAAACAAAACACATCATAAACTAGATGGTGTATTAGAAATATTGTGAAGTAAAATAAAGGAGGGGAGTAGTAGGATGTTCAAGGGTGGAAGCCTTCAATTTAAAATGGGTCTGGGAAAACTACCCTGAGAAGATCATATTTTAAAAAAAAATGTTGTATTAGTTTTAGGTGTATAGCACAGTGATTCAGTTGTACATACATATACATATTCTTTTTTAGATTCTTTTTCATTATAGATTATTATAAGATATTAAATATAGTTCCCTGTGGTATGCAGTAGTACCTTATTTATCTATTTTGCATATAGTAGTGTGTATATCGGAGAAGGCAATGGCACCCCACTCTAGCAATGGCACCCCACTCCAGTACTCTTGCCTGGAAAATCCCATGGATGGAGGAGCCTGGTAGGCTGCAGTCCATGGGGTCGCTAGGAGTCGGACACAACTGAGCGACTTCACTTTCACTTTTCACTTTTGTGCACAGAGAAGGAAATGGCAACCCACTCCAGTGTTCTTGCCTGGAGAATCCCAGGGACGGGGGAGCCTGGTGGGCTGCCATCTCTGCGGTCACATGGAGTCAGACACGACTGAAGTGACTTAGCAGCAGCAGCAGTGTGTATATGTTAATACTAAATTCCTAATTTATCCCTTCCCCTGCCTTTGGTAATGATAAGTTTTCTATGAGTCTATTTCTGTTTGATAAATAAGTTCATTTGTATCACATTTTAGATTTCACACGTAAGCAATATCACATGATATTTGTCTTTCTGACATACCTAAGTATGACGATTTCTAGGTCCATCCATGTTGCTTCAAATGGCATTCTTTTATTTTTTATGGATGAGTAATAGTCCACTGTGTATATATACCACATCTTCTTTATCCAGAAAAGATCATATTTGAGCAAAGGCTTTGAAGGAAGATGCAAGTGATGGTGGCTATCAGAAGAGTTTATGGTTTAAGGAAAAATATAAGATTAAACATATTATTTGTATTATATTCTAAACTCTGAATTCATTTCAAGATGAGCATGTATCATTTTAAATAAATATCCAGTCTTAAAATCACCATCAGTATTCTAAAATCACCAGCTTAATAGCACATGGGTCTGCTCTGCTTGGCTCTCCCCATCCTGTTCTCACATCCAGTTGAGGTGAATGTCTGGCTGAGCAGACATTAATAAGCTTGAGATCTGTTTTGCCACTTGAATGCTTATCATCCAGGCAGTGTTAGATGTATCACAGGTGAGTCACGGACTGGACGAGGCCAGAAGCACTTGTCTTTCATAATACTTGCATTAGACAGCATCTTATGCATACATATGGAAGAGCAGAAAGTCACTGCAGGTAGCTGGGAGGAAACAAATATCCAGAGAATTTCCACTGGTAATCTCTCATGGCAGAAAACTTGAAGGCTAAACACCTGTATCTCTTCCCTCTGTCTAAAGAGAATCCCCAGAGTTGTACAACCTAAGAAACATGCTTTGAGAAGTAAATACTGCATGCACATTTCCTTAAGAATTTTTTCGTGCTTTGTGACTGGTTCAGGTGACTGTGACTTTAAAAATTGTACTGCAGTCTGCTCTTCTCTTCTATACAGAAAAAGCAGGCCTTCTTGATTGTGGAATTGGGGTGCAGTTTTGTTGACTGCTACCCAAAAGTTCTCTGTCCTTAAGCATGTGAAATGTATTGTCAATTTACATTTGGCCATCTCTTGGCCAACAAGCACATGAAAAGATGGTTAATATCACTAATTATTAGAGAAATGCAAATCAAAACTGTAATGAAATATAACCTCACACCAATCAGAATTGGCCATCATCAAAAAATCTACAAACAACAAATGCTGGAGAGAATGTTCAGAAAAGGGAACCCTCTGGTGGGAGTGTTCATTGATACAGTCACTATGGAGGTTCCTTAAAAGAATTTAAAAATAGAACTACCATGTGACCCAGCAATCCCACTACTGGGCATATACCCAGATAAAACTATAATTCAAAAGATACATGCACTCCAGTGTTCACAGAAGCACTATTTACAATAGCCAGGACATGGAAGCAACCTGAATGTCCATCAACAAGTGATGGATAAGGATGTGGTACATATATACAATGGTATATTCCTCAGCCATAAAAAGGAATGGAATTGGGTCATTTTTAAAGATGTGGACGGACCTAGAGAGTGTCATACAGGATGAAGTAAGTCAGAAAGAGAGAAACAATTATACTGATGCATATATGTGGAATGGAGAAGGCAATGGCACCCCACTCCAGTACTTCTGCCTGGAAAATCCCATGGGTGGAGGAGCCTGGAAGGCTGCAGTCCATGGGGTCGCTGAGGGTCGGACACGACTGAGCGACTTCACTTTCACTTTTCACTTTCATGCATTGGAGAAGGAAATGGCAACCCACTCCAGTGTTCTTGCCTGGAGAATCCCAGGGACGGGTGAGCCTGGTGGGCTGCGGTCTATGGGGTCACACAGAGTTGGACACGACTGAAGTGACTTAGCAGCAGCAGCAGCATATATGTGGAATCTAGAAAAATAGTACAGAGGATCCTATTTACAAAGCAGAAAATAAGAGACACAGATATAGAAAACAAATATGTAGATACCAAGGGGGAAAGTAGGGGTGGGGTGGGAGGAATTGGGAGATTGGGATTGATATGTTTACTATACTGATTCTATGCATAAGATAGATAACTAATGAGAACATAATATATAATGCAGTGAACTCTACCTAATGCACCATGGTGACCTGAATTTGGAAGCAAGTCCAAAATGGAGGGGATACATATGTATGTATGGCTGATTCATTTTTCTGTGCAGTAGAAGCTAACAAGGATTGGAAAGCAACTATACTCCAATAAAAAGTAATTAAAAAAATGGCCCTCTCTGAAGACGGGACTAAGGAAGAAAGTTAGTGTTCTAAGGAGTTAGCTTTAGTGTTTTTTATTCCTACTACATGTGTGTGATTAGTGAATGAAAACATGCTCCAAATTAGTCATAAGATCCAGTTAGTCTCAATTGAGGTAGCTTGAAGTTAAGTTTCTTTCCATAAAATGTTAGGAAAGAGTGTTTTGTGATGTCTAATTAGAAACCCTTTGCCAGATGAATATATGACTTCTGTGTCATTACTTGTGACTGAAATTATAGTAAGCTATCAAAAAAGATGGAGGAGAAATCAACATTTGTTGAACACCTTTTTGTACTGAGTGTTTCACACATATGGTCATTTATTTAAACTTTCTAAAAGCCTCACGAGGAAGGCATTATTCCCAGTTGAATGTTAAGGACTTTAAGAAATTTGCTCAAGGTTGCTCACCAAGAAAGTAGTGGAGCCTGAACTGACTCCACGTCTGCCTGACTCAAACCTCTTTCCACCACATTATTCTCCCTCTGTGTGGATGGTGATTCCTGACTTTTGCATTCATACCATTAGTTACTTGTTTCACATATTTTGTTGTCTCTTTAGCAGACAGTAAATTTTAAGTGCAATCGATTAAAACAATATAGTATAAAAAACATTATTAACTTGCTGTACTAGTTATCTATTGATTTGTAAAAATTATCCCCAAACTTAATTACCCCAAAATGTAGGAGATGAAGACAATAAATATTTATCTCACACAGCTTCTATATAGAGTTGGGAATCTGAAAGTGACTTAGCTGGGTGATTCGGCTCAGGATGTCTCAGGAAGCTGGCAATCAAGCTGTTGACTGGGGCCGCAGTCGTCTGAGGACTTGTCTGGGGTGAGATGATGTCTCCATAATGGCTGTTAGCCATCCCCAGTTCCTTTTTTTTTTTTTTTTAAATCCATTCATCTGTTGATGGACACTTAGGTTGCCTCCATATCTTGGTTGTTGTAAGTATTTATTTCTTTATTTCTTCAGCTGTGCTGGGTCTTAGTTGCTGCATGCAGGATCTTTGATCTTAGTTATGGCATGTGTGTGTCCTGACCAAGGATTGAACCTGAGGCCCCTGCATTTGGAACACAGAATCTTAGCCCTTGGACCACCAGGGAAGGCCCCCCAGTTCCTTTTCTTCAAAGCTTCTCTCTAGGGTTTCTGATAAGATGGCAACTGACTTCCTTCAGACGGTGTGTGGGATACAAGAAAGAGAGTGACCAAGCGGGAAGCTGTGATAACTTTTAAAATCTAATGTTGGACGTGACGTGCCATCCCTTCTGCTATCTTCTGTTGGTTAATGTAGGAAGGGACTGTACAACTGGGTGAATACCAGGAGGCTGTCTGGAAGCCATCCTGGAGGCTGGATACTGTACTTTCCACAACTTTAGGGTTTGTTTTTTGACTGAGAATTGGAATGAGTCTTCCATGAATTGGTTTGTTGGAGGTGTTTACCCACTTTTTTAAATGATAGTATTTAAAGGTTGTATAGTTTGGCCATTCTCTCTTTAGCTTTCTATCAGACACATGTGCTGGGAAGAAATGTAATCATTACTTTTGTATAGCTATTTGGAGCTGTATACTTACTCTCTTTATAGAAAGAGGAACAGAATTCTCAATCCTGTATCTTAAATTTAACCTGACTGTCAGTCTCAAACCTTGGCATTGTTCCCCAATGGTCTCAATAATAGATAAAAGAATCCAATAATAGTTGATAAAATCCAGAGCCATCTTTTTAAAGTATCTTTTGTACTATTCTCTGAATGTCATAATTTTTCTTTTATTTCCAAAGCTGAGAAGGGAAGTGTTCATATTCCTCTCCTGTGCAAATATTTATATTGTTTAGACTGTATGCATTTGGTTTTATGTAAATTATCAGTGAACAAACACTTGAATTTACAGTCTCTGAATTAGAGCTCTGTTTTCCCCAGACACCCAGGGCCCAAAGGGCCATCTGTTT
The DNA here is from genome assembly GCA_935064755.1 of Tragelaphus eurycerus. Classification (NCBI taxonomy): domain Eukaryota; kingdom Metazoa; phylum Chordata; class Mammalia; order Artiodactyla; family Bovidae; genus Tragelaphus; species Tragelaphus eurycerus. The sequence continues at coordinate 3,796,457 of CAKXYN010000120.1, read as the reverse complement.
CATTTTGGCAGATGCTGTAGCTTATCCCTTCCCACCTGTTCAGGTTTGTATATTTCAGTTCTTTCCTTCTCAGGGTGACCCTGAAGGTGACTATTAGCTCTCTCAGACTAAAGAACTTAATCAAGAAGTTCTGTTTTCAGCTTTTGAAAAAGTTCCCTGGTCTCTCGTTCAAAGTAACCTGCTGAAGCCACATGACCAACTTTTTAGCCTATTATTATTTCTCAAAATCCAATAGAGTTTTTGGGGTGGAAACACTTGTTTGAAATGCCTATTTCTGGACCCTCTGCAGATAACCTGAATCAGAAACTGGAATTAGGACCCAAACTGGTTTTAAATTATTTACTTTACATGGCATATTTATTAAACAATAATTCTCATAACATAAAATTCACCCGTTTAAAGGACACAGTTCGGTGGTTTTCAGTATGTTCACAGAGGTAGGCAACCACCCCAAGTAAGTAATTAAGAACCTTTATATCACTCCCAAAGGAAACTCTGAACCCATTAGTAGTCATTCTCCATACCTGCCTCTGTCCAGATCCTGTAAACCACTGATCGACTTTCTGTTTCTATGGTTTTGTCTATTCTGGGATAATTCATATAAATGGAATAATAAGTGGCCTATTGTGACTGGCTTCTTTTACTTTCAAGGTTTATCCGTGTTGTAGCATAAATCAGTACTTTATTTCTTTTTATTGCCCTTTAATAATCCATCGTATGGCTACACTGTGCTCTACCCCTTTGTCAGTTGGGGGACATTTGATTTGCTTCCTCTTTTGGCTGCTGTGGATAATGCTGCTATGAACCTTCACGTATAGGTTTTGCGTAGACATATGTTCTATCCTGATTTGTGTCCATCATATTCATATGTTGAGATCCTAACCTCTAGGACAGCACTTCAGAATGTGATTGTAGATCAGGCCTTTAAAAAGGTGATTAAGTTTAAATGAGGCCTTTAGGTTGGGCCCTAATCCAATCTGAGCAGTGTCCTTATAAGAAAAGGAGTTGGAAGATGAAGGAGGGGTGTGTGTGCACAGAGGGACAGCCATGTGACGGGGCAGCAAGAGGGCAGTCACCTGCAGGCCGATGACAGAGGCCTCAGGACAGTCCAGCCCTGCTGGCACCTTGGTCTTGAATTTCCAGAACTGTAAGTTAAGTTTCTCTTCTTTATGGCACCCAGTCTGAGCTTTTTGTTATGGCCCACACACACAGACACATAGCTAAGAATGGACCTGCTTGGTCATACGGTGCGTCTGCATTTAACAATTTGAGAAACTGCCTTACCGTTTTCCAATGTGGCTGCATCATTTTACAATCCAGTTTGTCTGCGTGCTTGTCAACACTTGTCCATTGTTTTGATTTTAGCCATCCTAGTGAGGATGAAGTATCTCACTGAGACTTTGATTTGCATTTGCCTAAAGTGAGGAGGAACTAAAAAGCCTCTTGATGAAAGTGAAAGAGGAGAGTGAAAAAGTTGGCTTCAAGCTCAACATTCAGAAAACGAAGATCATGGCGTCTGGTCCCATCACTTCATGGCAAATAGATGGGGAAACAGTGTCAGACTTTATTTTTTCTGGGCTCCAAAATCACTGCAGATGGTGATTGCAGCCATGAAATTAAAAGACGCTTACTCCTTGGAAGGAAAGTTATGACCAACCTAGATAGGATATTCAAAAACAGATATATTACTTTGCCAACAAAGGTCTGTCTAGTCAAGGCTATGGTCTTTCCTGTGGTCATGTATGGATGTGAGAGCTGGACTGTGAAGAAGGCTGAGTGCTGAAGAATTGATGCTTTTTAACTGTGGTGTTGGAGAGGACTCTTGAGAGTCCCTTGGACTGCAAGGAGATCCAACCAGTCCATTCTAAAGGAGATCAGTCCTGGATGTTCTTTGGAAGGACTGATGCTAAAGCTGAAACTCCAATACTTTGGCTACCTCATGTGAAGAGTTGACACATTGGTAAAGACTCTGATGCTGGGAGGGATTGGGGGCAGGAGAAGGGGATGAAAGGATGAGATGGCTGGATGGCATCACCTACTCAATGCACATGAGTTTGGGTGAACTCCGGGAGTTGGCGATGGACAGGGAGGCCTGGTGTGCTACAGTTCATGGGGTCGCAAAGAGTTGGACATGACTAAGCGACTGAACTGAACTGAATGCTTCTTGATGCTGAGCACTTTTTCTTGCACCCTTGAGCCTTAGAAACAACATTTGTAAGTAATGTCCATTCATACTAAAGTTTGAGAAGGGCTGTAGACGTATGATAATTCAAAGCTGTTACTTAGCTTAAACCCTTGTTCTGGAACCTGTTATCCACATTAAACTCTGAAAGTGAAAGTGAAGTCACTCAGTCATGTCTGACTCTGTGTGATCTTACAGACTGTAGCCTACCAGGCTTCTCAGTCTATGGTATTTTCCAGGCAAGAGTACTTAAGTGGGTTGCCATTTCCTCCTCCAGGGGATCTTCCCAACCCTTATTACAGGCAGACGCTTTACAGTCTGAGCCACCAGGGAAGCCCACATTAAACTCTGCTGCTGCTGCTAAGTCGCTTCAGTGATGTCCGACTCTGTGCGACCCCATAGACCGCAGCCCACCAGGCTCCTCCGTCCCTGGGATTCTCCAGTCAAGAACACTGGAGTGGGTTGCCATTTCCTTCTCCAATGCGTGAAAGTGAAAAGTGAAAGTGAAGTCACTCAGTCGTGTCTGACTCTTTGCGACCCTATGGACTGCAGCCCACCAGGCTCCTCCACCCATGGGATTTTCCATGCAAGAGTACTCAAGTTGGGTACCATTGCCTTCTCCGACATTAAACTCTAGCCTCTGCCAAAATATAAGAAAATAGCTTGATTAGGTCAACAGTCTTTACAAGTATATATGACCTCAGAAACTCCCACTGGCTAATGACTTCCTTGTCTGTGAGCCTCATACATTCAACCATTGAAAGTGGCAAAGATGGCTTTGTCTTGGGAGCTAGTAGGTGAAAAAGAGAAACCTTTCATCTCCTGGATGTGCCCCTCAGAATCACTGGACTTGGCCTGTCACTCTGCGGCCCCCTCCTGGATTAGCTGAGGGATGGCTCCACTTCTGAGAGAAGGTGAGCAGCCTCTGGTTTGGACTTACTGTCTTAACTCAGGTCCTGCTTTATGGCCTCACTCACCCTCTGAATTTCCCTTCCTTTGGATCCATTCCTGAGAAATGTGGCAGTTTTCAGACTCACAGTTGCCAAGTATGACCGAGTGTTGACCTCATCTGGCCCTGAATCTGTCGGACAGTTGATGGAAAGTTTGGCGATCTCTGAGGACTTGTTGGGAGTGAGGTTTTGTCTGTGGTTCTATAATAAAATTAGAAGTGGGCAAGAACATGCCATTAGAGTTAAACACCTCGTAAGGAAAGGGGCTGAGATCTGTCACATCACTTCTTAACCATTGCTGGATGCGGTAGTGCTTATCTGTGTACTGGAGATTTGAAATGCTGAGAAGAGAGATCACGCTGTACTTTTCTCCCTCAGCTTCTGGTCAGGAGGCTGCCAGTGTTAGTGGCAGCAGTCTTAGCCCCGTGAAGGTGCATCATGATTGGTTGTTTGAAATTTCAAGATGCAGTTTTCAGAGAGCCTTAGCAAACATTGGCAATTTCTACACCCTTGTGTTATTTCTTGTTCCTGCTTCTGGGATAGATGAGGATAGTTAGTGAAAGGAGGATGTGAAATCTTTGCAGTCTTGGCTCAGCCAAGTTGGTGAAGCTTTGCAGAAGCATGGGAGGGAGCCAGTCTGGCAGCTTTTAGCAGAACGTCCCCCTTTTATGATACATACTTTGGTGATTGCTTACAATTTCACTGTAAAGGAGTCCCTGGTGTCACCTGAAAATAGTTGAGTTTTACTTCTGGTTTGCAGCAATGAAAATAAAATAGAAAGTAGAGATCTGGTACATGGTGGAGTGGTTAAATTGTCATTTCCCACCCTCCTTTTCTCTTTGTGGGGGATTCTCTAGTCTCCTACCATTCTTTCTCTAAAGAAGCTGCAAGGGTCAATTCTGCCTTCTCTCCACATCCTAGCATCCAGGATAGTGAAGTTGCTCAGTAGTGTCCAAGTCTTAGCGACCCCATGGACTGCAGCCTACCAGGCTCCTCCATCCATGGGATTTTCCAGGCAAGAGTACTGGAGTGGGGTGCCATTGCCTTCTCTGATAAGGTAGGTACTAAGACTCCATCACTACCCACCCTCCCCAGGAGCTGGCCCACAATATTTGGACCTGATGGGTTTGAGGAGCTTAAAGGAACTTCAAGAGGGAGATGTTCAGCAGGCAGCTGGACATGTGGACAACGCATATTTTGCAAAGTTGGACAATGAAAGCAATCTACCTCTGATTTTATTTTAGTAGAGAAATATTTGTAAGCATTATGTTGTAAAATATAATATGGAAGTAAACTTATTGCTAATTTGCACATAATGTCCTAGGAACATCTAAAGAAAGTGGTAATATGAATCCAAATTACAGAATTATTATAATGGCTTGGTTGTATGGAAAAACTCTGTTAACATTTCGTTGGTCACTACTGATGATATCTTATTAGATTTATGTTTAACAGTGATTAAGTGCTGTGATGTGCTGGCAGCAGAATGGAATAAGGGCTCAGAAATTGTTTCCCCCCAGTAATCTTAGAATCTTGCCGTATGATCATGAATTTTCTTCTTTATTTCTTTAGTATAAACTGAGAAGAGTTTGCATTATTATTGCTCATAAATTCTGCCCAGATGAGATTAGTTTTATAGATGTAGGATCAATAATACTTGAACACATTTGCAGCTGTGTACTGCCTGATACTGCTCATTAATGAGTTTAAAAGAATCAGTGCATTTTGCTAGAAGCAAAGATAATGAGCCATTGATTATTCCTGCACAGCACAATTTACAGCCTATTTTATTTTTAATGCAACGTTAAATTAATTTGTAAAAGATCAGAAGCATTGCTTTATTTCCAAGCTGTGATTAAACAGTTATTGAACTTTTCATACAGCGCATTAATCAATTCTTATCTCTTCTGATCTCCCAGAGTGCTTTGGAAATAAAGACAAATAGCTTGTGATCACCTGCACTGCTTGTGAGGTAGCCGACCCAGAGGAGAAAACACCCTTATGGGACTCAGCTCTATGAGATGGCTATGTCAGGAAGTGTCCTCGTCCATGGACACGTTTTTCAAGATCAGATTGTGGATATATTCTGGATCATTGAGTAGGGGTGGAAATTTTACTAGGTTGTTATTGGGAAGAATCTTGAAGAGAATAAAGATACATAGAATATAAGGTGATACATGATTTATCTGGTTTTGCTTTTGGATGGGCATGGCATTTAATGATGCTCACCTAGCCCTATACTTTTGAACAACTTTTTGGATAAATCTAAAGGTCACTTTTAAAAACTATATATTAATTTATTTTGGCTGCTCTGGGTCATTGTTGCCATGCACAGGGTTTCTCTACTTATGGCCAGTAGGGGTTACTCTCTAGTTGCAGTGCGTGGGTGTCTCGTTGTGATGGCTTCTCTTGTTGCGGAGCACAGACTCTAGGGCTGGTGGGCTTCAGTGGTTGTGGCACACAGGCTCCAGAGCTTGGGCTCAGTAGTTGTGGCACATCGGCTTAGTTACCCTGTGGTGTGTGGCATCTTCCTGGGCCAGGGATCAAACTGGTGTCCCTTGCATTGCAAGGTAAATTCTTAACCATTGGACTGCCAGCGAAGCCCCTAAGATCACTTTTAAAAAATGAACAAATATTATCTTTACTTACTTCTTCTTTACCAGTTCCTAGCACTCTATCCAGAGAAGGCAATGGAACCGCACTCCAGTACTCTTGCCTGGAAAATCCCATGGATGGAGGAGCCTGGTAAGCTGCAGTCTATGGGGTCACTAAGAGTCAGACATTACTGAGAGACTTCACTTTCACTTTTCACTTTCAGGCTTTGGAGAAGGAAATGGCAACACACTCCAGTATTCTTGCCTGGAGAATCCCAGGGACGGGGGAGCCTGGTGGGCTGCCGTCTATGGGGTTGCACAGAGTCGGACACGACTGAGGTGACTTAACAACAGCAGCACTCTATCATTGACCAAGGCTGACTGAATTGTATATGAATTGTCCACAAGGATTAACACCATTATGACCAAGTGCCCAGGCCATTATTAAATCTTCAGACTCGCTTCAGAAGAAAAGGACTGATTTCTATTCTCAGTAGAGTATCCATAGTAGAGCACCTGGAAGATCATAGGAAAATGAGATGGATGGAGTGGAGAAGAAGCTTTGTCATGAGCTTTGATTAGATGATAGTGAACCCTGGTAAAGAATATGAAACTATTCTGTCTGGAACTAGCAGAGTGTAGTGCTTCCTTAACTACAGTGAGACTGACAGATTTGGAGGGATCAAAAACCACAAGCAGATTTTACCTATTAAGTGAAGGGCAAGTTCTGGAATGATTGGGGTAGAAAAAACTATCCTGTAAATGTTAGAAGGTCCAAACAGGACTTAGTACCCAAAGGGTAGTGCAAAGCAGGCAAACAGTTGCATTAGGGGGCTCAGAAAAGTCCAGGGGGTCCAAACAGCTGGGAAAAGTCCAAGAATTGAGACTCCAAGGGTAAGTCACTCTCAGAAGTTCAGCAGGACAGTTAGGCATGGGTTGGAATCCCAAGCTCATGCTTTCTCCCCATGAGGACTTAGTAGCAGTCCTGTCTAGAGTTAGAGTGAATGTGGCAGTGACGTTCGCCGGGCATCAGATATTTTCTACACATGCCTCTGAAAGTCTGACTTGTTCAGTTAGATAACAGGGGCGCGGAAGGAACTAAGGGCCTAGAAGTGGGCTCTGGATGATGAAATGCCTTCAAATAATGCTGACAGGGAGCACTGATGTGCGTTTGCTGAGGCTGGTCCAGTAAGGAGGTGGACTGGCAGTTATCTGGAGATGTGGTTTGATAAGTGATTGAAGGCTCATGCCTGCTACACTTCAGTTGTATTTGACTCTTTGAGACCCTATGGACTGTAGCCCACCGGGCTCTTCTGTCCATGGGATTCTCAAGGCAAGAATACTGGAGTGGGTTGCCAGGCCTTCCTCCAGGGGATCTTCCCCACCCAGGGATCAAACCCATGTCTCTTACCCCTCCTGCACTGGCAGATGATTTCTTTACCACTAGCGCCTTGGTTCCAAAATGGCTTCTGATTGACCTCTGTTGTCTTGTTATTATCAGACCTGTTTTTTCTTTTCTTTTTTTACCCTCCTAAGGGGTTATTTCGGAGAAGGCAATGGCACCCCACTCCAGTACTCTTGCCTGGAAAATCCCATGGATGGAGGAGCCTGGTGGGCTGCAGTCCATGGGGTCGCTAAGAGTCAGACATTACCGAGAGACTTCACTTTCACTTTTTCGCTTTCATGCATTGGAGAAGGAAATGGCAACCCACTCCAGTTTTCTTGCCTGGAGAATCCCAGGGGCAGGAGAGCCTGATGGGCTGACGTCTATGGGGTCACGCAGAGTCGGACATGACTGAAATGACTTAGCAGCAGCAAGGGGTTATTTACTGCTTAGATGATTGTCTATAAACTTACAGATATTTTGCTTGGATGAAAAGTTTTAATCATTTGATGTTGACAGGTTTAGGCTGATTAGAGCCAAAGGCATAGAGGCACTAGGACACACACATGCTCTTTTGTAGAGTAGGATGAAGACAAGGGTAGGGAACTTGGATTGATGACTTAAGGTTGCAGGCCTGGGTTAACAGCCGTGACCGTGCTGGACAGCTGGGGGATTGTGGAGGCTGTTGGCACTTTGGGGGAGTGGGAAAAACTCAAATAAGGGAAAGAAGGGTTTTGAGAAAAGCCAAAAACAACTGTCTCAAAACATTTGCCCAAGACCAGTTCTGTGTAATAGTAATTCATCAGATGAATGGATGACCCTCTGTTGATGTCCATGCATGTGTGGTGTTATGGTAGATAGAAAACGCACAAACGATGAAATTAGACTGAGATCTACAAATGCCAAGGCATAATGAATGGTGAGATGACCTAAGGGGAAATGAGGACTGTTTGGGGCTGGGGGGGGGGGGGCGTTGTGAGTCATACATTTGCAGAGTCTTACAGAAAGCAAAGGCATAGTTAGGCACAAAAGGAGAAATAAGAGGGAATTGTAACAGGATTCATATGATAAAGGGAAGTAATGAGGTGTTCATAGCAGGTGTTCGGTAAGTGTTACAGGCCTGCTCCACATGGGCCCCAGCTGTCCATTTTACCCAGGAGTATACAGCAGAGCTGTCTTAAGGGCAAGTTCATTTCTGCAACTATATATCCTTTCTGAAAATATAGTTCACTTCTTTTTAACATATGCCATTCATCTAAACATTTCTGTGGGCTGTAAAGGATTCATAAAATTCTTGATGCTGACATACTTCCAGCTATCATTTTGAATCAGATTATTGTTTGAATTACTGCAGAGCTTTGCATAGGAATTTGATTTATTTGTCTTCTACCTTAACTGAAATAAACTTGATATTAGACTTCTGCTTAAGTTAGTCAAATTAATTCTTCTTTAATTCAAGTTCATCTCTGCAGTGGAAAATGACAGGCATTATTGAGTTCTGTTACACATTTAATAAGGAATGTATACTTCTCATCCTTGCGGGAGCAATTTAATACACTGCAGAGCCTGTCAAAATTCAATTCAAGGTTGAATGACTAATGCATAAAAGTCAATTCTGAACCCTATCAGAGATAAAGCCAGTTATTTCTTCTTATCAAGTAGATGGGGCTGCTGTTTGGATCTCTGGTTGCAAAGGCTTAGAACTTCAGGCTTTGCAAAGTTAGAGATGTGAGTGGGTGGAAAACTTGGGCGTTTGAGGAATGGAGTTTGCCTTCAATGAGTCAACAGAGGGAGAGTTCGGTAATTTTGTCCTCTGTGCAGGTAGAATTTCCATAGCCTTTGAAGTCAGGAGCAAACAGTGCAAAACCAAGAGCAGGAGGGAAATATGGAGGGTTTTTTGAAGACTCTTATCCTTCCATCAGTGCTTCTGTAATCCCAAGTTATATGTGTGCTTGACTATGGGTGTGTGTATGTGGGTATATGCTGGGAGGGGTTGAGGGCAGGAGGAGAAGGGGATGACAGAGGATGAGATGGCTGGATGGCATCACTGACTCGATGGATGTGAGTCTGAGTGACCTCCGGGAGTTGGTGATGGACAGGGAGGCCTGGCGTGCTGCGATTCATGGGGTCGCAAAGAGTCAGGCACGACTGAGCGACTGAACTGAACCAAATGTGGGTATATGCACATGAATGTGTGTGCAAATACACAACCATAGTCATAGGTCCTGACACCACAGATAACATCTATTCAACTACTTTTTGAGTATCCATCAGACACTGTTCCTGATGCTGAAGGTACAGGAGTAAAGAAAACACACAAAATATCTCTGCTCTCTGGAGCTTATATTTTAGTGGAGGAAGGCAGTAAATAATAAAAATAATGTTATGTTGCAATTCAGATGTTAGTAGGTGCTATATGGAAAAATAGGGACAGGGGATGAGGAATACTGGGGGAGGTACAACTTCATTAAATAGAACGAGCAGAGAAGGTCAAAGTCACCCAGGTTGAAGTGAATAATTTGGGAGATGAGCATTTTAAGCAGAAGGAGCAGTGATGACAGAAGCCTGGATTCTGGGCATACTGGGTGTGCTGGCAGAACATCCAGAGGGTCCAACGGGTTGGAGCAGAGGGAGTGAGGGGGCATGGTCAGAGATGAGATTAGAGAAATGACAGGGGTCAGGATCCTGTAAGAACTAGGAGGTGATTATAAGGACTCTGTCTTGTGTCCTTACCAGTGAGAGGGAGCCATTGGGAGGTTCTGAGCAGGAATAAAGAGATCTAACTTCCATTTTGTTCCTTGGCTGCTGTGTTCACAATAGACTATAAAGGAGCAAAGGGGATAGTGATGACAGTGCCAAGGAGTGGACTTTGGAGTGAGTGGCAGAGGCAGGTGAAGGACCAGATAACTGGAGGAGAGGAAGCCAGGTTATCAGCAGGATTATCTCCGTGTCTGAGGCTGTTACCTATTGAGGTGACCAGCTGTGTGAGACCTGAGGTTATCCTCCTGCTGACATAGAATGCCTGCTGCCATTGTGCCCACAGAAACCATCGAGGGCACTGGAGAAAAAGCCTAGTGCAATCTGATTGGCATTTCACCTTCTTTATCGACTTGTGCCTGCAGTCCTTCTGGTTAGCCATTTATCCAGGTAATACCTACAGTGAAAATATTAATACAACGCTGATACATTTATTATGAGCTGTCCTCTTCCATCAATATTCTCTATCGGCGGTCTTGAGCATTCCACTCAGTAACTACATTTCTGCTTCTCTTGACATTGTGTTCTTATTTCTTTTGGTGGAAAATGGATTGTTTTAAGAGAAAGTGAGCCGTAAGTAGGCATGCTGCTACTACTAAGTCGCTTCAGTCGTGTCCGACTCTGTGCGACCCCACAGATGGAAGCCCACCGGGGTCTCCCATCCCTGGGATTCTCCAGGCAAGAACATTGGAGTGGGTTGCCATTTCCTTCTCCAATGCATGAAAATGAAAAGTGAAAGGGAAGTCGCTCAGTCGTGTCCGACTCTTAGTGACCCCATGGACTGCAGCCTACCAGGCTCCGCCATCCATAGGATTTTCCAGGCAAGAGTACCGGAGTGGGGTGCCATTGCCGTCTCCGTAAGTAGGCATATTTTATGTCATTTATCCAACCATGTGCCTTTTGCAGATTTTGCATTATACCGAATGTTCTTATATATCAACATTTCTTTCATTAGTAAGTCAAAGCATTTAATTAATTTCTCCCGTGTGGGTAGCAGCTCTATTAATATGTAGAATCTCAGGAAAAGGTATGAAGGGAACAGAATATATAATTGTTTTTTCTTTACAAAACTTACAGAATGTCCTAGCACATACAGATAAATCAGTGGAACAATAATTTTCAAAGCAGCCCACTAAACAGTCCTCTAGCTTACTTCCCAGCAGAAGTGTGAACAGAATTATCCAGGCTTAAACATGGAAGCCATTGTAGAAAGATGGGCATTGATTGAGCCAGATATTTTTTAACGGTTGGGCTTTCAAAATGGTTTTAGAGGTAATTTAAGGAGAGGAAATTCCAGAAGGAGAGAATGACATGAGGTTTCCTGCAGGACATGGTTAAGCCAGTGTCCTTGGAATGGAAGGTGAATGAAAGAGAAAGTTTAGAAATTAACCGAGTTTTTATTGCACCATTGATATGGGGAATTGATATATGGAACTAAGTTGATAGGAAGAACTAAGTCCTCGGATGAACAGTGTGATATAATGAAAACTGATGTTGCCATCTGGGTATGGACTAAGCAGGCGAGGTCTAGCACAGTGTTTGAGGAATGGGAAGGATGTGAAATCAAGTGTGACGCTGAGGATAAAAAAAGCTATGGTGTGGACACAGATGAGGTGGGGCAGGGCATGGTAGCATCGATGGGGAGGATGGAGGGGGTCACAACATGTGGTGAATGAACAAGACAAGGATTAGAGAGGACAAATTTCAAAAGGCAGAATAAGACTGAAAACCTCGCTCTCACCACTGACTCCTCCCTTTCTGTAGTACCTCACATCTGTGCATTTACAAGTTATATAGAATCTATGCTCAAATCATTTAGGAACTAACCACTTCTCATAGCCTCCACCAGCTTGTTTAAGCCATACTTTGTGACCTTGTTTACATCTTTTGATCTTTTTTTTTTGCCTCTTGGTCTCTCCTCTGCCTGCCCTCTGATCTGCTTATAGCCCTGCACAGCTTTTCTCAACCTGGGCACGGATTAACATTTGGGGTCATATCAGTCTTTGTTGGGGGGAGTTGTAGGATGCTTGGCAGCATCTTTATTCATTAGTTATCGGTAGCACACACCTCCCTGCTCCAAGTCATGCCATCAGTAATGCCCCTAGATGTTGCCAAAGTGGTGGGGAATTGCCCCCATTTGGGAACCTCTGAGCAGGAGTGATTCTTAAAAAATTTAGGTCATGTCAAGTTGCTTCATGGCTCAGACTTTCAATGTATTCTCATCTAACCTAGCAAAAAGGCCTAAGGCCCTATGATGACTTAAAAGGCTTTACCTAGTGTGGGCTTACTTCATCCAGCCAAGTAGCTTTTCTCACCTCATCTGGCTGCTTCCTTGCTGTTCCCCAGGTTTCCAGGCACACACTCATGGAAGGGCTTGTCGTTTTCTTGTTTGCATCACCTGGAACCTCCTTCCTCTCCCTTATCTTCAACCTTGCTCCATCACCTCCTTCAGATCTTCTCTTGGAGATCACCTTTTCAGGGAGGACTTTCTTGACCATGAAACTGAACCCCTTCCCTTGTTCTATTTTCTTCACATATTTATCACCATCAAACACGGTTTAAATGACCTATTTTTTAATTTCTTATTTTATCCATTATTTTAGTAGGGTGTCAGCTCCAGGAGGCAGGCTTTACATCAATTTTAGTCTTTTCTAGTACCCAGAACATTATCCGCACACAGTGTAGGCTCCCCAAACACCTGATGGATGGATGAATGGGTAGCAATGGCAGACCAACAAGGGGAAGAGAGTTAAACCATAGGTTTGGTCCGCAGTTGAACCTCTCTGAACTTTCAGAATCTGGGATCTTCTCTCACCCATCTTCTGATACTGCTCTCCACCATAGAGCATACATACGCTGTTGAAGGGATCAAGCAGTGCCAGTCAGCAAACACCCATGCCGGGGCATGTGCCAAATGCAGCAAATGCTATTTAGAAACAAAAGAGCCTCTAATGGAGACATCAGCCATTTGTTAAACAAACCATTAGTTTGGTGGCAGAAGCTGCACATGTGATGAATCTACTAATTTACAAATCATTATTGGACATTAGTTAATTGCCAGATAACTCCATGTCCTAGGAAACACTGGGGAAGACTATTCAAAAGAGACTGGATATCACAGCCCTTAATAATTATGGAGAGTGAATGACTGAGTCCTACATCTTCCTAGTGTTCTGTTACTACTTCCAGAATTATTTCTGAGTTTTCATTTTTAAACAAAAATTAAACACACATGCTGGATGTTTAAATGGAACGTAAATATAAAAAAATTAGGCTTATTGTCTCTCCCTAAGGAGAAGGGGATGACAGAGGATGAGATGGCTGGATGGCATCACTGACTTGATGGGTGTGAGTCTGAGTGACCTCCAGGAGCTGGTGATGGACAGGGAGGCCTGGCGTGCTGCGGTTCATGGGGTCGCAAAGAGTCAGACACGACTGAGCGACTGATCTGATCTGAAAGTCACCTTCCAGATGCATTTTTAGGCATTATCTAAAAATATGACCTAATATATATTCCAGCTATATATAGTAACCATATGTAAATATGGTCATATCTAGGTATCTACTATTGATATAGACTGTATCTATTCATATAGTATACAGTGTGTGTATATACACTATATATTCCAACTATAATAATATGTATTATGTACAGAGTATATATACTACATAATATAAAATGTATCTGTAGTTTGGGTTTTATTTATTTTAGGTATTATACAGATAACAAGATGAATGTGCCTATAAATATACCATGACATAATTTTGTGAGTTTATCTGTAAGGCAGATTCCTAATAGAAACACTTCTGGAAAAAGGAATATTAATAGTATCTAAATAATAGTATCTAAAACTATGAAGCTGCCAAATTTACATTCTGAACAGAACGGTATGAGAGTGTCTGTTTCCCTTCATTTTTTTTTAACCTTTTACACTTTAAAACTTTTTGATCTGTGCCAGGCTGAAGGTTAAAGAAATTATGTCTAATTTTTAAAATTTGCATTTTTAAAATTCTGGGTGAGGTTGAACATATTTTTTCCCATATACCAGTTAGTCTTGTATTTGTGCATGTGTGTGAAGGGGGGTTAACTTTGTCATTCAAAAGCTGTGCCTTTTTAAAGACTATGTTTAAATTCCCCAATAGTTATATATATCTTTCAGTAGGACCTACTGCGATCCATCCTTCTTATTCATTACCTTATAACTAAAATGAAAGGCCTATTCAGTATGTATCTTACTGTTCCTATTATTTATCCCATAGTTTGGTAGATAGTTTTTCTTAGGTATATGGGTATTGTGAAAGCAAGTGCTGTAGTCAGGACCTGGGATGGTAAAGCTAATAGACAAATCTAAAGTGGCAAAATATTGGATATAATGGTTAAAATTTGGATAGGAAAATTATGAAGGAAATTAAGAAGCTTTAAGGATATTTGGAGCTGGTTAAAATAGGCAATTTGCTGAAAACTCAATGCAGATAAAAAATCATATTTGTATATTTTTGGATGCTGCACTGACTTTCGTTTGTGACATTTATGGTAAAATAATGAAAGTTTTTTTTAAAATAGAAAGTCAAGAAATACCTGGAACTACTCATCTCACATGCTAGTAAAGTAATGCTCAAAATTCTCCACGCCAGGCTTCAACAGTACATGAATCATCAACTTCCAGATGTTCCAGCTGGATTTAGAAAAGGCAGAGGAACCAGAGATCAAATTGCCAACACTCGTTGGATCAAAGAAAAAGCAAGAGAGTTCCAGAAAAAACATCTACTTCTGCATTATTGACTATGCCAAAGCCTTTGACTGTGTGGATCACAAGAAACTGTGGAAAATTCTGAAAGGGATAGGAATACCAGACCACCTTACCTGCCTTTTGAAAATCTGTATGCAGGTCAGGAAGCAACAGTTAGAACCAGACATGGAACAAAAGACTGGTTCCAAATTGGGGAAAAAAAGGAGTACGTCAAGGCTGTATATTGTCACCCTGCTTATTTCACTTCTGTGCAGAGTACATCATGAGAAACGCTGGGTTGGATGAAGGACAAGCTGGAATCAAGATTGCTGGGAGAACCATGAATAACCTCAAATATGCGGATGACACCACCTTTAATGGCAGAAAGCAAAGAAGAACTAAATTGCCTCTAGATGAAAGTGAAAGAGCAGAGTGAAAAAGTTGGCTTAAAACTCAACATTCAGAAAACTTAAGATCATGGCATCTGGTCCCATCACTTCATGGCAAATAGATGGGGAAACAATGGAAACAGTGACAGACTATTTTTTTGGAAGAAAACCTATGACCAACCTAGATACCATATTAAAAAGTTGAGACATTACTTTGCCTACAAAGGTCCATCTAGTCAAAACTATGGTTTTTCCAGTAGTCATGTATGGATGTGAGAGTTGGACTATAAAGAAAGCTGAGCACCGAAGAACTGATGCTTTTGAACTGTGGTGTTGGAGAAGACTCTTGAGGGTCCCTTGGACAGCAAGGAGATCCAACCAAATGAAATTTCCAAAGGAAATCAGTCCTGAATGTTCATTGGAAGGACTGATGCTGAAGCTGAAACTCCAAAACTTTGGCCACCTGATGCGAAGAACTGATTCATTGGAAAAGACCCTGATGCTGGGAAATATTGAAGGTGGGAGGAGAAGGGGACGACAGAGGATGAGATGGTTGGATGGCATCACCAACTCAATGGACATGAGTCTGAGCAAACTCAGGGAGTTGGTGATGGACAGGGATGCTTGGTGTGCGGCAGTCCATAGGGTCGCAAAGAGTCAGACATGACTGAGGAACTGAATTGAACTGAATGAATGCTTTTAATACCTGTTATTCATTAAGATCTGCTATTATTTTGCTTATTATTACTCTACCAATGTTGATATTTTCCTTGTAAAGAGTTAGCCCAGAGTGATGGTACGGGGAGGGAGGATGGAGGAGGGTTCAGGATGGGGAACACGTGTATACCTGTGGCAGATTCATGTTGATATATGGCAAAACCAATACAATATTGTAAAGTTAAAAAAAAAAAAAAAAAAAAGAGTTAGCTTAAGGGTGATTTAAAAAAAATATTCTGGAGCCTATTAGTTTTTTCCTTCCTTGGAGCAAATATTTTATGAAGCCATCAGAAAAATAGAAATTATATTCTAGACTTCCACTTAATTTTCTGGGTAAATGATTTTAAAATATGCAGTGACATAGTCCTTATATTGAATAAACTTAATATTTAGGATAATTTTTCAGGTCAAATATTCCTTACAGTTGAGTATATCATACATATCAGATGTTAAAGTCTGCTTTTCAAGCAATGAAAACCTTTAAGCATTGCTGATATATTTTAAATAAATATGTGTATTTCATCTTTATTTCCATCTTAAAAGTAACTAAAAAACTGTTAGGCTCCATGACCAATTGTTGTAAAATCATCATTGCCCCCATTTTTGTTTGTAGTTTTAAAGTATAAATCTGTGAAGATGATGTATGAATATAAAGATGATCTCTTTACAACCTACAGTTCTTAAAGGAATATACTAGAATATTAGAGAAAAAATAGTATAATGTTGAATTCTTATCTAAAGTGTTGGAGGAGAAAGTGAGCTTAGGAAAAAGATAATATGGTATCGAAGTGTGAGGTAGGAAAAAAAAAATTAAGCACTGGGGCCAAGAGAATAGATCAGAGCAGTTTCCATTATTTCCTGGCAACAATTCTTTTAATTAAGGGGGAAAAAAATGAAAACAGAAAACCGTGGAAGCATAGCTGCTTTAGATTGAAGGTGAAAGAGGACAGAAACAAAATGTGCTTAGCAGACAGGCCATTCAAGTTTGACTTGTCTGTAGTATTTCTAATTTTAAACTTCATATTCTTTCCTGAATTGATAAAATATCTTTGTATTATGAACTAGAAAAACAAAGTGAATTTTCTTTAAAAATCCAAAACATTTTATTTCTTATCTGGTATATGGAAAGTTTAACCAAAAAGATGGAAAGCTTAAAAGCCTTAGAACATTTATCTAGTGCACAGCTGATTGTTAGACATAAATGTTCTTTCTAGTCATACGGTAAGTAGTTTTATGTAGAGATTTTATTCATTTCTAGGCTCTCAGTCTAGTATTCCTTGTCCATGGTTTTGTTAGTTAATAGATCACTTCTTGCCTGGGGCTCCAGACCCTCCAGACCCCCGGGATCCCTTTCCCACATCTTTATGCCCTTCCCCTGGCCAGTCCCTGATGACTCTCTTTCCTGTACATTGGCTACTGAAAACTGCCCAAAGCATCTGTGCTGATGTGTGTGTGTTAGGGAACAGACACACACACACACACACACACACACCCCCACCCACCCCTGAAAGCACTGGGAAGTTTATATCTTCCAGAGCAGCCCCTAGGTCATGACTGAGGGCTTTGAAAGTCCAGCTGCCTTGCCTGTAGCTGAGACAAACTCTGAGTTATAATTCACATCCCAGAGCTTTCCTGGGGGTCAGGCTAAAGGCCAGCATTTTATCTTTCTCCCCTTTTCTGTCCTGCTTCCTGGTCTCTTCCTGATTTCCTCTAGGAGCAGTTCCTTAATATACCACCAGCGTGAAAAATCTCACGGTTTACTTGCAAGCAACCTGATTTAAGAGATTTAGTTGAGTCAGACTTTTTCTTCCTGCTTTCCCTTTTTGGACTCCCTCAGTTAATAAACAGTAGTACCTTACCCATGAATGACTGAACTACAATGTCAGATTTTCTTATTGGTAATCTCATTTGGAGAATTATGTAATCGATCAAAGGGGCCAGCCAGTTACCCACCCCACTCACAGGTAGGAAACAATGGTCCAAGTGATTTACTCAAGCTCATGGAGCAAACAGGACTGGAATGACTGTTTTCTGATGTTTCATTTTGTGCTCTCTTCACCATTTGGTGTCTCTAGAACTACTGTGGCCCAGACCCCTGTAGGCACAAAAGAAAACAAGTTCCCCTTTTGCTTTTAGACCTGTATTGGCCAATGTTGTTGTTTAGTCTCTCAGTTGTGTCCAACTCTTTGTGACCCCGTATACTGCAGCACGCCAAACCTCTGTCCCTCAGCATCTCCCGAAGTTTGCTCAAGTTCATGTCCGTTGCACTGGTGATACCATCCAGCCATCTCACTCTCTCATGCCCTCTTCTCCTTCTGCCCTTAATTTTTCCCAGCATCAGGGACTTTTCCAGTAAGTCAGCTGTTGACATCAGATGACCAAAATACTGGAATTTCAGCTTCAGCATCAGTCCTTCCAGTGAGTATTCAGGAATGATTTCTCTTAAGATTGACTGATTTAATCTCCTTGCTGTCCAAGGGACTTTGAGGAATTTTCTCCAGCACCACAGTTTTAAGGTATCAATTCTTCTTCTCTCTGCCTTCTTTATGGCAGCTCACAACTGTATGTGACCCCTGGGAAAACCATAGCCTTGACTATATGGACCTTTGTCAGCAGAGTAATGTCTCTGCTTTTCAACACACTGTCTAGATTTGCCATAGCTTTCCTGCCAAGAGGCAATTGAGTTCTGATTTCATGGCTGCAGTCACCAACTGCAGTGATTTTAGAGCCCCAAAAGAGGATATCTGTCACTACTTCTACCTTTTCCCCCTCTATTTGCCATGAAGTAATGGGGCTGGATGCCACAGTCTTAGTTTTTTTAATATCTAGTTTTAAGCTGGCTCTTTTACTCTCCTCCTTCACTCTCATCAAGAGGCTCTGTAGTTCCTCTTTGCTTTCTTCTATTAGAGTGCTATTATCTGCATATCTGAGATTGTTGATGTTTTCCCCACCTGTCTTGATTCCAGCTTGTAACTCATCCAGCCTGGCATTTGATGTGCTCAGTGTATAGATTAAACAAATAGGGTGACAGCAGATGCCCTGTTGTACTCCTTTCTCAATCCTGAACCAATCAGTTGTTCCATACAGGTTTATAACTATTGCTTCTGGACCCACATACAGGTTTCTCAAAAGACAGGTAAGATGGTCAGGTATTCCTATCTCTTTAGGAGCTCTCCACAGCTTATTATGAACCACACAGTCAAAGTCTTTGGCATAGTCGATGAAACAGATAGATGTTTTTTTCTGGAATTCCCTAGTTTTCTCCATGATCCAGCAAATGTTGGCAATTTGATCTCTGGTTCCTCTTCCTTTTCTAAACCCAGCTTGGACATCTGGAAGTTCTTGGTTCTGAAGTTGAGCTGAAGTTGAGCATGCAAGATTTTAAGCATAACTTTACTAGCATGGGAGATGAGTGAATTGTCCGATGATTAGCATATTCTTTAGTATTGGCCAATACAGCAGCCCATATCCACATGAAAGTGAAAATGTTAGCTGCTCAGTCATGTCTGACTCTTTGTGACCCCATGGACAATAGCCTGCCAGTCTCCTCTGTCCATGGGATTCTCCATGCAAGAATACTGGAGTGAGTTGCCATTTCTTTCTCCAGGGGATCTTCCTTACCCAGCGATTTAACCCGGGTCTCCTGCATTGCAGGTGGATTCTTTACCATCAGAACCACAAGGGAAACTCCCATATTCAATGAGGCTATTTGAATTTAATTTTAAATTAATTAAAATTGAAATAAATATTCAGTTCCTCAGTTGGACTAACCACATTTCAAATACTAATACTGCACATCATCATAGAAGGTTCTATTGGACAGCAGGGCAAGATAGTTCTGGACACTTTACACATAAACAGTTGAAAGAATTTTTCTCTTTATGTCATTGATTGATTTATGTTCTTTCTCCATCTTCTTTGCCTTTCCTTCTCCTCTTCACTTTGCTCTGTTTGCACATACAGACTGACATAGGATGGTTTTCTCTGTGTAAACAATCTTGGGATTGATGCCAGGGTGAATTGCTACTTTTGTATTTAACATTACTAGCATCTGAATTTTCATAAAACACATCATGATGGTTCTTTTCATCTGTCAGTTTGACTGGGCTAAGGGGCTGCAGTCCATGGGGTCGCGAAGAGTCGGACAGGACTGAGCGACTTGACTTTCACTTTTCATTTTCATGTATTGGATAAGGAAATGGCAACCCACTCCAGTGTTCTTGCCTGGAGAATCCCAGGGACGGGGGAGCCTGGTGGGCTGCCGTCTGTGGGGTCGCACAGAGTCGGACACGACTGAAGCGACTTAACAGCAGCAGCAGCAGCAGCAAGGGGATACCCTGCTAGTTGGTAAAACATTATTTCTGGATGTGTCTGTTGAGGGTGCTTCCAGGAGAAACTAGCGTTTGATTTAGTAGACAGAGTAAAGCAGATGGCCCTCGCCAGTGCTTATGGGCATCACCCATCCCCTTGAGAGCCTGAAGAGAACAAAAAGGCATAGGAAAGGAAGGCTTGAGCTGTCTGCTGGAGCTGAAACACCCCTCTCCCCCTGCTTCCAAACATCAGCGCTTCTGGTTCTCAGGCCATTGTATTTGACTAGGTCTTGGATCATTGGCTCCCATGACCTTGGGATTTGGAAAAGAACTACACTACTTGCTTTCTTGGGCTCCGAATTACAGATGGCAGATCATGGGATTTCTCAGCCTCCAGAACTGCACGCAACAATCCCTAAGAATAAGTCTCTTTCTGTGTTTCAATATGCATCTTGCTGGTTCTGTTTCTCTATAGAAACATGACTGTTACACACAAACTAGATGGGTTTTTAGTGACCACAAATCACATGTGATTAGAGAAGAAACTTCCCCAAGGACCTAATTTTTCTCTGTCTGAAATACTTGGGAAATAATTCCTGCTTTTTTGCCTTCCACCAAGATGTGGAATTTGAGTGAAATTATGGAAATTTCATGATTATATTCTTTGCAGCCAAATATGGAGAAGCTCTATACAGTCAGCAAAAACAAGACTGGGAGCTGACTGTGGCTCAGATCATGAACTCCTTATTGCCAAATTCAGACTTAAATTGAAAGAAAGTAGGGGGAAAAAAAAGAAAGTAGGGAAAACCACTAGACCATTTAGGTCTAGTAACCTAAATCAAATCCCTTAAAATTATACAGTGGAAGTGGCAAATAGATTCAAGGGATTAGATCTGAAGAACTATGGACGGAGGTTTGTGACATTGTACAGGAGGCAGTGATCAAGACCATCCCCAAGGAAAACAAATGCAAAAAGGCAAAATGGTTGTCTGAGGAGGCCTTACAAATAGCTATGAATAGAAGAGAAACTAAAGGCAAAGGAGAAAAGGAAAGATATACCCATTTTGAAGAACAGCAAGGAGAGAGAAAGCCTTCCTCAGTATTCCATGCAAAGAAATAGAGGAAAACAACAGAATGGAAAAGACTAGAGATCTCTTCAAGAAAATTAGAGATACCAAGGGAACATTTCATGCACAGAGGGCACAATAAAGGACAGAAATGGTAGGGACGTAACAGAAGCAGAAGCTGTTAAGAAGAGATGGCAAGAATACACAGAAGAACTGTACAAAAAAAGAGCTTCATGACCCAGATAACCATGATGGTGTAATCACTCACCTAGAGCCAGACATCCTGGAATGTGAAGTCAAGTGGGCCTTAGGAAGTATCACTATGAACAAAGCTAGTGAGGTGATAGAATTCCATTTGAGCTATTTCAAATCCTAAAAGATAATGGAGTGAAAGTGCTGCACCCAATACACCAGCAAATTTGGAAAGCTCAGCAGTGGCCACAGGACACTGGAAAAGGTCAGTTTTCATTTCAATCCCAAAGAAGGGCAATGTCAAAGAATGTTCAAACTACCGCACAATTGTACTCATCTCATATGCTAGCAAAGTAATGCTCAAAATTCTCCAAGCCAGGCTTCAACAGTATATGAACTGTGAACTTCCAGATGTTCAAGCTGGATTTGGAAAAGGCAGAGGAACCAGAGATCAAATTGCCAACATCCGCTGGATCATTGAAAAAGCAAAAAAATTCCGGAAAGCACATCTACTTCTGCTTTATTAACTGTGCCAAAGCCTTTGACTCTGTGGATCACAAAAAACTGTGGAAAATTCAAGAGATGGAAATACTAGACCACCTGACTTCCCTCCTGAGAAATCTGCATCATGTTAAGAAGCAACAGTTAGAACTGGACATGGAACAATAGACTGGTTCCAAATAGGGAAAGGAGTATGTCAAGGCTGTATATTGTCACCCGGATTATTTAACTTATATGCAGAGTACATCAAGCAAAATGCCAGGCTAGATGAAGCACAATCTGGAATCAAAATTGCTGGGAGAAATATCAATACCCTCAGATATGCAGATGACACCACCCTTATGGCAGAAAGTAAAGAGGAACTAAAGAGCCTCTTGATGAAAGTGAAAGCGGAGAGTGAAAAAGTTGGCTTTAAAACTCAATTAAAAAAACTAAGATCATAGCATCTAGTCGTATTGCTTCATGGCAAGTAGATGGGGAAAAGAATGGAAATAGTGAAAGACTTTATTATTTTGGGGCTCCAAAATCACTCAGATAGTGACTGCAGCCATGAAATTAAAAGACACTTGTTCCTTGGAAGAAAAGCTATGACCAACCTAGGCAGCATATTAAAATGCAGAGATGTTTGCCAACAAGGGTCCATCTAGTCATATCTATGGTTTTTCCAATAGTAATGTAAGGATGTGAGAGTTGGACCATAAAGAAAGCTGAGCATCAGAGAATTGATGCTTTTGAACTGTGGTGTTGGAGAAGACTCTTGAGAGCCCCTTGGACTGCAAGGAAATCCAACCAGTTCATCCTAAAGGAAATCAGCCCTGAATATTCATTGGAAAGACTGATACTGAAGCTGAAACTCCAATACTTTGGTCACCTGATGCAAAGAACTGACTCATTGGAAAAGACCAAGATGCTGGGAAAGATTGAAGGCAGGAGGAGAAGGGAACAATAGAGGATGAGATGGTTGGATGGCATCATGGACTCAGTGGACTTCGGTCAGAGCAAACTCCAGGAGTTGGTGATGGATAGGGAAGCCTGGTATGCTGCAGTCCATGGATGCACAAAGTTGAACACAACTGAGCAACTGAACTGAACTTGTGGAAATTAATGAAAGCATGGAGAGTGAATGTAAACAGTTCTAAAATGTGTCTTTGAGTTTGTTTTTTCATGCACAATATAAGCCCATGGGATCATTTTTTGATTTTAATGATATGTTGTTATTTAACAAACAGAAAACTGTCATTTCTTACAAAATCAACACATTTTTTTTTCCTGAAAAAACTGAGATTTAGAAAAAATGACAAACATTTTGGTGTTAACTTTTCCATATGCATTATCAACTAAGACAGTCAATTTTTTTCTCTGAAGTAGAGTGAAACAAAGAACAGCATCAAACATTGGTGGAGTGACAGAGATCCCAAATGAAGCGGGAGGAGGGGATACTTGATTATGAGAATTTGGAGGCTGCCTTGGAAGACCACAGTCTTCACACGTGGTACAGCAGTAAAGAACCCGCCTGCCAATTAAAGGAGATCCAAGAGACGCAGATTTGATGCCTGTGTCAGGAAGATCCCCTGGAGTAGAAAATACAACCCTCTCCAGTATTCTTACCTGGACAATTCCATGGACAGAGGAGCCTTGTGGGCTAGAGCCCATGGGGTTGCAAAGAGTCACACATGACTGAGCACACACACACAAACCCGGAGGCCCCCAGGGCAAGGTTTCAGGAGAAGGTGGGAGAATAAGAAGTTGAAAGTTGTCTCCATCTCTAGTGGCAGGTATTTTTTGATAATGGAAGTAAATCTAGATACTAGTTGTTCTTCAGTCACTAAGTCATAGGTACTAGTAGCTTAAAAAATTTAACGCTGAAATGAAAATGAATTGTTTATAGTTAATTTAGATAGAAATTCACCCGCTTCTCTCTACAAGCACTTTTAAAGTGAGATGCAGTTGAATATAGCATATAGCAATGGAGCCAACAGAAAACATTATGTGTCTTGGAAAAAAACGAAGATTTACTTATTTTCAGAAATCCTGCAACACCCAGAAAAGTTACCAGTAGTTTCAACTACTGTGATTAGAGACCTGTTATTAGGACAAAATAATTTATCTTAAGGCTTGGTAAATATAGCACAATAAGTTACAGAATGCTAAAACGAATAAGGGTAACTGAAATCACATTCCTCTGTTGAGAATAATGCTGCATAATGAGGACAAAGAAAAATACATTAAAAGAAAATTATTTTTCATATTTGTTTACTTTTTAGTTTAATGAGATGACTCACTTGCTTGTTTACTTGTAATTTGGTCTAATGAGATGGCTGTAAGAGCAGTCCTTACTTCACCTAAGTAAATTTGGGACCTGAAAGTGCTAGTGAGATCATTTCCCAGTCTTAATTGAAGATAGTAAGATGTAACACCTCTGTATGCAAAAGGAAAATGAACTAATGGGGAGATCACTTGATATTATTCAAGAGAAAGGGTACTATTTTGTGTGTGTGTGTGTTTAATGCGGACCATTTTTAAAGTCTTTACTGAACCTGTTACAATACTGCTTCTGTTTTGTATTTTAGTATTTTGGCTGTGAGGCATGTGGGATCTTAGTTCCCCAGCCAGGGATCAAACCCTCACTCTCTGCATTACAAGGCAAAAATCTTAAAACACTGGACCACCAGGGAAGTCCCAGGTACTATTTTTAAGAGAAAGGATAGTTGTATCTACCAAGAGGAATGAGAAAGCAGGGAAAACTACATTGTTCTGAATAAAAAACGTAGAGTTGGAGGGATGGGGTCAGGAGGAGGAGTGGTATTGCTTCTGAGAGTTCAAGAGGCAGAGCAAGGTGTTCAGGAGTCATGTGGGGAAAAGGTGCAAAGGGGGAAAGCGGTGGTAGAGGAGTTGGAGGCGGGAGTGTCACATCTTCATTATCTAATGTTGGGTACAAACCACTTGCATATAGTATAGTGACATAATCATTTATTAGGCTCCCAGATTCTGAGAGTCAGATTTGGTTGGACAGTTGCCATTCTGGTCTGTGTGATTGTGGTCATCTGTAGGCTGGGGCTGTGTTCACCTGGAAGCCTGACTGTGCTGGAAGACTTGCTAGCATAGTCAGTATATCAGTGCTGGCTGTTGGCTGGAGGCCTCAGTTCACCACCTGGGCCACTCCATGGAGCTGCTCAAGTGTTTGCATGACATAGTAGCTGGTTTTTCCCAAGACAAGCAATCCTAGAGGCCACGGTGGAGTTATAATGGCTTTTATGACTTAGCCTCAGAAGCAGCACACCAGTACTTTCACTACTGATAGCTCAGAAGCAATGGCACCCCACTCCAGTACTCTCACCTGGAGAATCCCATGGACAGAGGAGCCTGGTAAGCTGCAGTCTATGGGGTCGCTAAGAGTTGGACACGACTGAGCGACTTTACTCTCACTTTTCACTTTCATGCATTGGAGAAGGAAATGGCAATCCACTCCAGTGTTCTTGCCTGGAGAATCCCAGGGATAGCAGGGCCTGGTGGGCTGCTGTCTATGGGGTCGCACAGAGTCGGACATGACTGATGTGACTTAGCAGCAGCAGCAGCAGCAGCTCAGAAGCAGCTCTAATTCAGTGTGGGAGGGGAATACACAAGGAGAGAGGTGTGCCTGGAAATACGGATCCTTGCAGGGGGCCACAGGAGGCTCTCTACCATGGGAGGGAACTACAGAGATACTTCATAGGCATTTAGAAGTCAGTTGTACCTGTAGTAACATGTAGCTGTTTCCCAGACTTCTCACCCAATTTTCAGTAAAGCTAAAACACTCACGAATGGCTCATGAAGTAGGGTTTGCTTTTGAAGCCAGCTTTAAGTGGGCTGGAGATGAGAAGTGAGGCTGCCCACAGTTTTGTCCACATCTCAGTTACATATATATTTTGACATTTTTCCTTACATGAAGTGGTGAGTCTGAATTATATTTGTAGGAACACTTATAAAAGTGGTGGGAGTATCTAAGATTTCTTTCTTGTCCTCTTCTAAGCCACAGATCACTTTTGTTGTGTTGCCTGAAATTACAGTGAGAGCATCTAGTTGTTTTCTTTCTCCTGGGCCATGTTCATCTGAAGGTGAACACATTTCTTCTATATTTGACCTTTTATATTGAAATCATAAAAGCAGTGGGGGGAAATTCTCTCCAACCCCATTTTGGCCATATTGACATCCTCAGAGAGCCTCCTCTTCCATGAACACTTTCCTTCCGACCTCCTTTCGCTGATATGAGGCAGAGGAGAAATAAGAGACTTGAGGAGTCAGAACAAGAGATCTGAAGAGCAAAGGAGGCCGTGTCTTACTGGACAGTGCTCTGTATGGGTGGAACCTCTCTCTTCAGTTCATGTTCGTCCGCTGTTTCATGGGCAGATGATTAATTCTGGAGAATGAGCTGCTCATCAAAAATAAAACTAAAGAAAGGTAAACGTAGGGGAAACAAGTCTGATGCCATTGTGAAAAGGGCTGGGTGTCTGCTATGACTGTTTCAGGTTTAGTCGAGGATGATTTGCACAGTTACTGGGCTTTGCGACTGCACTTGGTGGCACAAAGCTCCGTGAATAGTTCTCCCCAAACTGTTATTGTGAACTGATGAAATGCTTAATAGCGTTTCCCTTTGGAACTCATTTTAACAGAGCTACTATTGTGATGAGGAGAATGTACTAAACACATAGTCTAATATCCATTTGATTTTCTGCTGTGGAGAATTACTGCAAAGGTACCAGAGCAGTTTGATCATCACAGGGAGACTTATTTTCAGCTTTGTCAAGCTGTGTATTGAGTTGCTTTGCCTTCATTTAAACATTAAGTTCTGAAGTTAATTTCCAGTACATCCAGGGAAAAGACTCCTTGGTGTAAAGCAAAAAGCTACAAAAATGTGGTAAATTTAGTTCCCTCAAAGACTTTGAATTAAATTTAAATTCAATTAACACATTGAATGTCTGCAGGGAGCATGGCATGGTACTAGGTACTAGAATTTGAACTAATGCAGAGGTTCAAGAGGGTTTCCAAGTTAATGTGATGAGTTTGGATGGAGAAAAATCAATCATTTAGACTGCAGTCTTTTTGGAATCTACATTTCCTTGGGTAAATTCTCAAAATACTGTTCAATTTCGGTACTCCCTGGGAATGAAGCGAGGAGAGCAGAAACCATTCTTTCTTGGGCCTTAAATTTAGAATGAAGGAATATTTCGTATTGCTTTAATAAATGGTTTAAATAATAAAAACTTGAGCAAATGATAGCGTTACTTTTAGAAAGACACAAGGAAGACTCCTGCTATACACAGAAGTTAACATTTCAGATTTAGAACATATTTACGCTTTAAAATATTATTCTACAAAATAAGCTGAATAAAGGGTATTACTTTTAGTATCATCAGGACCCAGGAATGCTTTAGGAGAAGAGCACAATGAGTCTTAGAACTACTAAAATTTACCAAGAAATGTGCCAAATTCAGCAAAATAGGTCCACCTATATGTCTTCAGAGCCCTCCTTACCTGAAAATGTTTTAAACACCTGCAGGTCATTTTTCCCTGCCAAAATCAGACAGGCTTAAAAAGAAAGCAGATGTGATGAGTCCCTTTCTTGGGATGAAAGCCCATACTTTGTCTGCTGCTGACGCCAGCATCTGTCCATAGCCGGTCCCCAGACACTAACTGTTTCTTTGTCTCTGTTATATTCTCTGTCCTGTTGATCCTGTGGGATTCTTTCAAAAGGTTTTAACTTAAGTCAGTATCATTTATTGAAAAGAACTTGCTTTCCCACTATACTCTGGTGGTGCTTTTGTTGTAGATTAGCGGACTATATGTTGGGTTGGCCAAAAGTTCATTTGGGTTTTTCCATAACATCTTAATGGAGAGACCTGAACAAATCTTTTAGTCCACTCAATGTTTGTGGGTCTGTGGTCTATTTTGTTTCATTTTCCTGTTTGTCTGTTCCTGCATCCATCCTATACCACCTTAACTACTGTGACTTCATTTTAATCCTTGCTACCTGAGAGACCTCTAACAATTTTTCTCAAGGTTGTTTTGAGTATTCTTAGGACTTTTTATGTCGATGCAAATTTTAAAGCTTATCAATCTCATCCATGACAATAAAACCCTGGTGGGATTTTAGTTGGAATTGCATTTAATCTATAGAGCAAGTAGAGGAAATCTGAAACTTAATAATATCTTCCAATCCACAAACAGGGTACATATTATCATTTACTTAAATAGTTTTCATTTCTCTCATAAATACTTTCTAGATAGAAGTCTTGTATAACTTAGATATATTCCGGGTATTTTGTTTTTTTTTTCCATGCTACTGTGACGGGTAGAATTTAAAAACTTATTTTCCAGTGTTTGCTCAGAAATGGCAAGGCAATGCAAAATTTTGTATATTGCGTTTGTGTCTAGAGACTTTCCTAAATTCACTTAATTTTAATATTTTGCATCTAGACCCTTTTGGATTTTCTATGTACAAAACTATGTTACCTGCAGATAATGGCAATAAATGCTTTCATCTTCTGATCTTTATGCCTTTTATTTCTTTTCCTTGCATTATTGTACCAGCTAGGATCTCCAATTCAGAGTTGAGCAAATGAGGTGGTTGCAAATATGTCCTACTACTGATTTCAAGGACAATGATTTTAATATATCGTTGTTGTTTTAATGTATTGTTGTTGTTGACATCACTAAGTCATGTCTGACTCTCTTGGGACCCCATGAACTGTAGCCCACCAGGCTCCTCTATCCGTGGGATTTCCCAGGCAAGAATACCGGAGTGGTTTGCCATTTCCTTCTCCAGGGGATCTTCCCAACCCAGGGATCGAATCTGTGTCTCCTGCATTGCCAGATAGATTCTTTACCACTGAGCCACCAGGGAAGCCCCAGGACAATGATTTTAATATTTTACTGTAAAGTATGATGTTTATTCTAACTTTTGTAGATAAGGGGGTAATTTTTATGGTATTTATTTCAATTATAGTATCTTCATTTTTTTTCTGCAGGTAATTTTTTTTTTCTTTAGCCTATTTTTCTTCAGTGAAACACTGGGTCCTCCCACACCCTATAACAATCTTATAAAATGCTTCTCAATACAGTTTTTCACATGGTCAAATCTGTCAGTTAATTAGCTCAATTTTTTGTTTTTGTTTTTATCTTCCTGAAGATTGCATTCCTGCTGGTTACTTCTGGTCCTTCCTTTTACCCTCATTCTGGGGATTCTCATGCTTTCTCCTGATTTTCAGTAATGCGTCTGGTTCACTCGCTCTCTTTTTTCTTGGCTCCCTCCCTGGTTTCTGTGTAGAATAATTCTAACAGTTGCCTCTGGGAACCTGTGCTCACCATAGAGCCGGTGCCAGGGCAGGTCTGTGGGAGCCTTGCTGGAGAAAGCTGAGTTTACTCTGAGCAACGGGGCTTTAAGACAGAAAGTGTGGGTGGTGGCAGGAGGTGGAGGGGAATCAAGAAGAAACCAAAGAAAAGTGGAAGCTGCCATGCTCGATTCATGACAGTTCTGAGGCTGTTTTGATTTGTACAAAATCTCATCAGTACCATATTTGACTTTGTATTTTGTATACCATTTTCCAAAATGGCAGAAGCATATTTTAAAAAGGAAAGTCAAGCAAAGCATTTGTGAAGTTTCTGGAAATCACTGGGATTCTTGAAAGTTTGTAAATATGAGTATTGATTCAACAAATAGCTAGCCAGTCTTTTGTGTGCCAGGCATCAGTGAAAAAACTGGACATAAATCTCTGTCTTCATGAAGCAAGACTGACAATAAACATGATAAATTAGTTTCATAGAATGATAGATGGTGTTTGAGTGATTAGGAGTCCTGGACAGGATACAAATGCAAAGTACAATTTCAAGTTAGGTGGTGAGGGTGAGCTTCACTGAGGAGGTGATATTTGAGCAGAGATTTGAAGGTGGCAGGTGAGTTAGATATGGATGTATCGTATCTGTGGATGGAGAGGAGCGCTGCAAGCAGGGGAAGCATGTCTGGCGTGTTTGGGAACAGAGGAAGTCCATGTGGCTGAAGCTGAGTGGGCAAGAGCATGCAGTTGTCCAGGTTCCAGGACCATCCACAGATGCTCAAGTCCTTTACATAAAATGATGTAGTACAGTCAGCCCTCTGCATCAATGGGTTCTGCGTGCAAGAGATGAGGTCAGAGAGGTGATGGGCGGTGACCCCTGTTGAGTCTCTTAGGATATTATAAGTACCTGGGCTTTCATTCTGAGTCAAACAGGAACTCTTGGTAGATTTGAAGTAGAGGAATGACATGATCTGACTTGTGTTTTTGGAGGAGGAGATTTCATTTTTTAAAAGTGAAGTATAGTTAATTTACAATGTTGTGTTTTGGGTATACAGCAAAGTGATTCATATATATATACACACACACAAATATATATACAGATACAAATATATACAGATTCATATATATACAGATATATATATCCACAAACATACATATAGAAACACAGAGACATATGTGTGTGTGTGTGTATATATATATATATAATTCTCTTTCAGATTGCTTTATTTTATAGGTTATTGCAAATAGTAGTGTGTATGTGTTAATCCCAAATTCCTAATTGATTCCTCCTCTCTTTTTGGGAACCACAAGCTCATGTTCTATGTCTGTGGCTCTACTTTTGTTTTATAAATAATTTCATTTGTATCATTCTTTTTAGATTCCATGTATGCGATATCATGATATTTGTTTTTCTCTTTCTGATTTACTTCACTCACTATGATAATCTTTAGGTTGGGTCCACTTATATTGCTGCAAATGGCAATATTTCATTCTTTTTATGGCTGAGTAATATTCCACTGTGTGTGTGTGGGTATAATCTTATTCATCTGTTCTATTGATGGACATCTGGTTTGCTTCCCTGTCTTGGCTGTTGTAAATAGTGCTGCTAAGAACATAGCTGTATGTGTATCTCTTGGGATTCCTGGATCATATGGCTACTATTTTTTGAAGTGATCACTTTGGATGCTGTGTGGCTAAGAGCCAATAGGGGCCAAGGGCCAGAAGGTATATAGGGCTGGTAAGAAGCTACTGAAATAATTCTGATAGGCGGCCCCAATAAAAATGTATGGCAAAACCCACCACAATATTGTAAAGTAATTAGCCTCCAATGAAAATAAATTAATTTAAAAAAATGGCAGCCTTGTAGGTGGTGAGAAGTGGCTGGGTCACCCTGCCAAACTTGGTGGCTTATCATTATCCTTTTTTCTGTGGGTTGGCCACTGGTTCCTCTGGTAGTTTCTTCTGGACTCGCTCATGTGGGTGCATTCACTAGAAGACTGAGTGGTTTAAAGGTCCAAGACAGTCTTCTTCACTTGTTAAGGATCCTTGATTTTCCTCCACCCAGCTGCTCATCCTCCAGTACTAAACCAGTCCTCTTCTGCAGTGAGGTGGGGGGTTTCAGAGCAGTGTTCCAGAAGAGGGAATGCGGTGCTGCAAAGTCCTCACCTAAAAAAGTCTCATAATATCATTTCTGCCACATCCTGTTTTTTCCAAACAGGTCACGAGAGCAGTCTGGTTATAATGGGTGGGAAAATAGATCCATCTCTAGATGAGAAGGGCAGGAAAGTCACATTGCAAAGGGACCTGCATAGCAGGATAGAAAGAATTTGTATCCATATTTTCAGTCCACCAAAATGCATTTAGTATTTTTGAGTGTGGAGGCTGGGTATGTGATGTGAGAGTAAGAAACACGAAGTGTGGCTCTGAAATTTTGGGTTTAAGCAACAGGCAAAAAGGAGTTGTCACAATGAAGATGGGGGAAGACGGGGTAGATGGAGTTTGTGAGAAAAGCAGGATCCAGGCAGGGAAACTGGGGGACAGCTCTGTGCATCAGCACTCAGTCTGCAGTTCCATATGAAGCCAGATTCTGTCTGAGGCAGGATCTCCTGCCCTAGGCAAGGACTAGCTTTCGAGATGGGGAGTCTGAGCAAGAATAGGATCATTCGTGGGTAGCATTAGCTCAGTGAAAAGGGGGCAAGAGAAGGCCTCTGCATGGAAAGTGAACCCTGATGTAGAGATGGTGTCCTGATTGTGGACAGGAAGAAGCAAATGGGCCACAGGCAGGTTCCCGGAGGGAGTTTCGCAAGACAGCCTAGGGGTCCAGTGCTGCGGAAGTGGACAGAACAGCCTTGAGGGAAGATTGAGAGGACTGCTCAGATAACCACTCCTTGGAAATAAGGATCAATACTTATGTTCACCCCACACTGTTGTTCCCCTGTGGATCCAGAGTTCTTAATGAAAAGATAGAGACGAGAGCGTGATTCTTGGTGTTCAGCTGCTAAATCGTGTCCAACTTTTAGCGACCCCATGGACTGCAGCACGCCAGGCTTCCCTGTCCTTCACCATCTTCTGGAGCTTGCTCACTGCCAAGCTAAGGCCTACAACAAAGCTGCTCTTGGATCTTTTACATGTGGAATATGATCCACAATTTAAAGCCAACTTCTTTTACTCTGTTTGAGTGGGGAGAAGTCTGATAGAAGAACATCTGATTCTGCCCTAGGCATAAAAGAACTATCAGTTGTACCCAAGAAAGAGTTTTGAGAAGATGTGCACTCTCTCTGGGCTTCCTTATGAAACTTTATTGCAAACCTCTGTGTGTGAGGGGTGTGCAAGTTGTGCCTTTATGTATCTGTAAGTGTGTTTATATATTTCGTATTGGCAACAGTTATTAGATCAATGACTCAGATGGTGAAGAGAGAGAAATGCGCTGATCCCCAGGATGGTGCACATTTGACTACATTTTACAGCATTCCGTGCTGTAAAGCATTCCTGCTTCTCAGGTGGCATTGGTGGTAAAGAAACAGCTTGCCGATGCAGGAGACATAAGAGACGCAGGTTCGATCCCTGGGTTGGGAAGGTCCCCTGGAGGAGGGCATGGCAACACACTCCAGTATTCTTGGTGGGAGAATCCCGTGGACAGAGGAGCCTGGTAGCTACAGTCCGTGGGGTCACACAGAGTCAGCTACTACTGAAGCGACTTAGCACCCACGCATGCACGCATTCTATAAAAGATGGAATGCATCTCTGCTAGCTTGCTTTACAGTCCACCCAAGAGTAGGGGGACGAATTCTATGACCTTTGAAAGTCAATTTTCATCCCAAGATTTTACATTCCAATTACGTCTGATAGACTATTTAAATAAATGATGGTTTTTCTATTAGAAAAGAAAATTGACTGGAATTCATTCTATTTGAGCTGCAAAAATTCAAAAATAGGTCAACTCTTAATTATCCAGGGTAATAGGGAACATCTTGAATGGATTATCCTAAACCACAGGTAATTAACAAAATGTGCAAATTAGGCACTGATTCATGGCATTCATTAAAATTCCCATTTAAGCTACTACTTTAAGCAGCATACATTTGTAGATGAGCAAATCAACATGGTAAAAATAATTTTAAGATGGAAACAGGCTTTTTATTTTTTAAGGTAGAGTTGAAAATATAACCTGACAGACTGGATGATCTGAAATATTTTGTCTTTTGAGATTCAAAACATTTATCTAGAGTTCCAGAGGCCGTTTGGCAGGTTTTATGATCTCATATTTGTAAAAGTCGGGGAGAGATTGATATTTTGCAACTCCTGGAAAATCTGCCTGGTGGCCCAGTGCCCTGAAACCACACTCTGCATGTTGGTGATCAGGCCTATGAGGCCATCTCTTCCCCTCCCCCAGCACGTCCATGGATGAGCTAATAGCAGAACAAAGGCTGGAACAAGTGGGGAAATGAGGAGAAACTAGAAACATGCATACTAATAGCAGGGGTCCCCAGCCTCCAGGATCTAATGCCTGATGATCTGAGGTGGAGCTGCTGTAATAATAATAGAAATAAAGTGCTCAATAAACATAATGCACTTGAATCATCCTGAAACCACCTCCCCTACCCCGAGTCCTGTATTAGTCTTCATTTTAAACAAAACAAAAAAACCCATCTGATCTAGAAAGATCTGTAATTCTGCCAAATTAAATCTCTTAAATTACTGTTAAATCTCTTTAAGTACTTTTTGTTATTCTGACATTATTTACTGAACTAATCCATGATATTAGTGGTTTTGTTGATACGGATGATAATTTATTGAAACCTAGACTATGCCCAGTATGACACAGGGCCCCTTGCTAATGTTATCTCCTCCCTTACTTACAACAGCACTGTGCAGTGTGAATTACTCTCATTGTACAGCTGATTGGTGGAAATGTGCATGATAGCATGTAGGAGATCTGGGCTTTAAACCAGGGCCTGACGGTCTGATGCTGAAGTCCATGCTCTTCCCAGTGGGCCCATCATGTAGGAGATCTGGGCTTTAAACCGGGGCCTGACGGTCTGATGCTGAGTCCGTGCTCTTCCCATTGGGCCCATGGATTTCAAACATGTTCCTCTGTCTTGGCCCCTCTCCCCTCATCTTTCAGCCCCCATTTTCCCCTGACCATCCAAGTGTGCATCTCCTGGGAACTTGTTGAAAATTTAAATTCTTAGGCCTAACCCTAGACTTTGTGAATCATAAGCTCTGTGGTGGGGGCCAGCAATCTGTGTTTCATGAGTCGTTGTTCACAGGATGTTTTGAAGCCTGCTCAAATTTGAGAACCACTGTACTATGCCATGTGTCCTTATTATGAGACCTTTATTATTTTTAACTAGAGACGTGGAATTAATTGCAACTGTTGTTAGATGAAGAGGGAGATCAACAGTCTAATTAAATTGGACTTTTTAACTGAACTTTGTTTCCAATTTGTTCCACTGTCAAGTTTTCTTAAAGCAGCCAAGAAAATCTTCTGAGTCAAAATCATTTGAGGAGAATCTTGTATAGTCTAAATCAGTGGTCTCCAAAGAGGACCACATGCCATCCCAGGGGTGGGCAAGACTGTTCACTGGGCTGTAGGAAGAAACTACTAGGATTTGTATTTATATTAATTTTTCCCTAAAAATAAGATCAAAATAAAATGTACTAATATTTACTAGGGATTTCCCAGGTGGCTTAAGTAGTAAAGAATCCACCTGTCAATGTAAGAGATACAAGTTCGATCCTTAATTTGGGAAAATTCCCTAGAAAAGGAGATGGCAACCCAGTGCACTATTCTTTTTTTTTTTTTTTGCAGGGGAAAATGGACAAAGGAAAGGATCAATGAGGGTGGGAGGGAAATGGGAAGAAAGAAGGGGAGTGATGGAGGGGAGGAGTATATGTAATTTCTTAACCAATGGCTTTCTGTTTTTAATCACAAAGAACACTTTAAAAAAATCATGTTGAATTCATCCTATATTAGGAGGTTTGTTCTCGAAATGAAAAGTTCAGGAAACAAAAAGTCCAGTTTGGGTGTCCTCATCTTTAGGCACATCTTGGTATTTTGTATTGGTAGGTCTATCTTTACCACAATATATTATTTAGGACAGGATCACATTTGTCACCTCTTCCTCCCTACTACCCAAAGTGGTACCAAATCCATAAAATAGTCAATAAACCTTTACAGAGTGAACAAATAAGTCTTTTTTTTTTTTTTTAAACTCTCCTGAGTGAACTGAATTTTTTGAGGCTCATAAGTAAATATGTTTTGCTCTTTACTTTGTCTATTACAGCCAGATTATATGAGTGGGGTATTAAAGTCTCCCACTATTATTGTATTGCTGCATATTTCTTCTATCATATTAATTAATGTTTGTCTTAGATATATCAATGCTCCAATGTTGGGTGCATATATATTTATAATTGTTATAACTTCTTTTTGGATTGTTCCTTTAAGTCGTTATGTGTAACCTTCATTGTCTCCTTTTCAGGATCTTTAAAGTCAATTTTATCTGATATAAGTATTGTTACTCCTGTCTTCTTATGGTCCATATTTGCATAGAAAATCTTTTTCCAGGCCTTCATTTTCAGTCAGTATATATCCCGTATTTTAAGGTGGTTCTCTTGTAGACAACATATATAGGGGTCTAGTTTTTGTATCCATTTGACCCATTTTAGTCTTTTGGTTGTCTCTCGTAGACAAGGTATGTAGGGGTCTTGTTTTTGTATCGATTCGGCCAGTCTTTGTCTGTTGATTAGGGCATTCAGCCCATAAACGTTTAAAGCAATTATTGATAAATAAGATTTACTTTATTGTTTTGGGTTCGAATTTATACACCCTTTTAGTGATTCCTATTTAGAGAATGTCCTTTAGTTTTTGTTGGAGAAATGGTTTAGTGGTGCAAAATTCTCTCAACTTTTGCTTATCTGTGAAGCTTTTGATTTCTCCTTCATATTTGAATGAGATCTTTGCTGGATACAATAATCTAGGCTGTAAGTTATTTTCTTTCATCACTTTAATTACGTCTTGCCAGGCAATGGCACCCCACCCCAGTACTTTTGCCAGGAAAATCCCATGGACAGAGGAGCCTGGTAGGCTCTAGTCCATGGGGTCGCTAAGAGTCGGACACGACTGAGTGACTTCACTTTCATTTTTCACTTTCATGCATTGGAGAAGGAAATGGCAACCCACTCCAGTGTTCTTGCCTGGAGAATCCCAGGGACGGGGGAGCCTGGTGAGCTTCCGTCCATGGGGTCGCACAGAGTCGGACACGACTGAAGCGACTTAGCAGTAGCAGCATTTCCTCCTGGCTTGGAGAGTTGCTATTGAAAGATCAGCTGTTATCCTTATGGGAATTCTCTTGTGAGTTATTTGATGTTTTTCCCTAGCTGCTTTTAATATTTGTTCTTTATATTTAATCTTTGTTAATTTGATTAATATGTGTCTTGGGGTGTTTCGCCTTGGGTTTATCCTGTTAGGGACTCTCTGGATTTCTTGAACTTGAGTGGTAATTTCCTTCTCCAATTTAGGGAAGTTTTCAACTATTATCTCCTCAAGTATTTCCTCATGATCTTTCTTTTTATCTTCTTCTTCTGGAACTCCTATGATTCGAATGTTGTAGCGTTTGATGTTATCCTGGAGGTTTCTGAAATTGTCCTCATTTCTTTTGATACATTTTTCTTTTTTCTTGTCTGATTCATTTATTTCTAGGATTCTATCTTCTAATTCACTAATCCTATCTTCTGCCTCTGTTATTCTACTATTTGTTGCCTCCAGGGTGTTTTGGATCTCATTTATTGCATTATTCATTTTGTGTTGACTCTTTTTTATTTCTTCTAGGTCCTTGTTAAACCTTTCTTGCATCTTCTCAATCCTTGTCTCCAGACTCTTTAACTGTGATTCCATTTTGATTTCGAGATTTTGAATTAATTTCGCTATCATTGTTTGGAATTCTTGATCAGGTAGATTCCCTATCTCTTCCTCTTTGGTTTGGTTTGGTGGGCATCTATCCTGTTCCTTTAGCTGCTGGGTATTCTTTTGTCTCTTCATTTTGTTAAAATTGCCAAGTTTAGAGTGTCCTTACTATATTCTGGTGGTTTGTTGAATTCTCTTTATTGAGGCGGTTTACAGGTCTTTTCAATATCTTGTCTCTGCCTTATTACAGAAGGGGTGCAGATGAACACCCAAATCTAAACCGGCCAGATTCAGGCACTCGGATAATCCTCAGAAGCACAGACTTGGTTGAGTCTGCGTTTTATGCCCTTCCCAGATCCGAGTAGCGCAGGTGATGAAATGTTCAGCGAGCGCAGCTGCTGCGACTTATCGCCTCTCCGCTGCTCAGTTTTCTGGGTATACAAACAGCGCACTTTCTCAGGCAGATGTTGACCATCCAGAGCCCCAAGAAGCGTGAGTCAGCACAGAAACCTACTCACAGTTCCGTTAGACAGTGTCTCTCTAGGGCTGTAATTGTCCGCCTCCGGCCCTGGCTGCCTGTCACCGGAGTGGGACGGCCTGCAGCCAGCCAACTCTGTGCAGCCCTTTGTTCCATAGG
Organism: Tragelaphus eurycerus; assembly: GCA_935064755.1. Classification (NCBI taxonomy): domain Eukaryota; kingdom Metazoa; phylum Chordata; class Mammalia; order Artiodactyla; family Bovidae; genus Tragelaphus; species Tragelaphus eurycerus. The sequence goes on along the minus strand of CAKXYN010000120.1, from coordinate 3,758,828 downwards.
TAGTCCTGGTGGTGTCTTAAGTTAGGGCTGGCTTTTGATGTAGTAGATAACCGACAGTCTGGTTATTTTGCTCAGATAGCGTCCGAGATAGCCAGGCCAAATCCTTTCTCAAAGCAATGCAGGCCTCGCCGCTCCTCCTAGCCCAGCCCCCGCTTGCCAATAGCAAATGCTGGTGTCCGCGCCACTTCTCCGCTAAAGGAGTTACCGCAGGGCTCGTTTTCTTGTTTTCAAGACAATGAGTTGTCTTTCTAAGCGCCTGATGTCCTCTGCCGGCATTCAGAAGTTGTTTTATAGAATTTATTCAGCATTCAAATGTTCTTTTAATGGATTTGTGGAGGAGAAAGTATTCTCCCTGTCTTACTCGTCGGCCATCTTAGCTCCTCCCCCAGTGCACTATTCTTGCCTGGGAAATCCCATGGACAGATGAGCCCGGTGGGCTACAGTCCATGGGTCACAAAAGGTTGGACATGACTGAGCGTGCACTCAAATACTGTCTATGGGTCCAGAGTAACACATGAATTTCTGTATGTGTGCATGTACATACAGGCTCCTGCCTTGTGTCCTGGCTCACATTTTGGCTCACTTTTGTACTCTAGCTGCTGTGTGGCAACCAGCTGTGTACAAGCATCACCTGTCAATCCCATCCTTCAGTGGTTTCCCTCTCTCACCTGCAGCTCTGGGCATTTTCTACCTCTGTCCAGCCATTCTGATGCATGCACAGATCTGGAAGTGTAAGCTAATTGACTCATTGTAAGCCAGGAGCCAGTGGATAAATGCTTGCCTTTTCCATGTCCCAGATGAACCATCCTGAAGTACATTCTGCATGACTTCTCATGGAATCCCCGTGTGGCCAACCTCACTGACGTTCAATACTAACTAGCCCAGTTGTGCTTCTTTGCCTCTGACTCCTCCATCTCTTCCTTTATTTGACACTCACTCCTGTTTCCTTTGGTGGGATCATTTCTGGAAACAAACTCCCTACATAGATGCCATTGCCTTACAGATTATTTTCGAGAAGAAACCAGGCTAAGTAGGGTGCACGCTAAAACACCTTGATGAGTATAAGAAACATTTTGGAGATGACTGGTCTAAAGCTTTAATTCTCAACAACTTCTTTTCTTAGTTTTAAAGAAATGAGCCTGTCAGTTGATATTCTAATGCTTGTATATGTGCTACATCTTGATGCACATTTGCTGTTTTCATGGGCATATTACCTATCATATAACTCTACCTCATTTTTTGGACTCTAGGAAGCATACTAGATGCAAATCAGTAAGGGTATATTTATTATGAATATTCTTAAATTTACTCCAGTTAATAGAGCCAATTATGTGTAGGCTTTAGTATTTTGTCTTTAATATCAAATATTTTTTAACACCTCAATGACTGTTTGTAATGCACAGACATGCTGCAATCCTTTGGTTGAAATCCCTGTTGAAGGCCAACAGACCTAGGTTTAGAAACTTTAACTTTGTTCCTAAAAGTAATTTTGCATGTTTATGTAATTTAACTCATTTATTTTTTACATCTTTATGCTAGAGGATAAGGTAAGAACTTTTTACCATTTTATTTCTTGCTCAAAAATAGCTCAGGGATGTTATGAGAAGGGCACCTCATTTCTTTTTTTCCCCACAAAACTCATAACCTTAGTCTAGTCATAAAAAAAAAAATCAGACAAAACATCAGACAACCCAAACTAGGGACACTCTACAAAATACCTGCCTGGTACTCTTCAAATTGTCAAGATCCTGAATAAGAAGAGACCAAGTAATTGTCTAAATGCCCTGTGGTATCCTGGATTGGATCCTAGAACAGACAAAGAATTCCAGTGGAAAAATTAGGGAAATAAAGTCTATACTTAATAGCATTCTGCCAATATTAATTTCTTAATTTTCACAAATATACCTTGGTTTTGTAAGATAACATTAGAGGGAGCTGGATGAAAGGTATATGGGAATACTCTGTACTACCTTTGTAACTTCTCTGTAAATCTAAAATTAAAAAAAAAAAACTTCAAATTTTTATACAAAGTTTCTTTCCATTTACAGCTCTTAACAAAATACTTGCTGTATTCCCTGTGTTGTACAATATTTACACACGATACAGTACACACAATACCTTGTGCCTCCCACTACCCTGTCTCTGTTTTGCCCCTCCCCCTACTGATAACCACTGGTTTGTTCTCCATATCTGCTCTCTTGTTATAGTCACTAATTTATATTTTTGGATTCCACATATAAGGAATATCATACAGTATTTGTCTTTCTATGTCTGACTTACTTCATGTAGCATAATGCCCTTCAAGTCCATCCATGTTGTTGAAAATGGCAAAATTTCATTCTTTTTTATGGCTAAGTGCTATTTCATTGTGTGTACATTTGTGTGTGTGTGTGTACTCACACACCATGTATTGTTTATCCATTCATGTGTTGTTGGACATTTAGATTGTTTCTTAAACTTTATTTAAAGTAAATAGAGAAACAGTGAATCCTGGCTCATGTGGGCAGAATCTTGCCTCCAGGTCACAGTGAGGGAATCCTTAAGGAAACATGATCTGATTTGTACAGAGAAGTGACATCTACACAGGGAAATGGAAGTGTTCCGTGATTTGTGCTATGAAGGTCCCAAACCTCCTTTTTCCCCTCATTTAGAGACATTTTGATACCGAATTACTGAATTACATTCAAGATGCCACTTGGCATTGCCAACGAATCTAGTTCTGTTTCTTCAGGGGATTAAATGGTGGGGTGATTGTCTTTTTAATTATCTTTCTATTAGTAACTCTCAGTAAGTATACTTCTGCTGTTGCCCTTGGGGTGCCAAGCACTGGAGAAATGTAGCCCTAACTCTAAAAAAGGAAGCCCTATTTTTGAATCAAGCATTTAATAAGTAAGAATTCAGCAAAGCTGTGGAATCTGCCCTTGAGAACCCCTGACAACTAAATATTCTGTTTTCAACTGATAATCATGCTGTCACTTAAGCATTTTGCATTTTAAAAACAGCTGGATATATATTTTTTTCCTCTATGAGAGTTGGATGCAGAAACTTTTTAAAAGTTGGCTTGCCACATACCAGGAGGCATGAACAGTCACCAAACTGTTGTTTGGTAACTACCTCTTCTTCCTGAATTAAAGGGTATACATATCTTGTGTGAATCATTGCACCTCTCATGAGCTCTGCCAGCTGTATTTTTTTGACTCATTTCATATTAAATCTGAATATAGGCTTAAAACCCTTTTGGGGCCATACTTAATAATCACAAAAGCAACATTTCTGAATCATGAAATTAGGTAAAATTGGAGATCAACCCTGGTTCAAGTGAAAGGTGTTTTCCTTTTTAATCCTTCTTTTAGAAACCTGGCTGTGATAAATGCCAAGCAAGGCTTTGCCAGTTCACAGCAGTAAGAGCACAGAGGTGCCACATTAATATAATGTGATCATTATGTCATGGGACTAGAGGTATATAAATAAATCTGTCAGTATTTACCCATCCTTAGGTAGGTGACAAAATTTGGTGCCAGCTGATTTGTTTTCCCCTTCTCTATCACAAAATTGATGGCAAAGTTTGAATGGAACTTGATTGTGTTCAATTTTTTAAAGATGGAATTATGGAAAAGAAAGATCTTTAAAATCAGAATTCTGATTTCTTTCAGATAGATCTGAAACAGAACTAGGGAAAAAAAAGCTATGAAATCTTGCCAATGATAACATGTCTTTTTATTTATTTTTATTTTGGAGTGTATTTGATCCACATTGTTGTGTTAGTTTCAGATATACAGCAAAGTGATTTACTTATACATACATCTATTCTTTTTCAAATTCTTCTCCCATATAGGTTATTATAGAGTATTGAGTAGAGTTCCCTGTACGATATGTCCTTGTTGATATAACTTATATTTTTAATATCGGGTTGGCCAAAAAGTTCATTTACAACAGCTTACAGAAAAACCTGAATGAACTTTTTGGCCAACCCATAGTCAGTGAATCTTTGAAAATAGCACAATGATGTTGTGGTTTTGACTTACGGAAATCAAGAGTGGAGCTGCTCTGCTGCAGGATGAGATGAGAACGGCTACCTGAAATTGCCCCACACAGCCCACCATGCTAAAGCCTGTGTCGCTCACATCTCATCACTGCTGAGAGACAGATTGGAGTCATGGGTGCAGCGGTGGATGAGTGAGACTCCTCACTCACCATCCAGCAGGCACATCTCAGATGACTTGTCATATGTATAGACACACTCAGGAAGTGATTGAGCAGGTAGATATAAAAAGGAATCCAGTTGCTGGTACTAGTGATGGAAAAGCAAGTTTAGAAGTTGGAGGAAAACAACTGTGAAAATGAGTAGGTTGTGACGATCTCAACTTTCATAAATGGTAAGAACTTCCTCTTCAGAACATGAAATGGTAGAATAGGATTTCCTTTGTTATCTAAGAAGACTACTAGTTGATTAGTAAGCATATATGGAACTGCTCATGATGGTTTTAGCAGACTCTAGATGTCAAGGAGCAAAGGAGAGAATGATCAGAGATGGTATCCATCATTAAAGGTCTTTAGACCTCTTGGGGGAGACAGAAGTAATCTAGAGGAGACAATTCAGGTACAGTAACTGGGCTATTGGAAGAGGCCAGCCAAGAAGACACACTGGATTAGGGGTCAGGGGAGGTGAGTGCCACCTCTTATAATCATCCCTCTTCAGGACTTCAAGAGGTAAAAGGGCTCCAGCAACATGGGCCCCAGTTTAAACACAAGCCCCTCACATATCAAGTGATAATGTATTGGCTAGACAAGGGCACCTCTCAGAGTGATGGGGGTTTCATGAATAATTATTCCAAGACAACTAGAATAATGGGGACTGTCCTGGGCAAACCAGGAGGCAAAGTCATCCTGACTCCTATACTTCTGGGCACCTGGCTGATCCTTTTCATAGATTTTTTCCCCCAGTGAAAATTCTTTGTCCTTGTAGCACATGTACGGTGCTGTTTGGAATTCACGAGTATATGTATCCTCATGTTGAGGATACCCACTCCAGTGTTCTTGCCTGGAGAATCCCAGGGACGGGGGAGCCTGGTGGGCTGCCATCTATGGGGTCGCACAGAGTCGGACACGACTGAAGTGATTTAGCATAGCATGTTGAGGATGAAGGATTCTCATGTATTAAATAGACAATCTGGTTGCCCTGCCCTCACCCCCTTAACACACGTGTGCATGCACACCCACATGCATTCTTCATGTAAAATCTACTTTCCTGGAGCAGATGGAATTCAATTTCTTTACTTTTCCAGGTCTTGTGGTTCTTCTTTTCTCTCACAAGCATTTAGCATATGTTACTCCATGTTAATCTTTTTTAAAGTTTCATGTCTTCACTGCTCATATATAAACTATGTGCAAATATATCCTCGTGTACTCACGTACATGAGAATACTAAATATACATGAGTATAGTCCTTGCTTATCTGTAAGAAAATAAAGCTGAAAAGAAAACCCAGCAATCCCCAGAAAGATACTTTGATTCAAGCAAAGTCTTCTGGTTACTTTCAAATGCTCCTGAAAAGACTCTGATGCTGGGAGGGATTGGTGGCAGGAGGAGAAGGGGACGACAGAGGATGAGATGGCTGGATGGCATCACGGACTCGATGGACGTGAGTCTGGGTGAACTCCGGGAGTTGGTGATGGACAGGGAGGCCTGGCGTGCTGCGGTTCATGGGGATGCAAAGAGTCGGACGTCAACTGTTTATTGATGCTCCTTTCACAGCATCTGAGCAGCCCATTTTAAATAACCATTGGTATAGATTCAAATAAAATAAATCCAAGGAACTCGCTTTTAGCTTTTATGTTGACAGTTCCCTTATCTGTAAATACCAGTGTGCTTACTTGGCACATAGATATGTGCAGAATATGTGTACAGCATGCTATGTGTACAATGTGCACATAGCTTATGTATGAGCAATGAAGATATGAAACTTTAAAAAAAAGTAACATGGAGTCAGTTCAGTTCAGTTCAGTTGCTCAGTCATGTCTGACTCTTTGCGTCGCAGCACGCCAGGCCTCCCTGTCCATCACCAACTCCCGGAATTCACTCAGACTCACGTCCATCGAGTCCGTGATGCCATCCAGCCATCTCATCCTCTGTCGTCCCCTTCTCCTCCTGCCCCCAATCCCTCCCAGCATCAGAGTCTTTTCTAATGAGTCAACTCTTTGCATGAGGTGACCAAAGTACTGGAGTTTCAGCTTTAGTATCATTCCTTCCAAAGAGATCCCAGGGCTGATCTCCTTCAGAATGGACTGGTTGGATCTCCTTGCAGTCCAAGGGACTCTCAAGAGTCTTCTCCAACACCACAGTTCAAAAGCATCAATTCTTCGGCACTCAGCTTTCTTCACAGTCCAACTCTCACATCCATACATAACATGGAGTAGCATATGCTAAATACTTATTGGAGAAAACAAGAACCACAGGACCTGGAAAAGAAGAGAGAGCTTGAATTTCATCTGGTCCAGGAAAGTAGATAGGGTTTACATGCAGTGAGTGTGTGTGTGTGTGCATGTGTGTGTGTGTGTGTGTGTGTGTGTGTGTGTGGTTGCACGTGTGGCAGGGGGTGAGGGCAGGGCAACCAGGTTGTCCACTTTTCAGTTAATACATGAGGACATGAAAAATTTTGTTCTCTAATTTTGACTTGCCAAATTCTGTAAAACTCGAATCATCTTTTCTGCTTGTATTACCTCAGAATGTGAAGGTTCAATCTGTAAAACAAATGTGATTAAAACTCCATTTACTTCAGGAGTGTGTCACTCATACAAGTAAGTGTGGTTGAAGACAGTTGAGGGGAAATGCCTTTGTCTAAATGGTGCTCGGGCACAACACAGGGGTCTTGCTGAAGCACTTTATTTCAAGGTAAATTTGTAGAAAAGCTTCATTTGTGAATGTGTTTTGTAGTAAATCCACAGCCAACTGCAGATTTATGGGCATCGTTATCCTGCTGTACAGATAGCTCTGCTGTTGAATTTAATGAGCTGAAATAGGTGAACAGTTCATTCTAATCTGCTGGTGCCTGGGACTCCTGTAGTCCCTGGAATCGTAGAACATATGTCCTTCTCTTGTTTCAAAAACCAAAGGTGTCTTTCTGATAAACAAGTCTCTCTTGAGGATAATAACATAAGAAGTCATTTTGAAGACGTTTCCTTTGGTGCGTGGGTTGGATGCTAACCTGAAGCAGCTACCTGTTGCGAAGCTGAGAGGTAATTTGTCAAACCCAAGATCCATGGCAGATTTGCTTTAAGTGATTCTTGTTGCTTTGCATGAGTTTATTACCTTGAATACCTTAGATTCTCTCACCCACATTTCCTTTACCTTTAGGAACAAACATCGGCAAGAAAATTCTGTAGTCCTAACGTGACAGCTCTGAGCTAATTCAGTTGTGTCTATTCCTAATTAGATAAAATGCTCATGAAAGACATTTCTAGAGCCTAACTGGAAGTTCCACCACATTTTTAAACTGCTAATAAGTGAATTCAGGTAAAGAAGTATAGAGAATGAAACTATTAAGGGCTCTATGAGAAGCTCTGAAATTGCACGGGGTTGTGTTTATACATAGAAAGCACATTGGTAAAGTAAAATAGTTGGTATATTTCAACATTGGTGCTCCTGGCATTTTGACTGGGACATTGTGTGTATACATACATATACACACACCTGTCTAGCTATTGCAAGACTCTTTGAATCACTGGACTCCATATCATAGATGCCAGGAATATACCCCAGTTGTTGCAGTCAGCCAAACCACCCGAACACAATTCTCCAAACAACTCTTAAAGTATAAATCATTGTAGACGGGAAAAGAGTAAACACTGTCACTCAGTCATGTCCGACTGCATCCCAGACTGTAGCCTGCCGGGCTCCTCCGTCTCTGCGATTTTTCAGGCAACGACACTAGGTGGGTTGCTGTTGGATCTTCCTGACCGAGGGATCGAACCTGCATCTTCTGCCTTGGCAGGCAGATTCTTTACCACCGAGTGACCTGGGAAGCCCCCCAAACACTGCCTACATATAACACATTTCCTATTTGAAAAGTTTGTTTTCAAAGGTGATCTTGGTGGATTAAAATGTGGAACCCAATTTTCTCTAATTTATGTAGAATTCTAATTATAATTCTATAGTTTATGTAATGAAAGATATAAATGATGACTATGTCCCTAGGCTGCTAATAACTTGCCTGGCTTCCTGGACTTGTATCTACAACTCCTACCTACCCTCAAGGTCTTGGACTAAAGCCACTTAATTCTAACATTTAGATCTTTTGTTAAATTAGATTCTAAAATTAGATGTTTCTTAAAGTCTCTTTGAACAAGGAAACTCTAAGGAATTATATATTTCAGGAGTCTATTAGAACTAGGTTTTGGTCCGATCAAAACTTGTTACGGGCTCCTGGGAACTGGTTCTTCTTTCCTGCTAGTTACTGACATGATCTCTGTCTGGCACTTGGATGCTTTCTCTCCTGTCTTGCTTCACTATTTGCTCCCACTGCTGGATACCTGGGTGCTAATTCCCATGGGCAGATGGAACCATTTGTTTGCTATCAAACATCACCTGGACATCTGGTTATTCCTACTTCGGAGAAGGCAATGGCAAGCCACTCCAGTACTCTTGCCTAGAAAATCCCATGGACAGAGGAGCCTGGTAGGCTGCAGTCCATGGGGTCGCTATGAGTCAGACGCAACTGAGCGACTTCACTTTCACTTTTCACTTTCACACAATGGAGAAGGAAATGGCAACCCACTCCAGTGTTCTTGCCTGGAGAATCCCAGGGACGGCACAGCCTGGTGCACTGCCGTCTTTGGGGTCGCACAGAGTTGGACATGACTGAAGCGACTTAGCAGCAGGCTGAAGATACCACATCCACAGGCTTAATATTTCTTCCTAAAGATTGTTTGAGTGCTTCCACTTTCCTCCATTATTCTGAGAGGTCTCGGCCCCTGCCTATTCTAGGATAGGCTTGCCTGAGCACTGGGCTCCCCAGCTGTCTCATTCTATGGTGGATGTGATGCAGCCAGAATTGGGGACCAGGCTGTAAGAAACAGGGAAGCAAGGCTGTTGCTGTGCAGTAATTAAACCAAACAAAAAACAAATTGAGTAAGAAATACTTGCTTAATATTTAAAGCTGGTGAAGTAGTTTTTTTTCCTTTTTCAAAGTAATCTTGATGAAAGGAAAAGAGGACATACATGGAAATTATTTTAAAATTTTGAATTATCTGAGCCTTTAAGGCAAGTTCTTCAGAAATGATGGCAATGACTGTTATGGTTAATTTCCCTTCAGAACTTTGGATTTTCTCTTCCTTGATATGGAAATATCATTAACACTACACTTAGGCTGATCAGCTGTAATTAAGATAATTTTTTGCCTTACAAATGAAAAGATTTCCCCCGCCGTAGGATAATTTGGCAAAAAAAAAAAAAAAAAGAGTAGTGAATAGAATGAAGAAAAGCATTAAAAATAAATGTGTATGCATGAGTAAGCAAAACGGTAAGGACCTGATGAGAATAGCAGATCATGCACTTAAATGTTTATTATTTGGAAAGAGGAAACATTTTGTTTACTTAATATATGCTTGCATTCAGATCAGATCAGATCAGTCGCTCAGTCGTGTCTGACTCTTTGCGACCCCATGAACCGCAGCACGCCAGGCCTCCCTGTCCATCACCAGCTCCCGGAGGTCACTCAGACTCACATCCATCGAGTCAGTGATGCCATCCAGCCATCTCATCCTCTGTCGTCCCCTTCTCCTCCTGCCCTCAATCCCTCCCAGCATCAGAGTCTTCTCCAATGAGTCAACTCTTCGCATGAGGTGGCCAAAATACTGGAGTTTCAGCTTTAGCATCATTCCTTCTAAAGAAATTCCAGGATTGATCTCCTTCAGAATGGACTGGTTGGATCTTCTTGCAGTCCAAGGGACTCTCAAGAGTCTTCTCCAACACCACAGTTCAAAAGCATCAATTCTTCGGCGCTCAGCCTTCTTCACAGTCCAGCTCTCACATCCATACATGACCACAGGAAAGACCATAGCCTTGACTAGGCGAACCTTTGTTGGTAAAGTAATGTCTCTGCTTTTGAATATGCTATCTAGGTTGGTCATAACTTTCCTGCTTGCATTACAGAAATCAAAATCAAAAGACAAAACATAAATAACAATTAGAAGTGACTCCTTTACACCTATTTTCTCCTGCCAAGCCAGTTGTCTTCCCCAGAGCAGCAAATGTCAGACTTCTTGTATATCTTTCCAGATAAATTGTATGCATATGCTAGCATTTGTAGGCATGCATGAATTAACACATATACAATCTATGAATTAAATATGTACATAAATTTGTGTTCAATGGGTATTGATGTTGGTCTGCATGAATTAACATATACATATATAATCTATGAATTAAATATGTGGATAAATTTGTGTTTAATGGGTATTGATGTCTCTAAGGACTGGAAGGCTCTTGTCAAGACAGTTTAAGTAATATGAAGTTAGGCTTAATTGTAAACCTTGTTGGACACATTTCTTTATAGTCCTCTTTCAGTCCTGTGCTATCATGATTGTAGACGATGTTGGTAAAGGGATGGTTCTGTTGACATTATCTATGTCTGCCTGTTCCCTCTGGAGAGACAGCTGCCTACTGATATAGAGCCTTGTGCTGTCCTTGGCCACACATTTTCTGATCAGCTTGATTTTTTTTTTCAATTAAAAAAATTTTTTTTTGCTGCCCTGGGTCTTCGTTGCACCATGCGGTCTCTTTGTTGCAGTGTGTGGGGTTTCTCTAGTTGAGATGCAGGGGCTTAGTCACTGTGAAACATACAGGATCTTAATACCCCAACCGAGGATCAAACCCACATCCCCTGCATTGGAAGATGGATTCTCAACCACTGGACCACCAGGGAAGTTCCTTAATGAGTCTGATTTAAACCAGTTCCCTCTGTGACTTCAATACAGCAGTTATCCTGTGATTTCTCCTCTCCATCCTCCTTGAAATTCTCTCCACTGTTCTCTTGGGTTGGATGTATTCTTTCCTATATTTTGTATATTCCTTACTTTACTTCCTTATTTTGGTGGAATACAGTGACTTCCCAAGAAGAGATGTGTGCCAGATGATTTTGGTAGATTTGACATCTTGTATCTCTGCATATGTCTTTAGTTTACTTTTCCACCTAACTTGTGTGAATCTGTATTGGAACTTGTTTCCTTCAGAATTTTGAAGATGTTCTATTATCTTCTATCTTCTAGTATTTCTGATGAGTCCTTTTTTTAACTCCAGGAAGCTTTTAGGATCTTCTGTATCCTTGGTGTTTTGAAAGGAAGACAGTGATGTGCCTTACTGTGGGTATTTTTCCATCTACTGTGTTGAACATTTGATGATTCCCTTCAACCTAGAAACTCAAGTCTATTAGTCCTAGGGGATTTTCATGAATGATTTCATTTATGACATCCTCCCCTATTTTTTCCTCTCTGGAACTCTTACTCAGACTATGCTAATATTTGGCTATTACATCAGCTATATTTGTTCAATATTTTTCCTCTCTCCTATTTTCCATTTCTTTTCTACTCTTCCTTTGTGATTTTCTCCAGTGTATCTTCTCATTATCCTATTGATTTAAATTTTTTTGTTACTTTTTAATTTCCAAGAGCAGGATACTTCATGGATGTAATATCTACTTATGGTTCTGAGGCTATTAACCATAGATTGTTATTAACTTTTTTTCTCTCTGAAAAAAAATCTATTTTTTTCCAATTTGTGTTTGTCTCTCTCTTCCTTGTTAACTGATTTTTATCAAATGTTCATTGATCCTTGGTTGTCTACTCAGGATTAAAATTGAGCCTACAGCCCTTGAATGAATGGGACTTTGAGTTTCAATGTAGGGTGCTGCTGCTGCTAAGTCACTTCAGTCATGTCTGACTCTGTGCGACACCACAGATGGCAGCCCACTAGGCTCCCCCATCCCTGGGATTTTCCGGGCAAGATTTGACACTTATTTCCTTGCTATCTTGTTCTCTGATATTACCCAGAGAAGTTGGCCCTGCTTGCCTCCTGCTTGGGGAGTGGAGGTTTGGCCCCCAAAGTTGTGGGAAAGTAAAGCCAGGGGGTGAAGTTCTCAGAACACTAGGACAAGAATTCTGTATGCTTTGGTACCTTAGTTATACTTTTTATATGGTTCCCAATGCCCCAACTGTGCTTCAGTCGGTCCAAGGTTCAGAAACCCCGTTTTACTCTCTTGAAGATGAAACTTGAGTATTATTCTGGTATTAGGAAGAGATAGTTATCTGTCAGCATACTATGGAAAAAGGGTCTAATTGCCACTCAAACAGCTGTCATAAAATTTTCCTCATTTTATCCTGTGTCTCCATCACTCAGTTTGAGCTGTAGCTGGAATTTACAATGCCTATTATGTTATTTATCAGCTTTCCCTACTGTTGACTTCAGACTCTCCTGCCTTGGGCCTGTAAGTCTTGTCTCATGATCTGTGTTTCATCTTCTCCAAGTATGTTACTGTTTTCTACAGTACTTCCCATCCTTGTGGATTTATGTCTTAAAAAAAAAAATCCCTTTACTGTAGTTAAATGGGGTTGGATGAGGAATTGGAGTTGTATGTATGTATTAAACCTTCCATCTTCCAGGGAAGCCCATCATCGGTAGTTATTTGGGATGCTGGGTTTGTGTTAGAATTCACTTTTAATTTGCATATTTTATATTCTGAAACTTCTATACTTGTTAATGTTTTAGCTTAGTATAAAACAAAACACAATCCAATAAATAATTATGTTGAATATTAGAAATTTTTCTACTCCAAAAGATAGAAATTAGGTAAAATAAACAGAGTTACATGTAATGAAAGAGTGGAATATCACCTCCTGAGGAAGAAATGAGATAACTTGGGGGTGTGTTTGTAGTAACCACTAGATGGCGCCATTGACCAAAGCCAGCTTGGTTGTTTAGGTTTGGGTGGTGTGGGGTGGCGTCTGGGAGAATACAGGGAAATCAGGTGTCAACAATCTTTCTGTGTATGGCCCTTATTTTTTATATACTTTTGTTATGTTTGGTCTGTCCATTCTTTGATATACAATGAGTTTTGGCAGGATTTCTATTGTTGCTTGTATCAGCTACTCTGGGATTTTTGCCTTGAAGGTAAAATTTAAATAATAGATTCAGGGGAACACTCTTAAATGTGGTCAGAGAGCTTTTTTTTTTTTTTTTTTCGATTAATCTTGGTAATAGTAAATGCAGGAGAAAAAGCTGGTATAAATCTACCCACAATTCTTAAATTCTCATTGGCTAAAATCTGGTGTTTTCTTTCTTGATTATTTTATTTCTGCTGGGGATTACCAGATAGTTCTTGAACTGCACAATAATTGAAAAATACAGCAGGTAAAGGGGAAAAAGGCAGTTCTTCTAGCTAGTGCTAAATATAATCTGAGACTTATGTCCTTAAAGTGAAATGAGCACTCCAGGTTTGGGAGCCCACCTGCTCACTATCTTTTTACAGGTATCTTTTTGTTTTGTTAAGAGCTTCTTTTTGTTAAAAAATTAAGATAGCTCCTGATGTCTATCTTTAATTCATTTTCACTTAGTTAAATGCTGGTTTAATTAAATGTAACTAATGTTAAGTTTATATAAATCCACACAGGGTCATGAAAAAGGTTCAATACCTGTATAAAAAGGCCATGACTGAGGCTGACCATTTCAGGCTCAGTTGTTATGGAAACTGATAGCAACATGCTCCATGTAGAATCACAGAATTCTCTGAATCTCAACAATTTATAAATTTCCCTTTTAATTTGTTCCCCCATCCTATTTTTTATGGGAGAATAAGTTAACTAGTGAGAAACAAATTAAAAGGGGTGAAAAGCAGGTTGTGAGAGTTCAGGTCATACTCAGGTGCATATAGGACAAAATGCATCTGGGATTACACAGCCCAAATAACAACTGAAAGATGAAACATTTGAACATAAATTATTCAGTTTATGTTGTTTATTGAAACTATTGTTTTATGATGTTATGCTTTTCCTTGCTCACCTTTTCTTTTACATTTATAATGGAAATTATATGCAAATGAAATGTTGGTCTGAGGTTGCCTGAAATGAATTAAATTGAAAGGACAAGAAAGATATAGTTCCTACGTATTTCCTGATTAAAACTTAAAGGAAGTGGGAACCCAAGGAGAGGAATGGGAACAATATAGTTGGCCTGTTGTGTTACATGAAGCTTATTTGAGATGATTGTGGTTTGAGGTATAAAATTTTATCACCCCAAATATCACTATTTTCTTATGTTGTCCATTTTTAAATTTTATTCTACTTTCTGGGACAATATTTAAAATTTATTTTTCAACCAGCCTACGGAAATTTTTGTTTCTGCTATCATATTTTTAATTCTTAAAAGCAGTTCCCTGACCCCTCTCACCCCCAATAACATATTCTACCTACCTCATCTGAGGATATTAAGGGTTTTTTTCTGTAGAATTTTCTTTGGATCCCTACATTATCTCTTTTCCACCTAAATTCCCTACGTGTGTGTGTGTGTGGGGGGGGGGGAGGGCACGATTTTATCTTTTCTCAGTCTACTGATGATTCTGAATACTTTGAGTCCAAAGTCATCTTTACAACAACCTTATGAAATTGAAATCTTACTGTTCTATTTAACAGACAAGAACAGAGAGCTGAAGAAAGGCTAATTAACCCATCTGCAGTCACACACTTAGTAAACGTTGGAGTCAGGGTGTGAGCCCAGACCTGTGATCTCAAACATCTTCTTGAGATTTGTCTGCCCATGTGTATCTAAGTATGAAGTGCCAAGACATATGAAAACTACACAGCTGGGCCTCTCAGCTGCTGGGCTGCTGTTGGAGTGAAGGGCAGGAACAAGATAATTTGCTGAAGGGTCCTTTCTTGGCATCTATAGCTGGATGGCATCACTGACTCGATGGACATGGGTTTGGGTAGACTCTGGGAGTTGGTGATGGACAGGGAGGCCTGGCGTGCTGCGATTCATGGGGTAGCAAAGAGTCGGACATGACTAAGCGACTGAACTGAACTGAATAGCTGTCTCCTCGGACAGAAACCTTTTGCTTGCTTGTGTTGTGGGGTTCTGAATCTAGAGAAGAGACTGGTGTCTCCACTGTTCAGGATGCAGATGGCTTTCAGACTTGTGGCTTAACCCTTCCCTCCACTGAGCCTCATTTTCCCAAATTTGGAGCCTTCCTTGTCTTATTTTTCTGAAACATAAAATGTTCTGCTTCTGTGGTGTTGGGATGGGTTGTCATGTGGCTACACAGGGTGACAGAGGAGAACCGGTAGTACATGTCTTCCATAGACTTTCAATTAGCCACATTTTCTGCCATATCTCACTGTATCTTTAGGGGTATGTGCTGCTCCTAGTTCCCGAGTCTACCCTAAGTTACAAGGAGTGAATTGGTGTGTTAGTTTTCTATTGCTGCTATAATGTGTGTTACTCACTCAGTCGTGTCTGACTTTGCAACCCCATGGTCTGTCCATGGAGTTCTCTAGGCAAGAGTAGTGGAGTGGGTTGCCATTCCCTTCTCCAGGGGATCTTCCAGACCCAGGGATTGAACCAAGGTCTTCTGCATTGCAGGCAGATTCTTTACCATCTGAACTACCATAAGTAACCACAAACCAGTTCAGTTCAGTTGTGTCCAACTCTTTTGTGAGCCCATGGACTGCAGTCCCCCAGGCTTCCCTGTCCATCACCAACTCCCAGAGCTTGCTCAAACTCATGTCCATTGAGTCAGTGATGCCATCCAACCCTCTCATCCTCTGTCATCCCCTTCTCCTCCTGCCCTCAATCTTTCCCAGCATCACAGTCTTTTCCAATGAGTAAGTTTTTCCCATCAGGTGGCCAAAGTATTGGAGTTTCAGCTTTAGCATCAGTCCTTCCAATGAATATTCAGGACTGATTTCCTTTAGGATGGACTGGTTGGATCTCCTTGCAGTCCAAGGGACTCTCAAGAGTCTTCAATACCACAGTTCAAAAGTGTAATTTCTTTGGTGCTCAGCTTTCTTTATAGTCCAACTCTCACATTCATATATGACTACTGGAAAAACCATAGCTTTGACTAGATGGACATTTGTTGACAAAGTAATGTCTCTGCTTTTTAATATGCTGTCTAGGTTGGTCATAGCTTTTCTTCCAAGGAGCAAGTGTCTTTTAATTTCATGGCTGCAGTCACCATCTGCAATGATTTTGAGCCCCCCAAATAGAAGTCTCTCACTGTTTCTATTGTTTTCCCATTTATTTGTCATGAAGTGATGGGACTGGATACCATGATCTTAGTTTTCTGAAGTTGAGTTTTAAGCCAACTTTTTCACTCTCCTCTTTCACTTTCATCAAGAGGCTCTTTAGTTCTTTTTCACTTTTTGCCAAATTGCCAACATCCATTGGATCATCAAAAAAGCAAGAGAGCTCCAGAAAAACATCTATTTGTGCTTTATTGACTATGCCAAAGCCTTTGACTGTGTAGATCACAATAAACTGTGGAAAATTCTGAAAGAGATGGGAATACCAGACCACCTGATCTGCCTCTTGAGAAATCTGTATGCAGGTCAGGAAGCAACAGTTAGAACTGGACATGGAACAACAGACTGGTTCCAAATAGGAAAAGGAGTACATCAAGGCTGTATATTGTCACCCTGTTTATTTAACTTATATGAAGAGTTCATCATGAGAAACGCTGGACTGGAAGAAACACAAGTTGGAATCAAGATTGCTGGGAGAAATATCAGTAACCTCAGATATGCAGATGCCACCCTTATGGCAGAAAGTGAAGAGGAACTAAAGCCTCTTGATGAAAGTGAAAGTGGAGAGTGAAAAGGTTGGGTTAAAGCCCAACATTCAGAAAACGAAGATCATGGCATCTGGTCCCATCACTACATGGGAAATAGATGGGGAAACAGTGGAAACAGTGTCAGACTTTATTTTTCTGGGCTCCAAAATCACTGCAGATGGTGACTGCAGCCATGAAATTAAAAGACGCTTACTCCTTAGAAGGAAAATTATGACCAACCTAGGTAGCATATTCAAAAGCAGAGACATCACTTTGCCAACAAAGGTTCGCCTAGTCAAGGCTATGGTTTTTCCTGTGGTCATGTATGGATGTGAGAGCTGGACTGTGAAGAAGGCTGAGCACCGAAGAATTGATGCTTTTGAACTGTGGTGCTGGAGAAGACTCTTGAGAGTCCCTTGGACTGCAAGGAGATCCAACCAGTCCATTCTGAAGGAGATCAGCCCTGGGATTTCTTTGGAAGGAATGATGCTAAAGCTGAAACTCCAGTACTTTGGCCACCTCATGCGAAGAGTTGACTCATTGGAGAAGACTCTGATGCTGGGAGGGATTGGGGGCAGGAGGAGAAGGGGACGACAGAGGATGAGATGGCTGGATGGCATCACTGACTCGATGAATGAGAGTCTGAGTGACCTCCAGGAGCTGGTGATGGACAGGGAGGCCTGGCGTGCTGCGGTTCATGGGGTCGCAAAGAGTTGGACACGACTGAGCGACTGATCTGATCTGATCTGATCTGATGTCAAGACTGTATAATGTCACCCTGCTTGTTTAACTTCTATGCAGAGTACATCCCGCAAAATGCTGGGCTGGATGAAACACTAGCTAGAGTCAAGATTGCTGGGAGAAATATCAATAACCTCAGATATGCAGATGACACCACTCTTAGGGCAGAAAGTGAAGAAGAACCCCACATTTAGTGGCTTAAAAAGACACAAATTTATTATCTTACAGTTCTGGAGGTCAGAAGTCCGATGTGAGCCTTAATGGAGCTGAAATCAAGGTGTTCGCAGGGCTGAATTCCTTCTGAGGGCTCCAGGGCAGAGCTCATCTCCTTTCCTTTTCTGGCATGTAGAGGCTACTTGCATTCCTTGACTTATGGCCCCTGGTCACTCCAACTTCTGCTTCCCTCATCACATCTTGCTCTGCCTCTCCTGTCTCCACTGGGCCCACCTGGGTAATACAGGCTACTATCTCCATCTCAAGATCCTTAACTTAATTGCATCTGCAAAGTTCCTTTTGCCATGTAAGGTAACATATTACACTTCTGGACATTCGAGTGTAGATGGGAGCAGGGGAGTTTGGTTTCCCACAATCCACTGGTTTCTCACTGCCTTTCTCCTCTGTAGTCACCTTGGTTGCAGTTTTGCTTGCCTGCCCTCAGTTACTGCTCTTTCTGCTTCTCATCCTCTGCAATGATGTTGACGTGTCCTGTCTTCTGTCATCTCCTCCTCCATACTTTTTTAAGAAAGTTTCTTACATTATATAGCTTCTACTATCATTTTCCATGGGTGTCACATTTCCATTTTTAATTGGAAATCCTTACTCACTTTACTGATAAGAAAGTTCAGATGCGTGACTTGCCTGAAGTCATATAGATAATTAGTGGCAGAAATAAACCTTTGTTTAAGAAGAGAAACAATTCCAGTAATACAAAGAACATGGGACTTCAAAGCTGAAATAGCTCACTGGAAAGAAGCCACATTAGTTCCTATTGATAGATTTATGGTGTTATATTCCTAATCAAGAGATTTTCAGAGCTGACATTTTTGTTATCATTTCAAAGATAGTAATGTGGCCCATGTCTCACAGAATTGTTGAGAGTTAATGGTAACAGTTTCTTTGAAAGACTTAGAGTGCTTCGGTATGAATATAAGCAAGCACATTGCTATTTAGTGAAAGCTAGCAATATCTTTCCAATGTTTATCTGAAAAATAAATCAGACAAATGTGAGTTATATATGGGCAAGGAAAAAACTTGGAATTCAATTTAATTAATTCATAGGACATTATTCAGAGGACTGTGGTAGACATTTTCAAGCCTAGAATTGACCAATTTCTCTGTTCTATAATTCAGTAAATAAACTAAGTCTTCACTTGAGAGAAAGAAATCTGTAAATTGGAGGAAGAAGACAACAAAAAGTATTTCTAGGCATCTGTTCCCTTTGCTGTGTTCTAAAATAGAATTTCCAGGCAGATAATGCAATTATAATTGGTAAGGGCATGTAGAACCCTATACTGAAACAAAAATACTAATAAGCTTTCTCTCCTGTCCAAGTGCCTTTCAGTCTTCCTAGGGAGAAAAATGAAAGACTTATGTCTCTATCTGCCTAGGGACTTGTGAAGAAGGGGAGATAAAGCCACACACAGAAGTAGTTCTCCTATCTCAGGGGAGAGAGAAAGTGTAAGTGGGAAGAGGTGGAGAGGGAGCTATTGAAACTATCTCTGTGAATGGAAAAGAGTTCATTAATTTGATCTTAAACCTTTGTTTTTGAAAGTCTATAGCACTGTCTTAATGAATGATAATATTTTCCCCACAAAAGGTTCATTCACTCTTTGTTTCCCTTCTTAGATGATGATGTCACATTCTATAGCCTGTGTTTGTGCAGCAGGAGGCCACAGTTCAGAGCACAGCTAGTCCCTCATTGTGGGGAAAGAGAAAGCCCGGGAGTCCTGGGGTAAAGCAGAGGTGACTTCATACTTGACAGTTTAGTGTCTTGCTAAGCACATATTCCATGGCTCTTAGGTTATGGCTGTGGGTTACTAGTCACCTAACTCCTATCATATTCCAGAAGGGATTAGTACTAAAAATGACCCTAGGACTCAAACTTATTTTTAAGTTGAGGAGGAAGGAAAATAAGTTCACCAGAATCTCCTTGTTTTTATTCCAAGTCCAAGTGGTGCTAGTGGTAAAGAGTCTGCCTGCCAATGCAGGAGACGTAAGAGACGCAGGTTCGATCCCTGGGTTGAGAAGATCCCTTGGAGGCGGGCACGGCAACCCACTCCAGGATTCCTGCCTGGAAAATCCCATGGACAGAGGAGCCTGGCAGGCTCTGGTCCCTAGTGTCACAAAGAGGTGGACATAATTGAATGACATAGCGGGCATACATGTACAGAGGAGAGTGGAAACCAGGGCTGGTTTGGGTGTCTTTGTGGAAACAAAGGTAAGTAGTGGACTGTGCTCAGCTAACTAGTATGTGATGCAGTTGAAGACTCCCTACCCCCAAAATATGGCACCTTGGCATATTGAATATTTTATGCTGAAGGAGTTTGAGGAAATGGCAGAGGCAGAAAGGTCACCTTGCCCTTCTCATCCTTCTCCCTTGAGACAGGTCATAAAACCCTCGCGTGAGAGGTGCCCTCCCTGGAGGAAAGGAACTTCCTTTTCTAAAGACAAAAGGACACTGAGAAGAATCTGAACAAATAGGCCTTTGCTAAATCCCCCCGTTTGCTACATTTCCCTCACGTTATTTGACTGATCAAGTTTACATACAACTGTACACTGTATTGTCTAGTATACATATTCTCAAGTTTAACTGTTCCTTTAGGTCTTCATTTCTTCACGCGGACTCCCTGCCATTAACACATAGGGAATAAATTTGTATGCTTTTCTCCTGTTAATCTGTCTTTGTCAGTTTAATTTTCAGACCCAGCCTGGGATCCTAACAGGGTTAAGGAAAGCCTTTTCTATCTCTGCTGGTGAATCTTTGAGTTGGGATTTTTGAAGAGGCAAATGCTTCTGGCTAAGGAAGAAAGCAAATAAATAAAATGCATATAAAGTGATTCCCAACTTTAAACACTTTTCTGTGAATCTAGCTCTTTTTTGATTTGCCTTGTTGCATTAATAGAGTGAGCAAGTACAATGAGTTTCTTTGCTTACAGTTGAACAGAATTATCAGAGGAGCTGTTTTTATCTTATGTTTTAAGAGCTTCAGTGCAAGAATATCAGGTTATTTAATGGTTAGTCTTTAACTTCCGCTCCTCCACCCCCTTTGTAATTTATTACACAGGCTTTCTGTGTATAAATTAAAGAAACTAGTTTGATTAAGCTGGGAGAAAAGATTAGAAAAATTTCTTTATGGTCTTCCATGTCTGCAGAGTCCATAGATAAGAGGGATAATAACCAATAACACTAGTGTTCCTCATGGGCCTTGGATTCTTCTAAAGTCTCTGTTTCCTGTAACAACACTATTAAATATGTGTCCATATAATCCTCAATTTGCAGAGAGGAAATGGAGGCAAAGAAAGTACATTTGCATGCCGCAGGTCACACAGCAAGGACTTGGCAGAGAACAGGTTTAGATCCAAGCATTCTGGCTCTAAGAACTATACTTTTGAGCAGTATCCATATAGCCTTGTTAAGAGAGGGAAGAAGTAAGCAGCGTTCTTTAACAGATCTGATGCTTCAGTCATTAGCCTGAGGCTCACAGGGACTGCTCAGTTGCCCTAACTGGATTAGATGTTCTTTCTGTACACATCATATAATTTCTCAGCTCTGTACCTTTACTCATGTTTTTCTCTGTTCAAAATGCCTTTCCAACTATATTCACCCCTTCCCCACCAGCTCAAACAATATTCAGTTTAAGAGCTCTCCTAAATCCCTTAATAGGAATTAATTTCTTATGGACTTCTAGGGCATTTTATATTTCACTTTAAAAAAATATTTTTAATTAAAGGGAAATTACAATATTGTGTTGGTTTCTGCCATACGTCAACATGGATCAGCTATAGATATACATATATATATACATATATTTTCCTCTTTAGTAGTAGTATTAATAGTAGTCTCTATTTTTTGTTTGCTTGATCCTCCCCATAAAATTGTAAATTATTTGAAAACAGAGCCACTTACTTTTGCATCCCTTTATGTTCCTGTCATAGGCTGTGCCCATGGTAGACGCTTATGAGTTTCTTTGATATGACCAGTAAACATTTCCAAACTGTGCATAATTTGCTTTAGGGCAAATTGAAGCCACAGGCAATGATTCACAAACACTCCTGTGTGTGTCTAGACATGACTGCATCCTGTGTAGTTGTCCGTGATGTGATTTTTCAGAAGGATGTCTACGAGTGTACAGTTATAGGCCTGAAATTTACTTAATGGCCAAAAATAGATTTTCAGAGATGGTTGTATAAGGCAAAAGATGGCACAAGGATTAGGGATTCCCAGTTTCCCAGTCTTCTAAAATTGCCTACAGGCAATGGCTCTTTCACAGAGCATAGAAGAGGTAATAGAGGAGGCTTGTAGGGACTCAATTGCTGTCTTTGTGGAGTGTTGCCAGTTAAAGTGAGGGAACAAATATTAGACAAATGATGAAACTCTAATAAAACAGAACCCTAGCCTCCTCAGTTGTTGGCTGCATTTCACGCAACCCATGTTTTTAACTGAGTAATTGTCCTTTTTTGGTTTGTATTCCCTTTTCAGTTCTATTCCTCTTTATCCCGTTTCTTATTCAGATTTTTATTTCCATTCTAATGACCTCTCCTCCACATCCATAGTGTTTATTCAGAGGTCTGCTGCTCTTAGGACTATTCCATCATGCCAGCATCTTGGGGATATTTTTCCTCTCTGGTTTTTGTCCTGCTTCAGTTCATCTTTTGTTGCTCCCATTTCTTTTAGGTTATTTATTTTTAAAGATTAGAGCTTGAGTCAATAGTGGAGTAGTAGAAACATTCTCTTCTTTGCAACTTTCCTGGTTCCTTCAGAAAAATATCTCCCAGTTTGAATATGACCAAGGTCTGCAAAGAAAAGCCTGCAACTTCAAAACAATTCAGGAAATGAGTAGGGGAGAGCTGGAAGTTGGTGATCAGGAAGGCAAGTAAACAATATTTTGAAAAACCTTCAGTAGTCATAGAGCAAGTGCCTGTTTTGTGACAAATGACACTGGAGGGAGGAGGAGAGAGGGTACTTAAGTCTTAAAATATTGCCTTGATTCCATGCTATCAAAATAGAAAAAGACAATATATATCTGGTCTCTGGAAAAGAGATGATTTTGTTGCACAATGCAATATATTTTTGTCAAGTGCTCTAAACTTCGGTGGTTTTAAAATGAATTGCTGTGTTTTGAATGGTCATACTAAGAAAAGAATTCGTATAATCAGTTTCTTCTTATTTATAAAATTTTTATTTTATATGGTAGTTTAGTGGATTTGTAATGTTGTGTTAGTCTCAAGTGTACAACAAAGTGATTCAGTTATATAGATACCGTATGATGTCACTTACATGTAAACAAATATTACAAATGAACTTATTTACACAACAGAAGCAGACTTAGAAAACAAATTTAAGATTAACCAGTTTCTTCTTTAATCAGGTCCCTTTTCTACCATGACTAGAGTGAGTAAGTTTCACCTTAGGGCGAGCATACTTCATTTTCCACTATAGTAGAATGCTTTATGACTTGATTTAGTACATGAAATTGGCTACAGTTTAGTTCAAACTACCTGCCTAAAATGAATCCATCACAAATAATAAAAGATTGATGTGATGTAACTGACTTTTCATTATGTTTTGTATAGGTTGGTGCAAAAATGTTTGCGGTTTAATATTGTTGAACTTCTCTGTTTGATATTGGAATAGATTCTTAAATGTGGTTATGTTATACATCATTTAATGTATGTTTCTTGCTTTATGGTTTTTACTTAAATGACTTGGTCATTTTACTTAATGACTTATTACTTGCTGTTTATTTTATATTTATATTTTAGAGTCTATTTATATTTATATTTTAGAGTATAGCAATGATGTTAGACAAAAAGCAAATTCAAGCAATTTTCTTATTTGAGTTCAAAATGGGTTATAAAGCAGTGGAGAAAACTTGCAACATCAACAGCATATTTGGCCCAGAACTGATAAGGAACATAGATAGGATGCATTGGTGTTTCAAGAAGTTTTGGAAAGGAGACTAGAGCCTTGAGGATGAGGTGAGCAGTGGCCAACCACTGGAAGTTAACAACAACCGAGACCATCATGGAAGCTGATCCTCTTACATGAGAAGCTGCCGAAGAACTCAGTCTCAACCATTCTACGGTCATTTGGCATTGGAAAGCCAACCCCTGGGGTAAGCCTGGCATGAACAAAGGAAAAGAAGCCCACCTGAGGCTGGTGAAGGAAACAGGCTGTGCAGAGCTTTTAACTTTCAGGTGTCTGGCTGATTTTATAATAGAGAGTGAGAGGCTTTCAGCAAATTCTGGATTCAGAACTAGATTTCCATAAGGCTGGCTGGAATCTTTATCAGGGTCCAGGAATTGACTGGACTCCTTTGTAATGAGACACGTTGACAAGTTTCATATCATTTTAATGGAAGTCAGAGGTCACTCAGTGGGATAAAACTCTAATGGAAAAAAACACACTTAAAAAGTACTTTTAGTGAAGATCTCTTATTTTTAAGGGCTTCCCTTGTGGCTCAGCTGGTAAAGAATCAACCTGCAATTCAGGAGACCTGGTTCAATCCCTGGGCTGGGAAGATTCCCTGGAGAAGGGACAGGCTACCCACTCTAGTATTCTGGCCTGGAGAATTCCAATGGGGTTTGCAAAGAGTTGGACACAACTGAGCAACTTTCACTTTTCTTATTTAAAAAAAACTGTCCATTTTCAGGATTTTATTTCATCATGAACATTATAGAGTTTGGAGAATTTCATCATCCAGATATTTAAAAAGTATTCTTTCTAGTATTTAAAAATTTTTCTTGTGTGTTTATATATATGTAGGTATTATATATTTAATCAATTAGTCTTTAAATTCTACTATATATAGAAATTTAGGTTGATTTTTGACTTTTAAGTAATACTAAGCACAAGTATTAAAATATGGTGGCATGAGCAACTTTGCATAAAGCTTGTGTTTAAAATTATTTCTTTAGGCATTGGAGAAGGAAATGGCAACCCACTCCAGTGTTCTTGCCTGGAGAATCCCAGGGACGGGGGAGCCTGGTGGGCTGCCGTCTGTGGGGTCACACAGAGTCGGACACGATTGAAGCGACTTAGCGGCAGCAGCAGCAAGCAGAATAACTATAAATAGAATCACCGCTCTAAAGACTATAAGCAATTTATGGCCCTTGATGCATTTGCTGTTTTTTCTTTCCCAGAAAGGGTAAATTAATTTACACTTCTATCAGTCAAAGAGAATTGCCCATTCCACTGTTTCCTTATCAGCAGTGAGCATTATCTTCTTTTTAAATTGGTGCTAATTTGGTTATTATCCTTTTAATTTGCATCTTGTTATTACTTAGATTGAATATTTTCCTATGTTTATTTATTGTCCCCTTAAATTTTCTTTTTCGAAAAATTTTACTCCCTGTTGACATGTGGGAAAATTGTTCTGATAGATTTCATCTGCTCATTAAGAGTTCTTAGTTTTTTTTTTAAATAATAGGAAGACTAGTTCTTAAAATGATTCTGCAAATCTGAATATAGAGGGGATTTTAGCTTAATTCTGATTGATGTTACCTTAACTCTCATACAATTTAAATCTATCTCTAGGTTAGGTTAGGTTAAGTCACTTCAGTCGTGTCCGACTCTGTGTGACCCCATAGACGGCAGCCCACCAGGCTTCCCCGTCCCTGAGATTCTCCAGGCAAGAACACTGGAGTGGGTTGCCATTTCCTGCTCCAATGCATGAAAATGAAAAGTGAAAGGAAAGTTGCTCAGTCATGTCCGACTCTTAGTGACCTCATGGACTGCAGCCTACCAGGCTCCTCCATCCGTGAGATTTTCCAGGCAAGAGTACTGGAGTGGGGTGCCATTGCCTTCTCCAAATCTATCTCTAGGATGATCAAATGCCTGCCTTCATATGACGTTGTGTTAGGAGCCAAGTAAAAGCAGTTTATCCAGCCATGTGCCCTGCCAGCTCTCAAGCTTGATCCTTGTTGAACTAATAGCTGGTGAATTATTGCATTCATTTTGAAAATGAGTTTTTCAGAACCCAATATCTGAAGATATTAATGAGTACTTTGGTGACCTTGAGAGTCCAGTGACTTTACATTCTTCTCCTATCTTTCCCCCACTTTACAGTTTTGTCACAGAATATTGTTTGTGACCTGATGGGAAGGTACAGACTAAAAGACCAGACTTCCACAATTTCCTGTCAGTCACCCTCCCACCTAAAGACATGTTACTCACCACCCAGAATGAATCAGGAACAATAACTTTAAATAATTCTTTGTTTCAGCTTTGACAGTATTTCCCACTTAAACATTCCTCAATATCCACAGAGATGAATAAGTCTCTGGATTATGAGAACTCTAAGTTCCAGCCCCTTGACTTTGGGCTGCAAGCTTCTTCAACCTTGAACTGAAAACTTCCTCTGGGCTGTTGGCTACTAGCTGTCTTTCCAAAGCCATCCAAGCAGTGCTGCCACATGGGAGCTATTTTAAGATCTCTCACGGAGCCCAAGATGTATTTCTGTGCTCTAGCAGACACTTTCAGAACCTCTGTGTTTATGGCCAGACAGGTCACCCTGTGCCTGGGATCCCATATTGTTAATATAGCAAACAAAGATGCTGACTGCTCTGGAGTGTGCCTGCTGGGGCTGCTGGCCTGAGCAGGAACCCACTGAGCCAGATCACTGGGTACCCTGACCCCTGTGACTACAGGACTTCAGCCATGTTGCTTAACCTTACTTCTTATCTGCAAAGCAATGAAAGCAGAAGCAGATGGAGCAAAGCTTTCTCCCATCTGTACAGATGAATGAATCTGACTCTCCTAGCCTTTGCAAACTTAATTTCTTTTTTTTACTTCTAATCCTTTTACCTCAGAACATTAATCATTTTAATAAACAGTATGGACTCCCTAGTGTGTACCAACCATAAGCATCAATTAGGAATTTACTCTTTCTTCTCCAGGAGCAAATAAAATTCCCTCAAAATATAAAGAATCAAAGAGGCTCAGCAATCACATGGTGAAAATCATCATTTTCAGCTTTGGGCTGTGAGCCTGGATGAAGCCACAGCAGTAGATACAGCCAGAGAACATTAAGGTGTTTTCACTGAAATTCAGCTTCTCTACACGCTTACCAACTTGAATCTTTGAGACAGGAGTTTTGGGTAAAGTAGAAAAGAAAAGCTTTACTGTTTTGTCAGGCAAAGGGGGCTACTGGGCTAATGCCCTCAGAATTGTGTGTCCTGACCTGGAGAGGGCAGTGAGGAGTTTTATAGCAGTGGTTCAAAGAGGAGGACATGCTCAGCTTGTGGACATTCTTCTGATTGGCTGGTTTTGAGGTAGTTGGGAGTTACCATCATTTACCTCCTGATTCCAACTGTCTTGGATCTCTGTGCTTGTGGGCAGCATCCAGTTACCTTCTCTCATTTGATGGGGATTTCAGGGTCTGCAAAACAACTCAAAGATATTGTTATGTGCATCCCCGAGGGGGAACCAGGACTCTGCCCCAGGGTTGCACTGTTGTTTCTTGACTGTTCCTCCCTTGTCTCTGTATCCCTACCCTTCCCTAACTAGCAGCTGTTTCAACCTGCTCTGTTGGAACTCAGGAAATGTCTTTGGGGCTGAATTAAGCCTATATCCTGCCAACAAAAAGTGGGGGACACAGAAAGGCTTTTGTCCCCAGGAGCCCCACAAAGTCCTGCTTGATTTCAGTATGAAGGTACCACAGAGCTCATAGACAAAGTGTTGGAGGAGGGCATCAAGAGGATGTTACTGCCACTTCGTTCTTGAGTTGAGCCCAGGGAGTTGGAGACTCCTCAGTCCTTCTCCTGCCCTTACCCTTGCAATGTACCTTCTGCCCACCAGACCCACATATGGAGCTGTGTCCTTGAGAGACTTGTTGAGATTTGTTGTTGCATCTGGCTGAATGTATGACTGAACCCAGTTAAGGTCTCTATGTTAACCTTTTAAGATTCTGGTGGGTGGGGGTAGAGATCTACATGTCTTGTGGTCACAAAAATCAAGCCTCATATGTAAGTTCCCTTATTTATCAAAACTACCACTTCCAGTCTGGAGTGGTCCGCCTCT
This sequence comes from Tragelaphus eurycerus, assembly GCA_935064755.1. Taxonomy (NCBI): domain Eukaryota; kingdom Metazoa; phylum Chordata; class Mammalia; order Artiodactyla; family Bovidae; genus Tragelaphus; species Tragelaphus eurycerus. Next base: position 3,731,035 of record CAKXYN010000120.1, on the reverse strand, counting down.
TTCTTTGGTTTCTCCCTCCCCTCTGTGTTTGGGCACTAGTTTACAAACCAACTGTAAACTGTAAACCAAGTGTAAACAGCGGGGGTTCCCTCATAGCTCAGCTGGTAAAGAATCTGCCTGCAATGCAGGAGACCCCGGTTCAATTCCTGAGTCAGGAAGATCTGCTGGAGAAGGAATAGGCTACCCACTCCATATTCTTGGGCTTCTTTGGTGGCTCAGCTGGTAAAGAATCCACCTGCAATGCGGTGTTGGGAAGATCCCCTGGAGAAGGGAAAGGCTACCCACTCCAGTGTTCTGACCTGGAGAATTCCATGGATTGTATAGTCCATGGGGTTGCAAAGAGTTGGAAACAACTGAGCCACTTTCACTTTCCAAACCAATAGCAGTTCTGTTTTTTCTCATTAAGACAAGGCAGTTTTGTATTATGAGACGTGTTTTGCTGAAGTAAAAGCCTGGCGACTTTCCTTCCCAAAGCTATGGAGCAGGCAGACCTAGGGGTAGGGATGACACATTGGAACTAGAACAGCACTGGGAAACATAGCTGAACCCTGCTGCCGGAACTCTGCAGTTTATTCTGAATGAAGCAGGAAATGATTTGAAATGTTTGGGTGGGTAATGAGTTTGTCACTAGTAGATCTAAGTTGTGGTTTGGTTTCTTTGTTTATAAACTGCCAATGATAGAGTTCTGTTTAAATACAGCTGGAGCTGAGAAATGCAAACTTAGGTAGAACCAAGCCTTTGTCTGATTAATGTACTAAAGTTCCAACGGTGACCAATGAACAGTGGACATCTTGGACACTAATGTTATCCAAACCAGAGACCCTCCTTAAACTGGCATCTGCCAAGATCGTCCCATGAATCTGTCTGAATGCCCACTCTCCAGCTTTATTTTGTCAAGACAATATTTGGAAAATTGGTCAACTATGAAGAGAAATCCGAAGTGTAAATATCTGGTAGATAAGCAAATGTTTTTCCTTCTCTGTACTTCTTATTTATCTTATTGTTCTTATTTATCTTATTTATTCTTGTTGTTAAGATAGTGAACTAGCCTGGACTGCAGTCCCTTCACATTAAAATCAACCCCTAGGAATATATAGATGTGAGAGAAATGGAAAGTTCAGGAACTGAGAAACGAAAACAAATGTGAGAAACCCGTAGAGAGGCTGAAGTCTGTATGGAGCTGGTACAAGTGGACAGAGTGTCTGAGGATGGAGGGCTGCAAGGGGCGGGAGAGCATGAGAGAGGAAGCTTTTCCAGTGCAACTTTGACTTTTCCCTGCTTTTGAGGGCTACTTCACAGAAGCCAGTGGCTGCAGCCAGATGCTAATATCCTGTGCCCCTGGTATAGTGTTCAGGCAAGCATCAGCTCTGCTCATGGAGCAGTTGCTGAGAGCAGATGCTGGGAGCTTGAATCATCTAAAGACTCATTCACTGTCACATACGATGGTTGATGCTGGCTGTCAGCTGGGACTGTTGGCTGGAATGCCAGCATGTAGCCTGAACTTCCTCATAATATGGTGACTGAGTTCCAGGAGAGAAATCCAGGCAGAAAGTTCATCACCGTTTATGGAAGTCAGACCTTCTGCTCCATTCTGTTTGCTGAGACAGTCACAAAGTTCTGCTTAGGTTCAACGGGTTGGGAAGTAGATTGCACCTCTTGATGTTAGAGTGGCAAAATTCTGAAAGAGTATGTAGAACTGAAAATATTATTGCAGACATTTTGGGAAGATAAACTTGCCACATTCAATCACTTCTAAATAAGAATCAAAAACTAGCTAACAGTGTCATCTATATCAGGGGGTTAGAACCAATTAGAAGAAGAATTTAAATTTAAATTCAGGGGAAGGAGCCCATCAGAAGTCTATTGTAAAGATGAGGAATTCAGACATCTCCTAGAAAAAGAACTCATTCCAAGGGGAGAATATCAGGTAGGCAAACGACTCAGGAATACACTACTCCCCACGGTGATTAGAAAGTGATTTTGAATGCAGTTTCATGGATTGTTCTTGTTGAGGGTGACTCAGGGGTAAAGCATCCAGAAAAAGAGTTTACTTGTTAAGATTACAAGAAAGAGCAGGCTTTAAAAGGACCAGCTCACAAACTTAAAAATACAGTGAGTATTTAAAGAAAAAAATTCCTCACAAGATTATCAAAGTGACTATGTTTATGAAACAGCTCTTGTCAATAAGCTGTGTACAAAGTTCTACCAGTCCCAGTGTCTTAAAAAGCATACAGACTGGTCAGTTGGGGCTAGTTAGCATTGGTTTGGGTCTGATGGTTGGCTCCAGTTTTAATATGGGCTCAAGTCCCTTCCACTTGTCTCCCATCCTATCCTCCTTGGTCCAGTGGACTAGCCAGACACGTTCTTCTTAGGTGATGCCAGAAGCTTGTGGCTGAGTGGATAAGGGTGATGTCTCTCAAGGACTGGGATCTAAATTGGCCAACTGTCATTGGCATCTCAGTGGTCAAAACAAGCTATGTGGCCAATCCCAAGCTATGTGGCCATTCCCAATAGTGCAAGAAACTGTACTCGCCTTCAGATGGTGAAACTCCAAAGCCACTCACTGGTCAGAAAGCAAGGATGGAGGGAAGGATGAAGACCTGAAGACAGTAGTGTGTTCTACCACATTGACTGTTCATGGTGGAACCCACAAACATTGTGGTGTGTGCATACACATACAACACACAATTTCCAGACATCAGTATTGCAAAAGCAAGAAATAACCTGGTTTCAGTTAGTGAGTCAGCATCTTATGGACAAGACTCAAGGTTTTACTTATTTTGGAGTCTAGAACTAAACAAGGCAACCCTTTAAAATGTTTTCTTTCTGATTTATTTTGGAAGCTATTACTTTTTTTTTTTTTTTTTCTGACCACAAGATGTGATGGTCATGTTTCTTCATAAAGGGGGTAGGTACGTTCTGTTCCACGCAAAGAATGCCTGTCTAAACCTGACAAGGGAGCTAGGGGCAGTATAACATAAAAAGTCTGGAAAAAAAGGTTGGCTGGAATCAGGTTGTGATTTATATGTGTATCAGGTTAAGGAGGTTGACTTTACCTTCTGAGAAGGCATCAGAAAGCTTTAACTACATCAGATTGAGTATATTAAGTTTAAACTTTAGGAACGTGACCCTAGTGGCAATTGAAAAAAGACCAAATGTAGCTTGATACAAGGTAGAATATGATTATTGTTCTCTAGAAGAGAAATACAGCAGTGGGAGATCTGATAGTGGAGAGATCAATCCCAACTGAGAGATTTGGGGAAGACCAAATAAAATAGGAATCAGAGGACTTTGATCAATTGAGGATAAGTGATGGGAGAGGGAAGGCAAGCAAGGAAGAAGGTAGAACATTCATTTGTTCAAAGTATCTATTGAGTGCTACTATATTCAGGGCACTGTGTTAGGTATTGGGGAAAAAGGTAATGTTGTATAAAACCAAAACTGTTTTTTTTTTTTTTTTTTTTTTACCATTAAGGAGTTTTACATTTAGTGGAGAGTTAGACATAAACCACACATTAACACAAATAAATTTGAAACTACAACTGTGACAAGCCCTGTGATGGATGGATACACAGGGCTAAAGGATTCCTGACAAGGAGTTTGTCCTGGTAAGGTTGGGGATATCAGGGGATTCTTTCCTTAGGAAGCAACACAGAAGCCAAAATCTGAAGTCTTAGTAGGGGTTAGCTAGGTGAAGAGAGAAGGAATGACATCTGATAATACTCAGGCTCACTATGTGCCAGATAGTTCCTAAGTGCTTTAAGTGTATTAGATCTTGTCACTTTCAGGGTACCTCTGATATAGACTGTTATTTGTCCCCGTGTTACAGATTCTGAAACTGTGGGTCCCAGAGAGTTTAAGATCATACAGCTAATAAAATTGTGCACCTGGCATACGAACCCCAATTGCTCTTGCAATGCTCCGGCTCTCATTGTTCTCATTATACCATCTTCTTAAATAAGAAAATCCAGGCAGAAGAAATGACATGCTTAAGGCCCCGAAAGAGGCATGCCCATCTGGAGTGAGGGGCTGACATTAGACGATGAAAGGTAGCAAGGTATGGATGAGCTAGGAGAGGTGGGTAAAAGCCACTGATCCAGGGCTTTAGAGTGCATGCGAAGGACTTTTGTTTTATGAGCACCTGTGAAATATTGAAGCATTTTAAGCAGTGAAGTCATATTTTTAGGTATTAGTTTTTAAAATATTGCAAGAAGAGGTTGGAACAGAGTAGATCTACATGGACCAATTTGGTGGCTGCTGTTTGTTGAGTAGGACGTGATGGTAGTTTATAAAAAGCTCCTGTTGCAAAAGATGGGCAGCTGTGAGTGGCTACTAGCATTTTAGCAGGTAGAATTGCTTGGCCTCTGAATGGAATATCAGAGGGATCGGGGAAGAGGAAGAAAGGTATTAAAAATGACTTCTTGTTTCTAGCTTGTGCAACTTGACCCCTGACTCCAATGAGTACAGGCTTGCTTGATGGATTATTTGGGGGATGGGGTGAGGTCAGTGCTGGCATGTGTGGGCTGGCATTGGGGAAGCGAGAATAAGTCTAGGATGACAATAGTGGGGAGTCCCCTGCTGTCTATGGCTTTTCCTCTTAACTGCTGCAGATTGGCAATCAAGAGTTGCCACAAAATTATGGAAGCAACTAAAAATAGGAAAAGAAATTGCCTTCTTGTCGATGAAATTAGATATAGAGACAAGAATCACTTTGTTAAGCTAAGATTTATTCCTAGATACATTAGCTTGTCTGGTCGTGGCAACATAATCCAAATAGTAGAAAAATCATAAAGCTGAATAATGTCAAGTAATTTTGATTCAAATGTGAGTTGTGTGTTTTCATTGCCTAGAGTTTGATGAAATATAGGGGTCTAGGATTAGATGGTATCTCAAAGGATTAAACATTCTCCTTTTTCTCCAAGTTTAAATTCCTTCATATTGCCACAGACTATCTTAGTTTTTCCCTTAAAAGTAGCCATGGGAAACTATCATTTATTTATAGGCAAATAGTATTTGCTTTCCAAAAATGAGAAAGTAAATTTTCCAGGCTTTTTATTTTTGTATTAAAATCATATTGATTGGAAGAAATATCTTGCCTTAAAGGACAGACCTGCTGTTGCAAAAATTTAATTAAGCTTAAAGGTGCCATGAAATGCAATTGAACACTTCAAGCAAGTAGATTGGAAGAGAAGCTTCAGGTAATAAACAGGATGCTAAATGTATTTCAAGGTGAAACTCAGATATAAAAGAAACTGTTTTACTAGCAGCTACTTTTAATTAGACTTTACTTTTGACTCACATACAAACAAGTTAATAAAGGTATTTAAACCCATACATTTAATTTTGTAATGGGTAACAAGGCCCTAAAGTGCCACCTTTTTTTTTTTTTTTTAACTTTGGGTAAGGTTAAAAAAAAAAAAAAAAAGGCACAGGCTTCCCTGTGGCTCAGCTGATAAAGAATCCGCCTGCAATGTGGGGGGCCTGGGTTCCATCCCTGGGTTGGGAAGATCCCCTGGGAAAGGGAAAGGCTTCCTACTCCAGTATTCTGGCCTGGAGAATTCCATGGATTGTATACTCCATGCAAAGAGTCGAACGGGACTGAGTGACTTTCACTTGGGTGCTGTGGGTCCTCGCTGCAGCAAGTGATGTGCCCTATTCTTGAGGCAGAAAATGTTCATGAACTGTAAACACATGGAGGCTTATTTTCTAACTCTTGATTATATTCACAGAACTTTACAGCTCTGTCAAAAATAGGGTCTGAGCAGTTTTTTGATGAATTTGGGTCACACGGACAGATAACCAAGATGATTTAGGCTGTTGGCTCTCAGCAATGCCATTATGGCTTTTTTTTTTTTTTTTTAATTTGAGGAAGCATTTTAGGTTGTTGCAATGACTGTGGGACCTTACTGATGTTTGATGAGTGGGGCTGAGATGTGCCCTATCCTGCCAAATATGGGACAGTATGTTAAACATATGATCTCCTCATGTATAGACTGTACTACACTGAAAAGTCTACTGGTGGTTCACATAAGGGTGAACCTCCTTTGTAATTACCAGCACCTAGAATGTAACTCTGGAGAAGGACATGGCAACCCACTCCAGTACTCTTGCCTGGAAAATCCCATGAACGGAGGGACCTGGTAGTCTACAGTCCATGGGATCGTGAAGAGTTGGACATGACTGGCGCAGGAGGGCCTAGAGGAGCTATCCCACGTTGAAGGTCAGGAAGGGCGGCGGTGAAGAGATACCCTCGTCCAAGGTAAGGAGCAATGGCTGTGCTTTGCTGGAACAGCCGTGAAGAGATACCCCATGCCCAAGGTAAGAGAAACCCAAGTAAGACGGTAGGTGGTGCAAGAGGGCATCAGAGGGTAGACACGCTGAAACCATACTCACAGAAAACTAGTCAATCTAATCACACTAGAACCACAGCCTTGTCTAACTCAATGAAACTAAGCCATGCCCGTGGGGCAACCCAAGATGGATGGGTCATGGTGGAGAGATCTGACAGGATGTGGTCCACTGGAGAAGAGAATGGCAAACCACTTCAGTATTCTTGCCTTGAGAGCCCCATTAACAGTATGAAAAGGCAAAATGATAGGATACTGAAAGAGAAACTCCCCAGGTCAGTAGGTGCCCAATATGCTACTGGAGATCAGTGGAGAAATAACTCCAAAAGAATGAAGGAATGGAGCCAAAGCAAAAAGAATACCCAGCTGTGGATGTGACTGGTGATAGAAGCAAGGTCTGATGCTGTAAAAAGCAATATTGCATAGGAATCTGGAATGTCAGGTCCATGAATCAAGGCAGATTGGAAGTGGTCAAACAAGAAATGGCAAGAGTGAATGTCGACATTCTAGGAATCAGCGAACTGAAATGGTCTGGAATGGGTGAATTTAACTCAGAGGACCATTATATCTACTACTATGGGCAGGAATCCCTCAGAAGAAATGGAGTGGCCATCACGGTCAACAAAAGAGTCCGAAATGCAGTACTTGGATGCAGTCTCAAAAACGACAGAATTATCTCTGATCATTTCCAAGGCAAACCATTCAGTGTCACAGTAATCCAAGTCTATGCCCCAACCAGTAATGCTGAAGAAGCTGAAGTTGAACGGTTCTATGAAGACCTACAAGACCTTTTAGAACTAACACCCAAAAAAGATGTCCTTTTCATTATAGGGGACTGGAATGCAAAAGTAGGAAGTCAAGAAACACCTGGAGTAACAGGCAAATTTGGCCTTGGAATACGGAGTGAAGTAGGGCAAAGACTAATAGAGTTTTGCCAAGAAAATGCACTGGTCATAACAAACACCCTCTTCCAACAACACAAGAGAAGACTCTATACATGGACATCACCAGATGGTCAACACCAAAATCAGACTGATTATATTCTTTGCAGCCAAAGATGGAGAAGCTCTATACAGTCAGCAAAAACAAGACCAGGAGCTGACTGTGGCTCAGACCATGAACTCCTTATTGCCAAATTCAGACTTAAATTGAAGAAAGTAGGGAAAACCACTAGACCATTCAGGTATGACCTAAATCAAATCCCTTATGATTATACAGTGGAAGTGAGAAATAGATTTAAGGGCCTAGATCTGATAGATAGAGTGCCTGATGAACTATGGAATGAGGTTCGTGACATTGTACAGGAGACAGGGATCAAGACCATCCCCATGGAAAAGAAATGCAAAAAAGCAAAATGGCTGTCTGGGGAGGCCTTGCAAATAGCTGTGAAAAGAAGAGAAGCGAAAAGCAAAGGAGAAAAGGAAAAATATAAACATCTGAATGCAGAGTTCCAAAGAATAGCAAGAAGAGACAAGAAAGCCTTCTTCAGCGATCAATGCAAATAAATAGAGAAAAACAACAGAATGGGAAAGACTAGGGATCTCTTCAAGAAAATCAGAGATACCAAAGGAACATTTCATGCAAAAATGGGCACGATAAAGGACAGAATGGTATGGACCTAACAGAAGCAAAAGATATTAAGAAGAGGTGGCAAGAATACACAGAAGAACTGTACAAAAAAGATCTTCATGACCCAGATAATCACGATGGTGTGATCACTGACCTAGAGCCAGACATCCTGGAATGTGAAATTAAGTGGGCCTTAGAAAGTATCACTACAAACAAAGCTAGTGGAGGTGATGGAATTCCAGTTGAGCTATTCCAAATCCTGAAATATGATGCTGTGAAAGTGCTGCACTCAATATGCCAGCAAATATGGAAAACTCAGCAGTGGCCACAGGACTGGAAGAGGTCAGTTTTCATCCCAATCCCAAAGAAAGGCAATGCCAAAGAATGCTCAAACTACTGCACAATTGCACTCATCTCACACACTAGTAAAGTAATGCTCAAACTTCTCTAAGCCAGGCTTCAGCAATATGTGAACTGTGAAATTCATGATGTTCAAGCTGATTTTAGAAAAGGCAGAGGAACCAGAGATCAAATTGCCAAATCCTCTGGATCATCAAAAAAGCAAGAGAGTTCCAGAAAAGCATCTATTTCTGCTTTATTGACTTAGCCAAAGCCTTTGACTATGTGGATCACAATAAACTGTGGACAATTCTGAAAGAGATGGGAATACCAGACCACCTGATCTACCTCTTAAGAAATTTGTATGCCAGTCAGGAAGCAACAGTTAGAACTGGACATGGAACAACAGACTGGTTCCAAATAGGAAAAGGAGTACGTAAAGACTGTATATTGTCACCCTGTTTATTTCACTTCTATGCAGAGTACATCATGAGAAAAGCTGGACTGGAAGAAGCACAAGCTGGAATCAAGATTGCTGGGAGAAATATCAATAACCTCAGATATGCAGATGACACCACACTTATGGCAGAAAGTGAAGAGGAACTAAAAAGCCTCTTGATGAAAGTGAAAGTGGAGAGTGAAAAAGTTGACTTAAGGCCCAACATTCAGAAAACAAAGATCATGGCATCTGGTCCCATCACTTCATGGCAAATAGATGGGTAAACAGTGCTGGACTTTATTTTTCCGGGCTCCAAAATCACTGTAGATGATAACTTCAGCCATGAAATTAAAAGACGCTTACTCCTTGGAAGGAAAGTTATGACCAACCTAGATAGCATATTCAAAAGCAAAGACATTACTATTACTTTGCCAACAAAGGTTCATCTAGTCAAGGCTATGGTTTTTCCTGTGGTCATGTATGAATGTGTGAAGAAGGCTGAGCACCGAAGAATTGATGCTTTTGAACTGTAGTGTTGGAGAAGACTCTTGAGAGTCCCTTGGACTGCAAGGAGATCCAACCAGTCCATTCTGAAGGAGATCAGCCCTGGGATTTCTTTGGAAGGAATGATGCTAAAGCTGAGACTTCAGTACTTTGGCCACCTCATGCGAAGAGTTGACTCATTGGAAAAGACTCTGATGCTAGGAGGGATTGGGGGCAAGAGGAGAAGGGGACGACAGAGGATGAGATGGCTAGATGGCATCACTGACTCCATGGACGTGAGTCTCAGTGAACTCAGGGAGTTGGTGATGGACAGGGAGGCCTGGCGTGCTGCAATTCATGGGGACTGATCTGATCTGATCTGATCTGCTCTGAGCGACTTCACTTTCCCTTTTCACTTTAATGCATTGGAGCAGGAAAAGGCAACCCACTCCATTGTTCTAGCCTGGAGAATCCCAGGGACGGGGGAGCCCTGTGGGCTGCAGACTATGGGGCCACACAGAGTTGGACACGACTGAAGCGACTTAGCAGCAGCAGCAGAATGTAACTGTTTCCTGTACTAACACAAAGTTTGATTTTTTTCCTTTCAGAGCTTTATTTTTTTTTCTTTCTTTTTTTTTTTTTTTTTTAACTTTACAATATTGTATTGCTTTTGCCATGCATCAAGATGGATCTGCCACAAGTATACATGTGTTCCCCATCCTGAACCCTCCTCCCTCCTCCCTCCCCATACCATCACTCTGGGTTGTCCCAGTGCACCAGCCCCAGGCATCTGTTATCAGGCATCGTACCTGGACTGGCGACTCATTTCAGATATGATATTGTACATATTTCAATGCTATTCTCCCAAATCATCCCACCCTCTCCCATTCCTAGAGTCCAAAAGTCTGTTCTATACATCAGTGTCTCTTTTGCTGTCTCGTAAGCCGAAGAATTGATGCTTTTGAACTGTGGTGTTGGAGAAGACTCTTGAGAGTCCCTTGGACTGCAAGAAGATCCAACCAGTCCATTCTGAAGGAGATCAATCCTGGAATTTCTTTAGAAGGAATGATGCTAAAGCTTAAACTCCAGTATTTTGGCCACCTCGTGCGAAGAGTTGACTCATTGGAGAAGACTCTGATGCTGGGAGGGATTGAGGGCAGGAGGAGAAGGGGACGACAGGGGATGAGATGGCTGGATGGCATCACTGACTCGATGGGTATGAGTCTGGGTGACCTCCAGGAGCTGGTGATGGACAGGGAGGCCTGGCGTGCTGCGGTTCATGGGGTCGCAAAGAGTCGGACACGACTGAGCCACTGATCTGATCTGATCTGAAACAGGGTTATTGTTACCATCTTTCTAAATTCCATATATATGCGTTAGTATACTGTATTTGTGTTTTTCTTTCTGGCTTACTTCACTCTGTATAATAGGCTCCAGTTCCATCCACCTCATTAGAACTGATTCAAATGTATTCTTTTTAATGGCCGGGTAATATTCCATTGTGTATATGTACCACAGCTTTCTTATCCATTCATCTGTGGATGGACATCTAGGTTGCTTCCAAGTCCTGGCTATTGTAAACAGTGCTGCTATGAACATTGGGGTACACGTGTCTCTTTTAATTCTGGTTTTCTTGGTGTGTATGCCCAGCAGTGGGATTGCTGGATCATAAGGCAGTTCTATTCCCAGTTTTTTGAGGAATCTCCATACTGCTCTCCAAAGTGGCTGTACTAGTTTGCATTCCCACCAACAGTGTAAGAGGGTTCCCTTTTCTCCACACCCTCTCCAGCGTTTATTGCTTGTGGACTTTTAAACTAAAACCCCTTTCAGAGCTTTAATATTAACTGAAGTTTCCAGAAATGCTATTGTAATATATGTTAAAGAAAAATTGTATGCTGTCTTAATTTAATAAAGATGTGATTTCCGCTTTGATAAATCATGTCATTGTGGGAATATCTGCTGCTTGTAGTAGCTAAATATGAGCAACACACTTTTAACTCATCAGTATGCACTTACTGCTTCTCCCATTCATGGTGATTCTGTGTGCAAGAGCAAGAACCTGACTTCTTCATTATGTCTTCCAGGGTGGTTGCAATACTGTGGTGTAGTTGTGCCTGAGAACCTATATTTGAAAATTTGTTTTTGTTTAATTGCTAAGGCATGTCTGACTCTTTTGCAGCCCCATGGACTGTAGCTTACCAGGTTCCTCTTTCCATGGGATTTCCCAGCAAGAATTCCCAAAAGAGTCAGACACAACTTAGCAATTAAACAGCAACAACAACAATATTTTTAAATACCAGTTAGTTTATTATATATTGTTTGGTGTGTGTGTGTTATAAAATTTGAAAATGATGTGCATATTATATTTTATTATCTATGAGAGTGTTCATAACAAAATTATGTTGTATAACTTGCATATGCTCATCATTATGAAATTATATATATATATATACACACACACACACACACACATATATATATACACACACACAAGTCCCATAGGGTTCATTGAGTTTGGATATCATACAAGTATATTTGTGAATTATATTAATTTTTAAAGACCAAGAAGAGACATTTGAATTCATACTCGTCAGAGATTAGGTTATAAACAAAAGGCTGAGATTTGAATATGAGTATTTGGTTGGAACACCCCACTCCAGTACTCTTGCTCGGAAAATCCCGTGGATGGAGGAGCCTGTTAGGCTGCAGTCCATGGGGTCGCGAAGAGTTGGACATGACTGAGTGACTTCACTTTCACTTTTCACTTTCATGCATTGGAGAAGGAAATGGCAACCCACTCCAGTGTTCTTGCCTGGAGAATCCCAGGGACGGGGGAGCCTGGTGGGCTGCCGTCTGTGGGGTCGCACAGAGTTGGACACGACTGAAGTGACTTAGCATAGCATTTGGTTGGAATAGCATATTCAAGTAAAAATTAGCAATGCTTTACATTATACCATAAGTATATATTAATACACCATAAGATTTTAGAGGTGAGAAAATATTTGGCAAATCATACATAAGTCTTCAGGTACTCAAATTTGGACCATTAAGTAGTAACACTATGTAAATTTGGTTTGTACACATTGGGTTATTTTTAAAGTGGTTTATCTAAAGTTGAAATGAAACTGATTATAAAAAGTTTAGTGTTTGACATATAATGAAAATATTGAAAATGTACATATTTATTTGAAAAATATGGAGCACAGGGAGCATTTTAATTGTTATAAATATCACACCACACCAAAGACTTTGAAAGACTGGACTTTTTAGCCAAATTATCCAAGTTAAGTCCTGACTTCATGACTTAAATGTTTAATATATATTATGTGTTATATAATAATATATTTTCGGTTAGACAGTAGATTTGGAATATTTAAGACAAAACCTCCCTTCCTTGTGCCAGATTTTTCTTTATTAAATGAACCTCACTAGTAGTCTCAATGTACACTCTGCTTGCCTAAAAGGTTCAGGTACTGAACAACTGGGTAAGGCACATGGGCTCTGAAATTTAAGATCTGAATTACATGAAATTCTAAAACAATACTGTTATAATTATTTAAGAAAATATGTAGTTCTTAGCTCTCATATCAGGGAAGACAATGGCACCCCACCCCAGTACTTTTGCCTGGAAAATCCCATGGATGGAGGAGCCTGGTAGGCTCCAGTTCATGGGGTCGCTAAGAGTCGGACACGACTGAGCGACTTCACTTTAACTTTTCACTTTCATGCATTGGAGAAGGAAATGGCAACCCATTCCAGTGTTCTTGCCTGGAGAATCCCAGGGACGGGGGAGCCTGGTGGGCTTCCGTCTCTGGGGTCGCACAGAGTCGGACACGACTGAAGCGACTTAACAGCAGCAGCAGCAGCAGCTCTCATATATTCAACATTCGTGTAATCAATATTGGTATAATCTACAACCCTAAACTTGCTTTCCTACACTAAATTCACATTTTCAATATGGCAGCTGAACAATCAGTTTTCCTAAATATTACACAGGGGTGAATGGTAATCATGCCATCTTTATAAATGGTTCATCTGCTTACTAGATCTGAAATCATATGCAATTTACTGTACTCTTAAGCTTTGGTTTCAAATTGGATAATTATAGCATCTCATGGAGAAAGCAATGGCATCCCACTCCAGTACTCTTGCCTGGAAAATCCCATGGACGGAAGAGCTTGGTAGGCTCCAGTCCATGGGGTCGCTAAGAGTCGGACACGACTGAGCGACTTCACTTTCTCTTTTCACTTTCATGCATTGGAGAAGGAAATGGCAACCTACTCCAGTGTTCTTGCCTGGAGAATCCCAGGGACGGGGGAGCCTGGTGGGCTGCCATCTATGGGGTCACACAGAGTCGGACACGACTGAAGCAACTTACCAATAGCAGCAGGCTTTAAGAGGCATGGGGTCGCTAAGAGTTGGACACAACTGAGCAACTTCACTTTCACTTTTCACTTTCATGCATTGGAGAAGGAAATGGCAACCCACTCCAGTGTTCTTGCTTGGAGAATCCCAGGGACGGGGGAACCTGGTAGGCTACTGTCTATGGGATCACACAGAGTCGGACACGACTGAAGTGACTTAGCATAGCATAGCATAGCATAGCATCTCACAGTATTGTAGTATTAAATGGATTAATGCATACAAAGATGTTTTAGTCAGTCCTAACATAAAATAAATGTTCATAAAAATATAATATTTTAAATACTAATTATTAGCAACAGCAAATGTCACATTCAGATCAGATCAGATCAGTCGCTCAGTCGTGTCTGACTCTTTGCGACCCCATGAACTGCAGCACGCCAGGCCTCCCTATCCATCACCAGCTCTCGGAGGTCACTCAGACTCACATTAATTGAGTCAGTGATGCCATCCAGCCATCTCATCCTCTGTCGTCCCCTTCTCCTCCTGCCCTCAATCCCTCCCAGCATCAGAGTCTTCTCCAATGAGTCAACTCTTCGCATGAGGTGGCCAAAATACCGGTTTCAGCTTTAGCATCATTCCTTCCAAAGAAATCCCAGGGCTGATCTCCTTCAGAATGGACCGGTTGGATCTCCTTGCAGTCCAAGGGACTCTCAAGAGTCTTCTCCAACACCACAGTTCAAAAGCATCAATTCTTCGGCTCTCAGCCTTCTTCACAGTCCAGCTCTCACATCCATACATAACCACAGGAAAGACCATAGCCTTGACTAGGCGAACCTTTGTTGGCAAAGTGATGTCTCTGCTTTTGAATATGCTATCTAGGTTGGTCATAACTTTCCTTCCAAGGAGTAAGTGTCTTTTAATTTCATGGCTGCAGTCACCATCTGCAGTGATTTTGGAGCCTAGAAAAATAAAGTCTGACACTGTTTCCACTGTTTCTCCATCTATTTCCCATGTAGTGATGGGACCAGATGCCATGATCTTCGTTTTCTGAATGTTGAGCTTTAAGCCAACCTTTTCACTCTCCACTTTCACTTTCATCAAGAGGCTTTTGAGTTCCTCTTCACTTTCTGCCATAAGGGTGGTATCATCTGCATATCTGAGGTTATTGATATTTCTCCCAGCAATCTTGATTCCAGCTTGTGTTTCCTCCAGTCCAGCATTTCTCATGATGTACTCTGCATATAAGTTAAATAAACATGGTGACAATATACAGCCTTGACGTACTCCTTTTCCTATTTGGAAGCAGTCTGTTGTTCCATGACCAGTTCTAACTGTTGCTTCCTGACCTGCATACAGATTTCTCAAGAGGCAGATCAGGTGGTCTGGTATTCCCATCTCTCTCAGAATTTTCCACAGTTTATTGTGATCTACACAGTCACATTACTAGGAAATTTTATTTTTCCCCTTCTTGAAAAATAGGAATAACAAAAATTAAATTGTTCATCTTCTTACTAAAATGCTTAGTCCCTCAAACTGAAATCAGACAAATCTGGAAATTGTTATCTGAAGGCTTAAAGTGTTGGATATTTAAGCTAAAGCTTACATGCTTTGAACCCAAGCTCAAGTCCACACACACTGAATTAATATGTGAAGGAAAATGACAAAATTACTCATATATAAAATACTGAGGTTATATTTTTAAATATTATTTTCGAAAGATAATATCTACCGTGTGATTTTATAAAACTTTTTAATTCTCAGAATGAATATTTCTCCTTATAATATCAAATTTTTAAACAAATTTTTCATATTTTTAAGGAATGTATAATCTAAAAAAACCAGGAACCTCTTATAAACTAATTATTAATTTTCCTTTTCATGTTTAACTCATGACTGTTCCAACAATCAAATTCTGTTGCTGTTAGATTTGAGATTACACATGGACAGAGGAGCCTGGCAGGCTATAGTCCATAGGGTTACAGAGAGTTGAGCATGACCCAAGCGACTTAATATACACACAAAAGGAACCGAGATAATACACATGGACAATTTCTTCATTGCAAAAATTTTAAAAACCAACTATTTATGTGACTCTCTTCTTATTTACAGGCTTTCCATATAGACGATGCTACATAGGACAACCTATTTCTCATAATCCTGCAACATATTATTCCAAAATTCTATATTTTACATAATGTGAAGCTTTCAAAAGCCTTAAAAAATGTGATTAGCTATTTCTCAATCTGCTTTTATCTTCCTGAGGGATGAAAATGGAATTATCCTTATAATGCAAAGCAGTACATTTTCCCCTATGAATTTGTTTCTGCGTGGTTTCCAGTGTGCCAGATTTTGCTTTATATTTGGATGCACCAAGAGAGTCTATTGAAAATCTATTGAACACTCTTCCTATTATTGTAAATCTATTGGAAACTCTTCCAGACACTGGAGATATTCTGATTCTTCAAGTCAGAATTCTTACCTGGCAGTTTAAAAAATTGCTGAGAGAGATAATAAGCAATTATGTATTATCCACTCATTCTTTAAGTAAAAGGACACAATTAATGTGCTTATGGTCCTGTTGGAAATAATGTAGTTTGACAGAGAAAGTAAACGGTCAAGGTTTAATCAGTGAACCTATTTCTAAGGGCTACAAGCAAGTAGACTGACTTAAAATATGAGATATCTAGCAGAGATAGAAGAGCAGAAGTCAGAGATGTTAGCTGTCCTTGGGGGATGAACAGCAGAGATTATATTGAAGCTGTCATTGATGATGGAGTGATCAAATGCTGGCAGATTTTCAGTGCATAGAAACGAGAAGAATCTACGTCATTGTCTCTGGTGTCAGGAAGTAATTTCTGTTTCATATTTTAAAGCATAAATGATTGAGGCAATGCTATAAGCATACTATTTGAAAACTTGATATTTTGGTAAGAACTAAATTTTCTTAAATAGGATCCATTCCAACTTTTATGTATTTTTCCTCCATCCCTATGTGTGTAGATGTTGGAAGCCAATGTGAAAATTCTGCCAAGAGCTAGGCATGTCTACTTCAGTTGCATTTTTAGGAACTGGGGATAAACCATAGGTTCATCCATGGAACAACTGGGCCTATTGCAAGAACTTGAGGCAAAACTCCATATATCACTGGCCAGTGTTAGCCCCAACTTCAACTGGTGGTCTAGAGTGGTGCTTAAAATCCTAGAAAACAGTGTTGATTCAGAGCCTGTCTGTGTCTAGAAACCTCTGAAAGGGCTTGGGATTTCACTCTCTCCCGTATGTGGTCGCTTTAGAAAATGACCTGCAGTTACTCTAGGGAGAGACTTGAAGAAAGACTTTAGTACATATTTGTGCAGTGTTGCATGGTCCTTCCTCAAGGAGATCTATAAATTTTTTTTCTCATTCAAGAGGCTTCAAGTCCATAAACTAGCTTTATTGTAGTCTGTGGATCTTCAAGTCTGATTTCTGGTCTGAGTTTTTCTTTATACAGATCAGGTAATATTTTAGAGGTGAATTGCCCATTTGTTTTGTTCCTAGGGAAACCATAATCAGTGAGGCACTGGCACATCCATTAGGGTCAAAATATTCAGACTCCTGCATTGTCTGCTTTCTGCTGCCCATGATGAGGATATATCCTTGCTTAGGTTAGTTAACCACTGCCATTTGGCCTTTGCTTCTCCAAGATCCCTCATCTCATGTAAAATCACGGACATTTCAGCAGTGGCATATTCCACCTTCATCCTGACATACACAGACAAGCCCCACAGAGCTTTTAAAAGATATTTTTACTCTTATCAGTGATGCATTTCTCAGTGTCTTAATGAAGGAAGTATCTTTTGATCTTTCCAGGAAGATATAGTGGTTTGGGGACCTATTCAAGTCTCCCAAGATAAATTTACTGCACCCTCCCTATAGTTATAACTTTTGGTTTCCTTCTTTTAACATTCTGCTGAAGAAGTTCCAGTCTCTCAATCCCAGTAAGCAAACTGCTACAGGCACTGCTAGCTACTAGAACTAGCATATAAAATCCAGAAATGTTTGGCATGTGGTAAACTCCACCTGATCCAGTGTTAAATTCCATCCTCCTGGGTTTAATACTTAGAATCCACTCACTTCTATATCCTATACCAGGCTCCTGCTGGTATAAATTGGCATAGCTTTGTAATTCCTAATCTGACTCTACTTATTCATCTGGTGGCCATGAAGAATGATGTGAGCCTTGAGAAGAAAAGGCCTTCTTTTTTAAGGATAGGGCTGGAAAGCAAGGATCAAGACCCTATATAGAAAAAGAGCTGTTGTCTTGTCCTGGAAGCCTTTTCCTTAATCTGGGCAGAGACCCTGTGCTCATTGAGGTAACCCTGGACTTTTGAAAGGGAGTCTTAGAGCCTTGAGGTTTCAGAGGACCACCTAGATTAATAGTGACACAAATCTCTTGAAGCAAAATCTAAAAGGCTGACTCTACTGGCATTGTCAAAGATGATTTGTTCTTACCTGCAAATAATTGGCTTTAAATAGCTGTTGTATGTTAAATTCACAGCTCTATTAAATATTCAAGATGTGCTGAATCAAGAAACTTTTAAATAATAACAATTTAAAGGATGTCATTATAGACAGATAATATAATTATCATCAACTAACGTTCATGGCGCCCTGGGAGTTTAAAACACCGAGGCAGATTTGAAGGAATACATCAAAGTTTCCTGGCTTAGACACTGGTTGTGTGTGACTTTGGGCAAGTCACCTAACACAAATCTTAAGTTCTTTCTTTTTCAATGTCTGATGGATAAAATAGAACCACCTGACTACCCACAGGGCTGTTATAAGGAGAAAATAAGTAGGAAGTTTGCTTGAATGGTACACAACACCAGGGAGGAGTTTAAGGATGAAAAATGTGAACATCTACAGAGAAGACCTGTTCTTGTCTTTGTTATTTTCTGGTGCAAGAGGAGAATGAGTTCATAGATGATTGCAGTAGTCATGTATGGATTTGATTTTATTGTGAAAAATATAGCTGCTTGTTGAAGCATATGGGGTTTTGTTAGAATACTCTGTAGTTTAGTCTTTATATGAGTGTTTCATGATAAAATGTTGGTAATTAAAAAAATAAAGGTTCTTAATTTAGAAAAATTTGTATTTAGAATAGTGCTAAGGAAGAAGCCTTTGTTACAGACGAAGAATTTTTAGAAACAAAAAAATAAATAAAAGAAGGAAGGGATAAAGAATGATCAAAAAGTAAGAATTGTACTTAACGCTGGAAAGGAGTTGAGAAGATGCAAGAGAAAAGCTAGACAATGAAATAGTTTTGGTTAATAAATAAAGGTAGAAAGTAATGATGAGAGGGAAATAGAAGAGAGGCAATGGACAGTGGATTCATTAATTCGGTAGAAGGACAAGAAGAGATTCTTCGTTCATGCCAAGACTCCTGCTACTTTCTGCATATGGGCGCCTTCAAATCTATGTGACAGTAGCTTTGACTGTGGTGTGATGTTCCAGGCCCACGTGCCCAGTGGCCTGCTTAACATGTCCTCTTAGATTTCTGCAGCCCTTCACACTCAGCATGCCCACAGCAGCAGTAATTTTTGATTCCTTTCTGCCCCCAAACGTGCACCCTTACCTCTTCCCATGCACTTACTTCCTTATAACTATTATTCTCCCTTTCCTGGTTAATGTCACCCAAACAGCCACCCAAGTCACACACTTCTTTCTTCTCCATCCCTCTCTACATCCAATTGGTTGCTATGTCTTACTTTTTATGCCTTCTGAACATCACAGCATGTCCTTAATTTGTATTCTTGCCAAGAGTATTACAGACTTCTCTTGATTTTTCCACTTTTGGTGTTCCCCAACCTAAACCATACATAGTTCTGCTGCCAGCGATTCTTCTAAAGCCCAGATCTGATAGTGCTACACCACTGCTTACAACTTAAATAGCTTTGCTTTACAGATTAGGCCTTCTGTGATCCTACCGTTGCCTACCTATTTGGTCTTACAGGGTGATCCCCACTTGCCACCTTTCCACTCATATCAGGCTAATTGCAGCTTCACAGAAGCAGCATGCATATTTATGCTTCTTTGCCTTTGCACTTGTTCTTCCTTCTGCTTGGAGCATCTTTCTACCCACTTAATGGACTTTTTTGCTTATACTTTAAGAGCAGATTTGAGAACCCCCTCCTCTGGGCTTCCCTGGTGGCTTAGGTGGTAGAGTCTGCCTGCAGTGTGGGAGACCCTGGTTCAATCTCTGGGTTGGGAAGATCCCCCGGAGAAGGAAACAGCAACCCTCTCCAGTATTCTTGCCTGGAAAATCCCATGGATAGAGGAGCCTGGGAGGCTATAGTTCATGGGGTCATAAAGAATCGGACACGACTGAGCAACCTCACTTTCACTTTCCTCTGGAAAGCCTTGCTGACCCACACCCTGTGACAACATAAACATAGTGTAGTTAATATCCCCTCTCAATCCACCATTGTCCTTGTACCTGTCATTGTTACGATCCCTGATATGATTTGTTTGCACGTGCATCTCATCTATTAGATTGTGGACTTGCCCAGGTCAGTGGTCATATTTCATGCACTTCTGTGTCTTCAGTAGCCAGCTCAGTACTTGGCAGATAGAAGGTTTTGCAGCCAGTATTTTACTGCAAGGAATGAGAGAGGACATACCTGAATATCTGGTTACAGGAGCTTGACGTTAGCAGATCCATTGGTGTTTCTATGTCCTGAACATAGTGTCATCTATGAGTCCAGTATGTTGTCTTGACACTGAGTTCATCTGCTTCCATCACTGGCAGTCCTTGGCTGCAGTTTATTCCATGGAGAAAATAACATGCCTTGTTTGGATAGCGGAGGTCTCACATAGTAAGCCCTCAAAGCTAAAACCCTTTCACTGCTCATCCTGCCCACCTCTATGTTCATTGATGGGTGACTGTTTCAAGTTATTTCCAGTTATGAATCTCTTGTCACTCTCATTCAGGGAAAGTCATGATTTATTGTTGATCTGGAGTTTTGCTGAGATAGGGAGAACCCTCATATTTAGTTAGAGAAAAATGCAGCTTCTATAGATAGCCAAAGAGAGTTCCAGACCTAACAGTTAATACTACCCCCTTTCTAACCCTTTACCCAAAGCTTACCTCAGTTGTGGTGAAATATTTCGCTGCATTTACCTAGCCCCACTGGAAATGCTAATCTAATCATTAAATACCAATGAGGTTGGTGTTGTAGCTCCTTTTGCCTTGGCATACGTGCTTTTCATTTAAGTTCTAGGATATCTTTTCAAAGGAGATGTAAATAAACTATGAAAAAGGTTTCGTTTAGCAAATTGGCTCTACTGCTTCCCTGTGTCTTCTGATTTGAGCCTATCTGACTTCACAAGCAAAAGGTAGCACGCAACAGGACTTCTCCCTGTGACCTGGAATATCTGTTTTATGAGATATTCATTCAGTGAGGGTATGGTTCAAAGTGAACTGTGCTCCTTCAATGGCTCTAGTGTATATGCTCATTAAAAATATTTCCTCATTGGATCAATAAACTAATGCCACCTGGTGTGAATAATCACTCTCTGTGGGCAAGTTGTACGATTCCCTTAGCAAGCACAGTTAGGAGAAGCTAGGGGTTTTTTTTTTTTTTTTAAGGAATTTGCTTTCTAGATAACTAGTTTTCAAAGCAGTTATTTGTTTAACCAAAGACTTTCTCAATAAAAACAAGACTATAGAACTTGTAGTACATGCTAATATTTCATTTCATGTTTTGCTTCTTGGAAGCACCTAGCTAAAATTGACCATGGAAAGTAATCTTGTCAAAGATTCTGAGTTGGAAAATGCAAAAATATTTGAAAGTATGTAGAGTGCAGATACTCTCTAGTCAAGACTTTAAGATCCATGAAATAAGGTGGCCTTGTATATAGACTTTCAGTTTATTTAAAGACCTTTTTAGTATTGAGTGCTTTGAGGAAGCAGAGGAAAAATGTGGAAGAAGAATTTGTTAGAAAATCTTTTCTAATGGATGATGGTATTAATAAGAGAATGCAAAGAGGATACTACTTACGAATCTGATCCAAAGAGAAAGGTAAGAATTCACAGTGCGTTGTCAAGGGATGGTCAGTGTTTTCCGAGGAAGACATCTTGACTCAGTCCTACAGAAGTTTTAATAAAAGCTTGGTTTTATTAAAATTGGTGGTGTTGAGAATGCTGTGTTGTAGTATTTATGGTCTCACATCCCTTTCCGGAGAAATAAGGGAGCAGGACGCTAGCGCTAAATTGAGTCAGTATGGGCATGAATGGCCTTAAAGATGCACAGCAAGAGCAGATGCCAGGGTGAAGCCTAAAGAGAAAGCACCATAGGAAGTGTATCCTACATGCTGGCCCTCGGGAGTTAGGCTAATAGGGAGCCAAAGTTTGAAGTCTCTGGCAGAGGCCAGGGATTTTAGAATATAAGATAGGAATCCACTGAGAGTCCCTCAGCTCTGTGAGTAAAGTTGACAGTGAATTTTATAAGGAGTCCTTGGATTTGGGTGGTATAGGGTGATGTATGAGTGAAAGATTCATAGCCACTAAAGGTATTAATATTGTAGTATAGTGAGGTTCAACTGAAAATTAAACAATTGGGAGGAGAAGGGCGTGTCAGAGGATGAGATGGTTGGATGGCATCACCGACTCAATGGACATGAGTTTGTGCAAACTCTGAGACATAGTGAAAGGGAAGCCTGGTGTGCTGTGGTTCATGGGGTCACAGAGTTGAACATGATTGAGCGACTGAACAACAAATATTTCACGATGTGAAATCTCACAGTGAAAAGTGTAGACTCTTGAGAATAACAGTAATAGCAGCTAGCACACATAGATGCGGACTCTGGGAGCTAAGAGTTGTATGTGTGTAAACTCCTTCAGTCTTCACCAGGTGTACTGGTAGTAGCCCCTGTTGACAGTTGTAGCACAGACAGGTCATAAGGCCTTCAGAGGTGACAGAGAAGGGATTGAGATCCAGGCTTTAGAACCTACGCTTTCAAACATTCAATACATCACTAAATACAGAATTTCAAATCCATGACTATTATTCCAATGACTGCCAATACTGACTTATATCCAGTTCCCAAATTATTTCCCAATTATCCCTCTCACTTTTCTCATCACATCTGAAAGTATGGTTTTTAATAGTTAGTAATTATCAAATTTTATGCTTAGTCTTGGGCTTAGAGACACCCCCTGAAGCCTCAACTCCACTTCAACAGATGCTTGAAAACAGACCCTGTTGTACGCGGGGTAGAGTTACCAACAGACTGGGAGAGTTAGCCCCAATTATAGAGAGAGACAAATGGTGGCTTCAGAACTAGATGGAATCCTCCAGAAACTTAGAAGCAAATTCTAGCAGAGAAGTTATTCAAAGTCCCAGGATCTAATCTTACATTACTTACTAGAGTGTTCAATTCAAAAAGTTACTAAACCTCTTATCCAGTATTTCTTAAGACAGTATGTTGTGGTTTGATCATACATTCAGCAAATGGTTTTTGAGTACCTGTGATGTACAGTTGGAGAAGGCAATGGCACCCACTCCAGTACTCTTGCCTGGAAAATCCCATGGGCAGAAGAGCCTGGTAGGCTGCAGTCTATGGGGTCACTAAGAGTCGGACACGACTGAGCAACTTCACTTTCACTTTTCACTTTCATGCATTGGAGAAGGAAATGGCAAACCCACTCCAGTGTTCTTGCCTGGAGAATCCCAGGGACGGAGGAGCCTGATGGGCTGCCGTCTATGGGGTCGCACAGAGTCTGGGATTGCACAGAGTCGGACAGGACTGAAGCAACTTAGCAGCAGCAGCGGGGTAATATATACTGTGAAATCATGGTATTCTTCAGGACACGGAACATGGTACATTTCTTAACAACTTTATACAAAATTTGGGCTGGAGTGTAGGAGTGAGTGTGGGGTTGCACAACCTTGCTTGTGTGTTGGGATCCTTTGCGAAACATCAGAGGTTCTTTCATCTACAGACCTCATGACTCTGCCTTTGAGCATCTATTGTTGCTGCTGCCTATACCATTATATTTATTTTGCATGGTTCCTGCTACAGTGCTTCACAAAATTCATAGAATTTCAATACTGAAGGGAAAAAAAAAAACTTTAAAGATCAGCCAGGCTGATTTCTTTTTATTTTACAGTTACGGAAAAAGAGACCCAAAAGAGAAACTTTCCAGCATTGTTTAGTCTACCTGTGCTGCTTCTCACTAGTGTGCTCAGCAGATTTTAAAGGAGTTCTGTTCTTCTGTTTATGATCTTTTTAGTCCTTCCCTGGCATTTCCATATCCCCTGGGACAAGCACACTGAAGACTGATTCTTTCAGGTACTTTGCAAACTCAATTCCCGTTTTAAAATGGGATTACTAGAGCACTTGCTCCCTGAACAATTTACTTCCTTCTATTGCAGCTGCTTTTGCTGCAATTCAGCCAAGCCTCTTGTGATTGGTAAATTCGCAGGGCCTCAAGGCTGCCCCTTCCTTCCCCGCTCTCCTCCACGATATGGCCACTCAGTGAAGGCAGAGCTCACTTTTGTAGAGGTCTGT
Source organism: Tragelaphus eurycerus (assembly GCA_935064755.1). Lineage (NCBI taxonomy): Eukaryota > Metazoa > Chordata > Mammalia > Artiodactyla > Bovidae > Tragelaphus > Tragelaphus eurycerus. The sequence goes on along the minus strand of CAKXYN010000120.1, from coordinate 3,706,945 downwards.
GAGATTTATCAACTTTCTGTAGGAAAATTTGTATTCACTTCCCTTTTCCTGTCTGAGGTGTGAGCTATAAATTATTGTAAATATTTGAAGTTTCTGGCCCAGGAAGTGAAAAATAAAGCATCTCTTCGTATCTGCTCAGTCTGACTCTGGCTGTTTGCCAATTCTGAGTGAAATGTTGCTTAGCGTGTTTCTTGTTTTTGTTTGCTTCCTTATTTTTGTTTTTGGCATTGCCTGAAAGGCACAGTCTAGGCGAGCTTTATTCCAGTACAGCTTTTTCCTTGGTTCTATGGTGTTGAAGGCAAGTTGACACTGACTCCAGCATAAATGCCTGCGTATGGAACTGTTGTTTGGAAGCTATTTAGTGTCGTTGCTGGAAAAGGCGATGGCACCCACCCCAGTACTCTTGCCTGGAAAATCTCACGGACGGAGGAGCCTGGTAGGCTGCAGTCCATGGGGTCGCTAAGAGTCAGACACGACTGAGCGACTTCACTTTCTCTTTTCACTTTCATGCATTGGAGAAGGAAACAGCAACCCACTCCAGTGTTCTTGCCTGGAGAATCCCAGGGATGGTGGAGCCTGATGGGCTGCCGTCTATGGGGTCACACAGAGTCGGACATGACTGAAGTGACTTAGCATAGCATAACATAGCATAGTGTTGTTGCTGGACTCATTCCACCCCATGAACTTCTCTAAACTATGTGCTTTAGGCTTGATCCTCATGCTTGTCAAGTAGTGAGAGTACTGTTCAAATAACTCAAAAGCTGTTCTGAATGTTCAAAAGTTCAGAAGCTGGTTCTGAATCCAGCTTTCAGGGATTTCTTACAAATAAGGACTAAGATCAAATCAGATCAGTCGCTCAGTCATGTCCGACTCTTTGTGACCCCATGAACTGCAGCACGCCAGGCCTCCCTATCCATCACCAGCTCTCGGAGGTCACTCAGACTCACATTCATTGAGTCAGTGATGCCATCCAGCCATCTCATCCTCTGTCGTCCCCTTTTCCTCTTGCCCCCAATCCCTCCCAGCATCAGAGTATTATTACTTGATGTCTGCTGCTGCTGCTGCTGCTGTTGCTGCTAAGTCGCTTCAGTCGTGTCTGACTCTGTGCAACCCCGTAGATGGCAGCCCACCAGGCTCCCCTGTCCCTGGGATTCTCCAGGCAAGAACACTGGAGTGGGTTGCCATTTCCTTCTCCAATGCATGAAAGTGAAAAGTGAATGTGAAGTCGCTCAGTTGTGTCCGACTCCTAGCGACCCCATGGACAGCGGCCCACCAGGGTCCCCTGTCCATGGGATTTTCCAGGTAAGAGTACTGGGGTGGAGTGCCATTGCCTTCCCTGACTTGATGTCTAGTACCCTAAATTTATCAGAAGTGAATTCTTATACAAAACTTGCAAGAAAATGGAATGAGTTTGAGTAGGGGAAATTGGATGTGCCTATATAGAAAAAAAAACCTGATTTGGTTGGTCCTTCTCACATTGTATTTCAATTTCTCTTTGCTTATTGCCTCTGCATCTTTTGTTTTAGTGCTCATAGGAGTTTAACAAGAAATGTTTAATTAAGGATTGATATTTTAATTTGTCAGATAATCTTTCTTCTTTTATTTAAGTTTTGCCTGTTCTGCAAGGTCTGTGAAAAGGTCGTCTTCTGTAGTTCTGTAGAGCTTTTCGTAACTGCTGTGGTGCATCTCCATGGTTACTGAAGTTTTTTTTTTTTTTTTCCTTAAATGCACAAGCCTTCCTCTCTAACTAAAATATAAGTGTCTGTGGGGCCCATACAGAAAGGGATCATAACTTTATGCCTTAGATGTACGAGGCCTTGTTTTAGTTGGTGCTCAGTAATGCCTAATTTGGGCTTCCCTGGTGGCTCAGATAGTAAAGAGCCTGCCTTCAATATGGAATACCAGGGTTCTATCCCTGGATTTGGAAGATCCCCTGGAGAAGGAAATGGCAACCCACTCCAGTATTCTTGCCTGGAGAATTCCATGGACAGAGGAGCCTGGTGGCCTTTGGTCCATGGGGTTGCAAAGAGTGGGACATGACTGAGTGACTAACACTAGGTCATATAATGCCTATCTATGATTAAAATAAGCAAACACACTAAAAATTGTACCAAGCAAACTCTTTGGATAAAAAGGATTTTGGGACAAACATTGGGTGTTAGTGGAGTATACTGTTACGGAAAAATTCAATTAGAAAAGGGGATGAAGAGGACTTGGACCAACTTAATCATAGTTGTGTGGGTCCTTCTGCTAGATAAAAGTGGTGCGTACTAAGATACTATAGGAATTTGGGAGCCTTACGATGTTCCCTGCGCTGGTTATTCTGTTCAAAGTATACTTACTTAGGAATGAGATTGGATGCAATGACTCACCCTTTAAACTTCTCAGTTGTCAGTTATTTTACAGATAAACCTACCTCTACAATTTTTTTCCCTATGGGAAGTTCAGGTGTGCCTTTATTTTATTTCATTTTCTTAAATTTAATTTTTAAAACAATTCTTCAAGTTTGTTTTCCATTTACAGTTAATATAAGACATTGTCTGTCTTCCCCATGTGGTAGGATGTATCCTTGAGCCTATCTTACACCCAGCAGTGTGTGCTCCCCTCTCTGTGATATTTTATATTGCCCTTCTTCCCCAACCACTTGTTTGTTCTCCACATCTATGAGTTTCCTTCTTTTTTTTTTTGGTTATATTCACTTCTTTGTTGTATTTTGAGATTCCACAAATAAGTGATATCATACAGTATTTATCTTTATCTGACTTATTTAATTTAGCATAATACTCTCCAAGTCCATCCATGTTGTTGCAAACAGCAAAATCCCTTCTTTTTAATGGCTGAGTAGTCTTCCATTGCATTTATATACAATACTACATTCTTCTGAAGTCTGTCATGGCATGATCATCTGATATAACTTAATTTGTATTATCTAATTTGTTGCAGTAGATATTATATTGTCATTTGGATGCTTTCCTTATCCTTCCTTCTGAATATAAGACATTAAAGACAAAGGATATGGTCTGACATTGGACATGGTTGAGAGCATATAATATGAAGTTAGACAGAACTGAGTTTGAATACAGCTTTATTATCATTTACTGGTATGTTACCTAGGCAAGTTACCTAAGTTATTTGCCACCTAGTTTTCTCTTAAAATTTTTTTGGGAATTAATAACTTTATATATGCATATATATAGAGAGAGTCTGTACTAAAGATGTTCAATAAAGTATTTCAAAAAATATTTTATACTTTCCATTTGGTAGATGCTTAGTTGCAATTTGGCAGATGAGTAGAGCTAAAGCAAACATGCCAGACGTGAACTAGTTTTTACAGAATCAAATATAATACCAAGTTGTTAAATAACTAAGATGTTTCCCTGGGCTTTAATTATCTATACCTTTCAAACTCTGAAATATTCCGTTTAGATTTATTTGAGAGAAATCAAATCTTCTCTTCCAAATCAATGAAAGGAACACAGTCAATAGATGCCTTTTTCAGGTCACCAAATCTCAAATCTATTTTCATTTGAGGAAGAAGAGAGAATGGTAATAAAGGTTAGTTTTTGTTATTTTTTAACTTTATCCTGTTTATTCTCCTAACTAAAAACCTTTATTTGGAACCTTGTTCTATTCATCTCCTTTGGTTAGCTAGGGCATCTATTTGTCTTGGTTATGATAGACCGATATTCTATTTCTGTGTTCTCTGAACTACAGTAAAACTTTGACAGGTTGCTCTCACGGACTTTTCTGTGACTCTGTTTTTCTCACTCCTAAAATTCTCAAATACTTACTCTCATTCTTACCCAAAATAACTTCTATAAAATTTTTGATCAGTAAGTTTAGCAGCTATATACTGAATATCCATTGAATATGTACTTAGTACAAGTCTTTCACTTTTAGCATATAATAGTACCATTAAACATTATAACCTGGAGGAAGTTAAAAAGCACCCTATAAGTCACACTAATATCTCAGACATTTCTTGCAAATTCTAACAATAATTTCCTCTTTTGTGTGTGTGTTAGTCACACAGTCATGTCTGACTCTTTGCGACCCCATGGATGTAGTCCACCAGGCTCCTCTGACCATGGGATTTCCCAGGCAAGAATATTGGAGTGGGTTGCCATTTCCTCCTACAGGTGATCTTCCCAGTCCCGGGATTGAACCCAGGTCTCCTGCATTGCAGGCAAATTCCTTACTGTCTGAACCACCAGGGAAGTATTCCTTTTATGTTACAGAAATACAGTGAGGGATGTTTTTGATGTGTAATTTATACTCTGATTCCAAAAATTAAGGGGGAAGGGAAACTTGGCACTCATTGGTAAATTTTATGGATGTCAACAGACACTTTTAATCATTTGAAAGCTCAAAAAAATATGTCCTCTATTGGGCTGATTTAGCTGACTGAATGATGGAAAAAACATAATTGTTACTCATTAGAAAGCTCAACTGAGATAATCTCTAGTAAAGGATTTTGTGGCCCTCAAATTGAGTTGTTTAGAATATCACTGATGTAACTGGTAAGAGCAGTTTCCTTCTCACCTAATCCACCTTCAGAAGTGCTCCTAGAAAAGCCAGGCAGGGGTGGAGAGGGTACTGATACTGCTGGTGACAGCTTTGCTTTTGTCTTTTCCCCGCTCCTGTTTTGGGAATATGTGTGGCCCCACTTCTAGAAAGAAGATGCAAAAGGTGAATTTTTGTCTTGTATGAGTATTTCTCTTTTGTTTGTATTTTTCCAGTGGTTATGTATGGATGTGAGAGCTGGACTGTGAAGAAAGCTGGGCGCCAAAGAATTGATGCTTTTGAACTGTGGTGTTGGATAAGACTCTTGAGAGTCTCTTGGACTGCAAGGAGATCCAACCAGTCCATTCTAAAGGAGATCAGCCCTGGGTGTTCTTTGGAAGGAATGATGCTAAAGCTGAGACTCCAGTACTTTGGCCACCTCATATGAAGAATTGACTCATTGGAAAAGACTCTGATGCTGGGAGGGATTGGGGGCAGGAGGAGAAGGGGACGACAGAGGATGAGATGGCTGGATGGCATCACCGACTCAATGGACGTGAGTTTGAGTGAACTCCAGGAGTTGGTGATGGACAGGGAGACCTGGTGTGCTGTGGTTCATGGGGTTGCAAAGAGTCGGACATGACTGAGCGACTGAACTGAACTGAACAGCTACGTGTGGCTTAATAGAGAGATACAGAGTTTGCATACTTACAAGAGACCCATTTGTGTATACTTGTGTATTTATACACTAGACATTCATTCAAATGCTCTGTGTATGTTCTATTATTTCCTATCTACCAGCCATATAAAGTAGATGTTACTATATGTGTTGTAAAGATAAGGAAACTAAAGGTTCAGTTCAGTTCAGTTGCTCAGTCATGTCTGACTCTTTGCAATCCTGTGGACTGCAGCACGCCAGGCTTCCCTGTACATCACTAATTCCTGGAGCTTGTTCAAACTTATGCCTATCAAGTCAGTGATGCCATCCAAGCATCTCATCTTCTGTTGTCCCCTTCTCCTCCTGCCTTTAGTCTTTCACAGCATCAGGGTATTTTCCAGCGATGCTCCTTCGGTTCTTCGAATCAGGTGGCCAGAGTTTTGGAGTTTCAGCTTCAGCATCACTCCTTCCAAATGAATGTTCAGGACTGATTTCCTTTAGGATTGACTGGTTTGATATCCTTGCTGTCCAAGGGACTCTCAAGAGTCTTCTCCAACACCACAGTTCAAAAGCATCAATTCTTCAGCCCTCAGCTTTCTTTATAGTCCAACTCTCACATCCATACATGACCACTGGAAAAACCATAGTTTTGACTGTATGGACCTATGCCAGCAAAGTAATGTCTCTGTTTTTTAATATGCTATCTAGGTTGGTCATAGCTTTTCTTCCAAGGAGCAACCATCTTTTAATTTCATGGCTGCAGTCACCATCTGCAGTGATTTTGGAGCCCAAGAAAATAAAGTCTATCCCTGTTTCCAGTGTTTTTCCATCCATTTACCATGAAGTGATGGAACCGCATGCCATGATCTTAGTTTTTTGAATGTTGAACTTTAAGCCAGCTTTTTCACTCTCCTCTTTTACTTTCATCAAGAGGCTCTTTAGTTCTTCTTTGCTTTCTGCCATAAGGGTGGTGTCATCTGCATATCTGAGGTTATTGATATATCTCTCAGCAATCTTGATTCCAGCTTGTGCTTCATCAAGCCTGGCATTTCATATGATGTACTCTGCATGTAAGTTAAGTGAACAGGGTGACAATATGCAGCCTTGATATACTTGTTTCCCAATTTGACACCAGTCCATAGTTCCATGTCCAGTTCTAGCTGTTGTTTTTTGACCTGCATACAGATTTCTCAGGAGGCAGGTAAGGTGGGCTGGTATTCACATCACTTAAAGAATTTTCCATGTTTTGTTGTGATCCACACAGTGAAAGGCTTTGCCATAGTCAATAAAGCAGAAGTAGATGTTTTTATGGAACTCTGTTGCTTTTTCAATGATCCAGTGGATGTTAGTAATTTGATCTATGGTTCCTCTGGCTTTTCTAAATCCACCTTGATCACTTGGAAGTTCATGGTTCATGTACCGTTGAAGCCTAGCTTGGAGAATTTTGAGCATTACTTTGCTAGCATGTGAGATCAGTGCAATTGTGTGGTAGTTTGAACATTCTTTGGCATAGTCTTTGTGATTGGAATGAAAACTGACCTTTTCCAGTACTGTAGCCACTGCTGAGTTTTCCAAATTTGCTGGCATATTGAGTGCAGCACTTTAAAAGCATCATCCTTGAGGACTTGTAATAGCTCAGCTGGAATTCTATCACCTCCACTATCTTTGTTCGTAGTGGTGCTTCCTAGGCCCACTTGACTTCACATTGCAGGATGTCTTGCTTTAGATGAGTGATCACACCATCATGGTTATCTGGATCATGAAGCTCTTTTTTGTACAGTTCTTCTGTGTATTCTTGCCACCTTTTCTTAATCTCTTCTGCTTCTGTTAGGTCCATACTGTTTCTGTTCTCTTGGTATCTCTAATTTTCTCGAAGACATCTCTAGTCTTTCAGTTCTGTTGTTTTCCTCTATTTCTTTGCATTGTTCACTGAGGAAGGCTTTCTTATCTCTCCTTGCTCTTTTTTGGAACTCTGAATTCAAATTGGTATATCTTTCCTTTTCTCCTTTGCCTTTTGCTTCTCTTCTTTCTCAGCTATTTGTAAGGCCTCCTCAGACAACCATTTTGCCTTTTTGCATTTCGTTTTCTTGGGGATGGTCTTGATCACTGCCTTCTGAACAATGTCCTGAACCTCTGTCCATAGTTCTTCAGTACTCCGTCTGAAGCATGGATTGATTAAATAGCTTTCCTGAAATTACATATCTCAGGTTGGTTGGATAGCTTTAATGCCTGTGCTCTGAATTTTAGATGCTTTTCCGGACTCTAATGTTTGTTATCTTAAATGCCTATTAGACTGCTCATATGCAGATTAAGAGTTCTACCTCCATCTCACCTTTGTGCCAACCATTTACCTGTTCACACAGTTTTGGTATAAACTTGACCTTAAAAGCCTTTGACTGTGTGGATCACAATAAACTATGGAAAATTCTGAAAGAGATGGGAATACCAGACCACCTGATCTGCATCTTAAGAAATCTGTATGCAGGTCAGGAAGCAACAGTTAGAACTGGTCATGGAACAACAGACTGGTTCCAAATAGGAAAAGGAGTACGTCAAGGCTGCATATTGTCACCATGTTTATTTAACTTATATGCAGAGTACATCATGAGAAATGCTGGACTGGAAGAAACACAAGTTGGAATCAAGATTGCCGGGAGAAATATCAATAACCTCAGATATGCAGATGACACCACTCTTATGGCAGAAAGTGAAGAGGGGCTAAAAAGCCTCTTGATGAAAGTGAAAGTGGAGAGTGAAAAGGTTGGCTTAAAGCTCAACATTCAGAAAACGAAGATCATGGCATCTGGTCCCATCACTGCATGGGAAATAGATGGGGAAACAGTGTCAGACTTTGTTTTTCTGGGCTCCAAAATCACTGCAGATGGTGACTGCAGCCATGAAATTAAAAGACGCTTACTCCTTGGAAGGAAAGTTATGACCAACCTAGATAGCATATTCAAAAGCAGAGACATTACTTTGCCAACAAAGGTTCGCCTAGTCAAGGCTATGGTTTTTCCTGTGGTCATGTATGGATGTGAGAGCTGGACTGTGAAGAAAGCTGGGCGCCAAAGAATTGATGCTTTTGAACTGTGGTGTTGGAGAAGACTCTTGAGAGTCCCTTGGACTGCAAGAAGATCCAACCAGTCCATTCTGAAGGAGATCAATCCTGGAATTTCTTTAGAAGGAATGATGCTAAAGCTGAAACTCCAGTATTTTGGCCACCTCGTGCGAAGAGTTGACTCATTGGAGAAGACTCTGATGCTGGGAGGGATTGAGGGCAGGAGGAGAAGGGGACGACAGAGGATGAGATGGCTGGATGGCATCACTGACTTGATGGATGCGAGTCTGAGTGACCTCCAGGAGCTGGTGATGGACAGGGAGGCCTGGCGTGCTGCGGTTCATGGGGTCGCAAAGAGTCGGACACGACTGAGCGACTGATCTGATCTGATCTGATCTGAATGTCATTCTAAGATCAGAGGTAGAATTGGAATGACTCCTTTCCCATAAGGGCATCTGAAGCAAGAAAATTAGTGCATTTCAGACATGTCCATTGTTCTGTCTGTCTTAGGCAACATGTCTGAAGCTGGCGTTGCTTTCTTTTGTTGAAGAATTTATAGTATTTGCTCATCACTGAGCTGCACCGACATACCCAGCTACAGTGACAAACTCAAAACCCACTACATGCATTTGACAAATGTCAGTGGACTTCACTGTCTCTTCTAGGGTTAGGAAAATGTAACATATTTAAGTATTTAAGAATTTTTATTGCAACTTCAAGAATTCTGAGCCTCAACAGTAGACCTGGGTAGCTGCCAGAGAAAGCTTCTCTGTCTTATCAAATTTCTTCATTTATCTGAAGTTTAACAGCATATTGCTACATCAGGTTCAAGCTAGGATCAGAGTTTATAATTGAATACAATATGCCTAACATTTCTGAAATTGAAATTCCACATAAGTCAACCTGAGTTATCAATAGTTTATTATTTACTAAGACAGCCCTACCATCAATCTCATCTAAGAGTTTATGGAACCAATTTACTTGTCAGAGATTGTCACTTTTTTTTAAACTGTGTGTTTTGCAGTAACATGTGGGTAAGAATAATTTGTAAGTCAATATAAATGTAGTAGCATGGGTAAATTAGAGAGGGAAAGTTTAGCAATAATGTGAGAAAACATAGTCTAAGATAAAGGGCTGCAATATAAAACTGAAAGAAAGTTTCACCAAATGACTAATGTATAGAATAAGGTATAGAAATATCTAGAAAATTATGAGTATAGGAAGGCAGGGATCAAACAGGAAATCTTTGGGAAAATGTATAGTCATAGAAATAAGAAAGCAATCAAAGAATAAGAAAATAAATTAGTGTATTGCAACCCTGGCTACGGAGAAGGCAATGGCACCCCATTCCAGTACTCTTGCCTGGAGAATCCCATGGATGGAGGAGCCTGGTAGGCTGCAGTCCATGGGGTTGCTAAGAGTCGAACATGACTGAGCGACTTCACTTTCTCTTTTCACTTTCATGCACTGGAGAAGGAAATGGCAACCCACTCCAGTGTTCTTGCCTGGAGAATCCCAGGGACGGGGAAGCCTGGTGGGCTGCTGTCTATGGGATCACACAGAGTCGGACATGACTGAAGTGACTTAGCATAGCATAGCATAGCATAACCCTGGCTACATGTTAGTATCACTTGAGAAGCTTTAAAAAATAGTAATTAATCTGAGGTGAGCTCTGAGCACAGTCTTTGAAATCTCCCAGATAATTCAAATGATCATCTAGGGTCAAAAAATAAACAGTGCTTTGAAGGCTATTTAGAGGTATATTTTGAAGATATGGGCTATATCAGATATAAGCTATAAACAGATATTTATCAGATATATAAACAGTAATGTGTCAAAATCTTTGTTTTCTGTGGAAGATGTCAAAATCTTTCTTTCCTTAAGAAATCTAACTTGTAATAATATGAACCTCCCAGTGGTTCATATTTGGCTAATATGTTCAGATCCTTCAATATTTTTATTGGGGGTGATATATTATGTAAAATTCTTGATGAACCTTACTTATAGTAGCTATGAGAGATTAAAGAAAAATATCATTCTTATTTTAAGAAGAACTCTTAAAAGGCTGTAGTTACTTTTCAACATGTTAATTTAAATAACAACTGCCTTGCCTTTTATTTTCCTTTGTAAAGGAGTAAAAAAAAAGCCCTCTTTAGTATTTATATGATATGAAAACATCTATTTTGTGTAGATAAAAATAACTTCCATTTTTTTTCCTCAGGAATACTTCAATCTGCCACAGATGCCAGGTGGAAAAATAATCAACCTTAGGAAATTTTACTTTCGATGTCTCTGAGGTCAGAACACACTAGCATCCTTCCATGACCCTGGAACATAGGCTGGCAGATCTCTAGTTGATCTCTTCTTATCCCCTGTCTGAGCTCATCTCACTTTGTCCGATGTGTGGAGTTCTCAGTGTGTCCTCTGCCCTTGTACACTTACAGCTCCCTAGGAAGCTATATTTCGTACATGCTTATCTTGTAATGTTTCCTATTGTTCACTTCAGTTCAGTTGCTCAGTAGTGTGAGATTCTTTGTGACCCCATGGACTGCAGCACTCCAGGCTTCCCTGTACATCACCAACTCCCGCAGCTTGCTTAAACTCATGTCCATCAAGTTGATGATACCATCCAATCATCTCATCCTCTGTCATCCCCTTCTCCTCCTGTCTTCAATCTTTCCCAGCATCAGGGTCTTTTCAAATGAGTCAGTTCTCCCCATCAGGTGGCCAAAGTATTGGAGTTTCAGCTTCAGCATCAGTCTTTCCAATGAATATTCAGGACTGATCTCCTTTAGGATGGACTGGTTGAATCTCCTTGCAGTCCAAGGGACTTTCAAGAGTCTTCTCCAACACCACAGTTCAAAAGCATCATTTCTTCAGCACTCAGCTTTCTTTATAGTCCAACTCTCACATCCATATATGACCACTGGAAAAACCATAGCTTTGACTATACAGACCTTTGTCAGCAAAGTAATGTCTCTGCTTTTTAATATGCCATCTAGTTTGGTCATAGCTTTTCTTCCAAGGAGCAATCATCTTTTAATTTCATGGCTGCAGTCACCATCTGCAGTGATTTTGGAGCCCCCAAAATAAAGTCTGTCTGTTTCCACTGTTTCCCCATCTATTTGCCATGAAGTGATGGGACCAGTTGCCCTGATCTTAGTTTTTTTGAATGTTGAACTTTAAGCCAGGTTTTTCACTCTCCTCTTTTACTTTCATCAAGAGGCTCTTTAGTTCTTCTTCACTTTCTGCCACAAGGGTGGTGTCATCTGCATATCTGAGGTTATTGATATATCTCTCGGCAGTCTTGATTCCAGCTTGTGCTTCATCAAGCCTGGCATTTCACATGATTTACTCTGCATATAAGTTAAGTAAGCAGGGTGACAGTATGCAGCCTTGCTGTACTTGTTTCCCAATTTGGAACCAGTCCGTACTTCCAGACGTGTGTCTGGTTGTGTCTTTGTGTCTAACTGTTGTGTCTTTGACCTGCATACAGATTTCTCAGGAAGCAGGTAAGGTGGGCTGGTATTCCCATCACTTTAAGAATTTTCCATGGTTTTTGTGATCACACAGTCAAAGGCTTTGGTGTAGTCAATAAAGCAGAAGTAGATGTTTTTCAGGAACTCTGTTGCTTTTTCAATGATCCAACGAATATTGGCAATTTGATCTCTGGTTCCTCTGGCTTTCCTAAATCCAGCTTGATCATCTGGAAGTTCACAGTTCATATACTGTTGAAGCCTGGCTTGGAGAATTTTGAGCATTACTTTGCTAGTATTGTAGTAATGGAATAAATATTTGTTATATTAATTAACCTTCCCACCGTGCCCCCCCCCTTTTTAAATGAAAGGGTTGTATGTGTGATAGCCAACATTCTATGGAAGATCCCAGAGTTTAAGAAAAAGAATATATACTATTTTAGAGTACTGATTGGTAGAATTTAGTGCACATTCAAAGGAGCCAGCCAGTAATAGGAGCCGCTGCTTGGCCAGTTGGGATCAGTCCATTGCTTCTATAATGTAACCAATGCAATTAATTGAAATGAGGTTGACTCTCAACAGAAGTCCTGCAAGAACTAAGTACAATGAAGCAATGGCCACTGAGCTTCAGGCTTCTGAAGCATCATCTGGAAAAGTATGAACCCAAGGAAATTGAGTGACTTTAGACCTAGAACTTTTTTGCAGCATTAATAAGAGTCTGACCCTTGGTTTCAGAAGATCTATTTCCAGTACATCAGAGACGTGTGGGTGGACTGAGTCATTCTAATCCCCTTCCAGTGCACTCCCCAGTTCCAACCTCCTCCAGCACACATGAGCAATCTGCTACTTTCTGCCCTGCAGAGTATTTCTGAAGACAAAGTTGAAAATCAAACCAGGCATATGAATTCACAGCAAATAAGATTTTATTAAGTTGTCTAAAGTTTGAGAGAAAATCTGACAGTCTGTATATCTGCAATTCATACTGCCTTCACAACCTAGAAAGCCCCAGGGTCCTTCCAAAAATACTTGTAGGATGCCCCCAGGAAATTCTCTAGATTGATAAGGCCATGGTCAGGGACCACACTTTGCCATCACCATTCTGCCTTCTCTGCATCTGGAAGTTAGGCTCCTTGGGTAGTCTTTGTGTCAATTAATTAGATAATGACCCACTCCAGTATTCTTGCCTGGAGAATCCCCATGAACATAGGAGCCTGGTAGGCTACAGTCCTGAGGGGTCACAGAGTCAGACAGGACTGAGCAGCAGCAGCAGAACGTACATGCCACTCTCTGCTACTGCCTCTTGGCTTTCCACCAGGCTGCTGAGGGTCGGGGGAGATGAGCTGTTGATACACATGTGTGACGACCTCCAGGAGAGGGGAAGCGCACCATACTTGCAATCTAGGGTCTTGCTGCTTGTTCCCCACTCCTCCTCCTCTGCTGTGTCAGGTGAAGGCCTCCTCCTGACCCTGCCTTTCATCATTTTTGTCCTTGAAAGTTTTCCAGGAATAGCTCATTGAGTTACAGCGTGGCTTCCCACAGGCCTGCCTCTTATGACCTCCTTGAAGCTAAATGTTTAGGGAAAACCAGAAAGAAGGCCATTAAGATCTTGTTTCCAGGTATCATGCTGAGGAAGCTACAGCGTGCCTTCGTATGTGACAGACAGATGGACAATGAATTCACAGTCCATTCCTGTGTCTCTCTTGTACCTGCGTGTCAGGTGTGGTACCTTGAATGCTGCATCCTAGGCAGTTCTGAAGTGGAGGGCTTTTCAGGAAAAGACCTAAATGCCACTTCTCATTTGTTCCCTTGGCAATCCCAATCCTGCTTATCTTGAAGTCCAGTTACAGTCAGACCAATCACTATTCGCTTCCTGTGTTTTAATTTGCCTCTTTCAACAGAGGACAAATCCAAAGGATGAGACCCTGTAGGAGAAAAAACCTTCTTTATCAAATATTAAGATACTAAGTCAACTACTCATAGAGATCGGGAATTATCCCATTCATCACCAAAATACATGTACTTGCAGTATCTTTGCCCTGAACAAAAGCTGCCTCGGCCTGTTCTGGGTGGTACAGGGACCAGAGCCCAGGTCAGGAGCAGTGTTGTCTGCTTCTCTTTCTGCACTGCCTTCATATTGGGCAAGTCAGTTTTGAGCTCAGTCTTATGACTGAGTAGATAATTGGGTTGGACCAGATGATGTCTCAAGTCCCTTCTAGCTTGACTATCTTTGTGAACCTTCCACAGTGCAAAAGGCACTCAAAACCTCATTGTCCAGGAAAGAAACCTCTGTTTAAAGAACTAAAATAACTTGTAAGGCTTCAGCTTCTTCTTGAAATACTTTGTACATTCTCAATAACTGTTCACTGTTTTTGTTATATGGCAGGTTCTTTCTTTATTGAATGAAAGATTCTTTAAATTCTATAATGCTTTATAATTTTCTGAAGTTTCACACAGGTGATTTCATATAATCCTATAATGACCCTTTTTTCTCTTCCTCTGTATTGCCCCTCCATCATTCCCTCTTCCCACTGGTAACCACTGGTTTGTTCTCTATATCTGTGAGTCATCTTCTTTTGTTTTATCCACTAGTTTGTTATGTTTTTTGGCTTCTCTGGTGGCTCAGATAGTAAAGAATTTGCATGCAGTGTGGGAGACCCAGGTTTGATCCCTGGGTCGAGAAGATCCCCTGGAGAAGGAAATGGCAACTCAATCCAGTATCCTTGCCTGGAAAATCCCATGGACTGAGGAGCCTGGCAGGCTACAGTCCATGGTGTTGCAAAGAGTTGGACATGACTAAGTGACTTGACTTTGTTCTGTTTTGGGATTCCACATACAAGTGATATTTGTCTTTGTCTGACTTATTTCACATAGTATGATCTATTAGTTCCAGTCCTGGTATATATCTGAAAACAACCCCACCAATTTGAAAAGATTCATGTACTCCAGTGTTCATAGGTTCATGCTATGCTGCTGCTGCTGCTGCTAAGTCACTTCAGTCATGTCCGACTCTGTGTGACCCCATAGACCGCAGCCCACCAGGCTTCCCCGTCCCTCGGATTCTCCAGGCAAGAAACTGGAGTGGGTTGCCATTTCCTTCTCTAATGCATGAAAGTGAAAAGAGAAAGTGAAGTCACTCAGTCATGTCCGACTCTTAGCGACCCCATGGACTGCAGCCTACCAGGCTCCTCCATCCATGGGATTCTCCAGGCAAGAGTACTGGAGTGGGGTGCCATTGCCTTCTCTGAGATGTTCATAGTAATGCTATTTATAATAGCCAAAACATGGAAGCAACCTAAATGTCCACTGACAGATGAATGGATAGAGAAGATGTGGCATATATATACACGCACATACATATATGTTTGTATAATAGTAGTAATCTGTTACTACTCAGTCCTAAAAGAAAATGAAAGTTGGCCATTTGCTGCAGCATGGATGGACCTTGAGAATGTTTTGCTGTGCAGGTTCTAGGAAAGATCTAGTCCTATCTCTGTTCTAGAAGACCTGATCTGTTCATAAAATGATGGTGAACAACATGGTCATGGCCCATGATCAATCCTACATTTATACAGAGATAGTTTTGTAAAGTGTTGTCACATTTTCAAGTAGCCTGCTCAGGACACATTATAGAAGAAGAAACTGAGGCTCAGAAAATTAAGATGCTTGTTCAAGGCCTTGAGACTAGTAAATGATTGAGCTGAGACCAGAACTCGCTCTTCTCTCCTTTGAAATCTGGTGTTTGTTCCATCTCACTACAGTAAAACAGGACCAAAACAGTATAAGCCAGAGTGCATCATCCAAATGGCGTAGGCTATGCTCCATTGTGTTTTCTGTAAAGGACATAGCTAGTAAGTAGGGAAGGTCACATTTTCAGTTCAGTTCAGTCGCTCAGTCATGTCCAACTCATTGCGACCCCATGAATCGCAGCATACCAGGCCTCCCTGTCCATCACCAACTCCCACAGTTCACATTTTACTTTCTCTTAAAAGATATGAGAAAAGTCAGTACTATTGACATGGTGAGGATTTCTCCAAGTTACATCTATTCTTAAAGTATCACAGTGAATAAAACATTTGTACCTTTGTTTTCATAAACTAGAATTCATGGTAGATTGTTTTCCCATTTTGAGCTTTTCCCCCTACCACTGACCACCATTTGCATACCATTTCATTCCTTTGGTGCTTGAAATAAATGACTAGTAACCTTGATGGGAAATGTTGCTATCTGGAAGAGGCACAAATAGACTTTAAAATTTTTTTAATTTATTTTTTAACTGGAAGAAAATTGCTTTAAATGTTGTGTTGGTTTTTGCCATACAACACTGCAAATAAGCCATAATTATACATATATCACCTCTCCACAAACTGACTTCTCTCCCACTATTTTCAGATTATCCCTGTAAGAAATCTTATCAATAGTACTTTTTTTTTGTACCAGAAAATGATCCCTAGGTAAAATATGAAATCAGATTGGCTAGATTACATTTTAAGTTTCATCAAAGACCAAAGGTAGAGTCTCTTCAATTAACTTAAGATTACAAGCTACTAGAGGCCAGGGATCAATGAGCAATTTATAGTTCTGTTGTTTCTCTTGTTAGGATCAACTCCTAATATGATATATTCTGTGTCTGTTTTGTAAATTTTAATTGAATTAAATTTCACCAAATGAAGGGCAGTAGCATTCGTGGTCTATGGAATTGCTTAATACGTTGGGGGTGGGAAAGGAGAGAAACGAACAATAGAAAGTCCAATTAATTTCTTCCTAGTTGAACTCCTTGTGAACCTTCTATAGTTAGGAGAGCAAATTGCACTCAAAACCTCATTGTCTGGGAAAGAAGCCTTTGTTTAAAGAACTAAAGTAAATTTCAAGACTTCACCTCTTGAATTTAGTTCAGTGGCTTGTGGCCAAGAATTTAATGAGGGCTGAAACGACTGATATCTCCCACCATTCAACTCTACCACTGGGACTACAGTTGATGAGAGAAAGAGTTGTCTTAAAGTTCAAAACAGAGTTAATATATTCTGTCCATTTGCAACTTTCATCAAAATGAAGTCACCTTCATAATAATGACTTATAGCAGGATTTTGTCCTCATTTGCCATTTTTAGCTGGAATTTGAGGGAAAATAAGGGAAAATAAATCACTCTGTCCTTCTCTTTCTCCTTTTACCTTACAGTCTGAGAGCCCTTCTAAATTCCAGAGTAACAAGAATGAGAGCAAAGGAGGGAAGGTCTTTTTAGGAGTTTGTGAAGTTAGAGTGGTTTGCTTTGTGGATGCTTGAAGGATAAACTCAGCATCCTTAGTCCCACTGAATGTTAATGAATAATTCTGAGTGAGCCAAGCCAAGGAGAAGGATGAAAAAGGAGATGGCAAGGGCCACGTAGTTCTTCCTTGGAGGTCTCTTTCTCGCTCCTGTAAACAATAGACTGCTTTCAGTTTTTTGAGTATC
Source organism: Tragelaphus eurycerus (assembly GCA_935064755.1). Lineage (NCBI taxonomy): Eukaryota > Metazoa > Chordata > Mammalia > Artiodactyla > Bovidae > Tragelaphus > Tragelaphus eurycerus. Next base: position 3,689,802 of record CAKXYN010000120.1, on the reverse strand, counting down.
TTTACCATTTATTGAATATCAGAAGATGAAGACATTACTATGGTATACCTGGGGTCTCTGAAAGAAAAATACATGACTCTTACTTTCCATATGAAACAGAGATATATCTATATAAGGAAAATAGGTTATCCTAGCTGCTGTGTGTGTGCGTATGTATGCACCTCTGTGTATGTTTGTGTTTGTGTATACATATGTATTTTTCTTCTGGAATCTTGAGAAATAGCTTGGAGATTAAAAATTCTTACACTTCTCTCATGATCAAAAATGAGTTGAAATGGGACTTCCCTGGTGGTCCAGGGGTTAAAAATCTGCCTTGCAGTCCAGGAGATGTGGGTTCCTGGTCAGGGAACTAAGATCTCATATGCCACAGAGCAACTGAGTCCACACACCACAACCAAGAGCCTGTGTGCTGCTGCTACTGAAGCCTGTGGGCCACAACTAGAGAGCCTGTGCACTGCAGCGAAACATCTCTCATGATACACTGAAGATCCCACATGTTGCAATCGAGACCCAGCTCAGGCAAATAAAAATAAATAGAATTCTCAGCAGTCAACATTATGGAAATTTTCCTTCTTTCTTTCTTTTGTTTTTAAAGCATAAGAGCAAGCAGGATGCTGCCTTTGTTGCTCAGTGTCTTAGAGTCTGGATAGAATAAAACACTGGGCACCAGAAAACAACTATGAAATAAACCTGGCCCAGCATTTTGTTTGGAATCTTCTAACTTTTGCCTAGAGACGCATTTTTCATGCCTAGCACACAGCACAAACTCTAGGCAAATGAATACCAGCTTTTAATCTAAGTTGAGCTTCTAGAGATGATGGCTCTATTATTCACATATCTTGTACCTGAACCTGCTGCTTTACAAACAACATAGTTCAGCTGAAATAGACATTTACTGTATATTGTCAGGCAGGTGCATTTAATCTGAATCCCATTTCCATAATTAGGGCTATTGAGAGTGTCACTGTAATTATGGTTATTTAGGAAAAAAAGTTCCTCTCCAATTATCATCTGAGGGGTGAGCTCTCAGTAGATTAATGATGGCATTATCCACTGCTGAACCAGACTCAGGATTAAAGAGACGAAACATCTGCCCCTGTGACATCTACCCAGTGCACTTTCTGGTGATATATTAGGTCACCATATACTGAATTTATCTTTAAAAAGCTATGCTTGACTCAGTTGGTTAAAAAGTCTTAGTACAAGTTGACTTAAAGTCTGAGTCCGTGGGAAAAGTCAATTTCCCACTTTATTTTGCAAGTAGAAATGGAATTCCTGTGTGTGGCACAAGGTAAATGCTAAATGTTAACTCATATGGATTTTATTTTAACTTAAGGCATTTTTTTTTCTTTAACATTTTAAAGCAAAATTGGCTAGGATGGAGAATAGATTTTTAAGCTTCTGAATTTTCTTTGTGGAAAAATATGAACTGATCCACTGGAAATAGGAGTTCCCTTGTGGGAAGGAGGGGGCTTTTTTGTCTTTAAATCATAGACTAAGGCTGTGAAGAGGTGAGGTGAATTAACTTAATGCTCATAGATGTTGTGGGTCATATTGATCAGAATGGTACATTTTTATGGGATGGGTCTGAGTTGGACAGCATCATTAAATTAATTCTTTGCTAGTATACAAATCTATTTTAGTTAGGTAATAAAAAGCTATAAAATATTTACTATTTATTTTTAAATTATTTCATGAATGATTATGCTTTTGCCAGAAAGGCAAGCTTAGACTGCAAAGAACTGAACTTAATAAAGAAACTAGCCAATTCCCATGAGAATTTCTACCGTATGTGTATATGTGTGTGTGTATGTACGGATATGGTAGAAATATATATGTATCCAATATATAAGCATATATTATTTTAATGTGTATAAATGTATATATTTAATATGACTGGCTCTAATATTCTACTGGGTATATTCCAGTTTATGCAAAGTAATGAGCCTGTAGAACCCTTATGGGATTTTAGGTGTTGGAAAAGTTTTTTTAGTTTTCAGTCTAACATGTAAGAAGCTTAGTTGTTATTCTATTCTAAAAACAAAAAGTTAAACTGAAAAACCTACAGCTCTTCCTTTTTACTTTTTAAAGTTAATATATAGTTGGTATAAAATATTTATTATATAAGTTATAAGTATACAACATCAAATCAGATCAGATCAGTCGCTCAGTCGTGTCCGACTCTTTGCGACCCCATGAACCGCAGCACGCCAGGCCTCCCTGTCCATCACCAGCTCCCGGAGGTCACTCAGACTCGCATCCATCGAGTCAGTGATGCCATCCAGCCATCTCATCCTCTGTCGTCCCCTTCTCCTCCTGCCCTCAATCCCTCCCAGCATCAGAGTCTTCTCCAATGAGTCAACTCTTCGCATGAGGTGGCCAAAATACTGGAGTTTCAGCTTTAGCATCATTCCTTCTAAAGAAATTCCAGGATTGATCTCCTTCAAAATGGACTGGTTGGATCTTCTTGCAGTCCAAGGGACTCTCAAGTGTCTTCTCCAACACCACAGTTCAAAAGCATCAATTCTTCGGTGCTCAGCCTTCTTCACAGTCCAGCTCTCACATCCATACATGACCACAGGAAAGACCATAGCCTTGACTAGGAGAACCTTTGTTGGTAAAGTAATGTCTCTGCTTTTGAATATGCTATCTAGGTTGGTCATAACTTTCCTTCCAAGGAGTAAGCGTCTTTTAATTTCATGGCTGCAGTCACCATCTGCAGTGATTTTGGAGCCCAGAAAAACAAAGTCTGACACTGTTTCCCCATCTATTTCCCATGCAGTGATGGGACCAGATGCCATGATCTTCGTTTTCTGAATGTTGAGCTTTAAGCCAACCTTTTCACTCTCCACTTTCACTTTCATCAAGAGGCTTTTTAGCCCCTCTTCACTTTCTGCCATAAGAGTGGTGTCATCTGCATATCTGAGGTTATTGATATTTCTCCCGGCAATCTTGATTCCAACTTCTGTTTCTTCCAGTCCAGCATTTCTCATGATGTACTCTGCATATAAGTTAAATAAACATGGTGACAATATGCAGCCTTGAAGTACTCCTTTTCCTATTTGGAACCAGTCTGTTGTTCCATGACCAGTTCTAACTGTTGCTTCCTGACCTGCATACAGATTTCTTAAGAGGCAGATCAGGTGGTCTGGTATTCCCATCTCTTTCAGAATTTTCCATAGTTTATTGTGATCCACACAGTCAAAGGCTTTGGCATAGTCAAGAAAGCAGAAATAGATGTTTTTCTGGAACTCTCTTGCTTTTTCCATGATCCAGCGGATGTTGGCAATTTGATCTCTGGTTCCTCTGCCTTTTCTAAAACCAGCTTGAACATCAGGAAGTTCACGGTTCACATATTGCTGAAGCCTGGCTTGGAGAATTTTGAGCATTACTTTACTAGTGTGTGAGATGAGTGCAATTGTTCGGTAGTTTGAGCACTCCTTGGCATTGCCTTTCTTTGGGATTGGGATGAAAACTGACCTTTTCCAATCTTGTGGCCACTGCTGAGTTTTCCAAATTTGCTGGCATATTGAGTGTAGCACTTTCACAGCATCATCATTCAGGACTTGGAATAGCTCCACTGGAATTCCATCACCTCCACTAGCTTTGTTCGTAGTGATGCTTTCTAAGGCCCATTTGACTTCACATTCCAAGATGTCTGGCTCTAGGTCACTGATCACATCATCATGATTATCTAGGTCTTGAAGCTCTTTTTTGTACAGTTCTTCTGTGTATTCTTGCCACCTCTTCTTAATATCTTTTGCTTCTGTTAGGTCCACACCATCTCTGTCCTTTATCGTGCCCATCTTTGCATGAAATGTTCCTTTGGTATCTCTGATTTTCTTGAAGAGATCCCTAGTCTTTCCCATTCTGTTGTTTTCCTCTATTTCTTTGCATTGATCAACATAGTAATTCACAATTTTTGAAGGTTATACTCCATTTATGGTTACTATGGAATATGGGCAATTTTCCCTGTGTTATACAATATACTCTTGTAGCTTATTTATTTTATACACAATAGTTTGTACCTCCTAACTTTCTAGCTCTGTATCACCCCTCCCTCTTTCCCTCTCCCCACAGGTAACCACTAGTTTGTTCTCTGTATCTGAGTCGACTTCCTTTTTGTTATATTCACTAGTTGTAGACTCCATGTATAAGTGAGAATATATAGTATTTGTCCTTCTTCGACTTAGTTCACTTAGCATCATACCCTCTGAGTCCATCCATGCTGTTGCAAAAGGCAAACTTCCCTTCTTTATGTCTGAGTAGTATTCCATTGCATATATATACACACACACACACACACCCCACATCTTTTTTATCCATTTATCTGTTGAGGAACACTTAGGTTGCTTGCATATCTTCCCTGTTTTAGATAATGCTGCTATGAATATTGAGGTGCATGTATCTTTCAAATTAGTGTTTTTGTATTTTTTTTCAATATATACCCAGCAGGGGAAGTGCTGGATCATATGATAATTCTATTTTTAGCTTTTTGAGGAACATTCATGCTGTTTTCTACAGGAGCTGCATCAGTTTATACTCCCACTAGCAGAGTACAAGGGTTCTCTTTTCTCCACCTCCTCCCCAACATTTATCATTTGTAGACTTTTTGATGATGACCATTCTGACAGATGTGAGGTGATATTCATTGTGATTTTGATTTGCATGATTAGTGATGTTGAGCATCTTTTCATGTGCCTTTCCTCTTTGGAAAAATGTCTATTCAGTTCTTCTGCCCATTTTTTAAATATAAATTTATTTATTTTAATTGGAGGCTAATTACAATATTGTATTGGTTTTGCCCATTTTTAAAATCAGGTTATTTGTTTTTTTTGATGTTGAGTTGTATGATTTATTTATATATATTGCAAATCCCCTACCAGTAATATCATTTGCAAATATTTTCTCTCATTAAGTAGGTTGTCTTTTCATATTGTTGATGGTCTCCTTTGCTGTGCAAGAGCTTTTAAGTTTATTTGGATCCTGTTCATTAATTTTTGCTTTTGTATCCTTTCCTTTAGAATATATGTCCAAAAAATTACTTCATGCCAGTGTTATGCTTATGTTTTCCTTTAGGGTTTTTATAGTATCTGGTTTGGCATTTAGTTTTTTAAATTCGTGTTGAATTTATTTTTGTGTATGGTATTAGAGAATGTTCTAATTTTATTCTTTTTTATAATTTTATTTGGTTTTGGCTGTGCTGGGTCTTTGCTGCTGTGTGGTCCTCTTCTCTAGTGGTGATGAGTAGGTGCTACTCTAGCTGCAGTACACGGGCTTCTCATCCGGGTGGCTGGTGGACCATGGGCTCTAGGGCACGAGTGCTTCTGTAGTTGCAGCACGTGGGCTCAGCCGCTGCGGGTCCCAGGTTCTAGAGCATATGCTAACTAGTTGTGGTACACAGGTTTAGTTGCTCCCCAGCCTGACCTTCCAGGATCAGGGATCGAAACCATGTCTCCTGCATTGGCAGGCAGATTCTTTACCACTGAGCCAGCAAGGAAGACCTAATTTTATTATTTTACTTACAGCTTTTCCGTTTTCCCAGCACCATTTATTGAAGAGTCTCTTTTCTCCATTCTTGTCATAGATTAATTGACGATATGTTCATGGACTTATTTCCGGGCTCTCTATTCTTTTCCATTGTCTTCTGTTCTGTTTGTCTTTTATGTTATTTGTTTTTACTTGGGGGATAATTGCACCACAATATTGTATTGGTCTCTGCTATATATCAACATAAGTCAGCCATAGGTATACATATGTCCTGTCCCCTCTTGAACTTCCCTGCCACCCCCACCCATCCAGCCCCCTAGGTTGTCATAGAGCACAAGATCTGAGCCCCCAGGATCACACAGCACATTTCCACCGGCTGTCTGTTTTACATACGGTGATTATGCGTTCCATGCCCCTCCCTCAGTTCATCCTACCCCGTCCCTCCTTCCCCTGCGCCCGTGTCCACAGTCTGTTCTCTCTGTCTGTGGGTCTGTGTCCATGTTTGCTCCCCTGCAAGCAGGTTCATCAGTGCCATCTTTCTAGATTGCATATATATACGTTAATATTTCTCTTTCTGACTTCACTCTGTATAACAACCTCAAGGTTCATCCATTTCACTAGGACTGACTCAAATGTGTTCTTTTTTATGGGAATATGTGTCTTTTTTGGCTACTGTAGCTTTGTAGTATAATCCAAAGTCAGGGTGTGCGACTCTTCCAGTTGTAGTCTTTCTCTAGATTGTTTTGGCTATCTGAGGTCTTCTGTGTTTTCATATAAATTTTAATACATTATTGATTATGGATTGAGGGGGGTTTGCAGAAACTAATGCCTGTGGCTGGCAATTTGTTATGTGAATGAATATTGAAACACCTACCTTTGAATAAATATCAATAACTTTTTTTGCACATAATGTGTTTATTTGAAACTTTTTACATGTCTCACTGAAGCATTCTAATATTTCATTACAGTGTGACAGACATTATAGCAGGAACATCTGCATAAGGGAACAGAACATGTATTACGAATACACTATGTTTCACTGTGTTTTCCTCTGCCACATACTGTCTGGCACCATTTTTTTTAAACTCTTGTGGGTATTATTTCCTCTAGTATGTGTTCTTTTATTTTACCTGATAGTCAAGGCAGATCTTATTGTGGTGGGCTCTTTTAGAAATGAGAAATTTCACAATATGTCATTTGTGAAAATTTTACAGTAATAAACTTGGACTTATAACATACACAGGGTTGGAACAAAAGCCTAATGGAGCAAAATGTGAATGATAGCAACAATCATAAGTTGTATAATGAACCCCTGATCATTTTTAAGCTCTAAAACTTCTCATGGTGATATTGATTGTGTCACTCTCTACAAACATATTGGTATGTTTCTGGTCAATAATGTAAAGGTAACAGAAAATGTATTAATATGTCTCTGGTCAATGATGTGTTAAAATTATTTATTCTACTTTTGGGAAAAATGCCATTGGTAATTTGATAGGTATTGCTTTGAATCTGTAGATTGCCTTGGGTAGTATAATCATTTTAACAACACTCATTCTTCCAATCCAAGAATATAGTATATCTTTTCATCTATTTGTGTCTTTAATTTTTTTCATCGGTGTTCTTGGAGGCTCTTGGTGTTCTACCACAGTGTTCTATGGTTCTTGGAGGATAGATCTTTTGGACCCTTCAGTTCAGTTGCTCAGTCGTGTCTGATTCTTTGCGACCCCATGGACTGCAGCATGCCAGGCTTCCCTGTCCATCACCAACTCCTGGAGCTTGCTCAAACTCATGTCCATCGAGTCAGTGGTGCCATCCAACAATCTCATCCTCTGTCATCCCCTTATCCTCCTGGTCTCAATCTTTCCCAGCATCACGGTCTTTTCCAGTGAGTCAGTTCTTCATATCAGGTGGCCAAAGTACTGGAGTTTCAGCATCAACTTAATCTTTCCAATGAATATTCAGGACTGATTTCTTTTAGGATGGGCTGGTTTGATCACCTTGCAGTCCAAGGGACTCTCAAGAGTCTTCTCCAACACCACAGTTCAAAAGCATCAATTCTTTAGTGCTCAGCTTTCTTTATAGTTCAGCTCACATCCATATAGTCAAGCTAGCCCATCCAAATCCATTTGGCTCCTTAAAGTTAAAATGAAGTCGCTCAGTCGTGTCTGAGTCTTTGCGGCCCCACAGACTGTAGCCTACCAGGCTCCTCTGTCCATGGGATTTTCCAGGCAAGAATACTGGAGTGGGTTGCCATTTCCTATTATTTCCTTAATTTATCTTTCTGGTATTTTGTCAGTGTATAGAAATGCAACAGATTTCTATATATTAATTTTGTATCCTGCAGCTTTACCAAATTCATTAATGAGTTCTGGTGGCATCTTTAGGAATTTTTATGTATAGTATCATGTCATATACAACCAGTGAGTTTTATTTCTTCCTTTCTAATTTGAATGCCTTTTATTTCTTTCTTCTTTGATTGGCACAGTTCTTTTTTAAACTAATAGCCCAATCCTTTCCAGAATTCATGTCTGTTGTCCATACCATTTTTGTACCTTTCCTATCTGTTTATGCATATTACATTTCTTAACATTGCAAGTGCATGCAACTTTGGCTTCATGTTGGCATCTTGGGAATCTTTAAATATTTATGTGTGTGTCTCACCACAGATTCTGTTTACTTAGCCTGGGGTATAGTAGTAGCATGAGAAGTGATTTTAAATCACTCCAGTTGGTGTTAACTGTAACCAAGGATGAAAAGTACTGATCTGTTACATATTCTGATGAAAGATGACTGGTATGATTGGTTCCTTATAACTTACAGATGCTGAAGTTCTCAAAGGGGCATAAGCTCACAAGAGGAAGAACTTGAAAAAGCTTGCCCTGGCAGCAGACAGTGTTTCTCCCCAGTATCTGTGACATTTCTCGGCAGACATCCCCTCTATACCATGTAGCTGGTCATCTGTGCTACTGCCGCCTTGTTCAAACTCACTCTTCTATAATTCGTTTCAGCAAATAGTAGCTCTTTCATCTCACTTGTAACCATATCTTTAGGTCTTTACTTCAAAACCGTACTTCTCTGTCAGTTGTCTTGACTGTCTGTCTTTGCCTGGCCTGTGTCCAGTAAGTGGGTATCCACCTCTCCTTTAAAGATTCTGCACATAGATTGTGAGGCAGTGACCTGGGGCTCTCTGAAAATCGGTCCAGCAACTAGTGTGATTTACTCAGCCTTTTGCTCCCAAACTAAATCATCGAGTAGCTTCACTGACCTGGACCTCAATATTGGAGAAGAGAATGCCACGGATAGACCCATACAACCAATAAGGAGAAATACTGCCCATTCAAATTCATTATGTTAGGATTTTGATTTCCTGGTTATGATAAAATGAAATAAAGTGCACTGAGTCGAAACTGTTCTGGAACATGAAGAGGGTGTATGTCTGTTTCTGAAAACCTAGGTAATGCAAAACCCCTGGGAATTTGTCAAGATGATTGTGATGGTTAATTTTGTGATAATTGACTGTGGTGCCCAGATATTTGGTCAAACATTATCCTGGATGTTTCCATGAAAAAGATGTTTCTTTCTTTTCCTCTGCTGAGATTAATATTTAAATCAGTGGTCTTTGAGTAAAGCAGACTGTCCTTCATATGTGGGTAAGCACTTTTTTACTATGGTAAGAAAACAATAAGTGGTGATACTATTAAAAAAAAAAAAAAACTTTATCCAATTAGTTAAAGACCTTAATAGACCAAAGACTCATCTCCTCTGAACAAGAAGGAATCCTGTCAGCAGACTTTGTACTCGAGCTGCAACTCTTCTGAGTTTCCAGACTTCTGGCCTATTGTGGACTTACCACACCTCTACAACTGTTTGAGCCGATTCCTAAAAATCTCTCTCTCTCTCAAAAGCCAAAGCAAAAACAAATATAAACAAAAGAAGTCTTTTGGGGGAGCCTTCACAGGAAGAAATGAAGAACTATTAAAAACAACGTATTGGAAGGAAAAATGAATACCCCACTTTTGACGAAATCTATAACATCATCTCTGTGAAATGCAAAGTACAGCCCATGTGCAACAAAGCTAACTCACTTGCCTGATCTCCTTTTGAATGAGGGTGTGCCATTGTACTCAGTGACCCCACAAACCAGGGTTACCTTTCTGGCTCTGGTCTCCAAAACAATTACAACCGAGGGCATTTCCTTTAAGTTACTGACTTCCCAATGAAGTCAACTTTATCCCTGACTTTTACAATGTCTATATGTGACAACCCTTTCTGATATGACTAATAGTCAGGTGAGAAAACTTCCTCATCATGAAGAGACTATCTTTGATCTTGTAAACTTGATAAGCTTATAAATTTTTTCCCCTTTAAATGCCCATTTATTTAATTGAATCTGGTCAGCTAGTTTTTCTAATGCTTGGATCACTGTAAACATTTTTGTACCAGTAAGCTTATTTTCTTTTCTCAATGTTCTTCATCTGAGTGTTTCTTTCATCTTCATTACTGAACTTGATTTCTATTTCTGAAAAATCACCAGCCAGTTTTATGTTAAACTGGGTAAAATGAGACAAACGTATAATTTTAGATCTCATAAAATACTAAAAGATATCTTACTACTTTGTTAGCTGATGAAGTGATGATAAAAGCCCTTTCTAGTCTCAAGAAAAAGGGAGGTATATTTTTTATTGCTAATGATTTGCTCTAATGGTATATTGGACCATTGGAAGAACAAGGCAAGAGCAAAGTAAGAAGAATTATATTAGAGGAGAAATACAAGAGGAAAAGTGAAAGAGGAGAGTCAAAAAGTTGGCTTAAAGCTCAACATTCAGAAAACTAAGATCATGGCATCTGGTCCCATAACTTCATGGCAAAGAGATGGGGAAACAGTGGAAGAAGTGTCAGACTTTATTTTTAGGGGCTCCAAAATCACTGCAGATGGTGACTGCAGCCATGAAATTAAAAGATGCTTGCTCCTTGGAAGAAAAGTTATGACCAATCTAGACAGAATATTAAAAAGCAGAGCCATTACTTGGCCAACAAAGTAATAGTTTTGTTGTCCATCTAGTCAAGACTATGGTTTTTCCAGTAGTCATGTATGGATTTGAGAGTTGGACTATAAACAAAGCTGAGCACCAAAGGACTGATGCTTTTGAACTGTGGTGTTGGAGAAGACTCTTGAGAGTCCCTTGGACTGCAAGGAGATCCAACCAGTCCATCCTAAAGGAAATCAGTCCTGAATATTCATTGGAAGGACTGATGCTGAAGCTGAAACTCCAATACTCTGGCCACCTGATGGGAAGAACTGACTCATTTGAAAAGATCCTGATGCTGGGAAAGATTGAAGGCAGGAGAAGAAAGGGACAACAGAGGATGAGATGGTTGGATGGCATCACCGACTCAATGGACATGAATTTGAGTAAACTCCAGAAGTTGGTGATGGACAGGGAGGCCTGGCATGCTGCAGTCCATGGCATTGCAAAGAGTCAGACATGACTAAGCAACTGAACTGAACTGATGAGAGGAAATGGGCTTCCCTGGTAGCTGAGCTGGTAAAAAATCTGCCTGTAATGCAGGAGACCCCAGTTCAATGCATGAGTCAGGAAGATCCCCTAGAGAAGGAATAGGTTACACCCTCTAGTTTTCGTGGGTTTCCCTGGTGATTCAGAAAGAAAAGAGTCTGCTCACAATGTGGGAGATGTGGATTCAATCCCTGGGTTGGGAAGATCCCCTGGAGGAGGGCATGGCAACCCTCTCCAGTATTCTTGCCTGGAGAATCCCATGAACGGAGGAGCCTGATGGGCTGCAGTCCATGGGGTGGCAAAGAGTCAGACACAACTGAGCGACTAAGCATAGCCCAGCACAAGATGCTTTTGTGTTTTTTAATAGTAGAGTTCTAGAGTATTAAGTCTTGATATAAAGCAATGGCACCCCACCCCAGTACTTTTGCCTGGAAAATCCCATGGACAGAGGATCCTGGTAGGCTCCAGTCCATGGGGTCGCTAAAAGTCAGACACGACTGAGCGACTTCACTTTCACTTTTCACTTTCATGCATTGGAGAAGGAAATGGCAACCCACTCCAGTGTTCTTGCCTGGAGAATCCCAGGGACGGGGGAGCCTGGTGAGCTTCCGTCTATGGGGTCGCACAGAGTCGGACACGACTGAAGCGACTTAGCAGTAGCAGCAGCAGCAGCACAAGGGGAAACAGAGCTTATGGAGGAGATAAGGGGAGGAAATTTAAAATGTATTCTGAGCAAAGATAAGATTAGGAGAAACATTTTTGCCTTTGGGAAAGAAGAAAGTTGATTCCAAAGCAGGAGTCCTAGTGGCCTGAGAGCTGATATTCAGAAGTTGGCTTGAAAAGTATCTTAAGGTTGAAAGTGAAGTTGCTCAGTCGTGTCCGACTCTTTGCGACCCCGTGGACTGTAGCCTACCAGGCTTCTCCATCCATGGGATTTTCCAGGCAAGAATACTGGAGTGGGTTACCATTTCCTTCTCTAGGGATCTTCCCAACCCAGGGATCGAACCCGGGTCTCCTGCATTCGAGGCAGACGCTTTAACCTCTGAGCCACCAGGGAAGCCCAATCTTAAGGTTGCTATGCTAAGTCACTTCAGTCGTGTCCGACTCTGTGCGACCCCATAGACGGAAGCTCACCAGGCTCCCCCGTCCCTGGGATTCTCCAGGCAAGAATATTGGAGTGGGTTGTCATTTCCTTCTCCAATGCATGAAAGTGAAAAGTGAAAGTGAAGTCGCTCAGTCGTGTCAGACTCTTAGCGACCCCATGGACTGGAGCCTACCAGGATCCTCTGTCCATGGGATTTTCCAGGCAGAAGTACTGGGGTGGGGTGCCATTGCCTTCCCCAATCTTAAGGTTAGGTCTTCTAAAAGCAGAACCTGAGAAGGAGATTCTTGTACAAATGATATTAATGAGGGAGACCTTGTACGCGAAGCATGTAAGGAAGTGAGGGAAGCAGAATAGGGGAGAGGAAGCCAAGCAAGTATGTGGGTTCAGATGAAATATAGCCTCAGATGATAGAAATGAACCTTGGAGTTTGTTGTGGCCAGAAATAGCACATCCACCTCTGGCTGTGAGCTATTGAGGGTGCTCTGTTTTCTCCCAGACAGCTCCATTAGCAGCCAGCAGCCACAGCCCAGACCTAGGAAAGGGATCTCTTTGTGACACCAGCAGAATCTGTTATAAGAGGAGAGAGAGTTTGCTCCTGGGGAAGCGTCAAATGGGTGAACCTGGAAGGACCTGCAGTGAGAGACATCAGACAAGTGTGTAGGACTGCACGGAAGCTAGGTCTTCATTTGCAGGCCACTCGGCTTTTACCTGATGTACCTCCTATTCTCTGCATCAAGGACTTCTTTCAGTTGTTGCTCCCATACTGTCTGGTAGGACTGCATTCAGCTGCATTTAGAGCTTTGTGTGTTGGTGAACCAGCAGGACACATAGTCTCTTCCATAAGAGTAGGCTCAGTTCTCATCACGTAGCCCAGTTGTTGATTTTCTTTAATGTCTAAGAGAAATGGGCAATTGATAACTTATGCTTGTAAGTGGGAAAAGGGGTGCTGAATTAAAGGAGCTCAGATGACATTGACATTGGGAAATGATTGACATCCACCTTCGGTTATTAACAGCTGGTCACACAGCTCACTCTTCTAGAAATGCAGTGCCTCTAGTAAACAGAGTGGGAGAACATGGCTTATGCTTGAGGCCCTAGGAGGTCTCATTTTCTCACATTTAATTTAAATCCTAGAGCCCACACACTGGGATTTATTGCTTAGAATGTCAGATACTTAAAACTAGGTTGAAGAAGAGATGCTAATAAGTTTGCTAAGCAGCTTCAGGCTGCTAACAGCAGGCCTGTCTCACCACCCCTCACAGATGGAATAGGAGAAGATATCTATCTTCCACCACTGCTGAGAAGGGAGACGGGCTTAGATGAAGCTTTTTTCTCCCAGTGGACCAACACACAAACGGGAGGAGAGGGAGACAAAGTCATTTCCTACTCTGTAATGTAACAAATTCAACTCAATGACATACTGATGGTAATCAGGTTTCTCTTTTTCTAGGATGTTAGTAAAGATGGCAAGATAATCTTGGAAATAGAGTTCACACAGACTGATTGGTAGGAAATCTATTTTCTGGTCTTGGTTTTGTCTTCACGTGACCTTAAGGAAGTCACTAAACTTGTTCATGCTTCTGCTGCTCCATCATAACTTTGTGACCATTTGCTCATGTCTTTCTAAAGAAGGTATCAGATATGACTATTTTACAGTTCAATTGTTTTGCCAATGAGAAATGAGCTTGGGGTAAGCTCAGAACAAACCATTCTGATGGCACCAGTCAAGATGTTGTCATAATGTAGAGCTGCCATTAGAAACAGTGACATAGAAGCTTTGTCAAACTGCTTAATTGGTCAATCTTGTAAAATAAATCAGTTCGTGGGAAAAGAAAATAATTACCTAAGTTACTATTATGGGGCTTCCCAGGTGGCTCAGTGGTAAAGAACCCACCTGCAGTGTGGGAGGCATGGATTTGATCCTTGAGTCAGGAAGATCCTCTGGAGAGAGAAATAGCAACCCATTCCAGTATTCTTGCCTGGAGACTTCTATGAACAGAGAAGCCTGGTGGGCGACAGTCCATGGGGTCACAAAAGAGTCAGACACAATGTAATGATTAAACAGCAAGAAGTTACTATCATATAGACAAGTATGTCTCAAAATTATTTAACTAGTTTTTAAAATTTTTTACTAATTTTATTTGCATCAAGTAAACTTTTCAGAAAATATTTCAAAATGTATTTTTATAATTTAATTTTTACCTCTTCATTTTATTTTTTTAAATTTTATTTGACTTTACAATATTGTATTGGTTTTGCCATATATCAAAATGAATCTGCCACAGGTATACATGTGTTCCCCATCCTGAACCCTCCTCCCTCCTCCCTCCCCATACCATCCCTCTGGGTCGTCCCAGTGCACCAGCCCCAAGCATCCAGTATCGTGCATTGAACCTGGACTAGCGACTTGTTCCATATACGATATTATACATATTTCAATGCCATCCTCCCAAATCATCCCACCCTCTCCCTCTCCCAGAGTCCAAAAGACTGTTCTATACATCAGTGTCTCTTTTGCTGTCTTGTATACAGGGTTATTGTTACCATTTTTCTAAATTCCATATATATGCATTAGTATACTGTATTTGTGTTTTTCTTTCTGGCTTACTTCAATCTGTATAATAGGCTCCAGTAGTCAAATACCTAAAGAAATTGTATATGTGCTTCATACATGGGTCTGGAAGATCCCCTGGAAAGGGGATAGGCTATCTACTCTAGTATTTTTGGGCTACCCTGGTGGCTCAGTTGGTAAAGAATCTGTTTGCAATGCAGGAGACCTGGGTTTGATCCTTGGGTTGGGAAGATCCCCTGGAGGAGTGTATGACAACCCACTCCAGTATTCTTGCCTGGAAAATTCCCATGGACAGAGGAGCCTCCCAGGCTGCATTCCATGGGGTCACAGAGTCAGACACAACTGAGCAACTAAGCACAGCACATACTTAATAATAGCAATTATAAAACTATGAACTTCCAAATTGCATTATTATTTAATTTATTCTCAGAACTTCACTTTATGTAAGATCATATAGGCAGGTAGGTATGTGCTTTCAGAGACATGAAATGATAAAGCCCTAGGGATATGTACTAATATTTGCTCTCAAATTGTCTCAGTACTTAATATAAATTGCATAAACTGTACTTTGCCTTTTTTTTTTTGGTTCTTTTCATTAATCTACCACCTTTCTAGAAATATCAAGGGAATATGAACATGAGAAAAAATAAGCAAAGTCTCAAATTCATTCACCAGTTGTTTTGGATTTAGTTATTAAATTTTTTTTTCTTAGACTATTTTAATTTTTCTTCTTAACATTCTTGAGAGTTTTCCTCTTTGGTTTTGTCTTTTGTCTTTAAACAGTCTTAGGAGGTAGATTAAGGAAGATGATCTCAATGCCATACTCATCTCAGTGCCATATATAGCTGTGAAGCATTTCTCAGATTACCAATTTATATTTAAGAGCTGACCCACAAGGGACGTCCAAGAATACTGTAGTGGGTAGCCTATCCCTTCTCCAGCTGATCTTCCCGACCCAGGGATCAAACTGGAGTCTCCTGCACTGCAGGTGGACCTTTACCAACTGAGCTATCAGGGAAGCCCCAGTTTATATTTAAGATCTCATTTAATCTTCCAGGAAATCTGTGAATTTGGTTTGTTGTTGTTCAGTGGCTAAGTCATGTCTGATTTTTTATGACCCCATGGACTGCAGCACCCCAAGCTTCTCTGTCCTTCACCATCTCCCAGAGGTTGCTCACACTCATGTCCATCGAGTCAGTGATTCCATCCAACCATCTCATACTCTGTTACTCCCTTTTCCTTCTGCGCTCAATCTTTCCCAGCAGCAAGGTCTTTTCCAGTGAGTTGGCTCTTCACATCATGTGGCCAAAGTATTGGAGCTTCAGCTTCAGCAACAGTCCTTTCAGTGAATATTCAGGGTTGATTTCTTTTAGGATTGATTGGTATGATCTCCTTGCTGTCCAAGAGACTCTCAAGAGTCTGCTCCAGCACCATGATTCAAAAGCATCAATTCTTTGGCACTCAGCCTTCTTTATGGTCCATCTCTCACATCTGTACATGACTCTTGGAAAAACCATTGCTTTGACTATGCGAACCTTTGTTGGCAAAGTGATGTCTCTGCTTTTAAATATGCTGTGTAGGTTTGTCATCGGAGAAGGCAATGGCACCCCACTCCAGTACTCTTGCCTGGAAAATCCCATGGACTGAGGAACCTGGTGGGCTGCAGTCCATGGGGCTGTGCAGAGTCAGACATGACTGAGTGACTTCGCTGTCACTTTTCACCTTCATGCATTGGAGAAGGAAATGGAAACCCACTCCAGTGTTCTTGCCTGGAGAATCCCAAGAACGGGGGAGCCTGGTGGGCTGCCATCTATGGGGTCTCACAGAGTTGGACACGACTGAAGTGACTTAGCAGCAGCAGCAGCAGGTTTGTCATAGCTTTGCTTCCAAGGAGCAAGTGTCTTAATTTCATGACTGCAGTTACCGTCCACCATAGTTTTAGTGTGAGAGTGAAGTCACTCAATGGTGTCCAACTCTTTGCAATCCTGTGGACTGTAGCCTACCAGTCTCCTCTGTCCATGGGATTCTCCAGGCAAGAATGCTGGAGTGGGTTGCCATTTCTTTCTCCAGGGGATCTTCCCGACTCAGGGATTGAACCCGGGTTGCCTGCATTGCAGGCAAACGCTTTACCCTCTGAGCCACCAGTATTTTTGGTAGCATAAAAATTTATTATTCTATATCTAAATACAGGAGACAAAGTACAGTATTGACTATTCCATAGAGATTAACTCATAGAGATAACTTTAGAGAGTAACACATGATGAATGCCTACTAATGCCTACAGTTACTCGAGAGTCCATTTTGCCAGTTTACTCTGCCTTTTTTTTTTTTTTTTCCTATTTTTGAGTTACTTTCCCATTTATTTAAAGTTTTTTTCTTTATTAGGTAATACTTGGTACTTACAAAGCAGCAGTATGAAATATACATGATTATGATGCATAATAAAGTGAACACCATGAACTCAGCTCCTGTATAAGCCCTAGAATAGCACAGAGTTTTTCTATTTATGTGGTACTCTTAACCTGTGCACCCCACCCGCCTCCCATCTAGAGATAATGATTATTTTAGATTTTTTGGTATTTCTCTTTTTAGTTTAAAATCACCTGTGTAGGTATTCCTCAATAATTACATTGTTTAGTTTTCCTTTACAAAAATGATAACACAGATTATAATCTTATATGATTTGTTCTTTTCATTACACTTTATGTTTAAAGATGCATTTCTGAAGTTTCATTTGATATAGTTTATTAATTATTTTTAGCACAATGAGACTACTATGCACAGGTTTAAACAGACAAGAATGTGGACTCACAGCAAACAAAGCAGGAAAGGTGGGTGTGGGGGTGTCAGAACTGAAGAGGGGAGAGTGAGAGCAAGGGAAGGGAAGGAGGATGTTTTTCTTTCTTTTTCCTATTTCTTTAAAATACCAGCAAAAGAAAACACACACAACCAGTGTTTGTTCCCAAGTAGAAACATAAATAGGGCAGAACCAAACACCCTGTTCTCTCTTCCAAAGACACTTTAGACATTTCTGTGAATTTTCTTATTTAATCATTTCTTGTCAGTGAGCTCTTGGAATAGTGAACATTTTTCCTATGTATGAACAAAGATGTTATGAACTTATGCTTGCATGTAAGGGCTTCTCTGTAATTTTTCTAAGAGCACTATCATGTAATATGCATATATTCACCTTAGCAGGTCATGGCATTGTGCTTTCCAAAGCAATTGTTACAATTCACACTCCTATCAGAAGTGTCAAAGAGTTGATCAACATCACTGCCACCTTTTGATATCACCATACTTTAATCCCCTCCTTTTTTTTTTTTTTTTTTCTGTCTTCTGGGTTTATATGGTGTGTTGGCTTGTGGTTTAAGTCTTCCCTTCAATAGAAATAGGTTTCATTTATTTTCGAGTCCTTGCTCCCAGCCCGAAGTTGCCAGCTCTCCCAGTTTTGTTAGGTAATTGGAGGCTGGTTCACCATGAGAACTCTGGAAGTTGCTGCCTTACGAGGGGAAACTTGGAGCTGTCCCAGATTCCTCATGAATACACTGGGCCTTCCTCTGTGCGCAGGGAGAGGACGTGACTCCTCAGTCTCAGGACTCTCTCTGGGTTCTCTGACTGCAGAGGGCCCTGCCTGCCTAGATAGTACCAACAAGAGGATAAGTGAAATAGATTCAGTTTTTCTCCTTTTTGATCTACAGCAAACTTGCCTGCTCTGCTAAAGATATTACAGCTTGAAGCTGCATAGTTGCATATATTGAGGGAAAGAGTCAGGAATTCAGAGGAGGTGGAGTATGAAAGATGAATCTTCTGTAGCAGCAGGGTTAAATCTAATGCTCATCACAAGGGGCCTCCTTAAGAGGTGGAGACAAGAAAATTGAGCTTGGAGTGAGGAAGCATGTGATAGAATTGTGGGTATCTTCAAAGGAATGTGAAAAGTTAAGGATTATTCAAGGTGTATACGGAGATTTCCCTGGTGGTCCAGTGGTTAAGAATTCGCCTTGCAATGCAGGGCGTTCGAGCCCTAGGGCTGCTTAGCATGTGGGGCAACTAGAGAGTCTCTGCATCACGTGATGCACTGAAGATCCCGTGTGCCACAACTAAGAGCGACACAGCTGAAATAAAAAATCGATCAATTTCAAAAGAAGGTGTATGTGAACTCCATTCTGACGTCTGCCTTTTCAGTAGCAATATTTTCCTGGACACAAACAAGACCTGTGCATTTCCAGTAGATATTCTCAGCTCTAGCGAATATCAGTAGATCTTAGGCTTTGATAGATGAGTGGCTTGCTCAGAATCACCCAGCTACTTATCAGCAGACCTGGCCTAGAGTTCCAGGATGCCCCAGCACTCATCCCATGGACACTCTTTCCCAATACAAATGGTATTGCTTCTTCCACTCTGCTCTCCAGTTTTCTTTCAGCTAGTAAAATTGACACCTTATAGTATGCAAATTTCCAAGAAAGAAAATATGTCTT
This sequence comes from Tragelaphus eurycerus, assembly GCA_935064755.1. Classification (NCBI taxonomy): domain Eukaryota; kingdom Metazoa; phylum Chordata; class Mammalia; order Artiodactyla; family Bovidae; genus Tragelaphus; species Tragelaphus eurycerus. The sequence continues at coordinate 3,670,638 of CAKXYN010000120.1, read as the reverse complement.
ATTTTCTCTTAGAAAAAAATTTCAAAATTTATATTGAACCTCTTATAACCAAGGGAAAAAAGTTGGCCTCTATCTTTCTCAGAGTAAAACTGTAACACAGAGATTTCTGTGAATGTGGTTTATGAGGCTGTTTGTGTGCTAAGTCACTTCAGTCGTGTCTGACTCTTTGAGACCCCGTGGACTATAGCCTGCCAGGCTCCTTGAAATTTTCCAGGCAAGAGTACTGAGTGGGTTGTCATGCCCTCTTGCAAAGAATCTTCATGACCCAGAGATTGAACTTGCATCTCTTACATCTCCTCTATTGGCAGGCAGGTTCTTATCTAGTGCAACCTGGGAAGCATGGTTTATTAGGATAGGCTCCCAGAAAAAGCCTGACTAAAGGCAAGGGGAAAGTGTCAGGGAAAGAAAGAAGGCCACTCAAACAAGACCCACAGAGAATGACTGATCCAGCGTCCTGGGGGATTTTGAAGACAGCGGAGGTCGCAGCTCAGCATCATCTCCAGGTGGGAGAAAGGCTGCTGGAGCATTTATCTACACTTACTTGTCAGTCTTTGGCTTAGAGCTATCTCTAGGGGGGAGGGAAGTGAATCCCCACGTGCTTTGAGCTTTTCTTACATACAAAGCAAAGCAGATTTCAGCAGCCTGAAGGAAGCCCAGCAAAAATTCAGAGCTGGCTGCTGGAATTGAAAAGCACATAAGTAGCTGGTTGCATGAACTAGGTAAAAGGATCCAAGGAGATATGAGAGAGCACTGACAACTGCTGCCACTGCTTTCAAGCTAGGTCTGCCCTGGAATGAAATTCTCTGGAGCAGGGATGGGGTAGTGAAACTCTGCTACATAAAGAATATATTTCCTAGGGCTGTCTCACACATGGCAGATAGAAAACGAATTCATATGATTCTTCGGAGGATGATTTGTCAATATTTCTCATCTTAAACATAGAACTTTTCCAATAAAAATAATAGGTATTACCTATTAAGTGCTTCTCATATTACAGATTTCTTGCTATGTACTTGACTTGGATTATCTCATCTAAACCTCCCAACAATCTAACAGGATATACTGTGACTATACCCATTTTATGAATGAGGAAACTGAGGTTTATTGAGTTACCCAAGTGGTGTAAGTGGTGTAACTAGAATTGGAACCAGATCTCCTTGACTCCAGATATTGCACTTGATTCCAGCACCATGAATGTGAAATGGTTAAAGATAGGTGCAAAATTTCATCCACACTAATGCCTTTACAATGTTGTTTTTAGTTTCTAAAATTGGAAACAATATGCATGTTAAAAAATTGAGATTTGGTTTGAAGAATTTGTGTTAGGATGATTTTTGAATGTTAGAATATTATCCTAGGATATCATTAGGACAATAATGATGGGATAGTTGTTAACATTTAAAAGTAATGTTGAAAATCTGTATTTTTTTGACATGGAAAGATGTTCAATACATAACATTAAATTTTTAAAATCAGGTTCAAAACAGCTGTAGAGTATGTTTCCATTTTTGTAAAAACTAAAACAAACAAACAAAAACCCTCCCAAATCTCATAAACAAAAAACCCAAAACTACATATGAGCAGTCAGTAGGCTAGACCCAGCCCTGGACGATATTGCTGCCTGTCTTTTGAAAGGTCTATGAAACCCACTCATCTCTTATTCATGTTGGCGGTGTCCCCTCAAAATTTTGTTTTGTCATTTGCTGAAATTAACAGTGCAAATGCAAGAGAAGGGCCTTTCTAAAATCATATTCTTTCATATTTCCTTCCTTCTTGGGGGTTTGTGCACTGTTATCCTGGTACCCCCTGCCTGGAATATTCTTTCACAACCATGTGGTTAATGCCTATCCCAGCCTCAGCATCATTTCTCCATGGAAGCCTTGCTTTGCTGCACTGGATCCAGTTCTTGTTTTGTTTTCTTCTAGAACCACATCTTCCTTCACAGCCTGAAACACAATGACACATTTACTCATGTGGATATCTCATTAATGCCCATCTGACCCTCCAGGTGGTAACATCTCTGCTCTCAAGGACCATACTCTTCATTGTAATTTCAAAGGGAAGTGTGGGGGAGCACAGCAGTTGGACACTAAGTATGTTTGAATAAGGGGTCAATTATGAGAAGGAATGAAGTTTGGGGGCATTTGCATCCTTGTCCAGTGGGGGAGGGGTGAGAGAGGAGGAGTTATTTTTCAGATCACCCTGATTAAAACAATGAACTAGAAATTCGGGGGGACCTAACCTTTTCTGTCAATCTACTCATCTGTATCTGCAGCTCTGATCCATTAAATCTTTTTCACAAGAGTCAGTTGACACAAAGTTTAGAGGTAATGCTGAGTGAGACCATCATTTTTTTTTCCCTTCCCAAGTTTTACCTCACATTTTTTCTATTGTCTTCTTGCTGCACTTCATTACTCACCTGTGTCTCCTTTCTTCTCTTTATCTTCCCCTTTCCCAACTTTTGAAAATTCATCTATCCAGCAAACATTATTGAGTGTATACTGTACACTGTATACTAAGCACAGTGCTGGATGTGGGACATGGACATGAAGCCAGTATAGTTTTTATCTGTGTGTATTCAGTCATCTCAGTTCAGTCGCTCAGTCATATCCAACTCTTTGTGACGCCTGTCCTTCACTGTCTCTGGAGTTTGCTCAAACTCAAGTCCATTGAGTCGGTGATGCCATCCAACCCTCTTGTCCTCTATCGCCCCTTTCTCCTCCTGGTCTTAATCTTTCCCAGCATCAGAGTCTTTTCCAGTGAGTCAGGTCTCCCCATCAGGTGGCCAATGTACTGGAGCTTGTTTCAGCAGGAGTCCTTCCAATGAATATTCAGGGTTGATTTCCTTTAGGATTGACTGGTATGATCTCCTTGCTGTCCAAGGAACTCTCAAGAGAGTGTTCTCTAACATCACATTTTGAAAGCATTAATTCTTTGGTGCTCAGCCTTCTTTATGGTCCAACTGTCACATCCGTCCAGGACTACTGGAAAAACCATAGCTTGGACTATACAGACCTTTGCCAGCAAAGTGATGTCTCTGCTTTTTAATATGCTGTCTAGGTTGGTCATTGCTTTACTTCCAAGGAGCAAGTGTCTTTTAATTTCATGGCTGCAGTCACAATCTGCAGTGATTTTGGAGCCCAAGAAAATGAAGTCTGTCACTTTTTCCATTTTTTTTCTCCATCTATTTTCCATGAAGTCATTGGACCGGATGCCATGATCTTAGATCTTAGATCTTTTTTGAATCTGTGTATTAGGAAGAGAGAAATGTAAATAGAAATTTGAGATATTATTTGTGCTGTATCAGAAGTGAATAGAGAGCTTCTGGTGCCACACAGAAAGGAAAAGTCGGTTCTACCTGTTTGGGGGAGCAAAGGTTTTGAAAATATGTTCATAGAGGAAGTGATTGAATCTTCTTTGTTTTTTTAGCTTCAAGTAAATGTAGACCTCTCAAAGGGCTTCCCACCCCTTCTTTTCCAGCATTTCTTCTCCCACTTAATAATATGTGGACCCCAGACACTGTGCTGAGCACTAGACAGGATGCTAGATAAGAAAGTAGTTTATGGATTTGTGTACATGGTATGTTCTAGAACGTTTGGACAACAGAAGAGATGCGGCTGACTAGAAAGACTCAGAGTGAGATTTTCCTGAGGGTGTTTACCAAGCCTAAGGGGAGGGTCAGGTATATCGTGTGCTGTCATGTACGCCCACTTTAAAGTGATTTTTAAGCTTCCATAATAACAATAGCGACTGATCTGATCTGATCTGAATAACAATAGCGACTAAGATCTTTAAAATCTGTGAAGGGCCTTATGGTATGCAATGCTTCACAAAAGTAACTTCAGAAATAACAGGATATTTGGGGGAATATATCCAGAAGATGTTGGTTTTTGTTACTTTTATCTCTGCTACTAAAATCTATGGCTATTGAGCATAAGGTGCTCAGTGTCTACAAGTGTTTTTCTTGAGCATTTTGTTTCATGGGGAGGGGAACCTGATAACTGTGCAGTGTTGAGGAAATCACCATGGATAGCATTACTTACCTTTACTGCACTTGGCAGGTGAACAGTGATGTCATACAGCACTTTGGGTGCAACTCACACATCCCTACCTAGGTTCTATACAGGGCAGGAGAGGGGTAAATGGAACTTTTATAGAGAACTTGGTGTTGCTCCAATAAGTTATAAATGTGAGTGAGTAGGAGGCTCTGAAGGCTGGTGTTCAGAAGAGTATCATAAATCAAAATTTCTTCAGTTTTGAAAAGTTGTCTGGAGGAAATATACAATTCATCTTTATTCATTTTTTTAAAGGACAGAGGGGGCAGCAGCAATTTATAGAAGCCACAGATATCATTTTGCTCTTGTCTACTGTTCTGGGATATGTTCAGATTCTGCTGGTGTCATAGTTCAGTAATTCTTGGAGAAGATCCAGGAGAGCCTGGGAGAATGACAAAACCACATTTGTCTTGAAGATGAAAATAGAAATGATAGAATCAAAACTGAGCTGCAGGAATAAAATTCCTCTTGATAAAGTTATGCACAGGTACCTGGCCCATTAACAGGATGCTCTTTGGGATAAAATTGGTTTTAGGAAGAATTTAATGATTTAACTAAAAATTAATATTTAACATAGTCAGACAAAAATGGTATATTTGTGGTACACCCATGCCATTTGAAAACTGGCTTGTTGATTTGGGCTTCTGTTTTTTTCATGAATTATTATCTGTGTACCCCATTTTTTTCCTTCCTACTTTATATTCTGCGCCCCCCCCCCCCCCCCGCTTGGCATATCCAAAGTCAATTAAAACACATTCATACTGGCAGTATCTATACAGGTATTTGTGACCTTTCCATGTTAAAGAACTAAGGGAAGAGGGGTAAGAACATTTTCCTGGATGTTAGGAATCCTGGATTCTAGATCCTTTCCATCTCTAATAAGCTCTGTGACCTTGGGTAAGTCACATAATTTCATTAACCTTCAGTTTTCTCATCTATGAAATGAAGTATGACCATGTGATTTTGAAAGTCCCTTCCATTTCTAAAATTATGTTATACTGTCGGCCTTCATTTTTACCAATTTGGGGGAGTAATGAGCTGCGTCTATGACATAGTAGATTAGTCCTCACTGTTTCTACTTAATTGTCATGAGAAGGGACAGAAACTGGGGTAAGAGGCAGGAATGCAGCTGAGGGAGCTGCCAGTGGGCACAGGTCAGTAGCTCTCTGTACTCCAGCTGCCTTCCTGTTGTACGTTAGCCCCAGTGCCCAGATGCTCTTGACCATTTGTAGAGATGGCATCTAACCTTCGACTGTAGTGTCTTTCAGTAATGTTGGGCTAATGTTACCTGAAGACCCTTTGCAAATATATACAGATTCCAGAATTTGATTGTGGAACTGTATTTGCTACTATGGACAAGGAGTAAGTTCTTTAACGGCGCCTTAACTGCTACCCATTGCAGAGTTATGAATTCAGAGTTGGTGTTATGAACATCTTTTGCAGTCTACAGAAGCCTCTGGGACCACATCTGAGGGTAATGTTTTTAAATACATGAAATATACAGGATTACAAATAAGCTGATTGAACTGAAATATAGTTCTGTTCATAAACCCTAGGTTCAGACCACTCTAAGTATCATTTTCCACCAAGACTGTAAACTTCTTGAGACCAGGGACTGGGTCTCTTTTTCACTGATGTGCCCTAGGCACCCAGCACAGGGAATGGTTCAGACAGGACATTCTAGAAATGCATCCCTGTTCATGTAACCATACTGTTTTGATCCAGTCCCTTCTTTTAAAGTTCCTTGGAGACAGGGGCTTCCCAAGTGGCTTAGTAGTAAAGAATCTGCCTGCCAGTGTAGGAGATGCAAGAGACACGGTTTTGATCCCTGGGTCAGGAAGATACCCTGGAGGAAGAAATGGCAATCCACTCCAGTATTCTTGCCTGGGAAATCCCATGAACAGAAGAGCCTGGTGGGCTACGGTCCATGAGGTCGCAAAGAGTCAGACACGATTTAGCGACTAAAAAGCTGGTGGTGCCTGACCACTGAAGCGAACATTCTCTTTTACTTGACGTTTGCTTCTTTCTATCATCTCAGGATGAAATTGACTTTTTTCTTTTCAAATGGAACTGGATGATAATATTACTTTTGTGTATTTGAAATGTACCTTTAGAGAGCTAATAAATAAATGTGAGTGAAAGAAATGCCATTAGGCATTAATCTGGTAATGATTCCAATATTTTTCTTAAATATTTATTTCTCTCCACACACACTTCCCTCTGATTTCTGTTGTGTTTTAAAGTTCTTTATAGTAAGAGTACACAAGCTGAACTAAATAATAAGCAGTACTTTGCTGAGGATTTCAATACTTAATTGCTTGATTAGGACCAGTATTTCTTTTTGTCAGAAAGACAAAGACTGACAAAGCATAGTCACTAATATTTATAGAGCATTTTTGATGATTGTCATGGTTGGAAAAAAAGACAGGCATTTGATTAGGTCTCCTAAGTCTTAAAAGTAGCAAATGCTCTCAAGTTGACTTGAGGCTGTTAATTTCACAGAATTTCTAGAACTGAAAAGAGCTTGAATGATAGTGTAATCGGCCTTGATGGTATAATCCAATTTCCACACATTACAATGCTCACAGATTCTCTATGGCTTAAAATTATTCTATTAGTTCTGGTTATTACTCATTCACTCATTTCTTATTTATTTGTTCATTTATTTATTCATCATTTGATCAATGAGGCAGTGTACTGTAGTGGATAATAGCATGTGCTCAGGGTAAAATCCTGGTTTCTTCATTATTAACTGTGTGACCTTACTGTCCAAGTTTCAGTGTCCTAATCTTTAAGATGGGGCCAATGAAACTGCCCATTTCACAAATTTTTAAAAGTGATTAAGTGAGATAGAATATATAAAAATCTTGAGTACCTGCTGCATATAAAGGGCTCAATAAATGTCAGCTCCTCTTAAAAATACCCCATAAGGTTGTTAAGAGGATTAAATAGATGATGAATATAAACTCTTCAGCTAAGTTCCTGGCACACAGAATCCTTCAATAAAGGTAAGTAATATTATTAGGAGATTGTATATAGGTAGGCTCTGGGGACAATAAGATGTGTAAGTCACTGAGATTTATGTTTTTAAAGGCTTCCTTTACATTTTATTTATTTCTGGAAAGTAAACTAGATGAGAGGAACACAACTTAGGTTTCCTTCAGGTGCAGAAAGCAGCTAGAAAATACTAAACAGAAAAAGAACCAGAAGAGTTCAGAGACCATTGCAGTTTTTTTTTCAGATCCACTGTTCTGTAATTTGTCCCATAGAAGATAAAGGAATGAACTCATCTTAATTTAGAAGATTCAGACTAGGGAAAAGAAAATGATGAAGGAGACTGAATATAGATGGATAAAAAGTCTTTGAACAGACTTGAAAAAAAATATTTTTTTTAGAAAGGTGAATACCTAGAGGCAGATTGACTTGAATCTTCTATTAATGAACAGTGTCACTAAAGATGTATGTTACTGTTTTAGTGACTAAGTCGTGTCCAATTCTTTTGCAACCCTCATGGACTGTAGCCTGCCAGACTCCTCTGTCTATGGGGATTCTCCAGGCAAGAGTACTGGAGTGGATTGCCATGCCCTCTTCCAGGGGATTCTCCAAACCCAGGGATCGAACCCAGGTCTCCTGCATGGCAGGCAGATCCTTTACTGTCTGAGCCACCAGGGAAGCCCCCTGCCTTGGTAGGTGGATTCTTTACCACTGCACCACCTGGAAAGTCAACTAAATGCTGCCGAAGTCCCTAGAACTAGGAAGAGGGAAGTACTTGTTGAAATCTCGTGGAGTTAAATTTAAGAAAATTAAGAGGATGACTTCCGTACTTAAGTGATAACATGCTATAGAATTCATTTCAAGAAGTGGTACAGTTATAAAAGATTCTGAGGAGATGATGAGAATGACATAAGTGCTTTTTTAGATAGCTGGATAAAGGGTGACATCATGGAGGAAAGTCATGTTCTCATAGGGTTTCCTGTGGGACCTTTGGCAGCAAAGTCTACATTGAATGGACTGAAATTCTAATCCGGTATGACCTTACTTATGCTCCTGTGATTTTTTTTCCTGCTTCTGGATGGGTAGGTCATTGGTTACTAGTCTGCTAAACCTATGAGATTTTATTACAATTTGGAAAACTTACAGAGAAGAATATGCTACAGCGTTCTCCACTTCAGCAATTTGGTGTGTAAATCTCTCATTCACGGATATTCTTGTTTAGGATAAATTTAAAATCATCACAATGCAGCTGAGGCCATATTTTGCTTCCCTCTTAGAGGATGTTGAATTCAGTTGCTTTTTTAGTTAACTAATAACCTTAATGAACAATGAAACCATAAATAATCGGGGTCCTTTAGTCTTTTTGCAGAGATGTTATTCTCCATCCCTAGTTGTTATTATCTAGGTGACTGTCAAAATTTTCAGTAGTTCTTAAAATCATGGAACATTCCACAGAGGTCTGACCTATAGGTTTACATGATCATTAAATCTTGCAAAGAAACATGTATTATTTTACTTATCTCCTGAATCACTAACCATTTATCTACAAGAATCTTTATTCTCCCAGATGTGTATCTTTTTGCATCCAGTTTTATACTTTGAACCAATTCCTTACTTAAAACTTACCTTTGTTTACCTTTAGTTTTAGCATTAATTTACCCGTATCACTGCAGGTTTTTTAAAGAAGCATAGTTGCCTTAATATCATACTAGTTTCAGGTGTATAACATAGTGATTTTATATTTTAATAGATTATACACCATACAAAGTTGTTATAAAACATTGATTATATCCTGTGTGTAGTACATTATATTGCTATAATTTATTTTATAGCTAGTAATTTGTACCTCTTAATCACTTTCACCCGAAACCCTCTCCCTTCTAGTAACTACTAGTTTGTTCTCTGTGAGTCTCTTCCTGTTGTTAGATTTTTTTTTTTAGATTCCATGTGTAAGTGAAAAATATAGTATTTGTCTTTTTCTGTCTGATTTATTTCACTAGGCATAATACCCTCCAGCAAACATATTGTTATAAATGTGAGATTTCATTCTTTTTCTTGCAGCTAATTAATCCACTATGTGTGTGTATCTCATATTTTTTATCCATTCATCCTTTAAGTTGCTTCCATATCTTGGCAATCATAAATAATGGTTCTATAAACATTGGAATGCATAGATCTTTTTGAATTAATGTTTTTGTTTTCTTCAGATAAATAGAAGTAAAATGCTGTATCACATGTTTTCATTTTTTGGATGCTCCATATTTTCTATAGTGGCTGTACCAATTTACATTCCAGCCAACAAGGTAATAGGGTTCCCTTTTCACCCTCTCCTCACCAACACTTGTTAAATCTTACCTTTTTTGATGACAGCCATTCTGGCAAGTGTGAGGTGATCTCTCACTGTGGTTTTGATTTGCTTATCCTTAATGATCGCAGCCATGAAATTAAAGGACACTCCTTGGAAGGAAAGTTGTGACCAACCTAGAGAGCATATTCAAAAGCAGAGACATTACTTTGCCAACAAAGGTCCATCTAGTCAAGGCTATGGTTTTTCCAGAAGTCATGTATGGATGTGAGAGTTGGACTGTGAAGAAAGCTGAGTGCCAAAGAATTGATGCTTTTGAACTGTGGTGTTGGAGAAGACTCTTGAGAGTCCCTTGGACTGCAAGGAGATCAACCAGTCCATTCTAAAGGAGGTCAGTCCTGGGTGTTCTTTGGAAGGAATGATGCTAAAGCTGAAACTCCAGTACTTTGGCCACCTCACGCGAAGAGTTGACTTGGGAAAGACTCTGATGCTGGGAGGGATTGGGGGCAGGGGAGAAGGGGATGACAGAGGATGAGATGGATGGGTGGCATCACCAACTCGATAGACTTGAGTTTGAGTGAACTCTGGGAGTTGGTGATGGACAGGGAGGCCTGGCGTGCTGCGATTCATGGGGTTGCAAAAAGTCGGACACCACTGAGCGACTGAACTGAATGATCAGTGATGGCCAGCATCTTTCCATCTGCCATTGCACCTCATTTTATGTTTCCCTGTATAAACGTTGGTATTTACTCACATTTAGCTATGTCATTATACGTCTCACTACCATGCTCTCTTTGTTTAGTGTTGGATTTATCCCTGAGAAATAAGGGTGAGGAGTATGTTTGCTTTTCCTCTACCTTTCAATATCCTCAGTATGGCTTTCTAATGTTTTGTAGCCTGTTTGTGTGATCACTAACTGGCAGGATCTGCAGAGCTTATTCTAGAAATTTATTTTTCTGAGTGGATTTTCTGCTGTGGCTCTTTTCCATTCATTGCATGAACTGTTTACAGCTAAGGAAATTGCTTCTAAGTACTATTCACTCAGAACGTTCACAGACTGAATTCTAGAAACTTTTATGCAGGGGAGGGAATTTTTAAGATATTTTAAGTTTCCTTATAATCTAGAATTGTTAAAGTAATAATAAAAAGATGAAAGACTGTCCATATAGATTTCACTTTTTGTCAAAAGAAAAAGACTAAAAAATAGCTCTTATTTTCCACATTTCTAACCAATTCTATATTTTAATTTAGATGTCAACCTTTGATTGGAGCTTACATGGACTGTCTCAGGCAGGGCAAGCACCTTTACAATGTTATTTGTTGAGGTTCTTCTCAGAGGTTGACATCTGATGTTTATGTTTCCCAATAACGTGTTTATATATGTAGAATAAGCAAACACAAACATGGGTAATATGTGAGCCCAAAACGCTGCCCGCATTTGTTTCTGGCATGAGCCCATTTACTTGAAATTATCAAAAGTACAATTGTTAGAAAAATATTTTCTCATGGAGTTGATTAAAGTTCAGGTAACAATTAACATTCAATAACATTAGACTGGTTTAAAATGAAGTCTGGCCACCAACTGTTGGTCCAGTTTCCCAACTTTGTTTGAAAATGCCCCTATTCGTTTTTTATGCTGTTATTCATTCACTAAACACTTAACTACATGCCTGACATGTTCCATGGCTCTGTAATTCCTGCCCAAATTGAAAAAAGAGAAAATTTATACCACCACTTTAAATAGACACTGAGAGTCAATCTGCCAGCAGAAAATGGAAGAATTTCCATTATTTGGAAGGATGATAAATTGCATGCAAACAAACAGTGGTCTATACCTGCTAAAACCTCTAAATTAAAACAGCCCTGTCAACCTGAAATCATTATGGAAGCTATTTATTTTTCACTCTATGTTGCCTTTGGGTCAAGCTTAAGCTGTCCTCACACTGGACAGCTGCCCATCATCATCAGTAAGCTACTTAGTCAGAGATTGAGTGCAGCTCAGGGGAGCCTGTGAAGTGATGGTCCTCCCAGTAAGGGGCTGTAGACAGTGTCATAGAACAGAAGAATCTCTGTGATGTTACTCACTAGAGACGATGACTTTGAATGCACTCCAGTTGGATCAGTGAATCAGAGGACCCCACAGTGGACTGGAGGGGCTTTCTTCCCTGCAAGGAGGCTCTGGGTGAATGCACCGTGGGTACTGGGGGCTGGTCTGGGAGCCTCAGTGGACATTCTGTTTGATTTTGTACTTACACACTTGTCCGATTTCCTTTTTAATTATTTAATCATAGTAAACACAGTTGTTTTATAATCTGTTTCTGATCATTCCAGTTATCTGGTATCTGTGTCTGTTTGTGTTTTATATGTTCATTTTTATGTGGTCTCTCGCCCTTTTTTTTTTTTTTTAACACAACTTCTCTTCTTAATTGAATGAAAGATTCTCTAAATTTTAGAGTGCTTTACAACTTTCAAAAATTTTACACATGTGATTTCATGTAATTGCACAATAACCCTTCCCCCACCTCTGTATTGCCCCTGCCCTCTGCCTACTGCATCCGTGAGTCTGCTGCTTTTTTGTTACGTTCACTAGTTTCACAGCCTTGACTTTTGTAAACCACTGATTTTAATGTTAACGGTAGCATTACTTGGGTTAAGTTGGCTATACTTGGACTAAGCTATGCTATCTTCTCCACAATGAGAGAGTTACAGGAGGATTTTTCTTTAAGAATTTTTACCTTTACAATATTGTACAAAATTTTACAATATCCTGAAAGGAATTTAACAGCAGATTTTAAAAAGTAAATCTTTCATCAACAGGATAGAATACTAAGCATGCATTAAAAATTATGTTTGAAGAATGTTTCATTATGGAGGCAATGTTTGTGATGTTATTGAAAAAACTTTATGAAATAATATCACTATATGATTGTATCAGTGTAGAAAGAAAATGAGTAAAATGCACATTTCCCTTTTATAGTTTTATGTACTTCCATGTGTTGTACAGGACTCATGTATCATTTTTATATTCAGAAATAAAATGGTATTTAAGTATTACTTTCTAACACTATCCCTATTTTTCTAGGTGAAACATATTCATTTCTTTCTGAATACATGTTGTTTAGTGATATTACATTTTTACCTGTAAATTGCTTCCCTTAAACAATTAAAAAACATACCTATCTCATGGTTTAGTTGCTAAGTCGTGTCCATCTCTTGCAATCCCCTGGGCTGTAGCTCCCCAGGCTCCTCTGGCTGTGGGATTCTCCAGGCAAGAATACTGGAGTGGATTGCCATTTCCTCCTTCAGGGATCCTCTTGACCCAGGGCTCAAACCTGGGTCTCCTGCATTGCAGGCAGATTCTTTACCAACTGAGCCACCAGGGAAGCCCCAGTGGTATTGGGGAGATCAAAAGAGATAATTCATGTGAAGCAATTAGTAAGTACTGTGTCTTATATCCACCAAGTAAGTGCTATTTTATGATCCTATTTTGTGTCTTAAAATTTGGGGGAATGGATATGCTTTTGGAGGGGAACAAGTTGAGCGGCAGGATGACTTTTTGGGTAATCACTTATCTCCATTGCCCTTAGAAGGTGATGCTCTCTTGCAAGTGAGTCCCCATCTTTTCATATGAGAGGTAAGGTTGTCCCCATGAGACCTGAAGAACATAGAAATTGAAAAAGCTTTTTTAAAAGGACAAATATCTTCCTTGGAATGCCGTCAGAGTTTCAGAGTCTAGATTCTTGCACACATACCTGTATTCCCCCTGCCCGACATGCTCCATTGAAAGGTGCTACCTCTGCAAAGGAGATGACAAATATACAATTCATGGGAGATTATTCAAAACCCATCTATTTTTGTCTTCAATTGTCTCTTAAAAATTTATTCATAGAGGTTAGCTTTTTTTTCCTGCTACTGGATTACTTTTCTTTTCCTTCATAAATAGTGGACATTTTAAGTATAAAAACACATTTTCAGTTCAGAAACTTCTAGTGTCCAATTCAAGACATGAATCAACTCTTCATTTTTCATTCAAAGGAAGGCTTCTCCATGGTTCTCCTAGTTCACACTGAAGTCCTGATTTGACAGATGCCTCCCCATGGAGAAGGAACTGGCAACCCACTCCAGTATTCTTGCCTGGAGAACCCATGGATGGAGGAGCCTGGCAGGCTACAGTCCATGGGGTCACAAGAGTCAGACACGACTTAGTGACTAAACCACCACCAGCTTTGGGGAAGTGGCTGTGCTGGTCTTCTCCTTGCACCTCTACACACGCTCAATGGTTACTTTTTAGACATGGCCAGGACTGGGGATGGAGAGGAAAGAAGAGATCAAGGGATGGCATAGGAAAGTCCCTACTATGCTAGTGTCTGGCATCCTCTCTGGTTTTCATTTCTGATTCCTTTGTTCAGCATTGAGAAGATATTATTTAATTTGTGAAATTTTTTGTGTAAGATTAAAAAATATTTTTATGCAATTTTAAAATTACTTTCCCTTTACAGTTACTACAAAATATTGACTATATTCCCCATATTATATGATATATCCTTGAGCCAATATTTTGTTTTAGTTCCCCAAAAGTTTCTATTCTATTGTATATGTTGAACTTTGGAACAGAATTTGTTTTGTCTTACGGTTTAACGTTGTTGGTTTGTCACTCATACTTTGATAAAAGTGCTCGTTCAGTTTTCACATTTCTAAAATATCCCTCAGTATGCTTTTACTTCAATATAAGACTCTTCTATCATCAATACTACTGCATGACTACTCTTATCTCAGATGCTAACTATACTCAACTTACTGTAACTTTGAGCCTATCTTACACCCAGTAGTTTAGACCTCCCACTCCCCACCCCAATATGAATCTCCACCTTCCATTTTCAACCACTGGTTTGTTCTTTGTGAGTCTGCTGCTTTTATGTTAATCAGTTTGTTGTATCCTTTAGATTACACATATAAGTGATATCATACAGTATTTGTCTTTTTTATGTCTGACTTGCTTCACTTAGCATGATACCCTCCAAGTCCATTTATGTTGTTGTAAATAGCAAAATTTCATTCTTTTTTATGACTGAGTAGTATTCCACTGTGTGTATATGTGTATGTATTCCACATATTCTCTATCCGTTCTTCTATTGTACAGAAGTTGGATGAGACATTTGATTAGGCCAGCTGCTTCTCCCGACCCTCTGTTTTGGTCCATGCCACACACAGGCTCTTGATGGTAGGATATTCTCATGTTCCAGGCTGATTCTCCCTATGATCCACATTTGGACATGGGAAAGACCCATATACTACTGACTTCATACATGATAGTATGTTAATTTAACAAGCAGGGTCCTGTTTTCAGTGTACCTTGACTACAAAGAAACCTTTCTCAGGTTCTCAAAGTTCATTTAAAGTTCTAGTCCCCTTGAAATGAGGGACTGGGTAGCCCCCAGCCTTCCCTATTCCAAGGGTTCATTTTCATAGCTTGTATTTCTCCAGTGATCTCTTCTTAAAAACTCCTCTTCACATTTTAATCTCTTTTCAGATTTCTTGACCTAGCTGACAGGTCCCAAAGTGGTAGAAATATATGTTGACTCAATATTATTATGCTAATTTCCGGAAATGCTGGAGAACACCAGTAGGACATATGAGTTGAGAGGAGTAGTAGCCAATGGTAGGTCAGATGCTTAGAGGCAGAATCACGTATTCAAGAACACAGATAAGCCTGGACTTACATCTTAGCTCTTCCACTGCCCATCTGTAACACCGGGCAGGTAAATTAATGTCATACTTCTCATCTGTAAAATTGGGATAGCAATGCTGCTGCTGCTAAGTCGCTTCAGTCGTGTCTGACTCTGTGCGACTCCAGAGACGGCAGCCCACCAGGCTCCCCCCGTCCGTGGGATTCTCCAGGCAAGAACACCGGAGTGGGTTGCCATTTCCAATAGTACCTGTCTTATAGGCTGTTGTGAGAATTAAATGAGATAATGCATATATAAAGAACTAGCACAGTGTCTGGCATGTGGCCAATAAGTAAATATGATCAAAATATCATGATCATGCCCATGTGACTTTGTGACTTTAAAGCTGTTTCAGGTAGCATCTCAAAGGCTCTCTGCCTCTGAAAGCTACCCTCTCCTTACATACTCTTCTGGCCTTGTCATCTGTATTTCCCATTACGTGGAGTGAAATGCTCCATCCAGTTTTCAGCCTGAGGTAATACCTGGGAGTTGATTCAGAGTCTGAAGCCTGGTTTGTTACCTCAAAACCATAATCTCCATGGGAACACAAATTCCTATCTGAATCTGCCCCCACCCCCTTCCAGCTATAATCCGTGTAATTCCGTTCTCAGCCTTGATGCTAAAAATGACCTTGGATAACTTTTCCACTCTGCTTTTTTTGCATTCTGTCTTACTGTCTAGTTCCATGCCACATTGATTTGAGTAAGATGACAGCTTTGTCATTTTGAGAACAAAATTTTACATGTTTCCATAATGCTCTTTCTAAAGCTCAAAGCAATTTTGTCATTAAATCCTGAATGCTCTCTTTAGTCCATTTCAAGATAGCTTTCCCAGAGCCAGATGAAAGACTTCAAAATGACTTCTGACGACTGTCAGATGACAGTGGCGTTCTTGCCACCATGTTGCTTGTAGTCTATAAGAAAAAGGTGACACGCTTTGAAGAGACAGTGTAACCAATTTGACTAGAGAATTGCTAATTTTGTAAGGTTTTTAAATCCCTCAGATGATCATTTTGAATTCTTTCTTTTGAGGTTTTGTTTCCTAACTTCTTTAACACATAGTTTGGGAGCAAGGATTATATTAGTTTTTTCATTTTCAAATAATCAGAACTCAACATCTGTTGACCCTAAATTGAGTGAAGTCACTTAGTCGTGTCTGACTCTTTGGACCCCGTGGACTGTAGCCTAGCAGGCTCCTTTGTCCATGGGATTCTCCAGGCAAGAATACTGGAGTGGGTTGCCATTTCCTTCTCCAGGGGATCTTCCCAACCCAGGGATCAAACCCAGGTCTCCCGCATTGGAGGCAGATGCTTTAACCTCTGAACCACCAGGGAAGTCATTGACCCTAAATTGGACCGCCCTATATTTGGATTACTGTGTGTGTGTGTGTGTGTGTGTGTAAGTCGCTCAGTTGTGTCCAACTCTTTGTGACCCCATGGACTATACAGTCCATGGAATTCTCCAGGTCAGAGTACTGGAATGGTTAGCCTTTCCCTTCTCTAGGGGACCTTCACAACCCAGGGATCGAACCCAGTTCTCCTGCATTACAGGCAGATTTTTTACCAGCTGAGTCACAAAGGAAACCCAAGAAGACTGGAGTGGGTAGCCTATCCCTTCTCCAGCAGATCTTCCCCACCCAGGAATTGAACCAGGGTCTCCTGCACTGAAGGTGGATTCTTTACCAACTGAGCTATCAGGGAAGCCCTTTTGGATCACTGGTATGACAGAAATAGGTCAGTTTTATATTAATGTATCTGGTAGTTAATAGATGTGATGGTTTGTCTTTTTCTTAAACATCTGAAAAAAAAAGTGCCTTTAAACTACTGTTCCTCTTTAACTTTAGCTGATAGAACTGTACATTTAAATTTTCGCATGAGTATTTAACATATACATTTCAGGTTTGTACCTATGTCATGGACCAAGCTATTTGAAATGGCTCACATGTTTTCTTCATTATTTCATTGATGTATAGTGAAAGAACCTGGGTATCTCAGTACACTGAACTTGTCTCTGTTATGTGGATAGTGTAATCTATTAATTAAAAGCGAACTATGATGGTACCGCCACTTTCATAGGATTTCATAGAGGGTGGTGAATAAGATTTATGAAATATTGCTATCTTATATATGTGAATCATTTATAAATGAGTGGCACTTATTCATCTTAAATGCTTACCTCCATTTTGTGTTAATAGTGCAGAAATGATGCTCAAAAATCCCTAATGTTTGGAATCTGGTTTTATCCAGTGAAGAACTCTAAAATTCTGTCCTTACACCCATGACTCTCGTGCAAGAGGGTTTCTGCAAATAAAAAGAGGGAAACAAAAGGTTGCAAAATTGAGTGGGAGCTGACAATACTTAGCAACTTTTTTTTTCAAGACAGTAATACTTAGAATGATTAATTTTTTTTTTTTCTGATTTTGTCCTACAGCGTTTCTACCATGGTGTGCCTAGGAGTGGTTTTCGTTGCATCTACCCTGCTTGAATTTTATGACATTTCTTGACTCTGTGGCTTGAAGTTTTTACTCGTTTTGAAACAGTTATTGGATCGTGTCACCTCAAATCTTGCTTCTTCCTCTGCCCAGGATGTATCTGTGCCTCCTGGGACTCCAGTCATGTTCACACACCACCTTTTCATTGTGCCCCTTAGTTCTCTCACTCTTTTTTCTATAATTTCCAATCCTTTTTCCCTGTGCACTTTAATCTGTCTATCCAATTCACTAATCTTTTCTTCAGCTGTATCCAGCTTGGTGATGCTTTTTGTGCACATTTGTTTGTTGAGCTAATATTGAGGAACAACTGCATGGCAGGGGCTGCCCAGGTGGCGCAGTGGTAAAGAATCCACCTGCCAGTGCAGGAGACATGGGTTCGATCCCTGGGTCAGGAGTATCCCCTGGAGAAGGAAATGGCAACCCATTTCAGTACTCTTGCCTGGGAAACCCCTTGGATAGAGGAGTCTGGTGGGCTCCAGGTCCATGAGGTTGTGAAAGAGTTGGACACGACTTAGTGACCAAACAACAACAGTACATGCGAGGACTATTTTAGGCATTGGAGACGAGTTAGTGGGGAAAAAAAAACCAGACAAATATTCTCTCCTCGTGAAACTTACATTGTCGTGGAGGGAGACAGAGAATAAACAAAATATAATATATTGTATTTTTATAAGATGTTAAATACTATGAAAAAAATAGAGCAAAGTAACTGTAGCAGATCTCATTAAGAAAGTGACGTCTGAGCAAAGGCTTTATGAAGGTGAGAGAGTGAGTGGCAAGGGGGCAGCCTGCGCAAAGACTGTGTTAACAGGATCATTCTGGCTGCTATTGAGACTATATTATAAGAAGCAAGACTGGGAATGCTAACTAACTAGGGGATATTGAAACGATCTGGTTCTGGCCAGGGTGGGAGCAGAGGAGGTGGTGGGAAGGAATTGAATTCTGGAAATATTTTGACTGTAGGATCAATCAATGTGTGAATGGACTAGATGTATAATATGAGAAAGAAATATCAGGGTTGATGCCAAGCTTTGCTGCCAATAGCTAAGATGGAGATAAGGTCTGAAGGGAAGTCAGAGGTTCAATTTGGGGTACATTCAAGTGCTGATGCAATTAGGCAAGCCACTACATTCTCAACCACTTCACCCAGTTTTATTTACTCATTGATCTTACACTTTTTTCACATGGTTTTATTATCTGTTTCTCCTATTAGAATATGAGCTACAAGAAAGTAGGCTTCTTTTCCAACTTCCTATTCTATCCTAGACTATTGCTTGACAAAATCATATGGTCTATAAATACTTGTTGAATGAGTTAAAGAATGCATATGGTTTTCCAAATTTGCAAAATGAGTGTATTGATATTTATAGTGTCTAATTCTTCAGGATAGTTTTGAGGGTTAGATACTATGTAAGAATACATAGATGTCAGGCATAACATAGACAAAAGTGCCTTTATATATGTGTGACTTTTCAAATTAATGCTGACATCTATATGACTTGGGAAGCAGTCTAGCATAGTGATTAAAAGCCTGCACTTCGGAGTCAGTGAGACTTTGGTTTGAATCTCAGTGGAGCTATTTTCTAGTTGAATGACTTTGGGAAAATTACTTAATCTCTCTGTGCCTCCATTTGTTCTGCAACTTGGGAATAATAATATTATCCTCTTAGGTGTGTTGTGACTATTCAATGAAATTATGCTCATAAAAGGTGTGGGAGACATAGTAAGTGCTCCAAAGTCAGAGGTATTATTATTATTCTTTCTTCTGATTGGTATAGCCGACTGAATATTCATAATGTTTCCTATTTTTATGTCTTCTGTGCAGACCTCAGGCCCATTGCATTTTGTTTTTCCATTTAATAGGATTTCCCTTTGATCAGCCTTTTTTCCCCAAATTAACTCCATACTGCACATTTTGGATGATGACTTTTTCCAGGGACTGAGGATTCATGAAAAGGGTAGTTAAGGGAGAAAGTAGCCAGATATATTAAGCAATAAAATTGAGCAAAAAGCAATTACCTGACTTTGGACTTAGGTTTTAGGGGCTTTCATCCTCAAACCAGTAAACATGCTAGACTTTTTATCTTTAGGAAAGAGAAGTCCTGAAGGTGAAGTTCTGTATGCTTCCTTTACACAATTACAGATGGGGAAATCGATAAAGTGCTACAATAGCGTGAAGGAATAGATGCGATATGAATATTCTCACTGTGATTGCCTAACTTGTGACCCTCCCCGGTGCTCATTCTCAGAAGGTTGACTCATTAACTTTGTGTTACAAACCCATAATGAGTGAGTGGAAGTGAGAGAGGAAGGGGAGGGGGATGGGAAGTGAAGGTTGATACACTGTCGAGGGTGAACCCTACTCTGAGTGGGGCTCCTCCTCCATGGGAGCCTGCCTGAAAATGCAAGTTAGACCTTTTTTCTGGAGGATAAGCTGTAAACCGGCAGTTACAGCTGCATTAAATGGCTAACAGCTACCTCCAATGACACTCTGTCCTTTCTCTGGAGATTTCCTTTTTTTTTTTTTTTTTTTTTGCTTTAAAATTTGGGGTAGTAAAACCATATACAATGTGCTGTGTAAATGAAGTAGTAAAAGTGATTTAGGCATACAACAGTGTGGTGGAAAGAAATGCGTATCACACATGCTATTTGGCATCTTTTAGGAAGGTCTCTGTCAAAAAGCTTTAGACTTTAGACAGAATGGTGTTGTGTCCCTGGAAGTGGTATTCTGGGGAACTCCTTTGTGGGATTCTAAGCATTTTTCAGGTGCCCAAAAAAGACAGACTCAGGGCTGAGACAGGTGCACACAGCTGGGCAATGGTGCTCCTAGGTGAGGCTGGCTCTGCAGCTCATGAGTTTGCCTGTCCATCATGTCCTGGATGGTAATGAAGTTGTCTAGACACAATGAGGTCAGCTAAGGTGTTTAAAAAGAATAAAACACACACACAAAAACCAGCACTGCAGAGTGATACAACAGATGGCGTTATGCCAAAGGACAGAGTTCCTACCCTGAGACGC
This sequence comes from Tragelaphus eurycerus, assembly GCA_935064755.1. Lineage (NCBI taxonomy): Eukaryota > Metazoa > Chordata > Mammalia > Artiodactyla > Bovidae > Tragelaphus > Tragelaphus eurycerus. Next base: position 3,650,050 of record CAKXYN010000120.1, on the reverse strand, counting down.
CACTGCCCTGGGAGGGGAGCGCAGGGAACAGATCAAACACCAGCTTGCCCTGCGCTCATTAAAGTTAAAAATCTTGACAGGGAATAGAGAGATGCAAGGTGATCCAAGGAGAGAATTTTACCTTCAACTTTGAATTTCTTGACTTCTCTTGTCATGGGATAGGTACTCAGGGTTACCTGCATAAAATATATAAAAGAATGTCTCCTTTGTTGGCTATATAATTAGGCACAGTAACTCAAGACCCCCTCTGCCCCTTTCCTTTTCCTTCCATCCTCTGACCCCAACCTACCCATTTTACTAAGACAAAGGCAAATATTCATAGAGGTCCATTGATTTGACCCGGAAGTAGTTGGCAGTCCTATATTTCTGCCGTTTACTTAGGATAGTGATGACTTTTCGGGGTTCATGAGCTCATGTTGTTTGGCTGGAAGAGAAAATGGTCATTATGCTTACTCCTTAAGACCTGACGGTGGTTCACTTGGGATCGAAGACCCATGGGTGTGCTTAAGAGTTCTATGAACTCTGTGGAACAGCATACAATATTTCAGTGTATGGGTATGTTGAATTTTCTTGGAGAGTTTTCAGCTTTCAGCTTATTTTCACATGTGTCTATAAACCTATAAGTATGAATAACTCTCGCTTGCATACCTCTACACATCCCGTTCTCCCCATTCAAATCCTACCCATTTCCAAAGTGAAATCTCATTGTTCACAAACCTTTCTTAACTATTCCTGCTCACAGGGAGTTCTCCCATCTCACAACTTCACCGGTGCAAAACAAATCACAACTGTATTAAGTGCCCCCAAAGAGAGTTACTTAGGGTGTTAGGGGTATGAGAGGGAGAGGAGATGCTGTGTTTGAGGGAGGGGAGGTCAGGAGAGGCTCCCTGGGGAAGTGATGCTGGAGCTGAGATCTGGAGGACAGCAGAGCAAGAGGCAAAGACGAAACCTGCAGAGTAGAAGTTTCATGTGTATATTAAATTGATGAGTGAAGTTGATTTGGTTCTTGTTGTTTGAAGAAATTTTCAGATGTTCTTTGTGATAACGATCGTTTCACGTGGGCATATAAAAACGGGGGCAGGGAACTAAGGCTAGAGCAAAAGAATCTTGCCTAAAATTCTCTGTGTGGATTCTGCCAAGTCAAAGGTAACATCTCTGAAACCAGGACTGTTTGGAGATTGTGTTTTCTTGTTAAGTTTGTAGTTTTTTTTTTTTTTTTTTTTGAGGTAAACGTCCATACCCCGCTCCTGAGATTTTGAATTATTTCAGTGGATCGGGCCCAGACATTGATGTTTTCAAACGGCTTCTCAAATGGTTTTAATGAGAAGCCAGTGTTGAGAACGCCTATTATAAGGCCAGCAATAAAATACTGGCAGGATTTTTAAAAAATGATAATATTCAGTGTTGACAAGGGCATGAGGAATGGAAACACACACTTCAGAGTTTGAAATACTATAAACTTTCTGAAACGCCATTGGAAATAAATTGCAAACACTTAAACTTTTGGAATACTTTGTTTTCCACCTACCAGTTCCACTTAAAGGGGTTTATGCTTAAGAAATTATCAGGTTTATGGATCAAGACTTTATAAACATTGTTCTTCAGAGTGTTTCTATGGCAGAGGTTAATTGGAAACCATTTAAAAAAACTGACAATAGTCAATTAGTTAAATAATTGATATCAGTTTTCTTTATAATGAAATACAACTCTTAGAGATAATAGAACAAAATGCTTGGTGATGGGAAAGTACGAAATATCATAGAATGGGGAAAACAAGTACAAATTGTCATGTACAATGCTTGCATTAAGGAAAATATGAGAAAATATTGTATTTAGCCGTATCCCTGTTAAATTACAGGTTTTTTAAAAGTTGTTTTTGCTTGTCTGAATTCTCTAAAGTCTTTACATAAGCATGCATTATTTTCATTAAGAAAAGTTACACTTTTAACATGAATATTAGTAAAGGAACATAGGCATTATTATTAATAGAAAGACAAATAGGTTACCCCCTCAGACATACCTCAAAGGACATATGAAAGAGAAATCTCAACTGGGCTGAATACAAGGCAAGCTGAGTGTTTGATCAGTATGCAAATATTGGATTTCTTGTTGGTCAAATTCCCTAGGGAGCTCTGAGGTCATAACTAGCAAGCTTTTGGGTACTCCCAGCAGATGTAGTCTTTTGGTATCTCAGCGGTCTTAGTTATTGTTCAAATCTTTCCCCAAGTCCATTTTTTTCTGATAGAGTTTCAGAGAAGCTCAGCTAACTTGAATTTATTTTAAGGAATCGAGGCAAAGGAAGTCCTGCATCTTTGCCTGGTAAGGATGAATTCGGTTGTGGTTTGGAGCTGAATGGTAGCTATACTGTCAGGCCTCACTGACAACTAGAAAGCCACCAGGACCCAGGGGAGCTGGAGTACGGACACCCGGCCTGGAAACAGGTGTCTGAGCTCCCTCTGCTGATTACGTCATGGTCACTCAGCTACTTAAGGCTACTCTGCACTCCCTCCAGCCTGGAAATCATGTGGCTTCTGGTTTGCTGCTGCTGTTCAGTCGCTAAGTTATGTCTGACTCTTAGCGACCCCATGGACCGCAGCCTTCCAGGCTTCCCTGTTCTTCACCATCTCCCAGAGATTGCTCAGATTCATGTCCCTTGAGTTGGTGATGCCATCCAACCATCTCATCCTCTGTCACCCTCTTCTCCTCCTCCTCCTGCCTTCAATCTTTCCCAGCATCAGGGTCTTTTCCAGTGAGTCAGTTCTGTTTTGTCGACTTCTTACCTATTTCTTTTTTTCTGCATGGTTTCCTGTGCTCCATTTGCTTCTGTTGTCTCTTTTCTCTCTTTGTCTCTTGCTCTTCCTGCTCTTTATACTGAATCTCTCTTTAAGCTTCTAGTACTGAACACTGGGCTGGCTCAGTCATCCTGCTAGAGCCCCTCAGACACCTAACACCTGCCTAAAAGCATCTGTCTTCGGGTCAGACAGTCATCCATCATCCTGTCCTGTGTGATCAGGGCAGTGGGACATACGCTACTGAGTGTTTTCATAGAAATGTTACTGAGCACTTGCTGTGAGCCAGTTCCACACGGTCCTCTCAGAAGCACCTGTGGCAAACCCTCAGAGCATTTTAGAACCTTCTCTGCTATTTCCTTGTAACCAGTTTCAGCATTTGGACATGAGTGGGAGTGGCTTATTGACTCGAGAAGGAATGAGCACCTACTGTATAGCTCAGGGAACTCTACTCTGTGGTGACCTAAATGGAAAGGCGGTCCCAAAAAGAGGGGATACATGTGTATGTATAGTGATTCACTTCGCTGTACAGTAGAAACTAAGACCGCACTGTAAAGCAACTAAACTCCAATTAAAAAAAAAAAAAAAAAAACAATAAGAAGGGAATAGTTCCTGAGGAGAGGAGCCAGGGTTCTCTTTGGAACTCTCTCCTCCCTATTTATTGAGCCTAGTGGACTGATCCTTCCGAGGGAGAGGCTGACAAACCACTTCCTGCTCATCTGCACAGTGGCCTCACTCAATCCTGGGATCAAACACTCCTGTGTGTGGTTCTTTCCTTCAAATATTTCATTGATTTGATGATGCGAAAAATTAAGGGACTTTCCCCCTCTTGCATTTCTATTTAGTATATTTTAATATCATAAAATATTTAGTATATTTGAATAATACAAATCATTTTAATTGCACATTTCTGTTCTAGCATGACTCTAATCATTTGGAGGGCTGAGGCATGGTTCTTTCTTTGGGGCTGTCAGGCCTGTTGACACCAGTTTGAGGTGGGCATGTGACAGACAGATGGAGTGAGAAGCCCACTGCCCAGAAGATGGAACTGCCCATGGAAAACGGATACCAGTGCCCTCTCTCTATACTCCCCTTTTCTTGTTCAGACCTTATAAATCCAATTCCTTCTTTGGGGAGTGATACCCTCTTTATCTCAAAAATTCAGTGCCTCATTATCAAATCTCAGTCCAGAACCTGTGCTTTTGACCTTGAAGCCTGGATTTTTATCAGAGCTGGGCTTCTTGCTGCTCAAGGCTTGAAACCTCTAGAACCCCCTCTCTTCTCTGAATGGACACCACCTTTGGCTGTGGCCTAAGCAGCCTCAGAAAGGCTCCTTTTACAGAAGCCAAGGCCGGATTTCCTTTGTGGGAAATTGGAGCACGAATATTTCTTCTAAATTCCCTTCCAAGCTCTGGACTGGGAAGCCTGTGGTCCATGCTCAGATGGTTACTTTCCTAAGAGATGTGCAGCCAGGCACAAAGCTGAAAGGAGCTACTGAAATTTGTTCAGAGGAGAAACCCGAGGAAGTAGGCAGACGAAAAAGCATCCCTCCATCCTTGCCTAGAAAAGCGCAGGTGTTCAGCATATGTCAGACGTATTAGCACTGTGTCTGACAGTTCTAGATTCCATCCATAGCTCGTCCATTTACTTACTGCTCAGTGACCTGAAGAAGCATACTACTTAACCCACCTGTGCCTCAGTTTCTTCATCTGTTAAGTGGAACAATAATACTCCTCTTGTGGTTGAAAGGATTTCTGCTACATTGCCTAGCAGAGAATTGACGTGCCACAAGTATCACCTAATTTCTTATGCATAGCAATACTAATTACTATAATTCTTAATATTAATTATTTTTATTACTCCTCCTACTGCTGCTGCTGCTAAGTCGCTTCAGTCATGTTTGACTCTGTGTGACGCCATAGACGGCAGCCCACCAGGCTCCTCTGTCCCTGGGATTCTCCAGGCAAGAACACTGGAGTGGGTTGCCATTTCCTTCTCCAGTGCATGAAAGGAAAAGTGAAAGTGAAGTCGCTCAGTCGTGTCCAACTCTTAGTGACCCTGTGGACTGCAGCCCACCAGGCTCCTCTGTCCATGGGATTTTCCAGGTGAGAGTACTGGAGTGGCTTGCCATTGCCTTCTCCATATTACTTCTACCAGCAGTGGGCTAATTTAAGAACTTTATCATTGCCTAATTTATTTTATCTAGTGCTTCAAAATATTCTTTTTGTTTACAGGTTTATACCATCAAGTAATACAGCACTTATTCAATACAGTGAATGTTGGTTACTGAATTGGAATCACTTCCAGCTACTCCTCAGTCTTTATTTTTTTCCATAGACTTAGAAACAACAGGTGTATTTTATATTTAGAAGTTTATTGATCAATTGTTCTATTGTTCACCACTTCAGAATGCAAACTCTAAAGGAAGTAAGAAAACTCTCAGAAAGTAACTTAGAATGTTACCAGTACATAGTAAATCACTCAATCAATTTGTGTTGGATGAATTAATGCATAAAAAATAAAAAAAGAACTGAAAAATGAATAATGCAAGGCCTTAATGTAAATACCATAGGTAAACTTACTGGCTTCTTCCCTTAAGGATCTTGAAGTCTAGATATATGAGAATACATAAAAGACTAATAGAGGGGAATACATGATGAATGCTTAAAAGGAGGGACAGATAAATTTCTCTGGAAGGTCAGGAGAGTAAAAGATAACTTTCATTCAGAGGATCAGAGTCTGCTTCTCAGAGACAGTGTCTTTGTGCTTAGATTTGAAAGAGGTGGGCCACTGTGAACGTGAATGGATGAAGGACCTTCTGGGGGAGGATAGCAGAAGTGAAGCCAGGCAAGGGAGACCTGAAGGACACTCATGGATAGCAAATGAAATAAGTCTTTCCACTAATGCCACCCTACCCCGTGCTCACTGCCACCTTCATCCCCCACTGAGGCATGCATTAGTCTTACTGTAGACTTAACCGAAATTCTCCCTTTCTACTGTAGCTTTTCAAGACCTCCTTAACCTATCCGAAGTTTACCTGATAATGACTTTTGAGATTGTTTTACCATTCACTTGGAGCTCTCATTGTACCTCTATTATTGTTACTTATTCTCTTATTGTATGTCTTACCAAAAGTAGCTGACAAGTTCTTTGAAGGGCAGGGCACAGGAACCTCCTCTTATGAATTATAGCTATGTGTGTTTGCATAAAATCATTACTCAATAGATACTGGTTGGTTGACTGAGTTAGAAGAGTAACTTTAAAAATATTGCAAGAAGCCTTTCTTTCCAACTTCTGGGCAGAATTGCTGCCTCAAGTTCTATTCCATAGAAGTTTGGGTGGGCCTTAAAGAGCAAGTCCCTTTAGAAATAGGATAAGAAGCTTCATTTGTGCAGAGGTTCATTTTAGGGATCATGAAACTGAAGGCCAAAGAACTTGCTGCTTTTTCGTGTCCTGGAGCTAGAGGTTCGTGGTGATATTTTGGGCTTGAAATTGTAAGAAAAGGATTGTAAGACTTGATGTTTTACATTAGCCCGGGGAAATCTCCTGCTAGGAAGCCAAAACACAAAGCCTTTTGGAGGCTCTTGAGTATAAAGAAAGTACTCACAGACCCTCTAAACAATGAATATTACTGAAATGAGCCTTTTGACTATTAATAGAGGGCTATTTTTGGAACTTGGAACGGGAAGAGAAATTTGGATCAGGGATCTGAGTCATTCCCTGGTATTCCGGTTAATTACCCCTACTAGAGGAAAACTGACGATTGCTAAGTGGTATAAATAGATAAGGCCCAGGAAGGCAAGTGGACAATTGTTATGGAATCTGAAGGCATTTTAGGAAGATAGGACTAGATGGAAAAGAAAAATTATACAGGAAAGAAAAGCTGGCAAGTAATCCAAATGCTCTGATATTTTTCAAGTCTCTGCTTAATCAAAACACAAGAGTATCTTGGGTTGCAGTTCAAATATTTATTATAATCCTATTTATTTACTTTCAAATAGCTTATTAGTAAATACCTATTAAAGGTTTTTTAAAACTTGCTAAATCATGACAGTTCCACTAGTAGTTTGATCTAGAAAACAAAACTCAGACCTGTAAATCTTCCAGAGAGAATTTGTACTTATAATGGCAGCAGTTAAGGTTCACCAGTGTGGACCTTCAAAGCGAAAAAATCAGCTGATCAAATGATAAAAAGGAGCTATCTGCTCAGCTCAGTCACTCAATCGTGTCCAGCTCTTTGTGACCCCATGAATCGCAGCACGCCAGGCCTCCCTGTCCATCACCAGCTCCCGGAGTTCACTCAAACTCATGTCCATCGACTCGGTGATGCCATCCAGCCAACTCATCCTCTGTCATCCCCTTCTCCTCCTGCCCCCAATCCCTCCCAGCATCAGAGTCTTTTCCAATGAGTCAACTCTTCGCATGAGGTGGCCAAAGTATTGGAGTTTCAGTTTCAACATCAGTCCTTCCAATGAACACCCAGGACTGATCTCCTTTAGAACGGACTGGTTGGATCTCCTTGCAGTCCAAGGGACTCTCAAGAGTCTTCTCCAACACCACAGTTCAAAAGCATCAATTCTTAGGTGCTCAGCTTTCTTCACAGTCCAACTCCCACATCCATACATGACCAGTGGAAAAACCATAGCCTTGACTAGATGGACCTTTGTTTGGCAAAGTAATGGCTCTGCTTTTCAATATGCTATCTAAGCTGGTCATAACTTTCCTTCCAAGGAGTAAGCGTCTTTTAATTTCATGGCTGCAGTCACCATCTGCAGTGATTTTGGAGCCCAGAAAAATAAAGTCTGACACTGTTTCCACTGTTTCCCCATCTATTTCCAGTGAAGTGATGGGACCAGATGCCATGATCTTCATTTTCTGAATGTTGAGCTTTAAGCCAACTTTTTCACTCTCCTCTTTCACTTTCATCAAGAGGCTTTTTAATTCCTCTTCACTTGCTTATTAGTAAATATCTATTCTAAGGTTTTTTAAAAATTGCTAAATCATGACACTTCCACTAGCATTTTGATCTAGAAAACAAAACTCTGACCTGTAAATCTTCCAGAGAGAATTTGTACTTACAATGGCAGCAGTTAAGGTCCACCAGTGTGGACCTTCAAAGCGAAAAAAATCAGCTGATCAAAGGATAAAAAGGAGCTATGGAGCTTGGAAAATTTCATGGACAGAGGAGTTTGGCGAGCTACTGTCCACGAGGTTGCAAAGTTGGACACGGCTGAGCATGTATGCACGCCATAGAGCTGTGAATAAGGGTTAATTTAGCTATGGTTAGTCTGTGCTAAGAGATAACAGTAAATTGAACTGTGGACTCTCGAACCAATACTTCAAAGTGTTGGATTTTCTTCCGTATTTTATTTGCTTTATTCCTCATCTCCTGTTTCACTTTGACTCTTCTTTTGCTTTATTTCTTATGTCTCTCTACCTCTAACTTTACCTGAATGTTTATATGAATTTTTATTTTTTCCTTTCTATTTTCCTCTTTTTTTTCTTTTTTGTTGTTAAATCTTCTGATTCTCTCCTTCATGCCACCTTCCTTCCTGTTTATCCACTTGCAAAATTAAATGGCCATCATAAAATATATTTTGGTATCAATTATTATTTAATGGAGTATAATTTTCCATACTTTAAAATTTTAAATCAATTTAGTTTAAATTTGTATATGCTTATTTTTAGCCTCTTGAATTTGTTGACTCATGATAGTAGAACATTATGAGCAATTACCACATCCCAGGGGCTGCAGGTGGTGGAGCTAAGAAGATACATACTTCATTTTCTCTGGCCTTGAACTGCCCTGAGGGTGTTGAGAGAATCAGGCTTGTGAGCAGATACTACATTGCCAGAATATCAAGTACTGTAATACAAATAGGAATTCTAGCTGCGGGAGAGAAGAGAATGCAAGATTAACTCTGCCTAGGGTTGGTGAGGAAAATTCTGTAGAAAAGAGGATCCTTGGGCTGAAGGTGGGCAGTGTCTGAAAACAGGGATGGGGCTGAAGGTGGAAAAGAGAGAAGAGGGTATTAGGTTTTACTTGCATTTGACCTTCAACAGATTTTCCTCTGCAGTCCTCAGTAGCTTAATGAAAACGTGTTCTAAGTGATAAGTAGCTGAGACCCTTATGGCTTTTTCAGATTGTGCCTTCCGGAAAGAAAAAGACATGCAAATAGCTTCTGCCAGGAAGAAGGGTTTCAGAGAATTCTCTTCTGGGTTGCATGGCAGCTGCAGGGCATGGCGAGGAGACAGAAAATGCTCACAACTTCTACTACAGCTGAATTTCTCAAACTGTTCCAGAGAGACGGTAATAGATGTCAAACAGTTGGGGGAAATAGTCAGTTTAAACACAACAAAGCAGTCCTAAAGGAAATCAATCCTGAATATTCATTGGAAGGACTGATGCTGAAGCTCCAACACTTTGTCCACCTGATGTGAAGAGCTGACTCATTAGGAAAGACTCTGATGCTGGGAAAGATTGAAGGCAAGAGAAGAAGAGGGCAGCAGAGGATGAGATAGTTGGATGGCCATCACTGACTCAATGGACATGAATTCGAGCAAGCTCTGGGTGACGGTGAAGGACAGGGTAACCTGGCATGCTGCAGTCTGGGGTCACAAAGAGTTGGACCGAGTGACTGAACAGCACCAACAAAGTCCTGTGGTATTCAGGACTGTTCTAATATGCTAATATTTACCAAAAAATCTTCTAACCGGAATACATTTAGAAACAGTTTCAGATTGATTTGACTCAGGGTTCTTTTTTTCTTGTAAAGACATGGCAACCCACTCCAGTATTCTTTCTTGGAGAATTCCATGGGAGAAGAGTCTGACAAGCCCCAGTCCATAGGGTCGCAAAGAATCGTACACAACTGAGTGACGAACACTTGACTTCATGGGTTGGAATGTGGCATCTCTCCACCTTCTTCTTGGAGCCCATGCTCTGAGAAGACAGCAGTAGCCGTTTTCTTGCCTGCCTGCCTGCCCACCACGCCTCACCAGCCCAGAAGAGAGGAAACTGACACAGAGCTGGTTTCTTGGCTCCTCCTTGGTGTCCTGGCTCAGTCTTAAGCACTACATGGATTTAGCCACTTACAAGCTGTGTAGCATTAGCCATGTGTCATAATTCCTCTACACTGCTGCTTTCTTCCTCGACACTCCATCGAAGGACATCAGTGGAGTGCACATGTTGCTAATAAGCCCTGGAGATAATACCTTTCCCAAGGACATTTGAATTTGGCTAGGGAGCTAGAAAAATAGGTCTTTCTGAGCCAAAAAAAGAAATCTTCTAGAGGTAGATTTTTTTTTAAGCATTTTGTCAGACAGGAAGAAGCTTGTTTGTGAATAAATGAGTTAACAATTAGGAGGCCCTAAGTTCTGTAAATCAATACCACATGGTCTGTTTCATCTGGGCCTTTGTGTAAACTTTGGCTTCCCAGACTGCTCTGGAAAAGGATGCTGAGGGTGGAACCAGAGAGGCAAACAAGGACATGGAAACCCAATTAGTACTCACCCTTCAGAAAAAGGCCATCTGGAGTCTTAATCTTATGTCTTACAAAATTGGCAGCTTTCTTCCTAGAGAACTACAGTTGATGGTGTTTACAGAATTCATCTAGTGCAGCTTGAGCTTTATGAGGCTTTAAACATTCAAGCGATATTCAGGAAAACGGCAGGCTTTCAGTGTCTCTGGGTAAACCTGCAGCTGTAGTGGTTTTCTTTTCATTTCTAAGTCCCAAGCAAGAGTCTTCTGAGTAAAAGTGGAATAAGAGATGAACTAAACAATCAAGGAAAGACCTTTGGCTTTCTGGAAAAAAAAAATCCAGAATTAGTTAAATGGTTCATTTGACTTATTTAATACAACTTATATAACTAAATTTTTAAGTATGGCCCCTATGACCTTCATTGCATTATGTCTCAGCAAGATAAGCTATTAGAAAAATAATTCAGTGAGGAGAGAATGTTTATAAGAGTTCTTAATTGCAAAGAAGCACAAGGGTCTTTGCATTGAGGACAAAGAGTTAATGAGAGATTGTTCTGTGTTTTCTTAAGACTATTAAAAGTCAACCTGTGTTGTGATTGTTGTATTTGTCAGTGCCTGCTAGTCAAATAGAGGTCAATCTACAAACTCATGGTTAGGTCCAACTTTGGAAAATAGAAAGCCCATGGTTAGGACCAGGGAGTTGGAAATAAGAGAAAAGGAAAGAAAATAAATTTGAAAATGTGTTTTAACTCTTTGTCACCCTCTGAAATATCTATTTTTACACCAAACTGCAAATTCTTGAGACTCCCCATACATTAAAAAGTGTTTTTCAGTAAATATCATTCAAAGCATGAAAGAAAGGAATTTCATCAACTTTCTTCAGTTTTCTACTCTATAGCCTAGTCTCAAAACTTGTGCATTTCTTGCTTACTGTAAGCATATCTTGATTGTGCCCAGGCTAGAAGAGCTGAAATATGTTCCCTGTAGAGCATGAGCAAGGTACTTGTTTTTCTTAAAACTCTGGGCATATATTGAGGGATGGATGGAAGGATGAGGAAGGCATAGTTTTGGGGGAACAGTGCCTATTTATCCAGAGTAGGTAGGGGAGCTGCATTGATTTTAAGGCTAATTGTGAGCTTTCATAGAATCAGAGGCCACCAACTTATCAGTTATACAGTGACAGTCCTGAGTTGGTGGGAAACCCGTCTCCCTTTCACCCAGGTGAAGCTTCTGACCACAGATACCATGACTCCCATGTCCGACACACAGCTATAGCTAAGTGCTAAGAAATATGAGGAACTACTCTTGAGGGGGATTGGAGATACGGACTCATTCCTTCTTTCAATACTTTAGTGACATTGGAAGTAGCGTCCAAAGTCAAAGGTAGGAACTGTAGAGCTATTGAAGCAAACACTTTCACCTGGTGGAACACACTGGCTGTGCAGGGTTCAACCAGGACAGCAGCCAGCGCTAAAGTACTCTGGTTATGTGGGACTTTTTCCGTAAGTCAGGGGCACATAGTGTTGTTGTTAAACTTTGACTGATGTCTTATGTAAGCATCTGGCTTTCGACTCAGATGCCCTAGGTCAACTGTATCAAAATATCAGACAAGAGGACCAGTTTTAGTCATTTGACAGCTGTGAAGATAGGAAACAGTTCACCTTGACTACTGATAAGAAAGAGTGCCATCTGGAGGCCGTGTGGAGAAATGCACTTCAATCTGAAGAAGCATCCTTCCTTGTGACCTTGAGCTGTGTGACTCTGTAGGTGTTGTGCTCATGACTCATCATAAGGGAGAGGGAGCAGTAGGCACACATATAATAATGGAGTCAGGTATTGAGGAGGGATAAATTGTGTTGACACAGAGTGAAGATCTAGACCTTATTAATTCCTAAAATCCCTTTATCTCTTTCCAGGGATGATTCTAGTCAATTGGGAGCTTTTTTTACTCCAGTGGTCTGCTTCTAGAACTTGGACTTTTAAGTTTTGGTGTATTGTTGTGTGTGTGTGTGTGTTTTTTAACAGAATTAAAATGCTTAGAAATTATATTTCTTCTTTTCTTTTGTGTTAGGAAAAGTAAATTATTTGAGGTGAGACATGTCATTAAAAGAGAGCCCTAAAGGGAGAGAAATTGTGGAAAATGAAGAGCAACACAGGAAAGGCAAAACCATTCCTAATTTTGCTTAACTCCTCTAATCGGATTACTGCATAGGCCATGTTCCAAAAGACTAGTTTCTTTCCCTCATCTTGACCCACACTATTCAATAATATCAAAGAAAGTACTTTCCATTTGAGCCCTGATGGTCACTCTCCAATCTCCAGGTCCACAGTGAACCATAGATTTTGGAAAGAGATCAAAAAGAGGTTTGAAGTCATTGCAACATGTAACCATTATAATGCTATAGATGTGTAATAGGGTTTTTCTGAGATCCTATCACCTATTATAGGTGATGATTTTACCATCATCATGTTACTGTGAAGAGTCAGACCACCTGAGATAGTGACCAAGGTGGAAATCACCCCCAAAGAAGCACAGATGGAGTTTGGGCAACAGACCCTGGAGTCTAGAGTCCCAGACTAAGAAACTACTACTAAAATGCTTTTCCTACAACAGAGAAAACAGGTTTGAGTTTAATGTCTGTAGTATTGGATTTTTCTGTTGCAACTTTCATATAAGAAGATCGGACAAATTCCTTTGTTCTATAGAAGTGTGGCTCTCACAGTGGATGTTGCTGGATTCTGCTATAATAGTTGAGCTACAGACAAGCACTGCAAACATCCACATCTTCAGTGATTCTGTTTTTACAATTTTTTTAGGATAATCCACACCCCTTGAGATGGTGAGTAGTGGTATTAAGCTTTACCAATAACACATTAAAAAATTATTGTGTCATTTGTCTCCAAACTTCAATAGCCAGTTGTAAAAGCTCAGTTTGCTTGCCTCATTCTTTCAGTTAATTAAAAAGATTTTCTAATAGCCTCAAGTGTAGTGTAATTTATAACTAGCCTTTCTCCCTCCTGTTTTTAATTATCATCTTTGCGTGGTGATGTTGAACCTTTTCCCTTTTATGGACTACTTATGCATCCTTTCCTGAGACCAGCCCTAGAGCTTTTAATTAGAAAATAAAGAAGTTTTATGTATTTTAGTCATCTTCAGCTAGGCAGATGAATGGAATTTATTTCTCCTCCTTTCCCCCTCAGTTAAAAAGAGGCTCTTCCTGACCAAATAACAGTTTCCTTTTCAAAGCATGTTATGTGTGAAGGTTGGGAAGACTGAAATGAGAACCCATATATAAGTGAAAAATCTTCTGTCACTCTGGTTACTGAATGGAGAAAGCAGAAACTTTCAGGATTACACAGTGCTCTGAACAAAGCTCTTGACATTTCTGATTCACTGAATAAACAAATGAATACATTTCTTTGCTTGCTGATCAATATAGTGAGAAGAATTAACAGCATAATTCAAAGGGGGTAGAGAATCGAAAATCAGGAAGAATATTAGATGTTTTTGGAAATAACAGAATTTCAGATAATGGAAGCACTGGAGTAATTTTCCTGGTGTCAGTTTTGCTCACAGAGTGTTGAACAGGTATGTGCCATCAGTCAATGTGGGTGCTACTAATGGCTCGTGCCATCCGCTCCCCTTTTAATTTCAAGTTTAGAGGGAGAGCTGGGAAAAGCATTCAGGGAAGAAAATAACAGTACAGACAGCCCAGGAATGCAGTGCTCTAATATTTGCATGCTCTCCTCTTTATTCCTTCCTTGTCTTAAAAAGTGAAGGTGAAACCCGAAACAGTGGAAGAATTTTCTGTGGATCCTCACAGCAATATCCCAAAGCACTCTTAGAAAAAAGAAGGTATATAAACATTCAAGTAATAAATGCATCTGATTTGTTTTCCATTAAAAAAAAATTAGGGCATTGTTGTTTAATTTTCAAATTACTCTGAGGCACAAGCAGAAAGATCATATTTTAATTATCACAGTATACAGATATTATTTCCAATTTAGAGATTAAAAAATTAGTCGGTGACAAAATTAAAAGTCAGATCAAGGACTTTGCTTTCATTTGATTCATGACTGAGATGACAGGTGTGAGCAAACCTGGAACAGTTTCCTGTTCTTCTCTGGGAAGGTAAAAATCAGGTCAAGACTTTACCTTGCCTGAGCTTTTTCAAAAGATTCACAAACATGAATCCACCGGGAACCTGGAGCTGTTTGGAAACCTGGAGATGAATCTGGGTGGCTTAGAGTCACTCTGTCATGCAGACTGGTTCCCCAGTCACAGCACCTTCTAGGTGGAAAGAGTTGGTGTCTCTTTTCTCTTTGCAACAAATCTGCACCGTACACATGTGCTTGGAGGCAGCCTTCACTATCAAAGGCACTTTCTCGCCTTCTAATGGGAAACAAGTTACCTTTATCCTCTACAATTTAAAAAAGAAATTTATCTTCATGTTTCTATCATGCTGTATTTTCTCATCATGTTACTAACCATCCACTGGTATTCTCTAACATGAAAGAATACATCTGAAATGCATTGCTCAGGTTTTTGGAAGATGCACTAAGAATTTTAGTCTGTACACACTATCTTAATAAATTCATAGGCTTGATGGGAAGAAATTATAGAGTTAGTGTCTTGCTCTAGATGCCAACATTTTTGGACATGAATTTTAGGATCAGTCTGTCAATTTCTGCAAACTAAGCCATAAGGGTTTTGATAGAGATTGCATTGAATCTGTAGAGTCACTTGGGAAATATCATTATCTTAGCATTATAAGGATTTTCAATTCATGAACACTGAATGTCTTTCCATTTATTTACATCTTTTAAAATTTGTCTTGCCAATGCTTTGCTTCTCAGTGTACAAGTCTTTAACTCCTTTATAACTAATTTTATACTGCAGTTTTCATTTTTATTCATTTTTGCATTGTTCATTGCTAATGTGTAGAAAAATTGACTTTTGTATATCGATTTTGTACTCTGCAGTTTTGTTGAACTTGTGTATTAGTCCTAATCCATTTTTGTAGATTCCTTAGTATCTTATCTATATACGATCATATCATCTATTAATAGTGATGGTTTTACTCCTTTCTATCCAATGTGAATGCCTTTTATTTCTTTTTCTTTCCTAATTTTCTGGCTAAAATCTCCAGTATAATGTTGAATGTAAGTGGCAAGAGGGGACATCCTTGTGTTCTTCTTGATCTTAGGGCAAAGCCTTCAGTCCTTCACCATTAAGTATGTTAGCTGTGGGTTTTTCATGGAGATTTTTGTCTTATTTTAAATCAGGTTGAGGACTTTACTTTCTATTACTACTTTGTTGAGTGTCTTTGTCTATGAAATAATAAAATTAAAAAGCAGATTTTGTCAAGCTTTTTTCCTGAGTGTATTAAGATGATAACTCATTATCATCATGAATAGACTGATTTTCATACATTAAAACAACTTTGCATCCCTGAAATAAATTCCATTTGATCATGGTATAGTGTAACCTTTTTTACAAGTTTTATATTTTTGTCCATTGTTAGTTTATTTTTCTTGGGATGGATGTCTTTGTCTGATTTTGGCATCAGAGTAATATCAGTCTTTTTATCCTTCAGTTGGAAAGGGTTCCCTCTTTCATTTTTGGAGAAGGGCTTAGTCTGTGTAATATTGATGTTATTTGGTAAGTTTCACCAGTAAAACCATCAAGCATAGCTTTTCTTTTGGGAAAGGTTTTGATTATTAGTTCATCTCCTCACTTGTAATAGTCTAGTCAGATTTACTATTTCTTCTTGAGTCAGGTTTGTGACTCTCTAGGAACGTGTCTGTTTTATCTAGGTTATCTAATTTGTTGGCATATGATTATTCATAGTTTTTCCTTTTGATATTTTATTTCTGAAAGATCACCAGTGATGTCCACTCTCTCATTTCTCATTTTTGTAATTTAAGCCTTTTTCTTATTTTCCTGGTCACTGTATCCTAAACTGATTTTACAATCCTTGAGTGGGTTTCAACCTGTAGTTTGAAAAACATTACCTTTGGCCCATTAAGTAACCTCTTTGATCCCCTATAACAGAAGAGCCATTTAAGTTCTAACACTTAAAGACTCTATAGGATTTATAAGATTGTATGCTTCTTGTTACATTTTTCCCAAGATGAAATTCTATTTGGGTAACGGGTACATCTACAATAGTGATTCCTTTAATGTAATTCCCTGCCAGCAACTTTAGCATCACTTAGGAGCTTGTTAGAAATCTAATTCTCAGACCTACTGAATCAGAAACTCTGGGGTGGAACCCAACAATCTGTGTTTTTTTACAACTCTCCTAATTCTGATCTATGCTAAATCCTAAGAACCAATGGTCTGGAACAACTGCCTTCTCTCAAACAGGTTCCTCACATCTCTAGTCTTTTAATTTGAATATCTATGTTTCCACAACTCTTTTCTTCCATCTCACCCCATCCCCACTTTTTCTTGGGGAAAATCAGTTCTGCTATATCTCTAGGTATCAGGATAGTGCTGCAGGGCATTGCAGACTAACTAAAAGGTAACTCCAACCCTTCTCAGCCTACTCTGTGCAGTTCCTGCAGAGATACCCTTTGGGTATTGGGGAGGGAACAAGTCCGGCTTAGAGAATTTTTGTGCCCTCTAGTGCGAAAGACTGGGAGAAGGCAATGGCTTCTCCAGAACTCTTGCCTGGAGAATCCCATGGACGGAGGAGCCTGGTAGGCTGCAGTCCATGGGATTGTGAAGAGTTGGACACAACTGAGTGGCTTCACTTTCACTTTTCACTTTCATGCATTGGAGAAGGAAATGGCAACCCACTCCAGTGTTCTTGCCTGGAGAATCCCAGGGATGGGGGAGCCTGGTGGGCTGCCATCTATGGGGTTGCACAGAGTTGGACATGACTGAAGTGACTTAGCAACAGCAGCAGCATTAGGAAAGGCTACAGTTCCACTTTTCTCCCAGTTCTTACTCATACCTTGTGCTTTGACAGAGGCACTGGAATGTTGAGCTGCTTGGTGGCTGTTTTTATAGACATATGTTATAAGAATTGTTGCTTTTTGTTTTCATAACATTTTTCATTATTGCATCTTAGGTTTTGCCAGCATAGATGTTATCCATTTCCTGGGTCAGAAAAAGACCCTTAAGATGTCTGGAATGTAAACGGGGTCCCCTAGATGAGTAAACACTTTTGATGGAGCTCCATAGAGTGAAGTTTCACTAAGATGTGTTTGTTTTTCTTCGTTTTTATCTCTATTTTACTTCTTTGCTTGACATAGTATATGGAATATAAGTGAAGTTTTTATATCGGACAGTTCTAAGAAGCTAAAGAAATGGATGATATTTAGCTGTAATTTTCTTTTTTTCTACTGTATGCCATGAATTTAGCCATTTTAAGTTGTTGAAGCTAGTTTTCCGTTTCCATGGCCATATATTATTGTGTAGCTGAAAAGTCAATAGACCTAGATTCTAATCTGAAAATTAGAAAATAGTAAATTAGCTAACCATTAACTTGTACTCTTGAACAAATCACATCCCATCTCTGATTCTCAATTCCTTTATCTCTGAAATATAGATAATGGCTTCTTCAACCTACTCACAGTATTGCTATAGGAATTTTCTTAACTATTTCAACTTATGCAATGCCTTTCATATGCTAGGCAATAGGAATAAAACAGAAGGGTGTGGATTGGGGAAATCCCTGTTCTCTTGGGACATATATTCCTATTGGCAGTGGACAGACAATAATAAAAAAAAATAAAAATAGCAAAAAACACACACAGAATTCTGGGTGGAGGGGAAGAGTAAGCCAGACTTTCTGAGTTAGTGCCTGGATTGTTCCAGGAGCAGAAAGGGGGTCAGAGTGCCTGGATTGGAGTTGAGTGGCAGGGGAGAGTGGGACAGCAGGAATGAGGCTGAAGAGGTGATGTAGGCTGGGGGAAGGACAGGCTGGGTCTTGAGGCCATTGTCAGAACTTTGGCTTTTATTCTGAGTTATATGGGAGCCATCACAGAGTTTTAAACAGAAGAATGATGTGAACTGTTTAATTCTAAAAGAATCACTCTGACTTCTTTGTTAAAGAAAAACAAAATAAAACTTGGGAGTACAGGGTAAAAGGAAGAGACAAGTTATAAGGATGATATGTGTGTGTGGTCAGTCAGCGTGCATGACTCTTTGAGGCCCCACAGATTGTAGCCCGCCAGGTTCCTCTGTCCATGGGATTTCCCAGGCAAGAATACTGAAGTGGGTTGCCATTTCCTTCTTCAGGGGATCTTCCTGACCCAGGGATCAAACCCATGTCTCCTGCATTGCCAGGTGGATTCTCTACCACTGAGACAGCTGGGAATCCCCTCACTTAGTATGCTGTGCTGTGCTCAGTTATGGCCAACTCTTTGCTACCCCATGGACTATAGCCCGCCAGGCTCCTCTGTCCATGGGGATTCTCCAGGCAAGAATACTGGAATGGATTGTCATGCCTTCCTCCAGGTCATTTAGTATAGCCGTCCTTTATTTCACTTGAAAATATTTTGGTTCATTCACATTCCAAAGAATGTGCCAAAATATATGTTGGGCAATACTGTACCAGACCACCTTCCCTTCTAGAATATCCTCCAAGACTCTTACTAACTGTTGCTGCATAAGTTGTCCTGCAATAGCCTTTTACCATGTCATTCCTTTCAGATCAGATCAGATCAGATCAGTCGCTCAGTCGTGTCCGACTCTTTGCGACCCCATGAACCGCAGCACGCCAGGCCTCCCTGTCCATCACCAGCTCCCGGAGGTCACTCAGACTCGCATCCATCGAGTCAGTGATGCCATCCAGCCATCTCATCCTCTGTCGTCCCCTTCTCCTCCTGCCCTCAATCCCTCCCAGCATCAGAGTCTTCTCCAATGAGTCAACTCTTCGCATGAGGTGGCCAAAATACTGGAGTTTCAGCTTTAGCATCATTCCTTCCAAAGAAATTCCAGGATTGATCTCCTTCAGAATGGACTGGTTGGATCTTCTTGCAGTCCAAGGGACTCTCAAGAGTCTTCTCCAACACCACAGTTCAAAAGCATCAATTCTTCGGCGTTCAGCCTTCCTCACAGTCCAGCTCTCACATCCATACATGACCACAGGAAAGACCATAGCCTTGACTAAGCGAACCTTTGTTGGTAAAGTAATGTCTCTGCTTTTGAATATGCTATCTAGGTTGGTCATAACTTTCCTTCCAAGGAGTAAGCGTCTTTTAATTTCATGGCTGCAGTCACCATCTGCAGTGATTTTGGAGCCCAGAAAAACAAAGTCTGACACTGTTTCCACTGTTTCCCCATCTATTTCCCATGCAGTGATGGGACCAGATGCCATGATCTTCGTTTTCTGAATGTTGAGCTTTAAGCCAACCCTTTCACTCTCCACTTTCACTTTCATCAAGAGGCTTTTTAGCCCCTCTTCACTTTCTGCCATAAGAGTGGTGTCATCTGCATATCTGAGGTTATTGATATTTCTCCCGGCAATCTTGATTCCAACTTCTGTTTCTTCCAGTCCAGCATTTCTCATGATGTACTCTGCATATAAGTTAAATAAACATGGTGACAATATGCAGCCTTGACGTACTCCTTTTCCTATTTGGAACCAGTCTGTTGTTCCATGACCAGTTCTAACTGTTGCTTCCTGACCTGCATACAGATTTCTTAAGAGGCAGATCAGGTGGTCTGGTATTCCCATCTCTTTCAGAATTTTCCATAGTTTATTGTGATCCACACAGTCAAAGGCTTTGGCATAGTCAAGAAAGCAGAAATAGATGTTTTTCTGGAACTCTCTTGCTTTTTCCATGATCCAGCGGATGTTGGCAATTTGATCTCTGGTTCCTCTGCCTTTTCTAAAACCAGCTTGAACATCAGGAAGTTCACGGTTCACATATTGCTGAAGCCTGGCTTGGAGAATTTTGAGCATTACTTTACTAGCATGTGAGATGAGTGCAATTGTTTGGTAGTTTGAGCACTCCTTGGCATTGCCTTTCTTTGGGATTGGGATGAAAACTGACCTTTTCCAGTCCTGTGGCCACTGCTGAGTTTTCCAAATTTGCTGGCATATTGAGTGCAGCACTTTCACAGCATCATCTTTCAGGACTTGGAATAGTTCCACTGGAATTCCATCACCTCCACTAGCTTTGTTCGTAGTGATGCTTTCTAAGGCCCATTTGACTTCACATTCCAAGATGTCTGGCTCTAGGTCAGTGATCACATCATCATGATTGTCTAGGTCTTGAAGCTCTTTTTTGTACAGTTCTTCTGTGTATTCTTGCCACCTCTTCTTAATATCTTCTGCTTCTGTTAGGTCCACACCATCTCTGTCCTTTATCGTGCCCATCTTTGCATGAAATGTTCCTTTGGTATCTCTGATTTTCTTGAAGAGATCCCTAGTCTTTCCCATTCTGTTGTTTTCCTCTATTTCTTTGCATTGATCACTGAAGAAGGCTTTCTTATCTCTTCTTGCTATTCTTTGGAACTCTGCATTTAGATGTTTATATTTTTCCTTTTCTCCTTTGCTTTTCGCTTCTCTTCTTTTCACAGCTATTTGTCATTCCTTTATCAAAGGTCATATGGGGAACTTCTTGTCCAGAGGATTAGCTCCAGATTCCTCCACCCTACATTCAACTTTGCCTACAGTCCAGCCCAAACTTTTCATCTGCAACCCTGGTGCTAAGGTGCTCTCAGTGGTTTCCAGCTCCACTGGACACATTCAGGTCCTTCCTCTGGTGACTTCTGGTGGCCATCCCACAGCTCTTCCACTTCAATAATTTCTCCTCATCCTCCAGTGCCCAGTAGAAAAACTACTTCTTCTGGGCAGCTGCCTTCTGACCTCCAGAGGTTGTGGCAAAATCTTCTCCTGTCAACTCCTCCAGCATACACTAAACATGTGACTCATGCCACCCTTAACCTACATTGCCAGGTGGCTCAGAGGTAAAACATCTACTTGCCAGTGCAGGAGTCACTGGAGAAGTGGGTTGGATCCCTGGTTTGGGAAGATTCCCTGGAGGAGGAAATGGCAACCGGCTCCAGTATTCTTGCCTGGAAAATCCCATGGAGAGAGGAGCCTGGCAGGCTACAGTCCAAAGGGTTGCCAAGAGTTGGACATAACTAAACACAATATTAACACTGAAAACTGTGTGCCTTTATTTTAAAATATATTCCTTAAAAGCAAGTATTATCTCTTGGTCTTCTTAGTATCCCCCGTGACACCTTACCTAATAGCTTGTGGGGTTTTTTGTTTCTAACTTTTTAATGTATTTATTGAAGTATAGTTGATTTGCAGCGTTGTCTCAGTTTCAGATATAGCAAAATGATTCAGTTTTCTATGTATATATGTATGCAGTATGTTGATGCTTGGGCATGTCTGACTCTTTGCAGCCTCATGGACTGTAGTCCACCAGGCTTCTCTGTCCATGGGATTTCCCAGGCAAGAGTACTGGAGTGGGTTGCCATTTTCTCCTCCAGGGAATTGTTGTGACCCAGGGATCGAACCCACATCTCCTGCACTTCCTGCATCCGCAGGCAGATTCTTTACCACTGAGTCACCTGGGAAGCCATATATATACATATGCATATATGTATATGTATATATCTTCTTTTTCAGATTCTTTTCCTTTATAGGTTATTAAAAATATTCTCTGTGCTATGCAGTAGGCCCTATTGGTTATCTATTTTATATATAGTAGTGTGACTATGTTAATCCCAGACTCCTAATTTATCCCTCCCCATTCCTTTACCCTTTGGTAAGCATAAGTTTGTCTTCCATGTCTGTGGGTCTATTTCTGTTTTGTATATAAGTTCATTTGTATCATTTTTTTAGATGCCACTTATAATTGATAGCATATGATAGTTGTCTTTCTCTGTCTTACTTAGTATGATAATCTCTAGGTCCATCCATTGTTGCTGTAAATGTCCCAATAGCTTGTTTACATGTTTTTAGACATGTCTATAAATATTTCCTGAATTCAAGTAAGGTTGAATGTGTTTTAAGAGCATAGATTTACCATTTTCCAGCTTTATAGCACTTTGTATTTGCCCTTATTCTGACTCATATTCTTCTGTTATGCATGCTGCGGGGCCGGATGGCTTGTATTTTGGTGTGGATGCCTTTCTTCACACAGCGTGCTGGTGATGCCGTGACTGGAGAGCCTCAGGCATGAGGACCTTCTGGTGGCGGGGCTAAGAGAAGTTAGAGCCAGGAAAGAACAGATTGCTGGGGAAATTGAAGCAATTGTAGGCCTGGCCTTTTGGAAAGGGCAGCCAGTTGTGTGTGTGGTGTCCGTGAGATGGCAAATATGGGCTTGCTTCCCCCGGTGATTGTGCATTTGAGGGGTGTATCACTGGAGGGTGTGCAGCTGTGAGTGATTCTTGAGGTCAGGTAGGCTGCCCTGTCATATCCTGGAAGATCCATCCATCAGAACCGTGCATATGCAGGACCAAGGGATGTAGGAAACAGGATTCAGTTTCCTAGGGAGGGGCTTGCAGGTATTAGACAAAGCATCCCAGAAAAGCAGACCAATGAGCTATGCTAACAAGGACCTGGATGCTGGGCAGGGCCCATGCATAGGCAGACTGGGCCACCAGCTGCATTTAGAGGCAGACACACCTGGTTCAGTGTGCCCAGAGCTCATCACAGGGACCAGTCCATTTCCTGGCCTTTGGAGGCACCCAGGAAAGTGTCTCTATAAGACTCAGTGTCTGCCTCTATAAATTAGAGAAGTTAGTGCCTACCCTGGAGTGTTGTTGGAACAATTATGTGTATATATATATGTATATGTATATATATATATATATATATATATATAAAATGTGTCTTTTTAAACACCAGGCACATAGTAGGCCCTCAAGGAATGGACAGTATGTCCTCTATCCATTCCAATATCTGCCAATGGGGCTCTGGAGCTCCTTTTGCAATCAGCATTAGCTCAGAAAATGGGTAGACAGAGCCTGTAGGTGAATCTATCACTAACAATAAAGCCTGGTGAAGGTAGGGGCAGGCAAGGAAGACAGCTAGCCAGATATCAAGCCTGGACTTAGCATGATCATGATCTTTGGGGGCCAAAAATGAAAAAGAGTATGCTGAAAGAGCAACCAGAAGAGAGTAATAATAAATGAGACAAATAATAAGCATTTTAGTGCTTATTAAGTGGCAGCTACTGCTCTAAGCACTTTACTCAGCCCAACAAATCTACAAGCTAAGTACTGTCATAACCCCATTTATTCATGTGAAACTGAGATGTTCCAAGGATGAGTTATGCAGCTAATAAGCAGCAGAGCATGGACTTGGGCCAGAAAGGAGAAATTCCTGATGGTTTGGGATTTTGGACACTAGAATGGATCACTGGAATAGATATTGAAAGCTTCTAGAATCAGGAATAAAACTTGTAGAGCTGGGGAAGTGGAAGTACAACCCTGCCTAAAGATTGAAGAATGGGCTAATTCCCTGGGTTCCCACAAGGCAGCCTTGGGATGAGGTGAAACTGACTGCATCAGAATCATCCAGCAATCTTTTTATTAATAGAAATAACCATTTCTCAAGCCTCATCCTTGGAGGCTGTAACTCCAGAGGCCTTGGTGGTCCCAGGGATCAGCGTTGCAAAGGCCGCAGGAGTGTTCTCAAGGGCCCCTTGGCCAGTGGCTTTTCAAGTTAGCATCCAGGGCCCTGCGAGAGGATATTTCCATTATCCTTGTTTGCCAGTTGAGACAAGTAGGCTGTGTAGTTGAGATGTGCTCAGATCAGAATAATGATATCTTTAGGTCCCAGTTACGTTCTAGATTCAGAGCCTGAAAATTGTATTCTGGGGCTTCCGGTGATAAATTTGAGGATGCTGTGGATCACACAGATGGCAAGGCAGCCGGCTGACCACTGGATGGCATCCCTCTCCTTTCTTTTCCAGGCAGATAGTTGCTGAGCGTTCACAGCTCCTGTTAGGGTCCTCCTGCAGCTTCTTGCCGGTGTCTCTCCCTACATTGATAACACACAGCCCCTGGTGCCCACCAAGCCCCTCAACCCACAGAGGTGGGATTGCAGACCTAAGCAGACCCTGGGCGAATGGACAGAATGGGTGCTTTAGAAGATGAAGGAAGGTTTCTTTCATTTTCTTAAAATAGCCTTCCCCAGTTCATCCCAGGATGTGTTTACAGGTCATGCTCTCAGTGACAGAATGAGGCTGCTAAAGAGAAGGCCAGGAGCCATCAAATAGTCATTTTCAGCACCGATCATCTCTGAGCCTATCGTGCAAGTTAGCAGGAAAATAAAATTTTGTTTCCATCTACATATTTAGAAGACGTTGTTTGTTTGTTTTTTTATTTACTGCCCTCTGGTGGAAACACATTAGAAATTTAATTTGCTTAAGATAATCCAAGATGAAAGGGAGTGAAGGGTGACGTAGTATTTCTAAGATGAACAAGAGTCCGGGAAAGTTCATCAAGTTTCTTCTCTGAAAAGATACTTTTGAGAAGTGTCAGTTGCTTTGCTGAGACAAACATTAAGCAGAATCCGTCATTTGGCTGAGATTGTCACACCATTCAGCTAATCAGAGGTCACACAAAAGCTTGTTTTTTTAGACAAACTGGAAACTGAAATGTGTTAGAGTTTCTTTCTTTCCAGGTTTTTCTTTTTTTTTTATGTAATGTAAATATGCACTTAGTGAAAATGTAGGGTTTCAAATCATTTTGTATTCCTGACCTTTTGTTTTTTCCCTTTGGGTCTTATTTCATTAGATTTTTGGCTTTGTTTCAGATTCAAAAATATCATTTCCAGGACGACTTGGCTTTTCTGGAAGATACCGTGACCATGCTGATCTTTCCTTGACTTTGTCTTGCTGACAGTCTGTAGTTCTTTCTAGAGTCTTGTTAATGCACTAGGAAGAAGGCCAAACTTCATTCCTGGAATTGAACCTCAGGTTCACCATGGAGACACATGGCCAAATCCTGGATTTAGAGGAAATCTCAGCTCTGGGAACTGTATGGGATTTGGTGGGAACAGAGAGAGAGAGCTGGACAGCTCCCAAACCTGCTGTCTGTGTAGCGTTTTATAGTCTGCAGTTTCTTTGCTTGGTGTTTTCAGCTCCAGAATAGTAACAGAGAGAACATGTAGCAACCAAGGGGAAATATTTAATCCCTCATCTTTTCCCTACTTTAAAAATACTACATTTCCTTGTCTTTCCTCTCCTCTCTTTTTCAATACCTGCAAAGTTTACTTATTGCACTGGGCTGCATACACATGCATGTTACAGAACTGACTTTATTTCCTGCTCCTTAAAAAAATTAATCTACAACCCCTTGGCAGTACCTAGCAGAATGAAATCACAATCCATCTCCTAGAGATTCAGAGGGTGAAGAGTCATCGGTTGATTTGTGTCTATTTCCCTACTGTGTATTGGAAGCTCCTTGAAACTAGAAAAAGTCTCATTTCACCTTTGTGACAGAAATTGCTCACCTATAGAAAGTTTAGAGATGGTCACTGGTGCATCTCTTCAGTCTTTATGATTTGTGACTTTATTTGTGACTATGATTTGTGACTTGATTTGTGGCTGTCAGGTAACTGGAGGAAAAACCAGAACACACTTCTTGTCGTAATGTGTGTCATCCACATGCCCTTTATTTGAGGTCTCAGAAACTAGAATAGCGGGTAAGTAGAATGCTTTTGCGGAAAAGGCAATGGCACCCCACTCCAGCACTCTTGCCTGGAGAATCCCAGGGATGGGGGAGCCTGGTGGGCTGCCGTCTATGGGGTCGCACAGAGTCGGACATGACTGAAGCGACTTAGCAGCAGCAGCAGCAGCAGAATGCTTTTGAGGTTCTTGTGCTCTGTAAAGTGTAACAGAGGAGACCTCAGGTAAGATGATAACTAAGAATTACTGACCATTCGCTATGAGCAGGATTACTGTTCCCATGTAATTCTCATTACAGCTCTGTAAGGTGAGTGTGTTGGAAGTTTCTGGTTTTTTCTTATTTGTTTATGTGATGGTTCAAGAAGGCATAAGGAAGCAAACCTATCTTGCACATAGGAAGACGCCTAGCCTCTCAGCCAGATGCCCATGGGTGTCATTTATCATAGAGAATCTGCTGGGGTTCAGGCTCTGCTCCTCGGATGTAGGACTCAGCACTTAAAAGAAGAAATGCACTGAAACGAGAGCTGAAGCTGACTCACATTAACAAGATTTGGGTACACCACATACACACACACACGCATATAATGGGCCAGGATCATTCATTTCAGCCTTACCACCTAGCACCTTTAAACTATGCAAGAAACTGGTGTGGCGAGTCTGCCATCAGATCCAGAGTGCGTTTGATGTCAGAATTTTAAGAACTCAAAATCTTTGGGTCCTCTCATCTCCCAGGTGGCTCAGATGGTAGAGAATCTGCCTGCAATGCAGAGACCTGGGGTTGATCCCGGGGTTGGGAAGATCCCCTGGAGGAGGGTATGACAACCCACTCCAGTATTCTTGCCTGGAGAATCCTGTGGACAAGAGTCTGGCAGGCTACAGACCATGGGGTCACAAAGAGACGTGACTGAGTGACTTTCACTTCACTTCATCTCTCATGAAGTGGGTCTGGCCATTCTGACTCTCTCAGATGATGCCTGGGTGAGTGCTCCCAATGTCTGTTCCTGTGACTCTCCTTTGAATTTCTGTTATTTCTTATAAAACTGCTGCTATTTACACAGTTGCTCATCAAACATGGTTTAATGGAATTGCTTGGATTTGTGCTGAACTTAGTTACAATCTCATTTCAGCCTCACTCCACCTCCGTGAGATTCTCCCCAATTGCCTGAGTTGGAGTTTGAGACAGTCCTGGCTCATTGCAGTGTGCTTAGGGAATTTCCGAGTCTGTTCCCCCAGATGGCTGCTCTCTATCATGGCAGGGAATTGTGCTACCTTTAACTTTCAGGGCACAGCTGTATTGTAATGGTTTTAGAGAGAACTCACAGTATTCCCCATGAACAGACAATGGTATTACCATGCTATATGTACTCTTCTGTTTTTATGAAAAGGCAATGGCCCCTTTAAAAAAGAACAGTTTGTATTCAGAGCAGGTTAATACTGCTATGTTCTGGAAAACTGGCAGAATCATTAATAAGGAAACCAGTTGTGTGTAGATTTAAATTAATCAGCAAGCATCCAGCAGCTAGAAACCTAAGGGGAGGGGAGATTCTCCTTGAAAAGAGAAAATATACTCCCCTCTCATTGGGAAAACACACACACACACATGCACACATGCACACGCACAGAGTCATGGAGAAACAGACATATGGTGTGGCCATAATCTTGTCTCTTTTGTGGTTTCTGTCAAGCTGCATGCAAGAAACAGTTTAAATCTCTGAAAGATGAGCTGTACCCCTAGGAGGATGTTTTCAGATGCTAAAGGATGGAGAGACCGAGGTGGAGTATATTCACCATTGTGAAGAGAGCTGCTTGGACTTCAAGAGGACAGGAAGCCGCGTTCAAGGTTCCATATCAAATTAGGTGAGCGTAGAGTTGCAGAGGGCTTCCCAGATGGCGCTAGTGGTAAAGAACCCACCTGCCAATGCAGGACTCATAAGCGATGCAGGCTTGATCCCTGGGTAGGGAAGATCCCCTGGAGAAGGGCCTGGCAGCCCACTCTAGTTTTCTTGCCTGGAGAATCCCATGGACAGAGAAGCTCGGTGGGCCCTTATGGTCCATAGGGTCACAAAGAGTTGAACATGACTACAGTGACGTAGCACGCAGACACACAGTCTTGCAGGAGGAAGGAAAAGAGAATGAAGCAGCCTGTCAGGAAACTGGGGTTTTTCTGTCCCCAACATTGTTGGCCAGTCCCTTTCTACAAATGCAGCGATGATAGCTGGTGACAGCTGAGATTAATTCTCACTCAATACTTTTGTTTTCTCTCTTTAGTTTCTCTCTCTCCCTCTAAGTCGCTTCAGTCGTGTCTGACTCTGTGTGACCCCATAGACGGCAGCCCACCAGGCTCCCCCATCCCTGGGATTCTCTAGGCAAGAACACTGGAGTGGGTTGCCATTTCCTTTCCAGTGCATGAAAGTGAAAAGTGAAAGTGAAGTCGCTCAGTCATGTCCGACTCTTAGCGACCCCATGGACTGCAGCCTACCAGGATCCTCCGTCCATGGGATTTTCCAGGTAAGAGTACTGGGGTGGGGTGCCATTGCCTTCTCTGCTCTTTAGTTTAGGCATATAGAAACTAAGAGCAATGAAAAACTGAGTTTGAACTGAGTTTGACACTTGAAAAAGTAGTTTAGGACCTTGGATATTTGAGTAAAAAATATTCAAGATAAATTAGCTGTTCGTTTCAAACTAAACTGTGATTGAGATTTGCCAAGATATCCAGTTTACTTCTTTGCATTTTCATATACTGTTTAATGCTAGGACTCCTTACTATTAATGCTTAAGTGTTAATATTAATTGCTCATGTTTTTATTTTAAAGGCATAAGTTAGTTGAAAATCAAGTGGTAGCCTCTTTGACTTATTTGATATTTATGGAAAAAATTTCCATGTGAATAATGAGGTCATTCATTGCACAGTGGATAAAAGTTTGAGCAATGTGCCAGAGGACTGGCCATTCTGACCCCACCTCCACCCTTTACAAGGAAGTTCATTTGGGACAAATCCTTTACCTCTCTGAGCCTCAATTTCACATGTATAAGCCAGGAATAATTAAAAAAAAAAAAAGTTATCATGCCTGGGTCACAGACCCATTGTATTAGTCAAATGAAAAGTCAAAGCAATTTAGAAATTGTCAGGAACTTAGAAATTACTGTAAAAATGCAACTTAAAAAATAGATTCACAGATATGTCACCATTTCTGTGGTTTTGGAGAAGTTGCTTCACGTCCAAGGACCTCAGTTCCTTCACCGAGTTTATAACAAGAGAGGGCACGCCAGTGGTCCACAACCCTCAGTCTGTGGATCCGTCAGATCCCTGGCCTGTTTGGAATGGGGCTACACAGCAGGAGGTGAGTGGTGGGTGAGTGAATGCGCCAAGCTTCTTCTGTTACTCCCTTATTGCTCTCATTAATGCTTGAATCATCATCGCCCTTGCCCCCCATCCATGGAAAACGTCCATGAAACTGGTCCCTGGTACTGAAATGGTTGGGGATTGCTGGGACACGCCAGCCCCTCAGTAAGCCCTGGGCTGAGGCAGGGGCAGTGTGAGCTGGGGGGTCTGCACTGTCCTCCACTGCAGCCCTGACCCGGGGCATCCTGGGAAAGACACCTCAGTTCACCAGAGGAGCTCTACCCTTATCTGATTTAATTAATCTTCTGAATAAATGTTTCTTTATTGAGAGGACTCTTCAGCTAAATAGGAGCACAGTGTTTGGAAACCATTGGATTAGGTCTTTTATGATTTCCCTTCAAAAGCTCACAACTGTATTTTGATGATCGTTTTTGCCATCATGGTTATTGTTCATATCACAGGTGAGGTACCACCTCTTCTGGCAGCAGGATACTTAAAGGGCAGGCATAGAACTTAAGAGAAAATGACAGTTCTTGGAAAATTGACTTGCTCTGTAAATCTAAGTGAGCGCAGTGGTGGAAAACATAGTAAGCCTTTATTTGGGTCAGGATCTGGTCCCATCACTTCCTGGGAAACAGATGGGGAAACAGTGGAAACAGTGTCAGACTTTAATTTTGGGGCTCCAAAATCACTGCAGATGGTGATTGCAGCCATGAAATTAAAAGATGCTTACTCCTTGGAAGGAAAGTTATGACCAGCCTAGATAGCATATTCAAAAGCAGAGACATTACTTTGCCAACAAAGGTCCATCTAGTCAAGGCTATGGTTTTTCCAGTGGTCATGTATGAATGTGAGAGTTGGACTGTGAAGAAGGCTGAGTGCCGAAGAATTGATGCTTTTGAACTGTGGTGTTGGAGAAGACTCTTTAGAGTCCCTTGGACTGCAAGGAGATCCAACCAGTCCATTCTAAAGGAGATCAGTCCTGGGTGTTCTTTGGGAGGAATGATGCTAAAGCTGAAACTCTAGTATTTTGGCCACCTCATGCGAAGAGTTGACTCATTGGAAAAGACTCTGATGCTGGGAGGGATTGGAGGCAGGAGGAGAAGGGGACGACAGAGGATGAGATGGCTGGATGGCATCACTGATTCAATGGACGTGAGTCTGAGTGACCTCCGGGAGCTGGTGATGGACAGGGAGGCCTGGCGTGCTGCGATTCACGGGGTCGCAAAGAGTCAGACACGACTGAGCAACTGAACTGAACTGGTTAGTGAAGGTGGGCCCCTGCTCGAGTAAGAAAGTATTAATTGATCTCTGAACCAGTATGCTCCATCACCACAAGTCTGCTAGTGCCATTATCACATTTAAGGAGACAGTGTTTCCATCCAGGTGTTTCCTTCCTGAGGGGCCCCAGCACTCATTCTCCGAAGCTCAGTCCTCTCCTGGACTCTGCTGGATGCCAGTCTCCCAGCGCTTCATCTTTTAAACTAACAGAACATGTTCTAATCTTTTAAAAAGATACTGACTTTACTTATGTTTGCTCATTTTATGAAGTTGAGAAAAGCTAAGTGTGGATAAAAGACTCCACAAATAAATGACAAGTCTGGGTGGTAAGAGTAAGTGGAAATGTGACAAGAGGAATATTTCTATCAGGTCCTAAGTGATGTACATGATCAATCTCATACAAACATTCTTATCTAAAAATCTGAGCTGAGATAAGAGGCCTCAGATAAAGCCCTATCATCTATCAATTTATGGATCAGTCAATCAATACAGATAGTTTGGATTAAAATAGCAGCAAACAGGAGTAGAAATCTATCTGCATATATAAGAAGAAGATAGTATAAGTTTAAACAGCAAAATTGAATACATTATTATTAATCTTAGCTGTATAGTGCCAATTACAGATTAGTTAATATGGAATTTACTATTAGAATACCTCACTGAATTAAATGACTTAGTACTACTGATTTAATAGAGTCTTCAGAGTCTTCTAAAATCCTCCAAGAAATTTCTAGTATTTTCTCTTCTCAAAAGAATTTGCCCACAAATGATATGACTTGTGATTTTTTCCTTCAGGTTATACTTCTCCATCATATCTACTGCTTCTGGTCTTCTAATTCCCCAGTTTCCTCAGGCTGTTGTAAACAAAAATGACATGCTTGATGCTAATATTATTGGGAAATGACTTAGAGATTGTGTTAATCTGAACCACAATGTATGTAAAAACTATCAACACTTAAAACATACTTGAAATTTTCTTTAACATTATTCAATATCGCAAAACCTCACTGAAGATCTCTACTGCAGTTTTTGTACGCAGAGATGTTAAACATTTGGATTGAAAGAATGGCAAAGCAGTTAGGAGTTTAAATTTTCTTGTTTATTAATATTATATTCTTATCTCTTTCTTCCAGTCCAACACAACCTATACAGCTGACATGGTTGTTATTTTAAATTGCTTCTTAGTGGCTCTTGCTCTAAGACTTGCAATATCTATTTAAAATCTTAATGAGAGGGATTACAAACCTTCTTGGCAAAGATAAAGAACATAAATGTTTCGATTAAAATGGATAAACTGAAATGGGATTTGAAGCTGGGATAACAGCAGTCAGTGGGAGAGATTTATTTTCTCTTGAGGACAAACTTCTACCATTGCAGTATGGACTCTGGAAGTCTGGCCCTGAACTCTTAGAAAAAATGGGCCAGTTTAATTGCACAGAGGAGATTATTGGCATATCTATCCCTTTAAGAAAAGCACATCTTCTGTGCTCTGAGCACAGGGACATTTCATCTTAAAATTTTGTTGTTTCTTCTGTTGCTGAAGTTTTAAGATTTAATGTGCTCTTTTATTCTGGCACTAAGAGACTATATGAAGAAAGTTAATCAATGCTCAACCATTTAATTTTCTTGTTGATTTTAAGAAATGATGTTGAGCTTCATAACATGAGAAATAGGGTAGGTACAAGGAAAGAGCTCCTAAAAGGAACTAGTTAAGCTTTAATATGCCTGTGTGAACATGTGCATGAATGTAATATACATATGTGAATAATTTAATAAAAATAACCGTATTTTATATGCTTTTTTATAATCTGACTTTTATCATTGTTTTATGGAATCTTCATGTGCCAGTAAACAGAGTATTACATCCCCTTTGCCTGTTACATAGTAGATACACAGTGAATGTTTTTAAAATGAATTTTTAATGGGTGTGAGAGGCAGGATATGTATTCAGTGGACTGCATGATATAAGCATTGTTATTCCTTGAAAGCAAGGAGTGGGATGGAGTATATGATCTCCAATATTCTAGATGGAGGTTTCTAAAATCTGGTATGTATCATAGTGAAGTGAAAGAGAAAGTCGTTCAGTCGTGTCCTACTCTTTGCAACCCCATGGACTGAAAATTCTGGACTGAATTCTCCAGAATACTGGAGTGGGTAGCTCTTCCCTTCTCCAGGGGATCTTCCCAACCCAGGGATTGAACCCATGTCTCCCGCATCGCAGGTGGATTCTTTACCAGCTGAGCCACCAGGGAAGCCCATATATATATATATCATAAGAGCCTCCCAAATTTTTGAAGCATCTGTCAGCTTTCTTTCATATTGATGACTATCTGGAATGTATTTTCTTCTGTACATCTTGTTGGTTAAGTAATTGCAGGGACAACAGAAGATCCAGGATAGGTGTCTAGTTGTATTTGTGACAATTAGTTAATCAATCAACTAAACTGCAAAATATTCTGACCTCAGCACTTATTAAGTATTGAAGGAGATATGGAAGTGATAAAAGATGTGATTGGAAATCTCTTGGTTGTTCTGTTCATAGTTCTCATTCGCCAGGGCTTAGTTGAGGTCATATATATTGACCCCACTGATCCTGTTTCTTCTTCGGGAACTTCCAAATTTTTTTCTCACAAACCTCTTCTCCCTGACTTCATAGTATGGCTCCTGACTCATCAACTTCACACAACCTGTGCTTCAATCTACACACATTTTTCTAAAACACAGTGTTTTCTCCAAGTACGTATTTTTCTTTCTCTTTAATGACTTTCCTAACTCCTTTCTCTTTTTGTTGAATCTCAGTTATTTTTCAAAGGTTGGTTCAAATATTATCTCTTCTGCAAAGCCTTCTCAAGACTTCCCTAGGGAAAATTAATTACTCCCTCCTCAGTGTTTCCATATCACTGATATATGCCTATATTTTTCAAACACTTAAAATTAGTAAAAAAAAAAAAAAATCATAATATTATGATATTGCTTGTTTGTGTATGTCTCCCAAAGTGGAATTCATCTTTTTCTGTCTGTAGCACTGATCATAGTCTGACAGCTATGAAACCCTTAATATAACCAGTTGATGACTGGGCCTCCCTGAGAATCTCTTCTCTTGAGCTGGTTTCAGGCTTGAGGACAAACTCTTTACTCATGGAATCTTCAGAAAACAATTCTGACTCCAGAAAGCATTTGCAGTAATATAAATTTGATTAATGATTTTGAGGAAGAAAGAGAACTAAGGTTTTACCAAATCACTAACAATTTGATTAAAATCTTTAGCTTTTTCCTTCTTATTTCTTTCTCTCAGACTTCTTTTCTGCATCTTCTAAGCAGAGGGGACATATCAGAGTCTTCATGTGGGTATATAATGGTGTGGGTGGCTGCTGGATGTAGGTTTTATATCAAATGGGCATAGAATTGAAAAACCTAACTATTTATATGTGGCCCCTTGATAATTATGGTTAGGTGTGCAAGACCTCCCATGACCTGGCCCCCAACTCTCCAGCTCCATCTTTTATACTTTCATAGTTCCCTCCTTTTCCTGTTAAGCTTATAGTTCATAGCATGAGAAAATGAAAGTTGCTCAGTCGTGTCTGACTCTCTGCGACCCCGTGGACTGTAGCTTGCCAAGCTCCTCTGTCCATGGAATTTTCCAGGCATGAATACTGGAATGGGTTGCCATTCCCCTCTCCAGGGGATCTTCCCAACCCAGGGATTGAACCGGGGTCATCTGCATTGTGGGCAGACTCTTCACCAGCTGAGCTCCCAGGGAAGCCTGTAGGAGGATGTTTCATGACACTGCTTCCTTGCCCGTGAGCTTGCCTTATTCAGTAGTGCAGTGTCTGCTGTCTGTATGGTCAGGCCACTCAAGATGGCTGTTCTTTTGCTCTTTGGTCATCCCCTAATGGATAAGAACTTGCTTCACATACACCCTACATATATGACTGACCTTCCTACATATTTGCCCCAGGTCCCATCTAAGGATTGTTTTAGCTTTAGATCAGAACAGCTCCACTATGTGAGCTTCCCAGGGGGGTGCTAGTGGTAAAGAACCCATCTGCCAATGCAGGTTAGATGTAAGAGACCCTGGTTCGATCCCAGTGTTGGGAAGACCCCCGGAGGAAGGCATGACAACCCACTCCAGCATTCTTGCCTGGAGAATCCAATGGACAGAGGAGCCTGCCGGGTTGCAATCCATAGGATCTCACAGAGTTGGACATGACTGAAGCATCAAAGCACGTGTGCATACACACACACACACACACACACCCCCACCCACCCACCCACTATGTAGCTTATCAAAGGAGCCATGAAGGGCATGCCTTTCAGCTGGTTTCCCTGGTAACCAAGGAGCCAACTTGACATCAATTCCCTCTAAACCCCACCCCCTGCCCCTAGGAGCCAAGAGTGTTCCCACTATGTTCCCACTATCCATTGCACACCATGGGTATCTCTGTAGGACGTCGCTTCATATATGAGAGCCTCCCCCTCCCCCGACTAGTAAACCATGGGTATCCCTGTCACTGACTCCAGGCTCTTTTTTCAGTTTTCAAGCTGGGCAAGTACATGCTTCATAGACCTGGGGTATCCCTGTCACTGACTCCAGGCTCTTTTTTCAGTTTTCAAGCTGGGCAAGTACATGCTTCATAGACCTGGGGGATATAGCCCAACCCCATTTTTGCCTGAATAATCTCTACTCATCCTTCAAGTTCTCTAAGAATCCTATCTGAAATTTGCAAGGTCTCCTTCTCTGTGCACTTACATACAATGTACATTAGCGGGAGCAACTGCTCTATAGAAAAAGAAAAACGTGAGTGAAAACTCAGATGATGAGCATGTTTTGTGAGAGAGGAAAGCATGTGGGTGCGGGGAGGTGCGTGCTTTGCATCACAGTCTCACAGTCCTGCTGGTCTGTGAGCTTCTCAAAGTAGACAGTACCTTGTGTACTTTTGCCTGGTATGTAATAACTCTTTATAATTGTGTGTTGAAATGAACCACAATCTATCTCAAGTAGAATGAAAACTTTTCAGAGATCACAGCTGCTATGACTCTAAAAGCTTCATACTTGCCATACTGGTTAAAGGTTCATTATTCAACAAATGCTTTTTGATTGATTATACAGTTTCTCTGTGTTTGTTTGTTTGTTTTTTTCCTACTCCAAATCACAAACCACATCTGCAGAGAGAAATCTCTGAATTGAGTTTCCACGATGCAAAATTAATTTGAATAGTCCAGAAGACATTTATCTGTGTGATGGGTCAATTTCGGATGGGCTACTTTTTAATGGCAGTCTTTGGCCTTAGTTGGGCCAATTCAGACCTATCATTTAGATGAAATCCATTTCATCTTGATCTATTTTTTAGATGATTATGTGGGGGGTTTGTAGGTGATCAGGATATTCAATTTGGTACACTTAAAAAAGTCAGTCATCGTTTAAACAAATAGGAGAGCTGTTTATTTTGTGTGGCTGAGGGAAAATCCTTTAATCACTTTGAAACTCTGTTGTATTATGTTCAAAACTGGAGATTATACCTCTATAACTTCCTGAAACATATGACTCACTTAGGTTCCATTTAGATCTAAGTATTTGTTTCAACTACCTTGATTATCTATGTTAGGGATCAGTAAAGTGCAGCCAGTAGACTAAATATGGACCACCACCTGTTTTTGAAGATTTGGTTTGATTATAACACAGACCCTCTCCTTTATGTATTGCCTATGGCTCCTTTCGGAGAAGGCAATGGCACCCCACTCCAGTACTCTTGCCTGGAAAATCCCATGGACGGAGGAGCCTGGTAGGCTGCAGACCATGGGGTCGCTAAGAGTCGGATACGACTGAGTGACTTCACTTTCACTTTTCACTTTCATGCATTGAAGAAGGAAATGGCACCCTACTCCAGTGTTCTTGCCTGGAGAATCCTGGGGACGGGGGAGCCTGGTGGGCTGCCGTCTATGGGGTCACACAGAGTCGGATACGACTGAAGTGACTTAGCAGCAGCATGGCTCCTTTCAGTGGCAGAGTTCAGCAATTGCCACAGAGACTCAGAGACTGTGGATCTCTGACCATTTCCAGAAAAAAAGGTGGCAACTTCTGATTGCATCCCATTTTTATTAATCTGTACTGATCAAATACATAGCTCAAGTAGCTGCTACTATAGATTGAATGTCTGTGCCACTTCCCCCTCCCATCCCCCAAATCATATATTAAAATCTAACCCCCAATGTGATGACACTTAGACGTAGGACCTTTGGAAAATGATTAGATCATGAGGGCTCGGCCCTTATAAAAGGATTAGGCCCCTTATAAAAGACCTCAGGACCTTATAAAAGACCTCCCCTGCCTCTTCTGCCCTGTGAAGACAGGACAAAAAGACAACTGTCAATGAGCCAGGAAGCAAACTCTTATCAGATAACTGCCTGGTCAAAATCTGCCAGCACCTTGACCTTGGACTTCTCAGCCTTTGGAAGTCTGAGAAATACATATCTTTGTAAATCATCCAGCCTGTGGTATTTTCTTATAATATCCCCAATAGTTGCCAAATATCCACTTGGGGTTTGAATACCTTTCCTTTTTAGTCCACAACTGAAACTAACTGTAGTAAAGCAAAATAGAATTACTTTAAAAAATGGTTAATCTACAAAAGACTTGAATAGCTCAAAATTTTTGAGGTGGACTTTTTATGTCTAGCTGGACACTGGTGCACAGGTGGCTCTGGAATGCCATGGCGTGTTGTTTTCTTTTTGTAAAATTTAAGGATCCAGTAATAATGTCCCATTAGTCTATGGGGTGGCACAGAGTCGGACACGACTGAAGCGACTTAGCAGCAGCAGCATTAAAAGAGAACTTAAATGTCTTCTTGTGTTTCCTCTCAAACAAGAGTCATTACTTTACAGCATTCCTGACCTCTGTTGAGATCTCAGTTACTCTCGTTTTAGGCACTAACTATGCCATAGCTAAGGGGCTTCCCTACTGGTGGCTCAGTAGCAAAGAATCCACCTGCCAACACAGGAGAGGATCCCTGGGTTGGGAAGATCCTCTAAAGAAGGAAATGGCAACCCACTCCAGTATTCTTGCCTGGGAAATCCCCTGGACAGAGGAGCCTGGCGTGCTACAGCGCATGGGATCACAAAGAGTCGGACACCACTGAGTGACTGAACATCGACGACAATGCCATAGCTAAACCAACAAAACTGGGAGGTCCTTTCCTATGATTTCTTAGAGATTAGGTACTGAAAATATTGGAGAAGGCAATGGCAAGCCACTCTAGTACTCTTGCCTAGAAAATCCCATGGATGGAGGAGCCTAGTGGGCTGCAGTCCATGGAGTCGCTACGAGTTGGATGCGACTGAGCGACTTCACTTTCACTTTTCACTTTCACACAGTGGAGAAGGCAATGGCAATCCACTCCAGTATTCTTGCCTGTAGAATCCCAGGAATGGCAGAGCCTGGTGGGCTGCCGCCTATGGGGTCGCACAGAGTCGGACACGACTGAAGCGACTTAGCAGCAGCAACTGAAAATATCAGTCTTGCTTCTTCGTCAAATATAGGAAACAGTAAGAAAAAATAAAAATCTAGGAAAATAGGTGATACAGCTCCAATCAATGGGATCAGTCAACTAAAATTACAAATTCATAGTTAAACAACAGATGTCTGCTATGAGGTCTCTCTCTTGGCAGAAACATTAGGAGCTATTTGAGAACTCTCACTCAGATACATAATTTGTATATCTTTGAGAAAGTATGGTATTTATTTTTCATTCTGTTCTGACAACCTACCCATATGATTATGCATTATGATGGTTCTTTTTTTCAGAGTCCTTTCCACACTTTACAAAATTAATGCAGATTTTTTTCCTCCATTTACTAAAAATTGAACATTTTCAATCAGTGTATCTAACCGAAACAAATAGCCTATATTCTTTGCCTTTTTTTCCCCTATGTTGGCAGAATTGAGTGTTTTATTTTTTCCTTTTGATTTAAACAAACAACACAGAAAAAAGGAAAGAAAATGGGGGAAAAACCAATTTGTCAACAGAAGTAAGTAGGATGTCAAAAATAAAAGCTTTCTGATATTCATAACCATTATGGTAACACAGGGGCGTTTAATTTAGAAATCGGGTATTTTGAAACAGAAAGCCTCAGTGTTTTGTGGAGGTCACGTTTGCCTAGTTATTTTCCATTCCCCTTCACCTTTGTGTTTGAGTCAAGGAAGAACTCTCTGTGCTATTGTGCATTCCTTTCTATGAGTCCCCTCCCCGCTCCATCCGCAATAATTGATTTGCTCTCTTGTTTGGGGCAAATGGGTCTGAGAAAAGAAATATTAAATCCAAGAAAAAAAATTGTTAAAAGTGGAGTTACTATTTGAAATGTATTGAAAAGTACAGTTTGGAATTGGTCTTAATCCCCCAGCTGCTTCCTTTTCAGCTCTACTTCAGCAGGTTGGCCCTTGTTTGTTTAGAGGGTGGTGTGATGGATGACCTGGTACCAGGCCAATGTGTTTAAGTGAAACCTAGGAGGTCCTGGGTTAGTCAAATACTATTCCGTAAAGACTTGGGAACATCTAACGGTTGTGTTGCTATTTGTACCATCAAGGAACCTGGTGGGCTCCAATCACACCCAACTTTAATTTTCAAGAGAGAAAAGGAACTAATTTGAAAGAGCTCTCCCAAACTTTGGATCCAATTCTGATTCAAGGAGAAAACTTTGAATCTCCTTCTGAAAAACAGCAACAGAAAAACACATGGAGAATTTATAGTAAAGAATACTCTAGGCTCCAAACTCATTACATACTTTCCCATCTGGCCTAAGATGGCAAAAAGAATTACCTTCATTTCACAAGCAAGAAAATAGAGGTAGAGGGGAAATAAATGATTTCGGCAAATTGGAAAGGGAGGAAATTGAGCTTTAATATCCTAGCGTTCTTTCATCTGTCCTCGGATTGTATACTTTTAGCATGGGAAGGTTTGGTTTTGTTGTTGTGTTCTGGTTATTTTTTGTTTACACAGTCCAGATGTCCTTGATTGAAAACCTATGGTGGGGCAACCCATTCAACCTTTGCCTACTTTTAATTATTAGAAATTCACCTTTAGATTAACTAAACTTTCTATTTTATCATCCTTCCAGTAGTTCAATAGTTTTACTCCTTGGAGCCATATGTAACAAACTTAATATATATGTGACATCCAAGGCATGAGAATATTAGAAGGTGGTAATCATGTTCTCCTTAAGTTAAAATGTCCTACGTTCTTCAATGTTTCCTCCATCAGTTTGGGCTGAAGCCTTATCCTTACTGTTTTCTCTTTCTGAGTGATATGCTTTTTAACTAAACTCTGTTAAAAAATGCAAAGTCAAAAAAAAATGGACCTCTCTAGGAACTGTCTGAACATGGAAGAGTAGGTTTATAAATTTCTCTAGAGTGTTCACTGTAGAACACTCACTAGTGTTCACAGAACATCTGTGAACATCATCTTGAAGACCTCAGTCATCCTTATGTTTCTCCTTTACTTGCCTACTCCTTCCACACTCATAACACTTCTGACAACATCTGTGTGTGCCCCCCCCACCTTATACCAAACAATTCTTCGTCTGGGTATCCTTTCAATTTAACTCAGTTCTGACACTGTCTACCTAGAGATAGTATCAGAGCCCATGGCTTGGTCTTTCTGGTGACCAGTCCCCATCCAGAATATATCCGGGAGGCCACCAGCTAGTCAGAACAAAGTTTGCTGTTAATGCTCTTACTTAGAAATTTACAATGATTTCAGGAGTTCAGTGCCAGTAACAGAGGGGCAGAGACCAAATGTGTATTTCTCATTATAAATCGCAATATCACACACCTGGTCATTCTCTTTCTTTCTTTCTCTTTCTCCTTCCTTTCTCTCTCTCTCCCCCCCCCCCCCCGCTTTTTTTTTTTTTTTTTGGAGGGGGTCACATTACTCTTTCTACTCAAACTCAGTTTATTGTCAACTAACATCCTTAAGACCTTATCAGGTGCCATGTGGCTGTGTCATATCACTACCTCATCTTTTCAGGCTTCGTTGCTTTTCCAGTCTGAAATGCACACACATTTATCTCTATTGAACTTCATCTTATCAAGACCAGTTTCTTGGTCCTGCCTAACAAACACTTTGGATGTTGATTATCCATCTTGAGCTTTATGTTACCTGAAAGTGTGATGACTTACCATCTAAGACAATTTTAATAACTAATGCCAGAACTAAAGAGAAGAAAGACTTCTTCCTTATCTGTGTCCATTGCTATGCTATGCTAAGTCACTTCAGTTGTGTCCGACTCTGTGCGACCCCATAGAGGGCAGCCCACCAGGCTCTCCTGTCTGTGTCCATTACTCAGTACAATTTGGATCTGGATAGTTGAAAATTGTTAAAAGGTTCTTATTTCCAATTCAGCACACTAGGCTTTTGTTCTGATCATGGTGGCTGACCTCATTAAACCCCTCACTAACTTCCGGGCATACCATGGCCATGTTTGCCATGCTTCCTGCATGCTAAGGCGATCTAATCTAATAATCCTTTCATATAAAGAAATTAGATCCAGTGACTGTAACTTGTTGATAATGAACCTAAACTGAGTCCAGTAGCTCTAACTCTAGAGAAACTTTATGGAGAGTGACGTGCAGTAAAGACTGACTAACATTTATTAATTATGGCTCAATAATTATCCAAAGTTTTGGATTTTTAAGGATTTTACCCGCTTCTGAAATCTTTTATTTTACACGCTTTTATTCAGGAGAAAATTTAGCACATAGGAAGCTAATATTACAACTATTTTTAAGTAATTCCTGTGAAATGTTTACAAATTTTCTGGATATTGAAAAGCTGTATCTCAAACAGCTAGATATATAAACATCTTGATCACAACTTCTTCTGTGTACTGAGAAAAACAGATGAAATCTATGAAATCTATCTGACCCATGGGAAATTTGTCAAGAATTTTTAGGAAAGAATAGAGGAAATGTTTTCAGTTAGCCCAAGAAAGATTCTTGTTAGTCTTTACAATTCAAAGGGAGTAGAGGGGATTACCAGCTTTATTTATTTTTTCTCTGCTCATTTCCCCTGGCTCAGCAGATGACTGCTTTGTTCTAGTGGACGTGAGACTGTGAAGAACAAAAAACAAAGAGCCATATAATCTCTGATAGATTCCTTAGATGTCTCGAAGTCCAAATTTCAAACAAGGTCATAACTCTCTATGATAACTCTGACAGTTCGCCATCTCTTCTTTACCTGAGTATCTCATGTAAGCAGGAACTCATTATTAATAAAGGAACTATGCTATTTTTAGGAAGTTCTAAGCATTAAAAGGTCTTTTTTTAATGATGAATGGAAATTTGCCTCCTTGTAACTTTCACCCTCTACTCTTGGTTCTTTTGCGTGAAGATAGAGTAAGTGTAACGTTTCCTTTACCTGACAGCTCTTTAGAATTCAGCGGTTACAATCTAATTTTTTTAAGTTGAGTATTTCAGTATGGACCCTTTACCTGGGTCCAGAAAAGGTAGAGGGCATGCAACATCTATAGAGAAAGCATATTCATTTAACATCTGGACTTGAGATCATCCGACTTGCAATCTACTGTCAGTTCTTCCATTAAATATGATTTGAAAGTCATCTAAAGCCTCACGTTTACTACCTATAAAATTCAGGGTACCTCTGCTAATTGCTTCAGAAGACTGTTATTGGGATGTGATAGAATGAATGCCAAATATCCTTCTAAATGTTATATGCTTTATAAATATATACACTTAAGACTTCAGAGAAAAAAGCCTCTGACCAATGATCTGCATTCTTTGTCTGGGGACACTTTCCCCATGCCTGATACAGTGGGATTGCTTCCTCTAGCCTCGTGGCTCAGATGATAAAGATTCTGCCTGCAATTCAGGAGACCCAGGCTGTCTCTGGGTTGGGAAGATCCCCTGGAGAACCAAATGGCTACCCACTCAAATGGCCTGGAGAATCCCTCGGATGGAGGAGCCTGGACAGTTCACGGGGTCACAAAGAGTCGGACACGACTGAGCGACTAACACTTTCACTTTCCTTTCCTTTCATTTCCTTTCATTAGGACAGGCTCACTCTGTCCTAACTACATCTCCTTTATCATTCTTTCTGTCTACAAGTCTCCCCCACTTTTTTTTTTTTTTTTGGTCCCAGCATCTCAGCCAGGAGACCTAAAGTGAAGTGAAGTGAAGTCGCTCAGTCGTGACCGACTCTTTGTGACCCTGTGGACTGTAGCCTACCAGGCTTTTCCGTCCATGGGATTCTCCAGGCAAGAATACTGGAGTGTGTTGCCATTGCCTTCTCCAAGGGATCTTCCCGACCCAGGGATCGAACCCGGGTCTCCTGCATTGGAGGCAGACGCTTTAACCTCTGAGCCACCAGGAAAGCCCTGGAGACCTAAAGCCCCTCTTTTAATTGTATTGACCTTCCTCTTCATCCTTAACCAGCCGTCACATTTCTAGTAAGAAAAAAAAAAACGAAACTAACTTTTAAAATTTCAAATCATAGCTCCTGTTCTGTTAGGTCCATCTGGCTTCATCATAATTTCAGTGTCCACAAATACATTTAATCCCTAATTAAAATGAAGTTAAATACAAGCTTCTTTGTAGGTTGGCCACATATCACCTTATTATTTCTTCTCCTCCTTAAACTGCTTACTTCTGCTCTATAATCCTTGCTTCAAATCCTGCTTTTATATTACCAAAAAAAAAAAAAAAAAAAAAAAAATCAAATACTTAGGCCTTCTGCTAAGACCTTATTTCTCATTTTTTTAGCCTCTATAACTACTTGATACTAGTTCCATTTCCAATTTAAATCAGTCTTTCTGTAAGAATAATGCTGGACTAGTCTTTTAATCTGCATGCTGTGAATATAACCAAAGGGGTCTAAAAAAAAGTAAAACCCAAGAAATTGTACAATTGAAGAGAAGTGACTGTACATTGAGGATTCTGAAGCTTTTTGTTTAAAAAAATACCAAATCTGGGCACCAGGGTGAAATATTTGGGATGAGCCTAAGTTGTCCAGGTCTTACTTACCATGATCACTTCAAAGGAAGAAAGAAGGCCCAAGCAAAAAGGAAATTGTGTGTCCTAAGAGATGGTATGTTTTTCCTCCCGTAATATCATTACTGGTGATGGTAATCACATTGCTCTGAAAAGAAAAGAGATTCCCATTTTATTTCATGGTCCTAATGAAGAGATCTCCATTTATGCTACTACAAAGTTGTTTCAGAGTATGGGCTTTTTGCTTTCAGAGTAGTTAGGATAATGGATGATCTTTTTTGCAATTACTTGGGTATAATTAAATCTGTGGATTTTGCTGACAACTCTAACAGTCGGGCCCTCAAGCTTGTTCTTGGAGGTTTATTATATCAATTGAATGGCAGCTCTTCTGCCTAACTCTGCTCTTAAAGATGGGTTTATGAAATTATGGTATATGGTGCCCCTTTCCAGAACATTCTGGGTACAGCTGTAAAAGAGGAAGGAGGAAAGGGTAAAAATGTTTTTACTAGGATGTATTTGAGTTGTATGTATGTCTGAGAAAGGCATAGAACTAAAGAGGTTTCATACGTGATGAATCTGCTTAGCTAGGCAGTAAACATCTAAGGGGAAATAGAACATCCGGGCTTAATCACTAGACTGACCAAAAGCGACTTGAGGGCAGGGGTTTTGTCCTATTTATTTTTCTGTCACTGATACCTAGCTTGGTGGTTGGCATAAGGAACATTCTTGATGAGCAATTACTGAACTGAGCAGTTCATGCCTGGGGAAATTACACTGAAACCAGGCACCTTGGTTCAGTGCTCAATTTCTATTTTCATACCATTGAAGGGTTAGAAGATTTAAC
Source organism: Tragelaphus eurycerus (assembly GCA_935064755.1). Classification (NCBI taxonomy): domain Eukaryota; kingdom Metazoa; phylum Chordata; class Mammalia; order Artiodactyla; family Bovidae; genus Tragelaphus; species Tragelaphus eurycerus. The sequence goes on along the minus strand of CAKXYN010000120.1, from coordinate 3,605,701 downwards.
CCTCTCTGTTTGGATATTAATATTCCTACATTAACAGAGATCAGGTGAAAAGTGAAGTTGCTCAGTCGTGTCCAACCCTTTTCGACCCCATGGACTGTAGTCCTACCAGGCTCCTCCGTCCATGGGATTCTCCAGGCAAGAGTACTGGAGTGGGTTGCTATTTTCTTCTCCAGGGGATCTTCACAACCCAGGGATCAAACCCGGGTCTCCCACATTGGAGGCAGACGCTTTAGCCTCTGAGCCACCAGGGAAGCCCCAACAGAGATCAAGTTATACATATTTCAAGCAGCAAAGATTTCTAATAGTTTGACAGTCATTCCAAATACCTAACCCAAATATGCCAATACACATCAGAGTTACTCTCTTTTTCTCCTTCCCTCAGTGAAAAATCTTTTCCTTCAAATATACTATAAAATTCCTTTACTAGAAAAGAACCTACTATCCAAAAGCCTTCTCATTTCTCTCCTTAACTTCTTGAATAAATAACAACAATCTAAAAGTTGAAGAGGGGGTTATTAGAATATAGAAAAGAGAAAGAGCAGAAATCCTAGCTTCCAGAGGACTTTTTCTCCTTTAGAAGAAAAGGAGGAGGAACTCCTGACATAGTCAGCATGTGGTGCATTTGTCTGTGATTTCTTATTCTGGCTATATGCTTCTTGTTAAGAATGCTGTCTATCAGAGCCCAGTCTTTGTTCTAGAGGCAACAGAATATCAATTCCTTCCTCCCATCCCATCACTGTCTTTCCTTTTATCTTGGCCAGTGCTGATCTGTGCACATTTTACCTAAATAATCTAAAATAGGACAGAGTGTGCTAGGAGTGTACTTCTGTATCTTTGCAACATATCTGTTTTGACCCACTGACTTATCTCCACCTATTGTTAATACCTTGCCAATTTCCAATCACATTACTGAGTTTTTATTAGAGAATGAAGCTCGGTAGTCAAAGGTGACTCTTCTTCAATGTGATTCAGAAAACTAATTTTTCACTTCCTTCCATCTTTTTGCCATGGTGATCTCAAAATTTCAGGCAAATGAAAAACTGTGTTTACTCACTCCAAAGCTGATTTCCCAGGAGAAAGCCAACATTTTATTCTTATGTCTGGACTTGATATCTATGGGTAGATCACAGTTATAGAAAGGAAGGAAAATAAGAATTTGGGTGAGGGTCTTCATTGGCTATAGTAAGGTTTTATATTTGAATAAGGTAGGGATCATGTGAAAAGATTTATGTAAAAAAAGAATTAAGCTTTGGGTAAAGAAATCTCTTAATATCAATTGACTTGGGTTGTTTATTTCCTTACTTTTATAAGGCATAAGTTTGAACCATTATTTAGTAAGATCATTCTTGTAGTTCAAAATTTAAAGAAGTAATCTTAAATATCACAGTGGGAATATGAAAAGTTACAGCAATGGAGTGCTACAATATTAACAATGATACAGCAAAGTCAAGATATCCTAGACTACTTGAAGACAGTGTTATGATTATAAATGTTCCTTGTGGAACAAGTCTGGTCTCTGGGGTGAGAGTGAAGTTGCTCAGTCGTGTCTCTCTAGACTGTAGCCTACCATAGATTGTAGCCTACAGGTTTCTCCATCCATGGGATTTTCCAGGCAAGAGTGCTGGAGTGGGTTGCCATTAAGAGGTTCTCAAATTGTAGTTCTTGGGCCAGCAGAATCAGTGACTCAGGGGGAAATTGTTCGGAATGCAAATCTTTGGCCCCACCCCAGGCCTACTGAGTCAGAAGCTCTGAGGGTAGAACTGTTTCTGATGTGAACTCAAGTTTGAGAACCACTGGTCTAGTTAGTGCAAGAATTTTTGCCTCATGTAGATCTGGACTAAAATAACACCTCCATCACTTGCACTCTTTAAACTTTGTGGAGATTATAAGTACTTCCTGGAGCCTTAATTTTCTTATCAGTAAGAGATGATAGGATCTCAATGGAGATTCAAATTAATGCTTACAGTATGTTATTCCTGAGCATTTGAAGAAGCCAGTATAAAGAACCCTAACCTTGACCATTTCTCTCTCCCTTCTCTGTGCTTTAGGAGTTGAACATGGAAGCTAGGACAATGTTTTTAAACTTTTTGACTTTAGGTCCTCTTACACAAATTATTAAAAATCTTATGGAACTTTTGTTTATATGGGTTTTATCAATCAGTGTTTACTATATTAGAAATTAAAATAGAAATTGTTAAAATGTTTATTTCACTTACTTAGAAACAACAGTTACCTGTTAACATAAGTAACATATTTAAATGAAAATAGCCATATTTCCAAAAGAATAAAGCATTAAGGAAAAGAGTGGAATTTTTCAGATCTACTACTGGTCTCTTTAATGTTTGGTCTAACAGAAGACAACTAGATTCTCATATCTGCTTCTGCATTCAATTTGTTAAAATATCACATGTCAGGCAACCTGTGGAAAAATTCCCATGTACACTTATAAGCTAAATAATTTCTTAGTATTTTCACAAACTACTAAGTATTTTCTTATAGTTTCTTAGTATTATGATAAAATAATTTCTTAGGAAATAGTTTCTTAGCATTATAGATAATACATTATTGTTATAAAATAATTTTCTTAATAATCTTATCATTTCTTAGTATTCTTACAAAAATAGTTGTGACCTCACTGGTCTTCTGAAAGGGGCTTGGGGACTGTCAGGGGTTCTTTGAGAACCCTCTGGGCTAGTTGGTTAGTTGGATAAAAGTGCAGAGTTAATCCAGAATACTTGTAATATAAATTTTTTTTTTCCCTCAAAATAACAATTTTGGACACTGGTTTATCAGCTAAGAATTAACAAAAGTGAGTTCATTGACATGGAACTGTATCAGTTCAGTTCAGTACAGTCACTCAGCAACCCCATGAATCACAGCACGCCAAACGTGCCTGTCTATCACCAACTCCCGGAGGTCACTCAAACTGATGTCCATCAGGTCAGTGATGCCACCCAGCCATCTCATCCTCTGTCATCCCCTTCTCCTCTTGTCCCCAACCCCTCCCAGCATCAGAGTCTTTTCCAATGAGTCAACTCTTTGCATGAGGTGGCCAAAGTACTGGAATTTCCGCTTTAGCATCATTCCTTCCAAAGGACACTCAGGACGGATCTCCGTTAGAATGGACTGGTTGGATCTCCTTGCAGTCCAAGGGACTCTCAAGAGTCTTCTCCAACACCACAGTTCAAAAGCATCAATTATTTGGTGCTCAGCTTTCTTCACAGTCCAAGTCTCACATCCATACATGAACACTGGAAAAACCATAGCCTTGACTAGACGGACCTTTGTTTGGCAAAGTAATGTCTCTGCTTTTGAATATGCTATCTAGGTTGGTCATAACTTTCCTTCTAAGGGGTAAGCGTCTTATAATTTCATAGCTGCAATCAGCATCTGCAGTGATTTTGGGGCCCCCTAAATAAAGTCTGACACTGTTTCCACTGTTTCCCCATCTATTTGCCATGAAGTGATGTATGGATGTGAGAGCTGGACTGTGAAGAAGGCTGAGCGCCAAAGAATTGATGCTTTTGAACTGTGGTGTTGGAGAAGACTCTTGAGAGTCCCTTGGACTGCAAGGAGATCCAACCAGTCCATTCTGAAGGAGATCAGCCCTGGGATTTCTTTGGAAGGAATGATGCTAAAGCTGAAACTCCAGTATTTTGGCCACCTCATGCAAAGAGTTGACTCATTGGAGAAGACTCGGATGCTGGGAGGGATTGAGGGCAGGAGGAGAAGGGGACGACAGAGGATGAGATGGCTGGATGGCATCACTGACTCGATGGATGTGAGTCTGAGTGACCTCCGGGAGCTGGTGATGGACAGGGAGGCCTGGCGTGCTGCGGTTCATGGGGTCGCAAAGAGTCGGACACGACTGAGCGACTGATCTGATCTGATCTGATCTGATGGGACCAGATGCCATGATCTTCATTTTCTGAATGTTGAGCTTTAAGCCAACTTTTTCACTCTCCTCTTTCACTTTCATCAAGAGGCTTTTTAGTTTCTCTTCACTTTCTGCCATAAGCGTGGTGTCATCTGCATATCTGAGGTTATTAATGTTTCTCCTGGCAATCTTGATTCCAGCTTGTGCTTCTTCCAGCCCAGCGTTTCTCATGATGTACTCTGCATATAAGTTAAATAAGCAGGGTAACAATATACAGCCTTGACGTACCCCTTTTCCTATTTGGAACCAGTCTGTTGTTCCATGTCCAGTTCTAACTGTTGCTTCCTGACCTGCGTATAGGTTTCTCAAGAGACAGGTCAGATGGTCTGAAACTGTATCAGCAACTTCAAATAAGTACACAGTAATGGAGCACAACTGTAAAGTATGAACACACTTTGTTTAGCTTATCATTATTAACTTTGACAGCTGAATAAAACCACTGCAATATCAATGGAAGTGAAGCAGGAATAAGATAGTGGGAAAGAGGATAGGTGAGTTTCCATGACAAAAAATAGGACTGTGTGTATGTGTGTGTACGTACTCATTGCTTATAAATGTTTCAGAATGCCTGAAAAATACAGTGCTACAACATCTACTCATGTGAAGGGATATGCAGAAGTTTAGTATTTCTCTCTTATTAAAGAAAGTTTATTTCAGGTTGAGTTTAAAGAGTACCTGAAGTTTACTAATAGTAACATAGATCTATTCTAACAAGTATTTTGGGGCTGCCAATCTTTGTGCAAGAAAATAAATAGACAGCTCCCCTCAATTTTCTGGAAGCTTATTTTTTATCAACAGGAAGGGTGTGAAGTGAGGGTGACATGATCCAGGCAGTCCACAGATAGATTTAAGGCAGCAATTGTTTATTATTTCACCAACTGCTTCAAACTACTGAGAATTGCATTCATGTCAGGAAACAATTCTAAATAAATTTATCATAGCAGCTTTGCTATTTCATGTGCTGAGTTTCTTCACCTTCATACTGAACATGGGAATATAACATGCTTATCAACCACAGTTTTGATGTTAAGACAGATAAAATGCAGTTGCTATATAAGCACAGAAAAAGTTCAAGTACTTTGTACTATATGTTTATATGACATCCCAATTCAATTTTGGTACCAATTTTGAGTCTGGTAAGATTACAATAGGTTAAGCAGGATGCTGCTGCTACTGCTGCTAAGTCACTTCAGTCATGTCCGACTCTGTGTGATCCCATAGATGGCAGCCCACCAGGCTCCCCCATCCCTGGGATTCTCCAGGCAAGAACACTGGAGTGGGTTCCCATTTCCTTAAGCAGGATGACTCATGCTATAAGAATGCACAGTTTAGCCAGAAGTGGTGCATAAAATATATACAATGAACATAATGATTAGTATAGTATAGATTATATTTGGCATGTTCGGTAGATATTTTATAAGCACATCTGAAATTTTATATCATCTTCAACAGATGGGAAATAAACAGTAGCAAAAGCTGTTAATTTTTTTATTATTCATTGGGAGAAAAGGAGTAATAATGTTAGGAAAAAACATATTGAGGCTAAAAACTATATAAAATCTTTTTAAAACCCATTTTAAAATCTTGAGGAAGAAAGAAATAAAAAGTAAGTTGAAATGTTCCAACATCTGTTATCAGGACTGGCAGCCCTAAAAAAGCAGTTGCTGTTAGGTAAGAAAAATATTTTCTAGTTAAAATACAGACAGCTGGTTTTTGAGATGCTAGGAGCAAGTATTTGCTGAGTGGATAAAGTGGAAGAAAGCTTAAAAAAAAAACTCAAATGGCAAACAAATTAAGACAAAGTTCAAATTTAAAACACTGGTGTAGATTTGAATACAATTGGGAAAGTTTGGGACTTTAAAGGGAACAAGGCATTTCTCATGGAGACTGAAAAATCACGCACACACCCTCCATTGTCTTTTGTCGGAAAGGCATCTTGAGGCAGCTTTGGGGGCTGCCTTGTACCCTGACAGAACCATGGGAGGACAGCTTAGCAACAAAACTTTTTGACAGAGTCAGGAGATAGGCCCTCAAACAAGAAAGCGGTGGTAGCAGGAGACATACATGCTGCCCTGTGAGCTCAGTAAGTTAGTGACCCTTAGGACAGGGCTGTCTGTACATATAAAAGACAAAAATTTGTGGACTTAGCTTGACCATGTACAGACAAGAAAGCTCCTCTGCTCAACTTGGAGGAGGACTTGATGATGGCAGCATCATGCCTACTCAAGAAAGACAAAGAAGTTATTTTCCCTTTCCCCACTTTGACTATGAAACTATAGCCCTGTAAGTTCTCAGGGAGTGATATCTCTGGCCCACGCGCTTGTAAGCCTACAAGTGTCCCATTTTAATAAAGCACTTCTTATCTATCACTTTGCTTCTCACTAAATTCTGCACTGAAGCATAAAGGACTATGGTACCAGAGCTCTTTGAAGCCCCTGAAATGACACCAACCAGTTTCACAGTCAGGCAGCACTGAAACAGAAGCGATTAGGAGTTCTTCACCTTTAGGAATTGGGGAGAGACTTTTATAGGGGAAAGGCAGAAGCAAAGGAAGGACATTACTGATGGGCTATAGCTTAGAGCCTAGTTGGCTATTTTGATTAGTTGTCCTTAGGTTTCAATTTTGTGACGTTGAGACATTTGCAGGCGTAGATTTTGGGTTGCTGATACAGGCTGCCCCACATTACTGCCAGCTCAAGTCTGATGTTAATTAACAGTTTTCCTGGATTACAGACTCCTCCTGGATAGAATCTTGAGTGTTCATCTCTGTAGCACTAAAGAAAAGCACTTTCATGGTGATCAAAAAATATCTGTTGCTTGAACAATTAACTGTGAGAATCTCTGAAGTGCCTTGGAAACCTGTCACTCCATAATTAGACATGAGGCTACAAATGTAAACCTCCAAGAGAGAGTGATTGAGGTGGTGGTGGTGGATGGATTAAATTGAAAACAGAGACCAAATGCCCTTCTCCTAAGAATGTGAGACAGACAGGCCAAGGGATCTATGAGAAAGGAAAACAGCAGAGTGGGGGCGAGTCCACGGAAAAGGGAGGCTGAGGACAAGCAGAGGATGAGAAGGGCCTCTTTATGCTGAAGTTCCTTCTCTGAAGGACGATCTGATAGAGGCCTTTAGAAATAGAGGAGGACATTTCATTTGTAAATTGTGCTTAAAATTGCTAAGTGCTTTGTTTTGTAAAAGGTGATAGACCTGGCAATGAGTTAATGCCATTTTAGAGAAAGGTGATAAGGACAGATAACGCTAAAGTGATTTTTCATCCAAAGAACAAAACCTAGGGAGGGTTATGGGAGGACACTTGTGCCCCCTCTGCGATGCTTCTTTGTCTCGGTCAGCTGTTCGTGCCTGGCCCAGCTGCCTTCTGTGGTCAAAGGCAACATCTACTAGCTGTTTGGGACCACTAAAAAGCAAAGCGCCTGCACTGTAGTTTGGGATTTAAAAATGCCTGGCCATGTCTTACTTTCAGGGCTGGCTAGTCAAATCCTTGGGTTACCCACTGGCGGTGTCTTCCATCTCCTCCAGGCTCTCCAGCCCACTCTCCTCACCTTTGACCTTCAGCCTCTCTTGGTCACTCTCTGCTTCCCAGGTTAGAAAGCCCCTGAGCAAGCCCATCAATGACACTGTTGACAACAGAGTCTGCTAAGCCTCTGTTTCTTCAAACTGGGCAATCTTTCTCAAAGAAAATACCTGGGAAGGAAACTGTTAGCTGAGAAAAGAGAAGTACTCCATAATGGACTTTCAGGCCTTAATTGATGGCAGGATTTGCCCTCTAATTATACAGTGTGGCTAGTGGCTTAGTTTGTCTACGTATAAGGCTGACCTTGCTCATTATCTTTACATTATCTCTGTGCAGAGTGCATATGGGGACTGAAAAGAATAAAAAATACATTCACACGTGGGGAAAATACTGAACAGATTGAGTCCACATAAAATGTAATCCAGTTTTATTTATCCAGCTAATGAAATTCTACTTAACCAGGGTGAAAAGTGGGAACATGCCACAGGCTCAGTCAACAATGGGGCGAAGGAAGGAGTCTGACCTTTGCATATGTGAGAGGCTCCCGGAGCAGTTAGGGGGATAGACAGGCTTCTGCCCACAGCCCTCCTCTTACTTGGGTCATAATGAAGCTCAGAGGAGCTCAGCTCTGTACCACCAATTGACTGTGCCTCTCCCCCCACTAATACCCACAAATCTAGAAAAGGTAGCTGGGGAAGCAATTAGAGAAGAGAATTTTTTTTTTTTTTTTCAGAATCTTACTGCCTTTTGAACAATATCAGGATTTTGTTGCTTCAGTTGTTGTTTTTCCCGCACAGAGACAAAGGAAATAAAGCAGTCCAAGACCTTAATGTCAGATTTCTGCCTTCAAATTGCTAGAGGACGAAAGAAAGTGTAGATGAAAGAGCCTTCACACACATACCCCAAACACATATGCTTCCAATGATAAATCTTCATACCTGTGCATCTTGGTTGCTTTCTTGTCATATTAATGCATGCTAATTTAACAGGTACAGACCATGTTCTATTTGCAAAACACTGAGTAATAGGTATGGAAAGAAGAAAAGCTGTTCACTCTGCATTCCTGGAGCAAATCTGATGGAGCAGGACCATGGATAAGAATCTTAAATATAAGGATTTAGGAAGGCTGCCTAATGATAATGACAATAAAGTTTGTCACATGCCTTTTGAGCTCATCTTATATCTTTTCTGCTTCACTGCTCCCCAGCCACTTTTGCAGGGACCAGTTCTGGACTGGCTTTAATCTGCTCTGTACCAAGACAGTCTGACAGTGCAGCACCTTGGCCTGTAACCCCTGCTTCTTGTCCTAGGTCTTATCTGAAGCAGTGGCATAGGACATCTGCAAGACCGAGGACCCATACTTTCATGACCTGGAAATGTGGGGGAGTTAAGTTGAGGGGAGGCGGGTGAAAAGCATCCGATCCATCAGGAGCAGCTGATGGGGAGAGGCTCCCCCACCCCCATCCTGTTGTTATCTAGGAGGCATAGTTCAAAGGTTCTCCCTGAGGTTCTGTGCAGTGCATCCCATCACTTGTAATGGTAACCAGTTCCGCTATTGGCTTCTATCCTTTCTGTATTCACACTTCCTGGGCTTACATCCCAAACCAGTGCGCACATGGGCCTTTGCTTCAGGCTATACTTTCAGTGGGGGCTTCCCTGGTGGCACTAGTGGTAAAGAATCCGCCTGCCAATGTAGGGGATATAAGAGATGCAGGTTTGATTCCTGGGTCAGGAAGATCCCCTGGAGGAGGGTATGCTGACCCACTCCAGTATTCTTACCTGGAGCCTGGAGGGCTACAGTCCATAAAGTCACAAAGACTCAGCTGTGACTGAAGTGATTTAGCACAGCACAGTGCATATACTTTCAGGGAAACTCAGGCTAAGAAAAAGAATAGTATTTAATATATTTTCACATTTACTATATATCAAGCATTTCATTGAGCATGGTATATGTCATAGCTGAATTGATTGTTTCTAGATAGTTCTTAAGGTATCAAGAAATGTTATCGTCATTTTACAAATAAACAGGATTTACAGCATATGTATGGAATCTAGCAAAAAATGGTAAAGGTGATCTTATTTGCAAAGCAGAAATGGAGACACAGATGTAGAGAACAAATGTATAGATTCCACGGGGAAAAGGGAGGGAATGGGATGAAGTGGGAAATTGCAATGAACGTGTATAGCATCACTGACTCAGTGGACATGAATCTGAGCAAATTCCAGGAGACAGTGAAGGACAGGGAAGCCAGGCATGCTGCAGTCCATGGAGTCGCAAAGAATCAAACATGACTTAGTGACTGATCAAAAACAAATATATAAAATAGATAACTAATGAGAACCTACTGTAGAGCACAGGGAACTCTACTTGGTGCTCTGTGTTGACCTAAATGAGAAGGAAATCAAAAAAAGGGGGATGCATGTATACATATGGTGATTCACTTTGCTGTACAGCAGAAACAGATACAGCAGTGTGAAACAACTATACCCCAATTAAAAAATAACCATTCACATACTAAAAGCAAAAACAAACAGGTTTTTAACAGTTCAGTAATTGCCCAATGTCATACTCCTGGTAACAGTGCCAAATTGAAATTTTGTTTAATGTCTAAACTCTTAAAATTTCAGGTGACCTCATTTAGTCTCATGGCTTTAAATACCACTTAGACACCAAAACTCCCAAATGTTTGTCTTGCCCAGATCTCTAGAGTTAATTTATATATCAACTGCCTCTTAAACATTTCCCCTTAGGTATCTAGTAGCCACACACAACTTAACAGGTGCCAAAGGGAGCACCAAGTCTCCTTCTTTCTCATTTCAATCGCTCAGTCATGTCCAGCTCTTTGTAACCCCATGGACTGAAGCATGCCAGGCTTCCCTGTCTATCACCAACTCCCAGAGCTTGCTCAAACTCGCGTCCATCGAGTTAGTGATACCATCCAAAACATCTCATCCTCTGTTGTCCCCTTCTCCTCCTGCCTTCAGTCTTTTCCAGCATCAGGATCTTTTCCAATGAGTCAGTTCTTTGCATCAGGTGGCCAAAGTGTTGGAGTTTCAACTTCAGTGTCAGTCCTTCTAATCAATACTCAGGATTTATTTCCTTTAGGATTGACTGGTTTGATCTTCTTGCAACCCAAGTGACTCTCAAGAATCTTCTCTAACAAGTTCAAAAGCATCAATTCTTGAGTGCTCAGCTTTCTTTATGGTCCAACTTTATTTCTTATCTCAGTTAATGCTAACTCCAACCTTCTAATTGCTCAGGCCAAAACTTTGGAGGTATCCTGATTTCCCTTTGGCTCACATGTACAATTATTCATCAACAAATGATTGGCTTTACATTTATTTATTTATTTTTAAATTACTCTTATTTATTTATCTATGCTTGCTCTTCGTTGCTGTGTGCAGACCTCCCCGAGTTGCAGTGAGCGGGGCTACTCTCTAGTTGTGGTGCACAGGCTTCTCATTGTGGTGGCTTCTCTTGTTGTGGAGCCCAGGCTCTAGGGCCACGGGCTCAGTAGTTGCAGCACATGGGCTATAGAGCCTATAGGCTTCAACAGTTGCTCCTCCATGGTATATGGAATCTTGCTGGACCAGGGATCGAACCTGTGTCTCCTGCATTGCCAGGCGGATTCTTAACCACTGGGCCAACAGGAAGGTCCTGGCATTTAGAGTGTAAGTGGAATCTGCTGGGGACTCTGCACTGTGCTACCACTAGCCAGACCAAGTCTGTGCACATTTTGCTTGGATTCTTATCCCCTCTAGTCCTCTGTACTTCCACAGCCTACCTCCTGCCTACTGCTACTATAGCACTTCCCTGCTCTGACACTTTCATTTAACCTTTGAAAAATGCTTCCATCACTCATACAGAATGGTTATGAATTCAAGTCTGGTGATGGATATACATCTCAGGGCTTTCGGACAGTAATTTTTTGGTGAATGTTGAGATACTTGGAGACTTACAGAGTGGTATTTTAAATAACATCTGTGACAGAGAAGGGGAAACTGTTGCTTTCCTGAATTGACTCAACTCCTGAGAAGTCAAATCACTGCTTAGGACAATTTGTATATATTCACCTGTAACTTGGATACCTTGATAGAGCAAAAGAGCTCCAGGACAGAAGTTAGGAGACCCGATTTATAATAGTTCTACCAAATAAGCTATTTTTCCTTAGATAAATCACTTACATTTCTGAGTTATTTAATCTTCTTATGTGTAAAATGGAATAAATAATGGCTGCTTCCATACCTCACAAAGCTGTTGTCTGTTTGAAATGACAAGTCGTTAACTGGTTCTCAAGAAATTCTGCTGAAAGATGTAGAGGAATTCCCATATCCCCTGAATTGTGTGTAAAATTGGGTCTGTGTATGTGCATAAGGCCTTGATTTTTTTTTTTCAGGAAATAGAGTCTGTAGTTTTCAACACCTTCTCAAGATGATCCAAGAGAGATCAAGATTTTCTAGTAGAGGTGTTTTATAATCTATAAAATACTGTTCACATAAAAGTACCATCTACTGGACTCCTTAAATTATCCTGATGACCTTGTTGTATATGGGGGCAGGATTCTTTACTAAGAAATTGTGATTTTGGCCTTTAAAAACCAGCAGTGACTCGATAAACTTTGCCTGTCCATAGCTGGTGAGCAAGGTTGGTAAACACGGCTTCATAGAAAACTCTCCACTGTATAGAGTTCAAATCTGATATGAATCTGCTTGCCAGTGCAGGAGACGCAAGAGACTTGGGTTCTATCCCTGAGTTGGGAAGATCCCTTGAAGTAGGAAATGGCAATCTGCTTCAGCGTTCTTGCCTGGAAAATTCCGTGGACAGAGGAGACTGGTAGGCTATAGTCTATGGGGTTGCAAAGAGTCAGACATAACTGATAGCCCCCTGCCCCCAACACAGACAGACAGACACACACAGATTCACAGACACAAACACACAGACACACACACACACACACACACACACACACACACACACACACATACCTCTAATCTGGACCTCACTGTCAGGTTCTAGAGAGCATTGAGATACCTGCCACTAAAATATCTGAATAGCTCTCTTGCTATAATTCTCCAGACACAAAAGTGACTACATTGTTCATTTCCTTCCTGTTTAGTTCCTCCTTTTGCTTGCTCCTCCCTCCCTCTCTTCCTTTCTTCCCTTCTCCCTTCTTTCCTTCCCCAGACATTTATTGGATGTCCTGCAGACCTTGAACAGCACTGCACTGGCTTCGGTTCCTGGAGGACTAGAGAAGCCCTGTCCTGTATGGGTAGGGTACACCTGATTTTTAGAAACAAGTGCAAAACTGGGTATCTCAGGCTTGTCTGGGAGCCCAGTTCTACTATTCAAATCACTCTGTGAACCCCTGTTGGTCACTTAACCTGCTGTGCTGCTATTTGCTCATCTGTAAAATTGCTCTCCCTCTTGGGCTCCTTGTGAGGATAAAAGAAAATAATAGGTGGCAAAGTGCACTGAATGGTGAAAGTCTAATACTAAATCAAAGTATTATCATTTTAGAAGTTTATCCCTGAGTAGTGCTGACACCAACATACTGAAGTTAAAGCTGCAATTAGGGGCCTGCTTCATCTTTAATCCACCAATAATAAAGCATTCTCCAAGCAGTGACCCAATTTCATGTGTTCTATGGTTATTTGCAACTTTTTTTCTTATTCTTGGTATAAGTATAGCAACTCAGAATTTTTGAGGACAATTCTGATATCAACTGGTCTGTAGTTTTGCTTCTTTAAATATGGATTCAGAGAATTTATCATTAAAGATTTTAGGAGCTTTATTAATGGATGTAGTCCTGTGTGATGGTTTTTAGTCCAACAAATCTTGACTGAAGCCTGCTATGGGACAGACCTTGAGGATACATGGATGGTAAATGTTCATCCTAGACCTGAAGGTGCTAACAGTCTTGTGAAAGGAGAGCCATTTTAAAAATTGTGTTCAAAGTGTTAAGAATATAATAGATATCCTTCAGCAAATATATACTGCGTGCTAAGCATGGTGCTAAAGCTTTTCTTAACTTATCAATATTAAGTATCCCAACAACATAATGATGTAGGTAATTTTATGCCCATTTTCAGAAGGGGAACTTGAACCTCAGAAACATTATGTAACTTCGCCAGGATCACACCACTAATAGTTTCAGCCAGGACCCAATGTTTGGACTGTTTGATTTGTGGATGTTGTAAGGAAAGAGAGGAAACAGCTTCCAGAGAGGACCAGAAAAGCAGCTAAAGGATTACACTGAAGACTAAATTGAGTCATGTTCCTCGCTAGTGATGGAGGGTGGAATGTGTTCCCTTTATTAGATGCAGTTGGATTACATTTTGAGTTTGAAAGACTAGTTAAATGTTTATCAAAGAAGCCCTATACTCTCTTGGATAATTTCAGGACACAAACAGGTATGGGTAACCCTAATGGTTTTATCATCCAAATCTCAGATTTCTAAAATAAAAAATAAAATGCCTTTTCTCCTGAAAGCTATACATTTGACTAACCAAGTGAATCAAGTAATAGCTGCATTAGTGGTATCTATTCTATACTCGACTTGGATAATAAAATTAACAAAGACCAGGTTAAGCCATGGTTTTTATTTGTGTATTTCTTGCATATTCACAATATTCTTTGATAATGATGTTTCCTTATTCTCCTGAAAATTACTCATTCCCAGAGTCCCACTGTAAGGGCATCTTTCCTTCAGCCTGAGAACTGTGAACTCAGATCATAAGTATATCCTAAGACTAGTAAGCTTTTGAGGGGAAGGCAATGGCACCCCACCCCAGTACTTTTGCCTGGAAAATTCCGTGGACAGAGGAGCCTGGTAGGCTCCAGTCCATGGGGTCGCTAAGAGTCGGACGCGACTGAGCGACTTCACTTTCACTTTTCACTTTCATGCATTGGAGAAGGAAATGGCAACCCACTCCAGTACTCCTGCCTGGAAAATCCCATGGACAGAGGAGCCTGGTCGGCTGCCGTCTATGGGGTCGCACAGAGTCGGACACGACTGAAGCAACTTAGCAGTAAGCTTTTGAATCAGGAATTGGTCAACAATGACCCATAGACAAAATCTGAACTCATTTTGGTAGAGCTTGGAAGAGCTAAGGGGCTTCCCAGATGACTCTAGTAAACAAAATGCTTGCCAGTGCCGGAGACGTAAGAGAAGTGGGTTTGATCCCTGGGTCAGGAGATCCCCTGGAGGAGGGCATGGCAACCCACTCCAGTATTCTTGCCTGGAGAATCCCATGGAGATGGGATCGCAGAGAGTCGGACATGCTTGAACACCTAACCATAGCTCAGCACACTAATCAGTGGAGGAGGCAGGAATGTAAACCTGCACAACAAACCTTATTTTTAATTTTTTGATGTTTATATATAATTTTTATTTTCTTATTTTTAAATGTTTATATGTATTTTATGTTTTTACAGTAGGTCCTTCTTGGTTATCTGTTTTAGATATAACAGCATGTATGGGTCAGTCCCAAACTCGCAGTCTATCCCTCTTCTTGACCTTCCTCCTTCCAATAACCATAAGTTCATTCTCTAAGTCGGTGAGTCTGTGCTATTTTGCAGATAAGTTCATTTGTATCATTTTTTTAGGTTCCACGTTTAAGTGATAGTCATATGATGTTTGTCTTCCTCTGTCTGACTTACTTTGCTTAGTATGATAATCTCCAAGTCCATCCATGTTGTGGCAAATGGCATTATTTCATTCCTTTTAGTGGCTAAGTAATATTCCATTGTCTATATGTACCACATCTTCTTTATCCATTTGTATGTCTATGTACATTTAGGTTGCTTCTATGTCTGCTATTGTAAAGACAAGGCTGCAATGAACATTGGGGTATCAGATCAGTCACTCAGTCGTGTCCGACTCTGTGACCCCATGAATTGCAGCACACCAGGCCTCCCTATCCATCACCAACTCCCGGAGTTCACTCAGACTCACATCCATTGAGTCAGTGATGCCATCCAGCCATCTCATCCTCTGTCGTTCCCTTCTCCTCTTGCCCCCAGCATCAGTCTTTTCCAATGAGTCAATTCTTCGCATGAGCTGGCCAAAGTACTGGAGTTTCAGCTTTAGCATCATTCCTTCCAAAGAAATCCCAGGGCTGATCTTCAGAATGGACTGGTTGGATCTCCTTGCAGTCCAAGGGACTCTCAAGAGTCTTCTCCAACACCACAGTTCAAAATCATCAATTCTTTGGCGCTCAGCCCTCTTCACAGTCCAAGTCTCACATCCATACATGACCACAGGAAAAACCATAGCATTGACTAGACGAACCTTTGTTGGCAAAGTAATGTCTCTGCTTTTGAATATGCTATCTAGGTTGGTCATAACTTTCCTTACATTGGGGTATATGTATCCTTTTTTCTGGATATACACCCAGGAGTGAGATTGCTGGATCATATGGTAGCTTTTAACTTCTTAAGGAACCTCGCCTCCCCGCGGCCGGCGCGCCATTTAAGAGCGACCTCGCCTCCCCGCCGGCCGGCGTGCCATTTAAGAGCGACCTCAAGCAGAAGATATTAAGAAGAGGTGGCAAGAATACACAGAAGAACTGTACAAAAAAGAGCTTCAAGACCCAGATAATCATGATGGTGTGATCACTGACCTAGAGCCAGACATCTTGGAATGTGAAGTCAAATGGGCCTTAGAAAGCATCACTACGAACAAAGCTAGTGGAGGTGATGGAATTCCAGTGGAGCTATTCCAAATCCTGAATGATGATGCTGTGAAAGTGCTACACTCAATATGCCAGCAAATTTGGAAGACTCAGCAGTGGCCACAAGATTGGAAAAGGTCAGTTTTCATCCCAATCCCAAAGAAAGGCAATGCCAAGGAGTGCTCAAACTACCGAACAATTGCACTCATCTCACACGCTAGTAAAGTAATGCTCAAAATTCTCCAAGCCAGGCTTCAGCAATATGTGAACCGTGAACTTCCTGATGTTCAAGCTGGTTTTAGAAAAGGCAGAGGAACCAGAGATCAAATTGCCAACATCTGCTGGATCATCAAAAAAGCAAGAGAGTTCCAGAAAAACATCTATTTCTGCTTTCTTGACTATGCCAAAGCCTTTGACTGTGTGGATCACAATAAACTATGGAAAATTCTGAAAGAGATGGGAATACCAGATCACCTGATCTGCCTCTTGAGAAATCTTTATGCAGGTCAGGAAGCAACAGTTAGAACTGGTCATGGAACAACAGACTGGTTCCAAATAGGAAAAGGAGTACGTCAAGGCTGCATATTGTCACCATGTTTATTTAACTTATATGCAGAGTACATCATGAGAAATGCTGGACTGGAAGAAACAGAAGTTGGAATCAAGATTGCTGGGAGAAATATCAATAACCTCAGATATGCAGATGACACCACCCTTATGGCAGAAAGTGAAGAGGGGCTAAAAAGCCTCTTGATGAAAGTGAAAGTGGAGAGTGAAAAGGTTGGCTTAAAGCTCAACATTCAGAAAACGAAGATCATGGCATCTGGTCCCATCACTGCATGGGAAATAGATGGGGAAACAGTGGAAACAGTGTCAGCCTTTGTTTTTCTGGGCTCCAAAATCACTGCAGATGGTGACTGCAGCCATGAAATTAAAAGACGCTTACTCCTTGGAAGGAAAGTTATGACCAACCTAGATAGCATATTCAAAAGCAGAGACATTACTTTACCAACAAAGGTTCGCCTAGTCAAGGCTATGGTCTTTCCTGTGGTCATGTATGGATGTGAGAGCTGGACTGTGAAGAAGGCTGAGCGCCGAAGAATTGATGCTTTTGAACTGTGGTGTTGGAGAAGACTCTTGAGAGTCCCTTGGACTGCAAGAAGATCCAACCAGTCCATTCTGAAGGAGATCAATCCTGGAATTTCTTTAGAAGGAATGATGCTAAAGCTGAAACTCCGGTATTTTGGCCACCTCATGCGAAGAGTTGACTCATTGGAGAAGACTCTGATGCTGGGAGGGATTGAGGGCAGGAGGAGAAGGGGACGACAGAGGATGAGATGGCTGGATGGCATCACTGACTCGATGGATGCGAGTCTGAGTGACCTCCGGGAGCTGGTGATGGACAGGGAGGCCTGGCGTGCTGCGGTTCATGGGGTCGCAAAGAGTCGGACACGACTGAGCGACTGATCTGATCTGATCTGATCGCCTCCCCGCGGCCGGCGCGCCATTTAAGAGCGACCTCGCCTCCCCGCGGCCGGCTGCGTCGCGCACTAAGAGCGCCCCGCCGGCTGCGTCGCGCACTGAGCACGGCCGAGAGGAGCTACCCCACGACCGAGGAAGGACGGCGGTGAGGGCCAGCGCACTAAGCAGGGCGGAGAAGAGCTACCCCACGACCGAGGTCAGGAAGGGCGGCTGTGAGGAGAGACCCCTCGTCTAAGGTAAGGTGCGATGGCTGTGCTTCCCTGGCCGGGAGCAGCCAGGAGCAGCCGGGATGAGATACCCCACGCCAGAGGTAAGAGAAACCCAAGTAAGACAGTAGGTCTTGAAAGAGGGCATCAGAGGGCAAATACACTAAAACCATTCTCACAGAAAACTAGTCAATCTAATCACACAAGGACCACACCCTTGTCTAACTCAATGAAATTAAGCCATGCCCGGTGGGACAGCCCAGGATGGGCGGGTCATGGTGGAGAGATCGGACAGGGTGTGGTCTGCTGGAGAAGGGAATGGCAAACCACTTCAGTATTCTTGCCTTGAGAACCCCATGAACACTATGAAAAGGCAGAATGATAGGATACTGAAAGAGAAACTCCCCAGGTCAGTAGGGGCCCAATATGCTACTGGAGATCAGTGGAGAAATAACTCCAGAAAGAATGAAGGGATGGAGCCAAAGCAAAAAGAATACCCAGCTGTGGATGTGTCTGGTGATAGAGGCAAAGTCCAATGCTGTAAAGAGCAATATTGCATAGGAACCTGGAATGTCAGGTCGATGAATCAAAGCAAATTGGAAGTGGTCAAACAAGAGATGGCAAGAGTGAATGTCGATATTCTAGGAATTAGTGAACTAAAATGGACTGGAATGGGTGAATTTAACTCAGAGGACCATTATATCTACTACTGCGGGCAGGAATCCCTCAGAAGAAATGGAGTGGCCATCATGGTCAACAAAAGAGTCCGAAATGCTGTACTTGGATGCAATCTCAAAAATGACAGAATGATCTCTGTTCGTATCCAAGGCAAACCATTCAATGTCACAGTAATCCAAGTCTATGCCCCAACCAGTAACGCCGAAGAAGCTGAAGTTGAACCGTTCTATGAAGACCTACAAGACATTTTAGAACTAACACCCAAAAAAGATGTCCTTTTCATTATAGGGGACTGGAATGCAAAAGTAGGAAGTCAAGAAGCACCTGGAGTAACAGGCAAATTTGGCCTTGGAATACGGAATGAAGCAGGGCAAAGACTAACAGAGTTTTGCCAAGAAAATGCACTGGTCATAGCAAATACCCTCTTCCAACAACACAAGAGAAGACTCTATACCTGGACATCACCAGATGGTCAACACTGAAATCAGATCGATTATATTCTTTGTAGCCAAAGATGCACCATCTTTGGCTACAATCAGCAAAAGCAAGACCAGGAGCTGACTGTGGCTCAGACCATGAACTCCTTATTGCCAAATTCAGACTGAAATTGAAGAAAGTAGGGAAAACTACTAGACCATTCAGGTATGACCTAAATCAAATCCCTTATGATTATACAGTGGAAGTGAGAAATAGATTTAAGGGCCTAGATCTGATAGATAGAGTGCCTGATGAACTATGGAATGAGGTTCGTGACATTGTACAGGAGACAGGGATCAAGACCATCCCCATGGAAAAGAAATGCAAAAAAGCAAAATAGCTGTCTGGGGAGGCCTTACAAATAGCTGTGAAAAGAAGAGAAGCGAAAAGCAAAGGAGAAAAGGAAAGATATAAACATCTGAATGCAGAGTTCCAAAGAATAGCAAGAAGAGATAAGAAAGCCTTCTTCAGTGATCAATGCAAAGAAATAGAGGAAAACAACAGAATGGGAAAGACTAGGGATCTCTTCAAGAAAATCAGAGATACCAAAGGAACATTTCATGCAAAAATGGGCACGATAAAGGACAGAGATGGTGTGGACCTAACAGAAGCAGAAGATATTAAGAAGAGGTGGTAAGAATACACAGAAGAACTGTACAAAAAAGAGCTTCAAGACCTGGATAATCATGATGATGTGATCACTGACCTAGAGCCAGACATCTTGGAATGTGAAGTCAAATGGGCCTTAGAAAGCATCACTACGAACAAAGCTAGTGGAGGTGATGGAATTCCAGTGGAACTACTCCAAGTCCTGAATGATGATGCTGTGAAAGTGCTGCACTCAATATGCCAGCAAATTTGGAAAACTCAGCAGTGGCCACAGGACTGGAAAAGGTCAGTTTTCATCCCAATCCCAAAGAAAGGCAATGCCAAGGAGTGCTCAAACTACCGAACAATTGCACTCATCTCACACGCTAGTAAAGTAATGCTCAAAATTCTCCAAGCCAGGCTTCAGCAATATGTGAACCGTGAACTTCCTGATGTTCAAGCTGGTTTTAGAAAAGGCAGAGGAACCAGAGATCAAATTGCCAACATCTGCTGGATCATCAAAAAAGCAAGAGAGTTCCAGAAAAACATCTATTTCTGCTTTCTTGACTATGCCAAAGCCTTTGACTGTGTGGATCACAATAAACTATGGAAAATTCTGAAAGAGATGGGAATACCAGACCACCTGATCTGCCTCTTAAGAAATCTGTATGCAGGTCAGGAAGCAACAGTTAGAACTGGTCATGGAACAACAGACTGGTTCCAAATAGGAAAAGGAGTACGTCAAGGCTGCATATTGTCACCATGTTTATTTAACTTATATGCAGAGTACATCATGAGAAATGCTGGACTGGAAGAAACAGAAGTTGGAATCAAGATTGCTGGGAGAAATATCAATAACCTCAGATATGCAGATGACACCACTCTTATGGCAGAAAGTGAAGAGGGGATAAAAAGCCTCTTGATGAAAGTGAAAGTGGAGAGTGAAAGGGTTGGCTTAAAGCTCAACATTCAGAAAACGAAGATCATGGCATCTGGTCCCATCACTGCATGGGAAATAGATGGGGAAACAGTGGAAACAGTGTCAGCCTTTGTTTTTCTGGGCTCCAAAATCACTGCAGATGGTGACTGCAGCCATGAAATTAAAAGACGCTTACTCCTTGGAAGGAAAGTTATGACCAACCTAGATAGCATATTCAAAAGCAGAGACATTACTTTACCAACAAAGGTTCGCCTAGTCAAGGCTATGGTCTTTCCTGTGGTCATGTATGGATGTGAGAGCTGGACTGTGAGGAAGGCTGAACGCCGAAGAATTGATGCTTTTGAACTGTGGTGTTGGAGAAGACTCTTGAGAGTCCCTTGGACTGCAAGAAGATCCAACCAGTCCATTCTGAAGGAGATCAGTCCTGGAATTTCTTTAGAAGGAATGATGCTGAAGCTGAAACTCCAGTATTTTGGCCACCTCATGCGAAGAGTTGACTCAGTGGAGAAGACTCTGATGCTGGGAGGGATTGAGGGCAGGAGGAGAAGGGGACGACAGAGGATGAGATGGCTGGATGGCATCACTGACTCGATGGATGCGAGTCTGAGTGACCTCCGGGAGCTGGTGATGGACAGGGAGGCCTGGCGTGCTGCGGTTCATGGGGTCGCAAAGAGTCGGACACTACTGAGCGACTGATCTGATCTGATCTGAAGGAACCTCCATAATTTTCTCCATAGTGGTGGTACCAATTTACATTCTCACCAACAGTGTAGGAGGGTTCCCTTTTTTCCAGAATTTGTTTATAGATTTTTTGATAATGGCCATTCTGACTGGCATAAAGTGATATCCCAGTGTACTTCTGATCTGCATTTCTCTAATAGTTGATGTTGAGCATCTTATCATGTGTCTCTTGGCCATCTGTATATCTTTGGAGAAATGTCTATTTATGTCTTCTGCCCATTTTTTGATGTGATTGTTTGTTTTTTGGATATTGAGCCCATGAGCTCTTTATAAAATTTAGAGACGAATCCCTAGTCAGTTGCATCATTTGCCAATGTCTTCTCCCATTCTCTGGGTTGTCTTTTGTTTTGATGACAAACTTTAGTAAACAACTGTATTCACCATACTTTTCCCAGACACCTTCCTGTAACTTGCCTCTACGCTCAGAAGCCCAGATGCCCTTTTCCTTTGATTAGCCTAACGTGGTATGTAAATTTAAGTTCTACCCACCTCTTTGGGTTACTCATCACTGGGTACTCCTGCATGTACCTGTGTGATACACCTTTAATAAACTTCTGTTTGGTTTTCTCTTGGTACTCTGTCTTTTGCCCATATGATTTATAGGGCCCCAACTGGAGAATTTAAGATGCGTAAAGAAAAAAGGTTTTTTTCCTCCCCTACAGCAGCTTCAGCCAATGTCTGGACATGACCGGTGTCGAATGGGTTATCCAGGGATAAACAGCTTTACTTACAATTTATCCTTGGCCTGGACATAGGAGGAGAGCAAGAAAGGAAAGAAGCTATTCAGACAAAATAATTTCAAGATAGGGAAACACAATTTTACTTGAACATTGTTTGAGAGTCAGTTGCATAAGCTAAGGAGGTGATTACGAAGGTTGCCAGCTAATGTTGTGTGCATGCACGTGTTCAGTGATGTCCCACTCTTTGTGGCCCTGTGGACTGTAGCCTGCCAGGTTTCTCTGTCC
The DNA here is from genome assembly GCA_935064755.1 of Tragelaphus eurycerus. Lineage (NCBI taxonomy): Eukaryota > Metazoa > Chordata > Mammalia > Artiodactyla > Bovidae > Tragelaphus > Tragelaphus eurycerus. The sequence continues at coordinate 3,583,481 of CAKXYN010000120.1, read as the reverse complement.
ATGAATTCTCCAGGCAGGAATACTGGAGTGGGTTGCAGCCAGGGGATCTTCCTGACCCAGGGATCAAACCCATGTCTCTTGCATCTTGTGCACTGGCAGGCAGATTCTTCACCACTAATGCCAGCTGGGAGCAAATGAAAATATAGGATACCCAGTTGCATTTGCATTTCAGATACAAACAATAAATCTTTTAGTATGTGTATATTCCTTAAGACAAGCATTTTTCAAATGGGAGTGTTAGATAGATTGCCTGTTAGAGGGTAAAGGAAAAAACATGTATTTTAGTATTGAGCATGTCCCAAATATTACATGGGGCATATTGAAAAAAAAAAAACAACTATTCACCATTTACTTGAAATTCAACTCTTAGCTGTATGTCCTTCATTTTGTCTGGGAGCTCTTTTTATGATATTATCTGCTTAAAGAAAATCTGCTGAAGGACAAATCACCTCTTATTTCATCAAAAAACTAGTCTTTTAAGGTTAGATTGGAATTTGAGATTCCTTTAGTTGAGAGGTGTTTATTTTTAGATGAAGTTATGTTCTGGATCGCGGAGCCAGGAGTCTCAGGATCACCTCTCAACCTCGAGCTCCCTGACTCCCAGGTGAGATCTCCTTCTACTCCATTACTCAGCATCCTTCCAAAAGAGATTCCTTTCTGGTGCTTGTGATTCTGCATTGTTCTTTTGTGTTTCATTGGCCTCCCCTTCTTTCTATCACCTTTCTTACTAAATAGGTCCTCATCACAAAATGGCTTCTCTGTTTTTGTTGATACACAATCTGAGCAGTTAGCAGACTTCTCAAAATATTAAACTTACCTGCCTAGGTCCATATGTCTATGCTTTCAAGATTAAAATAATTAATGTAGAAAATTCAGGAAGCTTAAAACAGTTCTAAGAAGAAAATAAAAATTGCCCATAATTTTCCAAAGTGAGGTACAAAATTATGTATTATTTATTAGTTATATACATAATTATAACCTATATATTTATATCTATTAATTTCATAAAATATACATTATGTATTTTATAATTTAATATTTATTTTAATGTACTTGAGTTTTTAACATTAAATTATAAAATACATTGTATATTCATATATTCGTATCATCTATTACATATATTAAATATTTTGAATATATCATAGCCACATATTTTATAACCTGCTTATATAGACTAACAATATTCATTTGTATTTTTCTTATCAATATTTTCTACAATAGGATACTTATTGGCTGGATAGGATTGTATTACATGAATATGCTGTTTTATTCCATCACTTTCCTATTAAAATTTATTGAGTCTTCCCTCCCCCCATAGCAATTGATGCTCTTAGGAACATTGTTATAGATAAAACTTTGCACACTTAACTGCTTTCTACATTTAAAGGGTAGATGTCAATTACTGAGTTGTAGAGGAAGCTCATTTAAAGGTTATTGATTTACATATACTATTGAAGTAGTCTATAGAAAGATTAGACCTTATCTGCAGTAAGTAGCTGATAGGCAAATTGTGGAAGGACACATTTCCTGCACCTATGGTTCAGATCAGATCAGTCGCTCAGTTGTGTCCGACTCTTCGCGACCCCATGAACCGCAGCACGCCAGGCCTCCCTGTCCATCACCAGCTCCCGGAGGTCACCCAGACTCACACCCATCAAGTCAGTGATGCCATCCAGCCATCTCATCCTCTGTCATCCCCTTCTCCTCCTGCCCTCAATCCCTCCCAGCATCAGAGTCTTCTCCAATGAGTCAACTCTTCGCATGAGGTGGCCAAAATACTGGAGTTTCAGCTTTAGCATCATTCCTTCCAAAGAAATTCCAGGATTGATCTCCTTCAGAATGGACTGGTTGGATCTTCTTGCAGTCCAAGGGACTCTCAAGAGTCTTCTCCAACACCACAGTTCAAAAGCATCAATTCTTCGGCGCTCAGCCTTCTTCACAGTCCAGCTCTCACATCCATACATAACCACAGGAAAGACCATAGCCTTGACTAGGCGAACCTTTGTTGGTAAAGTAATGTCTCTGCTTTTGAATATGCTATCTAGGTTGGTCATAACTCTCCTTCCAAGGAGTAAGCGTCTTTTAATTTCATGGCTGCAGTCACCATCTGCAGTGTTACCGCTAAGTTAAAAATGTCCCTAATAGGTGGTGCTAGTGGTAAAGAGCCCGCCTGACAATGCAGGTAAAAGAGACGTGGGTTCGATCCCTGTGTCGGGAAGATCACCTGGAGGAGGGGAACGGTAACCCACTCCAGTACTCTTGCCTGAAGAATCGCATGAACAGAGGAACCTGGCAGGCTGTGGTCCATAGAGTTGAAAAGAGTGGGACACAGTGGGAGCGGCTTGGCACTCACACAAGAGAAGTAAGACTATGACAGAAGTTATCTGAGTTTGATGCTGGGACTCTGATGTTATCTGAAGTTATCTGACTCTGATGCTGGGAGGGATTGAGGGCAGGAGGAGAAGGGGACGACAGAGGATGAGATGGCTGGATGGCATCACTGACTCGATGGATGAGAGTCTGAGTGACCTCCGGGAGCTGGTGATGGACAGGGAGGCCTGGCGTGCTGCGGTTCATGGGGTCGCAAAGAGTCGGACACGACTGAGCAACTCGATCTGATCTGATCTATCTGAGTTTTGTTTTACTGATAACAAAAGGGGGTTTGAAGAGTTTCCGCATGTTTACGCATGCGTGCGTGTGCCTTGTGTCCTGCTCGGCGACCCCATGGACGGTAGCCCACCAGGCTCCTTTGTCTGTGGGATTCTCCAGGCAAGATTACTGGGGTGGGTTGCCATTTCCTCCTCCAAGGGATCTTCCCCACCCAGGGATCGATCCTGCATCTCCTGTGCCTCCTGCATGGGCAGGCATTCTTCAACACGGGACACCTGGGAAGCCCCTCCACGCATTTACAGGCCACCATTTGTGTTTTCTCTGTAGTGACTTTGGTTTTCTTTTTGCCTGTGTGTGTTATTCTTCCATTGGAATCTTCATTTTGTTTCTTACTAAGTGAAAAATTTTAAGTATATATTAAGATTCTTAATCTTTTTCTTTATTACATGCCATAAATAATTTTTTAATGTATCATTGCCTTTTAAATTTTATTTGTGAATGTTTTTATTATGCAGAAGTTCTTAGTTTATATGTAATTAGTTCTTTCAGTTTTTTCTCATAGTCTTTGAAATTATGCTGAGAAAGACCCTCCCTTATTTGCAAAATATATGTATTTTTCTTCATTTCTTAATGAACGAATTAAGCTATTTGCATTTAACTCTTTAATCCAGGCTAACTTTTTTTGGTATGCAATTTTCTTCTTGATGTTTGCAATCTGGACAGTTTAAACACATTGCAAGAAAAAAAAATCTGTAATGGAAACACAATTTTTCACATATAGTCATTTCTCCCATTTCTGCATAGAAATAGTATATATGCGAAGAATGTGTAAATGTTATGACCCCCAGGGAACTCTCAGGAGCGAGCACTTCTTTAATGTCTCAGTGCTTCAAAGGACCTGCGAACAAAGAAGGTTTTTATTGACCTATTATATTTGCATAATCTTTTCTGATGTCACATAGAAGAAGAGAGAAGACTTGTTATGGCATCTGAAAGCAGATCTAGGACAGAGGCGTGAAAGTTACACAGAGACAGAGCTTGGCTCAAAGTAGGGAAGACAGTGCTGCCTGGAAGTCATTGTTCTGACTGTCCACCCTAAGGCAGTGCCCAGGGTGTCTTTCTTAGGATGCTTTTTGATGCGAGTTTGTGGGCAGGTGCCCCATCCCCCTGAGAATAATATCTCTCAGTCAAACAGCTTAAACCTCATTGTTCTAGTTATTATTTATTTTCCCCAAACTGGTAGGCTTTTAAACCAACCATGTTATTAATACTTTTCTCATGATTTTGGGTGAGGAATTAGGGATAGTTGGCTTGGGATCTCTCAGGAGGTTGCGGCTAGTTGCTGTCTGGGTGTGTTAACCTAAGGCTCTGCAGGGCTGGATGTTCCGGACGGTTCAGTTGCATGGCTGGCAGTGGATGCTGGATGTTGGCCGAGAGCTCAGTGAGGACTGTTGGCCTGAGCTCCTACACGTGGTTCTCAAGCGTAGTAGCCTCAGGGCAGTCAGACTTACATGGCACCTACCTGACAGAGTTCCCGTAGAGCAGGTAGCCCAAGGGAACCAGGTGGATGCTGAGTGGCCTTGGAAGTTCCAAAGTGCCACTTCTGTTATAGTCTGTTGCTTGGAGTAGTCACAAGCCCAGTCACTTTTTCAGAAGAGGAGTATATATTCCACTTCTCATTGCAAGGAGTATGAAAAAATTTGAGGTGATTTTTAAAAACAGCAGGTCTACTGATGCATCCTTCCTATTACCTGCCTCTTCTTCACCCATGGTTTGTTTCGTGGCTTCACTCTGCTTTCTTCCAATGCAGCAACATGGTTGGTGGTAGGAGTTTGCCAGAGGGGGACATCAGATCTCTGCCTGTTTACAGGACATCTCAAGCAAACCATCTGGAGATTTTTTAATTTCACTGTTGTACTGAGTTACTGTCTTTAGATTTGCCAAATATCAAACACTTCCCCACACTCTAATTTCACTCTGTGTTCATTTATTTCTAGATGAACTCTAACTTAGGTAGGGAGAGATGGTGCAAATATGTTACACTGTCCCTGGGCTCCGTTTAAAATTTCTATGCCAGGGTTCTAAGGTTGACCTTGGTTGCTGGCCCATAACTCTCTGGCATGACAGGCTGAATCTGCTACCCCTTCATGAATTTCTGGGATTGACCATCTGTGACCCTGGTTAGTTGAACCTTTGTTCACACCCTGGTTAAGCAGGCTACATGACGCAAAGAATGCTATATAGGACTCCTCCCCTGGGCGGAATGTGCTTTAAAATTCCATGTTTGTTTGATACAAACCTTTTAGAGGCTAGATAGGCTAAAGAGGCCAAAGCCCCATCGTGCAAACTGAGTTACAAATGAATTTATGTAATTCAGAAGCATCGCCATAACCGGGAAGCTGGAGTCAGACAGGCAGCCCCTGCGTTTGTTGTCTGGCTGTGTCTGCAGAGCTGCTGTGTCTGCTTAAATTAGGGCATGTTCATGGTTCCAAAAGGGTGTGAAGGCAGCATCTATTTGTTGGTTTATGTCCCAATAACATTACAATGGCCTAGGGTTTACTTGCATCAACTGCTCCGGGGTGTGGATGGCTTTCTGATTGTCAGCCTTGCTCAGTGAAGCCTGGCAGGGACCATCGCAGTGGGCTGGGAAGGAGCAAGGTTGTGTAACAGCAACTGTAGTGCTGAGCTGTGCTGTATCTTTTAAGGGGATGGCAACCAAGACCACAGGATTTGGTCTAATGAGACAGTGAAAACTCAATGTGGTGAGTTGAATCCCTCTTTTTGACCTACTTTAGAAGCCCTCCTGCAGTTCAAGTTTGGAGGAAAAAAAGAATAAATGGACTGGGCAGAAGTCTGTAGCTATAAAATACACTGTGGATCCAGTTAACCATTTTGAAGGTTCATTTTTTTCTCAATGAAATATACGTTCACCAAATTTGTGACCTAAGCTATGTGATCATCATCTAGGGATCAGACTTTTTAAGCAAGGTCTCTTCTATTTACCTGTTTGCATGCTAATCTGTTTTGTTGTTGTTGTTGTTCTCACATAATATCATAGCTAGTGTCCAGGTTACCCATTGTTATTGTTGAGTCACTAAGTCATATTCGACTCTTTTTGACTCCATGGACTGCAGCATGCCAGGCTTTCCTGTACTTCACCATCTCCTAGAGTTTGCCCAAACTCATGTCCATTGATATGGAGATGCCATCCACCCATCTCGTCCTCTGTTGCCCCCTTCTCCTCCTGCCTTCAATCTTTCCTAGCAGCAGGGTCTTTTCCAAAGAGTTGGCTCTTCTCATTAGATGGTCAAACTATTGGAGCTTCAGCTTCAGCATCAGTCCTTCCAATGAATATTCAGGGTTGATTGTCTTTAGAATTGACTGATTTGATCTCCTTGCTGTCCAAGGTTACCTGTGCTTGGAGATTGTTTTCTGTCCTAAAAAGAAAAGATTCCATTTCTCTGGCATTAGAAACTTTGGCCGAACATCAAGGCCCTTCTCTTGAGGATCTTTCATGTGTTTCCTGATCACAGCTCCCCAACTACCTCCTTGGTTTCAGATCCTGGTCTTGCCTTGTCCGCTGAAGCCTGCCCAGGACTCCTGCCTTTTTCTTCCTCATCTTGACTTCGTAGCCTGTGGCCTCTCAGTGTGTCTCTGTGTCTCAGTGTGACAGCCACAATGTAGCCACTGGACATGGTTCAGCTGTCACATGATATTTGTTTAGCATGAAGACATTTAGGAATACCTTCCCACCAAAGTAATGAAGAGCAGAGTCGAGGTATTTCTCCCTAGAAGTAGGCAACTGAGCAGGATGTGCTTTATAGACTGTTGGGATCTACAGTTCATTAATTCATTCAACACTTATTTACTGAGTGCTTAATATGCACAAGGTGCTGGCATACAGCAAGAAAATTAGACATCATAAAAAGTGCTGTGAAGAAAATTTAAGCAAGATAATATGAGAGCGTGAGCTCTAGGGGTTGAGAAATGTTATAAATCCGGTGGCCAGTAAAGTCATCTCTAAGGAAACAGAGACCCAGATGACAAGACAGACTAGCCAGGCAAAGATCTGGGGGAAGACCATTCAGGCAGATATAGTGTGTAAAGGTCCTAAGGAGGGAAAGAAACTAAGGAGGGCACATGGGCAGAGGTGATGTTAAACCAAGCACAGGAAGAGCTTTAAAGGACAGGGTGAGTTCAGATGGAGTCCTGAATAGTTTTGAAAAGCTGTTGGAGCAATTTAAAGCAAGAAAATGGTAAGCTGATTTTATGTTAGGGCCAAGACTAGAAGCACAGATGCCAGCTAAAAGCCTAGAACCATTTTTCAGGTCAGGGATGATGGAGAAATGTAGGAGGGTATAGTACCCCTGGAGAAGGCAATGGCACCCCACTCCAGTACTATTGCCTGGAAAATCCCATGGACGGGAGAGCCTGGAGGGCTACAGTCAATGGGGTCGCTAAGAGTCGGACACGACTGAGCGACTTCACTTTCACTTTTCACTTTCATGCATTGGAGAAGGAAATGGCAACCCACTCCAGTGTTCTTGCCTGGAGAATCCCAGGGACGCGGGAGCCTGGTGGGCTGCCGTCTATGGGGTCGCACAGAGTCAGACACTACTGACGTGACTTAGCAGCAGCATAGTACCCCTACTAGACAAGATTGGCCAAAGAGTGGCTAGGACTTGATGGATTTATATGGGGAATGAGAGAGGAACAGCAAGGTCAAGGATGACCTCTCAGTTTTCAGCTTGAGTATCTGAATAAGATGGAAAAAATGGATAACTGGAGTCCAGAGGAAAGGCCAGATTTGGGAAGTGTCAGTTTAAACATAGTATCTAAATTCATTGGACAAAATGCAAGTAGTTCTTTAAAGTGTTACAAAGACAGGGGTAAAGGAACAATTTCTTAGCTTAAAAAAGAGATGAAGTGGCCCAATATGCCTATTATATTGAAGAGCCAGAAGAGTAAAAATGGACTTCATCTCAAGTAGAAGGGAGTTATTGGGACTAAACAGATACATAACTCAAACTGAACACCTGAAGAGAATATGGAATGAACTTTATTAAACTGCATGTAAATATATAGCTAAATGCACATACCATATGTATATAACTCATTGCGTTTTCACAAAATAAAAAAACCTATGTTACCAGCACCTAGATCAAGAAACAACATTACTAATACCACAAAAACATACTCAAGCTTTTTACTATAAGAAATGTTGACTTCTGATAGCATAGGTTAATTTTGTTTCCTTCAAAACTTTATGTGAATGGGCTCATGCAGTGTACACTATTTTGTATCTGTTTTTACTCAACACCAGATTTGTGAGATTTATTCATATTGTGATGTTCCTCCACTCTGTGATGAACAGTATACTGTTGAATGGGCTGAAAGATTTCTCTAAGACTGTTCTTAATTATTGTCTATGACATATACCCATCTCTTCGAAAGCTTTTCAGACCTATTTTTGATCTCAATTATAATTTAATTAGTTGAAGAATAGTTTTATTATCCTTCTCTATATATCTTTTTTAAAAAGTATGGTTGATTTTTAATGTGCTGATTTCTGCTGTGCAGCAAAGTAATTCAGTTATACATACATTCTTTTCTATATTTTTTCCATTATGGTTTATCACAGGGTATTGAATATAGTTTTCTGTGCTATAGAGTAGGACTTGCTGTTTATCCATTCATAGTTTGCATCTGCTAACCCCAGCCTCCTACTCCATCCCTACCCAACTCACCGTCTCCCTTGGCAACCACGAGTCTGCTCTTTGTTAATTTGTGTCATATTTTGGATTTCACGTATAAGTGATAGCATATGGAATCTGTGTTTTTCTCTCTGAGTTCACTTAGTGTGATAGTCTCTAGGTCCATCTGTGTTGCTACAAATGGCATTATTTCATTCTTTTTTTTATGGTTGAGTAATATTCAGTTGTATGTATGTATATATGTGTGTGTGTGTATGAATGTATATGTACATATCACATTGTCTACATGTCTTATTATTTAAGTGGATACAGTCCTAGTCCCAGAACCACAGAGGTGTGCCACAGTCCCAGGCTCTGTGGGTTGTTGGTCTCTCCTTAGCAGCCTCTGGGTGGACTGTGTAGTCTTTCACCTGCATGATCACGTCCTTCAGCTCCTGGAATTAGCCATCACACCCAGGTGTGTCCTGGAGTTTCCCCCTTACAAGAGGAGATTTAGTAGGTGTCCAGAAGAGGCCACATGACTTGTTGTCCAGTACTTCTTAGGCACACATGGTAAGACAGGTGTGTACTGCATAGAGGTTGCTTTCTGAATTTAGATGAGATCTGGGAATTGCCTCCAAGATATGTCTAAACCTCCACTGATTAAAATAAGCAGAGAAAAGAGCAAAGAGAGGCACTCCAGGCTTTTCAAACTAAGCTCAACTTCTGCTCCTCTGCTTGCTAGCCAATTGGTATTTTACCACTCATCTGCCTTACTCTAAGGCTACATCTTCAGGGAGAGCAATCTAAGAAATATGTAAATCAAGTCATAAGGGTCGTTTCTCTCTGACTCCCTCTAAGAATTTGGGGCAAGCATTTGAATTCTCTTGCTTTCTTTTACTGGACAGTATATAATTCTTAAGTTTGGCTTTGCAGGGCTATCTAATGATAAATGAGACAGTGTTTCCAAGACTGCAAATGAAAAGGAGATCCTAAACTCTCAGGTATTATTAGTATTGTTGTTGCTAAATTTTATGTTCTTTTTGGAAATTGCCTTTTCCCATTTGCTTCTGTTCTAGTGCACTGGCTTTTCATGACCTTCACATTATCTGTTTGCAGAGTGTGTAGAGCTGATGCTTCGCATTTAACATAGGACTTTTCATCTTCAAAGAACTCTTCAAATAAGCTAATTGAAGAGAAGCTACAGAAGAGTACAAAGTTAGCAAAAAAAAAAAAAACAACAAACCTCTAAACACAGACCTAGAAAGATGATGGTAAAAAGCAAGTCAATCAAAAACACATTTATGAGACTAAATTGAAGGTCTGGAGTAAAGTCTGGGGGTACCGTCTGGCTAGAGGTCAGCTGGGCTTCCTGGGTAGCTCAGCTGGTACAGAATCTGCCTGGAATGCAGGAGACCCTTGTTCAATTCCTGGGTTGGAAAGTTCCCTTGGAGAAGCAATAGGCTACCCACTCCAGTGTTCTTGGACCTCCCAGGTAGGTCAGTGGTAAAGAATCCGCCTGCCAATGTGGGAGACATAGGAGACTGAAGTTCAATCCCTGAGTTGGGAAGATCCCCTGGAGAAGGGCATGGCAACCCACTCCAGTATTCTTGCCTGGAAAATCCCCATGGACAGAGGAGCCTGGCGGGCTACAGTCCATAGAGTCACAAAGAGCTGGACATGACTGAGCGACTGAGCCACTAAACACAGCACAGCGCAGAGGTCAGGAACCAGTGTTCCCTGGGCACGTGTGCCTGTGCTCTCTGTTGCTATTTATCAGTCGGGGTATCCAAACTTCAAAAACTTGCCTGTGCCAGTGATTCTCAATTGCAAGACCAACCCACTGGCATTTTGTCAAGCTCTTGCTACTTGTAGCCATAGTTGTATAAATGTAAGTTCATTTCAAGGTTAGAAGTAGATGAGCGAAGCCTCTTCAAACTCCTCTCCCATGGAAAGCTGGGATTCCATTTGGGTGAGCAGTTAGTCTGGCTTTTGTAATTGAACTTGGACTTTTTCATTTACTGGTTGGATTCTGTTGGCCCCATACATTGGTATTTTCCCAGCTCACAATGGAAGGAAATAGCATGTTTGAATTGGAGAATCCCAAAGATCTACATACTGTGGGGCAAGGTACCTTTATGGCTCTACCCCAGGATCTGACATAATCCCTGGCCTGAGGAATACATTTGCTAGACACTGGTAGTCGAGTGAATAAATGAGTTAATGAATCACTTTGGGAAACTTGGAAATCCCTTGGAAAACTGTTGGATGGCTAATGTGAGAGGCCACCTGAACAGTACCTGCCTGCTCAACTGTCTCTTTTTATGGGTGATTCTTAGGAAATATAACCCATTCTGGAGTCAGGTTTGTTCCTGTGTAACACAGTGGGTATCATGAATAGTATCCATTCAAGTTGCTCATTTCCCTGAAGGTCTGTTTTACACATGCTATTTTTCTCTATCATGAGCTGAGAAGAGGACTTGCTTATGTTCTTAGTCATTTACATCACACCAGCAAATAAAAAGCACCAAACCACATTACACAGCCTAAGTGTGCTGCTGACCCCAAATGAAATATCAGTATTCTATGGAAATCTCATTTCTACCCCAAGCCGTGAGTGCTTCATATGGTGAAAGTAACATTTTATTGTTAATGAAACCTAGACTCTTAATATATGGTAATAGAGGGAAATAGGAAAGATCTTTTATTAAATTAATTTTTATTGGAGTATAGTAGCTCTACAATGTTGGGCTAGTTTCTACCATTACAGCAAAATGAATCAGCCATACGTGTACACATATCCTCTCCCTTTTGGAGTTTCCTTCCTGTTCAGGTCACCCCTGTATAGCACAGGGAAAGACCTTTGAGGCTCTTTCTTATGCCTTTCTTATCTTTGAGGCTCTGTTCTTATCTCTTAAATTTCACCTGACTCTTGGGAATCTCAAGTCCCTATGCTTGCCATCTTCATGTGGCCCTTCCATATTTTTCCACCTCTGTACCATTTTGGCCAAGGGTAGATATTGATTTGCTATTATTCCATAGCAGAGTTGAGACAAGCCCAACAGAAAAAAGGTAGTTTATTTTGTTTGTTTGTTTATTTGAACAATGGGCTTCTCAGGTGGCAGAGTGGTAAAGAACCCGCCTGCCAATTCAGGAGACAGGAGATGCAGGTTTGATCCTTGGGTCAGGAAGATTCCCTGGAGTAGGAAATGGCAACTCACTCCAGTATTCATGCCTGAGAAAACCCATGGATGGAGGAGCCTGGTGGGCTACAGTCCATGGGGTTGCAAAGAGTTGGAGGCAACTGAGCACACACATACAAACAATAAGGCAAGTGTCTACGAGTGTTTCTGGCATCAGACAGACTTAGGTTCACGTCACTGTCAACCAGTTGTTAACAGTCTGACACTGAGCAGGTCACTACCCCTTTGGGTCTCACTTTCTTCATCTCTCTGTGAAATAAGGATGCGTATAATACCCATTTCCTGGGACTAATGTGAGCATCACATGAGAGAATTCTAGGAAAATGTAGCATAGTCTCTGGCACATAGTAAAATGTTCAGTAAATGTTAGATATTATTTTTATAACAAAAATGCTACTACATATCAGGAGATGGCAAAAGAGATCAACAAAGAAAGTAACAGAAATTCACATAGTTGGGTTTCCAAGGGATGGCTTATTTCCTGGGCTTCCAGGATTCGACCTACTCTAACTACTGCTATGCCTTGGTGGGTGGGTCCCCACCTTGGGACATAGTATTGTGGAGCCTGGGCCTAGACCCAAGGGTGTGGAACCAGTGTATGACTGGATTTTCTTCTCACTTCTGCCTAAGACTCTCTTTCCCAGTCATTTCCTCAGTCATTTCCCTGACTGAGAAACTGCCTCTTGCCAGAGCTGACTTACCCGCTGAGGAAAGGCCCCTGCTGATGTGGGGGAAGAAAGGGTGACCTCAGCAGGGAAATAATGGAATAGAGCCAAACAAGCCCAACACACATCCAAAGAGAGAGACATCAATAGCAGCAACAGGGATGTTCCATTATATCTAAAACTTTTCCTCATTATACTGTGACTTTTCCTATTACCTTCAAATGTGTTCTCCCCCACACAATTGAGAGTTATTTTTTGTTTCAGTCTTTTCCTTAAATTCCATCTGGGCAGCATCTTCCCTGGCAGAATAGGTCTTCATCCTCAAGCAGCAATATAAAACCCAGAGACAGGCATTGGTGACTAACAGCAAGGGGGACCTCCATAGCCTGCTGGATAGAGGAGGATGACAGGACACTGCTGAGCGGTCCTGATGGGGAGGCTTCGATGCTCGGGGGCCCTAAAGAAGAGAAAACTTATTTCCCCCTGGTAGAGTAGATCCTGTAAAGATCTCAAGAAATCCTCGTGCCACTGCCCCACTCCAGGAAAGTTCAGGAAGATCACAGGACAGATTTTTTTCTTGGAAATGTGTTGTGTTTTTATGTCAGGGAGGCCAATGGAGATAAGGAATTGAAAAAAATACATCCAAGACCTGTTGAGGGTTGCTCCATACAGTCGGAGCCCATAGAACAGAAGAGTCTTTAGGGAGGCAGGTTTTGTAGAGATTAAGACAGAGACAGGCTTGCAGTGGTTTCACATCCAAGCTGTGCCTCTTAGTAGCCATGAGATCTCTGGCACTTTCCTTAACCTCGCTAAGTTATAGTCTTTAATAGGATGTTAATAATGGCATCTGGGCTTCCCTTGTGGCCCAGCTGGTAAAGAATCCGCCTGCAATGTGGGAGACCTGGGTTCAATCCTTGGGTTTGGAAGATCCCCTGGAGAAGGGAATGGCTACCCATTCCAGTATTCTGGCCTGGAGAATTCCACAGACAGAGAAGCCTTGTGGGTTCATGGGGTCGCAGAGAGTCAGACACAACTGAGTGAGTTTCACTTCACTTCACAATGGCATCTACCTTATAGACACCCACTTTTAGCATAACAATATCTACCTTACAGTAAATATGATTGCGTAGTACTTAATGGTATCTACCTCATAGGTTGATATAGATTAAATAGTATATATAGGGCACTTAGCACCTTATGGGAGAAGGCATGCCCCCTCGACTCTTGCCTGGAGACAGAGGAGCCTGGAGCAGTCCTGGTCGCTGCCCTTTTTCTTTCCATCATTGGAGGGAATGGCAACTCACCGTTTCTTGCTTGAGAATCCAGAAACGGGGAACCTGGTGGGCTCCTGTCTTGGGGTCACACAGAGTCGGCCGCTGCACCTATACTGCTCTTAATATTAGTAATTCCTCTTCATTTTCTGGGACCCAGAGGAGATCCTTGCAGGGAGCAAGAGTATTTTAAAGCTCAGGCAGATGTTGAGAGGCTTAGCAAACAGTTTTAACTTGAAAGTAATAGCTCTAGCTGGGCTTTCCCAGTGGGTCAGAGGTAAAGAACCCTGTTCCTAGTGCAGGAACCATAGGAGATGCAAGTTCCATCTCAGGATTGGGAGGATCCCCTGGACAAGGAAAATGGCAACCCCTGGACAAGTCCAATATTCTGGACTGGGGAATCCCAAGGACAGAGGAGCCTGGTGGGCTACAGTCCGTGGGATAGCAGAGTCGGACCCGACTGAGAGACTAAACAACAAACAAGAGCACTAGCTGGTGGCAGATACTGTCCTCTAAATCCATCTCAATGCTGGTCCCAAGGGCATATGACTCTCTTCCTTTCCAACTTGTCCCCTCTCTGTGTCATCATAGCCTTTAAGTAACTTCATCCCAAAAGTATATGTTAGGGACAAATCTATCACAGGTGGTATAATGGTTAATTTTGTGTCCATTTGACTGGGCGGAGAGGTGTCCAGATAACTGGTAAAATGTGATTTCTGGGGGCTTCTGTGAGGGTGTTTCTAGTGGAGACTAGCATTTGGATCTGCAGACTGAATAAAGAGTATGGCCCTCCTCAGTGCAGGGAACCAGTGCATGACAGGGTTTGATCCATCGAGGGTCTAAATAGAACAAAAATGCAGAAGAAAATCTTTCAGCTTGAGCCAGAAGGTCATCTTCTACTTTCAGACCTTGGTGTTCCTGATTCTTGGGTCTTCCTTTAGATTTGGACCAGGACATATCACTGACCTTCCCTGATATTCTTTGGAGTTAGACTGGGTCTTATATTGGCTCCCCTGGCTCTCAAGCCTTTCAGTTTGGATTGGAACTTCATCCTTGGCTTTCCTTGGCCTCCAACTTGCAGATGGCAGATATTGGGCCTCTGAGCCTCCATAATCACATGAGCAAACCCCTCATAATAAATCTCTCTATATGTATCTCTATATATCCTCTCAGTTCTGTTTTTCCAGAGAAGGCTGACTAATACAAACGGAATAAACAAACTCAAGCAGATCTAGCTGGTTCTGCCTAGGAATAATTTCTTTCATTTGTCCTATTAATGATCCTTATGGGACCAGCATGGCTTAAGCCCTCCTATGGAATCAGGTAGACTGAAAAGAGCTTCTCTAAGGTCAGAGCTCATTGACTGTGTTTGTGACTCTGGGCCTGCCTGCCTGGACCAGTGGAGCTTTCTGTCCCTCCTGATTGGCCTGCTCTTTGTGTTGACTTGTGACCTTAGAAACTTCTCATCCACTCAGTTCTTTGGCTTTGTTTGTCTCTTGGCCTCCCTGCCTTCCCACGGAGTCCAATCCTCTGGTTGTTGTATCGGCCAGAATTCAGTTAGGGAAGCAGGAATCACACCAGATATTTTAAACCATGGTTATTTATCACAAGGAATGAGATACTTCCCAAACCATTGAGAGGCCTGGGGGTAGGGGTTCTAGCCTCGTTCTCCAGGGATAACTCCCAGAACACTTGAACTGCCTCTGAGGGCTCTGCTGAACTACTGATTCCAGAAGACATTGGGGAGACTGCAATTCAGGGATGACACAACTTCCATTTCTGCCACCTCTGCCATTGGTGCATAACTCACAATGATGGAGTCTGCCCTACAAGTGCCTCCTCACCCCTAGGAAGCTGAAGAATGGATGCCACAGCAGCATTGCAGAAGAACTTGACACTTCCATGGCCTTCTTGCCCCAAGGACTTGCTTCTGTTTTTTAAAAATCTCATCCAAATGCATCTAATATGTGGACTCTAATTCCTGCCCAGCACCCTGGTTGCATGGGAGACTGGAAAATGTAGTTTTTAGCTTCTTGCCTTTATAGTATAAAAAAACACACTGAAGGAAGTCCAGACGGCAATTAGCTAACACCCAGATTGGAAGACAGAAGATTCGGGCAGACCAGGGATTTGAGATGAGGTTGCTCATCAGTTGAGGATGTAGAGTAGAATGGTTACCAGGGATACAGAGGTGAGAGAGTCAGTCAACAGAGAGGGAAAAACAGCTTTGGGAAACCGAGTGGCAGAAAATTGTGAGCTTAAGTCAAGAGTACAGTGAAAAGCTGTCACAATTCAAACAAGGGAGATAGTAAAAGATTGGTAGGCAGCAACAGAAATGAAATTGAACACAGACAGCCCCTTTCGGAGTTGTGGGTTTCTAGTGCTTGCCTTGTCCGGAGCTTCAACTTACAAGGCAGCCTAAGGCTGCAGATGGACTCATTGGCTGGAACAGGTCAGGCAAGGAGGCAAAGAGCAAGCAACCATCAATACCAAGACCCAAATCCCACCTGACCCTCAGGACCTCTCTGCCCCTCCTTCCCCCAACCCCCAACTGTCCAGACTAAGTTGGTACCCACAGACATCTCCATCCCTCATACTTTCTGCAGTGCTTTTTCAGGATTCTAACTCTTTTTTAATATCCTATATTGAGGTCTGCATAATTATATAAGAGCAGTGTAGCTGTGTTTTGAGTGTACTGGGAGAAAGTACTAAAAGCAAGATTATATGTGAGCCTGACTCTGTGATAACACTCCCTTATTAATATTAAATACTTCCTTATCAATAAAAACAAAACACTAAGCCCCTTTAAGAAGCATAATTATGTAAACATTTCCAAAGTATTGGAAATAATTTATACCAACAGCAAAATAATTTATACCAAAAGCATTATGATGAAAGCAGGGGAGAAGAAAAGGAATTCAAATATAGAGGCACACATATACACATATGTAAGTACACGTGCACACACATACATACATGCACATATGCACAGAAATCATGATAAACTAAGACAAAGAAGAATAACCACAAAACCAAAAATCCTATAACATGAATTCTTAGGACTTAAAAGGTAAAAGTAGTAAGTGGTCCTCACAAGCTAAAAATTACTTCCTTGGCACAATAGGATCTTTTGTGAAAGGAGTTTTTCAGCAAACACATTTTGACAATTGACACCCCATGAGTACCATTTGTGAAAAACATTTTTTTTTTAACTGTAATTTGATGAAGCAGGAAGTGGAAATCGATAGGACGCTGCCAAATGTGTTCTTTGCCGATGCTCTGTCTTTCTCTCCTTTGCTCCTGTTCTGTAGTAGATAAGAGATTGGAGGAGCCCAGAACACATATAGATTTTTTTCAAAACACAACAAAGGAAGCCACAGAACACTTTTAACTCCAGAACTGTTTTCAGCACCATGTTGCAGATTTGCTGGGTAGTAGAGCAGGCCGATTGCAAGCTCACAGGTGTGTTGGGAGTTTATATGATACCTCAGAACTTTAGAGAGAACCTTCCTCACTGTAGCACTCATCTCTGCCTCTCAGCACTGTTGGTTTCCATGACAACCAGGCCAGTGTCTAGTTCAGTTTTGCGAATACTTCCCAAAGCCCATTAGGCCTAAAATCTTCTGTATAGCCTCTCAAATCTGTCTTATTTTATCCAACTTTCCTACGGCATCCACTTCCTTTAATCTTCCTCAACTTGTGAGAAATGCAAGATTCTATAGCAGCAAATTTACTTAAAGCCACACAGAGACAGATATTAGAGTAAACCAAGGAAAAAGAGCTCAAGTGGTGCCCAGGTTCCCTTCATGTTGGCTGCCTGATCACTGCTCAGTTTCTCCTTTTGTTTTAGACTCTGGGATAATGGTCATGTGCATATTTGCTTGGCTCTTCCAAGCAGATTTGCTCCAAGTGGATAAAATGAAAGTGATGGTGTAACATAGTAGCAGAAACACAATTCTAGGAGTAAAGACCTCAGTGCTGACCTTGAGCTTCTGTCTCAGTGACCTTGAACTACTCTAAAAGGACAATGGGTTATAGGATCTGGAGGAACTTCCTGGTTTTACTGTTCTATGACCTAGTATGAGCGGGTCTAGTCTCTCTGCCTTCAAATAAATTGGTGTTTCCCTAATCAAGTATTCTTCCTGCAGGCTGGTCATTAAACAGACCAGTGCTAATCTCGACTCAAGAATAAGACAGAAAAACCAATTGGTTACTGTTTAGAGTATCAGAAATTCCCATTTTGTTCCACATTTCACAGAGCAGAAATGGAACTTTTAGGAACATCTCTAAAAATACAATATTTCTCTTTCATTAAAGTCAGTACTCAGATACATGCTGGCATTTACCTGACAGATTCATCACTGATTTAAATGTTTCAAAATCATGCTACATTAACTAAACTCTTCATGAAAAACCTCTACCAGAAAACATTCTGTAAAACAAAGCAATGTTAAAGGAGTTATTGGAGTTAAAGGAGTAATTGGTCCAATGTAAAGATATGTTTATTTCTTTTGCAATTCTGCTCATCGCCAGACAAGTCAAACATTCTACTTATATTCAGCCACCCACCAAACTCAACACAAAGGCTTATCTAGCAAATGAACCCATTGAGGGTCATTTACATGAGACCCTCATTTATAAATGACACTGGTCATTTCTATATGAAGCAGTGCCCGTTTGTCAGAGCACTTTATGAGATCATTTTCTTACTATCATGTCAGATACTTAATTTCTTTTTATAAAAACTCCATATGAGAGAGAGTTTCACAGTAGGCCTGATAGAGATTATACTTGAGGGGTCTGCAGGAAGGAGTGCTATGGTGAGAGAAATTACAGCCTTGAGGATGCTGAGTGCTTGGTAGGGTACGAGGAGATCTTACTGAATGCTTTTTGGACCAACTATAATTATGGAAGTCCTGCTCTTTGTTTCCTTTGGAGATAATTGACTTGATTTTTTTTTTTTTTTAATTTTGTGATTTCTGACTTCCTGGTTTTAGTATATTGTATCAGAGGAGATATTATGAGACCAGGCAAATCATTCATGTTTTTTAAAATCTTCTAACTATGGGTGCTTGCAGGATATTGTCTTGGGAAGTCCTGGACCAGTCCTTTTTTCTAAATCTAAGCAAATCACACCTGTCGATAGAGTTAATTTGATTGGATTAAAATTTGAGTCCCATGCCACCTTGGATGTGCCATGTTCAGATGGTTCTGTGAAGTGTTACATTTCATCATGGAAATGTTAGGTCATTGAAAGGGAATAAAGGTCAGTAGATATGGAAAAAGTCTGGCCTTTGGAATCTTGGTGATAAATGGACATCTTTTCATTTTCTTAAGGTTACCTGTATTGCCTGAGAAGGAGAGGTATTTTTGTATGGGAGATTAAGGATTTGGCTGAATGCTTTGCTTTTTGACTGAGCTGAGTCCTAACAATAGCCATTTGATTACAGTTACCTTAGTTTCTGTCAGCTTAACATAAAAACACAGTCACACGCTCTCTCACACACACACACCTAAAAATACAAAGCCTGCAGAGCATTGTTCCAAAGTAAAATGAGATCTTTAAAAATAAGCTGAAGGCTCAGTAATTAATCAGTTTTCAAACAACTGTGTTAATCCAGGAAAGAAGCCTTTTCATCCCGAATGTTCCCAAAGGACTTGGGATGTTCACCATTCTGTCGCCATCTTGCAGACCTTTGCCTTGGAAGATGCTTTCACAGCATTACTCAACCAATTTGGAGAAAATTCAGAAAGAGGCTTATACATCAAAGTACAGGAAAGCCAACTTAAGCTTGAGAATAAATACCCGAATCTCTTATCTTTTCATATTAGTTATTTGTTCTAATCCTTGCAAAGCAACTTCTAATAGGGCAGGGAGGGGCTGGGAGATGAGGAAGGAGGGAAAATCATCAGGTTTGCATATCTAATTGAAAACAAACAAAAATGAGAATTCCAACATTCTTAAAATGTGAATTGGAGTGTGAGGGTAGGGAGATGGAGAAGGGAAGCGTGTCCAAAATCTTTATAGTCATATAAAAACATATCCCCCAGTGAGAATAATTTATCTCAAAGATTTACTATAATTTAACTGGTAGGTTCTGATTACCATCAGGGAGAAATAGAAATTAAATCCTTGTCATTACACCCTCAAGTTCATGAACTAAAGGAACAAATATTAATAATATCTACTACATAAGTTCGGGTTTCTTTTTTGGTACAGATTAAAAGTGGTAACTATACGTAAAATGTTTAGGATAGTACCTGGCATGTTGTAAGTCTTGTGTTGTTGTTCAGTTGCTGAGTTGCTCATCAGGCACTGGAAAAGTCTTGTGTAAGAGTCTGCTATTATGATGGTTATATCCAGGAATAATGATAAGTAACATTTAACAATCCCTTAATACAGGGCTTCTTAGCTGCGGCACTGCTGACATTTTCAGATGGATAATTCTTTCTTGTGGGGGCTTGTCAGGTGCAGGGCAGCATATTTAGCAGCAGTCCTGGCTTCTGCCCATTGGATGTCCGTAATCCCCTCTACCCCCCATGCCGTTGTAACAACCAGAGAAGTCTCCAAACCTCCAGATGTCCCTAGAGGAGCAAAGTCGGACTCATTTTGGAAATACGACCTCCATTTATCTCTGGCACTAAACCCAATGCCTTATTTATGTTATGCATTTAATAGGTACTATTTTCATTCCCATTTGATAGCTGCAGTAACAGAGGTGTTTAAAGGTTAGGTGATTGGCCAGAGTCACGTAACTGAAAATACTAACGTCAGGATTTGAACTTTACAGTCTGACATTAGCCATTATATTATAATGTGTGTGAAGGTTTTAGCAGAACAAACTACAATAATTATTTAT
Organism: Tragelaphus eurycerus; assembly: GCA_935064755.1. Lineage (NCBI taxonomy): Eukaryota > Metazoa > Chordata > Mammalia > Artiodactyla > Bovidae > Tragelaphus > Tragelaphus eurycerus. The sequence continues at coordinate 3,563,179 of CAKXYN010000120.1, read as the reverse complement.
TATTATTTTCACAATAGCTTCTTGTCATTTGGGATGTTGGTGACATGGTTAATGTCTAGGAACAAAGAATACTTTTCATGTCCTGCCTCTTGTTACCATGAGATTCAACTAAAATACTGGTAAAATAGTGATATGGATATGTTAGAGTTCCTTGAGTTTTCTTTTTATTTCAGCTGTCAAAATAATGTCCTTTCATCACAATTAAACAAATACTGATACTGATTGAGCATCTAAAGATATGAGACCCTGTGCTACAAATATCTTTTAAAGACTGAGAAAGACTAGTTCTCCTGGGAGAGTTTTTCTTCCCCCCATTTTTGTAACAAGGGAGCCTGCATGCTATGGTAGTGGACCTGAGCCTCCTGGGAGCACTGTCCCAGGCCAGGAAATTTAAACCTTGGGATATCAGAGAGACTGTGTTCTCCCTATTATGAAGATGCAGGTGCGAGGTAGAAACTTTGGGAGTTAGTAGTGTTAAGGCCATCTGCGGTGACAGATACCCTGATGCTCAGAGAGGAGCAAGGGTGAGAGACAGAATCTTGGAAGTCTTGAAATCCTTGTCTTCTGTTGTTTCTGAGACTGAGCTATACTTCTGAGCCTTATGTAGCTCGACTGTTCAGTCCATTCTCAGATACCTGTGCCAGTGAGCTTGTTTGGGCTGCTAGCCCAAAGTAGCCTGTTCTTTGCAACCAAGAGACTCTTAATTAATATTGCACCTATGGTCAAGACATTTACAAGGCTTAAAGGTATTTGGTGGCACAGATCATGGAGGTCTCTGCATGTCTACTACATTCAGGATCTTTTGTGGAGATTAGATAACTCTTGAAGTGTTATGAAGGCTGGATTGTGAGCTAACAGATACCTTTGGGTAAGAGGCCTGGAGGGAGCTACTGCAGAAATTCAGGGAGAAGGAATTGGACTCTCAGAGTACAGATAAAGTTGAAAAGAATGGAGATAAATTGGATAAGATGGATAAGAATCTCAAAGTATATAGTATGATATAGAAATCAAAGAGTTGATGTTGATAGCTGTGTTCCTTTGAGAACTTGGGGTAACTTATGTAAGTAAGGAGATTTTATTATCCCTGGGTAGACAGAGAGTCACAACAGAGATGAGCAATGTATTTATTCACTCAACAAATGTTTACTAAGAGCTTACCACATGGATAGTGGATGCTTTCCTAAGTGCTTGAAAGGATCAGAGGGCCACAAAGACAAAAATCTATGTCTCCTGGACCTTCCAAGACAGTTGGACAATATATGCAGACTTGAAAGTGTTAGGGAATGAAGTCAGAAGAAATTTGCAGTTTAAAATCAGAGAGGGCCCTCTGAAAAGATAATGTGTTTGTCTCAGAGATACATTTTAAACCAAGACTTAAACAGACATCAGGAAACCTCTGTCCCCAGCAGAGAATTTACAGTTTTCTCACAATTTTGCCTCTCTCTAAACATAGCAAAAGCCACCCACTTTTATGTTTAGAAGAGAGAGATGCATGATGGGTATGTACGGGATGGGTACCTCACTACTGCAGTCTTTGGTCTTTGCCTTGGAAATTCTCTGTCCTCTTCCTGCAGCTTCCCGCCAACTGTCATAACCACAGAAGAGATCTCTCTTTATCATCTCTCCTGGAACATAGGACTGCTCTCAGGTTTAGAGTCAGTAGGTATAAACAACCACAGTTGCATAGATCCCACATAACTAGCAGGAGAAAGGGGAAAGGCATAAGACGATGCTGCAACCCAGGCTGTCACCCAGTATCCTGGTTTAATACATTATAAACTGCAGGCAGGAGCTCAGATATTGCTGTAGAACAGCACTGCCCCCAACAGGACTGTCTGCCATGATGGAAATGTTTTTATCTGTGCAGTACAATACTGAAGCCACCATTCACAAGCCATTAAGAACTTAAAATATGACCAGAGTGACAAAGAAATTATACCTTAATTTAATTTAAATAGCCATGAGTGGCTAATGACTACTGGATTGACCTGCATCCTGGGCCCTTGATTTTTACATGAAGAACCCAGGATATCCTCAGAATCCTAACTAAATCCACTGTAATATCATTAGCTATTCATTTCAAACTGAAAACGTCTAGAAACTGAATTGTACTTTTAGGCAACTAGAAGCATCCTTCAGGAGACGTAGGCTCCACGGTTATCCTTGTGGATTGAGTGTGCAGAGTGGATACTCTAATCTTTTGGATTGAGTGTCCAAAAGAGCAATTGAGCACCTCCCCTCCGTCCCCCAGTTTATGCAGCTGCTAGAAAAGGGGAATGCTTAGCAGTTTCACTAACAGCAAAACTGTGCTCTTTCCAGAGCCCATTCCAAGGAACAAATACGTACATTCTTGGTTCCACTTCCGGTGAGGCCCCTTCTGGGAGTTCCCATCTGGAGAGTCACCAAGTGTGAGGGATATATGTGGTGGCTGAAAAGCAGGGTCTGTTTTTCTCTCCTCCTGTTAAGCTGCCAAAAGCATCTCCCTAGCTTACAATAGATTTCCCTGCCTCCTTTCCTCTCTCCTCTTCCCCCAGGAGAGATAATTGGACTGTGTGATTTCCATTAAATGTAATGTACCACATGCAGATGAACACAATAGCAAAATGCATTAAGATAGAATCTCTTGGAAAAAAACGGTCTGGGTGTTTTTCCATTTGTTAAAATTAGCTACCAAATTATTTTTATGTTTGCACAATTAAATGCAAAGCTTTCATTTACTCTTTTTAAAGCTTATTTGCATTCCATACTCTCAAGAATGAAGATCTTGTTTTTATAAGAAAAACATCACAATTATTTTCTGTTGTTGTTCTGCCATATATGTGTATATGTAATATGTATGTGTGTATATATATTTGAAAAGAAGATATACATATTCACATACTCACGAACAGACCACATAGTGGTGCTCTAAACCTGCCAGAATCACACAGAAGAGCGTTGCTCTTGTTAGGTGAAAATGCAGTGAGCCCGACTGCAGTTAGAATTCTCTCTGAAATGGACTACTGATAAGTTTCCTTTAAAAATATGTCTTCCAGCATTCATCATTTGGCAAGATAGATCCTTTGTACACACTCTGAAGTGATGAGCTGAACAAACAGCACTAAGGGAGAAAAGGCCGTTTGAGAAAGCCCTGTCTCATCCATAAACCTGAAATAACCATTTCTTTTTCCTTCCATAATTATCATATTATTAGGTTTTAATTAAGTTCATGCCACAGCTCAGTGGCTAGGTTAGGAATCACATGCTCTGGACAAAAGGCAAAATGAGTTCAACAGTATCTATTTCAGGCACCTATTTAATCAGCCTCCTTGTCCCATCCCCAAACTCTCTTGGCTGACAGTTGAATTTGGTCAGCTTTGAAACAGTTTAGAAGGTCAAGGTCACAGTATTCTCACACACAACATATGCTATCAGGAACTCAACAATTGACTTTATCCTTTGAAGATGCTTGGGTTTTAGCAATGAGATGAAGGAAACATGAACAATGGATTCTGCAACCTAGCACATGTGTAATAAAAGTGCAGTATGATAAAAAACTCTGGTTGGTTGGTTGGTTTTTAGCCAGATTGGATTGTGCTGAATTGAATTGTATGTTCAAAGCCAAGTGTCTTTTCTTTCATGACTGGCCTTAGTTATGACACTACATCCCTGTGGGGCACTAAAATTCACATGTAATTTAATTTTGTTTAGAATTGTGGGAATGACTGATTGGGGATAACCAGAGTAAACACTCTTTTCTTTCTTCTGGTGATTCAGGAAATGTGTGGAAATTGGACTTCAGTAGTCTTTTAGAAAAGGTTTTGCCTTTTATTTGGGTTATTTACGAATAAGCTGGTTCACGTATCAGTTGTCTATCCTCATGATGATGCTGTGTAATAGATAACAAAACCCAGTGGCTTAAACAGTAAGAACTTCTTTATCTCATGAATATGGAGGTCTGCTGGGTGGGTCTTCCGGTTTCAGGTAGGTTTAACTGATCTCTGTCAGGCTTCTTACTGTGACTGTAGTTAGATGCATATCTGCTGGGGGCAAACTGGTCTAGGAGGAGATGGCTGAGTTCTTTTCCATGTGGTCCCACATCCTCTAGTAGGCTGGTTCAGGCTTGTTTCTCTTGGCAGGAGCTGGGTTCCTAGAGAGGGAGAGAGCTGAAGCATCCCGGGTCCCTTGAGGCCAAGTTCAGAGCTTGCACCGTCACTTCTGCCACATTCCATTCTCCAGAGCAAGTCACAAGCCAGCCCAGATTCAAGGGATAAGAACACAGACCTCACCTCTTGATGGAAGGAGAATCAGGGCCAATCAATCAGGAGAATATTTTGTGATGAATCTACCACAATCTATATGCTTTTACAAAGGTAGTAGAGAGAATTGAACTCTAAAAATATTTCGGTACCAAGCTTGTGAGAAGTCTAACTTAGTTTGTGATTTAGACCCTGCCCACTGCCATCAGAGCATGTGAGATACTTAAGAAAAAAAATGAGTAAAGAAAAAAATAACGAAACTTGACATGTTCATGGACATTGATCAATATTGCACTAGAACAATGTTTCTCCATATCTATTGTAATCATACCAGCAACAGGCTAGCTCAGAACTCCAGTGAAACCAGTCCAGTGTTGTCCATTGAAGATAAGAATCTACATGATCAGTTAAAGCCAGTAGTCATAATACTGGCTATTTTTTGTTACTTGGACTAAACAGAAACAGAAAACCATTAAGCTAGAATATTTGCAATGAGGTCCTTCCTGGAGAAATTGTTAGAAAATCCTCTTGCATCAAGCTTTATGTAACCCAGAGATTCACATCATAACCCTCATTAGCCTGCATGGCAGGTGTTAGTCCTGTTTGCCAGTGGATAGAGTTCATTATTATATTCATTTCCCTTCTGTTCTGAACATAAAACTATTCAAATTCCAATACAGGGAAAAAAAAACCCCAAACAGCCAGCCATAATTTCTCTAGCAAATCTTTGTTCTTGTTATTAGATCACATTTCTTCATGTACAAGTTGCTCAAAGTTGGTGGGTGTATGTGTGAACTTCTGCTTTTTTGCTGTAATTATCAGTCAGTTCAGTTAGTCAGTTCAGTCACTCAGTCCTGTCTGACTCTTTGCAACCCCATGGACTGCAGCACACCAGGCCTCCCTGTCCATCACCAACTCCTGGAGTTTACTCAAACTCATGTCCATTGAGTCGGTGATGCCATCCAACCATCTGATCCTCTGTTGTCCCCCTCTCCTCCCGCCTTCAATCTTTCCCAGCATCAGGGTCTTTTCCAATGAGTCAGTTCTTCATATCAGGTGGCCAAATATTGGAGTTTCAGCATCAGTCCTTCCAATGAATATTCAGGACTATTTCCTTTAGGATGGACTGGTTGGATCTCCTTGCAGTCCAAGGGACTCTCAAGAGTCTTCTCCAACACCACAGTTCAAAAGCATCAATTTTTTGGTGCTCAGCTTTCTTTATACTCCAATTCTCACATCCATACATGACTACTAGAAAAACCATAGCTTTGATTAGATGAACCTTTGTTGGCAAAGTAATGTCTCTATTTAATATGCTGTCTAGGTTGGTCATAGCTTTTCTTCCAAGGAGCAAACATCTTTTAATTTCATGGCTGCAGTTACTATCTGCAATGATTTTGAAGCCCAGAGAAATAAAGTTTGTCACTGTTTCCATTGTTTCCCCATCTGTTTGCCATGAAGTGATGGGACCAGATGCCATGATCTTCGTTTTCTGAATGTTGATTTTTAAGCCAACTTTTTCACTCTCCTCTTTCACTTTCATCAAGAGGCTCTTTAGTTCTTCTTCGCTTTCTGCCATAAGAGTGGTGTCATCTGCATATCTGAGGTTTCTCCCGGCAATCTTGAATCCAGCTTGTGCTTCATTCAGCCCAGCATTTCTCATGATGTACTCTGCATATAAGTTAAATAAGCAGGGTGACAATATACAGCCTTGGCATACTCCTTTTCCTGTTTGGAACCAGTCTGTTGTTCCATGTCCAGTTCTAACTGTTGCTTCTGACCTGCATACAGATTTTTCAGGAGGCATCTCAGGTGGTCTGGTATTCCCATCTCTTGAAGAATTTTCCACAGTTTCTTGTGATCCACACAGTCAAAGTCTTTGGCATAGTTAATAACGCAGAAGTAGATGTTTTTCTGGAACTCTCATGCTTTTTCCATGATCCAACGGATGTTGGCAATTTGATCTCTGGTTCCTTTGCCTTTTCTAAGTCTAGCTCAAACATCTGGAAGTTCACGTTCATATACTGTTGAAGCCTGGCTTGGAGAGTTTTGAGCATTACTCTGTTAGCCTGTGAGGTGAGTGCAATTGTGTGGTACTTTGAACATTCTTTGGCATTACCCTTCTTTGGGATTGGAATGAAAACTGACCTTTTCCAGTCCTGTGGCCACTGCTTAGTTTTCCAAATTTGCTGGCATATTGAGTGCAGTACTTTCACACCATCATTGTTTAGGATTTGAAGTAGTTCAACTGGATTTCCATCACCTCCACTAGCTTTATTCATAGTGATGCTTCCTAAGGCCCACTTGACTTTGCATTCCAGGATGTGTGGCTCTAGGTCAGTGATCACACCATCGTGAGTATCTGGGTCATGAAGATCTTTTTTGTATAGTTCTTCTGTGTATTCTTCCCACCTCTTCTTAATATCTTCTTCTTCTGTTAAGTCCATACCATTTCCGTCTTTTATTGTACTCATCTTTGCATGAAATGTTCCCTTGGTATCTTTGATTTTCTTGAAGAGCTCTCTAGTCTTTCCCATTCTATTGTTTTTGTCTATTTTTTTGAATTGTTCACTGAGGAAGGCTTTCTTATCTCTCCTTGCTATTCTTTGGAACTCTGCATTCAGATGAGTATATCTTTCCTTTTCTCCTTTGCCTTTTGCTTCTCTTCTTTTCACACTACACATGGACATCACCAGATGGTCAGTACCTAAATCAGATTGATTATATTCTTTGCAGCCAAAGATGGAGATACTCTATAAACAGTCAGCAAAAACAAGACCCAGATCTGACTGTGGCTCAGATCATGAACTCCTTATTGCTAAATTCAGACTTAAACTTAAGAAAGTAGGGAAAACCACTAGACCATTCAGGTACAACCTAAATCAAATCCCAGTGGAAGTTGAGAAATAGATTCAAGGGATTAGATCTGATAGACAGAGTGCCTGAAGAACTGTGGATGAAGGTTCATGACATTGTGTAGGAGGCAGTGATCAAGACAGCCCCCAAGAAAAAGAAATGCAAAAAGGCAAAATGGTTGTTTGAGGAGGCCTTACAAATAGTATCTCCTAGAACTTGCTCAAACTCATGTCCATTGAGTCAGTGATGCTATCCAACCATCTATCCCATGTCACCCTCTTCTCCTCTTGCCCTCAATCTTTCCCAGCATCAGGGTCTTTTCCGATGAGTCAGCTCTTCACATCAAACAGCCAAAGTACTGGAGCTTCACTTTCAGCATCAGTCCTTCCAATGAATATTCAGGATTTATTTCCTTTAGGATTGTCTGGTTTGATCACCTTTCAGTCCAAGGGACTCTCAAGAGTCTTCTCTAACACCACAGTTCGAAAGCATCAGTTCTTTGGCACTTAGCCTTCTTTACGGTCCAGGTCTCATACATAGGTAATGACTACTGGAAAAACCATGACTTCGACTTTACAAACCTTTGTCGGCAAAGTGATGTTTCTGCTTTTTAAAATGCTGGCTAGGTTTGTCATAGCTTTCTTCCAAGGAGCAAGTGTCTTTTAATTTTGTGGCTGCAGTCACTGTCCAGTGATTTTGGAGTCTAAAAAAAATAAAATCTGTCACTGCTTCTACTTTTTCCTTTTCTATTTGCCATGAAGTGATGGGACCAGATGACATGATCTTAGTTTTTTGTATGTTGAGTTTTAAGCCAGCTTTTTCACTCTCTTCTTTACCCTCATCAAGAGGCTCTTTAGTTCCTCTTCACTTTCTGCCATTAGAGAGGTATCATCTGCATATCTGAGGTTGTTGATATTTCTCCTGGCAATCTTGATTCCAGCTTGTAATTCATCCAGCTCTTCCAGCTTGTGATTCATCCAGCCAGGCATTTCACATGATGTACTCTGCATATAAGTTAAATAGCATGATAATATACTACCTTGATGTACTCCTTTCCCAATTTTGAACCCAGTCTGTTGTTCGATATAAGGTTATGTTACTTCTTGACCTGCATACAGGTGTCTCAGGACACAGGTAAGATGTTCTGGTATTCCCATCTCTTTAAAAATTTTTGGAGATATAGAAATGTACAATTAAGATCAGATAACTCTCCCAATGTTATTTATCAAGTCATCTAGACTGTATTGGGTAACTGAATCTATATTATTTAAAATTGTTATACAATGTATCAGGTATACAAACAGAAAGCCAATTCTGTTTAATATCCAAGAAAACTTGGGGTGATGTTGTGACTTCTTTAATGTGTATTTTGGCAGTGAGTGTGGTATAGATTCTCAGCGTATGCATGCACATACACACACACATGTCCGTGCATTCACATATGCAATTACACCGCAGTAATTGGTATACTGCTTACTTCCCTATCAACAAAAAAGTTAAGTGAAACTATATTTTTTACACACTGTCAGCCTCTTCAGTATCTTTGTTTTCTCTGGCAGCAAACTGTATTTTTCTTCAGATGAGTTATGTTCCTTTTGCTGTTTTTACCTTCCAGAGCTTAGAGGATTGACAAAGGTTGCTTATGTACATGCTCTGTGCTGTGTGCTCAGTCGTGTCTGACTCTTTGTGACCCCATGGACTGTAGCCCACCAGGCTTCTCTGTCCATGGAATTTTCCAGGCAGGAATACTGGAGTGGGATGCCACAGCCTATTCCAGGGGATCTTCCTGACCCAGGGATCAACACTGCATCTCTTGCATTGGCAGGTGAATTCTTTACTGCTGTGCCTCCTGGGAAGCCCCCATACTACACTTGATCTTTGTCAAAAGGCCAAGAAGTGATATGTATATATGTATATGCTATAAAATTTCAAAGTCTGTTTCCAGACATATGAACATTGAAGGAGTTTGGTAATTAATTTGGTTTGGCATCTTTTTAAGCAAAACTGGTCTCCTGTGAGATGACCTTGCTCAGTTTTCCTCATAGGTTCAATTCAGTGAGGAGTTTCTTTTAGTGAATGATACTTTTTCTCAATTCTAAGGAAGGCTCTTGTTTCTGGATCTCCTCTGTGGTTTCACTTAGGCCAGGCTGGATGGCCCACCATGCCAAGTTGAATTTTCTGGAACAGAATTTGCTCAATGAGCTGTCATCTCTCCAAAATTTTGGATGTGTTTTCAAAATAGCAAATGTGTATTTTGGGAGCCAATTTTTCAAAGGTCAAAACATTGCATTTTCAAAATCTGGACTAGATTTTTATTTCTACACACTTGTTCTGGCACTTTTAGTTATCTGTATGGGTAGGCAAAGAGCTTAGCCATTTCTCATTAAATTGTGTATATATAGGTATATTTGTGTGTATATACACATATATATGTATATATGCCAAGGTATGTCTAGAATTTAGTACATAAATGTTTTAGAAGGAAAAATACCAACCAGAATGTGCAATAGCCAATTTTTGTTTACAGTTGGAATGTAACTAGCCTCTTCTAGTGAGAAATCGTTGGTACACATAGCTTGGTGGAGTAGGAACTGGGGTGATTGTCTATGAACTGCTGCTGGATAGACTGTGTATCATGCCAAGTTTGGTTTTCTTCAACAATCAAAATGTAGTTGCTCTATTGTACTGTAAGCTACTTTAACTTTCCTACACTAAGATCTATTAAAAAAGTGATTACATCAACATGCATCATTTGGTACAGCAGAAATGAAGCTACTGTATTAGAACATTTTCTTACAATCAATGTTTCTCAATTTGCCTCGACATTTACTTTCAATAAGTAACTAGCTTTACCTTGGCATTTATCTAGCAAGAGCGAACTATTATCTTATGACAGTGTTCCAACCCAATGACATTCTTGCTCATATGGATATTTTGAAAAATATATGCAGTAATGAGAAGCACATTAGGAAGAGACAAATAAATGAAGTAGCTAGGAAGGTAAATGATAAGTATTATTAAGATTCATATTCAGTAAGATAAAAACAAAGTAAAAACATGAAATATATTTTGAAATTTACACTGATAACTTTGCCCAAATGGCCCCTAACATCTCTTCTTTAGGTTAAATATTTTCTTGTAGCTCTCCTTCCTTCTATATTTCTATTTTCTCCCAACAATGAGAGCTGTGGAAGTTTTGATGAAAATCCTTAAACATTTTATGATGAAATTCTGAAAATTGATGCTTCATTTTATAATAGGTATGTCGTGCTTGAGTATATACACATATAACTAGTCTTGGGGAAAGGAACAAAAGTTAGCTTGTTTCAAATGATCTGTAATAGCTTCCAGGGTCAGTCAACTGAAAAGAATACTCTAGCCTCTGCTCATGGCCAGAGACACCTAGAGGGTGTTAATAGTAGGGTTGATGTTGCCTATTTTGCCTTTAAAAATATTCTATTTTCTTATATTTTGTTTTTTGAGAGTGAGTTTTCCTTTATCATAAGCACAGTACCTACACAGTAGGTATGTGGTGTTCAGTTCAATTCAGTTCAGTTGCTCAGTTGTGTCCAACTCTTTGGGATCCCATGAACCACAGCACGCCAGACCTCCCTGTCCGTCACCAACTCCCAGAGTCCACCCGAACCCATGTCCACTGAGTTGGTGATGACATCCAACCATCTCATCCTCTGTCATCCCCTTCTCCTCCTGCCCTCAATCTTTCCCAGCATCAGGGTCTTTTCCAATTAGTCAGCTCTTCACATCAGGTGGCCAAAGTATTAGAGTTTCAGCTTCAAAATCAGTCCTACCAATGAACACCCAGGACTGATCTCCTTTAGGATGCTCTGGTTGGATCTCCTTGCAGTCCAGGGAACTCTCAAGAGTCTTCTCCAACACCACAGTTCAAAAGCATCAATTCTTTAGCGCTCAGCTTTCTTTATATTCCAACTCTCACATCCATACATGACCACTGGAAAAACCATAGCCTTGACTAGACAGATCTTTGTTGACAAAGTAATTTCTCTGCTTTTTAATATGCTATCTAGGTTGGTGATAACTTTCCTTCCAAGGAGTAAGTGTCTTTTAATTTCCTGGCTGCAGTCACTATCTGCAGTGATTTTGGAGCCCAGAAAAATATAGTCAGCCACTGTTTCCCCATCTATTTGCCATGAAGTGATGGGACCAGATGCCATGATCTTAGTTTTCTAAATGTTGAGCTTTAAGCCATTTTTTTCACTCTCCTCTTTCATTTTCATCAAGAGGCTGTTTAGTTCTTCACTTTCTGCCATAAGGGTGGTGTCATCTGCATATCTGAGGTTACTGATATTTCTCCCGGCAATCTTGATTCCAGCTTGTGCTTCCTCCAGCTTGTGTCCCTTAATAAGCTACTGAACTTAACTGCTAATTCCCTATGGGATTTTTGGACAAGTCACGGCAACTCTTTGGGTTTGATTTTCCTCATCTGTAAAATGGAGAAGCCTGCTTGATATCTTAAGTCTAAGCCTGTTTGATATCTAAAGTCTAAGCCTGCTTGATATCTTAAATGTTTCAAGTATTATGACTCTATTAAAACATCCTCAAAATACCAAAATTATAGTGAGTCAACAGTACTGATGTTCTAGTAAACTAAATTGTTATTTGTGTGATCTTCCTTGCGCTCTGTTATCTTTCAGAATAGAAAGTGAATTTACTCATTCAATACTACTTTTGGAATCAGATCAAGTATTATTGCTATCTCAAGTTCTAACTTTTTATTTTCCATGTAAATGAAATATCTAAATAAGGCATTGTTTTGCTCTGAGGGTCATATCCCGTATTTTGGTGGTCAGGTTGCTGTATTCTTTATCTTGTGAATTTGATAGCTAGGTGTGTGTCCTCCTGAGCAGTAGTAACACATTTTTGTTGATAAGTGGTACTCCATATTTGAGGAATAGAATCAAGTCCAGGTTTTTTGAGACCTTCTCATTTTTCATGTAGATGCTTGATCATTGCTGTTGGACGGGATAATCTGCGAAGTTGAAATAACAGTGCAGGTAACATTGATGGGGCTATGATATGATTAGTATCACCCAAAGTATCACCATATAGTAAAGAGAAAGAAGCGTACTGAGTTAAGTCAAACTCTTTGTATGTATTCCTTTTAGAATACACTTTGAACTTTGGGTGTTTTTTTTTTTTTTTCATTAGAGGGAAGTCTTAGCTGATGATTTGACTGTGGCTCATTAACAAACTTTGGAGGAAATATTACTTAAGTCAGTGAAAATAATATGTATAGAAGTCTTGTTTTCCTTAAGTGGAGGTATTTTGTTAGAGAAGCATTTCTCGAAGGTTCTCCTGTTTTAGAATTTAAAAAATAATTCTCAAGTAATAAAGATAACTAAAGCAGGGTAAATAGAATCAATTAATCATCATTTTATTAAGACAAAATAATGGATCATTTCTGTACTTCTGTCTTTAAAACATATAATTCCATTGTATTTGTGTTACCAAACACATGTATTGAATTGAATACCTTTATGATTTCACAACTTATAGAAAGTGGAAGTAAAATTGTTAGTCTGTTGTGTTAGACTTTTACAACCCCATGGACTGTAGCCCACTAGGTTCCTCTGCCGATGGGATTCTCCAAGCAATAATACTGAAATGGATTGCCCTTCCTTTCTCCAGGTGATATTTCCAACCCAGGGATCAAACCTGGGTCTCTTGCATTACAGGCAGATTCTTTACTGTCTGAGCCATCAGGGAAGCCCCATTATCTCAAGATAAAAACGACTATGTTAATTAGAGAGACCACAGTAGTGTTTAATTATAAAAGGAAACTGAATTTACCCTGATTTCAAATCCCCTATTTGCTTTATAATCACCAACAGAACAATTCTGTAAAATCATTCTTGGCTAATGACTTTGGGGGAAATGTAAGGTGAATCACCTAATAGGCTCATTAACTCAAATCACTGGCTACAGCTATCCCACTTTCAGATCCTAAGGCTTTCACTACCTTACACACTAATCTTAAAAGCAGGCATGGTTTCCTGTAAGTCCCCAATATAATTTTAAATATGATTCAGTTCATCTCTTTTAGATAACTTGTTAACCATAGTCAAATCAAGAATTATCTCTTTTGGATTGAGCAGGGTTGTTAAGATCAAAGGAAAAAACTAGTCATAGCTCATCATATTGACCCACTAACTGATCCATGATGTGTGTTATCATTCAGGATCTAAGGCTGTTGAGAGAAGAGCACAGGCAGCCTGCTGGTAATCGATTTGGTTCTACTGGATTCAATCTGGCAGATACTTATTATAAGTATTTTCAGGGATGTAAAAGGTAGAATGATATATAAATTCTGGAACCTGTCCTCTAAGAATATATATTCAGTTTAAAGGGATGTGATGAGTATAAGCTAGCTTTAGAAAAGGCAGAGGAACCAGAGATCAAATTGCCAACATCCATTGGATCATAGAAAAACCAAAAGAATTCCAGAAAAAACATCTACTTTTGCTTCTTTGACTATGCTAAAGCCTTTGACTGTGTGAATCACAACAAACTGTGGAAAATTCTTAGAGATGGGAATATCAGACCACCTTACCTGTCTCCTAAGAAACCTGTATTTAGGTCAAGAAGCAACAGTTATAACCAGATATAGATCAGTGAACTGGTTCCAAACTGGGAAAGGAGTACATCAAGGCTGTCACCCTGTTTATTTAACTTATATAAGAGTATATCATATGAAATGCCAGGCTGGATACATCACAAACTGGAGTCATGATTGCTAGGAGAAATATCAATAACCTCAGATATGCAGATGACACCACCCTTACGGCAGAAGGTGAAGAGAACCTAAAGGGCCTCTTGATAAATGTGAAAGAGGCGAGTTCAAAGCTGGCTTAAAACTCAACATTCAAAAATCGAAGATCATGGTGTCCAGTCCCATCACTTCGTGACAAATAGATGGGAAAAATGGAAATAGTGACAGAGTTTCTTTCCTTGGGCTTCAAAATAACTTTGGATGGTGACTGCAGGCATGAAATTAAAAGACGCTTGCTCCTTGGAAGGAAAATTATGGCAAACCTAGATGGAGTATTAAAAAGCAGAAACATCACTTTGCTGACAGGGGTCTATAGAGTCAAAGCTATGCTTTTTTCCAGTAGTCGTTATGGATGTCAGAGTTGTACCATAAAGAAGGCTGAGTGCCAAATTGATGCTTTCGAATTTTGCTGCTGGAGAAGACTCTTGAGAGTCCCTTGGGCTGCAAGGAGATCATACCAGTCAATCCTAAAGGAAATCAGTCCTGAATATTCAGTGGGAGGACTGATGCTGAAACTGAAACTCCAGTACTTTGGCTACCTGATGCAAAGAGCCCACTCTTTAGAAAAGACCCTGATCCTGGGAAAGATTGAAGGCAGAAGGAAAAAGGGGAAACAGAGAATGAGATGGTTGGATGGCATCACTGACTCAATGAGTTTGAGCAAACTCTTGGAGATAGTGAAGGACAGGGAAGCCTGGCGTGCTGTAGTCCATGCAGTCAGAGTCAGACACGACTGAGGAGCTGAGCAGCAACAAAATGATAAGTATGTGTGTGTATAATAATTCAAAGTAAAAATATAAATGCTATGAGTGATAAAATATGAAACAAAAGTTCTAAGAAAAGAATGATGCTTTTAAATTGAATGGGTTAGAAAAATTTCAGGGATTAATAGCATATGATAAGCAGAAGTTGGGAAATAACATAAGCAATGGCAAAAGTGGTGTGGATTGAAAGTGGAGAGCAGATTATAGTTCTGGTTTGAAAATCATCTACATCAGGTGTCGCCAAACATTGTTCATAAAGGAACAGAGAGTAAATATATTGGAATCTGTGGGGTATATGATCTCTTAAAGCTCAACATTCAGAAAACGAAGATCATGGCATCTGGTCCCATCACTACATGGGAAATAGATGGAGAAACAGTGGAAATAGTGTCAGACTTTATTTTTCTGGACTCCAAAATCACTGCAGATGGTGACTGCAGCCATGAAATTAAAAGAAGCTTACTCCTTGGAAGGAAAGTTATGACCAACCTAGATAGCATATTCAAAAGCAGAGACATCACTTTGCCAACAAAGGTTCGCCTAGTCAAGGCTATGGTCTTTCCTGTGGCCATGTATGGATGTGAGAGCTGGACTGTGAAGAAGGCTGAGTGCTGAAGAATTGATGCTTTTGAACTGTGGTGTTGGAGAAGACTCTTGAGAGTCCCTTGGACTGCAAGGAGATCCAACCAGTCCATTCTGAAGGAGATCAGCCCTGGGATTTCTTTGGAAGGAATGATGCTAAAGCTGAAACTCCAGTATTTTGGCCACCTCATGCAAAGAGTTGACTCATTGGAGAAGACTCTGATGCTGGGAGGGATTGGGGGCAGGAGGAGAAGGGGACGACAGAGGATGAGATGGCTGGATGGCATCACTGACTCGATGGATGTGAGTCTGGGTGACTTCTGGGAGCTGGTGATGGACAGGGAGGCCTGTCGTGCTGCAGTTCATGGGGTCGCAAAGAGTCGGACATGACTGAGCGACTGATCTAATCTGATCTGATCACTACTCAGCTCTACCTGTGTGGCATGAAATCAGCTGTAGACAATACATAGAGGTAAGAGTATATACATTGTTAGTAGACATAGACAGTAGTATGGAAGGGTTAGTTTGGAGCTAGCAATACATAAATAAATGAATTTGGTTGTATTCTAATAAAACTTTATTTACAAAAGTGATGGTTGTCTGGACTTGGCCTGTGAGGTGGGCTGTATCTAGTTGACCTTTGCCTAGTTTAGAGGCTTAAAGTATATGGCAGTGGGAGATAAAATAATATGGGCCATCTTGCTTAAATCCCCTATTGAGGAATTTGTGCTTAAGTTGGTGGCAAATAGGGAACCATTGTTAGTTTTCAAGTAAGTACAATAAGCTAATATGTATTTATGCTAATTATATACTAGGTACTGTGATATGTACTTTTCTAAGGATGGAATATGAGACAAAATTGACTGGCTAGTGGGATTTTCCTTGAGTTGGCATCCTTCTAAGGACCTCTTCTATCACAGAACATGAGCAAAAGCCTTATATACTGGCATTAAAGACTATTTCTAAATCTTGCCAGAGAAACTTGTAGTTAATTACACAAAACAAGTCAATTAAATGGCATTTGTGCTATTTCTATTATGTGCCAGGAAATGGGCTGAATATTGCATATGCAAAGATGAATAAGGTGTTAGGCCATGCTTCTGTGGTGCTCACAGTCTAGTAGAACATAAAGATATATAAATAAATTATTATAGTGCTAGCTGACATATAGCAGGATGTACAATCTAAAATTGTACTAATTATAAGAGAGTGATTCTATGTAAGGAGGTCAAGAAAAGCATCACAGAAGTAATATTTAAGATGGGTGTTGAACAATATTTAAGCCTATGTCTCCAGAGGAAAAAACTAGACAATTCCAGGAGAGTACAAAAATACCAAGATGTTAAAGCAGACTAAACATGGCTACTAGTTCACTGTATGTCTTAATTTAATGTAAATAATTTTAACTAAGCATAAAGTTGTTAACTAGGTAACAGAATGCAAGAAAATACAAATAACAGGAACTTATTACAGAGGGATCTATTACAGCAACCAAGGTTAGGGGAAAAATGGGAAGAAATTGCAATCACGAGAACCTAGAAGCCTGGAGAAGAGGCTGTGTGGGGCTGTGGCTCAGACACCTGAGGAAGGGGAACCAATTGCCCGGTAATGGGGTCTCTGAGAGGCCCACTATGAGGCTGGTTCTGCAAATGATAGAAAAATTGCAAACAGAATTTAGCCGCTTACATGGGAAGAAACTGCTACTTCTGAGCCAAAGAGGTGTTACTAGGATAATATACACAGGAACAAGGAGTAAACAGGAAGCACACTGGAAAAGGAAGGAATACTTCCTTTTTTTCTTTCTCTAGCAGCCTCCATCTATCAAAAATAGGGAGACGTTAGAAACGCTATTCATGAAGTCCCAGCCCCAGCATCACAAGGCCAAGTATACAGCAGGGTGGGTTTGGAGCTGAGAGACAAAAGTGCAGTAACTGCTGCCTTCAGTATATCTAGCACATAAGGTATGTACTTGAAAATTAGGCAGAATGTGTAGTTTCATGCCAAGAGAAGGGTCTGGACTTTGTTCTGTGGGTGATGGAAGTCACCCAACGATGGGTGGAAGAAGTAATGTACAGCACCATTCTTGGTTTTATAGCACAGCAGATTCTCAGTTCCAGTGGAAGCGTGTCTAGTATTCTGCTTTCAGAATGGTTGGGTAATGGTAACAACTGTTCTGTATGTTCTTGAAGAGTTACCACTAAAAAGTGGTGCCAAAGCTTGGCATAACAATGATCCTATGTTTTGGATCTATTAGTAATCATTGTATTAAATTTGTTTTTGTCAGGAAAGATTCACTGCTGACTCAGTGGAGTGAGTGTGTGTGTGTGTGTGTACAGTTTTTTTCTATCTCAGACTTTGTTCTTCTGTGTGTAAACCGAGGCTCTTTTTAGTTTTATCTGTTTTATAAAATGAGCTGGGCATTCTCTGTGCAGAGTGATAAACGCTCAGGTTTCACTGTGAATTTTCTAGACCAGGCAGATGAATTGTAAGGACAAAGGAAAGGAGAGGCGAGAAAGTCATGGGCAGGAGAGCTGGGCAGAACAGAGAGTGGTCTGTGAGTGTACAATAGGATCAACACCTTTATTTGTCTTCCCCAGAAATATGTTGCTGGACCAAGAAACACTAAAAATATTGAAAAGTGTTCAGAATTGAGCAGAGTTGTTATGGTGGATCAAGAAAGGCTGAAAAAGACTAAAAAGAGTTGAGGAGGAGGAGTGGGAGATTTCAAGAGGAACTGTTCTACATAATTCAGTGGATAGGGATAAATCCCATTCTCACTAATTAACTTGACTTTTTAATATCTTAAGATCTTCATCTAATTTTAATAGGGGCATTTAAAATGTGATGGGCTAGAGGAAGATTGAAACTAATAACTAAATTTAGAATTGTTAACATAGACTTATTGATGGGCTTCCTTAGTCTCAACTGTTTGCCCTATTCTTTTCTGTGACAAATCTTTTAAAATAATTATTAGTGCTTCCAAATAGTTTTAAAAGAACTAAAAAAAAAACTCTGAAGCAAAATTATTTCTTCAGTATAGAGTTTTTCTATGCCTAGTGTGTCATCATTTAATGGATTTGATATTAATAAATTATTGCAATAGAATCTAATAACAGTGGGTTCTTATGTGACAAGAACAAATTTTCATTGAAAGTGAGAACATATATTATGATTAGACACAGTGGGCTTGAATTGAAGATCACCACTCTATTAAAATAAAAAATAATGAAAATGATACTAAAAAGGAAAAACATGTCACATGGAAGCATGCTATAAAGTATAGATTATAAAAAATG
Source organism: Tragelaphus eurycerus (assembly GCA_935064755.1). Classification (NCBI taxonomy): domain Eukaryota; kingdom Metazoa; phylum Chordata; class Mammalia; order Artiodactyla; family Bovidae; genus Tragelaphus; species Tragelaphus eurycerus. Next base: position 3,544,635 of record CAKXYN010000120.1, on the reverse strand, counting down.
TTTTCTATTAACTCCTCATGCTACTAGGGTTTTGATATGTCAACATTTACCCCTAAAAAAGTACATTATATCTTGTTAGGTGACCTGTCTTGGGAATACAAATAATTTCACTTGTTTTAACTTGAAGTTTTTGATAATAAGCTATAGATTTCTTATAAACCAATAAATATCCCCAAACTACAAACCCTAATTAAAATACACAGGCAGCAATCCATTCCTGAATTCTTACCTGGAAGATTGCACAGATAGAGGAGCCTGGCAGGTTTCAGTCCACAGGATTGCAAAGAGTCAGACATGACTGAGCACAACCATAATATTAACCTAAAGTATGAGAGACAGTAACCTCTGGAATATAGTAAACTAATAAGCAGTGTAGCTGGAACTTAGGAGGCATTTGTCCATAATGTTGGTATCCTCTTTGAGAGAGAGACCGAAAACCAGGTGAAGCAGAAGCTTCCAGGAAACTCTAGGAACCATTGGGTAAGGACTGGAACATCTGTGATGTACTAGGTCTGGATCTTCATGGGGCGCCCCTTCACAGCTGTTTCAGTGCAAGCATCCCCGTTCCTGATGCTCTGTCCTTGGTGCTGTGATCTGAAGGTTTGTGTCCCTCTCCCAAGTTCACATGTTGAAATCATAATGTTGAGTCTGATGGTATTAGGAGGTAGGGTTTTGAGAGGTGCTTAGGTGATGCTTAGGCTTAGGGCTCTAAACCCCTCATGGCTCAGACGGTAAAGCATCTGTCTGCAATGCAGGAGACCCGGGTTCGATCCCTGGGTTGGGAAGATCCCCTGGAGAAAGAAATGGCAGCCCACTCCAGTATTCTTGCCTGGCAAATCCCATGGACCGCAGAGCCTGGTAGGTTACCATCCATGGGGTCGCAAAGAGTCGGACATGACTGAGTGACTTGACTTCACTTAGGTCATGAGGGTGGGGCCCTCATGAATAGGATTAGTGGCATTATAAAAGGGACCTCTCAGAGATCCCTCACTACTTCTACCGTGTGAGGAAACAATGAGACGTCTGCAGTCTGGAAGAGGGTCATCTTCAGACCCTGCTGGCATCCTGATCTAGGGATTCCAGCCTCCACAAATAAACTTCTTTTGTTTATAAGCTACTTAGTCAGTATCTTATCATTATAGTAGGGTTTGCTGCTATAAAGAAGCAGAGGTTGATAGTCATCCAGTATTTCACCTTCCATGAAAAACAGGACTGGTTGGTTGATGGGCTCAGTGCAAAATGAAGATGAGGCCTCTTGTTAAAAAATGATAAAGATTGAAGATGAAGACCACAGAGCATTAAATTGGGAATGAGGTCCTTCACAGGCCTATGAAGCCAGCCTTATTAGGGATGGAGTTAAGATTGGTTCTTTCATTTTATTAACTCACTCATTTTTCTAGCATAGATTTAACATCTACTGTGTTGTGGCTTTGTGATCAATGCTAGCGATACAGTAGGAAACACGTGCTCTAATCAGTTCAGTTGCTCAGTTGTGTCTGACTCTGAGACCCCATGGACTCAGCATACCAGGCTTCCCTGTCCATCACAAACCCCTGGAACTTACTCAAACTCATGTCCATCACATTGGTGATGCCATCTGACCATCTTATCCTCTGTCGTCCCCTTCTCCTTCCACCTTCAATCTTTCTCAGCATCAGGGTCTTTTCTGATGAGTCAGTTCTTGGTATCAGGTGGCCAAAGAATTGGAATTTCAGCTTCAGCATCAGTCCTTCCAAAGAATATTCAGGACTGATTTCCTTTAGGATTGACTGGTTGGATCTCCTTGCAGTCAAAGGGACTCAAGAGTTTTCTCCAACACCACAGTTGAAAAGCTTCAGTTCTTTGATGCTCAGTTTTCTTTATAACCCAACTCTCACATTCATACGTGACTACTGGAAAAACTATATCTTTGACTAGATGGACATTTGTTGGCAAAATAATGGCTCTGCTTTTTAATATTCTGTCTATGTTGGTCATAGCTTTTCTTCCAAGGAGAAAGTATCTTTTAATATCCTGGCTGCAGTCACTATCTGCAGTGATTTTGGAGCCCAGAGAAATAAAGTCTGTCACTGTTTCCATTGTTTACCCATCTATTTGCCATGAAGTGATGGGACCAGATGCCATGATCTTCGTTTTCTGAATGTTGATTTTTAAGCCAACTTTTTAACTCTCCTGTTTCACTTTCATCAAGAGGCTCTTTAGTTCTTCTTTGCTTTCTGTCAAAAGAGTGGTGCCATCTGCATTTCTGAGGTTATTGATATTTCTCCCATCAATCTTGATTCCAGGTTGTGCTTCATCCAGCCCGGCATTTCATATGATGTACTGTGCATATAAGTTAAATAAGCAGGATAACAATATACAGCCTTGATATACTCCTTTCCCATTTTGGGACTAGTCTGTTGTGCCATGTCCAGTTCAAACTGTTGCTTCTTGACCTGCATACAGATTTCTCAGGAGGCAGGTCTGGTATTCCCATCTCTTTAAGAATTTTCCAGTTTTTTGTGATCCACACAGTCAAAGGCTTTGGCTAAGTCAATAGAGCAGAAGTAGATGTTTTTCTGGAACTCTCTTGCATTTCTGATGATCCAACAGATGTTGGCAATTTGATCTCTGGTTCCTCTGCCTTTTCTAAAACCAGCTTGAACATCTGAAAGTTCACGGTTCACGTACTGTTGAAGCCTGGCTTGGAGAATTTTGAGCATTACTCTGCTAGCATGTGAGATGAGTGCAAATGTGTGGTAGTTTGAACATTTTTTGGCATTGCCTTTCTTTGGGATTGGAATGAAAACTGATTGCAATGAAAACTTTTCCAGTCCTGTGGCCACTGCTGAGCTTTCCAAATTTGCTGGTGTATTGAGTGCAGCACTTTCACAGCATCATCTTTTAGGATATGAAATAGCTCAACTGGAATTCCATCACCTCCACTAGCTTTGTTTGCAGTGATGCTTCCTAAGGCCCACTTGACTTCGCATTCTAGAATGTCTGACTCTAGGTGAGTGATCACACCATTGTGATTTTCTGTGTCGTGAAGATCTTTTTTGTACAGTTCTTCTGTGTCTTCTTAATATCTTCTGCTTCTGTGCTCTAAGGAAATGTGTGTTTTGTGTGTGTGGTTGTAAATATTGGGCAGATTTGGTGATGGTGTTATGGTCTTTCTCTAAACATTGCCAAATCCTCTCAAAATTCTTGAGACTTCCAGAGTCAACACAGGGTCAAAAACTTGTGACATTATTTTATATCTGCATAACACTGTCTGCTAAAGCATTTATTCCTCTGTGTTCATCGTATAAATATGTCATCCTAGCAAAAGAAAAATCCCAAACCCTTTCTAGTCTCTTGAGCCCTTCTACCTTTATTTATATGTTTGATATATGACCATAGGTTCCTCTTTTTCATCCAGAATCCCTTCCATAGCCTAGAATGAGAAATAGAACACATTCATTTGAGTCCTCAGGTCCATAGAAATTTTAACACAATTGATGAATTAACAGGGATTTCTGAGTACCTGTTCTGTGTCTGGCATAAAGGACAAAATCAGAACCCCAGAAGCAGCAACCTTCACTCGTGTTGTAAGGGTAATATTCACACAGTCTTCAGTCCCGTAGGGTAGTTGGTATTACTAACAATGAGAAAAATAACTTCTCAAGATAAGCAACTAACAAGTGTCAAGGTGGCATATACTTGTGTTAGATGAAACATCTTTTTGAATGGGCTTATTTGGGAAAATCTTCAAGTGTGAGATGCCCCTGGCACTGAGGGATGGCTCCTTCCCTTGCCCCCTTATCTGAGAACTACCTGTGTCCCTCCCTCTCCCAGAGTGTGAGATCATGTTTATAGTGGGACACTCCATGTGCCCTCCACGACCTTAAATGTTTGAGCTAAATATAAACCTGGTTTCATTAGATGCTCTCTTGGGAGCCTAAAATAGGGACTCAATTATTCTTTGTTCTCTGGTACGTAATGTAACTAAAGCCTAGGAGTTTCTTGTTTGCTTTTATTTATTTGGAAGCATAAAAAGTCACTCTGACGTAGGAACAGAGAAGTAGTCAAGAGATAGATCCTTGTAAAGACAGAAAGGAAAAGGGAAGGAGAGAAAGAGTAAGAGACAGACATAAGAAGGCGAGAAGGAGAAAGATTGAAAAACTAAGAAGTGGCCTTTTCACTGGTACAGACCCTGTGTGACTCTCCTGTCAGCTACGTGGATGGCGTGTATGAATTTAGTCACTCAGCTGTGTCCAATTCTTTGCAACCCTTAAGACTCTGACCTTTCAGGCTCCTCTGTCCATGGGGTTTTCCAGGCAAGAATACTGGAGTGGGTTGCCATTTTCTCCTCTCCTGCCATTCCTGATCCAGGGATTGAACCTATGTCTCCTGCTTTGCAGGTGGATTCTTTACCCCCTGAGCCATTGGGGAAGCTCTATCTGGATGATGACCAGGACAAGATTCCAGTGTGGAACCAAGGAGTTGTTTATTTCTCTATCCTTTTAACCCAAACTCATCACTCCCACTTCTGGATTCACTTTGCACTAATGATATAGCAGTGCATTCTTTTTCTTCTTTCCATATTTTTTCTCTTCCTAGATAAACCTGCACAGCTGGTATTTATTTGGGTTTCCTTTTATAGCTTGAAAAATATTTAGGCATGTTTACCACAAGTGGGAATCTGGAAGCAGCTTATGTATACATGCATATTGGCACATTTCTGTTTTGAAACGAGTTGATAATAAACACATTAATTTTTAAAACATCAGCTGATTAATAGACTCAGGCAGTTTACAGTAACTCCTTTCTTTCCGTCAGGCTCTTCCTGCTCCCAGCTCCCAGTCTTTGAAAACCAATGCTGGTTTTTGAAAGTAACATTTAGGAGGATGTGATTAAGAAATCAAATGTTGAATATCTCTGCAAACTCTTTAGTTTCTATGGCAATAACTAAGTAAAATTTAATTCCCTTATCAGGCACTAAAAGCTTAAAGTGATTCCTATTAAATTGACAAATGCAGTAGTGGGTGCCTCTTATCAGAGGAGAGCATCAGCTTGCTTGCCGTTTCATTGTTGGAATCGCTCTGTTATGCTTTATGAATGTGTTCCCTGGAATCCGGGGATAGTAGCTCTCTATCACACTTCATGGCTTGGAGTACAGAGAAGTATTTGCATGGCTCCTGACCTAGTGGAATGTTGCCAGTACAGCTTCCTTTAAGACTGAAAGATGGATTGGCATGGTTCTCAGAACAGTGGTATGTGAATCCAGATTGTAATTTTGCAACATCATGTGTCATTTGTGGGGACCTTACATTTACTCTTTGCTTGGTAAATATTTTACTTGTCATGTCATTGTTGGACATGCTCTGCTCTGGTCTGTGGGTCTGATTTATACTAAATATATCGTCAGTACTTTTCAGAGGGTTCCAGTGAAACGATGGAGGTTTTCTGGAACAGCAGGCAGGTTACCAGCTGTACAGGGAACCCAATATCATTGTGACTGAGAGGAAACCTTCAAAGTCAGGGTGTCACATCTTGAGACAGACTGAAGTTACTGTTTAGGGGTAATACCTCCAAAGTCAGGTGAAGTATCTCCTAGTAGGTGGTCAAATGATAAATTCTGGTAGCTCCAAGGAGACTTGGAAGACAGAGACATAGTTAGACAGTTGACTCTTGAACAACACAGGTGTGAGCTACAACTATCCACAGATAAGTGAATTTTTTTTTTTCAATAAATTCTAAAGTACTTCAGGTTCTAAAGTACAGTCTGCAGTTGACTGAATCCAAGGAGGCAGAGAGCTGACTATGGTGCTCAACCATCTCAGATTTTACTATCCTCAGAAAGCACTGAAACCAGTCCCCAAGGATGCCAACGGATGAGCGTGTATGGCTTTGATCTGAAGGTTCAAAAGTCTCAGAAGACTTCTTCACACCTAATCCCACACAGCCCTTCCAGATCCATTACTGTCTGTTACGCTATAGTTTGTGAATTTCAAGAGTTGATAATGTGCTTTGGATAACCTTGAACACACTATGTATTGGAGGATCTATTACACTTCCGGCTAGAGTTATGTTTTTAGAATTTCTTTCCCTCTTTTTAATTATTAGAACCACTGTTGCTAAGTCACTTCAGTCATGTCCGACTCTGTGTGACCCCATAGATGGCAGCCCATCAGGCTTCCCCATCCCTGGGATTCTCCAGGCAAGAACACTGGAGTGGGTTGCCATTTCTTTCTCCAATGCATGAAAGTGGAAAGTGAAAGGGAAGTCGCTCAGTTGTGTCCGACCCTCAGCGACCCCACGGACTGCAGCCTTCCAGGCTCCTCCATCCATGGGATTTTCCAGGCAAGAGTACTGGAGTGGGGTGCCATTTTCTTCTCCGTAGAACCACTATACTTTAGAATAAAAATCAGAGTGCTAAATTATCTCTCTCTTCTCAATAGATATAAAATATTTGTTTAAAATGTTCAGAATCTACCTGTTTCTTGTGATTTTTTTTATTGTTTTTGACATCATAGTCTCTCTTCCCTAACCAGATGGCATGGCCACACTCAAGTAACGTGACATATAAATAAAACTGTGTTTATAAAGTTATCCATGATGAATAAAGGGAGAGGTGCACTGATTAGAGAAAGCCTGATCACACCACTTTTCCAAGTGTCTTTATTACAATGAGCAATTTTTACAAATTGAAGGAGACTTAATACTTCCTTTGTGGCAATATCACCATCACTTCCTGTCTCCATATCTTTATCCACGCTTTTACCTCTGTCTAACATTCTCGTCCCCATTTGATCGCCCTGTTGACTTCTGTTCATCCTACCAAACCCATCATCAGTTGTTCCTTCCCCTGTGAAGCTTTACCTAAATGCTCTAGAAAGTGGTTGCCACTCTCTTCTGAGATCAGCAACCACTTACACACAGTGTGATACAAATTATTTTAGGCCCCACTTTGCTGTTGTTGTTCACTCGCTAAGTTGTGTCCGACTCTTTGTGACCCCATGGACAGCAGCACGCCAGGCTTCCCTATCTCCCGGAGTTTGCTCAAACTCATATCCATTGAGTCGGTGATGCCATCCAATCATCTCATTCTCTGTCGTCCCCTTCTCCCCCTGTCCTCAGTCTTCCAGCATCAGGGTCTTTTCCAATGAGGTGGCTCTTTGCATCATGTGGACAAGGTACTGGAGCTCCAGCTTCAGCATCAATCTTTCCATGAATATTCAAGGTTGATTTACTTTAGAATAGACTGATTTGATCTTGCTGTCCAAGGGACTGTCAAGAGTCTTCTCCATCACCAAAGTTTGAAAGCACCAATTCTTCAGTGCTCAGCCTTCTATATGAACCATAGTGATCATTTTACTCCTTGAAGTCAGCAAATGTGCTTTGATCATCTTTGCTACATTAGCACCTATAACAGCGGGTCCCATGGTAGATGCTTAACATATATTTAATGAATAAATACAAATAGAATTCACTAAATCATGATGTGGACAGTAATAGAAATTATGATCCCAGATATGTTTGTGTATATATATGTGTGTATATACATACACATACATACACACATATATATAATAATATATATACACACACATATATATAATAATATATATATACACACATATATATATAAAAGAAGGAAATGGCAACCCACTCCAATATTCTTGCCTGGGAAATCACATGGACAGAGGAGCCTGGTAGGCTGCAGTCCATGAGGTCACAAAGAGTCGGACACGACTGAGCGACTGAGCATGCATATCTACATATGGATGGAAGAATATCCTAGAAAGATACAACTGCACTAAAACATTGCAGTATTCATTTCTTGGTGGTGGTGTTACAGATAAATTTTTATATTTCTTGATTTCTATACTGAACATGGATTTTATAATCTAGGAAACAGTTCATTATGAAGAGAAACTCAAGGCATTTAAAAGTTTCCTCTGACTTCCTTGACAGAAGTTCCTTCTCTTACTTGGTTGTCATTGTTAACCGCATGCAGCATGTTGTTTTTCTTGATTGGACTAGTATTTAGGTGTAAAGATTGCCATTACTGGCCCAGAAGCCAGATGTACAAATAAATATCCGCTCTAAGTTCTCTCTGGTTTACAAATGGTTCTGAATGTAGACATAAATTAAGGCAGAGGATGTGCGTATCCTTCCTACCAGCCTAGTTTCAACTGGGAGATAGAACAGGTGAAGGCTCAGAAGAGCGGACGGTTAGTGGTCATGGCATCACTCAGGTATTTTAATGCTTCTCTGGTATTTTAGTTTTCAGTTTTCCAACCTAAAAACCCTGAAATTAAAAGCAACCGTCGCCATCTTTCTATTTTGTGCTCTTGTTTTGACTCTTGTTTTATAAAAACTGCATCCTCCCCATTTCAGAGAAGGATTAATATCTCCACATCTCGCTATTGTGCTGTTGTTCCCTGGTGGTTACTTTGTTTGCACGTTGTAATTATGGATAGCACTATGCTATGCTAAGTCACTTCAGTCGTGTCCGACTCTGTGTGACCCATAGATGGCAGCCCACCTGGCTCCCCTGTCCCTGGGATTCTCTAGGCAAGAACACTGGAGTGGGTTGCCATTTCTGAAAGTGAAAAGTGAAAGTGAAGTTGCTCAGTCGTGTCTGACTCTTAGCGAACCCATGGACTGCAGCCTACCAGGCTCCTCAGTCCATGGGATTTTCCAAGCAAGAGTACTGGAGTGGGGTGCCATTGCCTTCGCTGATGGATAGCACTAACTGTTCACAAAACTACCATTTTTACTCTTTATTTTTGCATGTATTTAAAATACACATTATAACTTCTCCATCTTCTGTATAGCAACTCCATTTCATGGTGGCACTGCCTTGCACAGCTTTGGTACAATTTGTAAAGAATTCACATTATTTTGGAGCAGAGCTAAGTGTTAGGTTCAGTGTAAATCTCTTCAAAGCACTTCTTGCCATGATAGCAAGAAGTGCTGTCCCCCCCCTTCCCCGCCCCCCCAGGGAATGCGATCATTCTGGGTTGCATTTGCTGCTTCCTTTGGCAACCACATGTCTCATCATTGCAAATTGATGGTAGTAAAATTGACCTTTATTATGGCCTTTTTATTTGCTTAACTCTGTAGGATTTACAGCATTATATTTTGTTACCACATTGACTGTTAATGGGAACAATAAAAAAAGACTGAATTCTACATATCCTTTTTATTTTCTAATGGCCTTGGCATTATTTACCAACTAGACTTTCAGATTTTAAGATTTCTCTCTTGGACAATACAGGAAGGGTTTTGTAAAACTAAGCCTTCTGCCTTGTGTTAGATGCATATTTCGTTATATACTGTCAAAATAATTAAATGTTTGTTGTAAATTTGAGCACTTAAAATGACAAAACCATTGCATGCAGAATAATGGATGAAACAAAAAAATTGTGAAGGAAAAAACCCCAAACACCTACAAGGTAATTCAGACTGCTTCATCTGTAAATAATGAAAATTTAATGAGGCTTATATTCCAAAGTCTCTCTTTTCTAAGTGCATAATGCATTTATTGTCATATTAATTGTCTTTCTCGTGGCATCCTTAGGATACTGTTCATATAGAAAAGGTTACATTCTTGGCCAGAAAATGAGAGCCTGGAGGATCCCAGCCTGGAGATGTTCGAAACTCCTTTCAAAGGGAGAGGATTCCATGGATATGAAAGCCTGATCTCTGAGTCTTCATGTGTAAAATTTTTTGAAATTGCTAGTTGCTCAGTGGTATCTTACTCTTTGCAACCACATGGACTGTAGCCTGCCAGGCTCCTCTGTCCCTGGAATTCTCCAGGCAAGAATACCGGAGTGGGTCGCCATGCTTTCTCCAGGGGATCTTCCCGACCCAGGGATCGAACCTGGGTGTCCTGCATTACAGGCAGATTCTTTACCATCTGAGCCTCTAGGCTTCATGTGTGGTTAGGAGAGAAAAGGAAGATAATTGCTCTGAGAGGCATGCGAGTGATTTAAGGCCTGAGCAGGTTTTGCTACCTCTGCTCCCTGAAGCTGGTTAGAGATGGCTACAGAGGCCTCACTGTGAGAGCTGCTGACCCCAGACATGGAGGGGAAATGTGCAGATTTGGTCCACATGCTCTGTCTCTGCCAATAAATCTGAGTTTCTGTCAGTTTGCTGCTACTTTAACCAGTGTCTATTTCTCCAGTTTCCAAAGAGGCAAATGTTTTAAAAACTATCTACTCACTTTCTCTCTGCAGTGGCGTTTCATTTATTGAATGTTCAGGTTTTAAAATAGGATCTGAAATATTACTAAGATTGGTCCTTGTTCATGTTTTTTAATTGGTCTTTAGATATTTTCTGTTACGGGCTCTAGATTTTAATTTAATTTGTTAGTCTGGAAAAAGTAATGCATTTGCAGCATTTAAAAGAAAAACTGGCTGAATCTCTTCAAAAAGTCAATGTTATAAAAATTTTTTTTAAGTCTCCACACTTGAAAGAAAACAAATGTAAAAATCTAAGTACATAATACCAAAAACTATCAAAAAACATAACGAGAAATAATGAGAAGCATGACTCTCACCTCTATTCCTTCTATCTCATTTCCAATCCCATGTGCCCTAGAGATGACAAATACGAACAAATAGTTCATATTTGTTTCTGTGTGTGTACCATAGTGAATGTAATTAGCTCTAGACTGAAAAACACCTGGTCAGTTTCCAGAGGTGTGTGATTACAACCAATATTGCAGAAAATAGGTCTATGTATACATTATTTGTCATGTGTGCTCTTGTATGTGTAGGATAAATTGCCAGGGTTCGAATTTCTGGGTTAGCTGCTAAATGTATTCATCATTTTGTTAAATTTGCCCCCCAAATGCCCTCATAGGCACTCCAACCAGCAATGCAGGAGAATGCCCTTTTTCCTACAGTCTTCTCAATGAAGTACCCTGTCAAAATGTTGGTTTTGCAAAGTTGACAGGTAAAAATGATATGCCAGAGTATTTCAAATTTATGTCCTCTTACTATGAATGAGGTTGGATGCCTTTTTGTACATGTAAGATTTCATTTATATTGCCTTTTTGTTTGTTTTTGTTAACTGTCTATTCATAGTGTCTGCCCATATTTCTACTGGGTTGATTGTTTTCTTACTAATTTCTAGGGTCTCTTTAATATTGAGGACATTATCCCTTTTAATAGTGTGTGAGTTGTTTGCATTTTCCCACATTTGCTGATTGTCTTTGCTTGCAAAGTGCTTTTTGTTTGTTTTGCCAAGTGGAAGTTTTTAATTTCTGTGTTCAAAAGTATCAATCTTTTCTTTTATAATTTTTGGATTTTTTTGTTGTATAGTCGTTAAGTTGTGTCCCATTCTTTGTGACCCCATGGACTGCAGCATGCCAGGCTTCCCTATCACCAACTCCCAGAGCTTACTCAAATTCATGTCCATTGAGTCGGTGATGCCATCCAACCGTCTCATCCTCTGTTGTCCTCTTCTCCTCCCACCTTTAGTCTTTTCCAGCATCAGGGTCTTTTCCAATGAGTCAGTTCTTCACATCAGGTGGCCAAAGTATTGGGGTTTCAGTTTCAGCATCAGTTCTTCCAATGAATATTCAGGACTATTTCCTTTAGGATGGTCTAGTTGGATCCCTTGTAGTCCAAGGGACTCTCAAGAGTCTTCTCCAACACCACAGTTCAAAAGCATCAATTCTTTGGCACTCAGCTTTCTTTATTGTCCAACTCTCACATCCATACATGACTACTGGAAAAACCACAGCTTTGACTGGACGGACCTTTGTTGGCAAAGTAATGTCTCTGCTTTTTTGATATGCTGCAGTGAATTTGGAGCCCAAGAAAATAAGGTCTCTCACTGTTTCCATTGTTTCAATACGAACTATATTCCTTTCTTAATATTCATTGTTTTACTGGACCAGGAGAAGGATTCTGTGGTATTGGAGTATCCAGGCATTTTGAGGGTTTACACCTCAAGGACTTGACTTCCCTTGCTCCAGAGATAAGAAAAAGGCTCTTCTTAAATTGTGCAAAGTACTCCTCCATCCCTCTCCCTACCTTTTGGATGCCTTACAGGATAGGGGATCAGAGCACAGAATCGGGAATCAGGATTCCTGGGTTGAGTACTGGGTTTGTCCCTTATTAGCTGATGATCTTGGGCAAACTTGTGCCTCAGCTTTCTTATCAGTAAAATGAGATAAAAAGAGAACTTGAATCTTAGGATTGTTGTGATTAAATGAGCTAATATGTAGAGGTGCTTAGAGAAGTGCCCAACACATACTTAAGTGTTTGCTCTTGCTCTGCAGTTGGTCAGCAAATGCAGATGAGCCCAGTGGCTTCCATCTGCCCTGGGTTTGCTCTCCCTGACCACAGCGCCTCTGCCTGGTTCAGGGGAGCCCAGGGCCACCCTGCTTCTTCACACTGTCACAGGATATAGCCCTCATCCCCCAGAGGGAGCATTTACTTTTAGAAGGTATTTTGGAAGAGTCTCTCAGAGATCTGCCCTCAGTGGGTTTCCTTGGATATGTTCTGGATCATCTCTCTCTGTTTCTGTATCTGAGAGTGCCCTGTGCCACCTCAGTTCAGCTCACAGCAGCCCCTCTCCAGGGAGACACTCTCCTTAAGAGAGACGTCCTTTCCTGGAATTTTCTGACCTCTCCTATCCCTGGTGGTGGTGGCGGTGGTTTAATCGCTAAGTCGTGTCCGACTCTTGCAACCCAATGGACTCTAACCTGCCAGGCTCCTTTGTCCATGGGATTCTCCAGACAAGAATACTGGAGTGGGTTGCCATTTCCTTCTCCAGAGGATCTTCCCAACCCAGGAATCAAACCCATGTCTCCTGTGGCTCTTGCCTATCCCCAGACCCCTTCACATTCAGAAAACTAAGATCATGGCATCCGGTCCCATCACTTCATGGGAAATAGATGGGGAAACAGTGGAAACAGTGGCTGACTTAATTTTTCTGGGCTCCAGAATCACTGCAGATGGTGATTGCAGCTATGAAATTAAAAGCCGCTTACTCCTTGGAAGGAAAGTTGTGACCAACCTAGACAGCATATTAAAAAGCTGAGACATTACTTTGCCAACAAAGGTCCGTCTTGTCAAGGCTGTGGTTTTCCCAGTGGTCATGTATGGATGTGAGAGTTGGACTATAAAGAAAGCTGAGTGCCAAAGAATTGATGCTTTTGAACTGTGGTGTTGGAGAAGACTCTTGATAGTCCCTTGGATTGTAAGGAGATCCAACCAGTCCATCCTAAAGAAGATCAGTCATGGGGGTTCATTGGAAGGACTGATGTTGAAGCTGAAACTCCAATGCTTTGGCCACCTGCTGTGAAGAACTGACTCATTGGAAAAGACCATGATGCTGGCAAAGATTGAGGGCAGGAGGAGAAGGGGATGACAGAGGATGAGATGGTTGGATGGCATCACCGACTCAATGGACATGGGTTTGGGTGGATTCCCAGAGTTGGTGATGGACAGGGAAGCCTAGTGTGCTGTGGTTCATGGGGTCGCAAAGAGTTGGAAACGACTGAGCCACTGAACGGAAGTGAACTAAGACCCCTTCCAAACTCCTTATTTTTTCAAGAACCTGGATTGGCATTTTGACTTTTGGCATTTCCCACAGCATCCAACATAGTGTAAATCGAATGAGTGATTGAATGAAGAGTTTCCATGAAAATTCCTGACTGAGAGCACAACCTCCTCCAAGTCAGATCTTGTGCAGCATAGGATTCTGAGGGGCTGCTGGGGGGTCTGAGCTCCCTCTGCTCTGCAAAGTATCCTCTCTGCCCTTCATGCTATGAGACATCCTTTCCCCATGTGGCTTCACAAAGTCCCAGGACCACCACAGAGCAGGAGCTCGTAGAGGTGACAAGAAATTTCTATCTCTATGATTTATTCCAGTTTGGGGAAGGAAGGGCTCCCAGGGCATTGGCTTAGGTGGGAATTCACTGGGTTTTTCAGCAGAATTTGCATTTTTTGTCTTTTGTCTCCATCTAAGATTTTTGACCATTTACATTGTGCTTGGCCTGGGCTACAAGGGTGAGTGCTTTGCATCACTAAGACAACGTTCCCTTCAGTCACCCTCTGAGAGGCGGCTATGATTTTACCCATTTTATAGATAAGAAAACTGGTATGCATAAAATGTGTATACCTTTCCAAAGGCATATGGCCAACACAGCAAAACTGGGTACTGATCTTTGGCAGTTTTGAGGTCTGTGGTCAACAAAAGTTTTATCCTTCGATATCATTCTGACACTTAAGGGGACCTCAGACTATATGATGTCTTGACATTGTACTTTATATTAGGCAAGTAGACAGGAGGCAAGTAGGATTCTAGAAATCTCAAGAAAGTGCCTTTTGGGTTAACAGTGCCCAAATGTGTTCAGTCATGTCCAACTGTTTGTGACCCTGTGGACTATAGCCCACCAGGCTCCTCTGTCCATGGGATTTCCCAGGCAAGAATACTGGAGTGGCTTGCCATTTCCTTCTCCAGGGGATCTCCCTGATCTTCCAGGGATCAAACCCATGTCTCTTACATCTCCTGCATTGGCAGTTGGGTTCTTTACCACTAGCACCACCTGGGAAGCCCATTAGGTTAAGAGTAGCAGAGGCAAATGTCACTTGGTATGTAGTCAGGAAAACTGGGCTTGCTGTGGGCCCAGCCTCAGTGATAATAATCAATAGGTTGTTGGGGCTTAACTCTAGGCTTGGTACTTTTCTAAGCATTCATGCATTTACTAACTTTACCCTGACAATACCTGTATGTTATGTATGGGATGGGCTGCGTTGTTTTGGCCCCATCAGATGAAAAATCTGAGGTCAGAGAGAGCAAATACTTTGCCCGAGGACACATCGTATATAAGTGGCAGAGCTCAGAAAATGTCCCCTCTGACAGGGCTCTGGATCACACGTGAGCCTTGCTCTGTGAGAGCTGGGGAATGTGAATGAACCCCTGAATGTTGTAGTCTTCATCTACCCGTGGTGGACTGTTACTGGTCAAGAGATTTGATTCATAGCCTTGACTAGAACAAAACTGCTCTCCTTGTCTCAAAAGAAAATATTATAAACACTTAGAAAATCAAAACCTAGAAATGTGTGTATTTTTTATAGAACATGAAGTAATTCTCAGGGGAATAGTAAGACCGTGATTTCAACTGGAATTGTTTAGGAACTGCTTTCATTAAAGAGCATCTTCACCTTTCAAAAAGAGTTAGATGTGCAAACGAGAGAGACATAGCCACTTATGACACGATGTATTATGTACAAATATTTTTATCATCCTCCTATGTCCATAACCTTTACCTCTGAAGCATCTTCTCAGGCTTTCAACCAGTAATGATTTTCTGTTTCCACAGCAATCGTTTCACAAAACAATATTCTTCCAGTAGGTGAGGTCAAGGAATATTAGTTTATTTTCACTTCAGTCTTTTATTCTTTGTTGGTTTAGTTTTTAGTGATTTGTCCACAATAACAACATGCATGACTTGGAGAATATCTGAAGAAGAAAAGAACCCGAGGATGGTTAATTACTAAAACAACTTGTTTCTTTCCACACTGAAGAAAGAACTGTCACCCAGCACAAAGATAAAGGATGGCAAAGATTAAAAAAAAAAGTATGAAGGCTGAACACATCTGTTTCTTGTAGCCTCTCATTTTTTTCTGTTGATTTCACAAGATAAGGCACTGAAGGAGTAGACTCAGAGAGGCTTCTTAAAGTACTTCAGAATTCGACGCATTTTCTCTCCATCCGCTATTGTCCTGTTCTCTATTCAGCCCGCAACAATTAGAAAGAGCCTTTTGTGTGATAAGCACTGAAGTTGGCTGTTGTAGATCTACGCAAGGAATAATGGACTCTATCCTAGAACGCTTGCAGTCCAAATCTGTAAAAAGTTATATTATACTCAACTAATTTAAGTGTAAAAAATCCAGAACATCTCCTAAAATTTTTAAATAGAAACAATCATCTTGACATGAAGTTAAATTGGCTGATTTAAGCTCAACAGGTATGCATATATGTATATATGTATGTATGTACAGTTATGTATTACTGAATTTCTGATGGCATTACATACCCTGTGGATATAGGGCAAATCGGTTCTGGGAAAAATACATTTGCATCACCGTGTTCAATTTTTTAAGCTACATTAATGTACAGTTGCAATATTGTCATTATCCTCTGATAGAGTGTAAGTGAGGGGGTATTTAATTGACAGTAGTTCAGATAAACTGGGGTTGAAGTTAAATATTGAATGTTTTATGTATTTCATTTTCATCTCAGTGTTTTCTGTAAATTATCCCTTCTTATTGACAACTCTTATGATGTTTAGGTAGGCATTGGTAAGCTCTTCTAATTTGTTTTCAGTATGTAGCACATTTAAAAAATTACTGGAAGACTCCATTTGGCTATTGACAAGTAGAGCTGTCTATGTATTTACATCTCTGACTTTCAACCACATTGTTTATGGATAGACACAGAGTCTTCTCCCTCCTTTCCAGCACCTTGCTTAGCTCCATGCCAATCCAGAGTGCCCATCCAAAGACAAGTAACTAAAAGGGTTGAGGAAATCTAATCAACAAACCAACCCTAGGCTTATTCAAATAGTGGGGCATTAGGTACCACAGAGGAAATATGCATAGTTTTGTTTTGTTTTTTTTTTTTTAAAGTAAATATATACCTACACAAATGAAAGTAGTTGGAGAAACAGTCTTCTTTGCAGATGGACAGGAACCAGTAATTCAGGATAAAGCTACAAAGTGCCAGCTGTGGTATAGATAATGTGTGTGGGGGGACCTGCTTTGAGGAGGGCCAGGGCACTGTGACGAGGGGATTAGAAGGCCAGAGAGAGCTGCTCAGAGAAAGAGGGACTCATGGTGGGCCTTAAAGCAAGAATGGGATTTAAATGAGAATTATTCTCATTTCATTTAGGCAAAAGATTAATTTATGATTTATATTGTAAGCGCGTCCATCTCAGTACCATTTCCAGTTCTTTAAAAGTTCATTTTCATTCTCTGTCCAGCCACACCAGACTCTGAACAATATTGAATCAAAAGAAAGTTTCAATCTTTGTGCTCTTGCATTATTGAACACTCTGAATATTCCCCAGGCCTGCTCTCTCTGCAAACACTTTCCTACCATATGCAACTGTCTGAGAAAATCTACTTGTATGCAGTAGATTGCTGTTATTCATTATTCATTACAACATTATTTAGTTGAACAACCTACTAAAGAAAACTTGGTTCTGTAGGGGGAAATGTACAAACTCAGAGAACTAAATTATTTTACTATAAATGCTTTAAAAAGAGCAAGCTTTATGGTCCTCATTATTTGGTCTGTGCTGAGGAAAACAAGTTTTCTCCAATGGAAAATAAGCCATAAAGGACAGAAGCTATGTGATCCAGTATATTGAATAAAAGTTGCAGATTTAACTTCTGCCAGCAACGCACTAAATGAATAAAGATCATTAAAGTGTTTACAGTCCTTAATCAAATAATAAGCATTTATTGAGTAGCCATTGTGTGCCTAGGACTTTTGGTTTCAGGAGACACATTTTCCCAGTCTGGTTGTCAGGGTGCAATGACCCTGACATTCCTTAGCAAGTTGGGGTGAATGGACTTCTTTGTGACGACCAACCCTGCAGACTTGCTGTGACTCGTTTTTCCTTACTTCAGGAGGAAGTCTTGAGCTTTTCTAGTTATTCTCTGGTGTAAAAAAAAAAAAAAAAAAAAACTGTTCAACTCAATCTACTACTCAAACTCTAAGCCATCATCCAAAATAAGATCTCTCCCTGCCCTCAGCTCTCTTTACTTCTTCTCTTACCCAGTCTTCTCATCCACTTCCTGTGGTCCTTGTGAGCTGGGCCCTTGGGTGCTCCACTGTTCTCTAAGGTGACCCAGTCTGTCTCATAGGAGATTCACCATCCATTGGCTTGACAGCTCAAAATGAGCAGGTCATCCCAAAGCAGCCTCTTCTTTGATCTGACATCAGAGCATCTTGAATGTGTCAGTACCAGTTCCCATGTTCCTCAAAGCCTGTATGACCCATATACAGAACTCTGAGTAGTTCTCTTGAAATATGCTTCACTTGCCTTAAGAGCACCCCCTTAACCTTGCCCCTGTGGGGGACAGGGCCTTGTGAAATACAATTCTTGCCACACACATCTCTTCTACCAGCCTTTAAGCTTCCCTTGAAAACCTTTTATCTCCTATTATGTAGTTCAAATGTAAGTAATGAAATACTTAAACATCTTAGTATATATTATATAGGGAGCTAGCACCTCAATTTAGGATCTAGGGGTCTTGGGGATATACTTCATTTTTCTTGGTCTTGGTTCAGAAGAACACACAGTTTCCATTTTTTACTCTTAGATGAATGGATATTATCTAAATAGCTAACTCTTTATGGTTCTTTCTTTATAAGATGGGGCATAACCATGAAAATATTTTACACCAAAGCTCACTCTTGATCTTATAACAAATACTTAAATGTCGTCTGACTTAAATATGTATGGCAGTTTTCCATTAGAACAAAGAAACATATAGACCATATTGACTGTGAAAATATCTGTCAGCAATTTATTAACCAGCAGATTTTTTGAAATAATACACAAATTCAATGTGTCATGTTAAAAGGGACATAGTAACAATTATCAACAAAGTAACACTTTTGAAAGAAATTGATGCTGTGAAAAGATACTCTGAATATAAATTTTTTATTTATGTCTTCATTCTTTTTATTCATGTTATATAATATTTTGTAAAAAGCAATATATGTGCCATATATAACAATTTTCATATCTGTTCAATTAAATAGTTTAGAAATGGACTTTTCTAACTGGTTCTGAAAATCTTCCAAAAAAAAAAAAAAATAGATTTTGTGAGTGTGTCTGAATACCTTTGTTAAGAATATACAAATGCTGTACCTTCCCATTAATTTTCCAGAAGAACTGAGTGACATCAGGAAAAATGAAAATTTACAAAGTGAATTTCACAAACATGAAATTGACAGTGGGGACTGAAAAGTCACTGTCATGATTTGGTCAGCAGGGCCGAAAGTCGGCTCCACGGTGTGTTTATGAGGTTATATGAGCCGTTGTAACTAAGTATCCAATTAGGATGAATTTCAGATCAGACCTTTGAATCACTGTCTCCCAAAATATTAAATGAATATTTTCAAATTAATAAAATACTAAATCACATATTTTTACCAAAATAGTATTATTAATGGTAATTTGTAAGTGGCTGCAAATTTTTTTGAGCTGATAATGAAATAACTTATTTAAAGTTAAAATACCTGTATATCATTATTTTTAAAGATTTTAAAATATTTTTACATTAATTTATTATTAGTACATTCATGGATAAAATAAATATGCTAATAAACAAATGTATATACAAGCATTGGTGTATGTCCCCCACGCTCACTTATGTGATAGGTAATAAGTTAACATTTGGAGGTCCTGGTCTTCATTAGCTGCAGACATGGCCCTGAAATGTAGGCACATTCTCTCCATGACACTTTTTTCCCACTCCTTATGGTTCTTTATGGCTTCCAAGATAGAGTCCAACTCTTTAACAGGGCACACGAGGTCTTTCACGGTCTGACTTTTGCTTATTTTCTCCACTCTTGTTCCTGGCTATGTTCTCCTTGTCCCCTTCCTTCCAGATACACTAAGCTATTGATAGTTCCCTAAATGGACGATACTCTCATATATCTAGTCTCCACGGTTTTGCAAATGTTGCCACCTCAGCCTAGAACTCACATTCATACTTAACACTCCTTCCTCGCCCACACCCCAGTCTCTTTCTGTGTCTGATTAATGTTGTCATATTCCTTACGATGTGTCTCACATAACACAGGTGCTGTGTCTCTGCCTCTGTAAGCTTGGCTGCTCATATCATTATTTTATAATAAGTGGAATAAAAAAATGTGAGTATTTTCTATGGGCCAATTACTTGCTATAGGTTGGTTCATAAGCCTAACAATAGCTCTAAGAAAAGCATATTATTAACCCTATTTCACAGATGAGAAAACTGTGGTCCAGAGGGGATAAATAACTTATTCAAGGAAATACTGATATTAAATGGTATAAGTAGGGATTAAATTGGGCAGTTTAATTCTAGAATCATACCTTTATAAATCTAAGTGTCGTTGTTGTTTAGTCACTAAGTCGTGTCCAACTTTTTTGCAACCCCATGGACTGTAGCATGCTAGGCTCCTCTGTCTGTGGGGTTTTCTAGGCAAGGATATTGGAATGTGTTGCCATTTCCTTCTCCAGGGGATCTTCCTGACCCAGGGATGCAACTTATGTCTCCTGCATTGGCAGGTGAATTCTTTACCACAGAGTGATCAGAGATCAGATCAGATCAGTCGCTCAGTCGTGTCCGACTCTTTGCGACCCCATGAACTGCAGCACGCCAGGCCTCCAGGGAGCCCAAATCTAAGGGCCGCGGGCTGAATAGTGTTCCTAAGAAGATACTGTCCAAGCCCTGACCCTTCGTAGCTGTGACTATAACCTTATTTGGAAATAGAGTCTTTGCAAATATAATTAAAGATCTGACAGCATCATGAATTATTGTTACCATCCTGATTATGGTGGGCCCTAAACCTAGAGAAAAACAAAGACATTGAGAGATGAAAGGGAGAAGACTATGTGAAAAGAGAGGTAGAGATTGGATTTATGCTGACACAGGCCAAGGAATGCCAGGACTCATCAGAAGCTAGAAAAAGCAAGGAAAGATTTCCCCCTAGAGTCTTTGGAGGGTGCATGGCCCTGCCAACAATTTGACTTCAAATATCTGGCCTCCATAATTCTGAAAGAATAAATTTCTGTTGTTTGAAGTCACCAAGCTTGTGGTAATTTGCTAAGGTAACCCTAGGAAACCAATAGACCAATCTATTTTGCTATTTAAAGCTATTCAACAAATAGTTTCTAATGAAGAAATGAATGTGTTTTTCAGTGTCTCTGTGTTCCAGGCACTGTGGTAAACACTGGGAATAGGAAGATTATTAAAACCTTCTTTCTTGTCCTCAAAGATCTTGCTATCTCGTATCTTCAGTCTTTCTCTGAACACTGCTTCTCTCCTGCTCAGGCTCTGCGTTACCTTTTGCCTTGTCCAGTACAAGGGCCTGCTAACATCTCTCTCTTCCTTTTCTTCTCTTCAAGTGTGTGTGTTAGTCACTCAGTTGTGTCTGACTCTTTGCGACCTCATAGACTGTGGTCTGCCAGGCTCCTCTGTCCATGGAATTCTCCAGACAAAAATACTCGAGTGAGTAGCCATTCCTTCCTCCAGGGATCGAACCTTGGTCTCCTGCATTGCAGGCAGATTCTTTATCATCTGAACCACGAGGGAGCCCTTCAAATCACCTTTGATATTTCTGCCAGAGTTCTTTTTCTAAAAATATTTAAACTCTGCAGAAAAAAAAATTCTTCTAAAACATTTAAGCTCTGTATTTTCTGTCCACCCTGGAGAAAATAAAGTCTCAACTTGCTGGCATATTATTCAAAGCCTCCTTCATCTGGATGTTTTCATGACCTCCCTTCAAGCCCTCTTTGGAGTAACACATGAATCCAGTGCCTACCTGATCCAGACTACCCTCACGTTGGAGCTGGATCACAATTTGCCTCCAAAAGGCAAACTGAAGACATTAATTCAGAGCCTGTTACTCCCTTGCTTGGAACTTTCCAATGGTTTGTCATCTCACTAGAGCAAAGCCCCAGTCCTTTTCATGACCTGTAAGCTGCTTTTCCCATATGATCCTGTAGTCCCTCTGCTCCGATTCCCTGGCTTACTGAGAGGTCACGAAAGTATTAGAGACAGCCCTACCTAGGGACCCTTCCACTTGCTGTCTCATTGACTATATTGATTTTCCTGAGAAGCCCCCTGGTACCTTCCTCTTGTCCTTAGGTTCTTTACTCAAGTTTCACCATCTCAGACAGGTTCCCCTGACTTCCCCAATCCCAGGGAAGTTTATGTTCTCCTTCTCTGCTTATTTTTTCCTTAGCGCTTACCACTACCTAATACACTATGTATTTTCCTTATTAATTGCATTTTTTGTCTGTCTCTCCTATAAAAATGTCAGCTCCATAAGGGAAGGGTTTGTGTCTGTCTTATTCATGGCTGTCTTCCCCCAGCCAGGGCCTGGTACATGGCAGAAGACAATGCCTCTTTATTGAATGACTTAGGTACTTGATGTTTTGAGTAGATCAAAGTTCATTGCACCTCAGAGAATACCTCAGCTTGGCTTTGTCAACAAGGGCAGAATGGGTGAAAAGAGGAGAGTGCTAAGTCCTAGAAACAGATATCCCAGGATTGGTCTAGTTCTGCTGGGATGGACTTTCTGTAGATGCTGAGATTGATGGACAGGATTCTTCATCCAGATATCAGCCAAGAAACAACTGGGGAAGTCCTGGCCAGTCCTGATGTGTGCAGAAGCACACAGCAGTGTTCAGAGTTGAAAGACTTATAGGCAGTTGGCATCAGAGAAGCCTGTCGCCAGGGGGCAGCATTCACTTCATTAGGCTGGGGTTTGGGCAGCTCCTCGGGCTATAGGTGGAGGAGAGAAACAAAGAAGGCAGAACACTAATTGTGAAGAGTCTCTGGAGCTCTGATCTGGCTGGATAACTGACTGATGACAAACCTAAGGATTAGGAATGCATCAGAAGTTCTGTCCTAAAGTCTGGGTTACTTTGAGCAGGGAATAGGTTCAGGGTGAAGGTCTGTTATCCTCCCTAAGGGATCATTGACTCAATCGACATGAGTTTGAACAAACTCTGGGAGATAGTAAAGGACAGGGAAGCCTGGTATGCTGTAGTCCATGGGGGTCACAAAGAGTCAGATGTGACTTAGTGACTGAACAGCAAGGGGAGCAAGCCCAGAACTAACAGGAAGGAAATTTGAATGATGGGTTCCAGTGTGGGAGGCTCAATTCTTCTAAACACCTTTGATCTAAAATGCCAGAGGTCACTGGACTAAGACGAGAAGTGGACCGAGAGAGAAAGATTGCCAGTTGGAGAGCAGACACGTCCCTGGCCCTTGCTTTGCTTTGCTTCTTTATCAGCAGTGGTTTCTTGATCATTGTGTTTATAACTAACTAAAGTGTGTGTGACCAAGGAAGGCCGAATCAGACCCACAGCTATATTTTGGTTTGTCGAGAAAGTTTTAAAATTGACTTTGAAACCTTTTCAGTGGGGGCATTGATGGTACTGTTTGCCTCTGGCTTTAGCTCTCTAGTGTTCCTCAGATTTTTGTTGCCTGGCTGGCCCTGAAGGCATTTTTTTCTGCTACCTCTAATTGTTTTCCTTACCCTCCAAAGGCCAGCCTGGGCCATTTCTGATTTTCTCCCTTCAAAATTAATTGCTTCCACTATATATCGTTGTGACTTCACATTGCACTTTGGCTTTTCTTTGCATTATGAATACCTGTTTACATATACATCTGCTGCTTAAGATTGAAAACTGGAGGCCAGGAACCAGGTCTGAGTCATTGTGTGCTGCTTCAGTGTCTAATAGAGCATCTTGAACTTAGAAATGCTCAATAAATATTTCAATTGGATTTATTACTCAGAGTAAACTTCACACATCCTGGAAAACAAGACTTCTTTAGAAAGTCACTGATTTATCCAGTTTTGCATCACATTTGTTATTTATGTCATCATTAAAGTTAATCACGGAGAAAAAGATCAATTTGCAAATGCTCAATCCACTCTGGCTGCTTCATGATTCAAATAACTGAATCACACTGGTTAAGGTCAAATGATTAAGCTAATTGGATTGAATGACCACTTCTCAAGTGAGCAATCCCTTCCTCTCCAGCAATCTTTGACTAGCTGATATGATCAGTTGTGTACACATACAAATAATCACAGCATCATGTGACTTCACAATGAAACTGTATTTTGGGATTTGGGAGACATGGTTCTAGATTTCTTTGTTATTTTCTATTTTTTAAGGGGGTTGGTGCATGGGGTAGGGATGAAAAAGAAGGGTATATTGGCAGAAAAACTACGAGCTGAATGTCTGCTAGCCTGATACTGGAATGAGTGCAGCGAGGTTTTGGGTCGGGGGGAAGAAATCTGTCTGCTCTGATAATAAGGTAAGCCTATAAATTGGAAGGAATGCCCAAGGGGCAGCTTTGATCTGCTTTCTGCTCTTGAAATGGGTGGGGTTGATGTGGGTTGCGCTCCTGAGCCCTGTTACCTGCTGTTGCCCCGTTGTCTAAGTCTAGTCTTTTTAAACCCATATTGTTCAGTGTGACAACTAAATGAGCCGCTGTATTAACAGCAAGAGTTACACGGAGGCAGAGACTAACTTATTAGTTAATAGGATGGGAACAATGGTAGATGTCAGACAGTTAGCACCTTCTAGATCCTTCAGGTTTAATTGAACCATTAGTGATTGCCTCATTGGCTGCTTTAAAAGGGGGGGAAATCCACCATTGTAAATGTGAAGTCACGATGTCACCTCCTGAAGTGTCACTATGTAGTATTTTATATGACCAACTTTCAATTATTCATCCAAAGAATGTCTGCATTTCAAGCACTTTTGTTTTGGGGATGGATCACACCTTTTCGTGATGAAAGCTTTCCTGTTAAGTTTGACTTAGACTGGTAACAAACTCAGATTCCCTGAGCTCCCTGCCACTGATAATGGTAGAAGGCAATCTGAACATCACATGCTAGGTGACAGGGGAACCAGCCTGACTTGACTTAATACGGTGATCCCATATTAAAAGGATAGGCAATTGATTGTGTGTGTGTTTCCTATTCAAATATGCCATGGTTAGCTGCTATTATTATTCTTCCCCTGTTAATTTGTTTGTTACTGTTGTGTTTCTATACAAGGTTCAGTGTGACAGCCTTTTTTATTCGTGGGGGAAAACTGTAGCTGCTCATTTAACCTCTAAAAAGAGAAATTTTACTTTTCAGGTTAAAGCTGAATAGGGCAATGTTATTCCATTTCACTAGTTCCTTTGGATTGATTGGCTCCCTTTTCTGCCCTTAGGGATCTGCCTGAAATCCAGGCAACTGTAATTATTACAAGGCTTTGGGGAGAAATCAGCAGTGGCAGTGGCAATAATCATAGAGAAAATAAAAAGTACATTTTGCTTTTTATGTAGATTTTTGATGTGTGTGAATAAAGGTTTGAAGTAAGAGTCAGGATGGAAATCAATTTCAAAGGTGACAGCAGCTGCTGGGTCTTTTTTATTGTTCTGGGTGTTAATTCCATCTCTTGTGTACCAAAATGTGTCTAAAATTAATTGAGAAAATACTACAAAAATGTACCTTTTTAAAGATTTTTTTTTTTAATGTGGATCATTTTTAAGTGTTTATTGATCTACAACCAGGGATCAAATCCACACTCCCTGCAATGGAAGGTGAAGTCTTAACCATTGGACCACCAGAGAAGTCCCCAAATATGTGCCTTTGGGGGCAGAGGGGAATCTTCAGACTTAGAAGCTGTACTAGATGTTAAAGATTTTCTGATCCAACTACAAATGAGCTTAAATGTACACTCAAAATAGCTTTCCAGAGTCCCACAGATTAGTGAGAGTCAGGCTACACTGGATGTCTTGACACCAAGTCCAGTTCTATTTCCCCCAGATCATGTTTAGATATCCTGCTGTGCTTGGCCTCAAGGGGAAATACACAAGGTCCCAAAGTGGGCCGCCTTTGAATAAGCAGCAGCTATTACAAGGCTGAAATGACCCATGAGATGCCGATGCCAGGAGACAAAGGGTGAGCTCAGCAGACCAACTGTGCACACAACCCCTGTCCTTTCTTCACCCCCGTCACTGAATCCACCAGCATTTACCACCTTTCTATAGGGAGGATTTTTTGCAGTAGGGAATAGGTCCCCATTTTCATGAAGCTTCTCTTTAGGGAACTCTGTCCTGAGGATGGAGATGGGAATACCAGGGGTGTCACCTTTCCCCAGGGGGAATGGAGACACTGCTGGCCTTTCAAATCTGGGGGGGTCCTGCTGCTGCTAAGTCGCTTCAGTCATGTCCGACTCTGTGAGCCCAAAGACGACAGCCCACTAGGCTCTGCTGTCCCTGGGATTCTCCAGGCAAGAACACTGGAGTGGGTTGCCATTTCCTTCTCCAATGCATGAAAGTGAAAAGTGAAAGTGAAGTTGCTCAGTCGTGTCTGACTCTTAGCGACCCCATGGACTGCAGCCCACCAGGCTCCTCCGTCCATGGGATTTTTCAGGCAAGAGTACTGGGGTGGGGTGCCATTGCCTTCTCTACATCTGCCCTTTCCATGGCCGTACTTTCTGCTTTGCGATCTCCTGTGCCTAAGGTATTAACATTTAAAAAGAAAATTCACTTCTAAGAGTTTTCGAGATAGAACCTGGAAGGTGTGCAAAACTTCTCCTTCTGGACTGCTTATTCTGCCAACTTCCCTTAACTCTTCTGGCTGCTGTAGCCATTTGACTTTTCTGCTGGGCAGGTAGTAGTAATTTGGGGGGTCCCTAATTAGATTCCAGCCGCTCAATTCCCTGGTTCATTTACCCTGAACCACCTTCAAATTGAATTGGTTTTTTTCTTCCTTACTGCCAACCCAAGCAGGAGTGGATCCTGGGGAATTACAGAGAAATAACAGCCTTTTTCTCCCCTTCCCCAGCCTCTGACTCACGCGCCTGCCCTTTTGTGCCGCTCTTCCATTATGCCTTCCCAACCACATGCTCCGCGCCTTCTGCTTAAGCTGTCTGAGCTCGTTTCCTCCATGAACCATCGTGATGTACAACACGTACAGTCCCAGGGCCAGATGAATGGTTTTCCATTAGAAGTACACTGTGCCATCTGGGGCACCTGGGAAGATAATGCCACAAAGACGCCCCCATCTTTCAAACACTCGGAAGGAAAGATTTCTACTGCTCTGCCCAGCTCGCTTTGACTACTGCAATATAACGTGCTGCTGCTTGGTTCTGAAACCTGCGTTTTCTCTCCCTTCCTCGCTCCCTGCAGCATCTCAGGGCACTGTGTGACTTGGGGTGGGGGTGGGGGGTTGGACTTAAAATGCGATTCTGTGCACACCTAAAGGAAACACACAATGACAGTGTGAATTGTCAACACAGATAAAAAGGTTCTTCCATTAAAGCAATCAGGTGAAATACTCGCTTTTAAAAGGGGGCTTAAAGAACAAGAGGACTGTTTGGTTTTAAAAGAGCCAGGCCTTTTCCCTGGGCCACAAAATTAGCGCTTGTTGATTTTAGCATGTTTGTTATTTCTTCTGTGACTGAAAATGATTGGTGGGGAGAAGTCTCGGTTTCATCACAAGTCTCCTTAACTGATTTCTCGTGTGTGCGCGCGTGCCTGTGTGCACCTCTCTTTCTTTGAAAGCCTGTTAAGACAATGCAGTTGCCTTAAAAAAAAAAATCCTGATTAGTATTCTGCATAAGGTACAGTCTTCATTGCAGTAGATATATAAAATCTATCTTCACTTTCACCACCTGTCACCTGAGAATTTTAGAATGATCTAGCTTTGAGATTGCAGGAAGCAGCCTTTTTGATTCTCATCTTTGCTCGCTCCCCCCACCCCTGCCTTTTGTCATTGGCACTGCATCTACAGTGAACTCCAGTCCATTTTTATTCCTTTGTCAAATGCTTTTATTCACGGGAAACTGAAGGCACATGTTTACTAGGGGATAGAAATAGAAACACAATAAGAAACCAGTTTGATAGATGATCTAGCCTATTCTTCACACTTGCCTGTTGTTTTATTGATTTACAGAACACAAAGACTAATCCGAATTTGCATTGCTTGTATTTCCCCTGATCTCAGAGGACTTGTTCCCCTTTGCTCAGATAAACCAAGCCAATTTTGTCTTTGTATCCAGTAGCCTCTGTGACAGTCGAATAGCCTGTCAACTAATCAATGTATGCGGCAAAAACTAATTTTTACTTTAAACAAACATCTGAACATTGTGTTGACACAATTAAATGATTTCTGCGTTCTCCCATATATCTGACACACACCCCAGGGAGCAGGTAAGAGCTATGGCTGAAATCATGCACACGTGCTCCTGCATCAAATTAAATATTTTTCCCCTTAATCCTACCACCAGCAGCTGTTAGGTACTGCGGTTTATTGCATATGGCCTACATAATGAGACCCATCCAGGCAGTTCCGGCTTCTCCACTGAATGCTGAGTAGCTGTCTTCCCCCCAAGGACATGAAGAGTTACTGCTATTGAAAGAAGTTCTCATGCCGGATGAAGTGTCTGGGCATACACGTTTGGAGATGAGGGAAGAAAGCATTTAAAGCCGGAGCTTCTCCCTTGATTAAAATGAAAGGGATTGGCGCTCTGCAAAGACTTGAATGAAACTGGCAAAGTCCCCAGAGTTATGGCAGGATGAAGAGGGAGACAGGGTAGGCACGGCAAGGAAGGAAATCTTTGCTCTCTTCGAAACCTGTCAGAAAATTAGGTCAACATGATTTTGTATTTTAATGAAATAACTTAAGGGTAAGCCTGAGACTTGGAGGCCACTAAGACTTTTATGCTAGAGTGGCTTGTCATGCTTGACGTAATGTCTGGCTCCGTAAAGAAGCTAATGTTCTCCATGGCTAATCGGCCTTTAGCTGCTCCTGTCCTTTTAAGTTCGCAGTAGCTGGAGCATCAATATGGATGTGCCTGTCTCTCTCAGTCTAAACACGGGGCAGGCTGCACATCATCATTTCAATTGTCAAAACAGATGAAAGGATTTCTGATACTCCAATTAAACGAACTTGGAAAAATCATTTTAAAATATGCTCCATAAAATAACCTGAATGTTAAAACACCAGAACCTTCCAACCGTTTCCTCTGGCTGTGTCATTAGCATCCCCTCCTGCCCCCCACCTCCCACCACACACATACACACAGCCCTTATCTGATTTGATTACTTTTAGAATGAATTTGGTTTTGAACATGAAAGCTGAGGAAGCTAAATTGGAAGAATAATGGCTTGGCATTTTATGTCATTTGGTTGAAATTGCAGGTGTGGGAGTCAGGCCTGCTTCTCCGACTCATGCTTGGCTATTTCCCCTTTAATTTACCGAATTTGAAATGGATTGCCGCTTCCAAATTACACTACACTTAAGGGACTTGCAAAGAATGCTTGTGATTTAGGATCCTACAGTATTGCCTTGATGAAAAATTATGCAGGCACACTTACTGCCCTACAAGAAAACTACTTCTTGTAAAACAAGAGTATTTGACAAACACCAGGAAGCTGAAGATGATAAAACACATTCTAAGCTCCTTTTCTTATTAATCAAGAGGGGGGACTGTGTTAATGGCAGCCTGAGGGATTGAATGGAAAAGAATCAGTGCAAGAGGGTATATAACAGAGGATCAAGGTGGTCAGAAAGAGTAATAATCATTGTATGGATGACTGTATTAAAATTCTCTCATTTGAAGCCACAGAGGTTAAGAGATAGTTTTTAAAAACCAGGAATGCAATTGCTTTCAAGTACCCAAAGTAATTTTCATTACAAACAACACTGGTATTTCCAAGTGGAAGGGGCATCTTTGATGAATGAGCAATACACATCTTTATCAGTATTACGTTCTTAAAGGAGATACATACTTTAATTCCAAAGTTTTGCTTTGTATTCTAGCTTTAGTGCATCTACTTTAATATTAATTTGTTTCTGTAAAGTTGATACTCTAGAAATATTACATACTTTACATAGTCCAGAGACAAATGTGAGGTTGAATATTTCAGGTTTCAAATGACTAACT
Organism: Tragelaphus eurycerus; assembly: GCA_935064755.1. NCBI lineage: Eukaryota > Metazoa > Chordata > Mammalia > Artiodactyla > Bovidae > Tragelaphus > Tragelaphus eurycerus. Next base: position 3,514,952 of record CAKXYN010000120.1, on the reverse strand, counting down.
CAAGCCTGAGTATCCCCTTTAAGCAACTGTGTTCATCTCTCTGCCACTCATCATGTGCCTGAAACATTCCCAAGAGATAGGGAAATAAGGTGTGTTGTTTAACATCCAAATATGGTCTAGAATATGGTCAGTCTTACTGATATGCAAAGTACTGGTGTAAAGAGGGCATATTCTGCTCTTTGTGGGTAGAGTATTCCATAAAGGTCATTAGGTTGAGTTCAATAATATTTCAATAATATTTCTCAAGCCTCCTGTATCCTTTATTGTTATTGACCTACTTGCAGTACCAGTGACTGTAAGAGGAGATTTTAGGTCTCTGAGAATAATTGTGGACTTTATTTAATCTTTAGTTCTATCAGTTTCTGATTTATATATTCTTCGCTGTCTCTTGGTAGGTACATATGCATTTAGGTTTGTTATGTTTCCTTAGTGAATGGACCCTTTTGTCAACATGTAAGGTACTGCTTTATTCCTGGTGATTTTCTTAATTTTGAAATCTACGTTTTCTCCGTGTGGCTTTTTTAGATTAGTGTTTGCATGGAATTTTTTCTATAGTTTCAGTTTCAATATAGCATTATAATTAAAGTGAATGATTGTAGACAGCTTATACATAGTTTGATTTTATCTTTTAAATGCGATCTGACAATCTCTGTCTTTTAATTGGTGCTTTTAGATCATTTATATTCAAATTGCTGTATGTAGTTGATATATTTGTATTTGTCTCTTCTTTCATCATTTTGTCTGTTTGTTTCCTCTGAATTTTTTTCTCTTCTTTCTCTTTCTTATCCTCTTTTAGGTTACTTAAATATTTTTAGTATCTCATTTAATTCCTTCATTAACATTTTGACTGTATCTTTTTAAATTATTTTTATAATATTTATAAATATTATAATTTTAATTATAATATAATTAAATTCACATACTTAATTTTCTAGTCTACTTATAACTCATATTTTACTACTTCAAGCCAAATGTAGACAGTGCCTTACAACCATATATGTCCCATTCGTCCTTTTATGTTGCAGTTTTCGTATATATTATATCTGCATACATTAAACCTTCAGGTTTCAAATGACTAATTCAAGCCTGAGTATCCTCTTTAAGCAACTGTGTTCATCCCTCTGCCACTCATCATGTGCCTGAAACATTCCCAAGAGACAGGGAAATAAGGTGTGATGTTTAACATCCAAATATGTTACACTTTTTTCTTTCAAGAATCACATATATTATAAAGAACATAATAGAAGAAAATAATCTATTATGTTTACCCAAATATTAACATTTCTGTTGCTCTTCCTTACTCCTCCAGCTCTGAGTTTTCCCTCTGATACCGCTTCTCTTCAGCCTGATAAACTCCCTCTCGCATTTCTTTTACAGCAGGTCTGATGGTGACAAATTCTGTTAGTTTTCCTTCATGTGATAATTTCTCGTTCATTCCTGAAGGATCATTTCGCTGAATATGGAATTCTAGATTGATAGGCTTTTTTGATCTGGTTGTTTGCCTTCTGTTTTCATCACTTAAAATATGGTATTTCTACTGTTTTCTAGTGATTTCTGATGAGAAATCTGCAGCTATTTCTATCATTTCCTTGTATGTAATATGTTGTTTTCTCTGGCTACTTTCAGGACTTTTTCTTGATATTTGGTTTTGCCTCAGTTTGATTATGATGTCTCTGAGCATGATTTTCTTTGTGTTTATCCTGTTTGGAGTTTATCTTTGTGTTTATCCTGTTTAGGGTTCATCTTTGTGTCTATCCTGTTTCAGGTTCATTGAATTTCTTGAATCTGTAGGCTTGTGTCAGCAGTTTACTGTTCTATGATTCATTAGTAAAATTACTTTTACAGCTATTATAGATCTTCTAATTGGGAAGAAAACTGATAGTGTATTTCTGATACTAAATTTAAAAAATTGGCCCAGATGAAAGACATACTGAAGATGAGAAAGTACAGTTTTTACTTTTTAAAAGATAAAGTACACAACTAAAGAATTTGTCGTCAGTCTTATGTGAATTTTAAAAACATGTTATTATGAAGATGTTAGGTACAGAGTTAAAAAGATCATCAGGAGTCAGCATGAATTCATTTCAGAAAAATCATATCAGATAAATGTAATTTCTTTTTTAGATAGACTTATTAGACTGTAAATTGGGAAATTGATTACAAGTAACATATTTTTCAGCACCAAGGCAGAGGGTCAGATCTTCTATGCTATTCCTTTGGGCAAAAGGGAAAACTTTAGAGAGAGTATTACTGTTATTGAATGCACCATAACTGGTTTGACAACTACCAAAGTGTCCTAAATAGTCAGTTGATTTCATCCCTGGAAAGCTATTTCTTATGCATCTGTCATGACTTCTATTTTAAACCCATGATTGGGTGAAATTTTAAAGCTGGAAGTTATAACAAATATTTTGGATGACTGAATCAAGATCTAAAGTAGTAACATTTACCACTTAATACCAACATCTATAATAATAACATTTGGCAAAAATACACCAGGCAGTGTTCTAGAGCTGGGAACTGAGGCTAATGTATAACCCCTCAAATTACCCAAACTCTTAGCAGGATTCAGTATAATACAGTAGTAATCATTTACTCTTTCTTGGTACTCTCTTCCATCCCAGGATATCATTCTCTCATGGTTCCTCTCCTATCCCACTGATGTCTCTTTTTTGGTCTCCACTGCTGTTTCTTCCCAATTTTGGAGGGCCTAAGGAGACACTCTTTTTTCTTCTCATTCTCTAGGAAACTTTCCGAGTTCCATGACTTATACACATCTATAGTTTTGAGCATCCAGTGTCAAATTTTCAGTCTAGACCTTTCTCCTGAACTCCCAGTATGTGTGTGTTTTTTGGTTTGTTTGTTTTTTTACTGCCTACTTGACATTAACATTCATTGTCTTAATAGGCATTTCAACTTAATATATCTAAAACAGAACCCTGGATGCCAACCTTCTGCTCATTATCAAATTTCTCCTCCTACAGCCTTCCTAATTCACTAAATGGTACCTCTGTTCTTTTAACTGTCCTTCAACAGATAATTCCTAAATAATAGACATTTCATCCCCTATTAACAGAGGAAAGTGAGACTCAAGTGAAAGGTCTTTGTAAAAGATTACATAGGCATTAATAAATAGTGTCAGGGTCAAACATGAACTCATCTGATGCTCACTCATCCCCAGATGTTTCCCATTTTAATAAGATTACCCTGAAGTTTTATGCTCATGTCAACAAAATAATTATTTTTAATCTGTGAATATAATTCATAATATAATTTAAAAATGCTTACTCCATGAAAGAAAAGCTATGACAAACCTAGACAGCATATTAAAAAGCAGAGACATTACTTTGCTGACAAAGGTCTGTATAGTCAAAGCTATGGTTTTTCCAGTAGTCATGTATGGATGTGAGAGCTGAACCAAAAAGAAGGCTGAGCTCTGAAGAATCTATGCTTTCAAATTGTGGTGTTGGAGAAGACTCTTGAGAGTCCCTTCGACAGCGAGGAGATCAAACCAGTCAATCCTAAAGGAAATCAGTCCTGAGTGTTCATTGGAAGGACTGATGCTGAAGCTGAAACTCCAATACTTCAGCCACCTAATGTGAAGAGCTGACTCAGTTAGAAAAGACCCTGAGCTGGGAAGAATTGAAGGCAAGAGGAGAAAGGGATGACAGAGGATGAGATGGTTGGAATGCAGGACGACAGAGTTGGAGCAGTTTAAACTCTGGGAGATAGTGAAGGACAGGGAAGCCTGGTGTGTTGCAGTCCATGGGGTCGCAAGGAGTCAGAACTGAGAGACTGAACAAAATGAATATAGTTCAGGAAAACACTGGCCTGTAGCAGCAGCCTCTGATAAAGGATTTGGTTAAGTAACCATGTCTTTCCATAGGAGGTAGCTGCCAGCACAGGGTACTTTAATTCTTGGCTGCATTATTTGAAGAGTAGTCTTTCAGTTGATGGGGTTGCCAGTTCACTCTACTCTGTACTTGTGAGAACAGATTTGCAATATTCTGTTTTATTCTGGGGACAGCATAACTAGAAAGAGATGACAAATAAAAGTCATTCAGTGAGAAGGCATCAGGATGATAAGTAAGTTCAAAGTCATGACTAAAGAGGAATTCTTCAAGGCCTGGAGATAATATGGCCTGGCAGATGCTCTTTTTAGCTCTACATTTCAGTTCTAGTTAATAAACAGAGAATGAAATCCTACTATGTGTCAGTCGGACACTGTCACAAGCACTGGAAATGCAAAGATTAAAACTCATGGTCCTTGCTTTCATTATCAAAGAATAGGCATAGAAGTTACAGAGAGATAGAAAGATTTGTCCTTTACATTGAGCCAAAATCTAATGGAATTATTCAAGGATGAAATGAGGTAGCCTTTTGCCATCACTAAAGATATTCAAGCACATGCTGGAAGTCTACTCAGTGTAGGAAGAAGGCTGTGGAATTAAATTAACCATCGTATGAGTGATCGAACTGCAGGACCTTTAAGCACTTCCAACCCCGAGATGCTATGATTCGTTCATCTGTGCTATCCCTGTCCTTTAATACCATAAATAATTGAGACATAACTATAAAAAATTGCATTTACATGGCAAATGTAAATCATCCACTCGCTTGGGCAAGACTCGTTCATTCTCTTTTAAGCTCACGTCATTTCGTGTGTCTTTCTTCTGTCCTAGAGAAAATTATAGGAATCATAAGCTAAAACAGGTACACTATCAAAATTAGAAATGAAAGGGGTTCAAAATTATGAACATCTACGTATGTTTATTTTTGTATTCTAATTGCATCTTCTAGAATGTACTTTAAAAATATATAGATAAAGGATAAGCCTAAGCTTCTTGGAAGATATGATTTTAAGGTTTATGTGACAATAAACTAGAATCCAGTGTAATTTTAGCATTTAATTTTATGCCGCTGAATGATCACTGTGCTCTGATCATAGCCATTTCTAGTGGTGTTGTCATCATTTGAGCAGCAGGTGAGTCCATTTCTTTTTATGAATTTTATAAGTTAAGACATTCCGTAAGTTGATTTGATCAGGTGGGAAAGAAGCATAAGAGCAAACTGACAGAAGAGTTTTGAAAAGAGTGTGGCAGAATTTGATCAGTTTCCATGGTTTTGTAAGAACAAAGGACAATGCTCAGATTTGAAGTTTTGAAAAAAAAAAAAAAGATAAGGCAAAAAGAGAAGGGCAAGGAAACTTATTAATTCAAGATACATCTTCAACTGTTTAGAATATGATCACTCTAATAAGCCACATATGTAGTTTCAGATCCTGGTATGCATTATTTCACAAGGCATTTTACAATGGCTGCATTACTTTTTAAATGGTCTCTTGGCTGAGAAAGGTGACAGAGCTTCCAAATAAATTCAGGCCAAGGTACTTGCACAGTGATTCAAAACTGACCAACAGCCAAGTGCAAATATATATGCATGATTGAGCAACTTCTATATGCTACTACTTGCGATTTCATATAACTCCAAGAACAATTCTTGAAAGCTGGTGTTGCTATGCAGTTTTATACATGAAAACATGTAATCAGCATGCCACGCCTATGTTGTTTGATTTCAACTCTGCTGCTTTTTCTGCAGAATCCATGAATGCCAATCGTGGCATAGATTGAGAGTCAATTTAATTTACTGCTAATATAATTATTGGTGTATTTTACATCTTCTGATACATAGGCAAACAAAAGTAGCCATGTTGCTGCAAAGATAGAAAACAAACAAACAAAAAGTGACCAACCAGTCAAACTGCCTGCCCCTGAAGGAAATTTAGAGTCCAGTTCTTAGCCTTCTCTCTAGGGTGTTCTGGATTTCAGCGCACAGGCCACCATCGTTGCTGGGTTTGGGGTGTGAAAGGTTGGTTATTAGGTTGTGAGCTAGGTTGAACTGGGCAGGAACACATCACAAACTGAAAGCTCCTTAGCAGAACCTAAAATTGGATTTGGATTCAGGCCAAAAGTGACAGACAGGGATAGCTACACACTGTTTAGTACAAAATGAAAATGCAGATCCCATGTTAAAATGGCTCAGATGGTAAAGAACCTGCCTACCATGCAGGAGGCAAGTGTTCAATCCCTGGGTTGGGAAGAGCCCCTGGAAAAGGAAATGGCAACCCTCTCCTGTATTTGTGCCTGGAAAGTCCCATGGACAGAGGATCCTGGAGGGCTACAGCCCATGGGGTCGCAAAGAGTAGGGCATGGCTCAGTGACTAACACTTTTACCGTGTTAAAAAATTAGGAAAGAAGCGTCATTAAAAGAACTAAATACAAGGATTTTTCTTTTCTTCTGTGGTCAGTCTCGTCATAGTATTTTTATTAACTATTTAGTGTTGTTCTAAGTTTAAAAAAATAAAATGTTAAATGTAAAATTTTAAAAATTGTTAAATGGAAAATTCATTCTAATAATGTACCTTTATATTGTACAATGGCAATTTAAATGCAAATATAAGGGCATTTAACTCTTACGCAGAACCACTGAAACTACACAGTTCATATATAATTTGTTCTTACCAGAAGAGTAGAAACTAACACAGCTGTTCTTATTTCACTTCTTTCCTTACTCACATTTGACCCACACTCTCTAGCTTGCCCCTCCTAATGAATAGAGAAGGACTGACAGGAAAAGGGACTATTTTATAAAGGAATGTTTATCTTTTCCTTTTCTTCTAGGTCATCAGTTTCTGTGTAAATTGTTGGCTGAAATAGGGAAGTAACATGAATAAGGATTTGATAGGTCTCCTTGGTCATTTGTGTTTCTTATTAAATTCCATTGTCTTCTTTCTGTGTTCAAAGCAAGTTTTGATCCCAACAGAAGGTATGGTTTCTTGGGGGATGTTGGCATCCCTGCTTATTTAGTTACAGATATAACACAATTACCTTGCACTTGCTCTGAGACCCATTGAACTTCCATGCCTTGTGGGTCTACTGGAATTTTACACTCATGGAACATCATGAATGTTACATGTTAGTGGGGACAGCAAGGAGGAGCAGTGCAGGTGCTTATGGTATGGATTTCCTGTGTCCACAAACATGCTCCATTATCCCATTGAACTTCACTCACACAAGTTCAAAGATAAAATCACCAAGAATTTCAAGATGGCAATGATAGACCATTAACCCAAAGACAGGACCCTTCCAAGCACTAGACGCCATGTGACTTCTCTGACTGCACAGTTTGGAAGCTGGCCTTCATAGCTGACAAATTTAGAAGAAAACCTGAGGCTTTCAGTACCTGGCAAGATGGAGTTCTTGTTACTGTTCAGTTGCTCAGTTGCATCCAGTTCTTTGTGACCCTATGGACTGCAGCACACCAGGCTTCCCTGTCCTTCACTAACTCCTGGAGTTTGCTCAAACTCATGTCCATTGAGTCGATGATACCATCCAACCATCTCGTCCTAGGTCGCCCCCTTCTCCTCCTGCCCCCAGTCTTTCCCAGCAGCATGGTTTTTTCCAATGAGTCGGCTCTTTGCATCAGATAGCCAAAGTATTGGAGCTTTAGCATCATCCTTCCAATGAATGTTCAGGATTGATTTCCTTTAGGATTGACTGGTTTGATCTCCTTGCTGTCCAAGGAACTCCCAAGTGTATTCTCCAAAACCACAGTTTGAAGGTATCAGTCCTTTGATGCTCAGCCTTCTTTATGGTCCAACTCTCACATCTGTATATGACTACTAGAAAAACTATAGTTTTGACTCTACAGACCTTTGTTGGCAAAGATGGAGCTGTGCCTCTTAAGTTTACCTCTACCCATGACCACAACTCTAGACTGGTTAAAATACAACACCACCTACCTAAGGACAGAAGTGTAAACAATAGCAGGTGGATGGAGGAGGAAAGTCAACCATGAAGAGCAACTACTAAGGCAGCTCTGAGTTGCCCTCCCCACCAATTCCTTTATTTTGCAGTTTTGACCCAAAAGCAGGCCAAATCAGGGAACCGAGCAGTGGGTTCAGGCAGCACAATCTCTGAGAGCAACAATTCTGACTAGAGGACAGAAACAAGGGTTCTTGTCCTGCTAGCCTTAGACAGTGGGTGAAATCTGTTTTTTCCTCTCTTTGTTTCTTGTCTCTCCTGAGCCTGCTCCAAGGCGAGCTCCAGCCATAGATCTGCACTGCTGCGGTGGCAGTGGCAGCCCCACTGGTACCTAAAACGTGAAGGAAAATTCATCTTTCCGAATTGGATTAAGCAGGAGAATGTCCTTGCTTGTAGGAAATATATACTAAAGTGTTCGAGGGTGATAGGGCATCATGTTGGCAGTGACTCAGTCTGTATTTATTTCTGCATTTATCTATGTACATGGAAAATCTGAGTTCACATGGATGCATCCAATTGCAATCCAATCCTACATGGCTTTTTCTGGTCTTCTCTTTTTCTTTGTTACTTCCTTCTTCATTGGTGAGAAACATAGCTCCCATCGGCCTTGATACATTGACGTCTTTGATTAATCCCTCTGTAATGCCCTGCTCACCCTGTCCAGTTTATGATGTCTTCACCTGGAAGTCCTCACCCACTCATCCTCCAGCACCCCATGACAGTTACCCTTTCAAGCCTTCCCTTTCTTATTCTCAAGGGCTACAGCACCCAGCTCTAGGAAATTATGCATCACCCCATGACTAGCAGCACGGCTGATCCCACCTAATGGCTTTTGGGTTAAATTTTCCAGGAAAGGAGAGAATAATTTTCATACGTCCTCTATCTTTTTTTCTGTCTTCAGGATGTGGATAACTGTGAAAATCCCTGAGTCATATCTGACTCTTTGCAACCCCATGGACTGTACAAGTTCATGGAATTCTCTAGGCTAGAATACTGGAGTGGGTAGCCTTTCCCTTCTCCAGGGGATTTTCCTGACCCAGGAATAGAACTGGGGTCTCCTGCATTGCAGGTGGATTCTTTACCAACTGAGCTATATACAAGTACATAATTTCTCTGGTTGCTTTATACAGACTCACTGAATTTACCAAAATATTCCAAGAACCTAGGAAAGTGCCCCAAATGTAAGGCACTCAAAAATAATTGTTGATTCAATTAATATTGCCATGACCTGACTTTCATGCTAGCCTCTGCTTCATGTTTAGATTTTTAAGCTATATGATCTGTACTGGATAGCACATAGCTTGGTATATGCCCCATATATGATCTGTACTGGATAGCACACACATAGCTTGGTATATGCCCCATATTCTCTTAAGAGCTTTCCATGAGTTAATTTATTTAATCCATACAACAACCTATGAGATATGGACCATTAACATTCCTATTTCACCAATGAATTTGCAAGGCAAAGAGAGGTTACTAAAATTGCCCAGGATCACCCAACTAGTAAATGGTGGGGTTAGGATTTGAACCCAGGCTGGAGTTAGAATCCATGTTCTTAACTACTACATGAATAACCATGGCTTTATTTCTCTCTTTCATCCCAGGTTGCCCCACTACTCTTTCTGTTCACACAGTAGCTTTTGAATATTTATGTAAATCACATGGCTGTTGGACTGCAGTGCTGACACTGGATATGAATTTCACGTGGCTCCTGGGTTACGATTATCTTGTCTCACTTAGTATCCGGTGACACAATCTCTCTGGTTTAGTTAAACTCAGGAACCACTAGTAAAACCATGACTGAAAGCACTGACTTTGCTGGGATGGCAAATGCTTCTCAGTATGCTAGTACTTGCCCTGTCAACCCGGGTAGTAGCCCCAGGATGATACCCTCTTAGAGACAGTATTTAATAGGACTTGGGCTTCCCTCATAGCTCGGTTGGTAAAGACTCTACCTGCAATGCAGGAGACCCTGGTTCAATTCCTGGGTCAGGAAGATCCCCTGGAGAAGGGATAGGCTACCCATTCCAGTATTCTTCAGCTTCCCTTGTGGCTCAGCTGGTGAAGAATCCACCCACAATGCAGGAGACCAGGGTTCGATCCCTGGATTGGGAAGATCCCCTGGAGAAGGGAAAGGCTACCCACTGCAGTATTCTGGCTTACTAAGACTTTCTTCTAATGGGCTTATTTATAACTAATAGGGTATACATGTCAACTAGTGCTTTTGTCATGAGTATCAGATCACCACATCTTTGTGACACCTATTTATTCTTTTATATTTGTATCTCAATTTTGTCTTATGTGTCATTCATTAGGCCTTCAGTATTGGTTGCAACTCCCTTTCCAGTATTTTTTCATCTAAAGTAACTGGATATTTTTAACCCTATTGTTCTTTGGTGGGGGTATCATTCATAATTCTTTCCATAGTAATGGCTAAACCCTTAATTCTGGGAGTGTTCCTCTATATTTTAAAGTTGTTTTGATGAGCTCAACTGGGAATTCCCATTCTAATGCTATATAACCAGCTTAGCCCCCAAACCTATTATCTCTAATGTTTATGTTCTTCCTTTAGTCAAAATCCCAGGCACCACTTGCAATTAGGAATGAATGGAACTCCTGTTTCTCTAAGACTTTCATTTTCATGCCCAGGACTTTGAAGTTCCTAGTGACTCATCCTACATCTCCTTTGGAAGCATTAGTTGATTTCTGTGTAGTATTTGGTACCAAACATACAGTGGGATGTGTTTCACAGAATTTTTTGTTATATGCCAGATGCATATATAGACCCTTAGCAAACCACCCTGTTCCTCAAAATGTGATTTTCTTTAATTACCCTAAGTCATTTCTGTCTAGAGCTAGGAGTAGTTTTGTCTAGTTACCCTTGAGAATTCTTATTGTTATGAACATCTTCCCTAACACGTGAACACATGCTTGGGGAGACATTACTTTCTGCCCTGGGGCCTGGTCTAGATACAGCGCATAGGAGTTCTCATCAAGCTTGGACACATTGCCTAGAGGAGGGTTGCTGAGAGGCAGCATCTTACAGAGATGAAATAAAAAGCAAAGGAGACCAACAGACGAAATTTGTCAGCAGGAAAGGGACAGATAGGACTGGGGGAAAACCAGATCACAGCTGAGATGAGCAGAGGGTGGGAGGAGTTGTCTAAGACCCCCCACAGTGGTGTTTATCAGGAGCCCACAGGCTCTCCAGGTGAAGACAGGATGGTTGCTGTTCAAGCTGTGGACCCAGTGTGGGCACTGATCATGTGGCTTCTAGGGTGCCGAGCTCTTTCCTTTTTCTTTCTGAGGCCATGTCACTCTGTTCTCCAGGCTCCGACTGATTTCTCTCCATTTCCTCACTGTGGTGTCATGGTACATGGGCACTTGAAGTAAACTTTAATATTTTCTTCTGCCTCAAAAAGAGTTCCTGTTGCTTAATCCCGACCAGCTCCTTTGAGAACACAGTGGCCCTCTTTCTGCACAGGAGGAAGCTCATGGTGGTCTGTCTGCCCTCTGCCTCCCTTGCTCGCTTCATGCACAGCCTTCCTCTTGAAGCACGCCTCCTGACCCAGTTCACACTCACTCCCATCTTCTGATGTTATTACTTTCCATTTCTGACCTTTTTCCCTCCCTCGGGCCTCAGTACTGTCTTTCCAGCTACAAACTTTGCTTCTTTTCTTGACTCTAGTTTTTCTCCAGTGTCACTGCCTCCAGCAGTAAACAGTCATTTGGGTCAGCCCCACCCCAGAGACCATCCGTTGGTACAGCTCCTGTGGTCTCTTGTCCAGGTAACCTGCTTGAACCTTCCATGTGGAATCTAGCCATCACTCTCTTACTGAGAAATCTGTCATCTCACAGTGGTAGGAGAGAGGGACTCAGCCACAGCATTTACCACTCTCATGGCAGCTGTTTGCCTCTGGCCAAAAAAAAAAAAAGACAAATTTAGCACACCTTCTGCAGGCCACTAAAATGGACTTCTTTGGCTTCTGCACCTTTGTGTTACCAAGTGGAATTACTGTTCTTTATGGTTTTCTTTCCTGGTTCCTTTAATGGACTTACAGAAAAACTAGCTGTATAGTACAATGCTCTTGCACCCTTGCTCCCTTAAAGAGTTAGCTTTAAAAATGTTCTTCTTCATAATGTCTCTCATTCCTTTTTCTATTATACAGGGACAATTTAAGGTGGAAAATGTCAGCAAATTTCCAGTTATCTTTAGCCTGCTGGTGCATTTCAGCAGGCCCTACATTGTCTTTTAAAAACAATGCAAAAAAACAAACAAACAAACAAAAAACCCTGAATGATCTTGGAACTGCATAGATAATCCACAGTATTTATTTTCCATTTAGTGTTTCATTTTTTTTCAACTCATTTTCCATCTAAATGGTGAACAAGAAACAAAGAGGAAGTACTTAGCTTTTACTTCACTTCCCATCTCATTTATAATAGTACATAGCAAGAGAGATAAGCAGGATGTGTGAATTTATTCAAGGCTTCTCCTATGTATTAGAGACAAACCTAAGAACCAGGTTCACAGAGTTGAGAGAACAGTGTCTGTTCTCCAGTTCATGGCCTGGTGGGGGATGGGGACCTACATACAATAAAACACAACATAAATATTAAGAGAGGAGCATTTTAAGGAGGAGCATTCCATTTATGTGGAATATTTAAAGCTACCTGAGGGAGAAGATTTAAAGCTACCTGAGGGAGAAGAGGAACTCAAAAGCCTCTTGATGAAAGTGAAAGTGGAGAGTGAAAAGGTTGGCTTAAAGCTCAACATTCAGAAAACGAAGATCACGGCATCTGGTCCCATCACTACATGGGAAATAGATGGAGAAACAGTGAAAACAGTGTCAGACTTTATTTTTCTGGGCTCCAAAATCACTGCAGATGGTGACTGCAGCCATGAAATTAAAAGACGCTTACTCCTTGGAAGGAAAGTTATGACCAACCTAGATAGCATACTCAAAAGCAGAGACATCACTTTGCCAACAAAGAATCGCCTAGTCAAGGCTATGGTCTTTCCTGTGGTCATGTATGGATGTGAGAGCTGGACTGTGAAGAAGGCTGAGCACCAAAGAATTGATGCTTTTGAACTGTGGTGTTGGAGAAGACTCTTGAGAGTCCCTTGGACTGCAAGGAGATCCAACCAGTCCATTCTGAAGGAGATCAGCCCTGGGATTTCTTTGGAAGGAATGATGCTGAAGCTGAAACTCCAGTACTTTGGCCACCTCATGTGAAAAGTTGACTCATTGGAGAAGACTCTGATGCTGGGAGGGATTGGGGGCAGGAGGAGAAGGGGACGACAGAGGATGAGATGGCTGGATGGCATCACTGACTCGATGGATGTGAGTCTGAGTGACCTCCGGGAGTTGGTGATGGACAGGGAGGCCTGGCGTGCTGAGGTTCATGGGGTCGCAAAGAGTCGGACACAACTGAGCGACTGATCTGATCTGATCTGAGGGAGAATATTTAAAGCTACCTAAGGGAAGCCTGGAAAATCCCATGGACAGAGGATCCTGGTAGGCTCCAGTCCATGGGGTCGCTAAGAGTCGGACATGACTGAGCGACTTCACTTTCACTTTTCACTTTCATGCATTGGAGAAGGAGATGGCAACCCACTCCGGTATTCTTGCCTGGAGAATCCCAGGGACGGGGGAGCCTGGTGAGCTTCCGTCTATGGGGTCGCACAGAGTCGGACACGACTGAAGCGACTTAGCAGCAGCAGCAAGGGAAGCTCGTAAGAGCCTGAGAAGCGATGATGCCTGTGCTGAGTAGTCACTTAAGGATTAGGAGGGTTGACCAGATAGAGAAGGATGTTGATTTCAGGTGGAGGGACCAGCACTGAAAGGGTGGGAGGCAAGAAAAATGGAGAACTATGCTGGATTGAAGGAAATTGGATATGTGAGTATGGGGGATGTGGAAGTGCTGAAAAGGAGTTAGGATGGGAAGAACAAAGTGTAGGGCTGGGCCACGAGAAGCCTTATATGTCTGCCTATGCAATCTGAGCTATAGGAGGTGGGCTGGAAAGCCACTGATGAAATTGAAGCCATAGAAGGGCATTATGACCTTTATGCTTTCAAAGAAAATTTTGGCTCCAGTGTAGCTGATGGTTTAGAATGGGACAAGACTAGAGGTAAGAATATGATCATTAAATTCATACAGGGAAAAGTACTAAGGGTTTGAATTAAGGCAGAAGCAATGAAAATTAAAAGGAAAGAACTGAGGAAGGTTAGGGGCTTATCGCTGAAAGAATATGGTCCTAATCTGCTTATGTAAGGTTGACAGAGATGAAGAAATATAGAATAATTATCAGGTTTTATTTTTTCTGTTTAAGTAACTGGATGGACTTTGTAATAATAGAGGGATTGTATTGGGAAAAAAAAAAGCTGCCATTTATTGAGCACTTCCTAAGAGCTAAGCAGTTTATGTATATTGCCTCACTTTATCTTTAAAATAACACTTTGGAGTAGGTACTATTAAGCATGTTTTACAAATGGGAAAATGGCACGGAAAAGGCAAGTTTCTTTTCCAGGATCACACAAATAGGTGGCCATATTGGGATTTGAATCCAGGTGTGAATGCCTCCAGAATTTGGGGTTGGTTCACTGTCATATTTTGTGCACAGGAGATGGATTCCATTCAGGGAAGAGGTGATGAGTCCTGTTTGGGATATGCAGGTGGATTTCTAGTAGGCAGTTGTGATGTGGGTCTGAAGGTCGAGTGAGTGATTTGAGCTGGAGATTGTTATCGAGGGAAGGAGACAGACGACCAGGAGTTCACTGAATTATCCAAACCATGACCCACCGTGCTCCTTAGATTCCTGTCTTTGTTACTCCATGAAAGAAGAAAGACAGTCATCTTGAGCGAGGTCAGACCAGGCTGCCACGGTCGGCCCTTTACCCTCAGCCCAGCTCATCTCTGTGCCTCTGTGACAGGAGTGGGTTAAATTTGCTCCACTTTCTCTTTTCCTTATGATGATTCTTATCATGAGAACATTAATCTTGTGCTATTTTCTGTTTTCATTACAATCTTTGTCACACAAGTGGAGCCTCAGAATGTTAATGCCTCATATCTTCTGTGAAGGATAGTAGAATTCTCCATCGCTTTGACCTTTCCAATGTTCTGTATTTCGATTGGGTCTGGAAGTTGATGATTAATGATAATTACAATAATTACACCAAGGGACTCGAAATATAAATTACCAAATGTTCAAAGGAAGCCACTTGAAACCTTTAATAGAATCTTGAACAATCTCTGTCCAAATGTTCCCACTTCCTCTGTCAGACATCCCTCGGTGAGTAGGTTGGGAGAGATTCAGCCTAGGTTGCAGCCAGAAGAATAAAAGAGCTGTGATTTGTGAGCCATGTTTTAGTTATATGAAGGGGGGAAAAAAAGAAATCAATTTTTAAATCAATAGAATGGTCCTTCGCCCAAACAGCTTTGCTTAACAAAGAGTGAGCATTCCATAAAACAAGACTTCGCTTTTGATTCAGATCATTAACTACGATTCCCATTAGGCGGGAGGTGCCAAGAGGAAAGGGGATATTTACTTGTCTCCTCTGCTCTGGTTTCCGGGCTTTAATATTAGGGAGGTGTAGCTTTCCAGTATGGAGGGGTAAGGACTCCATGCAGCCTTTGCACGTTTGTCCACAGATGACACCCAAACTTAGCACCAGTGTTAGCACAATCGTATTCTGTGTGAGCCTTTGCAATGGGCAAAATGCAGATTTCCTGAGGCTTTCATTTTTTAAAACAAGTAGTAAGAACACTGGGATGAGGGTTTCATTCTGAGACCTCTGGCTATTTTCTTCCTACTGCAGTAAATTCTACCTTATTTTGTGGTACCTGTGTGACCTATTGAAGAAGGAAATGGCAATCCACTCCAGTACTCTTGCCTGGCAAATCCCATGGATGGAGGAGCTGGTGGGCTGCAGTCCATGGGGTCTCTAGGAGTCAGACATGACTGGGCAACTTCACTTCCGCTTTTCACTTTCCTGCATTGGAGAGGGAAATGGCAACCCACTCCAGTGTTCTTGCCTGGAGAATCCCAGGGATGGGGGAGCCTGATGGGCTGCCGTCTCTGGGGTCGCACAGAGTTGGACACGACTGAGGTGACTTAGCAGCAGCAGCAGCAGTGTGACCTATAGAGTATCTCAATCTTTATCCAGAGGGTTGGAGGGGTTGCCATAATGCTAGGCTTCCAAAGGGAAGAATTTATGGTGATAAGACATCTGTGGGTAGGTTGCTATGGAGTGTATTCTTATATGAAGATAGGATGGGAAGAACTGTCTCTTCCTGCAGCTTTGGCACACTTACTTGAATACAGGTATTGTGACTGCTTTTGACTGTGTCAGTATTTGTGGTATAGCGTGTGTGTACTCAGTCATGTCTGACTCCTTGTGACCCCCATGAATTGGGGCCCACCAGGCTCCTCCATCCATTGGATTTCCCAGGCAAGAATAGTGGAGTGGGTTGCCATTCCCTTCTCCAGGGTATCTTCCTGACCCAGGGATTGAACTCAACATCTTTTGCATCTCCTGCATTGGCAGAAGGATTCTTTACCACTTGCGCCACCTGGGAAATCCAAGGTGTTACGTTATACACTAAGTCTAATTAGTCTTAGCCAGATTCTTAGCATTTAGAAGTCTGTGTATTGAGAATAATGTAGGAGAGTAGAGGGATATCTCGGGGAGAGTGATGGGCAGTCCTTACAGTGTTGTTCTCCAGACATATATCGGACACTGAAAGTTTTCATGGAGGTCAGAATTGACTGAAACTGAGTGCTAACATGAGAGCATTTGCAACAGGCATGGTGCAGGTGTCCTGAGTTCTGCTGAGTTTTTGAAGAAGGATAGTCAAAGTTATGTAGCCCCAGATGGACCTTCTGGCCAGTGGACAGCAGCCCTCCCTCTTCTTTTTGCTCTGGAATCTCCGGGGTCCTTAGAGCACCTTGGGTTTTGTCAGAAGCACACCATGATGGTCACTTGGAAGATTCTTGGGTCCAGATAAGCATACCCCTATTCATCTAACAGCTATGGTACCTTGGGGTGTTTCCTTTTTCCAGAAGATCCTATCAGATCCCCAAGGTTTGTAATGAATCAGCCTGGCGCACACTGAGGCAGTTTAAGGTAATATAACCTATAAGAGGTAGTCATAAAAATCATGATGCTATACTTGTGTGTGCACGTGTGTGCATTGTATGCATGTTTCTGCTTATCTTAAAATTTACCCTTTTGGAGGTGCCATGCTTCTTTTTGGCTTACATTACACCCCAGAAGATATAGGTAGGAAACAGGAGTTTTAATCCTGGATGTGAACCGGACTGTGTTATCTTTGTTACCACTTCTGTTCTGAGCTTGGCTTTAATTGCAGAAACAGAGTCTCAGAAGAATAACATGAACTCCATCTTGATGCTGATCAGTTAATAAATCAGTCCGGAAGCATTTGGTATGTTCCCCTCTTCAAGTGAGGTATGCTTTATTGAGCTTTTTGTGCTGCAGAGATACTCAGAGCTTGTAAACCTGAACTCAAGAAAATTCAAACTGGGACAAGTTGATCTTGTAACCTGGGCAGTTGCTACTGTATTAAACTGCATCCTGATTGTTTGGAAAGCACAATGCTTTTGATCAGCGATTGAGGCCATGTTTGTGAGGTCAAGTATCTCATTACACTTGTATTTTCTTCCAAATGAATTTGTACCTTTATTTTAGTCTGCTGGTTGTTTTTTTCTGGCTTGTTATTACAGCCTATTATTGCAGCCTTAAAAATAACTCCTATTTCCACTCCCAGAAGTTAAAAGAAACATTCCTAAAAAAAATCTAATGAAAAAGTTAATATACTAGTTTCCCAATTTGTGTGAATGCGGAGTGTATATGTGTGAGTGAGTGTGTGTGTGTGTGTGTGTGTGTGTTGAGAGAGTTAGTTAATATATATTTGTACCTGAATGGAAGAGTAACTGAAGACACATTCTCTTGTCTTAGCAAAGTGGAGAAAGAGGATTCAGATGCACAAGGTAAAAAGGATCAGTACAAGAAGGACTAGATGGCAATACTGAGCAGTGTGCAAGTATGAACCAGTGCAAGTGCTACAAGCCAATTATTGTTTGGAGGCCGCCTAATGAGTTTGGAAAACTACCCAACTTCTAAGGTTCTATAACTGACTCACTTAGCTTTGATTTTTATAAATAGTCACATTCGTTCCAACCTCTGTCTCCGCTCCTGTTAGTAATATCAGTTAATTTATATATGTGTAGTGGGAAGTACATTAATTTAGATTCCCTGAACATCTGCTAGTCTCTAGATGGACTTGAACCGAAATTAAAATCATTGAGTCATTCACCCCACAAATATTTACTGAGCATACTGGGGCCAGTGCAGGCTGTCAGAGGCTCCCTCATCAACCAGAGGCTCTCTGCGAGACGAAACACTCAAGAGAATTGGGAAAAGGAACAAAAAGCCAATGAAGCAGGCCCCGGAGAATTCACTCATCTCTTCCTTTGTGACTATTACCGTTCCTAAGACTCTGATCCACATCTACATTCCTAGCTTGAATTTGAGACTGGCTTTTCTGGGTTTGTCTTTCCTTTGCTCGTCTGCCTCTTGTTTCTGGATTCATTCCTCCTCCAGCTACTGTATGTTTCTGTTCAGACCCATTTGATTTCCTGACTCCTTATTCTAGGCAGGCTAGCTTCAAGCCCTACCTTCCATGTCTTCATCTTAATATGTGGACACTTAATGGAAGTGTCCCGGAATTGGAAGAAAAAAAGACAAAGTCCCCCATTATCAAGTAGCTCTAGACCAGGAACTTTTAATCATACAACAGAACGGACTCACATTCTAAGTGAGAAACAGCCTGGCCTGGATGTCCTTGGCTTGTTCCGAGGTCATGTCAATTTCAGTGTTCCTGAAAGATTCAGTGGCTTCTTCCACTGTGCCCCTGTGACAATCCGTGCTGATGGTGTTTGGGCGTGACCGCGGTCCCTTGCCGGGCATAGACTAAGCTAAATGGGGCAAGAGGATGAACTAGTTTCCAATTCTGGCTCTCTGCAACTCTGCTTTCACTCTTTCCTGTCCATATCCTGCAGGGTGTGATAATCACTTGCTGATCGATTTCAACATCTTTTGGTGCTGAGTGAAAGTGCTTGTAATCCATTAAAGTCACGAGGATTCTATTGGTGTTCCATTGAAGCAGACTCTGAATGATACCCTACCATGAAATAGTTAATTCAGCTGTCGAAATAGCCCCTCTTAGACTGAGATGAACTGACCCATTGTGCTTCCTGTTTTTTTCTTTCACATGTGCTGTTACATCAATCATGCTCAAGTCCCTCTTTTAAATGATTACCACATGTCAGTGCCAGTGTCATACTCGTATATATGATATCCACATTTACCTGTATTCTAATGTTTCAAATTTACAGAAGTTATGCCATGTGTGCATTTTGTGTGACAATTGTGGTTTGTGGACCCATAACAAATATGAAATAATCACCATCACCAGTGAATCCCCCCCACCTCCAGACCTAAGTTTGTAAATGAAACATTGACCTTCCAGATTCATATATTTTATTCATTTCTAGAGCTCCTGATAACTTACTTCTTCTGTGGCATTCTTTAGTAAGTGCCTTCACTTTGTGATTCTTCTGAAGGCTGAAAACTCAAAATATTGAGCAAACTGAGAAGTCAGAGCCCCTCGTTCTCTCGATCATTAATCACTGGCTGGGTGTGTGTGTCAGAACTCTGTGCTGCTCTGATTTCACTCTTCTGCCCTTTGGGCAGAAACCTCGTCTTATTTGTGTCTCCTGGAGCACCCAGTACACTGCTCGAGCTCCATAAATAATTAATCTCGCCAATAATAATGGGAAGCAGAGGCTTCCAAGAGCCTTCCTCTTCCCCGTTCTGTGAAACTGGTGTTATGGTATTTTGACTATCAAAACAATGATTAAGCAGCTTTGGCACATTTTATGTTTGGGCTAAATGCGATTTTGCTAATGCACCATCTCATTGCTCCCTCCCCCAACAGTCGTATTTTAATGATTTCTAATTAATATTGTAATATTTCTTGAATAATTCATGTTTTTAAACAAGAAAGGCTGGCATAAATTTATGTCAATCTGTTTGTGTATTGCAGTGCTGTGCATAACAAACAAACACAGTCTGCTTCCCTCGGAGACTGGCGGGGAGGCAAGGGAAGAGCAGCATCTGAATAGGGGGCTGGAATTCACGTTCATCCCCAGAAGGAAGAGGTGCCCCCAGGTGCCTTCTGAGGTTCCCAGACAGACACCGTGGTCTTTCTATCATCCCCTTATCAGGTCATCTTTTCTCCTGGCAGGTGCCTGAGGGCCATCACCCAGAATCCTCCTCTCCTCCCTCCCCACCTGTTCCCTGATCCCATGTCCCCTCTGCTCTAGCCCCACCTCAAATGTGTCTTCTCACTGCCTCTCTGGACACTGCTCAGGATAGGCACAGACGGTAGTCTGATAGGCTAGTCAGGGCTAAGTGGCTGACAGTTGGGAGTCGGCTTATTCATTTAGCTGACAAGTATTTAATGGGCACCTGCTGCCTGCTTGGAACTGTTCAAAGCCTGAGGGTACCATACAAGTTAGTTATTGGGTCATCTTGGCCAAGTAACCCCATGGTTCCTTTACTAGGGCTCCTGAAGAATCCACTCGGGATGCTCTGGAAGGCTAAAGGGGATTTTTTTTTAAGGCTTTAAAACCCACTTCTGTACAGCTGCTGAAAGGAAAGGTTTTAGCATAAAATCTGGGTGCCATACTGCCCCCGCCAACCCTCCGCTGAACTTCACGGGGTGGTGATTTCTTTTCCTCAGTCCTTGTTCAGGACTAAGTTTCACATTCTATTAAATTTCAGCATAAAATTGCTCAGAGATCTGGAAGCAGGAAGTCACTTTTGTACAGTACTTTCTCTTGCTCTCAGGTTTGGGGAAGCCTGGTGCTTTAGAGAGTTGTTTCCATTGGATATCAGCTGTCAGCTGATGTTTATTTTCCCCCTTCTTCCTTGGGGCTGGAGAAAAGTGTTTAATATCTATCATTTCTGCCTGCAGTATAGCACTACGATTGCTGTGTTGACCCTGTGGCTGGGGCCATTAATGCGTGTCATTGTTAATTAGCAGCCAGTGGAATACCCAAGCCAGTGACATGGTTCACTGAGATGGATGCAGTTGTTTTGACGGCATTGCTATTGTTAGGCAAATCATCATTTGTACTAATAATTTCCAAGTTGATAGAAAAAAGGTAGGTGGGAAGTGACTTAATTTGATTCCCCCTCCTACACACACACCACACACCACACACACACACCCCGATTCTAGTGGTGAGCACGCTCTGGGAGGCAATAGCGCCTGAATTCAGTGAGGCTTTTATAAAGACAGATTGCCATTAACTGATCATATCAAGGTAGGGAGTGTTGGTGCTTAAGTATCCAGTATCATCTTCCACCAATGGAGAGAATGTTATCTGGCCTCCGATGGCCTGCAGATGGCGTCTATGGACACAGCCAGCCTGCAGACAGAGGAGGTGCCCAGTGTTGTTCCTCCTAATGACACTGGAAAGGGGAGCTGAAAGTAAATGCAAAGTAGGAAGAATATGCTGCTGGCAGGAAGAGAAGAAAGTTGGTTTGTCTCTGCCTGAAGGGCATAGGAAGTCAGGATGGAACTGAGAAGATGGTTAAATCTTCTGGAGGGAAGTTGAGTGTCTTAACAACTTTGAAAATTTTCAGAATGCACACTGTCCTTCTTGTCTGCTCCATGTCCCCTTG
Source organism: Tragelaphus eurycerus (assembly GCA_935064755.1). NCBI lineage: Eukaryota > Metazoa > Chordata > Mammalia > Artiodactyla > Bovidae > Tragelaphus > Tragelaphus eurycerus. The sequence continues at coordinate 3,493,351 of CAKXYN010000120.1, read as the reverse complement.
ACATTTGGGTAGAACGTTGCTGCATCCAACCCATAAGGCTAGGATTAAGAATGGGCATCTGCCTAAAACTAGATTGGAACCAGAAACTTAGGTCTCTAAACTCAGTTATCCATCAACATGAATGGACAGGTTTTATGTGTGTCTTTCTCCATGTACTTCCTGTCCTCAGCCTTTACATTCAGGGATTCTTCCAAACTTGTGTCTTCAAGCTCTGTTACCTTTCTCTCTCACTTCTGGCATTTAGCAGTCTGGGAAGAACATGCTCAGATCAACTTCACTGTTAGGAAACATCTAAATTTTCACCCATTTTCCACCTGCTCAAGACCATTACTACCTCCAGGGTTTAGGAATCTTTGGGGGTATGCTCCTTTTGCCATTTTTCTCTGTCCTGGATCTTCAGCCTTCCAGTTGCATTGGTCTCTTTCAAGTTTCTCTTATTGCAAAAGAAAAACCTTAATTTTACCTTCCATGTTCTTTGAGCTAGAAGCCTGTATTTCCCCTTCCCTTCATAGGCAAGTTCTTTGAAATACCAATCTAGAATGAATACCTCCACTTCTTATTTACACTCTTTCCTCAGTTAGCAATAGGCTCAGCGTCTCTTCCTGTCACTCCACTAACCTGCCAGCAAAGACCACAAACAGCCTTCTTGTAACCATAGTAGGTGACGGATGTTCAGTTCTCATCTGAACTGGCTTCTCAGTGGAATGTAACAGAGATCAGGTTCTTTCTTCATTGGGGTTGGTTTCCATGACAGTTCTCTCTCTTATGCCTCTGGTGATACCTTCTCAGTCTTGATTGTGAGATGTTCATTCTATACCCATCACTTAGACTTTGGAGTCCTCAGGGGCTCCTTCTGTCGCACTCTTGTAATTTTCATCCTTGTGGTCTTTCAGAGAAATCTTATCCAAGGTTTTTGTTACCACATAAAAAGCTGGCATTGAATCCTCTGGCCTCCTCCCAACCCTCTTTTTTTTTTTTTTTTTTGATCAAGAATCTCTTTTATTGATTATCAGAAACATTACAAACATCTAGTATGAACAAATTGTAACATGATAGTGTTTAGTTTGAACAATTAATACATTTCAGATATAATATTATACATATTTCAATGCTATTCTCCCCAATCATCTCACCCTCTCCCGGTCCCAGAGTCCAAAAGTCTGGTCTATACATCAGTGTCTCTTTTGTTGTCTCGTAAGTAGGGTTATTTTTTACCATCTTTCTAAATTCCATATATATGTGTTAGTATACTGTATTTGTGTTTTTGTTTCTGGCTTACTTCACTCTGTATAATAGGCTCCAGTTCCATCCACCTCCTTAGAACTGATTCAAATGTATTCTTTTTAATGGCTGAGTAATACTCCATTGTCTATATGTACCACAGCTTGCTTATCCATTCATCTGTGGATGGACATCTAGGTTGCTTCCACGTTCTGGCTATTGCAAACAGTGCTGCTATGAACATTGGGGTACACGTGTCTCTTTCAATTCTGGTTTTCTCAGTGTATATGCCCAGCAGTGGGATTGCTGGATCATAAGGCAGTTCTATTCGCAGTTTTTTGAGGAATCTCCATACTGTTCTCCAAAGTGGCTGTACTAGTTTGCATTCCCACCAACAGTGCAAGAGGGTTCCCTTCTCTCCGCACCCTCTCCAGCATTTATTGCTTGTAGACTTTTGGATAGCAGCCATTCTGATTGGCGTGAAATGGTATCTCATAGTGGTTTTGATTTGCATTTCTCTGATAATGAGTGATGTTGAGCATCTTTTCATGTGTTTGTTAGCCATCTGTATGTCTTCTTTGGAGAAATGTCTATTGAGTTCTTTGGCCCATTTTTTGATTGGGTCATTTATTTTTCTGGAATTGAGCTGTAGAAGTTGCTTGTATATTTTTGAGATTAGTTGTTTGTCAGTTGCTTCATTTGCTATTATTTTCTCCCATTCTGAAGGCTGTCTTTTCACCTTGCTTATAGTTTCCTTTGTTGTGCAGAAGCTTTTAAGTTTGATTAGGTCCCATTTGTTCATTTTTGATTTTATTTCCGATATTCTGGGAGGTGGGTCATAGAGGATCCTGCTGTGATGTAAGTCAGAGAGTGTTTTGCCTATGTTTTCCTCTAGGAGTTTTATGGTTTCTGGTCTTACATTTAGCTCTTTAATCCATTTTGAGTTTATTTTTGTGTATGGTGTTAGAAAGTGTTCTAGTTTCATTCTTTTACAAGTGTTTGACCAGTTTTCCCAGCACCACTTGTTAAAGAGATTGTCTTTAATCCATTGTATATTCTTGCCTCCTTTGTCAAAGATAAGGTGACCATATGTGCGTGGATTTATCTCTGGGCTTTCTATTTTGTTCCATTGATCTATATTTCTGTCCTTGTGCCAGTACCATACTGTCTTGATGACTGTGGCTTTGTAGTAGAGCCTGAAGTCAGGCAGGTTAATTCCTCCAGTTCCGTTCTTCTTTCTCAAGATAGCTTTGGCTATTCGAGGTTTTTTGTATTTCCATACAAATTGAGAAATTATTTGTTCTAGCTCTGTGAAGAATACCATTGGTAGCTTGATGGGGATTGCATTGAATCTATAAATTGCTTTGGGTAGTATATTCATTTTCACTATATTGATTCTACCAATCCATGAACATGGTATATTTCTCCATCTATTAGTGTCCTCTTTGATTTCTTTCACCAGTGTTTTATAGTTTTCTATATATAGGTCTTTAGATTCTTTAGGAAGATATATTCCTAAGTATTTTATTGTTTTCATTGCAATGGTGAATGGAATTGTTTCCTTAATTTCTCTTTCTATTTTCTCGTTATTAGTGTACAGGAATGCAAGGGATTTCTGTGTGTTAATTTTATATCCTGCAACTTTACCATATTCATTGATCAGTTCTAGTAATTTTCTGGTGGAATCTTTAGGGTTTTCTACGTAGAGGATCATGTCATCTGCAAATAGTGAGAGTTTTACTTCTTCTTTTCCAATTTGGATTCCTTTTATTTCTTTTTCTGCTCTGATTGCTGTGGCCAAAACTTCCAAAACTATGTTGAATAGTAATGGTGAAAGTGGGCATCCTTGTCTTGTTCCTGACTTTAGAGGAAATGCTTTCAATTTTTCACCATTGAGGATAATGTTTGCTGTGGGCTTGTCATATATAGCTTTTATTATGTTGAGGTATGTTCCTTCTATTCCTGCTTTCTGGAGAGTTTTTATCATAAATGGATGTTGAACTTTGTCAAAGGCTTTCTCTGCATCTATCCAACCCTCTTTTAAAATCTCCGATTCTCTTCTTAAGCACAAGACTTTTTCATCAACACTCCACATATTCTCCTCTGACTCAGTATATTCAAATCCAGTTATTCTTTTCTCAGAGCCTAAAATCTGATCTCCCTTCTATATTTCCTGTTCAAGGACTGACAACCATCTGCCCAACTGTTCCAAGTAGAAACCTGGCCCTATCTTCTCTCTTACCCTCCCCCATCATCCCAGGATATATTAATAACTAAGTCCTCTGGACTCTCTAGGTCGTCATCGCCTTCACTGTCACTGCTCTAATTTGCATCCTCCTCATTGTAAAATGATTTTTCTAACTTGTATGTCATTTTCCTGCTCAGAATTCTTGAATTCTTTCTGTTTTTTCCCAAGTTAATAGATGTTGGGTCCTTTTGACTTCTCCAACCCCACTCTCCACCATTCTGCCTCCCATATGGCACATTGCACCAAGCTACTGGCTAAAATTCTGGGTGATGCCAGAGTTTCATTTCTCCACACATCTGGGCCATGCTGGATCTACTGTCTGAATGTCCCTTTCCTGGTCAGCTCCTATCTTTCCATATTCCAGCTAAAATGCTACCTCCTCTATCAAGCTTTCCATGACCCCACAGGGAAGATAGAAGGTTCTTTCTGTGTTTCGTTTTCCTCAAATTCCAGGGTATGGTTTTCTTTTGTTTTATGCATCTTTCTACGTACTGGACTTAAAGCGTCTTGAAGGAATGAATCTTTCTTTTTATATTTGTAACACCTGCTCACTGCCTAGCACGGTATAAATCCTAAGTAAATGTTTGTTGGAGTTATGTAACTATTCCACCCCTCCCTCAAAGTCATGCTGTGTTTTCATCAGACCTGAATTCACATTTTATTAAGATAAGAACAAAATCACCTATGATTCCCAGATATAGAATGCTGGGTTGTGGTTCTGTCCTTGTAACTTAAAAGGTATGGTACCTGGGAGAAAATATTTGATCTTTCTGGTCCTCAGATAGAGGAGAGAGAGCATAAGATCAAGGTTTTCCTCCCAAGGAGACCAGGGTTTCTTGAGGGGAAGGAGGAGGTTGAGGATGAGGGACTCTGGGCCCTTCTTCCTTCTTTGTTTCAAAGAGCAGCTTCACTTTCATCAATTTTATATATTATGATCCCATGTAGAATTTTCTTTAAACCAAAGATTCCACTGCTAAAATATAATTTGGAAACCACTTCACAGGGTTATCTCTAATTCTCCTCTAGCTGAAAAAAATATATATCTGTGGTTCTGTGAACTGCATAGTAATATTGGCCTGACAAAGCACATCACCCAGCAGCACAATGGAAATGCATTACCTAATCTTTGTACAAACATTCTATTTTATAGGTTTCTACATAAAATGGGGGGGGGGAAGGGGCAAGGGTATAAAGACAGAGAGGGCAGCAAAGAGGAGGGAAGGGGGACTTGGGAGGAGGTCAGTGGAAGGAAGGGCAAAGCAAAAAGATGAATTAAGTGCAGGCAGAGGAGTCCATCGCTCCTACACTCGACGAGCATCTGCCATGGAGACAGCATGCATCTCAGATCGCGGATGAGCCACGAGAAGCGCGCCTGCTCCTCCAGAAAGCTTTCCAGAGCCTGAGCATCTCACAGTGCTGAGTGTCAGTCTTGGATTCAAAGGTGCACATTCTTTATGCTGCACAGACCCCAACCAAAAACCAACAACTTCCTTTAGTGTTCAAAGAAAAGGTGGTTCTCTTCCAGAGTTGGAAGACAGACTGTGTTGGACTTTGAAAGACCTCTGGTCTCTAAAATGATGCCGCATGAACGGTGTTCTACGTGCAGTTTAAGGGGTGTTCAATTTCCTGCATAGAACTGAACAAAATACAACTCCACGGTATGACAGGTCTGATGGCTGTTGTATGGTTTTCTGTGTTATCATGAATCACCATGAATCTTTTCTATTCGGAAGCTGCTTTACATGTAAACTAGAAAAATGTTTATTCACTTAGTGTAATAGTGATTGGGATAAACAATGCAGAATGTGGAAGAGGTACATAATATGGGACCAAAGCAGAAGCTGCAGACAGCTCTGAGTGTCTGCACTGATTTACATCATTACATTGAAATGCAAGAAGGAATGTTGACTCTAAAGAAAATCAAGTGTATTAAAACAAAGCTCTTTGCATTTTTAGAGTCATAGACAAAATAAGCCTGAAATCTACATTCTGTTTAAATGTCCTTGATAGCAAAGATAGAAATTCTGCCTTATAATGGGTTTGAGAGGAAAAGAGATACATCTAGATACTGAAGGACTGAAAAGGAAGCACTAAAGGATTTTATAATACAGAAATATTTGTACTCAAGAAGTACAGCTCATTGAAAATGTTATATTAAGTTGAATTGCCCTTAGACTTTTAAAAATAATATGAAGCTTGGCTGTAATTTCAGTATGGGAAATAGCCTCTTTTAGCAAACTTATCCAAACTCTATTGCACACCTTTCTGAGGTTTCTATCCGTCTTTATAAGACTTACGTGCTGTCAGTTCCAGTCAAGGTGTGGACTTATTAACACTGACCTTGGAAAGAGCCAGAATAGTTAAACAAGAGCAGATTTGAGATTTACTATTTTGCTCTGTGAAAGCTGTCAACTAAGCAAGTGAGTGGGTATCAAGTTCCTTTAGTGCAGTTGATCACCTAAAGTCTTCAGAATGTTAACATACCCCAAGCCATAAGCTCAATCAAGGGAAGACTTTCCAGAAGCAGAAAACCAATGTAATTTTTGCGGTACATAAATCCAGCTTCTCTTGCGAACAGTACGGTACACCAGATAATCATTTCTCTTATTTTTTTTTAATTGGTAAAAGCCACATTTCAGAACTTTGATTTGCACAAAGCTGCTGCTGCTAAGCTGCTAAGTCGCTTCAGTCGTGTCCGACTCTGTGCGACCCCATAGACGGAAGCTCACCAGGCTCCCCTGTCCCTGGGATTCTCCAGGCAAGAACACTGGAGTGGGTTGCCATTTCCTTCTCCAATGCATGAAAGTGAAAAGTGAAAGTGAAGTCGCTCAGTCGTGTCCGACTCTTAGCGACCCCACGGACTAGAGCCTACCAGGCTCCTCCGTCCATGGGATTTTCCAGGCAAAAGTACTGGGGTGGGGTGCCATTGCCTTCCCCGTGCACAAAGCTAATGTGATCCAAAAGGTCTAAATTGGGCAGCATAGGAGAACGCATGTAAGTAGAGGGGGGGGCGGTCCACATTGTACTTAACCCTCAACAAGTCCATCACACTTGGTTTCTTGTGATGAAGAAGGCACGTCGGTTTCTCATGAGTACACAGACCCTGCTCTAAGTATTGTATGTGTGATTGCTCCTGGGAACTGAGGTCAGGACATGTCATCCTTCCTGTTTCCTGCCTTCAAGGCATTGTGTGTGCCATCATTCAGTCCATTTCAAATATCATCTCTCTCTCTGCTCAAACCTTGCCTTTGCTTCCTTCAGTATCCTACTAATGACCCAGGTTGCTGGAATATTTTCCAAATTATGCTTTAGATGATGTTGCTTCTCCTTTCTAGTCCACTGTACACTTCTCTGCTTTCTCAGCACATGAGTTTCTTTGTAAAATAATCACTATCAGATTGTCTGTCTCTGAAGGGTGAACATGGGTTGTTTTACTCATTATATATATATATATGTTTGGTATTATGTTTGTGCTGCAAATTCCATTGTGTGAGAAACTTTTCTAGGACAGGCATCTTTTGTTTCCTTTAGCTAGGCAGAATGTATAATGGATAGAGCATGACATGGGGGTTCTAGCCACCCTAGATAACTCAGATCACAAATCTCTATGTCCTCAAATTAGTTCCAGTCTAGAAGAGGTCTCTTTGCCTTCTCAGAGTACTTGGTATTTTCTTTCAAAGCATTTATCACTGGTGTGACTTTATATTTACTTGCATATTATTGAGCAATGTCTGTCTTATTATACTCATGGCACCATGAAAGCAAAGACCACAATTGTTTTATCATTTTAATCCATTATACACTACAGACCCTGGCACATAGTAAGTGTAAAATAAAATTGAAAATGTAAAATAAAGATTTCCTTTAACATTTCATACTTTTCTATGAACTCATGGGGCAGTATGCAGTCAAGACTATTTGGTAAAATATTTCTGAACAAACATCAGTGCCTACTGAGTCATTCAGAAGTTTCGAGTTTGAAGATTACCACAGAGAAACAAATTTACAGAGTTTATTTTAAATTTTCAGATGGTTCCTAATATATGAAGCCCTCAGGGAAGTGGGACAGGTCCAAGGAGTGAGGTGCAGCAGGAAGAGAAAGTCATCAGGAATAGGAGGGGTGAAGAATGGGACATGACATGCAGTGCATCACTCTTGCTTGAGGGACCCGTCTCAGATCACATGTGCAGCACTGTTTTTAATTGTGAGTCTTAAGTTTTAAAAGGGATGTTAAACTAGAATATGATATGGAGACAGTTAAATCTGCAAATGTCATTGAGGAGTGTTTGGAAAAAAATATTTTTAAAGAATTAGGGTTGGTGAATAGGTCTACTTGTCTCCAGCTATTAAAAGAGTTAATACAAAAGAAGGATTAGTCTTTTCTATGGTCCCTAAAGCAGAATAAGAAACAACCCATGATAGTTAAACTGAGTAGCTAGAACTGTCTGAGGATTGAAATGAAGCCTTATAACACAATGAACTTGTTTGGTTGGTGTTTACCCAGGGTCGGGGGTAACATCTACCATTGCACTTGGAACAGTGCCAGCCTAGATGGGCGACTGTGTTCTGGAGCCCTGTGGCACCTGAGTAGAGTCCTGCTTTTGGTACTCAGCACCATGGATGGCAGTCACTGAACCTGCCAATACTTAATTCATCAGATCAGATCAGATCAGTCGCTCAGTCGTGTCCGACTCTTTGCGACCCCATGAACCACAGCACGCCAGGCCTCCCTGTCCATCACCAGCTCCCGGAGGTCACTCAGACTCACATCCATCGAGTCAGTGATGCCATCCAGCCATCTCATCCTCTGTCGTCCCCTTCTCCTCCTGCCCTCAATCCCTCCCAGCATCAGAGTCTTCTCCAATGAGTCAACTCTTCGCATGAGGTGGCCAAAATACTTAATTCATACTTATCTGTAAAATGGGGGAAAAAGTATCACTTCTGTCACAAGGTGCTGTGAAGATGTAATATAATTTACAGAAATTGGAAAAGCACTTGATGAATTTAAATACTATCCTAGACTAAATGAGCATGAGACATTATTAAATGAAGATAAATCAGTATTTCCCCCTAGATTTCAAATTTTCATTGTTATAACATAAAAGCCAGGTATTTCATTTTTTTTCCTTCTATAAGCCTTTGATTCAGTCCATTCCATCCACAACCTAAGCCACCATACACACGCAGACACTTGGGGGAAATGTTTCTTTAAAATATTGCATTCTGTACTCCAAATGCACAAAATATCAACCTGTCATAGAAACAGTGTTATGTGTATTCCACATTATTTCCTAGTGCCCACTCTGGGCACCGAGGTAGACTTGGGATTATGTGGTTGTTTTCTGATTATATTTTGGTCAATGGAATATCAACAGTAACGATGTGTGCCATTTCCGGACTTGTTTATACACTTGGCTCATTACCCGTGCTTTGTATCACTCTGGTTTGGAAATCTTGGAGGCTGGGTGTTAAGATGACAGTACAGCAGCAACATGGAAAGGGACTAGATCCCTGAGTCTCTATTTGGAGGGCCGTCCCCACAGAGGGCCACCTGAGACACATCATGTATACCTGTGGTAGAATCATTTTGATATATGGCAAAACCATTACAATAGTGTACAGTTAAATAAAATAAAATTTAAAAAATAAAAAAAATAAAATGTGTATATATTAAAAAAGAATAAGAATTAAAACTTTGTATTATACCTCTGAGATATCAATTTTGTTTATTCATTTATTTGCCACAGAATAACCTACTTTATCTTGACTAATACAGAACTTAGTACCAAAAAAAAAAAAAAAAAAAAAACCCAAAGTGGCTAAAACAAAAATCTAAAACATAAGATACTGGTTTTAGTGTTCAAAGGGCTTGATATGAGTGTTTATCATTCTTATAATCTACTCCATGCCTAGCCCCCATCCTGGGTCACATAATCATTTTTAGCCCCTCAGTTATTGAGGTTAAAGGGAGACTACAATTAATGATAAATAGCATTTACTGAACCCATAGTTCAGGTTATAGACTGTATAGTACATGCATGACCTTAATTAATCCTCACAGCTTGCAATGGAGACACTGTTATTTTCCCTTGTTACAGATAAAGAAATTGAAAACTAGAGGAAGTACAGTCTCCACGTTATTCAATCCACAATGGGGTACCTGGAAAGTTGAGTTTTCTTCATTCTAAATTGTCTAGGAATAGGCAAGAAGAATATGTTAAGAGGAAGCATCTATTAACCCAGGCTACAGCTTAATCTAGTAAATTGGAAAGGGGCAGAACTCACCAGAAAGTTATTATTTCAGTTAAGTCATAGGTACAGTACTTGGACATGCTTCAAATTGGAGAAGAAAAGAATCATGAAAACACACACACACACACACACACATATAATTAAAACATAATAGAAGACTCTAAATGATACATCAGAACACAAGTAGTTAAAAGTATGGGCCCCAAAGTGGAAAACACAGGATTTAGGGAGAATGGGCTTAGCTACAGTTCTGGTCTTTGGGCTAGAACTGTGCTGTCCAATATAGTAACCATGGCTACATATATATCCAGAGAATTTGAAATGTGTCCAGTTCTAGTTGTGAGGTGCTGTAAGGGTAAAATACACACCAGATGTTGAAGACTTAGTACAAAAATATAAACTATATCATGAATATTTTGATTAAATATTAATATTTTGGTTAGTTGTTGTTAGCCCCAATAATTTTGGATGTATTTGGTTAAATTACAAGAATTAATTTTACCTGTTTATTTTTATCTGTTTAATGTGGCTAATAGAAAATTAAAGTTACATCTATGGCTCACTCTTATGGTTCACATTTTATTTCTTTTGGACAGGAGTGGGCTAAAGTGTTAGGAATTGGGCAAGCCAAAGTAAACTGCAAACAGTGTTCTAAAAATAGTTCAGATTTTAATGAAGGTGAGATTTTGGATCAGTTATAGAGAAATTTTTCTGAAATCCTTATTTGATTTGGTCTCTTGGTGTATTCTTCTTGAGTGCCTTTCCTGGTCTCTAGTCATAGAAACTTTGTCAGATCTTCTTATAAATAATGTACTTGCTTAAAAAGGAGAGCTCCATCAACCCCCAAAGTAGCTATGGCCAGACCAATGCTTCTTAAAGTGCAAAGAAATCATGAGAGTGGGAGGAAGTCTTGTTAAACCAATGTTGAGACTCAGATATTAAGTCTGGGAAGGGGCCTGAGATGATGCCAAGCATTCAGGTCTGAAGTCCAGGCATGAAGAAGCAAGAGGCAAGGACACCTTAGACCTACCAGACTCAAAATTTGGGAACAAAAAAGAGAGGTGAAGTGATTGTCATAAAGTCAGAGAGATCCCACTATCCTCAATTAACATACTCCTCTGGATTGAGCTGTATCTAGAAAAGATGAAATGAACAGGCCACAGCACAACTAATCTGCTCAATTCTACTGTTGCAAAGATTGATGGAGACCATTGTATGATCAATTTGGTCATGACACCAGGTATCAGTCATGAGCATGACTGAAATGAATGGAATCACTTTACTCCAATCTGCTTTGCTTTTATTGTGTAAATTTAGCTGATCCTAGTGGCTTGGGGACAGGGAAATCAGTGATACACCTAAGTCTACTAACTTTCTTGAGATAATTTTTGAACAAAAACCCAGCATATTCATGCATATTAGTTATTATAAGAGAATTTGCCAGGTTTACTCATGTTCTCTTCTCAGAGGATGTACTTCCTTTCTGTTGAAGTTAGAAAATATCATAGTATTTGTAAAAATGAAATTTTGTTATAATGGAATTAGTCTTCTAATTTGTGAAATCAGCTCAGAAAAATAATTTCTCAAGGAGAGTCAAGGAAAATGTTTGGAGCAGTTATATAATATTCAGTATAAGTTTATAATCTCCCAAAATGGCTACTTGGAAAAAGAGTCCTATGTGATTTTGTAACTTTTTAAATATTTTAAAATCTCATTAATTAAGTCTTTATACTGCTTTACAGCATCAAGTGTGGATATAGAGGCGCAGTCAATCATGTCATCTCGAAAAATAAATTTTGCATGACACTTTGGAGTTTTTGAAGTTCTCTGGATAGAAACTTTAAATTCCTGTGACCTTGAGTCTCATTTTCTGTCACTCATAACATCAAATTACCTTTCTTTCTGTTGATTCTTTTTCTTGTTATTTCTGCAGTGGCCTCCTCATTTGAATTCAGATCTGGTTCAAAACATTGGCTGCTACTTTGACCTACACTGACATTTCAAAGGCTGAAGAATAATTAGTGAAATAAAAACCTCATAATTACTTTCTAACACACACCCACACAAAGCCTTTTGTTGAGCTGGCAGAATGGATTGGGATTTTTGTTGTGTTGTGTTTTGTTCTAAATGATTGAGCATGGAACTAAAGTGAAGTGACAGACATTTCTTGAATGCACAAAATGATCTGAAAGCTTAAGATACTGTGTTTCACCTAACAGTATTGAAATCTTACTCAAGAATCAACTTCATTTAATATCCAATTTTAAACTTGAACTTTAACAAAAAAGCTTTCTTTGGAAATAACTTTAGGAGGGCATATGATATCATGTTAATACAACAGTCTGGTTAATTTTGTTGTCTTTTGTCTAGGTTAGAAATGACAAAAGAGTGAATTATTCTGATTCAGATAGTAAGATATGGCTCCAGCTACTAGGAAAATGTTTCCTAAGGTGTAAACATAATGACTGTGTGTATCCTGCACCTACTCTTTCCTTTCAATCTGATTTGTTGGTTGGGTTTAGGGTTGTGCACATGGATCTATCCATATTTGTTGTAAGAATGAGGTCTTGCTTGTACCTCACTTCCTCAGCCCAAAGAAGAGAAAATCAGATATTCATTGCCTACTGTGGGTTGGATCCCACATGAAAAGATTCATCATTGGGTCTTTGTGGTCCACATGCTATTTCTATAGGAAAAAAAAAAATACAATTCTGAATGCTAGGGAATTATTAAAAAATCTCCTAGTACTACTGTTCATGTCTTGGTCAAGCAGTCTGTTCTGTTGTTCTTTGTAGTACAGGTTATGTGTTATTTTGTTTTGGATTATTTTTTTATTGCTGTTGCTTATACTATTCTCAGAATCCTTGATTGGAGAATCCCAGGGACAAAGGAACCTGGAGGGCTGCAGTCCATGGGGTCACACAGAGTGGGACATGACTGAAGCAACTTAGGACACATGCACACATACTATTTTTCAGAGCACTTTTTTATAATAACGGCTTCCCTGGTGGCTCAGAGGTTAAAGCGTCTGCCTCCAATGCGGGAGACCTGGGTTCGATCCCTGGGTCGGGAAGATTCCCTGGAGAAGGAAATGGCAACCCACTCCAGTATTCTTGCCTGGAGAATCTCATGGATAGAGGAGCCTGGTAGGCTGCAGTCCATGGGGTCGCAAAGAGTTGGAAACGACTGAGTGGCTTCACTTTCACTTTTATAATAATAGCTAGTGTAACCAATATGTTGAACACACACACTTTTGTAAGCAAAACATAATCTAAAGTATTTCTCGAAGACTTTTCTCTTAGGGCCCTTTATACTGTTACAATGACCCCAAATACTTTTTGTATGTGTGTTATATATATACTGATTTAGAAACTAAAATTGAGGAATTTAAAACAACACATATACATGGTAACAAAATGATATATTTTTATAAAAACATTGTTGAAAACAAAAGAAATAGAATGTCATTGTTTTACATGTTTGCATTTTTTTTAATACTTGACAGAAGACACCTGGAAGATATAATAGGTCTAGCCTCAGGAAAATTCCACTGCATGGGATAAGAAGACAGGAAAAGACAAATCATGTCTTAGTGTTATTTTGAAAAGAGTTGTGACCTCGTGAACTCTCTGTAAGTGTCTTTGAGGACTCCAGGTGTCCTCAGATCACACTCTGATAACTCCTGATCTGAAGAGGACACTGAGTGTGTGACTGAAAAACTATATTAAAAGCTCAGGAAGATTTTGAGTGGTGCCTCAGAAAAAAAAAAATCCTTTAAAAATCTTAAAGCTGTGCTTCATGGATCCTCTCATTAAACAATAGGGCTACCATGAATATTAAATATGCTGGCCTTCAGGAACTTTCTAAGAATCTCAAAGTAAAGAAGGACTGATTGTGTGGATTTTGTCTAGTGGACTGAAGTCAATAGCTTTACAGGAAGCCCATAGGTTTTTTTAAGAGAATTATATCCTGATAAACAACGAGACATGGGTCTGATCCCTGGGTTGGGAAGATCCCCTGGAGGCGGGCCTGGCAACCCACTCTAGTATTTTTGCCTGGAAAATCCCATGGACAGAGGAATAGCGGCTTATAGTTCACCCAGTCACAAAGAGTCAGACATGACTGAAGCAACTTAGCAAGCATGCAAACATTGTCACCTTGAAGTTAAAAGGATAGAGAATACAAAATGAAGAGAGGCCTTTGAACCTCTGAACTGCTATAGGTGGGAAGCAGACTGAGAAAAATATTCATTTAGAAATACTGGCCATTTCTCAGGAAAAAAAGAATACTCAAGGGTAAAAAAACAGCCCAGAAGGCAGAGCTGTATCATTCCCAGGCCCACCCCTAACACAGAAACTGCCAAGACCTGCCTGGCTAGATTTCAAAATTGTTAAAAACCAGTGACTTCTCTGTATTTCCTGTTTTCTCCGTTTTGAATGGTTCTACAGCAGTCATCGTGTGTCTCTCCATTGTACGGTGTATGTGTGTGCGTGTGCGTGCACATGTACAGATATCTTGTGTTCATAGATGTTGAGATTGAGGAAGACTCTATTCAGGGAGTAAAGGAACCATAGTCAGTCAAGGAGCCTTATTTTTATCTAGATCTTTTTTATATAATGAGAACTAGAAAGCCTTGCTGTAACGGAATAAGACTTTTGTAGATGTCGGGAGTGGGTCAGTACGTTTGCGTGTGCGAGTGACATGAACTGTTTGAAACCATGAGGCAGACTGTGGTAGGCATCCTCTAAGTTTGTTCTCATAAACCTTGCCTCTAGGTCTTCATTCTCTTGTGTGGTCTCCTCTTACATTTGATTAGAACTAGTTCTATTAATATATGACCAATAGCATATGCTGGGAGAGTCAGTATGTTTTCTGAGGCTAGAATATAACAGGAGTTGAAGTTTCATTCTTGGTAATCTTAGATCTCTCACTCTGGGGGAAGCCAGCTACTCTGTAGATAGGCTCTGAGCAATTTGCTAGTCCTGTGAGCAAAGTAGATCTGAAATGGAGATTATCCAGCTCAAACTTTCAGTTGATTGCAGCTCAAGCCAACATCTGACTGAATGTCCTTCAGATCAGATCAGATCAGTCGCTGAGTCGTGTCCGACTCTTTGCGACCCCAGGAACCGCAGCACGCCAGGCCTCCCAGTCCATCACCAGCTCCCGGAGGTCACTCAGACTCACATCCATCAAGTCAGTGATGCCATCCAGCCATCTCATCCTCTGTCGTCCCCTTCTCCTCCTGCCCCCAATCCCTCCCAGCATCAGAGTCTTTTCCAATGAGTCAACTCTTCGCATGAGGTGGCCAAAATACTGGAGTTTCAGCTTTAGCATCATTCCTTCCAAAGAAATTCCAGGATTGATCTCCTTCAGAATGGACTGGTTGGATCTTCTTGCAGTCCAAGGGATTCTCAAGAGTCTTCTCCAACACCACAGTTCAAAAGCATCAATTCTTCGGCGCTCAGCCTTCTTCACAGTCCAGCTCTCACATCCATACGTGACCACAGGAAAGACCATAGCCTTGACTAGGCGAACCTTTGTTGGCAAAGTAATGTCTCTGCTTTTGAATATGCTATCTAGGTTGGTCATAACTTTCCTTCCAAGGAGTAAGCATCTTTTAATTTCATGGCTGCAGTCACCATCTGCAGTGATTTTGGAGCCCAGAAAAACAAAGTCTGACACTGTTTCCACTGTTTCCCCATCTATTTCCCATGTAGTGATGGGACCAGATGCCATGATCTTTGTTTTCTGAATGTTGAGCTTTAAGCCAACCTTTTCACTCTCCACTTTCACTTTCATCAAGAGGCTTTTTAGCCCCTCTTCACTTTCTGCCATAAGAGTGGTGTCATCTGCATATCTGAGGTTATTGATATTTCTCCCAGCAATCTTGATTCCAGCTTGTGTTTCTTCCAGTCCAGCATTTCTCATGATGTACTCTGCATATAAGTTAAATAAACATGGTGACAATATGCAGCCTTGACGTATTCCTTTTCCTATTTGGAACCAGTCTGTTGTTCCATGACCAGTTCTAACTGTTGCTTCCTGACCTGCATACAGATTTCTCAAGAGGCAGATCAGGTGGTCTGGTATTCCCATCTCTTTCAGAATTTTCCATATGTCCTTTTCCATATGAATGTCCTTAGATAACCCTAACCCAAAACTTTCAGCTTGCTGCTAAGTCACTTCAGTCGTGTCCGACTCTGTGCGACCCCATAGAGGGCACCCCACCAGGCTCCCCCATCCCTGGGATTCTCCAGGCAAGAACACTGGAGTGGGTTGCCATTTCCTTCTCTAATGCATAAAAGTGAAAAGTCAAAGTGAAGTCCTCAGTTGTGTCCAACTCTCAGTGACCCCATGGACTGCAGCCCACCAGGCTCCTCCGTCCATGGGATTTTCCAGGCAAGAGTACTGGAGTGGGGTGTCATTGCCTTCTCCAAACTTTCAGCTTAGCTACTCCCAAATTTCTTAAAGCCAATGAATAATTATTGTTATTTTGGACACTAAGTTGTGGTGTGATTATTTTTTTTTTAAAGTAGCAATAGGTAATTTGCACACAGGTCAGACCCAAACACTTTTTATGTAATGTGGAACATGAAGCAGGAATATTGACTACAGAGGTTATGATTCCTGCAGCACAGCAGGAACTTTGAAGGGAATGCTTGTATCTTTCTCTGCAAAGAATCAAGGCCCTGCCTCTAATTGTACAAGAATCCAGGGTTAGGAGTCTGACCAAGCCTTTTGAATTTGGGGGGACTTAATTTATTCATCTTGAAAATTAAAAACTAATTACATGATTTCAAAAGATCCTTCAGAATTTGAAAATATTAGGTTTTGCAAATCTACTTCAACACATCAAAAACAATTCTCAGAATATCTCTGGCATTTTTTTCCCCTTGTGGGACTTGGTATAATTTCTTTTAAGTGTTAGAAATTTCATTAAAGTTAACATTCTCTACAAGGTCATACTGAAAACTATCATCTGTTAATGTGCCATCTTTCTTCTCTAAATGTCAAAAATATTCTTAATGATGCAAAAAGTCTCACTGTCCATTTGTGGTATGTCAGATCAGTCACTCAGTCGTGTCCGACTCTTTGCGACCCCATGAACCTCAGCACGCCAGGCCTCCCTGTCCATCACCAACTCCCGGAGGTCACTCAGACTCACATCCATCGAGTCAATGATGCCATCCAGCCATCTCATCCTCTGTCGTCCCCTTCTCCTCCTGCCCCCAATCCCTCCCAGCATCAGAGTCTTCTCCAATGAGTCACTCTTCGCATGAGGTGGCCACAATACTGGAGTTTCAGCTTCAGCATCATTGCTTCCAAAGTAATCCCAGGGCTGATCTCCTTCAGAATGGACTGGTTGGGTCTCCTTCCAGTCCAAGGGACTCTCAAGAGTCTTCTCCAACACCACAGTTCAAAAGCATCAATTCTTTGGCGCTCAGCCTTCTTCACAGTCCAGCTCTCACATCCATACATGACCACAGGAAAGACCATAGCATTGACTAGGAGAACCTTTGTTGGCAAAGTGATGTCTCTGCTTTTGAATATGCTATCTAGGTTGGTCATAACTTTCCTTCCAAGGAGTAAGCGTCTTTTAATTTCATGGCTGCAGTCACCATCTGTAGTGATTTTGGAGCCCAGAAAAATAAAGTCTGACACTGTTTCCACTGTTTCTCCATCTATTTCGCATGTAGTGATGGGACCAGATGCCATGATCTTCGTTTTCTGAATGTTGAGCTTTAAACCAACCTTTTCACTCTCCACTTTCACTTTCATCAAGAGGCTTTTTAGTTCCTCTTCACTTTCTGCCATTAGGGTGGTATCATCTGCATATCTGAGGTTATTGATATTTCTCCCAGCAATCTTGATTCCAGCTTGTGTTTCTTCCAGTCCAGCATTTCTCATGATGTACTCTGCATATAAGTTAAATAAACATGGTGACAATATACAGCCTTGACGTACTCCTTTTCCTATTTGGAACCAGTCTGTTGTTCCATGACCAGTTCTAACTGTTGCTTCCTGACCTGCATACAGATTTCTTAAGAGGCAGATCAGGTGGTCTGGTATTCCCATCTCTTTCAGAATTTTCCATAGTTTATTGTGATCCACACAGTCAAAGGCTTTGGCATAGTCAATAAAGCAGAAATAGATGTTTTTCTGGAACTCTCTTGCTTTTTCCATGATCCAGTGGATGTTGGCAATTTGATCTCTGGTTCCTCTGCCCTTTCTAAAACCAGCTTGAACATCAGGAAGTTCACGGTTCACATATTGCTGAAGCCTGGCTTGGAGAATTTTGAGCATTACTTTACTAGCGTGTGAGATGAGTGCAATTGTTCGGTAGTTTGAGCATTCCTTGGCATTGCCTTTCTTTGGGATTGGGATGAAAACTGACCTTTTCCAATCTTGAGGCCACTGCTGAGTTTTCCAAATTTGCTGGCATATTGAGTGTAGCACTTTCACAGCATCATCTTCCAGGATTTGGAATAGCTCCACTGGAATTCTATCACCTCCACTTGCTTTGTTTGTAGTGATGCTTTCTAAGGCTCACTTGACTTCACACTCAAGGATGTCTGGCTCTAGGTCACTGATCACACCATCATGATTATCTGGGTCGTGAAGCTCTTTTTTGTACAGTTCTTCTGTGTATTCTTGCCACCTCTTCTTAATATCTTCTGCTTCTGTTAGGTCCATACCATTTCTGTCCTTTATCGAGCCCATCTTTGCATTAAATGTTCCTTTGGTATCTCTAATTTTCTTGAATAGATCCCTAGTCTTTCCCATTCTGTTGTTTTCCTCTATTTCTTTGCACTGATGGCTGAAGAAGGCTTTCTTATCTCTTCTTGCTATTTTTTGGAACTCTGCATTCAGATGTTTATATCTTTCCTTTTCTCCTTTGCTTTTCGCTTCTCTTCTTTTCACAGCTATTTGCAAGGCCTCCCCAGACAGCCATTTTGCTTTTTTTGCATTTCTTTTCCATGGGGATGGTCTTGATCCCTGTCTCCTGTACAATGTCACGAACCTCATTCCATAGTTCATCAGGCACTCTATCAGATCTAGGCCCTTAAATCTATTTCTCACTTCCAGTGTATAATCATAAGGGATTTGATTTAGGTCATACCTGAATGGTCTAGTTGTTTTCCCTACTTTCTTCAATTTAAGTCTGAATTTGGCAATAAGGATTTCATGGTCTGAGCCACAGTCAGCTCCTGGTCTTGCTTTTGCTGATTGCAGCCAAAGATGGAGAAGCTCTATACAAAGAATATAATCGATCTGATTTCAGTGTTGACCATCTGGTGATGTCCAGGTATAGAGTCTTCTCTTGTGTTGTTGGAAGAGGGTATTTGCTATGACCAGTGCATTTTCTTGGCAAAACTCTGTTAGTCTTTGCCCTGCTTCATTCCGTATTCCAAGGCCAAATTTGCCTGTTACTCCAGGTGTTTTTTGACTTCCTACTTTTGCATTCCAGTCCCCTATAATGAAAAGGACATCTTCTTTGGGTGTTAGTTCTAAAATGTCTTGTAGGTCTTCATAGAACCTTTCAACTTCAGCTTCTTCAGCGTTACTGGTTGGGGCATAGACTTGGATTACTGTGACATTGAATGGTTTGCCTTGGAAACGAACAGAGATCATTCTGTCGTTTTTGAGATTGCATCCAAGTACAGCATTTCGGACTCTTTTGTTGACCATGATGGCCATTCCATTTCTTCTGAGGGATTCCTGCCCGCAGTAGTAGATATAATGGTCCTCTGAGTTAAATTCACCCATTCCAGTCCATTTTAGTTCACTAATTCCTACAATATCGACATTCACTCTTGCCATCTCTTGTTTGACCACTTCCAATTTGCTTTGATTCATCGACCTGACATTCCAGGTTCCTATGCAATATTGCTCTTTACAGCATTGGACTTTGCCTCTATCACCAGACACATCCACAGCTGGGTATTCTTTTTGCTTTGGCTCCATCCCTTCATTCTTTCTGGAGTTATTTCTCCACTGATCTCCAGTAGCATATTGGGCCCCTACTGACCTGGGGAGTTTCTCTTTCAGTATCCTATCATTCTGCCTTTTCATACTGTTCATGGGGTTCTCAAGGCAAGAATCCTGAAGTGGTTTGCCATTCCCTTCTCCAGCAGACCACACCCTGTCCGATCTCTCCACCATGACCCGCCCATCCTGGGCTGTCCCACCGGCATGGCTTAATTTCATTGAGTTAGACAAGGCTGTGGTCCTGGTGTGATTAGGTTGACTAGTTTTCTGTGAGTATGTTTTCAGTGTATTTGCCCTCTGATGCCCTCTTGCAAGACCTACTGTCTTACTTGGGTTTCTCTTACCTTGGGCGTGGGGTATCTCTTCCCGGCTGCTCCAGCAAAGCACAGCCATCACACCTTACCTTGGACTAGGGGTCTCTTCTCACCGCTGCCCTTCCTGATCTTGGACGAGGGGTCTCTCCTCACCGCCGCCCTTCCTGACCTCGGTCGTGGGGTAGCTCCTCTCGGCCATGCTTAGTGCGCTGGTCCTCACCGCCGTCCTTCCTCAGTCGTGGGGTAGCTCCTCTCGGCCGTGCTCTTAGCGCACCGCGCAGCCGGCCAGGCGAGGCGCTCTTAGCACGCTGGTCGCGAAACCTATATCTTCATTCATTTTATGAAATCCATGCTAAAGGCACCCTTCTTGGTTGTATATTATCACAGCACTTTTGTATTAATCCATTTTTCTCAATTCCCTCCAGTGTACTGCCATCTTGATTTCTCAGCTGTAGGGTCCATTTAAGACTCTTCAAGCTGACTGGGTATAAATGCTTCCATGAACATCTATTTCTCTGTACAGGCCCCATAGATAATTCAGCTTCAGAATTCATATTTTTGCTATACAAAATACGGACTATCACAAAGATTTCCTTTGTGCTTAAGGATAAAATTCCATGGTCTCAGTCTTCAAAATGACATACCTCAGATAAAACGAATGTGTTTTCTCAGAACCATCCTCTACCAAATTTAATTTTAATCTTATAAGTTACCCGTACAGTCAGGCTCTCCTTGCGTGGGCCCCATGGTGCTTCCAGCCCAGGACCAGCTAGAGCGGTGTGTGGGGCTGCAGCGGGAGAGCTGGCCCCTATAATTTCTATATGAGCTACCATATCTTATGTCAGTTTTTCATCTCTCATCAATTGAAACTTTATACTTATATCCAATATAAGTATAGATATCTTTCCACCAGTTAATAACTGAAAATACAGTATATCACCAAATATTTTAATTAAAAATATTCAATTTCAGTTGCATATTTCATTAGTAGACCTGGAATCATTATCTGTTTGAAAATACACTGCAAACCAACTAAATGTTGTAGAGTAACAAATAACAGTATATTTTATAAATTTAATAAGAACTTTTGGTTGGAAGAATATACAGTTAATTCCAGTGTTGTTATATTAATAATTAATATATAACATTATAAATTATTAATTTGAAATAAACCAGCTGGTTTACCCCAAATTATTCATGGCATTTATTATATTTGTTAAACTTTTACTCAATGATTGGTAAATTGTGAAGGTCATTTGAGCATTTAAAAATTTTCTGCCTTTATATAGCAAGGAAAGGTAATGAAGAGAAACTACTGTCCTTTCATATTAGGATCTCTTTAATTCAGCAATAAATATTCACCAAAGCGCATGCTATCTTGAGATAAGGTCATTTTGACCATCTATTCCATTAAAAATATGTTTATTTTACTTACAGGTGTCACCCATTAGGACAGGCAATTGACGTTTCAGCCAGTGGTCTTTGTCAAGGAAGTAGAACTTACTTTTAATGGAATGGAAGTTTCTAAATGACCCAGTCTCAAGAAGCATGCACTGTGGTGAATTTTTATTTATTATAAACTAGTCAGCTGAAAATGCAATTTGTGCTGTAGAAGATGATCTGGTTATTTATGAATAGCATTATATCAGTTGTGTTCATCTAATCAGAAAAAAAATCTTTGAGGCACTTAGAAAACCACGCAGGCATTCAACAGTTTGAGTTTCTTTCTTAATTTTTTTCCTTTCGTAATGCTGTTTTTATCCTGCCCCATTTTGTCTCTGACCTCTTATTTTGCCTCTATTTTTCACTTTCTCTCTATTAAATTTAAATCATTATTTTTTCTTTCTGGAAAAATTCAACAGGTTATATAGTATACATACATTTCCCTTGTACCTCTGTCTCTCCCTGTCTGTCTTCTCCTCCTTCCCCCAGTGCCTCCTTCCCTCTTCTCTATCATGTCGGACAAGCAACTTATCCAATGGCTCCAAGGAGACAGAATGACAACACCTTTGAAAGAGTGAGCTGGCTCTCAGTCCAAAGAAACATAGAGGCAATATCTCTGCAAAAGAATGAGGAAAAGCTCTATTATTCTACAACCCTTAGAGCACTGAGTAATATTTTAATCTCAACATTTCACATTACATTGATTTTGATGACAATGTGACAATGTAATGTCCAGAGTTGAATTTTTCCATGCTACTTAAAATGAAACCAATAGCTGACTTCACCAACTTTTCCTCACACAATAGCAATTTGGTAGCAATCTTATGTCATGCATCATAATGAATTGGCAGTCAATGGCTATTTTGAGTTCTGTAAAAACACTAAAATGAACTTTCTCTGTACTATGGTAATATAAAGTTGTGGTACAAACAATTCCAAAATCTCAATGGCATAACACAATCAGAACCTATTTCTTTAGTAACACAACACATACCTTTTTCTTTCTCACTGCAGCTTGGCCGGGGGCTTTGGCCATTGTAATTACTCAGGGGCTCAGGCTAGGGGAAGCTTTTTGTCAACATGCTGCTTTGCGACCCTATAGACAGCAGCCCACCAGGCCCCGCCGTCAACATGCACGTCCATTATTTCTGTGGTGAGGTGATTCACAGTGTGCTCGCTCTTATATCTTTCTTATTTTTGTTCATATTTCATGAGCCAAAGGGGATCACATGCCCTCACCGAACTTCACGTGGGTTGGGAAATACAGTCTTTCTAGGAGCCTCAAAAGAGGTAAGAACAGAAGCATTTATGCATTGGCCCCATTCACTCCACAGGATTTGAACAAACTCATGGAGTCACTGGGATCAGGATTGTAGGTTCAAATGTTACCACCCCATTGGAAGGATCCACTCTTATACGGCTGCACTTTGTGTTATGGGCACTGGATCATATGCTCTTAGGTAGCAGCCGTGGCTGGAGAGGAACACCTCGGAATGGTTCAAAGTGAAACACACATCTGTGAAGTCATCACAAGCTGGGACCCATCTTTGCTTTGTTTTCAATGCTGTAATCTTTATGTTTTGGATCAGATTAATATAGTTCCTTAAGTGCCAGGTCCTTTTGTTGTTCGGAGAAGGCAATGGCACCCCACTTCAGTACTCTTTTGCCTGGAAAATCCTGTGGACGGAGGAGCCTAGCAGGCTGCAGTCCATGGGGTCGCTAAGAATTGGACACGACTGAGCGACTTCACTTTTCACTTTCATGCATTGGAGAAGGAAATGGCCATCCACTCCAGTGTTCTTGCCTGGAGAATCCCAGGGACGAGGGAGCCTGGTGGGCTGCCATCTATGGGATCGCAGAGAGTCAGACACAACTGAAATGACTTAGCGGCAGCAGCAGCCTTTTGTTATTTCTTTTGTTTTTGTTAATCCCATGAGAAGAACAGCAAGTTCATATAGTATGAAAGAAATAGATAAGATAGAAACTTATAACTACCGGATGCAAAGGTATTGCATATTTACTGTTGAAATTACTCCCAACATTTTATATTTTAAACTATCATGAAAACTGATTTTTTTCTATTATCTATTTGGATTCGATAGTGCTGGCAGAAAGAGAGCATGTTTATGTATATTTATATTGTAGCAATCCAATCATGAGATACAAAGCTTTATCTCTTTAGATTTTCAACACAAAATTATATTGCTTTAAATTTTCACACCTACTTTCTGATATCTATAGTTACTGGTTTTGTTTCATCTCATTACATCAGCCCAAAGTTCCAAAACTAAGTTAAATAAAGATCAGCTACTGAACATATTTACCTTGTTCTTGCTTTTAATTAAAATGCTACTAGCACTTCTCCAAAATGAATGTTGTCGGGTTTTTTTTCCTGTTTTCCCTCATTTTTTAATTCTTTAAAATATCATTAATTATACTACATTTTATCAAGTGTTTTTGTAAGACATTTGATTTGTCTTATTTGGACCATAAATTTGATATATACTATTGATTTTTTATTCCTTATCAAGTATTTTTATTTTCCTTTCATTTCTTACAAAAATCTTATTTTTGCTTTCTAATTCAATAGTATTAGACTATTGAATATTTTGAAATGGAATTTTATGTGCTTGTGTTTAATCTGGAATATTATAAGTTATTTTTGTGATATTTTGGCAAGATTGTAGTATGGGAGAACTAGCCTTGGTAATTTGTGAGGAACAATATATTATGTAAAGCCAGTACCATTTCTATCACATACAGAAATATAAAATAAAGAAGGTTAAAGATAGTTCTCTAAAACCAATAGATCCTACAGCCTGCCAATGTCTTTTCTACTTGAATGTAATATAATCTAATTGAATGAAAATATATCTTCACCTTTAGAATTAACCCAAAGCATGCTTTTAACTAAGAATGGAGATTCCTTTCAAAACATACATCTCACAACATTTCTCTTGAAAGGAAAATAAGCCACAGTTTTACTTTGCTTCTGATTATTGTAGAACTAGAGTATACTAATTCTGATGAGTATATCTAATTAACAATTTGATTTTGACAATATTCATGGCCAGAGTTTACTCAGTCACGATGCATTCAGTGTGCTTTAGATGCCAGCAGCGTGCTAGGTTGTGGGTAGAAAACTGAGGGGTCAGTGAAAGAAAGTTGTTCCTCACTCCGATCGTGAAATTCCCTAATTTCATGTAAAAGGGCCAGATACTTCTGAGATGGGCTCACCAGGTAGCTCAGTGGTAAAGAATCTGCCTGCCAATGAAGGAGACATGAGAGGTGTTGGTTCGATCCCTGGGTCAGGAAGATCCCCTAGAGGAGGGCATGGCAACCCACTCCAGTATTCTTGCCTGGAGAATCCCATGGACAGAGGAGGCTGGCAGACTAGAGACCATGGGGTCACAAAGAGTTGGACACAACTGAAGTGACTTAGCACATACTTCTGAGAAATAGGGGTAGTGTCAGTATTTTTAAAACAGATCTAGTTATTAGAAAAAAGACTGGTTCCAAAAGAGACCGCTATACTGGGAATCCGTAGAAGTTAATTTCAGCTGATTCCCTACCTATTTCAAATGATTGGAGAGTCAGTGGGACCTCTGAATTGAAAGGGCAGAGATTCTTCAGCTTCACTGTACAATAGAATCAGCTGAGGGCCTTATAAAGTTTCAGATGCCCAGATCTCACCACAAATCAATCAGTTTAGAATCTACTGGTGTGACTCAGGCATCAGTAGTCCTTAAAGCTTCTCAGTTGATTTTAGTGTGTAGACAAGCTTAAGAACCACTCCTGCTGTGGTACATATACACAATGCAGTATTACTCAGCCATTAAAAAGAATACATTTGAAACAGTTCTAATGAGGTGGATGAAACTGGAGCCTATTATAGAGTGAAGTAATCCAGAAAGAAAAACACCAATACAGTATACTAATGCCTATATATGGAGTTTAGAAAAATGGTAACAATAACCCTGTATCAGATCAGATCAGATCAGTCAATCAGTCGTGTCTGACTCTTTGCGACCCCATGAATTGAAGCACGCCAGACCTCCCTGTCCATCACCAACTCCCGGAGTTCAATCAGACTCATATCCATCGAGTCAGTGATGCCATCTAGCCATCTCATCCTCTGTCGTCCCCTTCTCCTCCTGCCCTCAATCCCTCCCAGCGTCAGAGTCTTATCCAATGAGTCAACTCTTCGCATGAGGTGGCCAAAGTACTGGAGTTTCAGCTTTAGCATCATTCCTTCCAAAGAAATCCCAGGGCTGATCTCCTTCAGAATGGACTGGTTGGATCTCCTTGCAGTCCAAGGGACTCTCAAGAGTCTTCTCCAACACCACAGTTCAAAAGCATCAATTCTTCGGTGCTCAGCCTTCTTCACAGTCCAGCTCTCACATCCATACATGACCACAGGAAAAACCATAGCCTTAACTAGGTGGACCTTTGTTGGCAAAGTAATGTCTCTGTTTTTGAATATGTGATCTAGGTTGGTCATAACTTTCCTTCCAAGGAGTAAGCGTCTTTTAATTTCATGGCTGCAGTCACCATCTGCAGTGATTTTGGAGCCCAGAAAAATAAAGTCTGACACTGTTTCCCTGTTTCCCCATCTATTTCCCATGAAGTGATGGGACCGGATGCCATGATCTTTGTTTTCTGAATGTTGAGCTTTAAGCCAACTTTTTCACTCTCCACTTTCACTTTCATATAAGACAGCAAAAGAGACACTGATGTATAGAACAATCTTTTGGACTCTGTGGGAGAGGGAGAGGGTGGGATGATTTGGGAGAATGGCATTGAAATATGTATAATATCACATATGAAATGAGTCGCCAGTCCAGGTTCAATGCACGATACTGGATGCTTGGGGCTGGTGCACTGGGATGACCCAGAGGGATGGTATGGGGAGGGAGGAGGGTTCAGGATGGGGAACACATGTATACCTGTGGCAGATTCATTTTGATATATGGCAAAACCAATACAATATTCTAAAGGTAAATAAAATAAAATTAAAAAAAAAAAAAGAACCAGTCCTCTAATGTTCTTTATCAGCTTTCTTGCATCTTTTTGGGAGTACAAAGGAATTGAAGGAGTTGATTTTACAAAAAGTATCCTTGTCTTGTCCTATTCTAAAATCTCATGAATCTCTATGTCAGTGCCTGAGCCCCTCAAAGAATCAGTTTTAATAGTTAAAAGAGCAGATTTGCTAGCTAGAGACCACACTGCAAACACCCTTGTAATTAACTGAGGTTCTCATGGGAGCTAACACTTCTGGAAAATGTTGAGAAATAATGACAAATTCTCCTCTTAGGTTTGTATTAAATATTTTGTATATTTTCACATGGATGATATTGTGTGATGATGACAGTGTTTTCTGAGATAGTCACAAGGATTATTAGCATCATTTGCACAAGTGATAAGAAATCAAGACTGTCAAGTGAAACAACTTATCTAAAGATCACTCAACCTTAGAGAAAGGCACTGAGGTTTTCTCTCCTCTATCAGGGATCCTCAACCTCCAGGTCTAATGCCTGATGATCTGAGGTGGAGCTGATATAATAATAATATAAATAAAGTTCACAATAAATGTAACAAGCTTGAATCATTCTAAAAGCATTCCCCCCAACCCTGGTCCATGGAAAAATTGTCTTCCACAAAACCAGTCCCTGGTGGCAGAAAGGTTGGGGATCACTGCCATACCATTTGTATGAGTGTGGAACTTCTGGATTTCTGTACTATAATAGGATGTTAATTTACTACACATGCTAAGGTCTGTAAAGTTCCTGGTATGCAGATAGACTTGTGTTTAGGTACAATTTCTCTTGATAATCACATAGGGAAATTATGTACCTGCATTTAATCCTTCACTTCTGTTAACTGAATATCAGTTGATGCACAGTAGTTATTTCAAAGGGCTTCCCAGGTAGCCCTAGTGGTAAAGAATCTGCCTGCAAATGCAGGAGACATAAGAGACGTGGGTTTGATCCCTGGGTTGGAAAGATTCCCTGGAGGAGGGCATGGCAACCCACTCCAGTATTCTTGCTTGGAGAATCCCATGGACAGATGAGCCTGGCAGGCTACAGTCCATGGGGTCGCAAAGAGTCAGACATATTGAAACGACTTAACACGCACACATGCAGTCATTTCAAAAGGCAGTCAATTTAATGTGGCATATGGGGGTCAAAATAAAGTTACCAATAGTGATTATTATTTAAGGAGCCACTCTGTGCAAGTGATT
Organism: Tragelaphus eurycerus; assembly: GCA_935064755.1. Taxonomy (NCBI): domain Eukaryota; kingdom Metazoa; phylum Chordata; class Mammalia; order Artiodactyla; family Bovidae; genus Tragelaphus; species Tragelaphus eurycerus. Next base: position 3,465,642 of record CAKXYN010000120.1, on the reverse strand, counting down.
GTGACAAGACTTTTCTTTGTACTAAGCTAATTTATTCCTAACAATGATTTAAGAAAATATCATTACCCAGTTTTATAGTTGAGGAAATTGATTCCCAGAAACATAGTGTGTCCTTCACTAAAATCATCAGATATTGGTTAAAAAGAGATTCAAACCCAGGTCTTTTTGATGCCAAAAGTTGTGCTCCAGCCACTAAGCAAATAGCTTCAGAGTTCTGCTAGCTGTTGGATAAGCAGGCAAGCTCACTGGGGGAAAGTACCTGTATGTCTTTATCTAGTGGCAGGAGGAGAAGTGGGTAACAGAGAATGAGATGGTTGGATGGCCTCACTGACCCAACGGACATGAGTTTGAGCAAACTCTGGGAACTGGGACAGGGAAAGCCTGGAGTGCTGCAATCCATGGGATGGCAAAGAGTCAGATACAACTTAGCAACTGAACAACAACAAGGAGAAAGAAAACAGCCATGATCTTTGCATTGTTCCAAGTTCATTTTGGGGATCATGTCCTTTTATATAATTATGTGTTCTCACATAGAAAGAGATACAGTTAACACTCAATAAGGCACTGGTTCCTCAACTTTGACGCATATCCGAATCATCTAGAAAGATAATAAAGCATACAAAGCCCAGGCTTGCTGAAATAGGATGCAGTCAAGGTCTTTGTATTTTCATCAAATTCTTCAGGTGACTCTGTTACTCACCAGAGTTTCAGAACCACTCTGATGAGGTGTTACTCAACACATCACTTATGCAAGTCTTATTAGTTTCAGAAAGCTATGCAAGATTGCAAGTAAAATAGTGGTAAATAAAAAACTACATATAGATGTGCATATTAAAATATTACACAAGGCTTTCTTAAATTGTGCTCTATGGAACACAAGTTTTGGGAGCAGTTAATATATGTTCTGTGGCTAAAATGCATGGCTGATACATTTGAGAGATGCTACAGTCCAGACCTGTTTTCTGAATATTGGTAGTTCTCAATTGCATATAAAAAGCTTCAAGGAATCCTAAAATAATAAAAATTAATTAAATAAACTTACTTTCTTAACTTATGTAAACTTAATAGTAACCAAAGTTATTTAAACTTATCTTTACTGAAGGTTTATTAACATCCCCTGGACACCAGTTTGAGAAGCATCAGTGTAATAATTTAAAGACAAATGAAATACTATTTAAGAAATATCCCCCTTTTTAAATATATGTGGTCATTCTCATTATATATTGACATAAAAATGTAATGGAGTAATGAAATATTAGCAAATAGAAAGTTCATAATAAAGGGACATATTAAAAAGAATAAAGATTTTACTGAGATGTGTAGTTGTGATGCAGTGACAGAATGCATGAGAGAGAAGAGGATAGTGAGATAGGTACCTTCCAAGATTTTAATGAGATTCATCAAGTGTTCTATGTAATAAGACGTATATGTTAAAAATCTGTAATGAAGTGAATATGTGAGACGGTTTAATGAGCTGTCTCAGGAAGTGTCCCGTAAGATGGGCATCCTTCAGGGCTGAAATGAGATGGGTGAAAGGAAAAGTGTAATGAGCTGGTCACATAAAAGAGAGGCCGTATAATTAGATGTATAAAAGAAGGAAGGGAGAGTATATAAATTTTCCAAATATGTAAGATATAATGGGAACTAGGTTTTAATGTAATAAGATGCAGAAATGAAATGACAATGAAATACAAAAACGGAATGGTGTAATGGGATATGTAAGGACTGTGTAATGAGATGTGCATGTTTAAGGGGTATAATGAGATGCAAGATGGGAAAGGTGTAATGAGATGAGCGCGTTAAATAATCTAATGAGGGGCATGAAGGAAATGATGTCATGTCACATGAAAATTGAAGAAAGTAATGAGATGTGCATTTTAAGGACTGTAATAAAATGGATAAAAGAAACTAAGGAGAATGAAGAGAGGGAGAAGTCAAATCCTGTTATTATAATGTGAAAAAGGAACAAAAAGTAATGTGAGGAAGTGGTCACACCCACCATTTCTAAGACCATACTCTTCCATATATTTATTTTGAGCTGGCAAGTATTTTGGCCAACCACACACTAAGCACTTTCTGTGGGAATGTAAATGTATATGTGAGTCCTGTCCTCAAGGGCTCATGGAGACATACAGGTGTATACAAATAAAGCAGTATGTCATAATTATTAATTTCAAATATTATGAAAGTTAATAAAAATTATTTTGGATCAGAATATTTTACATGTCTTCAGAATCAAATGTACCCTTGTGGTCCCTTCAAGTTTATAATTCTACTATTATTCATTTCTCCTTTCCTTGATCCCTGGGTTTTCTCTCTACACTATTAATATCTATTCTTACCTAAATAGATCTTGACTTATTTTTGTCTCATTCATATATCCCATCCTCAAAGTAGACTATTTTAATCTCTCTTCAGCTTAAAAGCAAAATGGAACTTTTACAATACTTTATACTTATGGACTATACACTATACATCATAGTCTGGTGAGTAATGGATAGTAATTATCTTCCTGTGTGCTCCACCTTCTCAGTGCTAGATCTAATTCAACTTTCTTTTATCCCCTGAGACTAAAACTTTTGCACAGTAGGTGCTTATTCAGTAAATCTTGAGTGAATGCATGATTAGACAGACTCTATTCATGAAGATAAATAAATAGATTCTGAAGATTGGTCCATTACATTACATCGAAGTTATAATCAACCCACTTGGAGAGAAGCCTCTCTCACAAAATCAGAATTATTCAATATGAAAGAAATACTTTCGTATGAGTTTGCCGAGGGGATTTGGTTTTACCATAAAGACACTGCCCTCTGTATGAGCATGCCTTGTCTTGTTTTTCACCAGACATCTGTTTGCTTCATTTACAAGCACTTCAGTGTCTTCAGGAACTCAAGTGCTGTTTTAATCAGTCTTGGAAGGAAATCACGGAGCGATTCATTACTGAACTCATCAACCTAAGGAACCATTGTTTCAGATGTCATCCTTGAGTGTTCTTCATTATAAGATGGCCTTCACATGATAACAAGCCCAGACAGAACTACATTGATCTAACTTTATTTTAATATGTCCTATATCTAACTCACCTGGGACGCTTGCAAGAAAATCCTGTTCAATTATTTACAAACTGCATGCAGCTGTGAGGTGCATATTACAGTAATCCCAATCATTTATATAGGATTTCCACCCCCACAGACCATGTGTATGATGAAATAACATTCATAAGTGACCAAAGCCCTAGAAACAGCTACAGATCACAACACATGAAGCATATATTTGTTGTCAGTTGGATGAAAAAAATTCATCTTCACTCCATCAGTACATGGACCTATTTTCTCTTGCTGATTCTCTCAGCAGAAACAAGCTGGCTAGCTTTGGTATTCATGACTTCAGAATTCCTCTAAAAATCTAGATATTGTTTTTCCAATTGTTCTCAGTTTTTTTCTCTCTACCCTCATTCTCCTTGATCTTTCTGTTAATACCGATGACATTTGTCAAATGCTTCTCCAACCAACCTTTTCCTTTGCAGGCCATTTCTCTCTTGCTCTGGACAGATTGATCCTCTGTCCCTGCCACAGAGTGGTTGATTTCCTCCCATCACATTGAAGGGCAGCTGCAGCATTGCAAGTTCTGTGAACTAAACTTTGACTCCCAGGCTCATTCTGCTCTCCCTGTCCGACCTTGACCCACTGCATTATCCCAGGCATCCCTGGAGAGGTACATTCTGACTGCTTTGGTACTTCATGTAAATAGCATTATCTCTGCTATGGGTATAGATGATATTCCATCTCTTCACTTGCAAACAGTCAATGGGCCTGATCCACTTAAATAAGGATCCATCTTGGCTGACCTGCCCTCCAAACCCTAAATCCGTTAGCTTGTGTGTTTTAGGAAACAGTTTCATTCTAGGAGCAAGCAGGGTCAGTTTAAGTCTCAGACTTCTGCCACACCTAGGTCTCTAGGTGCTTGTCATTTCACTCTTCATATAGGATAGTCACTTAGGGAGCATCCTTTAGATAGAACAACATGTTTAGCTTTTTGCCTGCCTAATTTCAAACTTTGACCCCTATAATAATGACAACATGTCTGCCAAATTTTCAATATACTATCATTACTTTTACTGTAGCTTTGATTACTGATATCTTATCACATGTCCCTTGTACAAGCTCATTACTTAGTAATTTGCCTAGTTTCCAGTTCCTCAAGGAATGGAACTCTGACCTTGAACCCTTAGAATAAGCTGAAAACATTTGTTAATGCTGTTTGCTATATATATATATATACACACATATATATATATGTGCATATATATTTTTAAAATTTGTATTGGAGTATAGTTGATTTACAATGTTATGTTAGTTTCGGATGTACAAAAAAAGAATGAGTTATAGAGGATGAGATGGCTGGATGGCATCACTGACTCGATGGACGTGAGTCTGGGTGAACTCCAGGAGTTGGTGATGGACAGGGAGGCCTGGTGTGCTGTGATTCATGGGATCGCAAAGAGTCAGACACGACTGAGCGACTGAACTGATACATATATATATATCCACTCTTTTTCTAGATTATTTTCCCGTATAGGCCATTACAGAGTATTGAGTTCCCTGTCCTACACAGTAGGTCTCTATTAGTTACCTATGTTATATATCAGATCAGATCAGTCACTCAGTCATGTCCGACTCTTCACAACCCCATGAATCGCAGCACTCCAGGTCTCCCTGTCCATCACCAACTCCCGGAGGTCACTCAGACTCACATCCATCGAGTCAGTGATGCCATCCAGCCATCTAATCCTCTGTCGTCCCCTTCTCCTCTTAACCCCAATCCCTCCCAGCATCAAAGTCTTTTCCAATGAGTCAACTCTTCGCATGAGGTGGCCAAAGTACTGGAGTTTCAGCTTTCCAAAGAAATCCCAGGGCTGATCTCCTTCAGAATGGACAGGTTGGATCTCCTTGCAGCCCAAGGGACTCTCAAGAGTCTTCTCCAACACCACAGTTAGAAGTGTGTATATGTTGCTATATATTTCCAGTACCACAGTGTTATGTGTCCCTGTGCTAACCCTTTGATAAGATACCCTTTTCTTCTTGGAAAGTTTTTAAAAACAATTAAAAAATATTTTCAGAGAAGTTTAGCTGTGGAAAATCACTGTTGAAACTTGAGTTAATGGCCTGAAAAATCAAGTGATGAAACACAAAAGGAAAAGACAAAGAATTATAAACCTTATGGGGAAAATAAGATACCCTCAAAAGAGATACAGGACAATTACTATATCAACAATATGTGTCCCAGGAATAAATGGGGTAACAGATGAGAGAAATGATATAATTAAATAATTATAGAAGAAAATTTTCCCTGAGCTAAATATAGAATTGAAATTGTATATATTTTAAAGGTTAGAAATTAGAGTTAAACTTCCATCTTCATTTAAATGTTTCAAATTCCTAAGAAATGGATAGAACAGAGTATTTTAAACTGTTAAAGTGCTGTGCTCAATATACTAGCAAATTTGGAAAACTCAGCAGTGACCACAGGACTGGAAAAGGTCAGTTTTCATTCCAATCCCAAAGAAGGGCAATGGTAAAGAATGTTAAAACTACCACACAATTTCACTCATTTCACATGCTAGCAAAGTAATGCTCTAAATTCTTCAAGCTAGGATTCAACAGCACATGAACCGAGAACTTCCAGAGGTACAAGCTGGATTTAGAAAAGGCAGAGGAACCAGAGATCAAATTGCCAGCATCCACTGGATCACAGAAAAAACAAAGAAATTACAGAAAAACATCTACTTCTGCTTCACTGACTACACTAAAGCCTTTGACTGTGTGGATCACAACAAACTGTTGAAAATTCTTAAAGAGATGGGAATATCAGACCACTTGACCTGCCTCCTGTGAAACCTGAATGTATGTCAAGAAGCAACAGTTAGAACTGGACATGGAACAGTAGGCTGGTTCCAAATTGGGAAAGAAGTATGTCAAGGCTGTATATTGTCACCCTGCTTATTTAACTTATATGCAGAACACATCATGAGAAACACTGGACTGGAAGCAACACAGCTGGAATCAAGATTGCCAGGAGAAATATCAATAACTTCAGATATGCAGATGACACCACCTTTATGGCAGAAAGCAAAGAAGAACTAAATAGCCTCTTGATGAAAGTGAAAGAGCAGAGTGAAGAACCTGGCTTAAGACTCAACATTCAAAAAACTAAGATCATGGCATCTGGTCCCATAACTTCATGGCCAATAGATGGGGAAACAATGGAAACAGTGACAGACTTTATTTTGGGGGCTCCAAAATCATTGCAGATGGTGACTGTAGCCATGAAATTAAAAGACACTTGCTCCTTGGAAGCAAAGCTATGACCAGCCTAGACAGCATATTAAAAAGCAGAGACTTGGCCAACTAAGGTACATAAGGAAAACCAAAGCTATGGTTTTCCCAGTAGTCATGTATGGATGTGAGGATTGAACCATAAAGGCTGAGCGCCGAAGAATTGATGCTTTTGAACTGTGGTGTTGGAGAAGACTCTTGAGAGTCCCTTGGACTTGCAAGGAGATCCAACCAGTTAATCCTAAAGGAAATCAGTCCCAACTATTCATTGGAAGAACTGATAGTGAAGCTCCAATACTTTGCCACCTGATGCAAAAAGCTGACTCATTGGAAAAGACCCCGATGCTGGCAAAGATTGAAGGCAAGAGAAGGGGATGACAGAGGATGAGATGGTTGGATGGCATCACTGACTCAATGGTCATGAGTTTGAGCAAACACTGGGAGATGGTGAAGGACAGGAAGCTTGGCATGTTGCAGTCTATGTGGTTGCAAAGAGTCGAACACAAATGAGCAACTGCACAACAACAAAGCTTGCTAAAGATACTTAACATATACCAAAACACAAATGTTATAGACTGTGATCAGATGTCTATTTGCCGTATGGACGAATTCAACTTTGCTCTTCCATCTGTTTCTAGGGATATATACCTACACAGTGTACATACATTTTCATGCTACTTATTGGCAAATTTCTGTAGCTTAATATTATGATGCTCTCTTGCCCACAGGTTTAAGCCATGTCCTTGAATACCAGTCATTTTTCCCATATGCATAAATCTTTCTTGCTTATCTTTAGTTCATAGCCTGAACAGGTGTAGGAGATGTTCAGTTCAGTTCAGTCGCTCAGTCGTGTCCGACTCTTTGTGACCCCGTGAATCACAGCACACCAAGCCCCCCTGTCTATCACCAACTCCTGGATTTCACTCAGACTCATGTCCATCGAGTCAGTGATGCCATCCAGCCATCTCATCCTCTGTCAACCCCTTTTCCTCCTGCCCCCAATCCCTCCCAGCATCAGAGTCTTCTCCAGTGAGTCAACTCGTCACATGAGGTGGTCAAAGTACTGGAGTTTCAGCTTTAGCATCATTCCCTCCAAAGAAATCCCAGGGCTGATCTCCTTCAGAATGGACTGGTTGGATCTCCTTACAGTCCAAGGGACTCTCAAGAGTCTTCTCCAACACCACAGTTCAAAAGCATCAATTCTTCGGCGCTCAGCCTTCTTCACATTCCAACTCTCACATCCATACATGACCACAGGAAAAACCATAGCCTTGACCAGACGGACCTTTGTTGGCAAAGTGATGTCTCTGCTTTTGAATATGCTATCTAGGTTGGTCATAACTTTCCTTCCAAGGAGTAAGCGTCTTTTAATTTCATGGCTGCAGTCACCATCTGCAGTGATTTTGGAGCCCAGAAAAATAAAGTCTGACACTGTTTCCACTGTTTCTCCATCTATTTCCCATGAAGTGATGGGACCAGATGCTGTGATCTTTGTTTTCTGAATGTTGAGCTTTAAGCCAACTTTTTCACTCTCCACTTTCACTTTCATCAAGAGGCTTTTGAATTCCTCTTCACTTTGCCATAAGAGTGGTGTCATCTGCATATCTGAGGTTATTGCTATTTCTCCTGGCAGTCTTGATTCCAACTTGTGCTTCTTCCAGCCCAGCATTTCTCATGATGTACTCTGCAGAGAAGTTAAATAAGCAGGATGACAATATACAGACTTGATGTACTCCTTTTCTTATTTGGAACCAGTCTGTTGTTCCATGTCCAGTTCTAACTGTTGCTTCCTGACCTGCATACAAATTTCTCAAGAGGCAGATCAGGTGGTCTGGTCTTCCACAGTTTATTGTGATAAACACAGTCAAAGGCTTTGGCATAGTCAATAAAGCAGAAATAGATGTTTTTCTGGAACTCTCTTGCTTTTTCCATGATCCAGTGGATGTTGGCAATTGTAGTGTTTATCAAATCTTTTATTAGAGAAAGAAAATGTGAACAATTCTAAACCAATGTGAACTCTAACCAACAATAGTAAATAGTATCTAATTTTTGCTACTTTTAAACGACAATTAAAATACTAGAAAAATAGCATGTACTTTATGAAGACAGTAATTGCTATAACTGAGCAATCTAGTTGCAGCATCTGGGAGGGGTGACACACTCTTTGGCTTCCCTGGTAGCTCAGCAGGAAAGAATCCGCCTGCCAGTGCAGGAGACATGGGTTTGATCTTTGAGTAGGGAAGATCCCGTGGAGAAGGAAATGGCAACCCACTCCAGTATTCTTGCCTGGGAAATCCCATGGACAGAGGAGCCTGGTGGTCTGTAGTCCATAGGGTCACAAAAGCATCCAACATGACTTAGCAACTAAACAACAATAAACAATATACTGTTTAAATCTAGAAATTGTTAACTTGGCATGTTAAAATGTAAGGCAAGTACCTAAAAAATAGAAGCAGAATATTTAACTTCCAAACTAGTATAGGAATATTTTAAGATGAAAACAATAAAGATATTTATTGCAAAGAATAAGACGAGAAAAAAAATATAGAAAATATAAGACAATATGGTAGAAATTAATCCAAGCTAATAGGTCATCCTAGTAAATGTACAACAGTGAAAGTGAAAATGGCTCAGTAGTGTCCAACTCATGTGACCCCATGAACTGTACAGTCCATGGAATTCTCCAGGCCAGAATACCGGAGTGGGTATCCTTTCCTTTTTCCAGGGGATCTTCCCAAGCCAGGTATCAAACGAACTCAGGTCTCCGACACTGCAGGCACATTCTTTACCAGCTAAGCCATAGGGGAAGCCCAAACTTTCAGGTAAAAGATGATTTTCAGACTGAGTAAAAATTCTATAAAATCTAGCTAATGTTATTTATAAGGGATCAACTTCAGAACAACAAGAAAGATTGAACTAGATGAGATGAAATCAATATATGCCAGACATATACTATTCAAAGAAAACTGGTAATAGTAGTCTCAGATAAAGTAGATTCCATGGCAAAAAAAAAAAAAAAGTATTATGAAGATAAATAGGATCACTGCATATTGGTGAAATATTCACTCATCAGGAAGATATAGTGACTCTAAAATTGTATATACTTAAGTATATAAGAATTTTGCAAAATCACAAGAAAACAATAAATACACCATCATCAGATCAGATCAGTCGCTCAGTCGTGTCCGACTCTTTGCGACCCCATGAACCGCAGCACGCCAGGCCTCCCTGTCCATCACCAGCTCCCGGAGGTCACTCAGACTCGCATCCATCGAGTCAGTGATGCCATCCAGCCATCTCATCCTCTGTCGTCCCCTTCTCCTCCTGCCCTCAATCCCTCCCAGCATCAGAGTCTTCTCCAATGAGTCAACTCTTCGCATGAGGTGGCCAAAATACTGGAGTTTCAGCTTTAGCATCATTCCTTCCAAAGAAATCCCAGGATTGATCTCCTTCAGAATGGACTGGTTGGATCTTCTTGCAGTCCAAGGGACTCTCAAGAGTCTTCTCCAACACCACAGTTCAAAAGCATCAATTCTTCGGCGCTCAGCCTTCTTCACAGTCCAGCTCTCACATCCATACATGACCACAGGAAAGACCATAGCCTTGACTAGGCGAACCTTTGTTGGTAAAGTAATGTCTCTGCTTTTGAATATGCTATCTAGGTTGGTCATAACTTTTCTTCCAAGGAGTAAGCGTCTTTTAATTTCATGACTGCAGTCACCATCTGCAGTGATTTTGGAGCCCAGAAAAACAAAGTCTGACACTGTTTCCACTGTTTCCCCATCTATTTCCCATGCAGTGATGGGACCAGATGCCATGATCTTCGTTTTCTGAATGTTGAGCTTTAAGCCAACCCTTTCACTCTCCACTTTCACTTTCATCAAGAGGCTTTTTAGCCCCTCTTCACTTTCTGCCATAAGAGTGGTGTCATCTGCATATCTGAGGTTATTGATATTTCTCCCGGCAATCTTGATTCCAACTTGTGTTTCTTCCAGTCCAGCATTTCTCATGATGTACTCTGCATATAAGTTAAATAAACATGGTGACAATATGCAGCCTTGACGTACTCCTTTTCCTATTTGGAACCAGTCTGTTGTTCCATGACCAGTTCTAACTGTTGCTTCCTGACCTGCATACAGATTTCTCAACAGGCAGATCAGGTGGTCTGGTATTCCCATCTCTTTCAGAATTTTCCACAGTTTATTGTGATCTACACAGTCAAAGGCTTTGGCATAGTCAATAAAGCAGAAATAGATGTTTTTCTGGAACTCTCTTGCTTTTTCCACGATCCAGCGGATGTTGGCAATTTGATCTCTGGTTCCTCTGCCTTTTCTAAAACCAGCTTGAACATCAGGAAGTTCACGGTTCACATATTGCTGAAGCCTGGCTTGGAGAATTTTGAGCATTACTTTACTAGCGTGTGAGATGAGTGCAATTGTTCGGTAGTTTGAGCACTCCTTGGCATTGCCTTTCTTTGGGATTGGGATGAAAACTGACCTTTTCCAATCTTGTGGCCACTGCTGAGTTTTCCAAATTTGCTGGCATATTGAGTGCAGCACTTTCACAGCATCATCTTTCAGGACTTGGAATAGTTCCACTGGAATTCCATCACCTCCACTAGCTTTGTTCGTAGTGATGCTTTCTAAGGCCCATTTGACTTCACATTCCAGAATGTCTGGCTCTAGGTCAGTGATCACATCATCATGATTGTCTAGGTCTTGAAGCTCTTTTTTGTACAGTTCTTCTGTGTATTCTTGCCACCTCTTCTTAATATCTTCTGCTTCTGTTAGGTCCACACCATCTCTGTCCTTTATCGTGCCCATCTTTGCATGAAATGTTCTTTTGGTATCTCTGATTTTCTTGAAGAGATCCCTAGTCTTTCCCATTCTGTTGTTTTCCTCTATTTCTTTGCATTGATCACTGAAGAAGGCTTTCTTATCTCTTCTTGCTATTCTTTGGAACTCTGCATTTAGATGTTTATATCTTTCCTTTTCTCCTTTGCTTTTCGCTTCTCTTCTTTTCACAGCTATTTGTAAGGCCTCCCCAGACAGCCATTTTGCTTTTTTGCATTTCTTTTCCATGGGGATGGTCTTGATCCCTGTCTCCTGTACAATGTCACGAACCTCATTCCATAGTTCATCAGGCACTCTATCTATCAGATCTAGGCCCTTAAATCTATTTCTCACTTCCACTGTATAATCATAAGGGATTTGATTTAGGTCATACCTGAATGGTCTAGTAGTTTTCCCTACTTTCTTGCAAAATCACAAGAAAACAATAAATACACCATCATAGTAAATGATTAAAACATTTCTTTCATTAGTTGATGTATAGAGGAGCCCCAAATTAGTAAAAGTGAAGATGATTTAAACTACAAGATTAATAAGCTTGATCTAAGGATATGGCACCCCACAAGAGTACAAAGTACTCTTGCCTGGAAAATCCCATGGACGGAGGAGTCTGGTGGGCTGCAGTCCATGGGGGTCACTAGGAGTCGGACACGACTGAGTGACTTCACTTTCACTTTTCACTTCATGCATTGGAGAAGGAAATGGCAACCCACTCCAGTGTTCTTGCCTGGAGAATCCCAGGGACGGGGGAGCCTGGTGGGCTGCCGTCTATGGGGTCGCACAGAGTCGGACACGACTGAGGCGACTTAGCAGCAGCAAGGATATTGACACATGCTGGTTGGTATTGCATCCTTTACAACTTTGATGACAAGGTTTCAGTGGAAGGTAAACACAACTCTCTGAGCTCTACATACTCTTGTGACTCTGAATCATCTTACAGGAGACCTTACCTGGTGTTTAGTTGGTCTGCTGTGCTACATACTGTGGAGTTTCATTTCCTTTTGTGTGTGTGTGTGTGTGTGTTTTGCATGCTTGTTTGTTAGCCAGCATTCATCCCAACTCTTGTTTTTTTTCCTGGTTTTCAGAGACAGGAAGTGTGGCAAGTGTATTAATTCCCTTGCCCTAATATTTCTAGCTTAGATTCTACCATGGGAAGCCTTCTGTGACATTTTGAAGGTACTTGAACCAGAAGACTTTACTGCTTTGGAGATGGTGGTGTGTGGGCTTTAGCAGATAGCAGAGGTAAAAGGGAAAAACACTCTGGTCTGGGAAAATTCCACTATTACAAGATTACTGGTTCATTATAAAAGAGTGTAAGTTAGAAATGGCCATAGAGAAGAAATGCATAGAGCAAGGTATGGGGAAATAGTAGCCCATATGGAGTCTTCATGCTGGGCTTTCCTGGTGGCTCAGTGGTAAAGGATCTGCTTGCCAGTGCAGGAGATAAAGGTTTGACCCCTGGGTCTGGAAGATCTGGCAGCCCATTCCAGTATTCTTGCCTGGGAAATCCCATGGACAGAGGACCCTGGTGGCCTGTGGTCCATGGCGTTGCAAAAAGAGTCAGACACAAGTTAGTGACTAAATAACAATGGAGTCTTCATTACTTAGACTCGATTGATGAAATTATTGGCCACTAGTGACAAAACTCAATCTTCAGCCTCTTTTCCTTCTTAGGAGATTGAGGCTACTAAAAGTTCCAGCCCTCTAACCAGGAGATTGGTTCTTCTGGCTCAGAGACTTTCCAAGAGTCCCTTCATTAACATATAAACTCAGGTCTGGTTGAAAGGAGCTTATTATGAATAACAAAAGACATCTTTAACATTTATATCTCTTAGGAAATTTCAAAGGTTTAAGGAGCTCTGTGCCATAAACTGGGACAAAGAACAAATATATATTTATTATTAAGAATTACAATATCATAAGAGATATCTGGGTCCCCTGGAATCAGCTACCTCAGGGATGCAGAAAACTGATCAGTCATTCCTACAGTGTCCTGATTTCCCAAAAACTTGCCACTATTTTCTTTGGCCTTTGATCTATCAAGCTTCTAGTTATTTTGGAAGTACCCAATTCTCCATATTAGAGTCATTCATGCCTGGAATTCCTAGAAAATACCAAGAGGAGCAACTCCTTTAATTGATCCAGAGAAAGGGACCACTTCAATAGACTGTCTTCCTTGAAATCCATGTTTTAATTTGTACTGTCAACTAAAGAATGTCACGTGCAATCCAGTAATGGCCGTCTACAAGAATTAAGTCACTAGCCACTGGATTTGCTGACTTTCAACACACTCTGCAAGAGTTCAAGTCCGAGATCAGGAATGAGGCACTCTGTGCTCTGGGAAAACTAGCAGAATAGACCTTTAGATAGTTATATTTTTAAGAGAAAATTTAATGAACCCCAAGTCTTGCATCTTCTCACACTTAGAAAAGCACTGAAACCTTTAACTAAGATATCTGTTCCTTGTGACTTGAAAAAACCAACAACCTTCTACCAAGATGTGTGCTTGGTTTCACGTACTTCCTTTGTCAAAATCACATAGTTTTTGACCTCTCCCCTTACCTCCTTATAATAGTTTCTCAGAGCTCTCTGAGAGGCTATCTCCTGGGCTATATATAGTTCATTAAGACATAGAATAAACTTGACTCACAGCTTTAATTTTGCACATTTGCTTTTCATGTGTGTTTTTTGTTTGTCAACAGTTTTATTGACCATGAAGGGACCCAGAGCAGACCTCTCTTCTTCACCTGAACCCTATGGGGATCTGGAGCCTTGGTATCATCAGAGCCCCTTGTGCCCATCAGCCTCCTTGGGGAGGCTCTTCTGAAACTGGATCTCTTACTTTTGGTTGAAGATCCACCAGAGGTTGATAAACTCTTTCACTATGAGGAGTATGTTGTCCTTGCACTTAGGTTCAAGAAGAGCTGCCTATGTATTACTCAGGTAAAAGACACTGAGAAATACTGGGATGATTTTATTCAGTTGAGAGATCCTGATTGTTTCCTCTTGAGCTAACTGTTACATCAATTTAGTAAGATATACTTTTATAAGCAAAACTGAAACATTTATCATTTCTCTCCTACTTAATCCCTCTAGAAATTGAAAATGAGAATCATAGATTCCCAGGAGCCTTATCAGGTGAATAAGGAAGGTCATCTCCTGATAGGTACAGGAATCTCAAGATTTTGGGGACCTCAAGAAGAGAGGAATTCACCCAAATCTATAGATACTGCGGGTAAAATCTGATGGCAAATCTTTGATGTCACTTTCCTGGTCTTGAGAGACCTTTTAAAATTTTAATCTGAGATTTCTTATGAAAAGTTCCAGCAAAGCCTATTTTAAAAACCATATGATCAGTTATATAATCTGACTAAGGTTATTGCAACCAGACTTAAATTATACAAATTAGTCTTAATTTGGCTATATCTGGTAGAATTGAGGATCATTTTAAGATGTTTCAGTGGATGCTGGGTTCTAGTGCTGTATTTACTGCCAAAGATTCACTTCCCAGATAGTTCCTTGTTGCTATGTTACATTATTGTAAAGTCTAATTGAGTTATTAAAAGGACATTCAACTTGTTTTCTCAAGCTTATCAAAATAATCTGTCCTTAAATGAAGATCAGATGTCTCATGACCTACAATCAGAAAATCATGTAGGCTAGGAAAGACATTGTTTAAATAACTCACTCAAGCCTAGATGGAAAGGCCCTTACTACGTACTCTTAACTAGGTCCTGTGCAGCAAAACTAAGAGGAATTGACTCTTGGATTTATATTTGCCACTTAAAAAGGGCTCCTATATCAGACCAATCTACAGAGTGGACTGCTGACCTCAAAGTCACCTTAAACTACACCCACATCAAGATGAGATGGTGGCACCAGAGGCAGACAGCTATCCCAAGATGCTGGAGCTGAACCACATGATTATTTATAGTATTTTCTTGATTTCTTGGACTTTTGCATAAATCAAATGTTTTTCTGTCATGAGAGTATGATCCTGTGCATAGTTTGGAAATCAATACAATTGTTGGGTTTATAGTCAATTATCTGTCTCTTCTGGATTACCTTGGTAGATTCCTCCATGCCAAGGCCTTAATTAGATGGCCCTTAGGAAATTTATTCTAGAAGAAAGAAGTTGTATTTGTGCTCAGGCCACAGTTGATAGTATTAGATGTGGTCCGCTCACTTGGCCAATCAATCACACTTGCTCTGACCATGACTGTAAATAAGAATTTTATTTAAAGTTATCAGAGCAATGAGCTAATAAAAATTTTAGTAAAAAAATATAACCTCCATCACCTATGGGATGGGTTTATATGGCTTAACACTAGGCTATGATAATTTAAGTTTAAAAGAACTTATGATGGAAATAGTTAAGCTATGCTAAGAATAATCGGCCTAATTACACTAGGAACTTGGGCTGGTTGCCTTATGAACAACGCTACTGTATCATTACCTTTTAAGATAGCAACTGGTACAGAACCACGGAAATTGCTCAGTCGTGTCTAACTCTTTGCGACCCCATAGACTGTAGCCTACTAGGCTCCTCCATCCATGGGATTTTCCAGGCAAGAGTACTGGAGTGGGTTGCCATTTCCTTCTCCAGAGGATCTTCCTGACCCAGGGATCGAACCCAGGTCTCCCACATTGTAGGCAGATGCTTTACCGTCTGAGCCACCAGGGAAGCCTTGGTATAGAACAGACTTGGTTAAATGACCTGGGGATATATACTGGGCCTAATGAAAGTCCTTGGCTAAATTCTTTCTTATGACCTTACTAGATCTAGTAGGTATATTACTGTACTCTGCCTATTTTACAAGATTGTCCTTTCTTACCAAATGTGTGACTGAGTCTCCAATAAAAAATACTGATGACTCTCCAATAAAAATACTGATGACTGAGTGACATGAAATGATCCATTCAAATATATAGTTCTATGAGATCAATGATTTTTATAGTGTAATTCTAGGTAGGCAAAGACACAACAAGAGGAGATTTTTTTTCTTAGACTATAACAGACTAATAAAACAGATAATCCAAAGAGTTTTGTCTACTGTTAATAGGACCTAGTCCAGAAATAGCACATTGAGTAGCTTATCAATGATATTCTGGCCTAGGAATAAGCATTCCTAGAACTATGGGACTGCTGTCTATGGGTTGCACAGAGTAGGACACTACTGAAGTGACTTAGCAGCAGCAGCAGCACTATGGGACAAAATGGTCATGAAATACCTCCCAAACCTTGGTTGAATTTATGACTATTAGGAGGCACTACCAATGAAAGACCACCTGATCTGCCTTTTGAGAAACCTATATGCAGGTCAGGAAGCAACAGTTAGAAATGGACATGGAACAACAGACTGGTTCCAAATGGGAAAAGGAGTACGTCAAGGCTGTACATTGTCACTCTGCTTATTTAACTTCTATGCAGAGTACATCATGAGAAACGCTGGGCTGGAAGAAGCACAAGCTGGAATTAAGACTGCCAGGAGAAACAGCAATAACCTCAGATATGCAGATGACACCACCCTTATGGCAGAAAGTGAAGAGGAATTCAAAAGCCTCTTGATGAAAGTGAAAGAGGAGAGTGAAAAAGTTGGCTTAAAGCTCAACATTCAGAAAACGAAGATCATGGCATCTGGTCCCATCACTTCATGGGAAATAGATGGGGAAACAGTGGAAACAGTGTCAGACTTTGTTTTTCTGGGCTCCAAAATCACTGCAGATGGTGATTACAGCCATGAAATTAAAAGATGCTTACTCCTTGGAAGGAAAGTTATGACCAACCTAGATAGCATATTCAAAAGCAGAGACACTACTTTGCCAACAAAGGTCCGTCTGGTCAAGGCTATGGTTTTTCCTGTGGTCATGTATGGATGCGAGAGTTGGACTATAAAGAAAGCTGAGTGCCGAAGAATTGATGTTTTTGAACTGTGGTGTTGGAGAAGACTCTTCCATCCTAAAGGAGACCAGTCCTGGGTGTTCATTGGAAGGACTGATGCTGAGGCTGAAACTCCAATACTTTGGCCACCTCATGTGAAGAGCTGACTTATTGGAAAAGACCCTGATGCTGGGAAGGCTTGGGGGCAGGAGAAGAAAGGGACGACAGAGGATGAGATGGCTGGATGGCATCACCGACTCAATAGACATGGGTTTGGGTAGACTCAGGGAGTTGTTGATGGATAGGGAGGCCTGGTGTGCTGCGATTCATGGGGCCGCAAAGAGTCGGAGACGACTGAGCGACTGAACTGAACTGACCAACAAAAGAATGTCACTTGCCACTTGGTTCTACAAGAATTAAGTCATTAGCCACTGTGTGGCTAACCTTCAACATACCTTGAAAGGAATGTGGAGTGGAAATCAGGAATGGGGTATAATCTACGCTTTAGAAAAACTGTCAGTTCTTTACAGACTTAAAGTTTCAGGAGAAAATTTAATGAATCCTAATTCTTACATCTTCCCAAACTTAATGGTTTTAGTGCTTTTCTAAAATATCTTTCCCTCATGACTAGCAGCAACTTTTTACCAGGATGTGTGCTTGGTTGCACCTACCCCTGCCTGAGCCAGAAATCACATAGATACTGACCTCCCTCCTTACTTCTTCAGAACAGCTTCTCAGAGCTATCTGAGAAGCTCCTTCCTGGGCCATCATGCTCAGTAAGACATAAACTCAACACAACAGCTTTTATGTTGTGTGGCTTTTCAGTCAACTGTACTTACAAACATACAACTGCAAATGATTTGACAATACATACACATTTTTACAAACATACCTGCATCATGTATGAAAACTGAACATATACTAGGCCAAGAAAGAAGTCTCAAAAATGTCAGTGTTAATATATATCAGCTCTCTGACCAAAATGCATCTCGTTAGAAATTAATAAAAATAATCAAAAAAGGTTATAACTAGACACTTCAAATAATCTCTTTCCAAATACGAGGTCCAAGAAAAAAAATCATAATGGAACTTATAAAGTAATGAGTAAGTATGAATAGACTATAAGTAAAAATATGTAGGATGAAGCCACAATGTTACTGTGCTGGGGTCACCAAGACAACCCTCCAATTCAATAATTTGCTAGGAAGACTCAGCAGACTCGCCATATATTTGTACTCACGGTGATGACTTATTACAGCAAAAGTGTACTGAGCACAATCAACAAAGGCAAAGAGCACATGGGTAAAGTTTAGGAGAGGCCAAGAGCAAGTTTCTAATAGTCCTTTCTCAGTGGAATCACACAGGATACACTTAATTCACCCAGTGAGGACTTCTGACAACACAAAAGAAATGTTGCCAGCCAGGAAATCTCATTAGAGTCTCAATGACCAAGATTTTAATTGGGAACTGATCACATAGGTTCCCTTTGCCTGGTAAGTATTCCAGGCAAATTCCAGACTCCCATGATGAACGACTATGTTCAGAGTAAACCACATTGCTTGTACAGTATAGGCACAGTGGCATTCTTGTCAAATATAGTGAGAACCCTCCCAAAATCCAAGTCACTACATACCAGCAAAGGTCCAACCTTATAAGAAAGCCTTTCAAAGAACACTAGTCAGGCTTGTTCTGGTATTGTCTGTTTTCAGTTACTAACTGGAGAATAAATACATCATCTCAAATGCCTACATTAAAATAAAAGACATCCAAAAGAAGAGATTAGAATATGATAGAATTATCCTTAAAAAATACATAGAATGAAACAATGGAAAAAAGATTAATAGTAAAACTGTGGGCAGAGGAGCCTGGAGGGCCACAGTCCATGGAGTTGCAAAGAGTTGGGCATGGCTGAGCACACACACAATGACAATAGAATTAACTAAGCTTAAATTTGATTCCATGAAGAGTATAGATAAAAATTAGCTGGAAAGATAGGAAAAAAGGGGTGGACAGAGAAACAAATATGAGTAAGAATGAAAATGGAAATGCAACTATAGTTAGGATATTTAAATGGTGATAAAACCAAATGAATAATTTTATACAAGTAAATTGAATTGATGAAATAACAATTCCTTGACTTGAGATCCATATCTGTTGCCCTTAACTCTGGAAGGGCGCTATGATAATTTGGCCAATAGAATATGGAGAAATGATGGTGTGCTACTTTTCTGCACTCTGGCTTCAGGAGACTGACAGCAGCCATTTCCTGTCTCTTGGAACATTCATACCTGGAACCAACCTATCTTTCTTTATTGAATCCAAGCAGTTCTGTGGCAATACCCACATAGAGAATAATGGCAGCCTGAATCCAACGGCCCCAGCTCAGGTTCCAGCAAAGAGCTTACCAGCCATGTGAGTGAGCCATCTTGGAGGTGGACTATTCAGCTTCAGTTGGCCTCCCCAGCTAATGCCATGTGGAGCAGGCATTTAACTAAATTCAACTCAAATTGCAGATTAGTGAGCACAATAAATTATTGTTATTTTAATCCATTAGGTTTTGGGATGGTTTGTTACACAGCAGTTATGGAAGATTACAGAATTTGATCAAGTTGACAACTCCACAGAAAAACAGAATTTTTCAAAAGTTATTCAAGATGAAGTAGGAAGCCAGAATAGTCCCAATACTAGCAAATCAAATCAAGAGGAGTAAAATGGCAGAGGAGGAAGAGGACATGGAGTTCACTTCTCACCATAAATGTATCAAGAATACATCTTAAAGTGGAACAAATCTCACAAAGTAGCTGCTGAACTCTAGCAGAGGAACTCAGACACCTAAAAGGATAAGAAAGATTCCCAGAAAAACCAGGTAGGACCAAAGTAAGAAGGGAAAAGGAAGAGGAAAGGATGCAGGAAGAGACTTGTGCCCCTGGGGGCAGCTAAAGGGGAGGAGAGGGTCCCACATCTGTGGACGCTTCCTCACTGGTAGGGAGATAAGCTAGGGCAGAAGGGGGGTTGCTCAGAGGCTCAGAGGAGAGTGCAGCAACCAGTTTGTGGCAGGCAAGACAGAATGAGACCTACACAGATGGTCCATGCGATGCCCTGTGTGCCCCACCCTGAGATGTGTGTCAGGGGCTGGGTGCTGGAATGCAGGGTTTAGAGAGCAAATTCAGGGAGAGGGTTGCTCTTGGCTGTGAGGAGCTCTGCAACGGTAATGACTGTGGAGAAATCTCCCTTTGTGCCCCCCTCCCTGATGGGCTGGGCTCATGTGCTTCGGGGCAGCTTCAGGAACAGTGCCTGTGAGTGGTCCACATGCAGAGGTAGGGTTGAAACCACAGCTGAGCCCCAGGAGCCATGCAACCTAAGGAAGAGCTGAAATCTGTCCTCATGGCTGTGCAAACTACAGATTTACATCCCCTCAACTGGCTTTTTAAACTCTGAGCCTGAAGAACATCTGAACAAACAAGTGATTCCACAGCCAAGATGGCTCAAGCTTTAGCAGCTGTGGACTTTGTGGGCGCATACTCACATGGTTTGGGTCAGGCCAGAGTCTGAGTGCCTCCACAGTGTCTACAGTGGGTCCAGATCCATGATCAGTGTGATCCTGGGACCTGCCTTCAGTGGATTCATACTGGTGGCCTAATGAAAATAATGCCAGAGAGACACCAGGGCCAGTTGACTGTACTGGCCCACAGTTAAGGCGAGGCTGACAGTGGTGCCAACAGCCGTGTAGTCTGAGAGTCCACACAATGGGTGGAAGGGTGACACAACAGAGCTCACCCACAGGTGAACAGCTCTGGAGGAGGAAGGCTCAATGACTTCTCTCCCAGTGGGAGAGCTCCAATCCCACCTACCCACACCACAGACCAGACACACAGCTAAGAAACAATCTGGGTGCCTCTCATCCAACAACCAGAGAGCAGACCTCATGCTTGACAGGGCAGTTCCAACCACAGAGCAAAGAGGAGGCCCTACTCAATATCTAGTGCAGGCTCTGGTCACCACAACATCATCGCACCTATCAAGGGGATAATGATCGGCATACACCGAGGAAAGAGGTGGCATACATTTATGTTAAAAACAGCTTTCACACCAAAAAGTATTAAGCCCATGCAGGGTACTCAGGGACATTCCCACATAAAAATAGCCATCCAAGACAGTCTGAGGGACTGGCAGCAGGAGGAAGATCTCCCAGAGCATTTAGCTTGTAATGCCAGCAAGGCTTGAGTGCAGGGGCTCTAAAGGGCTGGGGGGAAACAGAGACTACATTCTTGGAGGACACACACAAGGTCTCATGTGCAGTGGGACTGAGCACAAAACAGTGCCTCCATAGGAACCAGAGACAGACCCACATAGGGTTCTTGGAGGGTCTCCTGGGGAGGGAACGGTTAACTGTAGCTCACTGTGGGGTCAAAGAATCTGGTAGCAGGGAATGTTGATCAGCAAGAGCTTTCCTAGAGCTTCTCACTTAGGCACCAATGCCGGGCCCCACCCAACAACCTCCAGTGCTGGAAAGCCTCAGGCCAAACAACCAACAAGATAGGAACACAGCCCCACGCATCAGAAAACAGGCTGCCTAAAGTTATACTGAACTCACAGCCACCTCAAAATACAGCCTTTGATATAGCCCTGCACACCACAGGAATAAGACCTAGCTCCACACACCAGAGGGTGGGCACCAGTCCCTCCTATATAGGTCCCTGGACTAACCTCACCCACTAGGGTGCAGAGGCCAGAAGCAAGAGGAACTATGATCCTGCAGCCTGTGGCGAGGAGAGACCAAAAACACAGGAAGTCAAAAGACAAAATGAGACATAAAAATACATTGCATAAAATTTGACAAGAACAGCTAAATGAAGAGGAGATGGGCAGTCTACCTGAAAAAGAATTCAGAATAATGCTAGTAAAGATAATTCAAAATCTTGGGAAAAGAAGGGAGGCAAAGACTGAGAATATACAAGACATGATCTTAAATTTAAGTTGATTAAATGCTCCAACCAGAAAACAAGATTGGATGACTGGATACAAAAACAACTCTAGACATTTTTATTCAACATTGTTTTGGAAATTCTAGACATGGGAATCAGGGAAGAAGAAGAAACAAAAGGAATCCAAATTGGAAAAGTAGTAGTAAAACTATCACTGTTTGTATATAACCTGATCATATACATAGAAAATCCTATAGATGCTACTAGAAAGCTACTGAGCTCATCAGTGAATTCAGTAAAGTTTCAGGATACAAAATTAATACACAAAAATATCTTGCATTCCTATACACTAACAATAAAAGATTAAAAAGAAATTAAGGAAACAATCTCATTCACCATCACATCAAAAAGGATAAAATATCTAGGAATAAATCTACTTAAGGAGGCAAACTTCCTGGTGGTCCAGTGGCTAAGACACCGTGTTCCCAATGCAGGGGACCAGGTTTGATCCCTGGTCAGAGAACTAGATCCCACATGCCACACCTAAGTTCTGGAACTTCCCTGTAGCTCATATAGTAAAGAATCTGCTTATAATGCAGGAGACCCGGGTTTGATACCTGGGTCAGAAACATCCTCTGGAGAAGGGAATGGCAACTCACTCTAGTATTCTTGCCTGGAGAATCTCATGGACAGAGGAGCCTGGTGGGCTACAGTCCATGGGGTTGCAAAGAGTCAGACACAACTGAGTGACTAAGCATACAGAAAGAGGCAAAAGAACTGTACTCAGAAAACTATAAGAGGCTGATGAAAGAAAGCAAAGATGACAGAAACAGTTGGAGAGATGCAACATGTTCTTGGATTGAAAGTTATGAATGTTGTCAAAATGCCTATACTATCCAAAGCAATCTACATTTTCAAGCAACCTCTTTAAAATCACCAATGGCATTTTCCACAAAATCAGAATAAAAATTTTTACAATTTGTATGGAAATACAAAAGATCTAAATAGCTAAAGGAACCTTGCAAAGAAAAGCAGAGCTGGAGGAATCAGGCCCCTTGACTTCAGACTATACTACAAAGTTACAATAATCAAAACTGTGGTAATGGCACAAAAACACAAATATGTATCATTGGGACAGGATAGAAAGTCCAGAGATAATACCACATACCTGTGGTCAGTTAATCTTTGACAAAAGAGGGAAGAATATAAAATGGAGAAAAGACAGTCCCTTCAAGAAGCGGTCCTGGGAAAAACAGGACAGCTACATGTAAAAGACTGAAACTAGGTCTTTAGAGAGCATCAAAACACTCTCTAACACCATCTACAAAAATAAACTCAAGATGGATTAAAGACCTAAATGTAAGGCCAGATACTATAAAACTCTAAGAGTAAAATACAGACAGAGTGAAGTGAGTGAAAGTCGTTCAGTCGTGTCCGACTCTTTGCGACCCCATGGATTGTAGCCCACCAGGCTCTCCTCTGTCCATGGGACTCTTCAGGCAAGAATACTGGAGTGGGTTGCCATAGGCAGAACACTCTGACATAAATCACAGCAGTATTCTTTTTTGATCTACGTCCTAAAGAAAATAAAAACAAAAATTAAAGAAACCTAAAGAAACTTAAAAGTTTTGCATAGCAAAGGAAACCATTAGCGAAACCAAAAGACAATCCACAGAATGGAGAAAATATTTGCGAGGGAAGCAACCAACAAGGGATTAATCTGCAAAATATACAAATAGTTTATGCAGCTCTATATATAAAAAAAAAAAACAAACAACCCAATTGAAAAATGGGTCAAAGACATACAGATGGCCAAAATGCACATGAAAATATCCTCAACCTCAGTAATTATTGGAGAACTGCAAATCAAAACTACAATAAAGTATCATCTCACACATTTCAGAATGATCACCATCAAAAAACATCTACAAATGAAAAACGCTGGAGGTGGTGTGGTAAAAAGGGAAGCCTCCTGGTGGATTATATACACTGTTGTTGGGAATGTACATTGATAAGACCATTATGGAGAACAATACAGAGGTTGCTTAAAAAACTAAAAATAGTACTACCATGTGACTCAGAAATTCCATTCAGCATATATCCAGAGAAAACAATAATTTAAGAAGATAAATGCATCACAATGTTCACTGAAGGACTATTTATAGTAACCAATGCATGGAAATCACCTAAATGTCCATCAGTAGAAGACTGGACAAAGAGGAGGTGGTACACATATACATGGAATATTACTCAACCATAAAAAGAAAAACATAATGCCATTTCTAGCAATGGAGATGGACCTAGAGATTGTCATACTGAGTGAAGTCAGAGAAATACAAATATGATATGATATCATATATTTTAAATTAAAAAAAATTTTAAAGGTACAAATGAACTTATTTATAAAACAGAGACTCATGGATGTAGAAAACAATTTATGGTTTCTATGGATGAAGGGAAGCAAAGAGATGAATTGGTACATTGTGATTGACATATATACACTATGCTATGCTATGCTAAGTCACTTCAGTCGTGTCCAACTCTGTGTGACCCCATAGACGGTAGCCTACCAGGCTCCCCCGTCCCTGGGATTCTCCAGGCAAGAACACTGGAGTGGGTTGCCATTTCCTT
Organism: Tragelaphus eurycerus; assembly: GCA_935064755.1. Classification (NCBI taxonomy): domain Eukaryota; kingdom Metazoa; phylum Chordata; class Mammalia; order Artiodactyla; family Bovidae; genus Tragelaphus; species Tragelaphus eurycerus. Next base: position 3,441,017 of record CAKXYN010000120.1, on the reverse strand, counting down.
CTCCAATGCATGCAAGTGAAAAGTGAAAGGGAAGTCACTCAGTCGTGTCCGACTCTAGTAAGGACTTATTATATAGCACAGGGAATTCTACCTCAATACTCGGTAATGAATTCAATGGGAAAAGAATCTACAAAAGAGTGGATGCATGTATATGTATAATTGATTGATTTTGCTGTACACCTGAAACTAACACAACAGTGTAAATCAACTATACTCCAATACAATTTTGAAAAATATTTATAAGAAGGTATTGTTAAGTTGACATATATTTTCTAATTATATCATAATAAAAGATTGACTTAAAAAAAGAAATCAAATCAGAAGTTTAAATATTCTTATAAAGAGCAAATGAAATCCAGATAGTTTTAAAGAAGACTTCTACCAATAGTAGATAAATTATTCATATTTTATAAAAACTCTCCCAGAAAATATAAAAAGATTTTTTACTACTTATTTTATTAAGACAGTATAACTTTGATACTAAGCCAAACTCACCATGAAAAAAAAAATCATAAGACTAGTATCACACATGATCATTGATATAGTTTCAAAGAAAATATGTGCAAACCAACTAACAGTTTATTAAAATATTAGTGAAAATTGACCAAGTTTTATTTATCCCAGAAATGTAATAATGTTTTAGAAAAGAAAATCTACAAATAACATTCATCACATTAATATAATTAAAGTGGAAAAACCCTTCATGGATCACAGACTTGTCATGGCCAAAGGGGCTTGAATAACTCAATGAAGTTATGAGCCATGCTGTGTAGGACCAAAGATAGATGAGTCATAGTGAAGAGTTTTGACAAAACATGGTCCACTGGAGGAGGAAATGGCAACCACACCAGTATTCTTGCCATGAGATCCATATGAACAGCATGAAAAGTTAAAACAATATGACAGTGGAAGATGAAATGCCTAGGTTGGCAGGTGTCCAGTATGCTACTGGCAAAGAGCAGAGGGCCATTACTAATACCTCCAGAAAGAATGAAGTGGCGGAGCCAAAGAAGAAATGACACTCTGTTGTGGATGTGTCTAGTGGTGAAAGTAAAATCCCATGCTATAAAGAACAATATTGCATAGGAACCCGAGTGTTAGGTCCATGAATCAAGGTCAATCAGGAGATGGCAAGACTGAAAATCAACATTTTAGGAATCAGTGAACTAAAATGGATGGGAATAGGTGAATATAATTTAGATGACCATTGTATCTACCACTGTGGGCAAGAATCCCTTAGAAGAAATGGAGTAGCCCTCATAGTCAACAAAAGGGTCTGAAATGTAGTACTTGGGCGTAACCTCAAAAACGACAGAATTATCTCAGTTTGTTTCCAAGGCAAACCATTCAGCATCAAAGTAATTCAAATCTCAGACCCAACCTGATGCCAAAGAAGCTGAAGTTGACTGGTTATTTGAAGACCTAGAACAGCAAAAAAAAGAAAAATGCCATTTTCATCAAAGGGGATTGGGATGCAAAAGTAGAAATTCAAGATATACTTGGAATAACAGACAAGTTTGCCCTTGGAATACGAAATAAAGCAGGTCAAAGGCTAATAGTTTTGTGAAGAGAACATACTGGTCATAGCAACCCTTTTCCGACAACCCAAAAGACAACTCTACACATGGACATGAATAGATGTGTACAGTGAACTCTACACATGGACATGAATAGATGGTCAATATTGAAATATTGAAAATACAAAAAAGAGCTTCACGACCCAGATAATCATGATGGTGTGATCATTGACCTAGAGCCAGACATCCTGGAATGTGAAGTCAAGTGGGCCTTAGAAAGCATCACTACGAACAAAGCTAGTGGAGGTGATGGAATTCCAGTGGAGCTATTCCAAATCCTGAAGGATGATGCTGTGAAAGTGCTGCACTCAATATGCCAGCAAATTTGGAAAACTCAGCAGTGGCCACAAGATTGGAAAAGGTCAGTTTTCATTCCAATCCCAAAGAAAGGCAATGCCAAGGAATGCTCAAACTACCACACAATTGCACTCATCTAACACGCTAGCAAAGTAATGCTCAGAATTCTCCAAGCCAGGCTTTAGCAATATGTGAACCATGAATTTCCTGATGTTCAAGCTGGATTTAGAAAAGGCAGAGGAACCAGAGATCAAATTGCCAACATCCGCTGGATCATGGAAAAAGCAAGAGAGTTCCAGAAAAACATCTATTTCTGCTTTATTGACTATGCCAAAGGCTTTGACTGTGTAGATCACAATAAACTGTGGAAAATTCTGAAAGAGATGGGAATACCAGACCACCTGATCTGCCTCTTGAGAAATCTGTATGCAGGTCAGGAAGCAACAGTCAGAACTGGTCATGGAACAACAGACTGGTTCCAAATAGGAAAAGGAGTACGTCAAGGCTGCATATTGTCACCATGTTTATTTAACTTATATGCAGAGTACATCATGAGAAATGCTGGACTGGAAGAAACACAAGCTGGAATCAAGATTGCCGGGAGAAATATCAATAACCTCAGATATGCAGATGATACCACCCTTATGGCAGAAAGTGAAGAGGAACTCAAAAGCCTCTTGATGAAAGTGAAAGTGGAGAGTGAAAAGGTTGGCTTAAAGCTCAACATTCAGAAAACGAAGATCATGGCATCTGGTCCCATCACTACATGGGAAATAGATGGAGAAACAGTGGAAACAGTGTCAGAATTTATTTTTCTGGGCTCCAAAATCACTGTAGATGGTGACTGCAGCCATGAAATTAAAAGATGCTTACTCCTTGGAAGGAAAGTTATGACCAACCTAGATAGCATATTCAAAAGCAGAGACATCACTTTGCCAACAAAGGTTCGCCTAGTCAAGGCTATGGTCTTTCCTGTGGTCATGTATGGATGTGAGAGCTGGACTGTGAAGAAGGCTGAGCGCCGAAGAATTGATGCTTTTGAACTGTGGTGTTGGAGAAGACTCTTGAGAGTCCCTTGGACTGCAAGGAGATCCAACCGGTCCATTCTGAAGGAGATCAGCCCTGGGATTTCTTTGGAGGGAATGATGCTAAAGCTGAAACTCCAGTATTTTGGCCACCTCATGTGAAGAGTTGACTCATTGGAGAAGACTCTGATGCTGGGAGGGATTGAGGGCAGGAGGAGAAGGGGACGACAGAGGATGAGATGGCTGGATGGCATCACTGACTCGATGAATGTGAGTCTGAGTGACCTCCGAGAGCTGGTGATGGATAGCGAGGCCTGGCGTGCTGCAGTTCATGGGATCGCAAAGAGTTGGACACGACTGAGCGACTGATCTGATCTGATTGAAATCAGACTGATTATATTCTTTGCAGTCAAAAATGGAGAAGCTCTATACAGTTAGCAAAAAAAAAGACCTTGATCTGACTGTGGCTCAGATCATGAGCTCCTTATTGTAAAACTCAGACTTAAATTGAAGAAAGTATGGAAACCACTAGGCCATTCACCACTCAGTCATGTCTGATTCTTTGCAACCCCATGGACTATCACTCACCAGGCTCCTCTGTCCAGGGGATTCTCCCAGAAAGAATACTGGAGTGAGGGGCTATTTCCTCCTCCAGGGGATCTGCCCGACCCAGGGATCGAATCCGTTTCTCTTGCATTGGCAGGCAGATTCTTCACCACTAGTGCCACCTGGGAAGCTCCAACTAGGCCATTCAGGTTTGACCTAAATCAAATCCCTTATGGATTATACTGTGGAGGTGATGAATAGATTCAAGGAATTAGACCAGGCTAGACAGACTACTTGAATAACTATAGATGGAGGTTCATAAAATTGTACAGGAGGTAGTGACCAAAACCATCCCAAAGAAAAAGAAATGCAAGAAGGCAAAGTGGTTGTCTGAGAAGGGTGTACAAATAGCTGAGGAAAGAAGAGAAGTGAAAAACATGAAAGGGAAAAATATACCCAAGTGAATGCAGAATTCCAGACGATAGCAAGGAGCAATAAAAGGCCTTCTTAAGTGAATATTGCAAAGAAAAGTGTAGTGATCTCTTCAAGAAAATTGAAGATATCAAGGGGACATCCGTGCAAGGATGGGCAAGATAAAGAACAGAAATGGCAAGGATCTAACAGAAGAAGAAGAGATTAAGAAGAGGTGGCAAGAATACACTGAAGAACTATACAAAAAAGGTCTTAATGACATGGATAACTGTGATGATGTGGTCACACACTTAGAGCAAGACATCCTGGAGTATGAAATCAAGTGGACCTTAGGAAGCATTCAGTTCAATTCAGTTGCTCAGTTGTGTCCGACTCTTTGCGACCCCATGAATTGCAGCACACCAGGCCTCCCTGTCCATCACCAACTCCTGGAGTTCACCCAAACTCATGTCCATCGAGTTGCTGATGCCATCCAGCTATCTCATCCTCTGTCGTCCCCTTCTCTTCCTGCCCCCAATCCCTCCTAGCATCAGAGTCTTTTCCAATGAGTCAACTCTTCCCATGAGGTGGCCAAAGTACTGAAATTTCAGCTTTAGGATCAGTCCTTCTAAACACCACCCAGGACTGATCTCCTTTAGAATGGACTGATTGGATCTCCTTGCAGTCCAAGGGACTCTCAAGAGTCTTCTCCAACACCACAGTTTAAAAGCATCAATTCTTCAGTGCTCAGGTTTCTTCACAGTCTAACTTTCACATTCATACTGGACCACAGGAAAAACCATAACCTTGACTAGACGGATCTATGGACAAAGCTAGTAGGGATGATGGAATTTCAGCTGAGCTATTTAAAATGCTAAAAGATGATGCTATTAAAGAGCTAAACTCAAAATATCAGCAAATTTGGAAAATTCAAAATTGGCCATAGGACTGGAAAAGGTCAGTTTTCATTCCAGTTCCAAAGAAGGGAAATGCCAAAGACTGTTCAAACGATAGTGCAGTTGTGCTCATCTCACTAGCAAGGTTATGTTCAAAATTCTTCAAGCTAGGATTTAGCAGTACATGAATGGAGAACTCTTGATAAGCCTCTTGATGAGGGTGAAGGAGTAGAGTGAAAGAGCTGGCTTAAGACTAAATATTAAAAAAAACTAAGATAATGGCATCCAGCGCCCTTGCTGCATGGCAAATAGAAAGGGAAAGTTGGAAGTAATGGCAGATTTCCTCTTCTTGGGCTCCAAAACCGCTGTGGACAGTGACCGAAGCCATGAAATCAGAAGACAGTTTCTTCGTAGCAGGAAAGGGATGACAAACCTAGACAGTGTGTTGAAAAGCAGAGACATTACTCTGCCAACAAAGATCCATATAGTCTAAGCTATGGTCTTCCCAGTGTTCAAGTATGATTGTGAGAACTGGATCATAAAGAAGGCTGAGCACTGAAGAATTGATGCCTTTGAACTGTGGTGCTGGAGAGACTCCTGAAAGTCCCATGAACAACAAGGAGATCAAACCAGTCAATCTTAAGGGTGATGAACCCTGAATATTTACTGGAAAGACTGATGCTGAAGCTGAAGTTCCAGTATTTTGGTCATCTGATGTGAATAGATGACTCACTGGAAAAATCCCTGATGCTGGGAAAGATTAAGGGCAGATGGAGAAGAGGGTGTCAGAGGATGAGAGATGGCTGGATGGCATCCATCAGTGATGCAATGAACATGAACTTGGGCAAGCTCTGGGAGGTGGTGAGAGACAGGGAGGCCTGATGTGCTGCAGTCCATGGGATCACAAAGAGTCAGACACAACTGGGTGACTGAACAACCACAGAATAAAGAATGGGTTTCCCCAGTGGTTCAGGGGTAAAGAAACCACCTACAATGCGGGAGCTGCAGGAGACGTGGGTTCGATCCCTGGGTCAGGAAGATCCCCTGGATCACAGGAGTGGCACGACAACCCATTCCAGTATTCTTGCCTGGAGAATCTCAAGGACAGAGGAGCCTGGAAGGCTACAGTCCATAGGGTTGCAAAGAGTCGGAAACAACTGAAGTGACTTAGTATGGAATTGAGAACTTCCAGATGTACAAGCTTGGTTTAGAAAAGGCAGAGGAACCAGAGATCAAATTGCCAACATTCATTGGATACTGGAGGAAGCAAGATAATTCCAGAAAAAACATATACTTCTGCTTCACTATGCTAACGCCATTGACTATGTTTATCACAGAAAACTGTGGAAAATTCTTCTTAAAGAGATAGGAATACAAGACCACCTTACTTGTCTCCTGAGAAACATTTATGCAGGTCAAGAGGCAACAGAACATAGAACAATTGACTGGTTCAAAATTGGGAAAAGATTACAACAAGGCTGTATATTGTCACCCTGCTTATTTAACTTGTTCACAGAGTACATCATCAAAAGGCCAGGTTGGAGGAATCCTGATCTGGAATCAAGATTGCCAGGAGAAATATCAACAACCTCAGATATGCAGATGATACCACTCGTGAAAGGAATTAAGGAGCCTCTTGATAAGGGTGAAAGAGGAGAGTGAAAAAACTGGTTTAAAGCTCAACTTTCAAAAAACTAAGATCATGGCATCTAGTCCTTTCACTTCATGGCAAATAGAAGGGGAAAAAAGATGGAAACAAAGGAAGATTTTATTTTCTTGTGCTCCAAATCACTGCAGATAGTGATTGCAGTCATGAAATTAAAAGGCGCTTGCTCCCTGAAAGAAAAGCCATGACAAACCTAAACAGTGTATTAAAAAGCAGAGATATTACTTTGCCAACAAAGGTCCATATAGTCAAAGCTGTGGTTTTTCCAGTAGTCATGTATGGATGTGAGAGTTGAACCATAAAGAAGGCTAAGCACTAATGAACTGATGCTTTCAAATCCTGGTGCTGGAGGAGACTCCTGAGAGTCCCTTGGACTGCAAGGTGATCAAACCAGTCAATCCTAAAAAAAAAAAGTGAAAGTGAAAGTCGCTCAGTGGTGTCCGACTTTGCAATCCCATGGACTATACAGTCCCTGGAATTCTCCAGGCCAGAATACTGGAGTGGGAAGCCCTTCCCTTCTCCAGGGGATCTTCCCAACCCAGGGATCAAACCCAGATCTCCCACATTGCAGGTGGTTTCTTTACCAGCTGAGCCATAAGGGAAGCCCAGGAATACTGGAGTGGGTAGCCTTTCCCTTCTCCAGGGGATCTTCCCAACCCAAGAATCAAACCGGGATCTCCTGCATTGCAGGCGGATTCTTTACCAACTGAGCTATCAGGGAAGCCACCCTAAATATTCATTGGAAGGACTAGTGCTGAAGCTCCAATACTTTGGCCCCCTGATGTGAAGGGCTGACTCATTGGGAAAGATCCTGTTTGCGCTGAAAGACTGAAGGCGGCAAAAGAAGGCATCAGAGGATGAGATGGTTAGATAGCATCGTCGACTCAATGGATGAATTTTAACAAACTGCAAGAGATAGTGGAGGACAAGGGAACCTGGAGCACTACAGTCCATGAGGTCACAAAGAGGTAGACATGACTCAGCGCCTGAACAACAACAAAGTAGAAAAGTGAATTTCCTTGATCTGGAGCAAAATCAAAACGGTTCTAAGTATAATTCAGCATCTGTTATAAAACCAACCAACCCCCAGGTGGAAAACGGATTTCTTAACTTGAGAAAGTGTATTTATAAGATATCTAATAATTTATAATTTCAGTTTTAATTTTTAAAACCTTATTACATTGATTTAAATGTAATTGGTACATTTGGGATCAAACTTTATAATTTTCTAAATCATTTCTCTGTTCTTGAATGCCATTCATGAATAATTTCCCCCAGTAATTAGAAATTTTACCTTTATTATGTATGAAGTCTCTTTATGAGTTGCATATTTTTCAGCACTTTCCAAATTTTTAAGTTTATTAACAATTTTTTTACTTGTTAGAAACATACTTCCAAAATTATTGTCTTTTCATATGTATACATATGAACATTTTCATACATATATGTGAATATTCTTATTCTACTGTACCAGGTCTTAGGTGCAGCATGTGGGATCTAATTCCCTGACCAGGGATCTGACCAGGGAGCCATCCAGGGTCCTCTGTATTGGGAGCATGGAGTCTTAGCCTCTTGACCACTGGGAAGTCCCATCTTTTCATATATATATATATATATATATATATATATATATATATATATAGGCAATGGCACCCCACTCCAGTACTCTTGCCTGGAGAATCCCATGGATGGAGGAGCCTGGTAGGCTGCAGTCCATGGGGTCGCTAAGAGTCGGACACAACTGAGCGACTTCACTTTCTCTTTTCACTTTCATGCACTGGAGAAGGAAATGGCAACCCACTCCAGTGTTCTTGCCTGGAGAACTCCAGGGATGGGGAGGCCTGGTGGGCTGCCGTCTATGGGGTCACACGGAGTCAGACACGAATGAAGTGACTTAGCATCAGATCAGATCAGTCGCTCAGTCGTGTCCGACTCTTTGCGACCCCATGAACCGCAGCACGCCAGGCCTCCCTGTCCATCACAAGCTCCCGGAGGTCACTCAGACTCGCATCCATCGAGTCAGTGATGCCATCCAGCCATCTCATCCTCTGTCGTTTACTTCTCCTCCTGCCCTCAATCCCTCCCAGCATCAGAGTCTTCTCCAATGAGTCAACTCTTCGCATGAGGTGGCCAAAATACTGGAGTTTCAGCTTTAGCATCATTCCTTCCAAAGAAATTCCAGGATTGATCTCCTTCAGAATGGACCGGTTGGATCTTCTTGCAGTCCAAGGGACTCTCAAGAGTCTTCTCCAACACCACAGTTCAAAAGCATCAATTCTTCGGCGCTCAGCCTTCTTCACAGTCCAGCTCTCACATCCATACATGACCACAGGAAAGACCATAGCCTTGACTAGGCGAACCTTTGTTGGTAAAGTAATGTCTCTGCTTTTGAATATGCTATCTAGGTTGGTCATAACTTTCCTTCCAAGGAGCAAGCGTCTTTTAATTTCATGGCTGCAGTCACCATCTGCAGTGATTTTGGAGCCCAGAAAAACAAAGTCTGACACTGTTTCCACTGTTTCCCCATCTATTTCCCATGCAGTGATGGGACCAGATGCCATGATCTTTGTTTTCTGAATGTTGAGCTTTAAGCCAACCTTTTCACTCTCCACTTTCACTTTCCTCAAGAGGCTTTTTAGCCCCTCTTCACTTTCTGCCATAAGAGTGGTGTCATCTGCATATCTGAGGTTATATATATATATATATATATATATGGTTGTTGCAAAAGTAATTACGGTTTTGCATTGCTGAACTTTTCCGTTTGATATTAGAATACATTCTTTAATAAATGTAGTTATGTTATATATCATATTAATGCACACTTCTTGCTTTAAGGATTTTTTGCTCATGACTTATTACTTGCTGTTTATTTTATATTTATTTTATAATAGGGAAATGATGTTAGACAAAAAGCACATTCTAGTGATTTTCTTATTCAAGTTCAAAATGGGTCATTAACCAGTGGAACTTGCAACATCAACTATGCATTTGGCTCAGGAACTGCTAATGATGTACAGTGCAGTGGTGGTTCAAGAACTTTTGCAAAAGAGATGAGAGCCTTGACGATAAGGAGCACAGTGGTTGGCCATTGGAAGTTGACAAGGAACCACTGAGAGAACCACTGAAGCTGATCCTTTTACAGCTATGTGAGAAACTGCTAAAGAACTCAACACTGACCATTCTATGATCATTTGGCATTTGAAGCAAATTGGAAAGGTGAAAATGTTTGATAAGTGGGTGCCTCATGAACTGATCACAAATAAAAAAATTGTCATTTTGAAGTGTCATCTTCTATTATTCTACCCAACAATAATGAACCATTTCTCCATTGCATTATGACAAGTGATGAAAAGTGGATTTTATATTGCAACTGGCGATGAACCGGCTCAGTAGTTGGACTGAGAAGAAGCTCCAAAGCACTTTCCTAAGCCAAACATGCACCCAAAAAAAGGTCATGGTCACTGTTTGGTGGTCTGCAGCTGGTCTTAAATCCACTACAGCTTTCTGAATCCTGGGAAAACCATTACATCTTAGAAGTATGCTCAGCATATCAGTGAGATATGCTGAAAACTTCAACACCTGCATCCGACACTGGTCAACAGAAAGGGCCCAGTTCTTCTCCAAGGTGAACACTGACTGCATGTCACACAACCAGCGCTTCAAAAAGTTGAACTAGTTGGTCTATGAAGTTTGGCCTCATCTGCCATATTCACCTGACCTGTTGCCAGCTGACTACCATTTCAAGGAGCTCAACAACTTTTTGTAGCAAAGATGCTTCCACTGCCAGGAGGAGGCAGAAAATGCTTTCTAAGTGTCTGTCAAATCCCAAAGCATGGATTTTTATGCTACAGGAATAAACAAACTTGTTTCTCATTGGCAAAAATGTGTTGATTGTAATGGTTCCTATTTTGATTAATAAAGATGTGTTTGAGCCTAGTTGCAATGATTCAAAATTCATGGTCCAAACTGCAATTATATTTGCACCAACCTAATAGTTTTAAATTTTCCTAAAAACTTTAGAATTTATTTCCCAGTCCAACAAAACAATACAACTTTTATTGCTAATAGGTTACAATAAAGTTTTACACTAAACTGGGAAACTTTTTGGATGTTGAGTCTTTCTATCAAATAACATTGCATGTTTTTTCATTCATTTATTTTTATACTCTTCAGAAGCAAAGTAGAATTTCTTCATATATATCATGCTCATCTTTTGGACCAAATTTTCTGATATTATTCAGTCTATCTCTAGTTTTCTCTATCTACTCTACTTAGACTGGATAGAGAAACTGTGTATCTATTTTCTCTATGCAAATATGTACTTAATGGAATAAACAGAAGGCCTGCACAAACCTATACTCCTCTCATTAAAACTAAATAAATCCATTCATTCTTTTTACATTCATTTTTCTACTTTTCCAGTATCATTATAGATGGCTGTTTCAAACACAACCTGTTCCAATCAAGCAGAATTTTACTTTCTTTTTGATACTTAAGATGTTATAACTGGCCAATGCAAACCTCTTTAGACATTTCTTTGTGTTATCAGCACTGCCTCTGGTATTTAAAAAACATCGTTGTTTTCTTGCACGGTGTTTTTCAAGCCTATGTTAATTTTTTTCCTGCTGTATAGAATAGAACTGCCTCTAATGAAAAGTACTATCAAAGATCAAAACCTAAGTGCTAGAGGAAGTAGCTTGATTCACATGAATATTTTGGTAGATAGCATGACTTCTCTTGTAGACCACTTAGTAATAGATCATGAAATATCTTTAAGTGGCTTTTTTTTCAGGTTTTTTTTTTTTTTTTTTAGTCTATTATGATCCTCCTCAAACGTGAAAGTTGCTCAGTCATGTCCAACTTTTGCAAGCCCATGGATGGCAGCCCATTAGGCTCCTCTGTCCATGGAAATTCTCTAGGCAAGAATATTGGAGCGGGTAGCCTTTCCCTTCTCCAGGGTATATTCCCCAATCAGGGATAGAACCCAGGTCTTCCACATTGCAGGTGGATTCTTTACCATCTGAGCCGCCAGGGAAGCCCAGTCTATAATGACATATACCATTTAGCCTTAGCATTACTAAATCATTTACATTTAATTCTAATGTAATAATGTGTGCTTCCTAGGTGGTGCTAGTGGTAAAGAAACCTCTTTGCCAATGCAGGAGATGTAAGGAGACATGGGTTTGATACCTGGGTTGGGAAGATCCCCTGGAGGAGAAAATGGCAAACCACTCCAGTATTCTTGCCTGGAGAATCCCAAGAACAGAGGAGCCTGGCAGCATAGGGTCAGAAAGAGTTCAACATGACTGAAGTTACTACACACACACAATATAATAATGTATTTATATTCTCCATATCATTTCTGTTTATATCTTTAGCTCTCAAACCAAGTTGCAATTAAGCTGTCCTTTATAATGCTCTCCATCAAGACTTTGCATTATACTGACCACAATACAACAAAAAATGAAAGTACCTTTCAAAATTACCATGAATAAGATAGCTATAATTACCTTTTATTCTACTAATATTATTGGATACTTAAAAAACTCAATATTCCAGTAAAAAAAAAAGCACTAGTATAATAATTGGGGAAATAATCCATTTCTAATAGATACAAACTGGTAAAAGACTTACTTCAAGAAAACTGTAAAATTACATTTCAGAACTTAGGAAAAATAATCTGAATAAAATGGAAAGACATAACTATAAATAGCAACAATTTTATAATTTTTCTTCTTTTATATGTGATATTAAATTTCCTATGAAACTTTACATATGTGAGTATGGATGAAGTGCATAAGTATAAGGTCCCTTGCTAGATTTTAAGTCATATTAGCTATACTGTATTGTTGGTATTTTGTTGTCGGAATGAGGTATAACAAGCAGCCTGGAATTGAGTGGCTTATAGCAGCAAGTTTTTCTTTCTGTCCTGTGTTTGCAGGTCAGGTGGGATGGCTCTGCTTCATGCTTTGGATTTCCTGGGCTAGAAGCCAGCATTTCTGGTTTCAGTTCTGTGCTGTTTGCCTTCACATTCTCCTTGGACCACATGGGACATGTTCTTCTCTCAGTGGTTCACAGGATGACAAGGCTCTGGCTTGTAACTAGCACCCTGTCACTTCCAGCCACATCCTGTTGGCCAAAACATGTCACAAGGCCAGCCCCAACATCAGTGGGTTTTGGGAAATATACTCTACCCACTCCTCTGCACTTCAGGGTCACATGACAAGAAAGACTGAGGAACTGAATACAATAGTCAAATTGCTTCCACTCACTATAATAAAACAGTACAGTATTAGTTCAAAATCACTGTGGATGGTGACTGCAACCATGAAATTAAAAGACACTTGCTCCTTGGAAGAAAAGCTATGACAAACCTAGATAGCATATTATAAAGCAGAGACATCACTTTGCCAACAAAGGTCTGTAGAGTCAAAGCTATGACTTTCCCAGTATTCATGTATGTATGTGAGAGTTGGAACATAAAGAAGGCTGGGTTTCAAAGAACTGATGCTTTTGAACTGTGGTGTTGGAGAAGACTCTTGAAAGTCTGTTGGACAGCAAGATCAAACCAGTTAATCCTAAAGGAAATCAACCCTGAATATTCATTGGGAGGACTGGTACTGAAGCTAAAGTTCCAATACTTTGGCCACCTGATGCACAGAGCCAACAGATTGGAAAAGACCCTGATGCTGGGAAAAATTGAGAGCAGGAGGAGAAGGGGGCGACAGAAGATAAGATGTTTGGTTTTCATCATCTACTCAAGGGACATGGGTTTGAGAAAACTCCAGAAGATAGTGAAGGACAGGGAAACATGGCATGCTGAAGTCCACAGAGTTGCAAAGAGTCTGATACAACTGAGCAACTGAAAAGCAACAATATTAGCTTAGCCTTCTAGAAATCATGCAAATTTAATATACTAGAAGTTAGGACAATTTGATAAGAAGATAATGGTTCAATTTATAAATGGCTGGCCAAAATAACTAACCATCCGAAAAGAAACACACTTGAGTCCTATTTTACATTATAATCAAAGAAATTTTACTAATATTATACATTTAAATGTTAAAAATTATTATAACATTTCAAAAAATTTAGAGGAGTTGGTGTAGAACTTTTTAAATAAAAATGTAATGCTGGGATTTCCCTGGTGGTACAGTAGATAGAAATCCATCTGCCAATTCAGGGGCATGAGTTTGATCCCTGTTGGGAAGATTCCACACATTGTGGAGAAACTGAGTCTGTATCGCAACTCCTGAGCCCGTGTGCGCAAACCACTGAAACCCATGTGCCTAGAGCTTGTGCTCTGAAACAAGAGAAGCCACTGCAGTGACAGCCCACAGGCCACAACTCAAGAGTGGCCCCTGCTCTCTGGACCTAGAGAAAGCCCAGGCACAGCAACAAAGACCCAGTGCAATCAAAAATAAATAAAATGCAATGGTGATGCTTTAAAAGAAATAAAACCACATTTAAGTATATGAAACCGAAACACTCTGTGGCAAAAAGCAAACTGAGTAGATACCATTATCTGGGGAAAATATTTTCAAAGTATATGTGGCAGTATACATAGTTTACAATGACCATCTATTGGCAGAAAAAGTTCTTACAAATTGATAAGAGAGAAACAAACCACCCAATAGGAAATAAAAATTTCAAAAGACTTTTCAGAAGAGAGAAAATTTGTATCACATATACATGTATAAAAATAACTTGAGCCTGCCTATGTACCCAAGCTTCAGCAAAATCAAGGTAATAGTGACCTTATTTTCCATTCATTGTATTGGCAAAAATTACCAAACTGCAACACCTAATACTGATGGGAATCATAGAAAAGGACATTTTCAGATATTGATGGTAGAAATATGCATTGTTGAAGGCTCTTTTGGAAATCTATTTGGCAGCAGTTATTAAAATTGAAAGGACATCATTCAGGACTTCCCCGATGGTGCAGTAGATGAGAATCTGACTGCTGATGCAGGAGACACAGGTTTGATCCCTGGTTTGGGAAGATTCATGCTGCAGAAAAGCCTGTGTGCTCTAGAGCCCACATGCTGTAGCTACTGAGGCCTGTGCACCTAGAGCCTGTGCTGCACCACAAGAGAAGCCACTGTAAGAAAAATAAGAGTCTGTGCACTGCAACGAAGAGTAGCCCCTGCTCGCTGCAACTAGAGAAAGCCTGCCTGCAGCAATGAAAACCCAGCACAACCAAAAATAAATACAATTTTAAAAAACCTATATTATTCAACCAGAAATACTACACTATGGGATCCTACACTATAGAAATTAAAGTATGAATACATAACCACATATGTAAGTTGCCTTTATGGGAGGTGGCATTATTCACAGAAATAAAACTTGGAAGCCAGATAAAAGTTCATAAGTAGAAGCTTGCACAAATCATGGCATATTTTTACAGAACTATTTTCATGGTACAACTGTACAGCATTATTTTTATACCACTATTAGTAAGGACAAGTTATATGTATTAAGAGGTAACAAGAAGTTAGTGTGAATGGTGAGAGGACATGGAGGAGGAAGCAGCCAAACACTGTGGAAATGAACAGGGGTTGTGTTTGAGAGACAAGGATTTCACAGAATTTGTGTAACCGAGCAGGGCACTACGGGGCCTTTCCAGAGTAAACTGCCACCCGAGTCCTCCACCTGTCTTTTGTCTGTAGAACAAACTTCAGTCAAAGAATAAATTTAATTCACAGACGTGAAAAAATGCAGAAACAAAGGAAAATAGGCAAGCAAGACAAAACAATGATATTTTAGCCATAAAACAAAGTTCAAGGATCTTTAGTTTTTCCTCAAGGACTACAGAAAATATTCTGAACCATGTCTTCTGAGATATTTTGCAGAGACTGAAACCCCCACCAGTTGGGAGAAGTTGACTGACTGCTGCCCACAAGCATGTAGACCCCAGACCAGCTGGAACCTGAAGGTTGATGATGCTGACTCTCACTTACCTCACCACCAACCCATCAGAAGAACATCCAGGAGTTGATCATGCCCTGTCCTTTGAACCATTACTATAAAACTCCTCACCATCCCCTTCAGGTCAGTAACACACATTTTTGAGGACATTAGCCCACTGTGGATCCCTTTGCCTGGGAAGGCAATAAAGCCATTTCTTTCTACTTTACTCAAACTCTGTCTCCAAGATAGAATCTGGTACCCATGTACAGAGTCCAATTAATGGCATCATTTGGGAGATGGAACAGGTCTTGGTTGAGTGTTTATCATAAGATGGGAAACTAAGCGACTGGGAAACCCATTCTAAGTCCACATACCTTACTTGGGAGAAAACTCTTAGAGCCCTATGTTGTTGGAAACTGGCTGGCTGCAGGCTTAGTCCCTACTTATAGGTTCCTTGAGATTTTACCAGGAGGGGTGGGGTGGGGAGCACAGAGAGCATGTACTAATTACTCAACAGCTGAACTAACTCACGTATCTGGGGTTGACTCTGTTATTCTAAAAGTAATCACAGAAAAAATCATATGATTTTAAAGCTGAGTCCAAATATTTTATTTCAGTGAGGAAGTAACTAGTGTCCACATGTTAAGTAATTTATGCTCACCTCCTAAATGGCAGATCCAGGAGTAAAGTTCTCATCTCTCTATACCATGACTCTATATTTTTCTGACCAATTTTTCAGCATTCTCTACTTTTCCTTATTTTGAATTTTATTTGTTTCTCACTTTTATCTCACAATTATCTTCTCTTTTGCAGTGGCGTTAATGGTTACCATTTTTTGAGTAGCTATTATGTGCACGATTCTTTGCATACATTGTCATTAATTCTTGCAACAACCATTTTAACAATGACAAAACAGCCACGGAAAGATAAATAATTTGCTCACAGCTAGGACATGGTGCAGAGGGGATCTGAGCTGAATTACCTCTGCTTTGTCACACTGCCTTCACCCCACCCCAATCAAGTCTAGCTGCTTCCTCCTTGGGATGATTCTGTCTCTGTCTTTTCCTTTAAAACAGTAGTTTTCAGCCTATGTGACTAATGTTAGAAAATATTCCCCATAAACATTTTCTCAGACCAATATTCCCTAGAGAAGCAAATGATACCCATTCCAGGATCCTTGCCTGGAAAATCTCATGGGCACAGGAGCTTGGTGGGCTGCAGTCCATGGGATCTAAAGAGTCGGTCATGACTGAGCAACTAACACTTACTTACTCAGACCAAAATCTGATAGTAGTTATATTTTAGTATTTGCAATTATAGTATTTATAAAATACAGAATGAAAATAAACTTTATGGATTCAATAAAATGATATTTCTTAATTAATTTATATTTGATCAACCAGGAGTTGGTGATGGACAGGGAGGCCTGGCGTGCTGCAGTTCATGGGATCGCAAAGAGTTGGACACGACTGAGCGACTGAACTGAACTGAAGCTTGTGGTATCAGCAGACATTTGAAAAGAATAGTATATTATCTCATCATTTGAAAATGCCTAGAACATATAAGGATCTAAACATTCCGAACCATAGTTCAGGGTCTCCCTGGGGATCCAGAATTCTAAGACTGGAAGACATTGTTCTATAGGTTGTCAGCATCTGTTCTGCTCCCTTAAGTTATTAGCCTACAGTTTGCATAGGCTGGTTTTGATCTTATCTATAGTGATCTTTGACTTGTTAATTAGTTCAGTTCCTAAAATCCTTTTGGACTTACTGCAAGATCAGAGGCCTGATAAGAAAAGTGGTCTGCTCAAGATGATAAAACACTGTGATATTAGACCCACTTCTCAACTCATAAGCACTTCCTCTCAGCTTTGAGGTAACATTCAACGTGTCTTCTACCTACCTAACCTCTTGTCAGTTCATTTCAGAAAACTGTTCTCTCTCTGTGTCACTAACCTCTGACTTATTTACTTGGTCCATGCTATCTATCTGGGCTTCCCTGACAGCTCATCTGGTAAAGAATCTGCCTGCAATGCAGGAGACCCCAGTTTGATTCCTGGGTTGGGAAGATCCACTGGAGAAGCGATGTGCTACCCACTCCAGTATTCTTGGGCTTCCCTTGTGGCTCAGCTGGTAAAGAAACCGCCTGCAACATGGGAGACCAGGGTTCGATCTCTGGGTTGGGAAGATCCTCTGGAGAAGGGAAAGGCTACGCACTCCAGTATTCTGAGCAAAGTCAGACACGACTGAGCAACTTTCACTTTCATGCTATCTATCTACCTACCATCACTTTCCTGCTCCATTCAATTCTAATCTAACTGGGCCTTTTGGTTATATTGAATATAATCTATGACCTACATAGTGTTTCTTGTTGGTGTAATTTGAGCTCTAGGCAGGGCAGAAACTGGTACAGAGTTCTGATCAAGTGTTTGCTAAGTTTTAGTATGGAGTCATGCTTCTTGTTTGTCTGATCTGTAATTCCAGCTCCAGTGATAACTTCTAGGTTCTTGTGCAGTTAACAACTTCTATAGTTTTTAGACTTTCTCTGAGTCACAGAACATTCCCTTAGGGATCTCATGTCAGAACTCTTGAACCCAGGTACTATCATCTTCCCCATCTATATAATCACATGGCAATGTGATCTAACTTGGCAATAACCAGGATTTTGCTCCTGTCCCATTCTAATTTTGTTCCAGAAGTCAACCAATTTTACCTGCTCTCACTACCTAAACACCCACACACTTTAACAGCCTTGTTTTGCCTTTGCTACTCAGCAAATCTGGAAAACTCAGCAGTGGCCACAGGACTGGAAAGGTCAGTTTTCATTCCAATCACAAAGAAAGGCAATGCCAAAGAATGCTCAAGCTATTGCTACTGGAGAGGGGAAAGATGAGTACAATTGCACTCATCTCACATGCTTGTAAAGTAATGCTCAAAATTCTCCAAGCCAAGCTTCAGCAATACATGAAAAGTGAACTTTCTGATGTTCAAGCTGGTTTTCGAAAAGGCAGAGGAACCAGAGATCAAATTGCCAACATTCACTGGATCATGGAAAAAACAAGAGAGTTCCAGAGTAACATCTATTTCTGCTTTATTGACTATGCCAAAGCCTTTGACTGTGTGGATCACAATAAACTGTGGAAAATTCTCAAAGAGATGGGAATACCAGACCACCTGACCTGCCTCTTGAGAAACCTGTATGCAGGTCAGGAAGCAACAATTAGAACTGGACATGGAACAATAGACTGGTTCCAAATAGGAAAAGGAGTACGTTAAGGCTGTATATTGTCACCCTGCTTATTTAACTTCTATGCAGAGTACATCTGGGGAAGGCAATGGCACCCCACCCCAGTACTTTTGCCTGGAAAATCCCATGGATGGAGGAACCTGGTAGGCTCCAGTCTATGGGGTTGCTAAGAGTCAGACATGACTGAGCGACTTCACTTTCACTTTTCACTTTCATGCATTGGAGAAGGAAATGGCAACCCACTCCAGTGTTCTTGCCTGGAGAATCCCAGGGACGGGGGAGCCTGGTGAGCTTCCGTCTATGGGGTCGCACAGAGTCAGACACGACTGAAGCGACTTAGCAGCAGCAGCAGCAGCAGCAGAGTACATCATGAGAAACGCCAGGCTGGATGAAGCATAAGCTGGCATCAAGATTGCTGAGAGAAATATCAATAACCTCAGATATGCTGATGACACCACGATTATGGCAGAAAGTGAAGAAGAAATAAAGAGCCTCCTGATGAAAGTGAAAGAGGAGAGTGAAAAAGTTGGCTTAAAGCTCAACATTCAGAAAACTAAGATTGTGGCATCCGGTCCCATCGCTTCATAGGAAATAGATGGGGAAACAGTGGAAACAGTGGCTGACTTTAATTTTTTTGTGCTCCCAAATCACTGCAGATGGTAACTGCGGCCATGAAATAAAAAGACACTTACTCCTTGGAAGGAAAGTTATGACCAACCTAGATAGCATATTCAAAAGCAGAGACATTACTTTGCCAACAGAGGTCTGTCTAGTCAAGACTATGGTTTTTCCAATAGTCATGTATGGATATGAGAGTTGGACTATAAAGAAAGCTGAGTGCCAAAGAATTGATGTTTTTGAACTGTGGTGCTGGAGAAGACTCTTGTGAGTCCCTTGGACTGCAAGGAGATCCAACCAGTCCATCCTGAAGGAGATCAGTCCTGGGTGTTCATTGGAAGGACTAACGTTGAAGCTGAAACTCCAGTACTTTGGCCACCTCATGCGAAGAACTGACTCATTTGAAAAGATCCTGATGTTGGGAAAGATTGAGGGCAGGAGGAGAAGGGGACGACAGGGGATGAGATGGTTGGATGGCAGCACTGACTCAATGGACAGGAGTTTGTGTAAACTCCGGGAGTTGGTGATGGACAGGGAGGCCTCGCGTGCTGTGGTCCATGGGGTCGCAAAGAGTCAGACATAACTGAATGACTGAATTGAACCAAACTGAGTCTACTCCAGCTGTTGGATTATAAGTTTGTAACATATATTTACTTATAAAGGAAAGTTGTGCTATTTCATTTCAGACCTCCATTCTACTTGCCCAGCCTATGAATTAAGTTGGCCATGATCATGGAAAATCATACCTAGTGTTTCAATATGAGAGAGCAACTCTGTAAAGCAGCAATTTTCAGCCCTGAGTAAGGATTGGCTTTCACCTACACAGAGTATGTGGGTCAGTGAAAGTTGAATACTGAACTCTTAAACTTGGATCTAAGCTAGGGAATTGACCAAGATATAGTCAGTAAGTTCAGAGTGGGTCAAAAAGTAAAATCAAATATGAATAAGCAATAAAAATCCAGATTGTTAGATCCAAGGGGGTCAGATAAAATGAATGAGATTTAGATATACATATAAATATGGAACAAGAGGAAACATTGATGCATAATGGCATAGCTACTTTGGAAGACAGTTTGGCAATTTCCATCAAATACTGTGACCATCTGACTTAGCAATCTCACTCCTTGATATTTCCTCTGAGGGGCTGAACATTTATGTCCACACTAAAACCTGCACACAAATGTTTCTAGCAGCTTTATCAATTACTGCCCCAAACTGGAAGCAACCATGATGTTTTTCAGTACGTGAATAGATAGAACTATTATATATTCATTCAATGGAATATTTTTCAGTGCTAAAAGAAATGAGTTATCAAGCCATGAAATAACTTGTGGGAACTTTAAATGCAGTTTACTAAGTTTGAGCTCAAGCCCATCTGAGAAGTCTACATACTATACGATTCCAACTATATGACATCCTGGGAAAGGTAAGACTATGAAGCCAAAAGATCCATGGTTGCCAACAGTGGGATGAGAAAGGGATGAATCAGGAAAGTACAGAGTTTTTTTTAGAGTACTGAAAATACTCTGTATGATATTACAGTGATGGACATACGTCATTACACATTTTTCCAAACCCATAGAATGTATAACACTAAGAGTGAACCCTAAGGTAAACTACAGACTTTGAGTGATTATGATTCCTTAATGCAAATTCATCTTCAGTAAAAAATGTAGCATTCTAGTGAGCAATATTGATAATCATGAAGGCTATGCAGACGTGGGAGTTGGGGATTTATGGTAAATCTCTGTACCTTCCTCTCCATTTTATAGTAGACTTAAAACTAAAATAGTCTTTAAAAAATTACATTTGTGGGCTCCTTTCCCAGAAATTTTGATATTAGTACTTTAAAAAATACTAACGTTTCAATTCCTCATGGACACTGAAACAAAGATTCATGGGTAATGCAATATACAATCAGTGTTGAAAAACCTGTATTCATGTATTTAAAAGCATAATAAAAATGTGTTTATCTTGAAATAAAACTAAATCAAATTAAAAACTGGTATATAACTTATTGGAACTAAAAGAAATATATTTGTACAAATGAAAAATGCTTCTTTTCTTACCACTTTCTCACAAATACCACTTCCAGAGCATCTTACATTCATGTGCTGATATCTTTTATTAGAATTTCTGTTATGTTTCAGACAGAAACCTGTATTTTCTTCAGTGACTTGTCCTTTCAAATTTAAGATGGATGTTTTATCTATTCAGATTTTAAGTATTCTGAATAATGTACCACCACTTCTAAGCTACTAGTACAAATATTAAGAGTTCTAATTGTAATTTATAGTCTTTTTAATGGCTAAGTAATACTCCATTGTGTATATGTACCACAGCTATCTTATCCATTCATCTGCTGATGGACATCTAGGTTGCTTCGAAGTCCTGGCTATTATAAACAGTGCTGCTATGAACATTGGGATACATGTGTCTCTTTCAATTCTGGTTTTCTCAGTGTGTATACCCAGCAGTAGGATTGCTGGATCATAAGGCAGTTCTATTCCCAGTTTTTTGAGGAATCTCCATACTGTTCTCCATAGTGGCTGTACTAGTTTGCATTCCCACCAACAGTGTAAGAGGGTTCCAGAGGGATGGTATGGGGGGAGGAGGGTTCAGGATGGGGAACACATGTATACCTGTGGCAGATTCATTTTGATATATGGCAAAACCAATACAATATTGTAAAATTAAATAAAATTAAATTAAAAAAAATAATTGTAACTTATAGTTATCAACTTCAAAACAACTGTTAACTACTTTATGTGTTTTAGAGAGACTAAGCCAGCCTGCCATAATTACTCTAACTCCCTTAAACTCCCACTGATAATCTCTTTTGTAGGTGAAGAAGTGACATGAGCATTAGTGAAGAATGACCTAACATCTATTTGAATATTTGCTTCAGATCAGATCAGTCGCTCAGTTGTGTCCAACTCTTTGCCACCCCATGAGTCGCTGCACGCCAGGCCTCCCTATCCATCACCAGCTCTCGGAGGTCATTCAGACTCACATTCATCGAGTCAGTGATGCCATCCAGCCATCTCATCCTCTGTCGTCCCCTTCTCCTCCTGCCCTCAATCCCTCCCAGCATCAGAGTCTTCTCCAATGAGTCAACTCTTCGCATGAGGTGGCCAAAATACTGGAGTTTCAGCTTTAGCATCATTCCTTCCAAAGAAATCCCAGGGCTGATCTCCTTCAGAATGGACCGGTTGGATCTCCTTGCAGTCCAAGGGACTCTCAAGAGTCTTCTCCAACACCACAGTTCAAAAGCATCAATTCTTCGGCGCTCAGCCTTCTTCACAGTCCAGCTCTCACATCCATACGTGACCACAGGAAAGACCATAGCCTTGACTAGGCGAACCTTTGTTGGCAAAGTGATGTCTCTGCTTTTGAATATGCTATCTAGGTTGGTCATAACTTTCCCTCAAAGGAGTAAGCATCTTTTAATTTCATGGCTGCAGTCACCATCTGTAGTGATTTTGGAGCCCAGAAAAATAAAGTCTGACACTGTTTCCACTGGTTCCCCATCTATTTCCCATGAAGTGATGGGACCGGATGCCATGATCTTCGTTTTCTGAATGTTGAGCTTTAAGCCAACCTTTTCACTCTCCACTTTCACTTTCATCAAGAGGCTTTTTAGCCCCTCTTCACTTTCTGCCATAAGAGTCGTGTCATCTGCATATCTGAGGTGATTGATATTTCTCCCAGCAATCTTGATTCCAACTTGTGTTTCTTTCAGTCCAGCATTTCTCATGATGTACTCTGCATATAAGTTAAATAAACATGGTGACAATATGCAGCCTTGACGTACTCCTTTTCCTATTTGTAACCAGTCTGTTGTTCCATGACCAGTTCTAACTGTTGCTTCCTGACCTGCATACAGATTTCTCAAGAGGCAGATCAGGTGGTCTGGTATTCCCATCTCTTTCAGAATTTTCCATAGTTTATTGTGATCTACACAGTCAAAGGCTTTGGCATAGTCAATAAAGCAGAAATAGATGTTTTTCTGGAACTCTCTTGCTTTTTCCATGATCCAGCGGATGTTGGCAATTTGATCTCTGGTTCCTCTGCCTTTTCTAAAACCAGCTTGAACATCAGGAAGTTCACGGTTCACATATTGCTGAAGCCTGGCTTGGAGAATTTTGAGCATTACTTTACTAGCGTGTGAGATGAACACAGCTTTATAAATGTGTGTATATACACATGCATATATGTAAAACAACAGAATGTTATTTATCCATGAGAAAGAATGAAATCCTGTCATGCAACAAAAATAGATGGACCTTGAGTGCCTTATAGCAAGCAAAAGAAGTCAGAGAAAGACAAATACATTTGTTGTTGTTGTTAAAATAATTCAAAATCACAATAATGTATTATCAACTAGAGTCAGCATATTTTATATTAGATCCTCAGACCTTATTAATTTCATAACTGAAAGTTTGCACCTTTTACCAACATCTCCCCATTTCCTCCAGCCCCTGACAATTAGTCCCTCTTCTACCCTGTTCCTATCAGTTTGATATTTTTGCTTTTACGTTTTTTGATTCTACATATAAGATACTGTGCAATATCTTACTCACAGAATCAGATTAGAAGGGTGGTTGCCAGGGGCTGGAGGGAAGGAATGGGGAGATGCTGGTTGAAGGTGCTGCAGATACTAGTTAAACTTCCAGTTATAAGATGAGTAAGTTCTGGAGAGCTCATGTCCAGTGTGTTAATTGTAGTTTCCAATATTGCATTATAGGAGAGAGGATCTTAAGTGTCCTCACCAAACAGGCACATGAACACATGCACACATATGGTACCTATGAGAGGTGATGGAGGTGTTAATTATTGTGGTAATCACTTCACAGCATATATGTGTATGAAATCATCACATGGTATAACCTGAACTTATACAATGTTTTATTTCAGTTATATCTCAATAAAATTGAGGAGAGAATAGAAGCCAGAAAGGAGAAAAAGAGAAAAAAAAAAAAAAAGAATGTGCTGTAATGAAGGTGCTTCAAAGAGTTGGTAGGAATCCACCCTGGCCTACGTTGCTGGCAATGCAGGTAACATCAGGGCTGAGAACTGATCAGTAGGTTTAACCACCGGCAGCCATAGATGCAGCACTGTGGATGGGCTGGCATGTCTTGCACAATGGTGTCTGTTCAAGTGTGTGAGTGGTCCTGAAGCTCTCTCCGCCTCTGCTCCATGCATGCGGAGGGCACAGCCATCTATAATGTACCCATGAGGGCGGGTGCCATTTTCTAGTTTGCACAAAGGCGTAGTATTTACTAGCTGAATCCTGGGTGAAAAAAGCAGGTTCTGGGCCAGTCCCTGTTTGGAATGTGTTCAACATAGAATGGGAGGGGAGAAGAAACAGTGAGTATGGACAACACTTATCTTCAGGGTAGTCAAGCAACAGCAGGGAAAAAGAAAATGGGTACCCGGAAGGGAGTGTAGAATCAAAGAAACTGGATGATTATTCTAAAAATGGGAGACTTACACTACGTTTGAATGCTGATGGGTAAGATTCAACACACAAGGGTGCTGTGTGCTTACTTTCTTCTGGACAATATATGTTATTTCATTTATTTCTTTCCATTGGACAGGTAAGAAAGATTACAAGACCACATCCAAAGCTACATATTTGTCTACTGCTGTTTTCCTCCTACCTAGAAAATGTACCAGCACATAGTAGGCAGTCAATTAATACTGCTAGATATTAGTCAGCACTTGAATTCACATCATTTAATTCCCAATCCTGAACCTTTTAAGAGTTGGACTTTGGTAACTTTTTCACGCAGATCTATGCATGTAACTGAAGTTTACTTGCTTTAATGGAGAAACAGAAGAAAGGAGACATTTATTCATAAGACTAATCTCCCTGCAGCCCAGGAGCATGCTTTCCTATTTCTGTATAAGGCTGAGGACAATGTTTGGCACAATATAATCAAGAATTTGTACATTCAAAAGTTACTTGAGTATGTGAGTTGGATTAACATTGATTATTCTACCAAATAAGTCATTTGATTAAATTTACATTTAAAATCTGTTTTAAAGGCTGATGTTTTACTGATGATAAAATAATGTATGCTTATTATAGAAAATACAGAAAATGCAGAAAAGTAGAAAGTAAAGTCAATTTACATCTCATCCCCGTATCAAGAGACAATGACCTTTGATCAATTTGGTGTTTGTTCTCCTATCCAAAAATTTTAAGTTCATGGAATTTGCTGCACTAATAGTAGCAACAACTCCATTCCTTGTGCATGAGCAAGGCCCATTACCTCACTTAAACTTCCCAACCTGCCTATGTAGAAGGAATTACTTCTGTAACATTGTATGAGTGAGAAAAATGAAGCTCAGAGAGATGGAGCCACATTGTCATGGCTGCCACGAAAGCCATACAAATGCCCTTTAATTTACCCCTCTGATTTTAAGTGCTATTAAATCTAATTTTCTCTCAGGTTGATAAGGGTCTGTTCTACTTTTAAGTGTCTGTCAGGGACCTTTAACAATTAAACATTCTCCTTGAAAGCCTTCATTGATTGAGGTCCCTTAAAGATTCCTGGCCTTGCTTTGCCTCTGCTCTCTGCTCTAAGCAGCCTGCTTTGTAAACATACAGTTGCTTCATGGCCTATTGTTCTCTTTAACAATTCTCAAGCTCCAGAAAAACAATGTTTCCTCGGATTCTTTGTATATATGTTTTCACCCTCACAGAACCTGATTCAAAGTCTTGACACAATGGAGATACTGAATTACAAAAATGTTAATTGTTGAATCAAGAAGTTCTTCCACATCCTGTGTACTAATCTTTAAACTACATGTTTGGGGTTTCTTTCTGGGACTCAGCATAGGATGAGATGAGAGAGAGGATAGTTGGGGACCTGCCACTCTGTTTTTTAATAACACCTTTTATGATTTTATAGGGAAAAAGAAACAGCACTTTGAACGCCAAGGAGGAAGACAAAGGCACAGTTTGGGTATCTGATGCATTGTGTGGTTAATGACGATGGTCACTTCTTAACAGCATCAGTGCTTCCAGCATTAGAGCGTTGTTAGGCTTATTTGCTGTACGTGATCCCTGCTGTGTTAAAAAGGGAAATAAATATCCCAGTTTAATTTTCATAATTTTTGCAAGGGAAGAGAGAATCATTTTTTGAGATGCCCAGCTTTTTAGCAGCCTGCCAAAGTTACTATTACCATCATTTGTTACACTGGCTTCCAGAAACAAAACAAAACAAAATTCCTATATTCGGTATGTCTGTTCAGAACCTATTTTTATTTTTAACATTCAGTCATGCCTCTTTGCTGATCTCTCGCACTGCTGCTGTGTTGGCATTAGCTTTGCTATTTATGATTCCTGCATTTCTATTATGACTCTCACATGTTCTTCATTTCAGTGCAAAAATATATTTGACCTCTCCAAAAACAAACAAACAAACAAAAAAACCCTGCTAATCTAAATCCAGATCCTTCTGTAGTTCTGCATGTGTCTCCCAAATCTTGGTGACCAAATTCAGAACTGGGAAGAGAGGGGATTCTACCTCATTTATATTCCATTGGAATGGAATGTTTATCATTGCTTCTCAGGTGTCTAGGAGGGCAGTGATCAATATGGAAGAGATATCTAACTGCTCACCTTCAGGAACCAGTGAAATCTGTTTGCATTTTGGTGAGGATATTGGAGCACATTCTTGCCCATTCTGGATATGCATGTAGACTGGCCTGCTTTGATTATGTTTATCTTGGAGAATCCACACAGTTCTCTTTTGATTCAGGGTAAGAATCAGACTTCAAAGTTTGGCTCTACACTGACTAGCTTGGACTTCTCTTGTAAACAGAAGAGAGGACACATTCATGTTTTGATCCATCTTTGATTGCACACAGAGCCCTTCCACCACGCCCTCCCTCCCCCATCAACCCCCAGGACCAGGCTCCAATATCGTAGCTTTTTTCTTGGTTCTCTCTTTACCCACTGTATCCCTCTTTTCTCAAGCCTAAATGTGGGATAGGTTAAGTTCTACCTTTTCCTGCTTACTGTCTGCCAGTCCTGAAAAGCAATATATGATCTTATTCCACATGCTTTTATGTGCCCAGACTTCCATCACCTGATGTGAGGAGCCACTCACTGAAAAAGACCCTAATGCTGGGAAAGACTGATGGCAAAAGGAGAAGAGCAGCAGAAAATGAAATGATTGGATAGCCTCACTGACTCAATGGACATGAATCTGAGCAAACTCCGGGAGATAGTGAAGGACAGGGAAGCCTGGCAGGCCACAGCCCATGGGGTTGCAAAGAGTCGGACACGACTTAGTGACTGAACAACAACAAAAATGTATTAGGCCAACAAGTTCTCATTCAGAGTGATTTTTCCCATAGGGGGATGCTGGCCACGTCTGAAAGCATTTTTGATTGTCATGACCAAGGTGGAGGAGTGCTATTTAATGGCAAAGGATGCAATTCTAAACATCTGACAGTGGACAGGGTAGCCCCCACAACACAGAATTATCTGGTCTAAAATGTCAGTAGTACCAAGATTGAGATACCCTGTGTTGGGTCCTGAGTATAAAGTTGTGTAAACCACAAGGCATTTCTTCATAAAAAGTAAAAACATTTTATAGGTGCTATGGGGCTTCCCATGTGGCTCAGTGGTAGAGAATCCTCCTGCTAATGCAGGAGACTCAGGTTTGATCTCTGGCTGGGAAGATTCCCTGGAGGAGGAAATGGCAACCCACTCCAGTATTTTTGCCTGGGAAATTCCATGGACAAAGGAGCCTGACTGGCTTCAGTCCATGGGGTCGCAAAAATTAAGACATGACTGAGCAGGCTCACACAAATAAAATAATAGCAGTTTGGTATAAATGACATGAGTTATACTATGATTAGAATAGGGAGAGATATCAGAACATTTTCATTGCGATAAGAAAGTGCTGCACTCAATATGCCAGCAAATTTGGAAAACTCAGCAGTGGCCACAAGATTGGAAAAGGTCAGTTTTCATCCCAATCCCAAAGAAAGGCAATGCCAAAGAGTACTCAAACTACCGCACAATTGCACTCATCTCACACGCTAGTAAAGTAATGCTCAAAATTCTCCAAGCCAGGCTTCAGCAATATGTGAACCGTGAACTTCCTGATGTTCAAGCTGGTTTTAGAAAAGGCAGAGGAACCAGAGATCAAATTGCCAACATCCGCTGGATCATGGAAAAAGCAAGAGAGTTCCAGAAAAACATCTATTTCTGCTTTATTGACTATGCCAAAGCCTTTGACTGTGCAGATCACAATAAACTATGGAAAATTCTGAAAGAGATGGGAATACCAGACCACCTGATCTGCCTCTTGAGAAATCTGTATGCAGGTCAGGAAGCAACAGTTCGAACTGGTCATGGAACAACAGACTGGTTCCAAATAGGAAAAGGAGTACGTCAAGGCTGCATATTGTCACCATGTTTATTTAACTTATATGCAGAGTACATCATGAGAAATGCTGGACTGGAAGAAACACAAGTTGGAATCAAGATTGCCGGGAGAAATATCAATAACCTCAGATATGCAGATGACACCACTCTTATGGCAGAAAGTGAAGAGGAACTAAAAAGCCTCTTGATGAAAGTGAAAGTGGAGAGTGAAAAGGTTGGCTTAAAGCTCAACATTCAGAAAACGAAGATCATGGCATCTGGTCCCATCACTCCATGGGAAATAGATGGAGAAACAGTGGAAACAGTGTCAGAATTTATTTTTCTGGGCTCCAAAATCACTGCAGATGGTGACTGTAGCCATGAAATTAAAAGACGCTTACTCCTTGGAAGGAAAGTTATGACCAACCTAGATAGCATATTCAAAAGCAGAGACATTACTTTACCAACAAAGGTTTGCCTAGTCAAGGCTATGGTCTTTCCTGTGGTCATGTATGGATGTGAGAGCTGGACTGTGAAGAAGGCTGAGTGCCGAAGAATTGATGCTTTTGAACTGTGGTGTTGGAGAAGACTCTTGAGAGTCCCTTGGACTGCAAGAAGATCCAACCAGTCCATTCTGAAGGAGATCAATCCTGGAACTTCTTTGGAGGGAATGATGCTAAAGCTGAAACTCCAGTATTTTGGCCACCTCATGCGAAGAGTTGACTCATTGGAGAAGACTCTGATGTTGGGAGGGATTGAGGGCAGGAGGAGAAGGGGACGACAGAGGATGAGATGGCTGGATGGCATCACTGACTTGATGGGTGTGAGTCTGGGTAACCTCCGGGAGCTGGTGATGGACAGGGAGGCCTGGCGTGTTGCGGTTCATGGGGTCGCAAAGAGTTGGACACGACTGAGCGACTGATCTGATCTGAATGCTTTGTCTAAGACTTGGAAAATAATTTGGGATTTTTCTTGGTGTGTAGAAATGGGGTGCAAGTGAAAGTGTTAGTCAGTCGGTCACATCTGAATCTTTTTGACTCCATGGACTGTAGCCCGCCAGTCTCCTCTGTCGATGGAACTCTCCAGGTAAGCATATTGGAGTGGGTTGCCATTTCCTACTCCAGGGGATCTTCCCAACCAAGGGATCAAACCTGGGTCTCTTGCATTGCAGGCAGATTCTTTACCATCTGAGCAAACAGAGAAGCTCAGAAAAGGGGTAAAGAGTGCATTTTAGACTGAAGAAATGAAGCAAAAGCTGGAGGGCAAACCAACATATCAAGTTTAGAGAATAAGGTATGGCAAAGGCATGGATAGATTAGATAAGAGACATCCTATAGGCAGGGTCTCACACAGCATCCTAAGTCACTGGTTCTTTTTTTTTTCTAGAAAATATACTTAGCAATGGGGAGAGAGGTGTCTACATTGAATATATGGAGACTGGAGCCAAGAAGCCAGTTAGGAAAGTATTTTAATAGTCTGGTAATAAATGGTGGGGCCAGAGGGAACGAGCCTTGAATGGCCAGCTACTGGAAATCCAGGATGATCCTCCAAGGGCATGGTGATTTTATGACCCTCCCTCCACAGTCTATGGTGGAAGACATGCTGAGGTTACTGCAGGTAAAATTAGGTCATCATCTCTTGAGTCAAAAAAATATATAGGCTGTAGAGCATATAGTGAAGGCAGGGTCTGCTGCGAATCTGAAAGTTTACTGCTCTTGGCCCATTGTTTTCCAGTGTCAAGCAAAAGGGTTAAGTAAATGAAAGAGTCATCTGACAGGGAAGTGAACACAGGCAAGGGGCAGTTTTGGGGAAAGATGACATGTTCACTGAGATTCCTGTGGGGCATTTAGGAAGAGATACTTAACAGGAAAAGACAAATTCTTATTAGTCTGTTATTAATATAGCCATTCTTGCCTTATTTGGTGTCTGTGTGTCGTATTTTATATTCCTTTATTTTTTATATTTCTATTTTTAGAGAGTATAAAGTTGGGTCTTTTTTTAAAAAAAAATCAAATCTGATAATCTCTTCTTTTTGATTAGAATATACAGACCATTTACATTTAATATGGTTATTGATAAAGCTAGATTTAAATCTGCCATTTTGCTCTCTTATTTCTATTTACTCCCTCTGTTCTTTTGCTCTGTTTCTATCTAATTTTGGAATAATTGAATATTTTAAAATTTCACCTTATCTTCTTTGGGTTATTACCTACAAAAATATATTTTGTTTTGTTATTCTAGTGTTTTAGGATTTATAGTATACATTTTAAATTTATTACAGTTTACCTTCAAGTGGTGTTATGCCACTTCACCTACAGTATAAAATACTTACAATAGTCCATTTCCATTTTTCCCCTCCAAGCCTCTATGCTACGGTTGTCTTATATTTTACTTTTATACATATTATACATGTGTTTAAGTAGTTGATTATATTTTAAAGATAATAAATAGAAGAAAATCTCATGCATTTGCCCATGTGCTGCTGTTTCCAGTCTCTCCATTACTTTGTGTAGGCCCGTACTTCTGTCTGGTATCACTTTACTTTCATCTGAAGAAGGTTTTAAAGATTTCTTATAAGTCCAAGTCCTCTCATCATAAATTTTCTAAGGCTTTATATTTCTGAAAATTTCTTTATTTCACTTTCAGTTTGAAAGATATTTTTGCTGGGTATAGGATTCTAAGTTAGTGCTTATATGACTATTTTAAAATTTCAGTACTTTAAAGATGTAGCTCCACTTTCTTCTTGAACTTGTATTGTTTCCAACATGAAATCTGCTGCCATCTATGTCTGTGTCTGTTCTCTTGGGCAACTTGATTATTCTATATTTTCTTCATGTTTCTTCTGCTGCAGATTCACTGAACTTAGAACTATGGGTTTATAGTTTCCCTCAAATTTGGACAAAAAGTCAGCTATTACTTCTTTCAACTTTTCTTCCTTTTCCTTTTGGGAATTCTAATCACACATATATCTGGTAACTTTAAGTTTTCCCACAGCTCGTTGTTCATTTTAAATTGATTGTGTTTTATTTTGAATTAGTTCTATTGGTATGTGTTCAAGATAACTGATCTTTCAGTCTTCTTTTTGGCGACGTCTAAACCTCCACCAGTCCCACCCCATGTAATTTC
This sequence comes from Tragelaphus eurycerus, assembly GCA_935064755.1. Lineage (NCBI taxonomy): Eukaryota > Metazoa > Chordata > Mammalia > Artiodactyla > Bovidae > Tragelaphus > Tragelaphus eurycerus. Next base: position 3,409,302 of record CAKXYN010000120.1, on the reverse strand, counting down.
TACCTCAGATGTTAAAGGTTTCATCTACAGAAGTTTTGTTTGAATCCTTTTTTATAGTTTTCATATCTCTACTTAACTTTCTGGACATATGAACTGTGGTTATAATAACATTTCAATGCCCTCTGCCAATTTCAACATATGTACCAATTCTGCCCATTTCTTTTGATGAATTTTCTCTTCATTATGGGTCATACTTTAATGTTTCTTCACCTGTTTCATGGGCTTTGACTGGAAGGCGGTTGTGAATTTTACATCACTTGCTGTTGGAAGTGTGTGTCCAGTCTGGCTACTCTGAACAGGCACTTTTATCAGCTCTGAGTGCCCTGCACTGTTTACTCTTCTTTGGGTGGTGCAGCCCTGAGTCTTAGGTAGTTATTAATATCTCACACAAATGTACTGACAGGAACTATTCTGAACAGCTAAGCATGGTAGTGATCAAATTTTTAAATTCCTTGCTCTTCTCCAAAGACTTTAGAAAACTTTAAAAGTAATTTTTGATATGCAGTGAATAGAGATGTCTGGCATGGTCAGGATAAAGGGCTCAAATGCCATATCATGTGCCCCATATCGCTTGCATTCACTAATTTATATTGGGATGGGAGATCTCAGTAGATAAAATACTTTGACCTGAGCCCCAGTTAGGTTCAAGGATATAGTCACATATCGAGTGGACCACTGTAACTCTAATGGAGTCCTTTTCAGGAAAGAAAATAGGACCCCTGAGAGAGATTTCATGACAAAAGACATCTGAAATAGTGAGCCATGATGTTTCTCATACATCATGAGAAATGCTGGGCTGGAGGAAGCACAAGCTGGAATCAAGATTGCCGGGAAAAATATCAATAACCTCAGATATGCAGATGACACCACCCTTATGGCAGAAAGGGAAGAAGAACTAAAGAGCTTCTTGATGAAAGTGAAAGTGGAGAGTGAAAAAGTTGGCTTAAAGCTCAACATTCAGAAAACTAAGATCATGGCATCTGGTCCCATCACTTTATGGCAAATAGATGGGGAAACAGTGGAAACAGTGGCTGACTTTATTTTTCTGGGCTCCAAAATCGCTGCAGATGGTGATTGCAGCCATGAAATTAAAAGATGCTTATCCTTGGAAGGAAAGTTATGACCAACTTAGACAGAATATTAAAAAGCAGAGACGTTACTTTGCCAACAAAGGTCCGTCTAGTCAAGGCTATGGTTTTTCCAGTAGTCATGTATGGATGTGAGAGTTGGACTGTGAAGAAAGCTGAGCGCTGAAGAATTGATGCTTTTGAACTGTGGTGTTGGAGAAGACTCTTGAGAGTCCCTTGGACTGCAAGGAGATCCAATCAGTCCATCCTAAAGGAGATCAGTCCTGGGTGTTCATTGGAAGGACTGATGTTGAAGCTGAAACTCCAATCCTTTGGCCACTTGATGCAAAGAGCTGACTCATTTGAAAAGACCCTGATGCTGGGAAAGATTGAAGGCAGGAGGAGAAGGGGACAACAGAGGATGAGATGGTTGGATGGCATCACCAACTCAATGGACATGAGTTTGTGTGGACTCCAGGAGTTGGTGATGGACAGGGAGGCCTGGTGTGCTGTGGTTCATGGGGTCGCAAAGAGTTGGACACGACTGAGTGATTGAACTGAACTGAACAGAGTGGCCTGAAGGGAGAAAAGCAGTACTGATTCTCATATAGCTACGTACCTGTCACCAGAACTCATTCTAATCCAGCCATATATGGAGTGATTGAGAGTTAGGGATAGAGTGGGGAAGACCTGAATGTAGCTACCTGCACACACTAATCGAAAAAGCTGAATGGATTTCAGACAACTTTGCTTGGGACACATTTTAAGGGAACGTAAAATAATATTAAGAAGGTTTATTACTGTATTACCTTTGCCCAAGTGAATGAGTGGAGAGCTACATAACAATGTAAAATAGGCAGTTTGATCAAGTAGCACTTTTTTACTCAAATGATCACAGGTAGTCAGCAACACTATAGCAATGCTGGTGGTGTCATTGGTTTGCCAGCTCCAGCCACTGTGGTGGTGGCTGTGATGAGGACTAATGCTGGAGGGAATAGTTGACAGCAGCCATGGTGCTACGAGAGAAAGTGAAGCCACTCAGTCATGTCCAACTCTTTGCAACTCCGTGGACTACAGCCTACCAGGCTGCTCCATCCATGGGATTTTCCAGGCAAGAGTACTGGAGTGGTTTGCCATTTCCTTCTCCAGGGGATTTTCCCGACTCAGGGATCAAACCCAGGTCTCCTGCATTTAAAAAAGGAGAGTGAAGCAGGGAGATGCTTTACTCTCTGAGCCACCAGGGAAGCCCAGCAATGGTGCTAAGTCTTAGGCAATCAGGTACCAAAAAAGCAGTAGCAAGGCTAGATGGCTAGATATAAGTGGCATGTCTGTGGGACTAATAGAACCTGGACTGCTCAGCCATGGTCTTACTAGCTGTGATGGTGAGTGAACATTGTTGATGGCTGCTATAAAACTTTGTGATTCTGTATTCTAATTAAAGGGGTCATGCCCACTCTGCCTTCACTTCCGTCAGTTAAGCAAAACACAGAAGAAAGTTTCTCTTTCCCACTTTAAAAACCAACAAGAAGGAGTTGTGATCTCCGAATTATGGCAGTGGCACCAATTGAATTAGGAACAGAATTCCCGCCTTGAAGGGCTCCTTAGTAGGATGGTGGTGCCTAGGCTGCATGATATTTACCAGGAAGCAGTTGCATGCAGTGACCATCATGACAGATTCACAGACATTTGTTGGCACTGTTGGTGACTCTCAGAAATAATGGTGTAAGAGAATTCTACAAACTACAAATTCTTACATTCTTCAAGAGGTGAGGCTTTTGTATTTGGAGCTTTGATATTTGAATGCAAACATAAATGGCAGAACATGTATATTCACTGTCTAGGGAATGCTCCATACTTGATCTATACAACTTAATATATAATTAGATAATTCAATAAATTAGATAAACCTTGACTGAGGCCTGTTTTATATAAAGCATCATGACAGGCCCCTTAAAACATGAATCAGTGAATGCAATGCCCTCTGTCTAAAAATATGTTTAATTTCCTAGAAAGCACTAGATAAGAGTATCTGAACATGGTGTAATGTCCAGAACAAAAGGGAATCAGTGTATTTTTTCTGGATACTATGTGCAGGCTTTTAGTTGAATCCTTAGAATTTGGTTTCAACCAGGCATGCAGTATGAGAAATACAAAGTCCAAAGGAAGAAGCAACTCAATCAGTCTGATTCAGAAAGACTTTTGGGAGGACTTGGGATCTGAGTCAGCACTGAATGGTGGGTAGTATTTTGAATAGCACACACCAGGAAGCAAGAGCATTTCAGGAAGAGGAAACCATGAATTAGAAAAGTGTGCCCATTTCAAGATTGGATGGATCACTAGGTATACTTAGGAGAGATGTCAAAGGCAAGGCTAGAAAGATAGGCTGAAGGACATAGTGAGGATTTCATTGATAATTAATTCAATAAAAAGTGAGTGAATGTGTAGGGGGTAGAGAAATAGCATGTTTATCAGTCTCTGAATTATTTCCCTAGTTCCAGAAAACGAGACCTATAAAACTTCCTCCCTCAAAACACATCCCTGCTTAAGTTCTCATACCAGACTACATTAAAAACAAGTAATATTACAAAAGAATCAGGGTGTCTACCCCTAAATCCAGTGGAGCTTAGCCTTGGCCACCCTCTATGACCCCTGGGAGTTACCTATCACTCCCATTTTTATTTTTAATGAGAACCTAATTTTCCCTCCTGGAAATTGATTCTGTCCATGCCTGAATCATGACTAAGCCTGCCATTCTCTTGAAAAACTATGGACACCATAATATTCTCCATATCTGTGGGGTTCTGTCTTGCTTTCAGTGTCCAGCCTCATGGCAGTTTCCATTTTCTTTCTCTTTTTTTCCATCCTATTTGCTAAAGAGTCATCCATCTTGGATTTGATTCGTAAAATATAAAAATGATGAAAAATACTAATTTGGCAGCAATGTAGGGGATGGTCTAATAGAAAGCAAGACTGTGGGAAGGCAATATGGGCCTGAACTCAGATAGCATTTAGGGGAAGAAATAGAAAGGAATGGTCAGGAGAGAGAATGGGACATATAAAGCATTCACTATTGCTGAATTATTGAAAAGAAATGAGAGATTTGTGAAATAGAGTGATTCTGGACTTGGTAATAAGGCGCAGGGGCTGATGGGAGAGGAAGTGACCTGAATGAAGTTCACACACATGGGTGACTAGGAGAGGAGTGATGTGAGCTGTCAGGGCACCCAGTGGGAGACGCCAAGCTCAGAAAAAATGAACTTGGGAGCCATGTAATGGAGCTTGAATTAAACTACTCTCTTTTGAATAAAGTGAGAAACTGGAGAGTTTGGAATGGGACATATTGACCTTAGTGACATACATATACATATATATGTATATATATGTAAGTATATTTAAGCTTGGAGGAATATTTGAGGAAGAAAGGTCAGGCTTCATGTCAGTCCCAAAGAAGGGCAATGCCAAAGAATGTTTACCGCAAAATTGCACTCATTTCAAATGCTAGAAAAGTAGTGCTCTAAATCATTCAAGTTAGGCTCCAACAGTAATGTGAACTGAGAACTTTCAGATGTACAAGCTGGATTTAGAAAAGGCAAAGGAACCAGAGATCAAATTGCCAACATCCTTTGGATCATAGAAAAACCAAGCGAATTCCAGAAAAATGTCTACTTCATTGACTATGCTAAAGACTTTGTGTGGGTCACAACAAACTGTGGAAAATTCTGAAAGAGATGGGAATACCAGACCACCTGACCTGCCTCCTGAGAAACCTGTATGCAGGTCAGGAAGCAACAGTTAGAACCAGACATAGAACAATGGACTGGCTCAAAATTGGGAAAGGAGTACATAAGGCTGTATATTGTCACCCTGCTTATTTAACTTCTATGCAGAGTACATCATGAGAAACGCTGGGCTGAAAGAAGCACAAGCTGGAATCAAGATTGCCGGGAGAAATATCAGTAACTTCAGATATCCAGATGACACCACCCTTATGGCAGAAAGTGAAGAGGAACTAAAGAGCCTCTTAATGAGGGTGAAAGAACACAGTGAAAAAGCTGGCTTAAAACCCAACATTCAAAAAACCTGGATCATGGCACCCGGTCCCATCACTTCATGGCAAATAGATGGGGAAACAATGGAAACAGTGACAGGTTTTACTTCTGTGGCCTCCAAAATCACTGCAGATGGTGACTGCTGCAGCCATGAAATTAAAAGATGCTTGCTCCTTGGAAGAAAAGCTATGACAAACCCAGACAGCATATTAGAAGCAGAGATATAGCTTTGCCAACAAAGGTCTGTCTAGTCAAAGCTATGGTTTTTTCAGTAGTCATGTATGGATGTGAGACCTGCACCATAAAGAAGTCTGAGCACTGAAGAACTGATGCTTTTGAACTGTAGTGCTGGAGAAGACTCTTGGACAGTAAGATCTAATCAGTCAATCCTAAAGGAAATCAACCCTTGATATTCATTGGAAGGACTGATGTTGAAGCTAAAGCTGCAATACTTTGGCCACTTGATGCTCAGAACCAACTAACTGGAAACTACCCTGATACTGGGAAAGATTGAGGGCAGGAAGAAAAGGGAGCAACAGAGGATGAGGTGGTTGGATGACATCATTGACTCAAAGGACATGAGTTTGAGCAAACTCCATGGCATAGTGAAGGACAGGGAAGCCTGGCATGCTGCATTCCATGGGGTTGCAGAGTCGGACACAGCTGAGAGACTGAACAGCAACATGGAGTGTATATGTTGATTTGGGAATCTCATATCTTGGTGTGATAATGAAAGTCATTGTGGTAGAGAAAGAGGTGAACTGAAAAAAAAAGCCTCTACAGCAAAATCTAAAAAACAAACTACATATATATATATTTTTAGTTATGTATTTGATAGAAGGAATGACTGGGATCAGTGACTGGGATCAAGTGGCAAGGATGGCTAGGTGAGAAGAGCAGGAGGGGAGCATTCTAAGCAATTGTGTGAGCTAAGTAAAAACAGTATGTGTGCTCAGGAAATGACGCTTCCCTGTAAGTTTCTTACATGTCTTCACCCTCCACCAAAATAACACTTCTAAGTCTTATACAGAAATTCTGTTGTCTTATATAGAAATTCCATTGCTAACTGGCTTCCCAAGTCCCCTGAGTCTATGATTGTGTTAGACAACATAAAATTGCCATTTTAGTAGACTAAAAACGGTGAAGCATTTGAAGATTTTATATGGCTTCTCCTAATAGGGTCATATAAGTTTCCGTATAAGTGAGTTTCCAATGGAGGCATGCACAACAAATAAACATTGCCTGTTCTCAAACCCCAACTATCTCTTCTATCCTGACAAACGGGCTGAACTATTTGTGAAATCCAAGAATTTATTTTCCTTGAGAGGAGAGATCACTGCCTTAGGCTCAAGTAGATTTCTGTTTGGTTCCATTCATTGCTGCCTTCCTGTATGTCATGACCCCGTGCTTCTTTGTCTTAAAACCTCAGGTGATCAGTGTCCTAGTGGTGCCTGTGGAGAATGGGGAGAGGGGTTGGTTCTCAAAGATTTACTTTAGTGGAGAGCCAACATATCTATGGACCTGGATGAGCATCACCCTAGCTGGGCTATCTCTGGGCAAGTTGTTGCTAGAAGTAAAGAGAAATTCTCTCCAGAAATAACAGAAAGTACTCCAGCCTGACAGTTGGTGCATGGGATGGCTGAGTGGTCTGCTGTGTTGATCTAGTTCCCAGACAGCTTCTGGATGCCCAGACCATGTCTGTCAGGAAGATACAAATGCTCCCTACCAGTCATGTTTGTAAAACAGGCAATCACTCAGGGACACACCCTGGATTTTCTAGATCTATCGTAACAGCCCTTCCTCATTCTCTCTTTTCCTTTTCCTCGGCCAGGCAGAATTTCCTTCTAGGTTGACAAGGAAGCTCCTTTCCTCTCTGCTTTTGTCTAAGATATTTTAACTACTTTGATCCTTTCTCTTTTGCCTTTTCCATAATACCTCACCATTCGTTTTCAACAGATTGTGCCGAGACTTTGTAACCAAAGTGAATCAGAAAATAATTTCCTTCTCCTTGAAGGCAAAAAGCACTAAATTTCAAACAAACTTCTGCTGCAACAAGGGAAGGAAAGAAAAAGTTTAATTTCTGAATCCAAACAAACTTTAATGTTCACAACATGCCACAAAAGGTTGTCCTAAAAATGGTTAATAGCAACAACTACTTCATACCCTGTGGGCAAGGGTGCTTCTTCAGATACATTCTTTTGCACACATAAGAGCTAGAAGAGTATAGCTAGAAAAGTTTTCTCTAAGAGCTTACTAAATAAGTAGGGAACACAAGGGCAAAGAAATCTTCCTTGTGGTCAACTGTATTTATCATGTAAAGTTTGGAGAGACTCTGTTCTGTTTATTGAAGAGCTTTGTCATTCTTCCTGCTTCTACTGTCTGATTGGCTACTAGATGATGTCTTCTGGAAATTTTCAAAATTGCAGTACTTAAAGAAATTGCTGGGTATTTTTACAGCAAAACTGACAAAACACGAGGCTATTGTGTAAGCACCGATCCTCTCAGGAAATGCACAGGCCTGAGGATTTGGGCTTCAAGGGCTGAGAGGCAAATTGTTTCCATCCATCGCCCTAAATTTAAACACGCCTACCATGATCTGTTTCCTTAGAGGAAAGAAAATGTGGCATTTTTGTTCTAGCTGGTTATCTGAAAGGAAAGGCAGGATTTTTAATGGAGGGAGATAAGGTCTGCATTATGTATTACAAAGAACTGAGACTTAAGCAGTTTAGCTACACTGCTTTTTGTCTGGGGGCAAAGAAGAGCCCGCTCAAGTTTTATGTGGAAGAAAGGTGGTCCCCATCTCCCTCCTACTCACTTGTTCCTCTAAAACACACACGTGTGTCCTCAGGACACTTCTGTGGTTCTCTCAGCCTTGCAGTTGATTTTAGTGCCTTTTGTGTGAAGTCAGATATACAGTGTTCATTATTATTAGCTAAAACAATTGACTCTGATCCACTGGAGCAAACCTGAGGGTAATTGGTTGACTTCAGAGCAGCTGGTCGCTGGGCTAAGCCACTCGTGTGGCACTATATCTTCCATCTACCTTTTTATGACTCCTAGTCAGTGTGGTCACATCCTGGGGGCTTCCTAAATATTTTCCGTGGGACTTATATTCCTTTTTCTCAATCGTGTTTCAGTTTCCCTTTGGTCCTGGGGAGTTGGGCTTTGATCAGGGAAGACAGGATTGAGAATGGGATTTTACATCTGGAACTCAAAACTCTCCACCAAGCCTACTGCAGTTATTGAAACCCCAGACCTGTTTTATCACAGGAATGGGCCACAGAGATCCAGTAAACAACATAGTCATCACAGGGACAATTTTCTGGAAAAGATGTTTTTGAAGAAGGTAAGATCTGTGATCAATCAAGTCTTTACCTCTCAAGCAAAACAACTGTTTTCTAATGCAAGAATGTGGCTTCCCCACCCCCAATATTCCCATATACTCTTAAGTGGCTGAATTCCAAATATTCTGCCATTATCCTTGAGTTTACAAATGGACCTTTCTGAAGGTCAACTAAATAATCCTTTTGAAGCTAAAGAAACTAGCAAACTGTAGAATCATTTACAGCAAAAGGTAGCATCAGCCAAATTAAATGAAGCTGCATAATGGGGGGATGACTCCATATGAGGGGATGACCCCACATGAGGGGAGATGTATTAGATTCGTTCAGCTTGTGCCACTGCCATGAAGCAATAGCGATCTGGCAGCATCTCAGATGATGCTCTTCTTTGGCACATGTTCCTCTGGGGCCTCTGGATGTGCCCTCTCCTCCATATGGACTTTAGTAATTATTTGCAGAGCTAAACTTTAATCTTAAAATGAAACAGGCATCTTAGGATACTCATATATTCCTAAGAATGTTCCTAAGAATTGCTGGCTTCTCTCTTGTCTCAAACTTTTCTCTTCCAAACAGAATGATTGTGGAGAGGGAAGATGGGCCTTGCATGTGCATAGGTATGTATTAGAGATGGGAAGGGTAACTGGGAAGACAATCCTTTTCTTTTTCTCCTAAGATGCTGACAGTGACTGGATATTCTTCCCAACATAGTATGGTTCCTGAGAAAGATATTAGAAATAGAAAAAAGAGTTCTGGAAGATACTATAGACAATTTCTAGTCCATATGGGCACGTGTGCTCAGTTATGTCCTACTCTTTGAGACCCCATGAGGACTCTAGCCTGCCGGGCTCCTCTGTTCATGGAATTTTCCAGGCAAGAATAGGAGAGTGGGTTTCCATATAGTTGAGTAAATCAAGGAAACCAAAGAAGTTAGGAGTCTTGTCTGGCGTCTTGTCTCTTGTTCATAGCTGAGTCACTACAAGAATAACAGTCTGTTTTCTCCCAGAATGATGTTTTTTTTTTTTTTTGTAACTATAGTAGCCTACTTGGAGAAAGGTAAAGAAAATGAGAGTTGGCTCCACTACTGTGAACGAAATGATTTCAGGCAAAACAAGTGGCTCCTCTGAGCTTGCATTTTCCATTCCGAAGACGGAAATCATTAATGACCATCTTAGTGATCTCTTGCTACTGTGGTGATGATAAAAAGACATGGTGTGAAAGAAGGCTTTTCTGAAGACTTTAAAATGCTGAATGGAAATTAGAATCCCTTGCTTCAATTAAACCTTTTGGGTACCGGGTATTTTGGGGATCATCTAGAGACTGTGTGTGAGCTTTTGAAACAGAATCCTTGACAACATGGATAAGCAGCACCAATCCTGAATTTCTGTCTGAGGCAGTATTTCAGGGTGTGTGTCTGTGTGTATGTACAGGGATGAAAGTCTCAATCCAGCCCAGCAATCACACAGACATGGGCACTTAAGAGTAAGATGTGTCGCTAAAGTAAAAGCCTTACTTAAAAACAGAGGGTGAGGGGAAAATGCAGGTCTCTGTTCTTTCTTGACTAAGTGGGCTGAGTGTTTTCTCGGCCTGTGGGCTTCCTTGGAGCCATGCCTCTTAGTGGCCATCAGTGCAGCAGAAGCAACTGGGAAATCAGACACTGGCCTGTTCCAGATGGGGGACGCCAGACAGAAGCATCAGAAGGCAGGTTTTAGGATAGCTAGAGAAACAGGTATAGTTTAAAAAAAAAAAAAAAGATTTGAAAATCTTTTCATCCACTCAGTTTTATCCAAGCATTCCAAAAGGCAGGGCTGTCTACTTGCATGTAGAGTCAAAATCCTGGAAGAGAGTGCCATTCCCAACTCTAATATGAAGACAGCAAATACAAGCAAATGCTCAGGCAGGCAGAGTTCACAATGACTAAAAGAACAAAGGGAAAAAGGAGGAAGAGCAGGGCGTTTTGCAAGCAAACAGCTTTTGTACCTTTCGCAGCAGCTATCTCATGTGAAGACCTTGGGGTATATGCTATTTGTTTATATTGAAACAGGCAGTAGGGCATTTCATGTACAAAATGTTTTAGTGATGAATTATAAACAGGGAAGGAATGGAAAAGGCCAGCGGAACTCTTTTGTTGCCATCGGATGACATATAAAATATTCCCGGACATCAATTCTCTTGGAAAGTCTTCAATTTGGAAGATTATTTATTGAGGAGAGATGAATACTATTAGAAACAAATAGAGTCGGGAAAACCGTAGACTGGGAATGAATACTATTAGAGTCAAATGGAGTCAGGAAAACAGTATTGCCATACTTCTCCTAAATTTAAACTACACTCTCTGAATATGAGCAGAAAATAGAAAAGATGGCATGCGGAGAGCAGGCATTCGCCAGACCATCCTGATCCATTCGCTGTAAGAAAGCACCGGCTACACGCCATAAGATCTAATTACCCAGAATTGCCTTTCCTGCCCCACAGCAATCATTTTGATGACAGGCTTCTCTGCACTGTAAAACAAGATGGGGAACCTGTGCTGTATAAACTGCCTCGCGCTTCCTTCCCTTCCTCTGCTATCAGCCTCCCCATCTCATTTATTTTCCACACATTAATGGTAGCAGTCACCTTGAGCCGGTGATGCAGAGTAATTTTCACAGAAACCTTGATCAGAAACCATAAATCAGCCTGATGTGCTTTTATGGTCTAATAACATTCCGGTTGCTCCTACAGGCCTGTATGTAAAACTGCATTGCAGTGAGTCCTTTGGTTGCCCCCCGCCCCACGCGCCCCCACCTTTTGTACAGCGCATGCGCCTGCCCTCTACAGCGCCCTGCCCCCACTACCCCTTCTCTTCTCACTCTCTTATCTCTCTAGGTATATACATGTGTGCATGTTCACTTAAGTCACGTGGATTCAGTTCATTTGTGACAAAACCACATTTGAATAGCATTATACATACTCCTCACGGTGGCAGGAGAGGAAAATTCTTTCAGGAGCATAAAATGATGTATTCCTTGGATTTCTCAGTGCTGTATCTTAACAAATGAAGGGTCTCTAACTCCAAAATAAAATGACATAACATTTAGGGGCTATTGGGTCTGTTAAGTGATTTTATATATATATATATATATATATATATTTCTTATTAGAACACTGGATGCTGCATCCAGGTAGACTCTTGCCCCATTTTTGGCAGATATGCTGAGGCTTGGCTGGCTTGAAGCTCAGTGGTATCTGACTCTTTGCACTATGGCCTGTGGTCTGCAGTGCCTCTGACCATCTAATGGACCCGTGCTCCCACTACTCCCTAGGAGGCTGAATTAATATGGAGCAGCGGGATTAGTGGAGAGGCAGGGAGCAGACTGTGGGTTTGCGGTAGCACGTGTGGGGGCCTGGGGGAAATGTGGCAGGAAACCAGTGAAAAAGCAGTTGGGTTGGCAGCTCAGGGCCTCTGCTGGGAGATGGAGTGCTGAGCCTGTCGCTAGGGGATGATGGTGATACTGCAGCTGGCAAAGAATCTCCAGTGTCTAACTGAACCAGTATGGGATTAGAGGTAGAATTAAGCAATGCATCTGAGTTCATCTGGGATGACTTCACTCCCTCCAGCCTGTCTTGATAATCTAATCGGATCTATGCACTTCAGCTCAGAGTTAACAAGGACAGCAGACCAAACCCATCTCAGGTCCAATCCACACCTTCTTCATCTATCAAGAGCCTGCAAGCTAGACATCCCTTGGTTGTATGTGCCCGTATAGAGCACACAGAAGTTTCTGGTTTAGAATGATTCAAAAATACATCTTCTCAGAACTGTGCTTTCCTCAGCATGGAAATACTTGCAACAGAAACCAATGTCACTCCTGCATTGCCACTTGGTGAATTAGTGCAAGGAATTAACAAAGACCATTTGACTCAATCTGAGGGAATGTTTAGCCTTGCCTTGGAAGTGAGGAAAGCTGGCAATGATCTCTGATTTTTCACTGCTAATGCATTGAGTGATAATTACTCCCCAGTAGACCTACATAAATTCCAACCTTCTTAACTGGTGTTTCGTGAATATACCAAAGGGAAAAAAAGAACCCTGGGGCATTAATCAAATTTGCCAAGATACTACTCCATGCTGGTTAAAAGATACATCTGCAATATTTATACATAAATCTATTTTTATATGTCCACTAACGTTGCTCATGCATGCACTCACACGCTCATTTGTCGTGACAACATGGCCAGCATTTGTAAGGATGCTCCAAACGTCAACGCAGGGGTAATTGCAGAACCTGGCTCTCACCTTCATCTAAGACTCTTTGTTTTCAACTGTAAATTGTGATGTCTAATTTCCTCACTTTATACATAATGGTGACCAGGTTAGGCAGTGGCCATAGTGTTTGTTAAAATTTGTTTACTGTAGACTTAAATTTTTTATTTTTTTGCTGCTAGCATTTCAGAAGCTGCAACCGGTTCAGCACCCCAAATCTTCAGTGAAAGCTCAGTATTGAATTTTTCAGAAATTGACAGGCCATTTCTCCTTTTGCAATGGCCTGAGGTTTTCAGGATTGCAGTGGCAAAGGCTAAATGTGAAAAGGAAATGGGGGCGAGCAAAGCCCTTTCTCTCCACAGTGTCCACTGCCCTTTGTGCAGAGAACAGCATTTGTTGTCTGTTTAGTGGCCATTTCTAAACCCTCCTAGCTGGAGGCAATGTACACCAGACCAGTGGGGTGGGAGCAATAAAGGAGAAATGCAGTAAAAAACAAATTCTTTTCAGATTAGCTGATTGGCAGTTGTGAATAATGCAGCTCTAGCACTAAAGCAAGAAAGAGCAGCTTCAACCTTGGCACTCATTATTTTGCTGTAAGCCTTTTTTTGCTAGGAACATTTTTCTCTTTCAAGTCTTAAACTATGTTAACTCCTTATGATCCAGCCATTTGTCCAAAAAGGGTGAACTATAAAGACCCTTTGTTGAAACCTCTAACTTGTGGATGTGAAATAGTAGCAAGAAACACTGGCATTTTCAAACATTCTTCCTACACTGGAATTTCCTGCACTGAAATTATAACAGAAATTCACCCTGTGGGTTAAATACCTTTTATTTTGCATCAGATCTGAAAAACATTTTTGAAAAAAAAAGTATTAAAGAAATGAGGTACATATGTGGTTTACGTATATGGCTACATAAAGAACTCAGATCATTAAAAATGGGAAGAAGGTGTATGAAATGATCATTTGGTGATTCTAAAGATACTTTCATTCTTGGCAGTCATGAGGATATAGCCCACCAGAGTGATCTTTAAATCCTGTGATCTAGTTCTAAAAGTAAATTATCAGACCAATTATAGGCTGGATTTATTTCAAATTGTTGTAAAAGAAGCACAACATAAATTAGTCTTTTTTCTTAATTATTTCTATGATTTAACAATACATTTGTGTTCAACTGTGACATTTATTGAGAACCAAATTTTTTTAAACAAAATCATTTGTCTCTTCATGTATTCTCATTGATCATTTTATTAAAATATTTCTTTCCAAATTGTTAATTTTTATCCTTTAGGTCCAGTGATTATGTTATAATTTTAAAATGCAGCTGTTGTTTTTCTTATTATAAAATCAATAAATGTTTTGATAAAATACTAAATGGCAAATATATTTGTCTAAAAGAAAATTTGAATTCTCAGATCCTTCAATTGTTAAAAATAAGGGATTACCCAGTTTCAATGCTGTTAGTGGCAGTATTTGTTGAAACAATTGATGTTTCCTTAGTAAAAACCTTCCACTGTGTTTCCCCCCCCCCCCATCCTAAATTGTGAAGCTTTATAAGCAGGAATCCTATCTCAGTTATCTTCATAATCACCTCAACCTTGTTTAAAGCCTAACTCATATTTGGCATTCAATATGCCTGTTTTGAATAAACACATACATAAATAATAGTATAAGCAGTTAATAGCTAGAATAATATACTATGTATTCTTAAACTATGCCAGTTTTTTAAAAATTATACAATACAATAAACACATTTCTAGAGATCTCACATAAAAAGCAACTTGGGAAAAATATTAAACTTTTCTAAAACTATATTGTGATTTATAATAAGAAATATATATATTTGACCTTTGTCCCATCTCTGGCACAGAGCTCTCCAAACCCCTGGGATTTTCTAAGTGTTGAGAGTGGTAAAAGTATCTTTTGTTATATCAGTGAACACACTTTTGGAAAGCACCTACTTTCCAAAGTAGTTGGGGGTTGGCTGCCAATGGAGCCAACCATGTGATGTGAGGGTTAGAACTTTTGTTCCACCCTCTGACATCTGGGGAGAGGAGAGGGGCTGGAGGTTGAGCTGATTGCCAATTGCCAATGACTTAATCAATCCCACCTATGTAAGGAAGCATCTGTAATAACCCAAATGGACACTGTTCAAAGAGCTTCTGCCCTGATGAACACATGGAGATATAGGAATAATGGTATGCTTCAAGAGGGCATGGAAGCTCCCTGCCTTTTCGCCATGCCTTGCCTTCTGCATCTCTTCCACTTGACTGTTCCTGAGTTACATCCTTTTATAATAAACTGGTGATCTAGTAAGGAAAATATTTCTGAGTTATGTGAGCAGCTTTAGTGAATTAATCTAATTTGAGAAGGGGGTCATGGGAACTTCTGATTTATAGCCAGTTGGTCAGAAGCACAGGTGAAATTTGGGCTTATTACTGCCACCTGAAGGGAGGCTGGGTAAGAGGGAGGTGGCAGTTTTGTAAGGGCTGAGACCTTAAACTGTGAAATCTGATGCTATTTCCAGGTAGATAACGTCACAATTGGAGTTGAATTCTCGGACATTCTGCCAGTGTCCAAGAATTACTTATGGTGTGAAGAAGCTCTCCAACATACACATATTGGAACTGGATCCAAGAACCTAATTTATTTTTGATCAGGCTCCTGTCTGGTATGGTTGCTAAGGAGTTTCAAAGCTCTGGTTTCTGTGAGCTAATGTGCAAATATCAGAGAAGGCTCTGAATTTATTTTTAGTTTGTAGCTGATATTTAGTATAATTTATAAGGCTCACTAGTCTGTCAATAAATAATTATTGAGCACTTGGTATATAACCTAAACTTCTCAGTTTATGAAGAATGCAAGACACGGATACAACTGACTCAAACTCCTTCCTCCTAAAGAAACCCATTTGAGGTTTAACCACCGGCTGGTGTCACACAGGGGCTTCTACAGAAAATCTAGGAAGAAGTATTCATTTCTTGAGGTTCAGTGGTGGCACAGCTTCTGGGATTCTAGCTTTGATAGAGTCCTATCAATTTTCCACTCCAGTCTCCTGGCCAAGCTAACAACTCAAAGGACTAAGCCTTTCCTTACATTCCCCTACATGTCAAAACTTCTGATGGTCCTAGGTTTTTTTTATTTTCCCTCCATATACAAGATTACATTTCTATCTTAATGACATTTCATTCATCCTTGCAGGATCATTTAAAATAATACCTCCTTAAAGGAATTCCCTGATACTCCAGTGATTAAGACTCCTTGTTAGCAATGCACGGTGGGGAGGTGGGTGGTGGGAGGTGGGATACAGGTTTGATCCCTTAGTTGGGAACTAAAACGCAACACAGTGTGGACAAAAACAAACAAAACAAAAAACCCTTCCCTCAGCCAAATACGCTCCATCTCTCCCTCTGAACTGTGAAAGCTGTTCACTGCATACTTACAGCTCATGTGTGTGGGGCTTCGTGCAGTCACGGTAGATGTTTGTTTTCTTTGGAGTTGACTAATGTTGTCTTTTACATATGTGCCCATAATTACACACACAGGAAAGTGAAGAATGACTCATAATATTCTTGAGTCTAATTCTTGTTCTAACTCTGCCCCCAAGCCAAAACTTTCATCTTTATTACAGTTAGTGCACATTCACCTTATTTTTCCCCTTAGACTTTTCTAAAGACAGCTTTCTTTTTCTTTTTTTTTTCCTGGAGCATGTAGCACAGTGTCTTGTACATGACTGGAGTTTGAGAAATATTTAGTTTAAATAAATCAAATACAGTTTTTGTAGAGGACATAAGGGAAGACACCAAAGACATCAATTCTTCAATTGTAAGTTACTTTCCAAAGACCTACTATAGTGATCAGATGGTTAAAGGTACAGGAGTACATAGAATGTAGTAAGTTCTTGTTGGAAGGAGGCTAATAGAAGGAGGCATGCTGATAATTCTGCTGCTGCTGCTGTGTCACTTCAGTCGTGTCCGACTCTGTGTGACCCCATAGATGGCAGCCCATTAGGCTCCTCTGTCCCTGGGATTCTCCAGAGAACACTGGAGTGGGTTGCCATTTCCTTCTTCAATGCATGAAGGTAAAAAGTGAAAGTGAAGTCACTCAGTCATGCCCAACTCTTAGCAACCCCATGGACTGCAGCCTACCAGGCTTCTCCGTCCATGGGATTTTCCAGGCAAGAGTGCTGGAGTGGGGTGCCATTGCCTTCTCCGATGCTGATAATTCTAGGCAACTACAATTCAATGCTAATATTAAGATACTGGGGGCAAACTCAGTCCTTTACTGCAACTCATAGGGGCACATGTGTTGGAATTGTTTTTCATTTATTCTCCTCTCCTTTTCGAACCCTCTAAAGGTGCTTCAGGCTTGTGAAAAACAGAGTGGAAGAGAATTATGAAAAATACAAGAAAAAATAATAAAGGAAATAATAAAAGGATGAGTGGGCAAAACCAAGCTTGGGGAGACCTGTACACACGGAGGGGGAGTTCATGAGGGAGAGAGTGAGCCCAAGGACCGAGAGCCAAGCCTCTAAGTCAGACTGTGTGGGAGCCATCCTAGGAAAAGGCTCACCCCTGAGAACTCAGGAAGAACAGCTCAGCAGAGCAGCTACCGCACTGTGATTTTGCATCCCTGGTGTCAATATTTCCTTTGGTTGCTGATAACAACTTGGAGCTGTGTGTCTATTCCCCATGAAGGTTTGGTATGAAATTAAAGAGTACTGTTACCTTCCCAATGCCTTCAAATTGTATCCGAAAAAAAAAAAAAAAAGTTCCCTTCCTGGCTTGATGATTATCATCTTTCACGTGTGGTGTTTTATTTAGGCTACTTTCCAAGCAGCCACAGCAAAGTCAGCCCCGTGCTGAATGCTTTGCTCATAGTGCCATTTAAGAAATACATGTTAAAAAAAAAAATAAATGAATGTAAAGATGAGACACACCAGCCTATTTAAAGGGGTAATCCATACATTTTCCAACTCGGCACAGTTCAGGTTGTGGGAGAAAGGAATTCAGTGTTCTTTATAATTCACCTAGCAGTCATTATGATCGCAGGCAAGTGTGCATATGGCCATTTCTCAGGATGAATCAGGCCACGTTTTAATAGTTAGTTCCGGCAGTTCAAAGTGGAATGGATTTATTTCAAGAGGCTCAAGAAAACCTCATTTTGAAGGCTCTAATAAAAAGTAAGGATGATAAAGAACACTGTTTTTCATGATAAGGAAAATTCTGCCTTTCAAGAGAGACATCATAATTTCTTCTAATTATAAGAAAAATGTTGCTGCCTTGAGTGCTCTTATTCATGTGTACAGCCAAAGGGATTTTCTACATAAAAGAATAATTAGGTTCTATCCCTTCATACTAAAAAAGAAAAAAAAAATCAGCTATCTTTCTTTTCCTTTATACCTTTTCCCCCTCATATTCTTTGACCTCCACTCTGCTGAATCTTTTATATGTCATGGAAGGAAGATTTAGAAGGGCTTTGATTTCTCCCATTCCTTTGGTGGCTGGCAGTGTTTGCTGTGCTGAATTTGGAAGTGCCTAATTTGGGAGTTCTGTTCATGTTGGGCTGTAAACTGATCAGATTTCATTTTATGTGTGAAGATCATTTTCAGTCTGTGGATTTAAACATTTTTATTTGCCTGAAATACACAGTACATAATGCACTGTGGGCTTTTATTTAGGAAAGCTCTAAAGCAACTTCATTTTAAGAGACAAAGGACATTCTGGGAAGCTTTACCCTTTAACCGTGTGAATAGTTAAGAGTCGGGGTCACCCCACTGTTCTGGGATGGTGGCTGCAATCACATCTGTTGTTACCACATTATAAAGGAAGGTATAGAAAGAAGACAGCTGAGCACAATTAGAACTTTTCATTGACCTGATTTGTGTGGTCCATAATTCTCAATTGCATGGATAACTGCTGTGAGAGGAAAGATGCACAGCTGTAATGGAATTAATTCAACCCAAAATGTCAGCAAAGTAGAAAGAAAGACTGCTCAAACTCATAGTGAATGATAATATTGTTTGAACCTTCTGAGAGATTAGAATTTGTTAGACTTCAAAATGGAATATGATCTTTGGCTTTAAAATAGAAAAATCAATACTAAATATAGACAGGAAAAGAAGTCTTAGGGATTAGATTTTTCTAAGAAAGTTTAGTGGCTTTTTGAAATCACGTTGATAATAGCCACCGTTTCCTGACTGCTAATTCTGGAACAGACCTGGTTTGGGGATATTAATAACATTATCCAGCAGCCGTGGACAGTGGAGAAACTGAGAGGGAAACAGCTGGTTGGCCAAGAGCACATGGTCAGACACTGGTGGGCAGACTTCACTTCTAAGTGGTTATACATCAATATACTATCCAACCTGGCACCAAAAAGAAAAAAGAAAAGAAAGAAAGCTTGAGGTTTTTTTCTTATAAAGAGTTTTATCACATGAGCTAGACGCTACCATATAGATAGGCAGAAACAAGTTTATTTTGGTTTAAGGGCTCTTTGAAATAATAAGGCTATGGTCTTTCCTGTGGTCATGTATGGATGTGAGAGCTGGACTGTGAAGAAAGCTGAGCACCGAAGAATTGATGCTTTTGAACTGTGGTGTTGGAGAAGACTCTTGAGAGTCCCTTGGACTGCAAGGAGATCCAACCAGTCCATTCTGAAGGAGATCAGCCCTGGGATTTCTTTGGAAGGAATGATGCTAAAGCTGAAACTCCAGTACTTTGGCCACCTCATGCGAAGAGTTGACTCATTGGAGAAGACTCTGATGCTGGGAGGGATTGAGGGCAAGAGGAGAAGGGGACGACAGAGGATGAGACGGCTGGATGGCATCACTGACTCGATGAATGTGAGTCTGAGTGACCTCTGGGAACTGGTGATGGATAGGGAGGCCTGGCGTGCTGCAGTTCATGGGGTCGCAAAGAGTCGGACACGACTGAGCGACTGATCTGATCTGATCTGATCTGAAATAATAACTGCTTAAGATCATTAGTCGACCATTGGGTAACATCCAGTTCAATCATAAACACGACCCCTGCATGTGCTTGGAGAGGGGATGACTTTCAACCAATTGTTGAGGAGGGGAGATTCTTCCTTCCATAGCTGCCCTTTAAAATTTTTTATTCTTCCACCTCACAAAATTTTTTTCTTACTTATTAAGCTAACAGTTACCTGTAGTGTTTCAGGGGCTATTCCTTGCATATGAGAAAGGGAGATGAAATAATTTTGCCCACAAAAAGGACGCGACCCACTTGGGCGGCAAGGTGGCAGCCTTAACACACCTGAGTGCTATGCTTCATATGACAGCGTAGCATGGCTGCTGACAGAGGGCTTAAGAGCCAGATCAGCCACGCCGCCATTTATATACATGTATGAATTTGTACAAGTTATTTAATCTCCTTGTGCTTCAGTGTCTTCACCTGTAAAATGACTATGATGACAAAAATAGCGTCTACATCATAAGCTTGTTGGGAGGATTAAATGAGTTCACACATGTAAAGGGATGAGAGCATTGAAGGCATATAGCTCGATGTCAGAGTAAGTAGGATACAAATATTTGAGTATTTCAAGCACATTCTCTTCATTTAACCTTACCATATCCCTGTAATAAGGTTATATTACATTTATTTTACAGATTAGTAAATGAGTCTAATAGAGATTAACTAACAGATTCATAGTTGCTCTATGGATGTGAAAGTGAAAGGCACTCAGTTGTGTCTGACTCTTTGCGACCCCCTGGACTGTATAGTTCATGGAATTCTCTAGGCCAGAATACTGGAGTGGGTAGCTATTCTCTTCTCCAGAGGATCTTCCCAATGCAGGGATGGAACCCAGGTCTCCAGCACTGCAGGCAGATTCTTTACCAGCTGAGCCACAAGCTCTATGGATAGGCAAAGGCTAAATGAATTCTGCCAAGAGAATGCATTGGTCATAGCAAACACTGTTTTTCAACAATACAAGAGACAACTTTACACATGGACATCACCAAATGGTCAATACTGAGATCAAACTGATTACATTCTTTGTAGCCAAAGATGAAGAAGCTCTATACAGTCAGCAAAAATAAATAAATAAATAAATAAAACAGATCTGGAGCTGACTGTGGCTCAGATCATCGGCTTCACATAGCAAAATTCAGGCTTAAACTAAAGATAGTAGGGAAAACCACTAGGCCAGCCAAGTATGACTTAAATCCCCTATGAATATGCAGTGGAGGTGATAAATAGATTCAAGGGATTAGATCTAGTAAACAGTGTGCCTGAAGAACTATGGATGGAGGTCTGTAATATATTGTATTGGAGGCAGTGAACAAAATCATCCCAAAGAAAAAGAAATGCAAGAAGGCAAAGGGGTTTTCTGAGGAGGCTCTACAGATAGCTAAAGAAAGAAGAGAAGCAAAAAGCAAGGGAGAAAGGGAAAGGGAAAGTTCAGTTCAGTCACTCAGTCGTGTCTGACTCTTTGCGACCCCATGAATCGCAGCACGCCAGGCCTCCCTGTCCATCACCAACTCCCGGAGTTCACTCAGACTCACGTCCATTGAGTCAGTGATGCCATCCAGCCATCTCATCCTCTGTCATCCCCTTCTCCTCCTGCCCCCAATCCTTCCCAGTATCAGAGTCTTTACACCCAATTAAATGCAGAGTTCCAGGGAATAGCAAGGAGAGACAAGAAGGCATTCTTCAATGAACAATGCAAAGAAATAGAGGAAAAAAACATAAGGTGAAAGACTAGAGATCTCTTCAAGAATACTGGAAATGTCAAGGGAACATTTCACCCAAAGATGGGCACAATAAAGGGCAGAAATGGTAGGGACCTCATAGATGCAAAAGAGATCAAGAAGAGATGGAAAGAATAAACGGAAGAATTGTACAAAAAAGATATTAATGAACCAGATAACTATGATGGTGTGGCCAGTCACCCAGAGCCCGACATTCTAAAGTGTAAAGTCAAGTGGGCCTTAGGAAGCACTGGTGTCAATAAAGCTAGTGGATGTGATGGAATTCCAGTAGAGCTTTTCAAAACCCTAAAAGATGCTGCTATCAAAATGCTGTACTCAGTATGTCAGCAAATCTGGAAGACCCAGCAGCGGCCACAGGACTGGAAAAGTTCAATCTTCATCCCAATTCCTGAGAAGGGCAGTACTAAAGAATGTTCAAACCATTGGACAATTGCACTCATCTCCCATGACAGTAAGGTCATGCTTAAAATCTTGCATGCTAGGCTTCAGCATTACGTGAACCAAGAACTTCCAGACATCCAAGCTGAGTTTAGAAAAGGCAGAGAAGCTAGAGATTACATTGTCAATATTCTCTGGATCATAGAGAAAGCAACGGAATTCCAGAAAAAGATCCACCTCTGTTTCATCGACTGCACTAAAGCCTTTGACTGTGTGGATCATAACAAACTGTAAAGTTCTGAGACAGAAGGGAATACCAGACCATCTTACCTGTCTCCTGAGAAACCTGTTTGTGGGTCAAGAAGCAACAGTAAGAACCCTGTATAGAACAATGGGTTGGTTCAGGATTAAGAAACAGGGCTGTCTACTGTCACCTTGTTTATTTAACCTATACACAGAGCACATCATGAGAGATGCTGGGCTGGATGAGTTACAAGCTGTAATCAAGATAGGCAGGAGAATTATCAACAACCTCAGATATGCAGATGATACCACTCTAATGGCAGAAAGTGAAGAGGAACTAAAGAGCTTCTTGATGAAGGTGAAGAAGGAGAGAGAAAGAGCCAGCTTAAAACTAAATATTAAAAAAAATTGAGACTATGGCATCCAGCCCCATTACTTCATGGCAAATAGAATGGGGAAAGGTGGAGTAGTGACAAGATTTCCTTTTCTTGGGCTCTAAAATCACTGCAGATGGTGACTGCAGCCATGAAATCAGATGATTGCTTCTTGACAGGACAAAGCTATGACAAACCTAGACAGTGTCTTGAGAAGCAGAAACATTCCTCTGCCAACAACGTCTGTATAGTCAAGGCTATGGTCTTCCCCCTGGTCATGTACGGTTGTGAGAGCTGGACCGGAAAGAAGACAGAGCACCGAAGAACAGGTACCTTCAAACTGGTGCTTGAGAAGACTCCCGAGAGTCCCTTGGACTGCAAGGAGATCAAACCCATCAATCTTAAGGGAAATCATCCCTGAATACTCTCTGGAAGGACTGATGCTTAAGTTAAAACTCCAGTATTTTGGTTACCTGATGCGAAGAGCCCACTCATTGGAAAAGATGCTGATGCTGGGAAAGATTGAGGGCAGGAGGAGAACAGGGCAATAGGGGATGAGATGGCTGGATGGCATCACTGATGAAATGGACATGAACTTGGGCAAACTTCGGGAGATGGTGAGGGACAGAGGGGCCTGATGTGTTGTAGTCCATGGGGCCCACGAAGAGCTGGACATGACTGGGTGATTGAACAACAACCATAGTCAGTCAACTTGTAATAATTCAAACCTTGGTAAGTTGAGATACTAAGCCAGACTGGGATATGAACCCAGGCTGTGAGATGTGTGATTTTATTCTTTATATTCCTGGTTGAGAATTTTGCCTTTGTGGTTTTAATATGCCTAGTATCAATATGTTAATATATTCATACATGATTTGATATATACATATATGATACTGTATTCTGACCCCATAGAGGGCGAGAGTGCCAGCTTTACTAAGTGTACAGAGTCCCTTGTCTAATTATCCGCACCTTTAATAGTGGGGTGATGAAGTACAAGCTCTCTGATTCCCAACTGCCTAAATTTGAATTCTTGCTCTTCCACTTACTCTATATATACTGGGAAAGTTATTAAATTTCCTCTTGCCTTAGTTCCTTTATATTAAAATAGAGATAGTGCTAATAATCTTTGTCATAGAAATAATCTTTGTGATCATAAAATGAGTTTATGTTTAAAGCAGTTGAACCTGACACATAGCAAATGATGCATACTTTGTATTACTATTTTACTATTCTTAATTATAGTATTATTAGTATAATAATACCATATTACTATTCTTCTTCTATGATTTCAGATTAGGATGGTTTTTAGAAGCCTTTTGTATTATTATTTTACTATTCTTAATTATACTATTATTAATATAATAATACTATATTACTATTCTTCTTCTTCTCTGATTTCAGATTAGGATGGTTTTTAGAAGCCTTGGTTGACTATGCTAAGACCTCTAAAGCAATAACAATAGGAATATGAGAGAATTAAACAATGTTCCATGGCTGGTAATCTGAAAGATTATGAAAGAAGAAGACAGACTTAATTCAATAAAGTTAGAATCAAAAGCTTATTCATGGGATTCTTTTTTGGTTAAGAATTATTATTTTTTTAAGAGTCTTGGGTCCCTTCCCTCTACCAGAATTTAAAATATCAAACAACTGAGTTGAATCAATATATTTTCAGGGAATTTTCCTAGATTTTTATCAAGTTTATTTAAAGGGAATTTCAGATTCTCTACAGCTAACCAAAGAGATAGTATGAGTTAGGAGACAAGGGAGAGACGGAATCATCGTGTATATAATGGGATGGTATACAGCCTATTGAGGAGGGCATGGCAACCCACTCCAGGTCATCGCCTGGAGAATCCCATGGACAGAGGAGCCTGGCAGGCTACAGTCCATGGGGTCACAAAGAATCAGACACGACTGAAGTGACTTAGCATAGCATACATCCTATCCTTGGAGTTTCCTACTAATGATAAAGATTGTCTTCTACCCATATTTAGCTGTGAAAGTAAATATTCCATGCTCTTCTCTTTACCTCTTCTCCTGTCCAGCAGTACTGCCTATTTCTACCTTTTAGCTTTTTGTATAGCCTAACACTGTCTTCCTGTACAAGTCATAAAAATCAGAATATATTAACTTTTTCTTCCCCTTCACTTGCCATGTCATCCCCAGTAATCAAGTCTTCTCCTTTAATGAAGCTTTACTTGGTATAGCTCTCCTTTCCCACCATCGTTACTTTAGATTATGGCCTTGTTAGGTTTCACTGCAATAATTTCCCCTCCTCAGTACTCTCCCTGCCCCCAGAATTGCTCTACTCCAAAGGACATACAAAGTAAATTTTATCCTCATCATGTGTAAACTAGTACTCAATATATTTCCATGGCAAGATTTCCATCTATGGCCCAGTTTCGGACTTAACTCTTTTGTTTCTTCCTCTCTCTCTCGCCCACCATTCTCCTCCCCTGAACGAATGCAAACCAATTGTCTTAAAATTCTGGTGACTTATCACTCGGGTCGATCCTCTTATCTTTGTCATTGCTGCTGCTCCTGTCTCAAATACCCTTGAGAACTTCCAGTTCTACTCATAAATGATCACCTAACTCCTCTTACTCATCCTTCAAAACTCTGCATGCTATCAGTTCCTTTAAGAAGGTATCCCTGATCCCTTAAGCTTCCACCAGCTACATCTACTAAATTTTTGAACCTTGTAAGTCCATATGGTAATTATTTGACCATCTTCTTTCTAGGAAGAAGTGACACGCTGTCACTTCAGTCGTGTTCCACTCTCTGCTATCCTTTGGACTCTCGCCCACCAGGCTCCACTGTCCATGGGATTCTCCAGGCAAGAATACAGGAGTGGATTGCCATGCCCTCCTCCAGGGGATCTTCTGGGCCCAGGGATTGAACCTGGATCTCTTGACTCTCCTACATTGGCAGGTGGGTTCTTTACCAATAGCATGACCCAGGATGTAAACCTCTGAAACTCAGCTATTGGATATTTCCTCTCTGTTTCTTAGGACCAAGCTCAGTGTCTTTCACCGATAAGTGCTCAATAAATGTTTGTAGACTAACTAAGATCTATAGCAATAAAAAAACCATAATCTTGAGTCACCTTAAAGTGAGATTTTTGTAGGGAATTAAAATAATTTAATAGCAATACATTAACATTTTCTGGTCAAAAGTTTGGGATGTCCAGAGTGTTCATATACAGACATAAAAAATAAGTTTCTTAACATCTCCTATGAGTGAAATGAAGTGCTTAATATTTTACATTTTAAAAGAACTTTCTAGTTATCAAAGCACTGTAACATGCATTATCTTTGAGGCATATGACAACTGTGAAGTAAATAACACAGGTATTATCCTCATTTTACAAATGAGAAAACTGAAGCTCAGAAAGAGCTGCCATATATAAAATCACTCACATTGAAGTAAGGTAATTTGAAATCTATTTTAAGGCTCTAAAAATATGAACATTTAAGCCTTTACTACATGCATTTGTTATTCCCACTGTATCATACTGTTCTCACATTAGTTACAATCAAGCTGGGAAAATACAGAAAAAAGCAATGTGTATTAATTTACAGAGCAGTGTCACAAACTTTATGCATATACCCTAGCACAATCCTCAAAATAGCCCTGGCAGATAAAAATTATTAATCCATTTTACAGATCTAGGAAATGAAGTCAGAAAGGACAACTTATTAAAGGTCTCAAAATGATTAAGCAGTAAAGTCAGATTTTAACCTGAGATTGGTCTAACCCCCAAATTCAAACATGCTTAATGCAAAAAGGGGCTGGCCAGTGGGCCAAGGAAGCCTGAGAGTCTTGAGCTCAATCTGGAATAGCCATGTTTTGTGGAAGGGACCCTGCTCTAGGAGTTTTCAGAAAGAACTTGAAGGTAGCTTCATCCCAGGAGAAAATGACTGGGTTGTAGCAGGACTCCAGTCATCAGCTGATGATAAAGGAAAAGTGCCCAGTCTTCTAAAAAGGGGCTTGTTTGGTATGGGCTTACTGACTTTTTGGTTGCCAACAAGGTAATCTCAGGGCTTAGAGCAGAGCAACCATTCAAGCAGGGAAGTGGAATGGGAAATGGGAACCAGGACAGGAGACGAACCATTCTGCCAAGATACTAAGGAAGAGTGGAGGAAGATGTACTTCCCAAGATAGACTTCTCTCTCTCTCTCTCTCTGCACAGGCTTCAAGTTTCCTTCAATCTTTATTCTAAATCCTCATGACTTCATTTACCATCTTTATGTTGACAACCTCCAAATGTCATAGTTCAGACCTGAGTTCAGACTCCTAGAACCACTACCTGATGGACTGCTCCACTTGGGATGCCTGCAGACACTTCAATGCTGCTGCTAAGTCTCTTCAGTCATGTCCGACTCTATGCGACCCCATAGACGGCATCCCACCAGGCTCCCCCAGTCCCTGGGATTCTCCAGGCAAGAACACTGGAGTGGCTTGCCATTTCCTTCTCCAACGCATGAAAGTGACAAGTGAAAGTGAAGTCGCTCAGTCATGTCTGACTCTTCAGGACCCCATGGACTGCAGCCTACCAGGCCCCTCTGTCCATGGGATTTTCCAGGCAAGAATACTGGAGTGGGTTGCCATTGCCTTCTCCAACTTAAATGCTAAATGTTCCCAAATTGAACTTACCATGTACTGTCTTCATAAAACCTACTGTTCATATAATATAGATTTCAGTAAAACATAGCACCATTTATCTATTTGCCCAGGAAAGAAACTTGGTGTTTTTTACTTATACATCTGGTTAATTTTCCCTCACCTTTATCTGATCAATCCCTTAATCTTACAATTCTGTCTCTTTACTAACCCCTGAAATTGTCCCATCCCTTCTACTACTCCCAAGGCTTGGGCTTTTGATAAGACTAGATGATTGCCTTCAGCCTTGCTCGTTTCCACACCATGCTCCATAGTGAACTCAGTGTTATTCCTAGTGCTCCCATCTGGTCATGTCTTCCCTGTGCTTTAAACCTTCTGTGTATTTCCTGTTGCTCTAAGGATGAAGTCTGACCACTTTAGTGTCGGGTATAAAAGCTTTTCTGGTTTGGTCTCTGCCAACCTCCTCACTTCACAGCTTGCCTCCCAACCACAGAGTTCAGCCATACCCCTGATGCTTCAGTAAAATATTTTAAATTCCTTGAAAGTCTTCCCTGACCATTCCTCCCCTACCCCCCAACTTGGCTGGGCATCCTTCTTATTCCTACAGCATTCTTTGTCACATTTACCTCTAACATAGCACCTGCTATATTTTATTAGAACTGTTTAAATTTTATCTCCTTAGTGAAATGACAGTTCTTTAAAGGAAGGAATGATAAGTTTTTCACTGTTGTTTCCCAAGAACCATCTCAAGGCAGTTGTTCCATAAAGGTGGTCAACAAATATAAGTTGAATAAACGAGTCCCAGGGGGATTATCTGAGCAGGAGATCATGGGCTAATTCCAAAGTCACTGTTGGTGGGACGATAATAAGTCTAATGACAGACACAGTTTTCCCTGGCTCTGGACCTTAGATTAAATCTGTAGCTAGAAGATATGCAAAACCACTGGCTGGCCAAAGATGCCAAGGCAGGCACAGCTGATTTTAGGCTCAAAGCTGGAATCTCTGACCTAACTTCAGACTTTTATTCATTTGTGTTTATCCCTAGGATGATGAACACAGAGTCTTGCCCCTTATTGGGGCCCTGATCTGTGCGGAACCTAACAAGATTCTTTAGACTACCTTCCTTCGGCTGTGTTATCCTAGGTAATGAAACAAAGCCTGGAGAATTCCATGGAATGTATAGTCTATGGGATCACAGTCAGACATGACTGAGTGATTTTCACTTCACTTACGGACCTCATAGGATTTATTTTATTTGGACAAGTTTTATTATTCTCTTCAGATTGATTCTCAAATAGTAAATTAGTAGGCTCACTTAAAAACAACAGATTGATATTTCTAGTTTATTAGTGGACCATATATCCAAAATCTGACTTTGGTACACATAAAAGTGTCATGGAGAAAATCCATCCATTGGCACTGGGTAGCTTATGAGTTGCCTTTTTTTTTTTTTTTGCCACATAATCCCTTGGCTGTTCCTTTGATCAGCAGCGCAAATCCTAATTAAGGTTTCATCTGATAATTTGATTTCACGATAAGGATCTATTCTCAGTCAGGAGCTTTGCCTCCTTAAATTCCCGAGGTTAATGAAAATCACTAATCCAATGGATAAACAGGCAATGGAAAAGTCAAATCATAACTTTCATGTTTTCAAAAATACTGTGACTTAAGGGTTTTTGGAGGCTCTTACAAGGAAGAGAGATAGAGATGCAAATTTCACTGAGAGGGAACAGAAAACTTCCTAAGTGGGAAAGGGAATTATGTAAATGACACTGCTGTTTTAAAAGTACAGAGTTTTCTAGTGCCACAGATCTCACAGGTGTTGAGGCAGTTCCCTTCCTAAATGACAGGAGAGGACAAGAAGGTGAAGTCGAACCTTGCAGAATAAAAACATGGCAATGGATTCCGAAAATGAAAACTAGATTCTTGCTTCAAATCTGTTTGTCGTTTGGCCCGTGACTTTCTGGGAAGGCCCCTCAACTCTGAGTCTAATCAATGTCAAGTTCATCAAGAACAGGTCACTTTCTTTTATCAAGAAACCAACAACGAACAAACCTGGGAAGTAAATGGGTGAATTTTCCTTTTCAAATCCTATTAGTTCTGGGAAAATTCCACAAGATTTTGACAACATTTCCCAAATGGTCTGTGCTAATACAGAGTTCAACATATTACCATTCAGCAGGATGAATCCATATTTATTTCATGAAATTTAATTAGACACCAGAAGAAAAATTTAAAAAAAGGAACCAAGAGGGACATAGAGGAGATAATACCAACGTTCTGAGAAAATAGAGAAAGGAGAACAGTTATATATATAGATGAGAGAAGGCAAGAAAGAGAACAAAACAGAAGCAGAATTTAAATGTGCCTGTGACCACTTATTCTGAATGCTGCTCTGAAATACCGGAAGTCATCTCTTGAATTTAAGGAGAATCTGTTCTACATTTGCTTTATATCATCGAATTACAACAAACCATCTGTGTAGAAAACAACATATACAACACATACGCACAAATGTGTCCTCAACGTCCAGATAAAAAGTAAACTAAGTCTGTTTTTGTACCCTTTACCCAGAAGGTCATTGGTTCTAATTTTTCTAACCCTCTCGTGTAGTAAGAATGTCCATGCTGCTGCTGCTGCTAAGTCGCTTCAGTCGTGTCTGACTCTGTGTGACCCCATGTACTGCAGCCCACCAGGCTCCTCCGTCCATGGGATTTTCCAGGCAAGAGTACTGGAGTGGGGTGCCATTGCCTTCTCCGAAGAATGTCCATGCTGCTGCTGCTGCTGCTGCCAGGTAGCCCCAGTCGTGTCCGACTCTGTGCGACCCCATAGACAGCAGCCCACTAGGCTTTGCCGTCCCTGGGATTCTCCAGGCAAGAACACTGGAGTGGGTTGCCATTTCCTTCTCCATTGCATGAAAGTGAAAAGTGAAAGTGAAGTTGCTCAGTCGCGATCAACTCGAAGCAACCCCATGGAATGCAGCCCACCAGGCTCCTGCATCCATGGGATTTTCTAGGCAAGAGTACTGGAGTGGCTTGCCATTGGCTTCTCTGGAAGAATGTCCATAGATAGTTCCAAATAATTTACTAGAAAACTGGTTTTGTTGTGTTTTTTTTTTTTGAACAGAGTGGATGGGAAATAGGATATCAAATACAATTTCTATTTAGAATTATCGAAAGATCAGTAATGATGGCAAAGCTGCTGCCTACTGCCAACCCTCAGGTATGCTTTTTGAAAGAAGTTCGTGGCTCCAGGCTATTTTGAAGGGAAGGCAGATCATCAGTCATTGAAAAATCAAGTACTAATTGAGTCTCTAGTCAAAATATACAGTTAAGAATCTCACGACTTTCTTATTTAAAAACAGTGGCTCTCTCCTGGCAAGGTAAGGAGGAAGAATATCTAGAGTATTTGACCCAGTAATGAAAAGGAATTCATTCTCATTGTTAGCATTCATCAAGCTAAAAGATAGCCTTCACTGTGACCTTGAACCTGAAAACAATGAGTGTGTGTGTATATGTGTGAGAGAGTGAGAGAGAGAGAAAGAGAGAGAGGTGTAGTGCGTTTGGAGAGGGCAGAGGAGGGGGTATACATACACATCTTTCTGAGCCAAGGGCTTAGGGTCCTGTCTTTCATGGAAAGAAAGCCACGACCATTTTGTTCTCACAGCACGTGCAAAAGTTTAGCTTTCTATTTTAAAAAGGTGGTTTTATTTTTCTTTCTCTATCAGATACAGTCCAGGGCCCATCTAAACCTAAATGACTTAAATCACATACAGTGGACCTAAATAGCATATATCTAAATGCAGAATGGTTATGGGAAGAGAACAGCTGGGTTGTATAATAGATTCTTCATTTCAACCTAGAAGTAAACAACTCCTATGTAAATATCAGCTCTGTGAGAGCCATCCCCTGAACCATCCCCGACCCCAAGAAAAACTGCTTATATTTTAGATGCAAGAGTATTTGCAAACTGAAGAACTTTCATAAAGTTCGAATTATTGATACAACGACCTGTGTATGGGTATCGGAATAAAGCGAAATAATCAACATTTGCTGAGATTTTTCTATAGACGAAGCATGCTGCTGGCATGAGACAGGGTACAGTACGGTGTCAGCAAAGTTCATCCTCTAATGAGACAAGTTTGTTCTAAGGCAAACGCTGTTCCCAGTTACTACAATGGATATACAAATAAAAAGAAAGAAATACAGCAGATAGTACACTTGTAAGAAGTATATACGCACACACACACACAATACATACATAAAAGCTACGTAACTAAGAGGATACATAGATGTCTGATAGCACATCCTTGAGACAACTGCCTTCATTTGAATCAGAACTCCACAGCTTTGTGATCTTTTGGCAAGTTATTTAACCTTTAAGCATCCCGATTTCTTCTTCTGTAAATCAGACACAGTAATATCATCTATGAGATGAGAGTGTTATGCATAAATAAGTTAACCCATGTGATGTGTTTATCTCAGTGCCTGGCACAAGTAAGTGCTCATATTATTATAATCTCACTGCAAATACTATACACACATATATACATACCACACACAAGAGTGTTTAGGACAGTATATCCATTTTACAGAGGTTAAATCAATTTAAAAAAGAGAAGCTATAAAGACATAGGCTTTAAAAGAAATCTAAATTTAAAAATGAAACCTAACAACAGAGATGGCAGGCTGAACTCCTGTATTTATTTCTGTACCCTCCCAAAAATTCACTGAAAGGAATGTAAAATATTTCTAAAAAATATTAATCAACAAGGACAAAGAGAAATGGAAGAAGAGGCAAGGTATCTGTGTAAGTAGAAACCAACAAGAGAAGCCAGCTAATGCTGCAGAACTCCAGAAAAACTCCAAAGTTGAGAAAACCAGGAATGCAAGAAAGGCTAAAAGTATACATAAGGAATAACAGGATCCCCTCTTTTTATTCTCCAATACTTGAAAACAGGTGACTAGCCTTTTTCCATTTTCTCCTCTAAGACACACACAAAACA
Source organism: Tragelaphus eurycerus (assembly GCA_935064755.1). Classification (NCBI taxonomy): domain Eukaryota; kingdom Metazoa; phylum Chordata; class Mammalia; order Artiodactyla; family Bovidae; genus Tragelaphus; species Tragelaphus eurycerus. The sequence continues at coordinate 3,377,243 of CAKXYN010000120.1, read as the reverse complement.
CAACCAGAAAAAGCCAGAAATAGAACCAGAGAAGCCATGGACTTAGCACATCTAACATACTGCACGGCAGGTGAAATGAGGACTGAAAATGGGGATCAAATCAGTCTACATATTGAACCATGAGTTTCCTAGCTCCTTATACACAACCTTACCTTCATCATCCACAATTCTGCTCCCAGGCTTATATCCACAAGTGAGAAGTTATAGGATCCCTCACTCACAAAATGAAATTGAAGATAATGCTGTCAAGAAGGCCTCCAATGAAATGGGCAAGTTCTGTTGGTAGAAAGCTCTAGGGACTGACACATACCTTCCAACTAGCTTTTGAGTACTCCACTTTCAAATATAAATGGGAAGCTAGGTTTTACCAGGTAATTGAAGAATAACTCTACTAGCTATGAGACAACCATAATAAAGAAACTTGAATAAAATAGAGCCAAGGAAAGGAGTAAGAAAAACCTTCAGGAAAGTATACATATTCTCAGAATGATGAGAAAAGATATTTCATTTATGAAATAGTAACTGACAATTGGGTGCATGGAAGGCAAAAATAAAGCTAAACACAAAACAAGGCAATTATGGAATTAGAATCTGAGGATTAGTAGTGAAAATTCTCAGCTGGCACTTCCACTGGGATACCAAAATCACTGTTAACAAAATGCACAGCCTTTCCTTCTCCCTAACCCCAGTGCATGCAGCCAAAAAGAGTGAGCATGCAGAGATATAAATCACAACATCTGTCCTAAAGTTTCTGGAGAGCCAAAAATACTCTTATGTGTATTGTGTACCTCCAAACAGAAAATATACTTACTGAGACAGGGGTAAAAATACATTTTAAGTAATGAAAACATTAGTAGAACTCCTTGCTTTGCAAAGGAGTTTTAAGAGAGGACTAACTCTATCAGAGAGGACTGTTTTAGAGATAAAGTAAGGAGATATTGCTGCTTTGAACCTGGCAGCTTCCATTAACCCATGTGAACAGCTGTCCCTAGAAAATGGGTAGCAGGCAATCTTAAGTGTTTATTTCAGTGACAAGACAGGAAGGTGTACTTCTCTATTTAAAACAAGACCATGGCTGTGTCAATGTGAGAGCTATCACATCATAGTATGTGATATAGGTGTCATTAAAAAAATAAGAACTAAAACTGCTATATTCATCATTGCCAAATTATACTTGTTGGGGAAAATTTGATTCAATCAATTAAAATAATTTCTTTTCCCATATAAACTTGTAAAAATAAATATTGCCCTGGATAAGATGACTTTATTCAAGACTGTTGCAATAGGGGAGAGGGATTAATGTTACAAGGGAGAGACTGAACTCAACTCCACTGACACAAGGCAGATGGTGGTTTAGTCACTAAGTCACGTCCAACTCTTGAGACTCCATGCACTGTAGCCTGCCAGGCTCCTTTGTCCATAGTATTTCCCAGGCAAGAATGCTGGTGCAGGTAGCCATTTCCTTCTCCAGGGGATCTTCCTGACCCACAGATCGAACCTGGGTCTCCTGCACCACAGGTGGATTCTTTACCGACTGAGCCACCGGCGAAGCTGCGACACCAGTCAAGAGGAGTTTTTAAGTGTAAAGGTGAGTTAGTGAATGACTACTGGAGGAAGTTGACAGGGAAGTTGCTAACTGGCACTTACTGAATTTAGGCTCCTAACCTCCCACAGAGAGTGGGAGGGGGCACTATCTTTCTTGATGACATTTTAAAGAGATGGTTCCCAGTCCTTGAGAAAGCCATTTCTGGATTGTAAAACTGGCAAGAGGCTGGAACAAGAGTTACATCCCAAGGGGTCAGAAAAAGAATTCACAATTTTAAGTTTTCTAAAGTAAATACTGGAAGAAAAGGAAGGTGGGGCCTAAAGTTAGGAAGAATCTATCTGAAACTTAGTAAAACTGAGGGGAACATCAAGGTTGTCTTGGTCAAGGCTTGTTTTCAGTACTTAAAAACTCCCTTTATTGTAAACAAAGTGAAAAAAGCATGGCATTTGGAACAAAAAAGACAAGGGGATCACATTCCAGACTTTTATCTCACTAGTTGTGTGAATCCCCATTCAGTTATAGTGAAAACAAATATGGAAAATTAAATTAGATAATATATGTAGAGTGTTTAGCTCAGACGCAGACATACAGCAAGAATTCTTTAAATGTGAGAACTTATTATTAAAATGAGGCTGAATTTTTATATAGAACATTTCTGGTGTTTCCTGGTATGATACACTGTAAAGAACACAGTTTCATGTCTTTGATATTTCTGCCAAAAATGTATAATCTGAATATAATCATGAGAAAACAAACATACCCAAATTAAGAGACATTTTCCAAAATAACTGACCTATACTCTTAAAGTCATCCACATCATAAAAGAAAGAATAAGGAACCATATCAGATCAAAGAAACCTAAAGAGACAAGTTAGACAGCATGATCTGAGCCTATGATCTGGCATCTTTTATTGTAAAGGACATTATTATGATAACTGGCAAAATCTGAAACAGATCTTTAGACTAGCTAGTAGTACTTTACCAATGTTAATTTTCTGATTTAACATAAATATGGTGGTTGCATAAGAGAATAAACTTGTTTTTAGGAAATATACACTGAGTATTCAGGGGTAAAGTGGTATCATGTCTGTAACGTATTCTCTAAAGGTTCAGGAAAAAATAATATGTATATGGAAGAGAGAAAGGAATAGAAATATAGAGACTAATGTGGTAAAATTTTAACATCTGGGGACTCTAGGAAAAGAACATACAAGAATTCTTTATTCCATATGTGGTAGCAGAATAATGCCCACTCCTCCCAAAGGATGTCCACGAATCTTAAAACTTAACACATGGTTATGTTAACTAACTTGGCAGAGGGGACAATGTAGATGTGAATAAGTTAAGATCTTGAGATAGGAAGATTATCCTGAATTATCCAGATAGGTCCAATATAATCACAAACATCCACAAGCGAAAGAGGGATTTCAGAGACTAGACAGAGTTAAAGACAGATTGGAAGATGCTGCAATGCAGGCTTTAAAGATGTAGGAGGGGCCCATGAGCCAAGTAATGCAGGTGACTTCCAGAAGCTGGGAATCGCAAGAAAACAGATTCTCCTTTAGGTTCTTCAGAAGGAATGTAGCCCTGCTGACACCTTGGGCTTCACCCTGAGACAACATATGTGGTTTTTTTTTTTTTTTTTTTTTGCTAGGAAATGAATACACTATTCTTATAACTTTTCCAAAAGTCTGAACTTATCTCAAAATAAGTTTTTTAAAAAGCTAATGGCAGGTATTTCTTAAAGGGAGTATAATCTTGTAGCTGTTTTGGTCTAAACATTCAGAGGTGGAATTTGAGTTAAAAATCATGGAATAGCCATAAAAAATTAAAAGTAATTACACCAGAATCTCAGTAGGCTAGTCAGTAAAAGTCTACATTGACATGTAGCACTAAGCATATTTTGCAGCTATTTTTAATTTATTTTAATATAAACCAGCATGCTAAGATTATGGACAATGGATACTGCCATTCTAATTAGCATATCAGAGGTATTTATAACCATCTTATTATATGTTTTATATTTCTTTCAAGAGAGAAACCACTTGGGATAAAGTTCCATTTACCATTACCAATTTCTCTTTCTTCTCCCAACCAAATTTTTTTTTTAATAAAAGCTGTTCTTTTCAGCACCAATTAAAACAAACAGCAATTTCTTACCCTCTCTTTTCAACCAAACAGGAGAGATTATATAATCAAAACTACACAGGTGAATACTAAAGAGATAAACAGACACAAGGGTAAAATAATTGTTTCAATATGTTAAAAAAGGTGGGAGCAAATTCTCAGTATTAACTGGGCAGGGATTTTAAAAATGTTCGCTTTGACCTATGACTTGAAACAGATTAAGAGTGTGGTTTAGCATCTAATAAGATGGTAAATTGGTGAATTTTATATAGGCTTGGAAAAATGCTGAGAGGTGGCTGAAAGAATTGAGTTTAGGAGAAGATAAGGTTAGCTGATTCTAGGGTTTTACAGGAGTATATCCAAAGATAAAAGCAAATACGGGGTGGGATTAATGCCAAAAGAGACTTAAAAGTTAGAAGTCAGGATTGATTTAGAGGTCAATGGGAATTTAAAACCTGGAGATTATTTCAGCTTCTGAAATCATATTGAAGTATTGACTGCATCAGGAGATTTCATTTGTACTAAAAGTCTAAATGGCTTTGTTGTCATTTTGCTGTTTTGTCCTAGAGTCACAGCTAATTACCTGTTAATTACAGGGGACTGAAACGAAAGTATTTACCAAATTGGTTTGTGGAGAGTAGCAGGCTACTACTTCTTTAGCGTGCACTTCAGCTCTATCTCCTTGAAACCTGGACAGGTTCTCAACAGTGCCTGTGACCTCCAAAAGTAACCTTGGCCCCAAAGAACAAATGTGAGCAGGAACAGTTCTGCTTTCTATGGGGATGTTTGAGTCTTTGTTGGTTTAGGCTAGACCCTTGATATTATTTAATGTGGTTTATTGTACATAATTAGATTCTAATTTCTGGAGGGAGAGACATTTATTTTCAGCACTGAATTGGTAATTCGGGCGAGGGTAGTTTTAAATCCAGTGTGAGCGTTATTCATGCTGTATACTAACATACTTTAGAGGTAATTGTTTCTACTGCTTTTTAGGACACAGCTTGATGAATAAAATAAATTTGGAGAAGGAGAGACACAAAATGCAGAAATATAGACCATTAAAAAGCTTATAAACCCACAACAAATACTTTAATTACATTGGAAGAATGTAAATCATGAATGCCGAGCAGCTGGATGCTATGAAAATGTAAATGCAAACTAATCAGTGGAAGTCGAATAAAGCTGGAAGCGGTATAAATCAAAATATCCATTGGGGAAAGCAGAGGGGTTGCCATCAGGCATTTTTATATAACCACGTACTGGACATTCCAGCACATATAGACACACACATATAAGATAATGGAAAGATTTTGGATCTAGCATCAACTTTAAAATGGCTCTGTGGATTCCTTATTTCCATAATGAGCTTACTCAAAATGTGTGCCTGATTTAATTTTTATGAAGCCACTAAGCCACCCCAGCTTTTTTAATGATTTGGCTGGACCTGAAATTTAAAAATTGACTTTTCCTTGTGGTACCCTGAACTATGTGAAGGGAATAAAGGAAGAAAGCGGGGAGGGTTTTGGAATATTCTTTATCTAATCAGCACACCTTTGTAAATGCTAGTCATAAGGGGAATCTAAATAAATATGTGGGTTAACAAAATTCTTGTTAGCCTCTCCTGTGTCATTTTAACCTTCAAAACAAATTCCAGTTCTTCAAAACCCAAGTGAGATCTCTACATGAGCCTCCTCTCTCCAAAACCTTGCTTCTCCTCTGCTTTTTAAGTTTAAACCTTCTCCCTTCCATCAGCACAGGAAGCTATTTCCTTCTTTTCCTTGTGCACCCAAAGTCGATCTTTTCTCCCCTTGTCCCTCAGCCCTGGCTGAAACATATAATGAGTGAGAATAAAAACAAACAGCAAAACCTGTTAGATTTCTGCCTTACCACACTGAGCGCACAAACATCTTTCCCTCTGCATTTCTGCAGTACTTAGTGAGTAAGCAACAACAAGACACTAAGTTGTGTCTGACTCTTCACAACCCCATGGACTGTAGCCCACCAGACTTCTGTGTCCCTAGGATTTTCCAGGCAAGAATAACTGGAGTGAGTTTTCATTTTTTCCTCCAGGGCTCTTTCTGATCCAGGGATCGAACACTTGTCGCCTGTTTCTTCTGCATTGGCAGGCAGATTCTTTACCTCTGAGTCATCTGAGAAGCCACTTACACTGCCTGCTGCTGCTGCTGCTGCTGCTAAGTCACTTCAGTCGTGTCCGACTCTGTGCGACCCCATAGATGGCAGCCCACCAGGCTCCCCCGTCCCTGGGATTCTCCAGGCAAGAACACTGGAGTGGGTTGCCATTTCCTTCTCCAATGCATAAAAGTGAAAAGTGAAAGGGAAGTCGCTCAGTCGTGTCCGACTCTTAGCAACCCCATGGACTGCAGCCCACCATGGTCCTCCGTCCACGGGATTTTCCAGGCAAGAGTACTGGGGTGGGATGCCATTACACTGCCTAGTGATTCCCAAATCTGGCTGGACATTAGAGTCATTTGGGAAACTTTTACAATTACAGTTGTTTGGACCCCTTCCATCAGAGACTTTGTTATCAATCAGTCTGTTGTAGGGCTTAGAAATCAGACATATATTTTTAACCCCCCCCCCCCCCCCCCCCCCATACGATTCTAATGTGCCCCAGAGTTGAGAAAACTACTTTGAGTCTTGTGTCTTACAGCCAGGTTTATGAAAAGTATGTTTGTAGTGCATTCTGGAGAAGAGAAACTTCATTTTCCTTCTGATTTCATATTCCTAGGAAAGACGTCTCTACCTCTGTCCAAGACATTTCAATCCTTTCTCTTTGTCTGTGATTCTGACAAGCAAACTTGGTTCCCTATGCCTAAAACGACTGCCATTTATCTATTTTCATTTTTGCTAAGCACATCAGTAACCCAAGATCTAGAGACCCAGCCATAGATGCTTTGACATCTAATTATCACAAACTATACCTACTAAATACACTTCAATACCAGCAGGCACCTATTACCATATTGACTTTAGGAATCTTGCTCACTGGTGTCATTTGGTTCATAAATGCTGGTTCATAAGGATGTAAGATTTGAGGATGTCTTTCATTTCTCCTCCCTTCTAGAGCTCTGACCAGTAGGGTTTCAAAATTTTTATTAATAAGCAGGTGAATGCCTTATAACTCCTTAACTGCTGTGCTTCTATTAAATTTTGCTGGACCAAGAAGCTTAATCCTAAGGTTATTATGAGGCCTTATCCTTATTATTTTGAATCTAAGAGTCCATTTAACTTTGCTGTTTATTGTTCAGTCACTTAAGTCATGTCTGACCCAACCTTTTGCAGTCCCATGGACTGAAGTATGCCAGGCTCCTCTGAACTCTACCATCTCCTGGAGTTTGCTCAGATTCATGTCTATTGAGTCAGTGATTCCATCTAACCATCTCATCCTCTGCTGCCTTATTCTCCTTTGCCTTTTATCTTTTCCAGCATCAGGGTCTTTTCCAATGAGTCAGATCTTCCTGTCAGGTGGCCAAAATATTGGAGCTTCAGCATTAGTCTTTCCAAAGAATATTCAGGGTTGATTTCTTTAGGATTTACAGGTTTTGAATATGCAATAATATACACCACAGATCTCCAGAAGACAAACTCTGGGCCCTGTTTGGGCATGTGGACTCAGGAGGACAGGTACCTGGGCACAGGAGGTAATAAAAGAGCAGAAAAGTACTCCCATTGGTCTTTAAAGTGAGGGCCATGAGTACTGGTGAAATATGGTTCAGAGAATATCCTGGACTTTGACCAGTTAGACCAGTTGCTCCTTCTATGGGAAGGGCTAGACTATTAGCAGAAGTTTCCTCCTGTGTAAGATGAAAAAGTAGAGGAATGAGGAGCCTTGTGTCTAACATAGTAGACAGCCACGATTTTGAAACATGATAAAACCCTTGACACATTTGAACATGCAATATGTATTTCTCTCAAAGAGAACAGAGGAGCTGATAGAGCAGGGAAAATAATCCTTTGAGCCCAAGATACAAGACTTAAAAGTTGTAATAAATTACAACCGAAGGAGACCTTAATGTTGACCTATTTTAGTGATACTTCAATCTGATCTACTGAGCTGTAGGGTCTCCAGGAAACTCATTCTGGGAGACCCCAGAGAAGGAGTGGATGGGATGCTAGGCCCCTTAACTCTCTGTTTTAAGTAGAGTTGTTCCAAAGTCAGCTTTAAGAATATCTCTTCTAAACAGGGATATGTCTTTTAAAAGGAATTTGAAAGACCTCCATTGAAGAATGCCAAGCTATCAAGAAAATTAGAAAATGAATTACTGTATCAGGAGCAATAGAAGACCTTGAGGGACTCTGCAGTGCATGCCAAACATGGTTCCACATTAAAATACCGAGCATGACTTGCCCACTTCAGTCAAGGAACAGTAAGGAGGCAAGAGATAAGGTCTCCTAGTTTGCCAGCATTCCATTACCTTCTGATTGAGGGCACAAAAGGGACTTTTACCTAGATGAAATAATAAGAGGGTGTGAGGTGTAGCTCTGTTAATACGAAGAAATCTTAGCGAACAAAGCTGTTTGCATCTAGAAAGTTTCTTCCTTTGATTTACAGGAATTATACCATCTTGGCACTTATTCTTCCTACATTAGATGGACCATGGCATATATTTAAGATATGAGATTTCTAAATGATGCTTGTGGGGCACTGTCTATACTGCTGCTGCTGCTAAGTCACTTCAGTCATGTCTGACTCTGTGCGACCCCATAGACGACAGCCCACTAGGCTCCTCTGTCCCTGGGATTCTCCAGGCAAGAATACTGGAGTGGGTTGCCATTTCCTTCTCCAATGCATGAAAGTGAAAAGTGAAAGTGAAGTCGCTCAGTCATGTCCGACTCTTAGCGACCCCATGGACTGGAGCCTACCAGGCTCCTCCGTCCATGGGATTTTCCAGGCAAGAGTACTGGAGTGGGGTGCCATTGCCTTCTCTGAGACGGCTATACTAGGAATTAGCAAACTTTTTTCTGTGAAAGGTCAAACAGAAAGCATTTCAGCTTTGCAGGCCAGATGGTCTCTACAGCAACTACTCAATTATATGGCAGTAGAGAGATGTGGAAGACAGTAGTCATGATTGTTCACACGGAAGAGTACGGACATGGCAGAACTTGGCCATGATTTCTGCTGCTGCTGCTGCTAAGTCACTTCAGTCGTGTCCGACTCTGTGCGACCCCGTAGACAGCAGCCCATCAGGCTCCGCCATCTCTAGGATTCTCCAGGCAAGAGTACTGGAGTGGGTTGCCATTGCCTTCTCCGTGGCCATGATTTCTGACCAGATTACTATTAGCGAACCTAGACACACCTGGCATGTGTTACTTACCACATACCAATGATAAAGAATCTCTATTAGTAAATACTGTCAGAAAATCTGATATGCATATTTGCAAAAAAAATAAATAAATAAATCTGGACCATATCACTTCTTTCTTTTCCTTCCTCCATTCTCCCCACTGAGCCTCAACTTGTCTCCAGGGTAAGAAGGATGAAATACAGACCAGTTACTAACATTTGTCTTCCTATACTGCTAGGATGTGAGCTCTGTGAGGTTAGGCATTTTTCCCATATGGTGTTGTTGGTGTTGGTGATTTGTGGTTTAGTCACTCAGTCGTGTCTGACTCTTTGCAACCCCATGGACTGTAGCCCGCCAGGCTCCTTTGCCCGTGGGGTTCTCCAGGCAAGAAGACTGGAGTGGGTTGCCATTGCCATTGCCTTCTCTGGTGTTGTGGGTAGGAAATGTAAACTCATACCTGGAATATGTGTCAATTCCATTCAATATGTATCACAGCCTCTTTCAGAGTACAAGTGGCTGGTTGGCCTCCTCAGTGGATGGTGGTGTGCTGGGACATCGCTGTCAGAGTCTGTTGCTGTAATGTTGGATTATTTAACAGTGCCAACAGCTAAGTCATCCTGGGTTAGTGGGAGCCATTGCTGGCTGGGCCATGGCACCTCCATTCATACATCCAAATTTTTGGCACTGGAATGGCTAATAGGGTCTGGCTAACACCAACTGGTCAAGCCATTCTTTTGACTTCTTGGCTGTTTAGTGCCTCTTCCATGATGGTATTAAATTCTACACAATGGAAGAGTGTTTTACTGTTGATAAACTCCCTTCTCTCCAATTTTATATTCTGCCTTTGTTGATATATCAATCTCACTATTCAGTCCCATTATATTCTTCCTTAGCTTGTGTTGATACATGTTGCTGAGGTGCTGAAACTTCTTCAGTTACAGTCTTTTTCTTACCTTAGCCAGCCCAGTGTTTCCCTGGCTAAGGATCCTTGGGACTTAATTCTAGTTACTGGTTTGGTGGCAAGAAGATATGAAGAGAGAGATCTTGGGTTGAGGGTGTATATATATTTTTTTCATCAAAAATAGATGTCTCTGCATCATTTTCAAAGAAGAGAAGGGGAATGCTAGCCTATAGCGGGGAGGATGGGGTCACTGCAGCCTCAAAGGATTCAGAGAATCCGAGGGATTAAAGATTTGAGTGCATTCACTAGATATATCTATTCCAAGTCTCAAGGCCTCAGAGCTTCCCAATCAGTGCCTTAAAACCTGCATAGCAGAGTTACAATGGCTAGGAATTCAACTTTACCAAAGCACCACTATCTTTATAAGTAATTCTAATATGATCCAAAAATTATCTGCCTTTACCGAAATCAGATTGATTATATTCTTTGCAGCCAAAGATGAAGAAGCTCTATACAGTTAGCAAAAACAAGAGTGGGAGCTGACTGTGGCTCAGATCATGAACTCCTTATTGCAAAATTCAGACTTAAATTGAAGAAAGTAGGAAAAACCAATAGAACATTCAGGTATGACCTAAAATAAATCCCTTATGATTATACAGTGGAAGTGACAAATAGATTCAGGGGATTAGATCTGATACAGTGCCTGAAGAACTATGGATGGAGGTTTGTGACATTGTACAGGAGGCAATGATCAAGACCATCCCCAAGAAAAAGAAATGCAAAAAGGCAAAATGGTTGTTTGAGGAGGTCTTACAAATAGGTGTGAAAAGAAGAGAAACTAAAGGCAAGGGAGAAAAAGAAAGATATAAGCATCTGAATTCCAAAGAATTCAGCAGAGTTCCAAAGAATAGCAAGGAGAGTTAAGAAAACCTTCCTCAGTGATCAATGCAAATAAATAGAGGAAAACAACAGAATGGGAAAGACTAGAGATCTCTTCAAGAAAATTAGAGCTATCAAGGGAACATTTCATGCAAAGGTGGGCACAATAAAGGCAGAAATGGTATGGACCTAACAGAAGCAGAAGATATTAAGAAGAGGTGGCAAGAATATACAGAAGAACTATACAGAAAAGATCTTCATGAGCCAGATAACCACAATTGTGTCACTTACCCAGAGTCAGACATCCTGGAATGTGAAGTCAAGTGGGCCTTAGGAAGCATCATTACGAACAAAGCTGGTGGAGGTGATAGAATTCTAGTTGAGCTATTTCAAATCCTAAAAGATGATGGTGCGAAAGTGCTGCACTCAATATACCAGCAAATGTGGAAAACTCAGTAGTGGCCACAGGACTAGAAAAGGTCAGTTTTCTTTCTAATCCCAAAGAAAGGCAATGTCAAAGAATGTTCAAAGTACTGCAAAATTGTACTCATCTCACATGTTAGCAAAGTAATGCTCAAAATTCTCCAAGCCAAGCTCAACAGTATGTGAACCATGAACTTCCAGATGTTCAAACTGGGTTTAGAAAAGGCAGAGAAACCAGAGATCAAATTGCCAACATCTGCTGGATAATCAAAAAAGCAAGACAGTTCCAGAAAAACATCTACTTCTGTTTGACTAGGCCAAAGCCTTTGACTGTGTGGATTAAAACAAACTGTGGAAAATTCTTCAAGAGATGGGAATACCAGACCACCTTACCTTCCTCCTGAGAAATCTGTATGCATGTCAAGAAGCAACAGATAGAACCAGACATGGAACAACAGACTGACTCTTTCCAAATCAGGAAAGGAGTATATCAAAGCTGTATATTGTCACCCTGCTTATTTAACTTCTATGCAGAGTACATCATGCAAAATGCTGGGCTGGATGAAGCACAAGCTGAAATCAAGATTGCCAGGAGAAATATCAATAACCTCAGATATGCAGATGACACCACCCTTATGGCAGAAAGTGAAGAAGAACTAAAGAGCCTCTTGATGTAAGCAAAAGAAGAGAGTGAAAAAGCTGGCTTAAGAATCCACATTCAGAAAAATAAGATCATAGCTTGGAAGAAAAGCTATGACCAACCTAGACAGCATACTAAAAAACAGAGACATTACTTTGCCAACAAAGGTCCATCTAGTCAAATCTATGGTTTTTCCAGTAGTTATGGATGTGAGTGTTGGACTATAAAAAAAGCTGAACACTGAAGAACTGATGCTTTGGAATTGTGGTGTGGAGAAGGCCCTCGAGAGTCCCTTGGACAGAATGGAGATCCAATTGGTCAATCCTAAAGGAAATCAGTCCTGAATATTCATTGGAAGGACTTAATGCTGAAGCTGAAACTCCAATACTTTGGTCATTTGATGCGAAGAATTGATTCCTTGGAAAAGACCCTGATGCTGGGAAAGATTGAAAGCAGGAGAAGGGGACAACAGAGGATGAGATGGTTGGATAGCATCACTGACTCGATGGACATGAGTTTGAGTAAGTTTCGGGAGTTGGTGGTGGACAGGGAAGCCTGGCATGCTGCAGTCCATTGAGTTGCAAAGAATCGAACATGACTGAGTGACTGAACTGAACTGAAGCTGCAAGAGCTGTGAATTCCTTTATCAGTTATCAAGGAGACTGATTTTAACACTTTGTTAACCATCCCCAAACTTTGTTTTCTCTAGTGAATACATAGCACCAGCAACAGTTATCCAACCCCATTGTCCTTATGATTACTCACTCTCAATCTAGCAAATACTTGAGGCACTGCAGTATCTATTGCATTCCCTTCCAGAACCATACAATTTGAACTTCCCACTGGTGAGTCTGAACAATTGAATTAGTACAGTATGTCAGAGATAAGCCTACTTTCAGACTTGCCAGTGGACTGGTAGGTAATCTGGTTTGTAGATTCTGTCTCCTTGGTCTACTCTAAGCATCAATTATCCTTATGTCTGCAATCAGATTTCCTAGGAAATAAACTGTGAGATGAAGTGTTAAACCCAGAGAGTTCGGGTATGCTTTTGGCAACACCTGTGAGGGCTTGAAGGACTCAGGATTGGGAGACATTCAACTGCTATGGAATTACAACAAATTCTTGGTCATCCCATAGGGAAACTCAGTCACTGGGATGGCTGTTCAAAGTTGTTGCAGATTGTGGAAGGAGGGTCAAGGTCTTTGTACGTCTGCACCAACTAGTAGTCAGTGGATGTAAGTTGCTCCTGGGAAGGGGATGTAACCTTAGGTAAGGTAGCTAACTCCCTTTCTGGAAAATTCCTAATTGGAAGAGATTTTTTATCAGTGAGCCATCAGCCGGCAACATCCTAGCTACCAAAAGGAATGAGTTCCTTAAGTCTGAATGTGGACCAGAGATGTGAAACCCAACATTTAATTAAGGCAATAATAGCGAAAATGAAAAGGAGAGGATATATTTGACATTTACTTACGAAGTCAAAATGACAGGTCTTAGACATTGGGTTTGAGGAATCAGAGAGAGGAAAGAATATGGAGTAGCATAAGACTTTTAACTTGGATGGCCAGGAGAAGAGAGATAACCATTCATAGAAAAGTGAAAAATGGTAGGATTAGTCAGGGTTGGGGGAAAGACAGTACTTAAATTTCAAACGTTATTGGTCACCTGTGGAGCATTTAATGGGGATTATAAATTATTTGGAAATAAGGATCTGGTAATTATGGAAGATTTTAACTGGAAAATTATAGCTATCAATTTAAAGAACATAGTTTGTAAAAGATCTACAGAAAAAATATATAACAGAGAAGAAATAAAAACCAAGGTTGAAATCTGAAACATTTAAAAATGCAGATGAAGACAACAAAATGGTTCTAACCAAGACCATAGACACTCTTCCAGTGACAAATCTAACACACATTTTGAAGATTTTGGCCGGCCAAACTGGCATATCACACTTTCTACCTTTGGATGGATCCACAGTTCCCCTCTAAGGAGAAATAGTTGCTGCCTGTTGGAGTATGTGGCTAGTAGGGTTTTATCATAGATGTATTCAAATTATGTAAATTTGTTCTTTCTCTTCCTTTCTCCTTCCCTTCCATGGACAGTTCATTCCTAAAGGCATTAAAGCAGGGCAAAGCATTTCAGGTCTCCTTGCTCAAGGCAGGGAACGGTTGTGGTGGGCCAAAATGTAGTACTGGGATCTGATCAAAGTGAGCAGGATGTTGTCCTAGGAAAGCAGTAGTGTGGGGTGTCAGAACCCAAGGAGAGGGAGATGGGGGAAGGTCTTCTGGGGTGATGACTTGGCACAGGGAGGTAGAACCCAAGCAGGATGAGGAGAGTGTTCATGCACAGGGTTGAGTCTTACATGGAGTATTAGAGACCAAATGGGTGAATAGGGCATTCTTCCCCATGGAAAACAGTTTTACTAATTATCAAATACACAATAATATATTTGTATATTTGCAAGCTTTGATCATACTTCTCTTTCAGGTCACATTTGATACTACTGGTAACTGTCATACTTGAAACATTTTCTTTGCTAGGCTTCTAGGGCAGCTTCCCTCCTAAATAATTTTCCTATTTCCTTCATTTCCCCATGCAGACTTCCATTCTATCTACTCTTCTTTATATGATGGTTTCCTTCTCAGCCTTCTATTTTTTTCCTCTACCTACCCTTCCTGAGTGACCTTATCAACTGCCACCGATATACCATCAGTATTTTGCAAGTCCTGTATATACTAATTAACACTTTCCTGCAACAGTTTGGAGCTAAGGGCTATTTAAAATTTAACACAAAAAAGTTACAGAACCTTTCTTTCTGATTTCCCAGAACTAGTTATCTCAAACCACTATTTCAAGCATAGTTTGAAGAATGCTTCCAAGGTTCTCCAACTCATTATTGTCTCCTCCAAACCACAACTTCTTTATCATTACTCTTTTATTCTGTGAGATGGCACAAATCCTTATCCAGCTCTCAAAGCCAGAAGCCATGAAAATAACAACTACGCCCTCTTTTTTCCTCTCACACACTTAGTCACTCACTAAGTCCTAATGATTCTGCTTTGTATATCTTTCCTGAAGTTCTGTCTCTATTTCTCTTTCCTATTCTCATGGTTATACCTCAATGCAGACTCTTTTCTTCTCTAAACAAGATTATATAAATTGCCGAACCTCCTGTGGTATGATGTCTTGGTCTCCAGTCTTGTTTCCTTCAATTCTTTCTCCATACTACTTCCGGTGATCTTTTTAACTGAAAATATGGTTGGACGGCCTGCTATGCCCCTGCTTGAAACTGTTCGAAAAGTTTCCATTACCTAAGCAAAACATCCACGTTCCCTGGCATTACCTGCATAATTCTTTATCACCTCAACCCTGATGCTTTTACACTTAGCTCCAATAACAGTAACATTCTACACATTTGGATTTGACTGTGACATCAAGGCTGTATATTGTCACCATGTTTATTTAACTTATATGCAGAGTACATCATGAGAAATGCTGGACTGGAAGAAACACAAGTTGGAATCAAGATTGCTGGGAGAAATATCAATAACCTCAGATATGCAGAGGACACCACCCTTATGGCAGAAAGTGAAGAGGAACTAAAAAGCCTCTAGATGAAAGTGAAAGTGGAGAGTGAAAAAGTTGGCTTAAAGCTCAACATTCAGAAAACGAAGATCATGGCATCTGGTCCCATCACTACATGGGAAATAGATGGAGAAACAGTGGAAACAGTGTCAGACTTTATTTTTCTGGGCTCCAAAATCACTGCAGATGGTGACTGCAGCCATGAAATTAAAAGACGCTCACTCCTTGGAAGGAAAGTTATGACCAACCTAGATAGCATACTCAAAAGCAGAGACATCACTTTGCCAACAAAGGTTCGCCTAGTCAAGGCTATGGTCTTTCCTGTGGTCATGTATGGATGTGAGAGCTGGACTGTGAAGAAGGCTGAGCGCCGAAGAATTGATGCTTTTGAACTGTGGTGTTGGAGAAGACTCTTGAGAGTCCCTTGGACTGCAAGGAGATCCAACCAGTCCATTTTGAAGGAGATCAGCCCTGGGATTTCTTTGGAAGAAATGATGCTAAGGCTGAAACTCCAGTATATTGGCCACCTCATGTGAAAAGTTGACTCATTGGAGAAGACTCTGATGCTGGGAGGGATTGGGGGCAGGAGGAGAAGGGGACGACAGAGGATGAGATGGCTGGATGGCACTACTGACTCGATGGATGTGAGTCTGAGAGACCTCCAGGAGTTGGTGATGGACAGGGAGGCCTGGCGTGCTGCGGTTCATGGGGTTGCAAAGAGTCGGACACGACTGAGTGACTGATCTGATCTGATCTGTGATGACGTAAAACAGGTTTTTATTGAGGTATATCTGCGTTCTGCCAGGAGTTTTTCAACATAATGAACAGTCTTCATTTGTGTGCAAGAAAATTTGCCCTTAAAACAAATGTGAAAAGTGTACAGAACATTTATATCCTATGGTCAATGAGCTTCTGAAATAATTAGAATTGCATTCTAGGAGCAGGAGATGAAACACAGCACAATGACTGCAAACCTACCCATCTCCTGAAACTTGATTCTGTGAACTTGATTCTATAAATAAGAAAGCAAAAGCCTTTCAAATCATTTTTACAAATGAAAAGAGACAGTTACTTCTGCAGTTTAAAAAAAAAAAGTGGGGGAGGAGTAGGAAGATATGATTGAGGCATTCTCCTGGTCCTCTTTATGGCCTAGATGAGTCTTGAAATCCAAAATATCTTCTTTTGAATATTATCTCCTCCTCAGGGATGTGTTCTGCCTCAAGTTTATGAAATAGCTTTAAGTAGAAAAAATAAGTGAGCCAGTCACATGTCCTGTACGCAAGGCAGGTAAACAGGAAATTGGAAGTTTGCAACCATTTTACATTATTAAAATATCATGAAAATTCTTGGCCATTAGGTGATGTTAGCAATATTCCAATAAAAAGTACTAGGAAAATAAATTCATTTCTGAGTCTATTTTCACAGGCCTATACCTAGTGTTTCCTCAAGGGATTGCTACCTAACTACTTCTGCTTAGCCAAACAGTAAGGTACAGGGAAGTTGAATTTGAGATCTAACTGTACTCCCCATCTGTTGCTGGGGACATCTTTACAATCTTTGAATCCATTTATATTCATCTCGTTAAATGGTGAGATATACACACAATGAAATCTACTTGCTGATTAGGACTATAGGTTGATTGCACTATGTCCTTTACAGAACATATGCCATTGCCTTGGGCATCTTAGATGTTCAATAAATAATAAATACTTGTGGATTCAAGTTTAATTACATTTCATGTCATTCTGTAGGAGCTATTTGACATTGGGAGATTTAGCTGTGCAAAGCTAATTCTTCTATCAGTGCATTTCTCTTATTCCTATCTCTGTGGATGCACAAAAATATAACAGCATATTTGGTATTTTTACAAGTCTTCTTTAAAGCTAACATTAGAATTCACCAACTGTATTTCCAAAAAAAAGCTCTCTCTCTTTCAAAAAAGTAGTATTTCTGCTTTATTGATAATTTGACAAGCTGCATGAAATCAAAGAAATAGACCTAGGCAATGGGATTTGAAGGAGCCCACGCCAAGAAAATTTCTATTCAACAGAGCATCCAGATCACCTAAGCAAGGATACTGAAATAGTGCATACACTTACATAACAAGCCACAGATGATGATAATTGAGGACCAGTGGTTCAGGAGAATGTGTCTGACCATTCTTGTGCCCATAGACACGTCCAAGGTGCTGATTAGGCTTCATGAAAGACAGCCATTCTCCTTGTATCTTTTTTTTTAACCTTAATTATGCTCCTTCAACTTGCATTTTCACTGTATTTGACTAGACAATGACAATCTAAGTACATTTCCACAGAATGTGCAATTTCCATAGGAATGGAAAGTGCACTTGTAGATTTAAAGTTCAGCTTCTTGCTGATCATTTGATACTTTATTTCCCACATGGACTTAAAGTGCCCCACTTTCTCATGGAGCTGGGAATGAGTATATCAAGACCAAGATTCCCCTCTTATCATCAGAAGAAAGTGCCCAGTTACTGGGAAAAATGCCATTAAAACTTTTACATCTTTTTGTTCTTTTATTTAAATAACCTCTGTGAAAGTAAGTTTTTCTTCTTAAGTTTTATGATCTGTAGTTTGAAGAGCTGTGTGTAATTATTTAAGACTAAATTAAAAAATGACAGGATTTTTTAAAGAACAAAGCTTATTAGGGTCAATTGTTTAAAAAATCACATTTTAGAGAACATGGATTAATGCTGGGTTCTCTCGAAGCATTGTCCAACAAAAAATTATTCTTTTAAGTTTCCAGTTTTTTTTTCTTTTGTAAATTATTTTGCCTATAAACACAGACATTCTTTTCTACCATGACACCACTATTCTCTGTTCTCCCATCCTCACCTTACTAGAATATATCCGGTTTAAGATAAACGACAATTTATTTAAAAAATTAAAAAATGTATACCTTACCTTACTAAAGTCAGTCTAAGGTAGTAATTGTCATTGCCTATAACATGGAACTTGAAATACAGTTATCTTTGAAAGTATGCTGTAACTTTCAACATAAGATAGATGATTTCCTCAAAATGTCCAAGGACCCTGGTTTCATCTATGGGCACCTTTCTTCTAACATACCTCCAAGAAGAACATTCAAGAAGGATTTACCAAGTGTGTGGTCCATATTAGGTACCATTTGTAGAAGTGGATAGGACAGACATGGAATTCACTTTTAACTGAGGATGGTAACTGGGAGAGCTTCCCTGCTGGCTCAATGGTAATGAACCTGCCTTCAATGCAGTAGCTGCAGGAGACACAGGTTTTATCCCTGGGTCTGGAAAATCCCCTGGAGGAAGGCAGGGCAACCCACTCCAGCATTCTTGCCTGGAGAATCCCATGGACAGAGGAACTTGGTGGGCTAAAGTCCATAGGGTTGCAAAGAGTTGGACATGACTTAGCACACACGCATGCATGGTAACTGGGAGGAGAGAGGTGATAAATATGACCCTTTCAGATTGAGATGTATTGTAACAAGCAAAAATCAACAGGATGATGTGTTAGAGAATATTCCACCTCTGTACTAATGAACATCATCAAAAAATCAACCCCTATACTTAGTGGGTTAGCACAACCTTTTATTTTGCCAATGAACTGCAGTTTGGTCAGGTCTTAGCTGGTACAGTTCATTCCTACTCTTAATGGTAGTAGCTGACTTTACTCACATGGATTCAATTTAGCACTGGCTGTGGGCTGTTCTCCATGTGGGCCTCTTCATAGTACTTCCTCACAGCATGGAAGCTGGGATCCATGAGCACATACTCCAGGAGACTTATTGGAAAAGACTCTAATGCTGGGAAAGATTGAGGGGAGGGAGAAGGGGGCGGCAGAGGATGAGATGGATGGATGGTATCAATGGACATGAGTTTGCACAAACTCCAGAAGATAGTGAAGGACAGGAAAGCCTGAAGTGCTGCAGTCCATGAGGTTATAAAAAGTCAGATACAACTTAGCAACTGAAAAAGAACCACCCCAGCAGACAGGAAGAAGTAGCTGCCAGTCTCTGATAGCCTGACCTGGACACCCACATTTTAGGCTGTGTTCCATTGGTTAAACAGTCATGAGTCTGCTCAGACTCAAGGGAAAAGGTTTACACCCACTTCTTAATGGAAAGGATGGCAAATAATTTAGCAATCTTTAATTCACCTCAGAGGGCAAATGAAGGGAACAGTCATAAAAGAACTCACGGAGGAACTGACATTTAGGTTGAGACCTCATGGGTGAAAAGGAGCCTGAGGAGTAGGCTCACTCAGCATTCATTCACCAATAGTTACTAACTGCCTCTCACTCACAAGGTGGGGCTCACATAGTAAAGAATCTGCCTGCAATGCAGGAGACCTATGTTTGATCCCTGGGTCAGGAAGATCCCCTGGAGAATGGCTCCCCATTCTACCCATTCTAATATTCTTGCCTGGAAAAGTTCAGGGCCAGAGGAGCCTGGCAGGCTATAGCCCATGGGGTGGCAGAGTGGAACAAGACTGAGCAACTAACACTCACCCATAAGGTACTTTTAAAGACATCAGACATAAAAGCGTGAATAAGGTATTGTATTATCTCTGAATGGTTATATTCAAATGACAGAGCAAAATATGTAAAAGAATAGTGACAGGGCAATGCAGTAGGGTATCTAGGTGTTGTGGGATTACAGATGAAGGGATCCTTAAACCTGATGGAGAATTCAGATATGCCTTCTCAGAGGAGGCAAAGTCTGCACTGCCATGTGAAAGGTAAATCTCTCACATAAAGAACGGAGAAAGTGAAGACTCTGGGAAACAGAAGCAAGGAATGAGTGTTTGTAGATATGAGGAGGCGCAGGGGAAAAGAAAAGCCCAGCTGCAAGTTAACTGAGATGGCTTGGTTGGAGGCCATTTATGAACAGTGACTGAAACTGAGGCTAGAAATGAGGCTGTGTCTGGACCATGAGAGACCTTCAACACACAGAGTTCAGCGGTGTGCCTGCTAAAGAGTCAGGAATTTATCTTGCAGGTAATGAAAAGCCGCACGATGTTCTACTTATGTCACTGGAGTCAGTGCAGCTAATAGAATGACACCACGCATGTAACATGTCTGTCCTTTTTAAAATGTTGAATGCTCAGTTGAGACCACAGCTCCTGGAATTTACAACGACTGAGCTAAAATTCTGGTATCATGACTTGCTTAGCGCAACCTTGGATAAGTTACTTTAGTCTCTCTGTGTCTCAATTTCCTCTTCTGTAAGGTAGAAAGAACAGTCCCTCTTCTCACTGATTTGTTGTGAGAATTTACAGGAATGACTTCATGCCAAGCATTTAGAGCTTGGCATGTAGTAAGCACTCAGTGCTTTTAGTATTATTTATTATATAGTCCCAGCCCATGCCCATCTTCTGAGCCCTCCTCTGAGTTAAGGCCTAGCCTGATGGAGCGCCCACACTGCTGAAACGGTCACCCCATGCTCCTGGAATTAAAATTTGCCATTGTAAAGAGTCAATTATAAATATAAATTAGAACATTTATCTATCTCTACCACATTTAACATAAACAAAGATAGTGTTTTGCCCATTAGAAAAACCTTCTGGGATGAATTATATTCTTCCAAACACTAAATCAGTTTAAGCAGAGCTGGTAAAATAGACAAAGAAGCAACCAAAAAAAAGAAAAAGAAGTGTTTTTCCGTCCCTCACCCTGCCCTCTGAATACTTCTCCTTAAACCCAAGTCACATCCTATCCTTCCTCCCTTCCTCCTTTGCCCCCTCCCTAGACTCCTTCATTGCCTCCCTCCTACGGATGCATTTCCCTTTCTTATATCTAGCTAAAGAAAATCTATTAATATCTTCAATTAAAAAAAAAAAGACTGTCCACTAGCCTTGTAGTTAGCTTCTGATTGACAGCAGCTATTTTAATTTGAAGCTAAACTGCTCTCTCTCAGTTGCCAAGCAGCGCTTCGAATAAGAAGAAATCTTTCTTATGAAAGAAAATGACCAACTTTACAGAAAAAACGCATTCCACCAAATCCAATTCAACCCAACCATTTTAAGCAAATACTGACCAGTAGGCAGAACTCCTGCCTAGCTTGCAGGACACTGTTGGTGACCAGAAAGAGCTGGGGAAGAATTCATGATTTCCGCCCTCCTGTACATGTCTGTGCTCAGGTAGGGGGCACACACGTCAGAGGTCATGGTGTGCAGTGGGCAGCTGGATCAGAGCTGTTCTTCTGAGGGCAGTGGCTTCTTTTTGTCATCCTGTGCACAGAGGAGTGTGTGCGCAGGCACGTGGAGAGAGCTGATGCATTCTGACCCTTGTGGCAGCTGATCAGGATGATTGTCTAGTAGTGGCGGCTTTGTGAGTGTACAATGTGTAACAGCCAGCAGGAGACAGACAGTGTTGGGAGAGGAAGAAGGCATCCGAAGCCAGTGCCATTAATATGGAGATTCAAAATAGCAATTTCTACCTCACTTTCTGAAATTAGAGGCTGTATATAGTGTTATTATTGTTATTTAACATGTATTGAATACCAACTGTGAAGCAGGTTCTGAATGGAATATTAAGCAGCTGCAATCTCTACCCAGTGGGTTGTAATGTACATAAGACAACACAATAAGAAATGGGAGGAGGGGACTGGCTCTCACCTACACAAGTTAAGGGTGCTGATTCCTCTTTTCTCCAGGAGTCCTTGGATTTTTCTGACTATTCTCTTTCCAGCCTCCATCAGTCACCTTTGCGGTGCGTGCACGCACCTCCAACCTCACTCTGAGTACATCAGCCATAATGAACAAGTGCTCCAGAGTAAAGTGGAACTATTCAGTGCTGCTGGGTCTGGAAGTGCTGACATTGGTTTTCTAGGGAACACATTCTGTATTGATAAATGTCAGGACCCAAAGAACAAATTTAATTCAAGGCAAGTCCAATTTGACTTCCCCAGATAATGGCACAACACCCAACCTCACTGAAGAGTGTGTGGATGGAGGAGTCTCATTGTAAGAATGTGGTGTTTAATCATCTTGAAAAGCTTCAAAGGTCATCTACTCCTTGCTCCTCATTAGCCACTCTGGGAATTTTTACTGTTGTCTTGATTCTCCCTTCACGTTTGATTTATCTGCTTGAATTTGAGATACATGTTTAAGCAGAAATGCCACATTTATTTAATGCAAAGCAAACTGACTCCTCATATTTATTATTTAGATCAATAAATGGACATCCTAAACACTCTTTGCCAAAGGGCACAAGTACAAACTTTAAAACACCAGAGTCAGCAGCATTTCAAAAATCCCATTTTAAAAGCAATTTCCTCAAAATAGCCCCTTCTCAAGGATCACCAGGTTGGAAAGTTATGCTCTGGGCTTTGTGAGTCACTTGACTAAGGCTCCACCCATGAAAATTAAAAGTGAATTCCATAAACAAGTGAAAGTGTAAGATATAAAATAAAGGTGGTTGTTTGAAAATGAATATTTAATACTTTCCAGAAATATGGGAGCTAGGTTATTTTATGGCCAGAAACATGGCTTTCCAAACTGCTATCTGCAGAACTATTAATAAGTGAATTTTCAAACCTGGTCTATAATTCTAATGGTGGTGGTGATGGTCAGAATCTGTAAGTTGTACTGAACAAGCTTTAAGAAATGTCTACTAGGTCAGATTAGAAACCTCTCCTGAGCCAAAAAAAATTAACATAGAAAACCATTGTATCAGAAACAAACAAAATGTAGCCAATCTTTGCAGACAGGGAGCAGAATACAGCAGAGACTCTGTACAGAGGATTCCCACGGGAAAGCTGAATTATGGTCATGGGTTTTTCTTCACTACCTCAGGCACAGAAGTCACACCCAGGAGTTATAAACAATGGCTTTGTAGGTGACTCACTCTATCCCTCATATTTTAAGCCCCATACCCCTCACTGTCTTGGCTATACCATGAATCCTTCTTCTAACTTGACATAGAATTCCACAGAGCAAACCTGCTTCATCCTTGAAACCATTGACTCTCATTTCTCTTTCAGCTTAGGAACCCTTTACTTCTTCCTGGGATTCAGCTTCAGCCTCACCAACAGCTCTGTTTCCTCGATTCTAGATTGTTCTTCCAAACTACTTGCCTGCAAAGCTACTACTCGCTTTCTGTGGGTTTTTCTCTCACCACATTTAAACACACTTAAGCTTCTCTTGGGCTTCCCAGGTGGCTTGGTGGGTAAAGAACTTGCCTGCAATGCAGGAGATGCAGGAGATATGGGTTCAGTGCCTGGGTCAGGAAGATCCCCTAGAGGAGGGTACAGCAACACACTACACTATTCTTACCTGGAGAATCCCATGGACAGAGGAGCCTGGTGGGCTACAGCCCATAACTCCCAAAGAATCGGACACGACTAAAGTGACTAAGCATGCATGCAAGCTTGTCTCATCTCATAAAAAGCAAAAACACAAATTCTTCTGTTAATCTAGGTTGGTCATAACTTTGCTTCTAAGGAGCAAGCATCTTTTAATTCCATGGCTGCAATCACCATCCACAGTGATTCCAGAGCCCAGAAAAATAAAGGCAGCCACGGTTTCCACTGTTTTCCCATCTATTTGCCATGAAGTGATGGGACCGATGGGGAAACAGTGTCAGACTTTATTTTTCTGGGCTCCAAAATCACTACAGATGGTGACTGCAGCCATGACATTAAAAGATGCTTACTCCTTGGAAGGAAAGTTATGACCAACCTAGATAGCATATTCAAAAGCAGAGACATTACTTTGCCAGCAAAGGTTCGTCTAGTCAAGGCTATGGTTTTTCCTGTGGTCATGTATGGATGTGAGAGTTGGACTGTGAAGGTGGCTGAGCACCGAAGAATTGGTGTTGGAGAAGACTGTTGAGAGTCCCTTGGACTGCAAGGAGATCCAACCAGTCCATTCTGAAGGAGATCAGCCCTGGGATTTCTTTGGAAGGAATGATGCTAAAGCTGAAACTCCAGTACTTTGGCCACCTCATGCAAAGAGTTGACTCACTGGAGAAGACTCTGATGCTGGGAGGGATTGGGGGCAGGAGGAGAAGGGGACGACAGAGGATGAGATGGCTGGATGGCATCACTGACTTGATGGATGTGAGTCTGAGTGACCTCCGGGAGTTGGTGATGGACAGGGAGGCCTGGAATGCTGCGATTCATGGGGTCGCAAAGAGTTGGACACGACTGATCCTGATCTGATCTGATCTGATGGGACCAGATGCCATGATCTTAGTTTTCTGAATGTTGAGCTTTAAGCCAACATTTTCATTCTCTTCTTTAACTTTCATCAAGAGGCTCTTTAGTTCTTCATTTTCTGCCTTAAGGGTGGTGTCATCTGCATATCTGAGGTTATTGATATTTCTCCCAGCAATCTTGATTCCAGTTTGTGCTTCCTCTAGCCCAGCATTTCTCATGATGTACTCTGCATATAAGTTGTGTGTATATGTTAATTCCAAACACCTAATCTGCTGCTGCATTTACCCAATCTCCTCACCATCCATGGAGGTGGTTGCCTGCGTGCTCACTCAGTCATGTCTGACTCTTTGCAACCCATGAACTGTAGCCTGCCAGGGTCCTCTGTCCATGGAATTTTTCCAGGCAAGATTTCTTGAGTGGGTTGCCATTTCCTCCTCCAGAGCATCTTCCCAATCCAGGAATTGAACCCACGTCTCCTGCATTGGCAGGAGGATTTTTTGTTTTTATCACTGGGCCACCTGGGAAACCCATGAAATGGAAGTAATTAGCAGCCCCTAATAAAAGGAAACACAACTAGACATAGTGGGGACACTGGAAGTTTCTCCCTTTTATAGATGACCTTTCCTAAGGAGCTCAAGAATGAGCCAGTCTAGGTTTCAGACCAGCGAGGGTCCAATATTGTGCTGTGTTTCATTGCCCTAGGCTGCCTTTAGCCTTCTTAGTACACACTCATCCTCTTAAGATTCCTTAAATTTCCATTGACATCATTTCGGTTTTCTTCATTCTTTTCTAGTTGCATATCATTATGAGGATAACTTCTGAAAGCAATATGTAAAGGAAAACTTTCATATAGTTAAAAAAATAAAATTACCCTTGATAATTACTGAAATTGCCAGTGAAATGTAAATGTGTCAAAATGTTCACATTGTAAGAGTCATATAGGAATTGAAACCTACTGAGAGAATAATGTATTCAGGTTTCCCTGCTCGTGCTCAGTTAAGAGTGAGCATTAAGTCATTAAGTCGACTTAGTGACAGCACCCACAGTATTTTTTTTTTTGTCTTTAACTTTTAATTTTGAAATAATTTCAAATTTACAGAAATTCTGCCCCCACAAAATGCCAATTACTCCAGTATTCCTTCACCCACATTTTCTCTCTGTATGTCTCTCCCTCTGTTCCTTTGTCCCTCTCTCCCTTCCTCTCTCTCTGAATATATATTTTCTGAATCATTTGACAGTTATTTGGAGACATTGTACTTCTTTATCCCTAAATATTACAGCTGTGTATTTCTTTTTTTTTTTTTACCTTATATATTTTTTTCCTTTTTAAAAAATAATTAAATTAATTAATCTATTTTAATTGGAGGCTAATTACTTTACAATATTATAACGGTTTTTGCCATACATTGACATGAATCAGCCATGGGTGTACATGTGTTCCCCATCCTGAACCCCCCTCCCACCTCCCTCTCCATCCCTCAGGGTCATCCCAGTGCACCAGCCCTTAGCACCCTGTCTCATGCATCAAACCTGGACTGGTGATTCATTTCACATATGATATTATACATGTTTCAATGCCATTCTCCCAAGTCATCCCACCCTCACACTCTCCCACAGAGTCCAAAAGACTGTTTTATACATCTGTGTCTCTTTTGCTGTCTCGCAGACAGGGTTATCATTATCATCTTTCTAAATTCCATATATATATGTTATTATACTGTATTGGTGTTTTTCTTTCTGACTTACTTTATTCTGTATAATAGGCTCCAGTTTCATCCACCTCATTAGAACTGATTCAAATGCATTCTTTTCAATGGCTGAGTAATATTCCATTGTGTATATGTACCACAGCTTGCTTATCCATTAGTCTGCTGATGGACATCTAGGTCAGCACCCACATTATATACGTCATCTTCCTCTACCTTTTTTCTTCCTATGTACAGAGTGAAATTTTTATATTTTTAAAATGCTCAAAATAATCTTAAAGTTACAGAGATGCTATAATTTATAAATACAATATATACAAAATATAAAGAATTTTTTCCTCAATGATTAGAGAAGTTGCCCATATAATCATGATAAGTAACCCTCATCATCCTAATACTTTGGCATGTATCCAACAAACCAAGGCATTCTGGTATATAACCATAATGTGACCACCAATATTAAAAAACTGTGGGTGTATCAGACTTCAGTTAATTGAGTGTATCTCAGTTTCCCCATATGGTCAATTATATATAACTCCTGGTTGAAACCTAAAGTATGTCAGGATGCAGAAAGCTCCTGACCACCTGGTAAGAATCAAGAGAATTCATCGCAACTGGAATAACAAACAAGGCTTAGGCAAAGGACAAAAACTGACTCCACGTGAAGTCGTGGAAAATAAATTCATCTAAATATTTTATTTAATTGTCAACATGATTTTAGGCACTGGCCTGTCACACATTGGTCTTTTTTTAGTCCTCTATGAGCACAATAGAAGCTTTAATTGAGTGTTGGTATTTTGGGCTGTTTTCTAAGACTTAAAAAAATTTACATTCTCATTCATCTTACCATCAAGCATGCTTGGTTTGCATGTTTGGCTAATGACTCTACATCTAAAAATTAGAAAGTAAATTGGCACAGCAACTACAAAAAAACAGTATGGAGTTTCCTGAAAAAATTATAAATAGAGCTATCCTATGATCTAGCAATTCTGCTTCTGTGTATTTATTTAAAGAAAATAAAACACTAACTTGGAAAAAATAAATTTAAATTCACATTCATCTTTCCATCAATTATGCCTGGTTTGCTTGTTTGGCTAATAATTCTACATCTAAACATTTTTTTCTTTTAATTGAATCTATTAATAGTTTTCAACCAAGATCAATCTTGTCCCCAAGGGTTCACAAACATTTGTCAATGTCTGAAGACATTTTTGGTTGTCATAAGCAGGAGGTAGGCTCCTCCTTGCTTCTAGTGGGTAGACATAAGAGAGATGGCTAAATAGTCTTCAGCGCCCAGGACAGCCCTCCACAATGAAGAGCTATCCAGCCAAAATGTGGAGTGTTGAAATAAAGAAATCTTGTTCTAAAGCAAATCGTTTCAAACTGAAGATCTTTGAACCTCAATTTAACATGCTGATAACTTAAAGGCCTCGACAGCACATTTTCAAATGAATTCTTTTGCTTTCTGAATTATTATTTTAAAAATTTTGTTTAGAGCTTGTTCCCTATGGCTTATGTTGGCCACACCTGAGAACTCACAGGTCGGGCAGTCAATTCCAATAAGACTTGGTGAGACATCTGTTTTTGGTCTAGGTGAAAAAATAACTTATTCAAATCAAAGGGGAGGACACTCCTAAAAAGTAAACTGTGCTTCTATTTCTAAATGACAAATTTCTAAGTTTGTATATGCACAGGAGGCAAAAGAATGGGGTATGTTAGGTGATGAGACATTGCCACTCATAAAGTCAATCAAAGGTGTTATGTGTCTGTAAAGACAAAGACCCCAAACACCCAGAACAAACATTTCCCCATGGAATGGTTACCACTGGCAACAACATCCTGTGGTTAGGCAAGTTCAGGTCAGCTCTGGGAGTAAACGAGCAGCCTCCAGTCACGGAGGCATGGCAATAAGTGATGTACAGCTCCCCGTGACCTATGGAGTGTATTTCAGCACCCGTGGGTCTGTTACTACACAGGTGAGTGGAATAGGTTTGTCAGAGGTCCCCACTTGATCACACACACCCACACTTTCAATCATGAGCTGGTTTGGAGGGCATCAAAAGTTGTTTTGACACAGTGTCTTTTATTGGATGAAACTAAGTCTGAGTTCTAGATTTAAAGCTGTTACGAGAAATCATTTTTTCATTTATCAAACAGTTAAGATGTATTTAAAAAAAAAAAAAAAACATGGAAAGGCTTGAGAAGTCAGCGTGGAAAGAGGGTAGAAAACTTCAACCATAGTATTCAAGTTCCTAAGGCAAACTGTGATTTAGACGATCAATAATAGCTTAACTGAGGAAAAAAGTATTTTAGTAACAGGGACCAAGCTAAGAGTAGGCCTTTATATAATACTATCTATCTTCATATTACTAATGGGGATGTTACTTTGAAATAAGGTGGTAGGCTGGGCCAGACCATCAAAGGGCTAACATAACTTACTTCCACTATTAGTCTCCGCCCCCTTCCCCATAATATCTAGGCTTTAGCACAGCAGTGTATAAAAACTCCCAGGATATACCACATGCTTGCACATCTCCATGGTTTTGTACATATTGTGCCTTCTCTTATTTGGTTGGCAAACTATTTATTCTTTACAGTACATTTTAGATCATTTAATAAGATAACTACAAAGAATCATGGTCACTTCTATAATGAAGCCCTGACTATTCCAGGTTGTCATTCCTTATGTTCCATTATAGTTGCCTCTAGTGTAACTACAATGATGATATCTACCTCTAAATTTTCTCAAAATGTTCTAATTTTGAATAGTTGACCCCAGAAATTATGGTCTTTGGTTTTGTAATATTAGCCAATATGTGGTCTCCTGTGCACAGTGGGGGCCCTCTGGAATATGAGCTATAACTCTCCACCTTTTCATCATCAGTGCCTCAAATATATCTGGATACAAAGTTCTGGCTTAATATACGTGTGTTGGATATATTAGTGAATAGGCAAATGCAAGAGAGTTCCAGAAAAACATCTATTTCTGCTTTACTGACTACACCAAAGCCTTTGACTCTGTGGATCACAATAATCTGTGGATCACAACAATCTGTGGAAAATTCTTAAAGAGATGGGAAAACAGGAGCACCTTAACCTGCCTCCTGAGAAATCTGTATGCATGTCAAGAAGCAACAGTTTGAACCAGACATGGAACAACAGACTGGTTCCAAATTGAGAAAGGAGTACATCAAGGTTGTATATTGTCACCCTGCTTATTTAACTTATATGCAGAGTACATAATGCAAAATGCTAGGCTGGATGAAGTACAAGCTGGAATCAAGATTTTCATTAGAAATACCAATAACCTGAGATATGCAGATGACACCACCCTTATGGCAGAAATCGAGGAAGAACTAAAGTGCCTATTGATGAAAGTGAAAGAGGAGAGTGAAAAAGTGGGCTTAAAACTCAACATTCAAAAAACGAAGATCATGGCATCCAATCCCATCACTTCATGGCAAATAGATGGGGAAACAGTGAGAGACTATTTTTGGGCTCCAAAATCACTGCAGATGGTGATTGCAGCCATGAAATTAAAAGATGCTTACTCTTTGGAACGAAAGTTATGGCCAACCTAGATAGCATATTAAAAAGCAGAGATATTATTTTGCCAACAAAGGTCCGTCTAGTCAAGGCTATGGTTTTTCCAGTGGTTATGTATGGATGTGAGAGTTAGACTGTGAAGAAAGCCGAGTGCCAAAGAATTGATGCTTTTGAAATGTGGTGCTGGAGAAGACTCTTGAAAGTCCCTTGGATTGCAAGAAGATCCACTCAGTCCATCCTAAAGATCAGTCCTGGGTGTTCATTGGAAGGACTGATGCTGAGGCTGAAATTCCAATACTTTGGCCACCTGATGTGAAGAACTGACTCATTTGAAAAGACTCTGATGCTGGGAGGGATTGGGGGCAGGAGGAGAAGGGGATGACAGAGTATGAGATGGTTGGATCACATCAGTTCAGTTCAGTTGCTCAGTTGTGTCTGACTCTTTGGGACCCTGTGGACTGCAGCACATCAGGCCTCCTTGTCCATCTCCAACTCCTGGAGTTTACTCAGACGCATGTTCATTGAGTCGGTGATGCCATCCTACCATCTCATCCTCTGTTGTGCCCTTCTCCTCCTGCCTTCAATCTTTTCCAGCATCAGGGTCTTTTCTAATTTTATTAACATGAGTTTGTGCAAGCTCTGTGAGTTGGTGATGGAGAGGGTAGCCTGGCATGCTGCAGTCCGTGGGTTGACAAAGAGTCGGACACGACTGAGTGACTGAACTGAATTGAAGCAAGTGCATAATTAGTTATAGTACCTTGCAAAGTCTCTACTATTTGTCCTTCTAAAATGTTTCATGTACTTTACTTATATACTGTTTGAGATAAGCACTAAGGATTAGAGAGATTTGGCTAGCTATTTCACATAGCACTGATGGTCAGTGCACTTACGCCTGCTGTGGTCATCAATGTCCTGAGTGCTCTATGTAGGGTAAATACTAGACAAACACAATGAGAAAAGTTTGTTTTCAATGTCCTTCTCATTATGGGTGTCCTTTTCCTACCTCACCATTTTCTGGCACTCAAATAGCTAAAAATCTTAGATTTTTCTCCTTGAATATCAGTTATACAGAATTGGATTAATCATAAATTTATTATATACCCTCATCATTGACCCATGTATGCTATGTTTTCAGTTATTTAGCTGCAATAATTATTTTCAATAATGTAATAAGCATCCATGAACCCACCACACAAAAGAGGTAGGACATGACAATAACGTACATGTTTACCATATAGCTCTCCAATCTTGTTTTGGAAGCTCTCCAATCTCTACCACCACCTGAATTTTATCATCCTGAATCTTGTCTTTGTCATTTCCTTGTTTCCTTTTATGTAGTGCTTTATTTCAGTGCATATACTTGATTTCTAAAAAACAGAATTTTACTGTTTTTATTTTCCTACAAAGTATACCATGCTTTATTGCAATAGGTCATTCTTTTGGCTCCTATTGATTTGCATTTTTTAAAATTTGGCTGCACCAGGTCTTAGTTGTAGCATGCAAACTCTGAGCTGCAGCATAAGGATCTAGTTCCCAGACCAAGGATCAAACCCTGGCCCCCTGCATTGAGAGCCTGGAGTCTTAGCCATTGGACCACCAGGGAAGTCCCCTTCATATGCATTTGTATCCCCCCCCCTTCTTGCTACTGTAAACAGTGCTACTGTGAATACTCTTGTGTATTTCTCCTGTGATGTTTGAGCAAGGCATCATCTGCATACCTAGGAGTAGAGCTGCTAGGTTCTAAGGTACATGAATATTCAACTTTGAAATAGAACATTCTGTTTTCCAAAGTGCTTTCACTAATTTACAAGTCAATGATCAATGTATGAGATTGTGTGCATCCATAATCTATCATGGAATTATCAAACTTAATGTTTGCTGAATAAATAAGTTCAAAATGGAGCTTATTATCTTGAATAAAAATGGGGATAGTGGGCTTCTTTGTCTCTTTCCTGATTGTAAAGGCAATACTTTTGACATTTCCTTATTTAAGATGATGCTCGAAGAGTATTTAAAAAGGCAAGACCTCTCTATCAGGTTAAAAGAATTTCTTCTAATTTACTAAGAGGTTAAGTGTTTAATTATGTGAAATACCTGTCCTAGATAAGCAGAAACATTGTATGACATCCCTTATATGCGGAATCTAAAAAGATATGATACAAACAAACTCATTTACAAAACAGAAGCAGACTCACAGACTAGAGAATGATGTTATGGTTGCCGGCAGGGATTGGGGGGATAGATAGGAAATTTGGGATGGACATGTACATACCACTACATTTACATGGATAACCAATAAGGACCTACTGTATAGCACATGAAACTGTTCAATGTTATGTGGAAGCGTGGATAGGAGAGAGTTTGGGGGACAATGGATACACGTATGTTTATGGCTGAGTTGCTTCGCTGTTCACCTAAAACTATCACAACATTGCTAATCAGCTCTACTCCAATACAAAATAAAAAGTTTAATAAAAAATAAAACAGAATGCTTGTCCTACATCTATACTATGATCATACGTTTTTTTCTAATATTAATCCAGCCTTGCATGTCTGGGATACACCCCACTTGATTGAGGTATAGTAACTTTATTATTTATTAGCTACAATTTAATTATGTTTAGATTTTTTAAAAATATAAGTTTTAAAAACATTGGAATATGACTGTTGACAACACTCTATAATGCCCACTTTATCTGTAGTTATGGCAGTCAGCATCTCAATTTGGAGTATAATATTTTTGACTATACATTTCCCTTGAAATATCTTTTATTAGATTCTTCAGATGGACACATGAAACATATAGAATTATTATGCTTTTGTTTCTATTTATTGTTTTCATATTAACTTTAAACGATTGTTAAGACTACATAGATCAATTAGATCTCTTTCCTACATACCCATTATATGCATGATATGTATGTGTCAATATGTATCATATATATGATATATTTTGCACAGAACCTTTGATATGTCAATTAGATCAAGTTTTAAAATGTGTTCAGATCTTCTATATTGGTAATGATTTCAAGCCTGGTTCAGTTCAGTTGCTCAGACATGTCCAACTCTTTGTGACCCCTTGAATCGCAGCACGCCAGGCCTCCCTGTCCATCACCAACTCCCAGAGTTCACTCAAACTCATGTCCGTTGAGTCAGTGATGCCATCCAGCCATCTCATCCTCTGTCGTCCCCTTCTCCTCCTGCCCCCAATCCCTCCCAGCATCAGAGTCTTTTCCAATGAGTCAACTCTTCACATGAGGTGGCCAAAGTATTGGAGTTTCAGCCTCAGCATCAGTCCTTCCAATGAACACCCAGGACTAATCTCCTTTAGAATGGACTGGTTGGGTCTCCTTGCAGTCCAAGGGTCTCTCAAGAGTCTTCTCCAGCACCACAGCTAAAAAGCATCAATTCTTCGGCGCTCAGCCTTCTTCACAATCCAGCTCTCACATCCGTACATGACCACTGGAAAAACTATAGCCTTGACTAGACGGACCTTTGTTGGCCAAGTAATATCTCTGCTTTTCAGTATGCCATCTAGGTTGGTCATAACTTTCCTTCCAAGGAGTAAGTGTCTTTTAATTTCATGGCTGCAGTCACCATCTGCAGTGATTTTGGAGCCCCCAAAATAAAGTCTGACACTGTTTCCTCATCTATTTCCCATAAAGTCATGGGACCACATGCCATGATCTTAGTTTCCTGAATGTTAAGCTTAAAGCCAACTTTTTCACTCTCCACTTTCACTTTCATCAAGAGGCTTTTAGTTCCTCTTCACTTTCTGCCATAAGGGTAGTGTCATCTGCATATCTGAGGTTATTGATATTTCTCCTGGCAATCTTGATTTCAGCTTGTGCTTCTTCCAGCCCAGCGTTTCTCATGATGTACTCGGCATATAAATTAAATAACTACGGTGACAATATACAGCCTTGACATACTCCTTTTCCTATCTGGAACCAGTCTGCTGTTCTATGTCCAGTTCTGTTTAGTCTATCAACAATCAAAAGAAGTATGCTGAGATTATCACTATGATAGTATTTATTAACACTCTGCAAACATACATTTAAAAAAAATATTTAAGGCTATTTTATTGGCTGTAAAGATATTTAAAGTTGCTATATCTTTTCAGTAAATTGAAATATCACCATGATGCCATGCTTGTTCGCAAGTGTAATTTTTCTGTTAAACTCACTTCATCTGGTATTAGGTTGCAGCAGTTTCTTTAGGTTAGCTTTTGACTGATATGATGTTTTCTATCCTTCTCTTCATTTTTGTCTTTAGATTTTATATATGCTTCATCTGCATTCATCTGCATAGCTGTATCAGTAAGTTTAATTCACTGATATTTATTGTAGTTTTATAACATTTAACCAGCCTTTTGGGTGTGAATGCCTGAGTTGGCCAATCCGCACTAGAATCTCTCAGCACCTTACACTTTGCCCTGATCTTACTTGCCATGGTAGAGATCAACAAGCACTGTTTTTGTCCTAAAGTAAGGATGAAGGAGAAGAAGCAAGGATGACCTCTAACAATTCTTTTCTTAGTAACCCCCAACAGCTTCGCCTTGCTCCCTCTTGCCTCAGGTCAAAGCTGTATTCCTCCAACATCAGCCTCTTCACCCATGGGTTTCTCACAGAGGTGTTATGTGGGTACCTCAACTTAGTCTTGAAGGAGGGAAGTAGTCATTCTGCTACTTCACCATCACAGCATCTTATTAAAAAATATGTCAGTCTCATTAGCAATCGAATAAAACTGAATTTTAAAAAATACAGAGTAACACTTGTATTACCACCTTGGCAAGCACTGTTTTAAAATGAAAATTCCCAAATTTAACAAAGATTTGACTAAATGGGCCTTTTCACACACTGCTGATGAGTTCTAAGAAGACATCACCTATTTTGTAACATGTATTAAAGATCTTGTTGTGAATAAATTCTTTCACACAGCAACGCATATATATTTAATGACAAAGTATCACTATTTGGTTTATGATAATTAAAAATTGAAAGCAATATAAAGTTTTGTATAGAGATTTTTTTACATACTTGTGGTATATCTAGAAAGTAGAATATTCTGTAGCCATTCCAAGAAATTTTTAAGAACCAAATATGAAATATAAAATAGAGTGTATTAAAATATAAGTGCTTATATCTTGAGTGATGGAATTGTGAATGACTTAAGTTTTCCTCTTTTTACTTAACTGAGTTTTCTACATATTCTCTAGTGAATATGCACTATTATATTGTTCTAACAGATTACTTCTTTTATATCACTTATCCTGAAAGTCCCCCTAACCACAGAAGACAGAACTAATATAATCAACTACTTGAAGTAATCTGAATGCAGAGTTCCAAAGAATAGCAAGAAGAGAAGAAAGCCTTCTTCAGCGATCAGTGCAAAGAAATAGAGGAAAACAACAGAATGGGAAAGACTAGGGATCTCTTCAGGAAAATCAGAGATACCAAAGGAACATTTCATGCAAAGATGGGCTCGATAAAGGACAGAAATGGTATGGACCTAACAGAAGCAGAAGATATTAAGAAGAGGTGGCAAGAATACACAGAAGAACTGTACAAAAAAGATCTTCACGACCCAGATAATCATGATGGTGTGATCACTGACCTAGAGCCAGACATCCTGGAATGTGAAGTCAAGTGGGCCTTAGAAAGCATCACTATGAACAAAGCTAGTGGAGGTGATGGAATTCCAGTTGAGCTATTCCAAATCCTGAAAGATGATGCTGTGAAAATGCTGCACTCAATATGCCAGCAAATTTGGAAAACTCAGCAGTGGCCACAGGATTGGAAAAGGTCAGTTTTCATCCCAATCCCAAAGAAAGGCAATGCCAAAGAATGCTCAAACTACCGCACAATTGCACTCATCTCACACACTAGTAAAGTAATGCTCAGAATTCTCCAAGCCAGGCTTCAGCAATATGTGAACCGTGAACTTCCTGATGTTCAAGCTGGTTTTCGAAAAGGCAGAGGGATCAGAGATCAAATTGCCAACATCCGCTGGATCATGGAGAAAGCAAGAGAGTTCCAGAAAAACATCTATTTCTGCTTTATTGACTATGCCAAAGCCTTTGACTGTGTGGATCACAATAAACTGTGGACAATTCTGAAAGAGATGGGAATACCAGACCACCTGATCTGCCTCTTGAGAAATTTGTATGCAGGTCAGGAAGCAACAGTTAGAACTGGTCATGGAACAACAGACTGGTTCCAAATAGGAAAAGCAGTACATCAAGGCTGTATATTGTCACCCTGTTTATTTAACTTCTATGCAGAGTACATCATGAGAAACACTGGACTGGAAGAAACACAAGTTGGAATCAAGATTGCTGGGAGAAATATCAATAACCTCAGATATGCAGATGATACCACCCTTATGGCCGAAAGTGAAGAGGGGCTAAAAAGCCTCTTGATGAAAGTGAAAGTGGAGAGTGAAAAGGTTGGCTTAAAGCTCAACATTCAGAAAACGAAGATCATGGCATCTGGTCCCATCACTACATGGGAAATAGATGGGGAAACAGTGGAAACAGTGTCAGAATTTATTTTTCTGGGCTCCAAAATCACTGCAGATGGTGACTGCAGCCATGAAATTAAAAGACGCTCACTCCTTGGAAGGAAAGTTATGACCAACCTAGATAGCATATTCAAAAGCAGAGACATTACTTTGCCAACAAAGGTTCACCTAGTCAAGGCTATGGTCTTTCCTGTGGTCATGTACGGATGTGAGAGCTGGATTGTGAAGAAGGCTGAGCGCCGAAGAATTGATGCTTTTGAACTGTGGTGTTGGAGAAGACTCTTGAGAGTCCCTTGGACTGCAAGGAGAACCAACCAGTCCATTCTGAAGGAGATCAGTCCTGGGATTTCTTTGGAAGGAATGATGCTAAAGCTGAAACTCCAGTATTTTGGCCACCTCATGTGAAGAGTTGACTCATTGGAGAAGACTCTGATGCTGGGAGGGATTGGGGGCAGGAGGAGAAGGGGACGACAGAGGATGAGATGTCTGGATGGCATCACTGACTCGATGGATATGAGTCTGAGTGACCTCCTGGAGTTGGTGATGGACAGGGAGGCCTGGCGTGTTGTGATTCATGGGGTCGCAAAGAGTCGGACACGACTGAGCGACTGATCTGACTTGAAGTAAAAGACTAGTGGATTAGCCCTCCAGCATCTTTTGCATTTTAACTGGTAACTTTGTCTTGCAAAAGAAAACACTTTGAAAATGGCGGACATACCAGGTACTTTCAGGCTTCCCACGTGGCCCAGTGGGTAAAGAATCTGTTTGCAATGCAGGAGACGCATGTTAGATCCCTTGGTTGGGAACATCCCCTGGAGGAGGAAATGACAACCCATCCCAATATTTTTGCCTGGAGAATCCCATGGATAGAGAAGCCTAGCAGGCTATAGTCCATGGGGTTGCAGAGAGTCAGACACGACTGAAGCGACTGAGCACGCATGCACACATCAGGTACTGTCAGGATATAGAATAACCTTCACATCTCTAAATCATTTCATATGTCATCTTTCTATTCAGGAGAGAGCATATTCTCTCCCCTCTCTCAATTTCTCTCTCAAAATATGTGTATATACACACATTTACATACATAAATCACACATGTATCACACACACACACACACAAGGGGAGACACAGAAGCGGAGAAAGGGAAAGGAGGAGAGAGGGTGGTTCACCTGAGATTCACTGGCTGCAAACTTGGCACCAGAGAGCCTGAGAAAGCAAGTACTGCTCAGATAAACATTGAAGTACACGTGCTGTATGATTCCTATCATGACAGTCTTAACTGATACACACCTACTTAGAACCAGGCATCCAATCACCACTCTTTTGGAGTAGAAGTTCTCTGGACCCTTTAATAGGTCCATGGGGCATCAGAATGTTCACAAAATACTAAAATGATGTTAACTAATGACTTGGAACTAGAATAACATTGTCTTATCTTCTACCTTAAATATATTCATCTTCTTCACTAGGAATTTCATTTTTTTTTTTTTTTTTGGTATGCTATTTATTTATTTATTTATTTATTTTTATCAAGAATCTCTTTTATTGATTATCAGAAACAAGAGGTAATTTGGTACAATCTGGAAAGAAAGCATGAATTTCGATTAACTAATCCAGTTACTCAGTTGCTATGCTTTGGTTATACCTACTTCAGAGAACTGCTTGGCATTTTCTTTCCTTTCGTAGCAATATAACTGAATCTAGAGAAGCAATACATTAAAAGAAAAGGGCGAGGTTTTCAAAGAGGTAATCCATCCAGGGCCTTTACCCCATGGCCACCACTCTTAGTCAGGCCAGGATCATTTAAGATGGGACAACTGTAGTGAATGCTTGAGGACTTCTGCGAGGCTAGTCTTGGTACCCTACATCTTTCACACTCCAGCCAGATCCCATCACTCCTTGGTTTAAAATTCTTGAATGACCACAGATTGCCTTAGGATAAAATACAAATTGCTAATTTGTCTTACGAAAAGATCTAACTTCTGCCTACATCTCCACTGTCAATTTACCCCATTCTGCCCATACCAGACTTTCTAGTTAGCTCCCAAAGTGCACTTTGCTCTCTGGTGTCTTGATCCTTTTCCAACTGGTGATGGTTCATGTGAGAAGAGCTGTAATTGAGGTCTGTATTAGCTATGAGAGTACAGAATCTGTGCGTGCAGAAGCTGGAAAAGCATAGGAAAACAGGTAACCCTTGAGAGGCTCTTAAGGCTCCTGTAAACACTGTACTTAATTCAATGCCAACATTTATGCAAAGATTCGCAGACTGGAAATTAAATAACATGTATTTCAGTTTCCTTATTATACATAAGGAGTTAAGCTCAGTGCTGTGCATATTTTCATCCAGTCAACATTTATTTAAGGAATATTTATCAAGTGCCGCTAAAACGCCAGATACTCTTGTAGGTCCTGGAGACATAATGAAATATTGAACAAGTAGTAGTCCCGGATTTCATATATCTAACATCCTTGAGTAGAGGCAACCAATCAACAAATAGGCAGCATAAGTCAAGTAGTAGATTATAAAGAAGAAAAAGAAAACAGAGTACCAGAAGTACATATGTGTGGAGAGTTGCTGTTTTATACAGGATGTTAGGAAAGGTGCCTCTGAGAGGTTGCATTTAAAAGAGACCTGAATAAAGAGAAGAAAGGACCCTGAAGCTCTCTGGGATGAATGTTTAAGGCCATGAAGACGTCAGTTACTGTACTCAACAGGCTGAAGAGCAGCGGGGAGAACGGGGAGTGAGGAGGAGAGAGAGGCGTCTGGGGTTGGATCCACTCTAGGGCCATGCAGGCCTTGGAAAGAATTTTAAATTCTATTCTAATGATGAAGGAAAGTCAGAGGAACATTTTAAGAAATCGAGTATCTTGATCTGATTATTCACCCATGAATAGTTTATAAATGGCAGACCCTGGGGGGAGAACTAGGATGGGTGTATGTCCAGGTTTTCCAGAGACAGTCTTAGTTTATATGCATGTCCTTCACTCTCAAAAGTAGGAAGACAGCCTCTAATTCTAGAGCAATGTAGAGCTATGAAAGTAAAATCTACTTTATCAAGAAGAGAACTTAATGGCTCACTTAGATGGAAAATTCCTACTCTGTATAGTGAGGGAGACTGACCGCACAGTGTGACTTCACATACCTCTTGGTCAGACACTCTACCTGCCATCAAGCCTTCAATAGAGGCTTAGGCCAGCTGAAACCAGTCTTAAAAAGACCATGTATGGTTACAGTGTGCAGAAAGAATTAGCTGTTCCTGAATGCAGACACTGAACTAATGCCTTGATTCTTCCCCAGAGCCAGGCATATTAATGGTTAGGCATATATCAGATCCTCAATCAGTATTTTCCAAAAAATGGTTAAAAAATTTGAATAACTTCAGGGTCTGAAATTTAAAAATACAAAAGTAGAGTTTTCTTCACTAATTTTATTAGGCTGATACAGTTTAATAACTGAGGGATAATATGTAACATAAAACATTTTACTGCATTCTATCATTTTAGTGAAGTGTGACTTATATTACATTGTTTTTGTACCTGGTATTTCTGTCTATAAATGTGCTTAATTTTTCAGTGAATAATGAATACGTTAATGAACCACATTATTTTTTAAGACATAAAGCTAACTGCTATAGTTATAAAATTACTCAGGTGACATTTTGTTATCGAAATTATTATAACACTGATTTCTCTCCTTACTGTTACACGTGTGAGGCCACATTCAATGGTTGTTCATAATAAGTGAAATAGTAGTATATGGAGACATCTGAATGGTAGTCTATGCTATATGTGGTCAAAGTTTAGTCAAATGTTAAACATAACAACAGTCACGGGTTTTTACCTATTGTTTCCATAATGTAATTATGTTTCCTTATGTTGGTAATCCCCATCTGGTCTTCGACTGTACACTTTGATCTAAGTTAGAAGGTAAAGGAGCTCATCAGATAAAATGTAAGCTATTACAGAACCAGTGACAACATACCATTGTAGTTTTCTTCTTCCACTAGATTTTCTTAATTAATGTCATTGACACCTGTTCAGACTGAAACATTTCTCTTTACAAAGACTCTTGAGATGAATAGAAAAATCAACAAGAAGACCATGGGCTATTTAGCTTTTGTAACACCCCCAACTTAGGCTATTTATCTATTAACAATGGATTTAGAAAATTTGCTAGAATGACTTTTCTTTTGATCAAACAAAGACATTTTCCTCCTCATATTCTAAAAAGTCCAGTCCTCAGGTTCTTTGCAGTGGTCATTCTGCCCACCCCTCCACTGACGTGCTTTCACATACAAAAGTGCTCATCATCATTCAGGGCTGGATATGTAGTGGATAGAATACAGACTATTTTTCTGAGCTTCTAAAAGTAATACATTTGTTTTGAGAAAATGGATGAAACCCCTGGTGTCCATAGTGGGTGCTCTGGTGCTGTTTAAGGGTATGGCAGGGCAGAATGAGCTTTGATCTGCTTGCTAAAGTGAGAAACCCGGGATTCTAACTAGATTCTCCCCCTGGCTGGCTATGGGACTTTGAATGAGTTATCGGAGTTCTCAAATTGTGTCAGCTCCCTCATTCCTAAAATAAGAAGGATTGCAATGTGTGATCTGCAAGGTCTTTCCTAGCTCTGAAAAATTTTTAATGCTCTATTTAGTTTAGAAATAGAGGCTTTTCTTGTGGCTTTCTTATGACCTGGTGCTTTAAACCCTTTTGCCTTGCAGCTGAGGCTCCATAAAGTTAAATGTTCATTCTCACGTATGCCATGGTTTATTAGAAATGAGTGTCAGGAAATGTGGAGAATCCTATATTTAACATCTCAGCATTGGATACTAGTTTGATATAAATAGCAAGTTGTTATCCGAGTAGATTACAATGGATTTACTATCAAGCAAATTAAATCACTGGGGACAGATGTGTTTTTAGAATTGTCTGAGACAATCAATCTCTGAGGAGAAAATTTTTGGTAGCTGCCAAGCTGTCCTGTATAATTCAAAGATATGTCACCCAAACACTTCCTTTTCGGTGGCCAATAGAGAGTGTTTGCCAGAAAGGAATGATCAGAAAAGGGCAGGTGTATGCTATTCTAAATTGTATACTACGGGCTTTTGGGAAATTGTGAAGCATTTGGAAGAATGAGCAAGAATCAGTAGAAAGTAAAACAGAAAGAAACATGATGGATAACAAAATGTGCAAGAAAGAGACAAAGGGGTGGGAAATAATTGAAAGTCATCCTGCATGGTTAATGAAATATCTGACTTTGATGGTAGAAGAAAATGAAAGCAAATGGTAGGAGGGGACTGACCAAGGTCATAAGCAAGAAAGATGATCTGAATGCATTAGAATGGAAGAAGAATGGTGGAGTTGGAGAACACCTGTGATGAGAATGTGGTAACTGCACAGATGTAAGAGGGACTAAGAATAGGAATGTTTAAAAAAAAAAAAAGAATATATATGTTGACAAATCAATGGAAAAAAAAGATACTTTCTTCAGAATGATTTCCCAGTGAGACTGACATAACTGGCATTTCATATCAATACTGCAGTAACCAAAATTTAATGACTGTTTAATGTTTTTTCTCCCTTGGAGAAAAGTGTTATTTCAATAAAAGATGCTTTTCATTATTTTAAAGATCTAAACATGAAAAAGAAACACTTATACTAGAATTAATTATAGGAAAATATTATGACCTTAGGAAATGAAATAGTTTCCTAAAACACAAGACTGATATATTTTCCCATAATAAGTATAAATTCATCTATATAAAAATATACTGTTAAACATAGAAAGATGAGAAAATGTAAGTTATTTGCAACATGTATAACAGACAATTACTATTCAGAATATAAACAAATATTTCCTATAAATCAATGGAATAGACAGATTTTTTAAAGGTTCATATAAAATTAAATAGAAGATATGCATGAATAAAAGATTTTTTTAAAAAAGCGTTTTTCCAGTGAGATTTGGGTAATTGCTACTAATGATAATAGTCAGGTCTTTAAATGAAAGACATGATAGTCTTTGCCCAATGAGAACCTTGTTTGTTCTCTGACCCAGATAATAAGATTCTATCACTAATCAGAGTGATTTGTATTTGACAGAAATGGAGTCAGCAAACTTATTCTGTAAGGAACAGATAGTCAATATTTCAGGCTTTACAGACACTAGATTCCTAGTACTCCTGTAATAAATGACCACAACCTTAGTGGCTGAAAACTACACAAATTTGTATTTCAGTTTTGGAGGTCACAAGTCCCAGAATCCCAGTGTTGGCAGGGCTGTGCACCTCTTGGAGGCTTCAGAGGAGAATCCACTCCCTCACGATTTCCAGCTACAAGACCACCTGCATTCCTTAGATTACGGCCTCTTCTTCCTCTTCAAAGCCAGTAGCACAACATCTTTATATCCCTTTCCTCTCCTGACCCTGATACTGGGCTCATCCAGATAACCCAGGATGATTTTTCCATCTCAAATCCTTAATCACATCTGCAAAGTCTCTTTCGCCATGTAAATTAACATTCACAAATTCCTAGAATTAAGACAATGGTATCTTTGGAGGCTATTATTCTGTCCACCATATGGGTCCTTTGTCTCTTGTTGCAATTATTCAGCTCTGATACTGCAGAGGTAAAACAGCCACAGACAACACGTGAAATCAGTCGGTGTGGCTGGGTCCCTCTAAATCTCATTTACAAAAACAGAATTTTCAGAATTGTCCCATGGGCTCTCATTTGCCAACCCCGGGAAGACCCACTGGAGAAGGGTTAGGCTACCCACCCCTAGTATTCTTGTGCTTCCCTTGTGGCTCAGCTGGTAAAGAATCCACCTGCAATGCAGGAGACCTGGGTTTGAACCCTGGGTTGGGAAGATCCCCTGGAGAAAGGAAAGGCTACCCACTCCAGTATTCTGGCCTGGAGAACTCCATGGACTGTATAGTCTATGGGGTCGCAAAGAGTCAGACACGACTGACTTTCACTTTCACGGTAGATTTAAAGAGCAAGAACAAATCTAACAAAAAATTAGAGGTTTACACGAGCATTCAAAGAGCCAAAAGGAAGGAAGGAAAGTGAGGACTCTGCAGGCTTTCAGAATATCTAGAAGGGCAGGAGTCCCAAGGCAAGAGATGATCTTGACTGTCTACAGTGTTGCTTTGGTTTGTATTTGGGAGGAAGCCTGGAAGCCGTGCATGCTCAGCCTTCACTCACACCTGCCCTCAGTTATACTGAGTTGGTGGAATATTATTTCCTGGATTTTAGCTCCTTCCTGAGAGAGCTTAGAAGGGAGTAGTTGGTACTCAGTATCATTAGATAATACCTGACAAACATGGTGAGCTCTGGTTTAAAAAAAAATTATAATTTCAAATAAGCATGGAGAGCTGCCATGAAATGGCAGATTCATCAGAGAAATATTTGTTGGAAAATGAATGGAATTTTCAACCAGACTCTTCCCAGTTCCTCAGGTTGGCTGATTATACATTATAAGCATGTGACAGTGTCTGTCTGTTTTCACCAACTGGACATAAGCAATCTGCTCTGACAGCTTTGAGATCAGCCACAATCCTGGACCTCAATCCTGTCTCTACCTCTTTCTGTGTGACCTCAGTAACTGCCTTGGTATCAGATTCATCAGTAAGATGTTTGTGACAGTATCTATCATATGATTTGGATAGGAAGAGAATAAGACAATGTATGTAAAGTGCCTGGTATGAAATTGATGCTAAATAAATCTATTACTATGCACATTTCCTTTATAACTCATGGGACTGAATATCTTAGAGACTTTAAAATAAAGGATGGGTTCTCCATTAAATATTCTTACTAGAGAAAATTCTCCAATTTTTTTTTCCCCTTTTTCCTTCACTGACTCCCCTTGCCCCAACCTGTTCTTACCCCACCCATCCCTCAGGTACAGTGGCTCACCTATTTCTTATGATATCTGGGTGATAAGCCACTATCAAGTTGAGTGGACCAGGTCATCCTTGAAGGAGACAGAGGTCTCATTTTGGCCTCAAGTCTCTGACACATTGTCCAATAAAGTTTTACTATCAGTCAAGCTTTACACTCAGTCTAGCTGAAGTCTGATCCACATTTGATTCAGTTTTCCTGTGCAGACCCTGTGATGAAGACTTGGGCTACAGGGGAGTGATGAATGGTACAATTCATACACCAAACCCTACCTTGTACTTTAAACCA
Source organism: Tragelaphus eurycerus (assembly GCA_935064755.1). Lineage (NCBI taxonomy): Eukaryota > Metazoa > Chordata > Mammalia > Artiodactyla > Bovidae > Tragelaphus > Tragelaphus eurycerus. The sequence continues at coordinate 3,332,709 of CAKXYN010000120.1, read as the reverse complement.
CTGCCTTGAGACATGAGACATTTTATTTCGATTTTTATCTTGGTTAATACTGACTTTAACATAAAATGTTTATTAACATTAAGCTAAAAAATATGCTTTACTCTCTGATTATTCAAAGATATATAAAAACTACACCAAAAATAATTGTTTGCTTACCTGTTGTGCTACACTGATTTGTCAAGAAGGTGTGTGTCTTTATAACAATTTGGTGGACAGTTGTAGTGCAGAGTTTCAATGGCTTACGATGTAGAAAGGAAAGCTCCCATGTAAGAATATGTTTATGCATTTTACTTTCTGGTACATTACATATTGTGTCAACTAAAGTCTCTACTTTTGTTATTTTCCTTATAGGTGAGAAAAACTGAAGATACACAACTTGCCCAAGGGTCTTACAATTGATCATAACAGTGTGCTAAGAACTAGCCAGAGACAGAAACTGAAGAAATACTCAGCTTTGCTGTTTATGGCCCTCATCCTACATCCAGCTCTTTGTCATCATTTTTGGGCTGGGCTCAGAAAGGTCTCTCACATATCCATACCCAGAAGCTCCTGACAGTCTCATGCACAAAGTAGCCCTGTGGTAAGTTGGAAATCAGCAGCAAAGCTAAGCTGAGACACCCCCCACTGCCAATCAGCCCAGAGGCAAGGTTAAGTGAAGAATGTGCTGTCAGCCCCTGGCATTTCCCCTGTAGAGGAAACTTGAGTGCTGGCTAATAGAGGCCAGAGGTCTGCATGGCCTTAGGATGAATTCAGGGGGTTGATGGTTGAGCAGTAGAAGGGAGAGGACCTAGCCTAAGGGAGGCTGGTAAACCTCTCCTATGAAGCAGAAAATCAGCTGGAGCAACCCACTCATAAGTAATAAACTGGCATTAATAACTTAGCCCAGCTGACTCTGCATTACATTCTAAGCTTAAGAAAGATGAGCTTATCTGTGGGGGTATCTACAAGTATACACTGTCTACAAAAGAATATTTACAAGATCTACCCTTTTGCATTTATTTGGCCTTAACATGCAGCTAAGAAATCAGTAAGAAGCACCACAAGAGTGTTGAGAAAAATTAAAACTTATGTTGCTGGGCCTTTATAAGATCTAACTTTCTCCTCCAAACACTTAGTTGAAGATATGGTAGCAGAAGTTCTTCCCCCAAATTTCTAACTTGAGGCAGTGTATTTCAACCAGTTAGCACACCGAATCAGGCATCAGCCAGAATCCTAAAGCTGGAACTATCACTAACTTTCTGTAAATTAATTTCAGAGTCTCGAGCTCCTCATGAGAAATATAGAAATCTACCTGTTTTATAAGGTCACTGGTCGTTGAAAAGGCCAAATTATAAAGGAACGGTGAGAACATTTAAAGAATTTCTAAAGTGTTAGAAAAGGGTAGGTTTTTCTCATAATAGAAATCTACATTAAACTGACTCACATGGACTGGTTAGGTTGAAAATGTGCAGGTAATGCAATCCACAGATGAGTTATTGCTTCTGAGGGAGACTTCCAATTTAGATTTGCAAACCCAAATACGATGCAAGAACACTTTCTAGATGGATTGAGAATATCGTAAAAGGCCATGAGCAGATATAAAAGCAAACTGCACTTGAGTTCATTTAGAGGGAAGTGGCTACAGGGTGCCAGGCATTATGGTATTAAGCTCTATTTTATTCAACATCTTTATTCATCATCCAGAAGATGAGCAAAACAGCACATTAATTAAATCTGCAGATGGTGCTAAACAGAGAGACATTTCAGAGTCCACTGTGGGCAAAGTAACAATATAAAAAGACTCGATTTAAAAGGATGCAGAGCAAAACACTAATGAGTATTTGTGTTGGTACAATAAAGGTTCAAAGTACACCTAAAGTGGAATATGAAATGCTGCTAAAGGCCTGGAACAAGGTGATAACAATTAGCGATGATAAGGACACAAATTAAAATATTATTGGCAGTAAAAAAGGGCTGTGTAACTCACTTTTTTTTTTTTTTTCATGTCATGTTATCCCTTTGCTTGACATGCAGACAGAATTCACTTCACAGACAAGGCACGCCAGATGAGATCAGGGTGTACAGTCGTCATGTGGGACTAGGAGCATAAAGGGACCTGCCTGGATAGCCCCTCAGATGTGTATTCTCAGACCATATTACCAAGCCAGCTCCTACTGGCCTGCTAAGTCATGGACTTCTTCCTTCTAGAACCTTGTTCCACAGTTTACCCTACATAAAGCTACCAGAATCGCCTTCCTCTAACACTGTCTGATATACCATGTTCCTGGTGAATAAGTGAACAAATAGTTCTTAACTAAGACCTCTATCATTCTTTTTCCTCATTTAAAAAAAGTTAATATAGTTGTCAGAGTCTAAACAAAAACTATTCAATGCTCCTTCAAATACTTAAAAATTGTTATATGCCATTTTAATTTTCTTCCCATACCTCTTAATTTATACCAGGCAAGGTCCTAAAAAGTATTAGATGCTGCTGCTGCTGCTAAGTCGCTTCAGTTGTGTCCGACTCTGTGTGACCCCATAGATGGCAGCCCACCAGGCTCCCCCTTCCCTGGGATTCTCCAGGCAAGAGTACTGGAATGGGTTGCCATTTCCTTCTCCAGTGCGTGAAAGTGAAAAGTGAAAGTGAAGTCGCTCAGTCATGTCCGACTCTTAGCGACCCCATCGACTGCAGCCAACCAGGCTCCGCTGTCCACGGGATTTTCCAGGCAAGAGTACTGGAGTTGGGTGCCATTGCCTTCTCCATATTAGATGCTACACTCAGAATACTTCAAGTGGGTTTACTTACAAAGGGGCTTCTCACTGTGGTGCAGGTTTCAGGAAGCCACATATTTGGCACAGTTACCCAACTGTTTAATATGAGGTTGACTATCAGGCCCTCTAGATCTGAAGGGATGAGAAACTTCTCAGAAACTAGAAGGAGAGGTCATGTAAGGCTGACAGCCTCGAGAGATGCAGCGACATTTAGTTCCGAGCATCAGGCAGCTAGGGACTTCCCCCCGTGGCTCAGACAGTAAAGAATTCACCTGCAATGCAGGAGACCTGGGTTCAGTCCCTGTGTTGGGAAGATCCCCTGGAGACGGGAATGGCTACCCACTCCAGTATTCTTGCCTGAAATCCATGGACAGAGGAGCTTGGTAGGCTACAGTCCATGGGGTCACAAAGAGTTGGACACGACTGAACGACTTCCACATAATATACATATCAGGCAACCAGAGACAATTTTGGTGGGGAAGAATGAAGGTGATGGATACCTTGATCTCACTGTTGTCCCTCCACCCAATCACCTTTTAGAGCTCTCCACTGACCCAAGCAAAGCAGAAGCCAAAGGAAATAGAGGCCATTCACTTGGCTTTTAGAGGTCACCCTCCCGTGGCAGGGAAGAGAGCAGAGAAGGGTAGAGGGGGGCAAGTGGCAGGTACCTGGCATGAGATTCTCACCTAACATGTTGAGAAGATAAAAAGTTGGGAATGAGGATACAAGTAAGTGGGCCATCCTAACTATATCCTAGCTTCCTCCTGCCTGAGAATATAATCAACAGGACATATTAGGACTTGATTGTTTTAATAAAAGGTAGTCAACTTTGGCCAAATGTTCTAACATACGTAAAATACACAGAACATATAAAAATATATATGCAATGCTTGGGTAACTCATAAAGAACATCACTCATTATCAGAGAAATGCAAATCAAAACCACTATGAGGTACCATTTCACACCAGTCAGAATGGCTGCGATCCAAAAGTCTACAAGCAATAAATGTTGGAGAGGATGTGGAGAAAAGGGAACCCTCTTACACTGTTGGTGGGAATGCAAACTAGTACAGCCACTATGGAGAACAGTATGGAGATTCCTCAAAAAACTGGGAATAGAACTGCTTTATGATCCAGCAATCCCACTGCTGGGCATACACATTGAGAAAACCAAAACTGAAAGAGACACGTGTACCCCAACGTTCATCACAGCACTGTTTATAATAGCCAGGACATGAAAGCAACCTAGATGTCCATCAGCAGATGAATGGATAAGAAAGCTGTGGTACATATACACAATGGAGTATTACTCAGCCATTAAAAAGAATACATTTGAATCCTTTCTAATGAGGTGGATGGAAACTGGAGCCTATTATACAGAGAGAAGTAAGCCAGAAAGAAAAACACAAATACAATATACTAACGCATATATATGGAAATTAGAAAGATGGTAACAATAACCCTGTATATGAGACAGCAGAGGAGACACTGATGTATAGAACAGTCTTTTGGACTTGGGAGAGGGAAGGGTGGGATGATTTGGGAAAATGGCATTGAAATATGTATAATATCATGTTTGAAATGAGTCGCCAGTCCAGGTTCGATGCCTGATACCAGATGCCTGGGGCTGGCGCACTGGGACGACCCAGAGGGATGGTATGGGGAGGGAGGAGGGAAGAGGGTTCAGGATGCGGAACACATGTATACCTGTGGCAGATTCATTTTGACGTATAGCAAAACCAATACAATACTGTAAAGTTAAGTAAAATAAAATTAAAAAAAAAAAAAAGAAATACAAATGAACACCCAGAACCCATAACATCTTAAAGAGACCATCATTCTTACAGTGAAGGTTCTCTGTGTACCATCCCTGGCAACATCCTCCAGTATAAACCAGAGACAAACACTACTCTGAATTGTTTCATTCTCTTGCTTTTCTTCATAGAGTTGATTTTAACCCTAACCAACATATATATAATATATATATTTTTTAATATTGCCAGTTTTTGAACTTGTTATGAGTGGTATCATATTAATGGGACTTGTTTTACAATCACTCAGTGTTCTGAGATTCATCCATTTTGGTGCACAGAACTATTTACTTTTACTGTGATAGAGTGTTTTATCATATGAATATTTCATAACTATTTATCATCCTTTAATAGACACATTTCACTTAGAGTTTATTGCTGTTGAAAATTAAGTAATTATGATTGTTTTTATTCATGTCTCCTGGTACACATGGTTCTCTAAGATGTACTACCTAGGATTGATAATACTGGGTGACAGAATATGTGTATTTTAAACTTTATTATGTAATTCCATAATTTTGCATCAATTAATTCTCCCAAGAGTAGCATTTAAGACTTTCTATTGCTTCTCATCCCCACCAACTCTTAACTACGTTATATCGTTTTTTGAGCCCAGTGTGGGATGGTAGCTCATTTTGTGTGTACTTTTTTTTTTTTTTTTTAAGTTTTCAGGTGTGATTGCTAATGAGTTTGAGCATCTTTTTATTCTTGTATCTTCCTATGTGAAATATTTTTTCATATGTGTTATTTAGGGAATATTATTTTTTTCTTAAATTGTGTAAGTTGTTTTATGTTCTGGACATGAGTATTTCGGTGGTTATGTTGTAAATACTTCCTCCTTGGTTGTACATTTAAAGCTTTCTTTAATACCACTTTTCAGAACCAGAAGTTCTTAATTTTATTATAGTTAATTTTATTGATTGTTTCTTTTCTGGCTTATTCAATAAATCTTTTCCTTTCTCAAAAGCATAAAAATAATGTTCTATATTGTTTCAAAAATTTAAGTTTTGCCTTTATGTGTAAGTCTTTAATGCATTATATGCATTCTTTTCAATAATAATGTTTTTCTTAGTGATTCTTCCATATAAATTTTAAAATTTCTGTTGAGATTATGACGAAAACTGCAATGAATATTTAGATAGAATTGGAAAGAATTAATATCATTAGGATATTTAGTCTGTCTGTTTAGTAAAATTATATTTTCTATCCTTATTCTGGCAGCTAAAAACGCAAATGGCTTTTTTGACACATTGATCTTTCATGTAGTAAAATAGTCTCTTATTAATTCACACAATTTATAGAAAATTTGGGGTTTTGAATGTAGGAGAAATCTTTGAAAAATAGTTTTATTTCACTCCAATTCTTATAATTTTGCTCCTTTTTTTTTTTTTTTTGTCTTATTATGCTGTTCAGGAGTTCCAGTATTTTGAATTAGATGAGACAATCATAGACATGCTCATCTTGTTCCTAAAGTGAAAAAGAATGTTTCTAACTTTTTACCCTGGGGTAGAATTTTTACTCTAAATAAGCCTAATATTTTGAGACTGGGATTTTCTAATTAATCTAAATCACTTATATGTCAATTCAGGAATTACTTTTGTTGATAAATATTGACAGTTAATATTGCAGACTTGTAGCTCAGTCAGTAAATAATCTACCTGCAGTGAAGGAGACCCAGGTTTGATCCCTGGGTCGGGAAGATCTACTGGAGACAGAAATGGCAAGCCACTCCAATATTCTTGCCTGGAGAATCCCAAAGACAGAGGAGCCTGGCAGGCTACAGTTCATGGGATCGTAAGAGTTGGACATAACTTAGCGACTAAAAAGAGAGAGGGACATTGCAGAAGTTGGTTCTACTGAAGCCTAAACTTAATCTTATGAATCAGTTCAGTAGCTCAGTCACGTCCGACTCATTGCAACCCCATGAATCACAGCACACCAGGCCGCCCTGTCCATCACCAACACCCGGAGTTCACTCAAACTCATGTCCATAGAGTTGGTGATGCCATCCAGCCATCTCATCCTCTGTTGTCCCCTTCTCCCCCTGCCCCCCATCCCTCCCAGCATCAGTCTTTTCCAATGAGTCAACTCTTCGCATGAGGTGGCCAAAGTATTGGAGTTTCAGCTTCCGCATTAGTCCTTCTAATGAACACCCAGGACTGATCTCCTTTAGGATGGACTGGTTGGGTCTCCTTGCAGTCCAAGGGACTCTCAAGAGTCTTCTCCAATACCACAGTTCAAAAGCATCAATTCTTCTGTGCTCAGCTTTCTTTATAGTCCATCTCTCACATCCATACATGACTAATAGAAAAACCATAGCCTTGACTAGATGGACCTTTGTTGACAAAGTAATGCTTCTGCTTTTTAATATGCTATCTAGGTTGGTCATAACTTTCCTTCCAAAGAGTGTCTTTTAATTTCATGGCTGCAGTCACCATTTGCAGTGATTTTGGAGCCCAGAAAAATCACTGGAAAAAGTAGAAAAAAGTCAGTGGAAAAAGTCAGCCACTGTTTCTCCATCTATTTGCCATGAGTGATGGGACCAGATGCCATGATCTTAGTTTTCTGAATGTTGAGCTTTAAGCCAACCTTTTCACTATCCTCTTTTACTTTCATCAAGAGATTCTTTAGTTCCTCTTCACTTTCTGCCATAAGGGTGGTGTCATCTGCATATCTGAGGTTATTGATATTTCTCCTAGCCATCTTGATTCCGGCTTGTGCTTCTTCCAGCCCAGCGTTCTCATGATGTACTCTGCATATAAGTTAAATAAGCAGCGTGACAATATACAGCCTTGACGTACTCCTTTCCCGATTTAGAATCAGTCTATTGTTCCATGTCCAGTTCTAACTGTTGCTTCCTGACCTGCATACAGATTTCTCAAGAGGCGGGTCAGGTGATCTGGTATTCTCACGTCTTGAAGAATTTTCCACAGTTTATTGTGATCCACACAGTCAAAGGCTTTGGCATAGTCAACAAAGCAGAAATAGATGTTTTTCTGGAACTCTCTTGCTTTTTCAATGATCCAACCGATGTTGGCATATTCAAACAGATTTAGAAGAAAACTGGGAGAACTAAATATGTAAATCTTTTCTCTTCAACCCTCCCTCTCCCATCCCTGAGGGCCATAATCCACTTCACTCTGTTATTATTATCACCACTTTATTTGAAGAATAGAGTTGCCATTGTTTGATATGGTAAAGATTGAGGGAGCAATAGGTTTGAGGGTAAAACATCAGGAGTTCATTTTTTAAGTTTAATCAAAACTGCTTTTTAAATATTTAACTGGTAACATCAGATAGACAGCCAAGTGCCGAGTCTGGAGTTCAGACTAGAGGTCTAGGCTAGCATTGAAATTTGGCTAACATCAGCTTTTACAGATGGCGTTTAAAGCCATAAGACTGAATGGAATCACCTAGGGGTAAGTAAAGACGAAGTAGAAAGAATCAAAGACTGAGGACTGGGAACTCATATTTTAAGATATGACATACAAAAGGAACAAAGGAGGCCGAGGAAGAGGCGTCTTTGAAGAAAGAGAATGAAGAACGCATGGTTCTCTGTAAGTCAAGTTCTGAGTCCATTCCGAGGAGGAGGGTGCAGTCATCTAGGTCAAATGATGCCAACAGGTCAAGTAAGAAGAGGACTGAGAACTGGGCACTGGACAGTTCACAACACAGAGGTCATTGGTAACCTTCCTATTGGTAAAATCACTGATGACAGGGTCAAGGCAGAACAGGGAGACAGGATATTATTCTGTGTATAGCTGTGTGACCTGATGTTTTCACTTATTAAAAATAGTTTCTCTGTGCTTAAACATTCTTTTATACCACCAGTTTCAATGGCTGGATAGTACTCAAGTGTAGATGTTCTGCAGTATATTTAATTAATTCCATATGTTTGAATATATGAATTGTTTCTTTTTCTCCCCCTCTTTGCTTGTTAACACACATTGAAATATTTAATTCATCTTCTATTTCTGTAATTCTATATTTATTTTCTTAGGTTAAATTACAAGCAGACTTGCTGGCATACATGATACATGTAACATATGTCACAACATATTAAAGCATATTATGCTATGATATTTCACAAAAAAATGAAAGTGAAAGAGAAGTTGCTCAGTCATGTATAACTCTTTGCTACCCCCATGGACTATACAGTCCATGGAATTCTCCAGGCTAGAATACTTGAATGGGTAGCCTTTCCCTTCTCCAGGGGATCTTCCCAACCCAGGGATCAAATTCAGGTCTCCCACATTGCAGGCAGATTCTTTACCAGCTGAGCCACAAGGGAAGCCCAAGAATACTGGAGTGGAGACTATATGAAGGCTAATAATGAAATCAGAAACTATGTTTATCCATTATCAATTCAATACATGCAAACTAAACATTTTTAGAGGAAGTTTAATCAGAATTTTGAGAGCTGTTACAAGAAAATGAGAGTAGCTGAGTGAAAAGTAAAAGTAGTTGAAAGTCAAATCTGGTTTATATGCATCTTTTTCTTTCATTCAAAAATTTTTTTTTCAGTGATTACAGTATGCTTGACCTTGGGAAGACAATGATTATAAAATATAATCCTATTGAACTATATAGCCCATATCATCCAACATTTCCTTAGCTAGTAATCAGTGTATGAAATAATATTACGTTTATTTTTCCTGTCAGTGGATAAGTAGGATTTATGTAATTTTTGGCATTTAACTGATCCTTGATGCCAGATAAGGGCCACTGATACCAGTGATTCAAACAGAACCTTGATTGAGCTCAAAATTTTGAGGTTAAGTAGTCTCATCCCTTCTATTACTCCTAATAATTATTTTTCCAGTTATCATGAGATAAAGATTTTTATATTTTGAGGGTGTGGTATGAGGAATGAATGTCAAGGAATCATAAAATGGCATTTATATTAAGAAACACAAGCTGGAATCAAGATTGCTGGGAGAAATATCAATAACCTCAGATATGCAGATGACACCACCCTTATGGCAGAAAGTGAAGAGGAACTAAAAAGCCTCTTGATGAAAGTGAAAATGGAGAGTGAAAAAGTTGGCTTAAAGCTCAACATTTAGAAAATCAAGATCATGGCATCCAGTCCCATGATTTCATGGGAAATAGATGGGGAAACAGTGTCAGACTTTATTTTTCTGGGCTCCAAAATCACTGCAGATGGTGATTGCAGCCATGAAATTAAAAGATGCTTACTTCCTGGAAGGAAAGTTATGACCAACCTAGATAGCATATTCAAAAGCAGAGACATTACTTTGCCAACAAAGGTCCGTCTAGTCAAGGCTATGGTTTTTTCTGTGGTCATGTATGGATGTGAGAGTTGGACTGTGAAGAAGGCTGAGCACCGAAGAATTGATGCTTTTGAACTGTGGTGTTTGAGAAGACTCTTGAGAGTCCCTTGGACTGCAAGGAGATCCAACCGGTCCATTCTGAAGATCAGCCCTGGGATTTCTTTGGAGGGAATGATGCTAAAGCTGAAACTCCAGTACTTTGGCCACCTCATGTGAAGAGTTGACTCATTGGAGAAGACTCTGATGCTGGGAGGGATTGGGGGCAGGAGGAGAAGGGGACAACAGAGGATGAGATGGCTGGATGGCATCACTGACTCGATGGACGTGAGTCTGAGTGAACTCTAGGAGTTGGTGATGGACAGGGAGGCCTGGCGTGCTGCGATTCATGGGGTCGCAAAGAGTCAGACACGACTGAGTTGACTGAACTGAACTGGGGCTTTCCAGGTGCTAGTGGTAAAGAACCCACCTGGCAATGCAGGAGACCTGGGTTCGATCCCTGAGTCAGGAAGATCTCCCGGAGAAGGGAATGGAAACCCACTCCAGTATCTTTGCCTGGAGAATCCCATGGACTGAGGAGCCTGGCAGGCTACAGTCTATGGGGTCACAAAGAGTCCGACATGACTGAGCATGCAAAGTAACACGTTGGTTATTGAGGATTGGTAGGATTACAAATTGGGGACTGGTAGGGGTGATTAATTTAAGATGTGGTTAAATGAAGATAAAGCAACCTTTTGGACAAAGGTTGAAGTCTACAGAGTCTCCTCCAAGAGGCCAAAAGACAGGTCAATAAAACCTTCCAAGATTCTTCAAGGCAAATGGGTTTTTGTTTCTGTTACTAAAAGAGCCTAGTGGATTAAATATGGAGGAGTGTTTGGTTGTAACAAAAATAAGTGAGATATCATTATACTAGTAAAGAGACTGAAAGAGGAAGAAAGAATATACTACGTATATTTGAAAGGGTACAAGTGAAAGAACTCTCATACCCTGTTAGTGGCACCATCAATTGCTACCTCTCTTGAAAGTAGTTTGACTAAGTTTCTAGAGTCTTAAAATGTTCTACTTCCAGTAATTTATCCTAGGAAAATATTTGGAAGTGTCCTCAAAGATTTATGTATGCTGATGTTTATTATAGTGTTATTTATAAAAGTAAAGAGTTGAAAACAATATAAATGTCCGCCGATAGGCACTTGGCATAATAAATTAAGGTATATCCATGTAATTTATTTCTATACAGCAGTTTATAATCATATTTTCAAAGACCATTTGATAGCATGGAGAAATATTCACAATATAATGCTAAATTAAAACTGTCAGGTACAAGCAAACAGCATTAAACAGCTACCACTTATTGAACATTAATTATGTACTAGGATATGTATTCAGGGCCTTAGAAACACCTCCCTTAATAATCTTCTAACAAATCTGTAAGATGGCTATTGCTATTCTTAATTTATATACTGTGAATCTAAGTTTAGCGAGTTAAGCTGCATTACAAATCCAAGTTGTCCTACGAAATAGAGTGGCTTCAAGTATGTAGAGGCACTGGAGGAAAAAGGTTTTTCAGAAATCCAGAGACATTTTATATGCTTCAAGTTTAAGAGAGAAAGAAAGTGGCAGGTTATGAAATAAAGTTACAATCTGAAGAGTGTTATATCACTCATTATAGTTTACATTAATCTGGTAGGTGACGAAAATACCATCCAAGTTTAAAGAACTGAGTGAAATGATCATATTTCTTGTTTTAGAATGGTAACTGAGGAACCTGTACCAGGGGTGGGATTGCCACGCGGCAATTGGCAGTTGTTCAAATACGAGTCAATAGAGGTTTTGTCTCTAAGCGGTGATAATGGAGATGGAGAACAAGAGACAGATTAGAGAGACACACTGCGGGTAAAGAACTAACTAGACTCTGAGACAGAGAAGACATGAAGTTCTAAGACACAGGGAAGGGAAGAGACAATAATGATTTTAAGCTTCCAACAGCAGTAGTTATATACACAGTAATAACTAATGAAGTAGATACTAAGGGAAAATTCAACACATGGAGCAGTTGACCCTGAGTTTGATTTTGAGGACGTTTTATGTGAGGAATCACTTTAAAGGAGGCAATCTAGAGGCAGAAGATTGTGGAGTTCAGGAGAGACAAACAATGTTCAAGTACAGACTTGAGGGTTGTTTGCATATTAAAGTTATTTGAAGCCATGGGAATAAATGAGATTTCCAACAGAAAGAATATAGAGCAGGGCTTCTCAAATGAGTATAGATGAGTTTATCAGAATTGCCCAAAGAGATTTCCAAATTACATATTCAGTCATTGTCCACTCGAAAAATTCTATCATGTCTCCTTTTTCTGTAGGGGGTGGAGAGACCATGGTTTGAAAACGTAAGCAGAGCTGAGCTCAAGACTTTTGTTTTTAACTGGCAGCCATATTGATAGATGTTTAATAGACGCTTTATAAAAGAGGAATTGATGGATTCAATTCGAATTTTTGAAGCCATACTCCCTGCATGAAGAGCTGGGGTTAATATAACTCTGTTTATGTCCCTAATCGGTGATGATATATACCAAGAGTGATAAGATTTCCTTTGTAAGAGCAATAGGGCCTAAAAGAAATCACTTGGCATGCCTGAACTTACATGTGGTTTACATTTCAACACTGAATTTGTAATTAGACATTGAATCTTTGAATTCATTTTCTCTCAGGAAAAGTTTCCAGGCAAACTCACAAAAGCCTGTTTCATACCAGTATATTCTAAATGGTGTTTATTTTCCAAAGAAAACTGGTACCAAATCATATTTTTGTAATTTGGTAGAGTTTATTAAAATAGAGGAATCACAAAACAGAATGGACTGCATGTGCAAGGTGATATCTAAGCCATGAAGATGAAGAACAACAACAAAAAAACAAGGACGATTCATAATGAGTGAGCTATTAAGAAAACAGAGATGAGATTTCCAGCCTCATTCCCAAGTGGTTCACTAGTAATGACTTCAGCCTAGAGCACCATAAGTTTTTAGGGGGAAAGACATGTCAGCTATGAGTATGAAGGAACTGGATATTGGCCAGTCAACCAGTCATCTCTTCATATACTGAACATTTGAAGATATGCTCCTTAATTCACAGAAATTTTCTTACCTAAATTATAAAAGAAAAAACATTTATGTGGATACCAAGGGACCAGAAGAGAAGGATCAGAGATGAACAGAAAGTATACAATCAGATCAGATCAGTCGCTCAGTCATGTCCGACTCTTTGCGACACCATGAACTGCAGCACGCCAGGCCTCCCTGTCCATCACCAACTCCCGGAGGTCACTCAGACTCACATCCATGGAGTCAGTGATGCCATCCAGCCATCTCATCCTCTGTCGTCCCCTTCTCCTCCTGCCCCCAGTCCCTCCCAGCATCAGAGTCGTCTCCAATGAGTCAACTCTTCGCATGAGTATACAACAGAATCTCACTATCCTTGGAATCGTGCCCATTTAAGCTCTTCTTGATTTTAATGTGGCATGACATAAACAATCATGCATTTTCTGTACTGTATGTGTATTGGAGAGCTACAGTGAATTACATGAGCTATAATCGCCTTGTTTTATAGTTCCAGTTATTCCTCCTAGGGAAGAAAGGAATTTGGATGGTAATTCAGTAAACTTTTGTGGCGTTACATTTAACTAGATTAGGAAAAAATGGAGAGTTTTACCATTAAATTTTAAAAGTCTGTTTTAAATAAGTCAGACAAAAAGTCAGTAAAAGTACAATTAAATATGTAGTTTGTACTTGAGTCAGACAGGACACTATGTTAGTCCCATGTAGCACATAATCAGCTCTGAAAGTTAGATTCTAGAATAGGAAATGAACTGTTAAGGGCACTGTTACATTTCAAGTACCAGTGGATGGATGAGAACCTGAACTTCTATCTCCCTTATCACAGCAGAAGACAGACAGGGGTAGAATTAACTAGACTTGGACATACCTCCCACACAGAAGTTTAGAAACACACACACACCCACCACTCAGTCCACACTTTCCTTTCATATGTGCATCAGAACCCATACCATTGGGCTTGCTGCACGCAGACATGGTCTTGTCTGCCTAGACATGTGGCAGAGGTGCTCAGCAGGTTCTCACAACTGGTCTTTCAAACTAAATTCTCCCATGAGGGCTCAGTTCTGAAACTGGATACGGCATACCTGGTGACCTGTTACTGAGAAGAATCGAAAGTAAATCTCCTTTGTGTTAGATGGGACAAGAAATGTAAAGCCAGGATTCAAATGAAATGAGAAAACTCATTTTGGAAAAATCTCTGGAATAGAGACTTTCGTCACTTTCCAAGGGTCCAGATAGACTGTATATTTTTATCTTCTAAGACGGGCAGGTGAACTTATGAGGTTGAAGAGAATTCTTTGTGATAGAGAGAGAGGAGGCAAGAGGGGTGGAGTAGGAAGTAGAGAAAAAGGAAATCTTCCAGGTGCTGCTATAAGAAGGTAAAGTCCCTTTATAGGTGCTTGTGGACTTGGCCAAAGTAAGAAAAAGTCACTACAATACAGAGACAAGGCATACGACTTCAGGGAGAAAGCATAGTGGGAGGCTTAACTCTAGGTAACAATACCACAGTATAAGGTTAAATAATGACTAAAAGTGATTATAGATTTTCCTAAATCTCATACGGAGAAGAAAAAAACTTCCTAGACTATACTCAAAAGAGAAATACTTTAAGAGGTACGCAGACTATCTAGGGGACATACATAATTTAAGAAGTGTTTGTGAAGTACATATATTGTTTTTCAGGCATGGCAGTACTGGAACAGGTTTGATGAAAAAAAAAAAAGAAGAGAATCAATACTTAGAAAACATCCTTGGGAATATAATTTCTAGGTGAGAATACACTTGTTGTCAATGTCATCTCCACAAAAACTCAAGTTTTTTAAGTGTAGTTTGAATCTTTCTGATCTGGCCTTTTGCTCTAGTTCTGAAAGCCAGCCTCCTACCCAGATGCTTGAATCCAAATTGACCTGGTCAACTACCAATGCTTTCAGCAGTCATGGGACATACAACCAAGCTCAGACTAGCAAAAAGTTAGACTACTTCTGCTATAAAAATTATCCTCATATAAATAGAAATATTCTGCAATATCATTGTTTAGTTGCTAAGTCATGTCCAATTCTTTGTGATCCCATGAACTGCAGCACACCACACTTCCCTGTCTTTCACTATCTCCGGGAGTTTGCCCAAACTTGAGTCAGAGATGCCATCCAACCATCTCATTCTCTGTTGCCCTCAATTCTGCATTTTGTAATATGTTACCAAAAAATAAACTCCAGTTCTTCTGCCCAGTCATTAATATGGTCTACATCTTATTTTTGTGAGTTTAAAAGGAAATCTGTGCCCATTAGAGAAAAGTGACTATAGTAGAAACCTTAAGTGGAGGTTTATAAGGAGCAGGGCAGCATGATTAGTTTCTTTCAATAGCAAAGTTTTAGGATAAAGAGGGTTTTGTTTTTTTTTTTTTTTTTTTGAGAACTTGATCTTTAGAAACTCTGAAAAAGCTGTATAGTCGTCAAGATGTTGTCCCACCTGCAGGGAAATAAAAGCACTTTCCTCATCTTCCAAAGCATAATATTACCACAGTTCTGAAGTATCTGAGAGAATCTTTGCATGAGGAAAAGATTGAGATTTCCCAGAGGCCTGTGCAGGGCACTTCAGTGCCCTTCCTCTAAGAATGTCAATACCCTCAGCAAACCTTAGCTGAATCATCATCATTACAGCCCAGACAATAGGCATCGAACAACTCACTGCATTTTCTTCTCTGTGTATAAAGGAGACTATAAATTGGAATGGAGTGTGTCATGGCTAGGGGTCAAAGAAGGCATTTTTGAAAAGGAACACTGAATCCAATATCTAACATAACACAGGAGTTGGAAAAGGAGTTTTCTGTTCAGCTTGTCCAAAAGTTCTTTACTGGTTGACCGAGGAAGTGAAAATTCCTACACGGCATTTTGCAAGCAAGACTCGACCCCAAGTAGCAGGAATTTACAGAAGAATGGATGGGAGGGTTAGGGTTTGCCATACCATAGTATGCTGCTCTCCCAAGAGATCTTCATTTTCCTTATTTTGCACATTCAGAAAATTGAGTCTTAACCCCTTCAGTAACCCTGAAATTCACTTAAGAATCTAGCAGTCTTGAAGCATAGGATGTCTCCACCCCAAGAGAAGCGGAGGTGCTAGTGGTAAAGAACCTGCCTGTCCATGCAGGTAGATATAGAAGACACAGGTTCGATCCCAGGGTCAGGAAGATCCCCTGGAGGAGGGCATGGTAACCCACTCCAGAATTCTTGCCTGGAGAATCCCAAGGACTGAGGAGCCTGGCGGGCTACAGTCCATAGTGTCACACAGAGTCTGACACAGAAGCAAGAGAGGCACCGACGCACCGAGACAAAGTATGTATTTGCTTGAATATATGATACACTTCAGGGAAGGCAATGGCACCCCACCCCAGTACTTTTGCCTGGAAAATCCCATGGACGGAAGATCCTGGTAGGCTCAAGTCCATGGGGTCGCTAAGAGTCGGACACGACTGAGCGACTTCACTTTCACTTTTCACTTTCATGCATTGGAGAAGGAAATGGCAACCCACTCCAGTGTTCTTGCCTGGAGAATCCCAGGGACAGAGGAGCCTGGTGAGCTTCCGTCTATGGGGTCGCACAGAGTCGGACACGACTGAAGCGACTTAGCAGCAGCAGCAGCAGCATGATACACTTGAATTTAGCCAACCTTCCCTGTAAGAAACAAAGAAATGCTCTCTCTCTTTTAAGCACTAAAGGGCACCATGTTAAATGACCCAGAGGGCAAGCTGTTTGTGTGTTATCATCTCAACATGTTTTGTCATCTCTGCTAACCTTGTGCATGTTTTCTGTCAATAGACTGAACATTTTAAGAGGTGAGAAAGTGGTGTTTATAACTGCATGCTGAATCCAGAATGAGTTCAAATGTATTATACGACATTGACGATCACCAACTTTAAGGACATTTGGAGTAGCTGATCTCTGGTTCATGAATAATGAGTTATCTTGGTTTTAATAATTTACTTTAAAAAACCTTTTCCCTCTACTCTTTATCTGTGAAGTTGCAAGAGCTCTCTTCCTCACCTTAGATGATTACTTAGTTATATTCCTAGAGGGCAGATATAAGTTAATGAGCACCAAGGGAGGGGACAAGGAAGCAAGAACAAAAACAGCATATTGCCTTCAAGACTATTAACATCCCTTTGTGGAGGATGGCAACAGCTAATGTCTGGCAAGAGCAGTGGAGGAAGAAATTGCTGCAAGTTCAGGTGGGAGAGTGAGTCACCTTGAGGCTGGCACTGCTGATGAGGTTTGGAGAATAATCTTTCCATTAGGAGTGGGTCCTCCTTTGAGGTTGGGGGTATTATTAATGTCCAGTACTTGAAATGTTTGATTTACTTCTTGTGGGTTGCACAGGAACAAAGCATTAAAGTCCCACACATCACAGATCCATGGAGGGTTTCTGTTAATCCATCTGTTCTCAAAGATATTAGGACATTTTTAGAGTTTGGAGCATTTCTTTTGTGTGTGGGCATATTACAGAGATGCAAGCTATTTGAATAGAGAGATAAATAGGTAAACAGACAGGTAGGTGGGTCGATACATAGACGTCATCACTTAGGATTTTTAGTAGAAAAAGGTCTTGCCTGTACTGTGTCTCTCTGCAAAGTTCCTGTTTATGGGAAAACTGTTAAATTTAGATATCAAAATAGTTAAGTCACTTCTAATGTACTTGCAACCACAGAGAGTGTCTAGCAGATTTTATTAATAAGTGATTTTCATAGAGCTGGATTTGGAATTGTGTGCTTGCTTTAAATGTCAAGTCATTGTAATGAGGTATTAGCTTGCTTTGGCTTAAATTTGTATATTTTATTCTTACTCACTTTTAAATACCTTTTCTTAATCCCTTATTTTTGGCTCATTTGGTATGATTATCATTCCAATTTCTTGCCTCCTGAATAATAGATTCTAAATCATTCTCATTTTGGTCTTTGATTCCTTATTAAAAATCCTGAAGCCTAACAGCGAATGATGCTATTGATGCATGGTAATGCTGCATTTAACCAAGGTTTTTTTTTTCCCCCATTATTACACCACATCTTTCTCACCCCAGCAATGATAATTTTTGTATTTTTCCATTTCCCTTTGTTATTTAATTGCAGAAGCTGGGAACATACATTTACAGTCAGTGAGCCCCCAAATGACCTTATATCTAATAAGGTGTTTTCACTTCTAATCAATATAATTTTATGGTTGACACCTCTTTATTTGAGGTGGCTTTGGGTATTTCTGCATACAGCTGTTTTATACCCCTCTATTTATGTGGGTTTTTACCAACTGAGCTATCTGGGAAGCCTATTTAAGTCCATAGGCATTTTATTAAAAACAAAGGAAAAAAAAACATTATGTGTAGAAGGCAAGTCCTCTCAGATACAGGCTTTCCAATGCTCTTACGAGATATCAGAATTCTTTCATGTGAAAAATGTGAATTTACAGAACATACTTACTTTCCCAAAGAGCTAATCATTTAAAAGATGCCAGATTTCTCAGTGTGAGATAGCTGCCTTTTGGTTTTAAATTGGTCAAATAGGTTTCAAATTGGTCTTGTTTTACCGGTTACAATAGTTGAACAATAGTTTGAAGAAAGACTTCTGATCAGCTGGCTGGTTGTAAAAGCAAAGTTTGCCATTCATTTGGAGTTTTTGACTTCCTAAGGAATTACTCAAAAAAATTATCTATGAAAGATAAAGGTGTTTAATAAATAGTAGTATGTGTGAATTTTGTGGCATTTGTTCCATTATCTGAAAAAAAAAAAAAAAAAAATCCACCATCAGTTATGAGGAAGTCCTGAGCTATCAGTGCTAATGAGGCCAAATGTATTGGTTCAACGTGGGTTCCTTGGTTCTGTTCCCAGCTTCGAAATACACAAATGTGTGCTGGGGTCACCAGGAGGACCACATCACAGTGTGAAAAGGGAAGGAAAGTCTATTTTACCATTGGAGGAGGGGGAAATCTGTGAAGTCACATTTTCTACCTTTTGTCAAACAGGTAGTATGTCATTTTATGAAGACAATTAAAGAACTGACACAGGATGATATTAAGTAGGAATAAACTATGGGAAAGTCAAGAGATCATTTCCAGCTCCTAGAACTTCTTGAAACTTCTTGGTACATTTGTAGAAGGACAAGGATTGAAAAGGGGGCAAAATAATTAAACATCCCCTCTTAGGTGTAAATTCCTAGTCAGTGTGCCTCTCTTCCAAAACTTAATAAAAACCAATAGAAGTAAACAGGATTGGGTACACGCAAAAATGATTTTAAATTGAGTGGCTCCAAGAACAAGACTTGCTGATTCGCAAGGTGGTAATATCACATATCTCATGAGTATGTGAAAACTGCTACAAGTGCCCAGGTGTATTTGATGTGTATACAGGGAAGAAGGACAGTGACTCAGGCCTCAAGGGAGGAATACCATGCAAGGCAGGCTATTTGATTGTATGTGTGTTTGTAATAGAAATATCTGTTAAAATACTCTACCTCTTGGTGCTCTGACTTCAGCTACCATCAGTCAACCTACTGATTACTAAGAATCTCTTAAGAATAGGAGTGTTCTGGTTAAGAATAATTTTGAAAAGATTTGATTAAAAATGAAATTCTAGCTTAAACTTTCCATCTCTTAGAATACTGTTGACCTATTTCCATTAAACGATGGTGACAACTATACATCAGGCATCTTTTCATTTGAAGAAATAACAATGAACATGGTCATGACTGATGTTCTCGTGGGTAAAGAGATAGTTATCATCTTTCTCTATGCCACCCTTGTCAACATTGTGTCAAGAGGTCTGCTGTCTCTATTTGCAGAAGGTATCCAGAGTCTGATTACATCTTCACCACTCCCCTGCTACCCACAGCCTTCTCACGTGTGGATTTCAGCTATGCTCTCCAACAGGTCTTGTGTTTTTTTAACTATGTCACTCTCAACACATGGTCTATTCTCAACAGAGCAAGAATGATGCTTTCATAACACAGTCAGCCTGTTATTTCTCTGCTCAAAATCCTGCAGCATCTCCCATTTCACTGAGAGTAGGAGTCCTTACATTGGCCTAAAGGGCCTGGGCCACCAACTCATTTCCTCATCCTTTCTCTTGCTCATTCTCCAGCCACATCAGCCTCCCTTTCCCTTCCACAGGCCACACACACCCAGACCTCCTTCAGAACCTTGGCATTTGTCCTGTCATGAGAACAATCTTCACCCAGAAATCTGCTCTGCTAAGTTGCTTCAGTCGTGTCCGACTCTGTGCGACCCCATAGACGGCAGCCCACCAGGCTCCCCCGTCCCTGGGATTCTCCAGGCAAGAACACTGGAGTGGGTTGCCACTTCCTTCTCCAATGCATGCAGGTGAAAAATGAAAGTGAAGTTGCTCAGTCATGTCCGACTCTTAGCGACTCCATGGACTGCAGCCTACTGGGGTCCTCCATCCATGGGATTTTCCAGGCAAGAGTACTGGAGTGGGGTGCCATTGCCTTCTCCCTTCTCCGAGAAATCTGCTGTTTTTGCTCAAATGTTACATTTTCTTATGAGGCCTTCCATGGCCACACTCACTCAAAGTTACAATCCATTCTTTAAGTACTCCCAATTCTCTTTAATTGGCTCAATTTTTTTCTATTTGTATTTATGTAAAAAAAGTTTTTTTTTTACTATGGTAAAAGTCACATAATATAAAACATACGATTATAACCATATTTAACTATACAATTCAGTGGCACTAAATACATTTACATTGTTGTACAACTCTCACCATCATCCATTGCCCTAATTTTTCACCTTCCTAAAGTGAAACTCTACTCATTAGATACTAACTCCTCATTCTGCCTCCTCCCGCACCTCCAGTCCCTGGAACCTACCAATATATATATTTTTAACTCCAGTATACTTTCTGACTATGAATTTGACTATTCTAGGTACCTTGTCTAAGTGGGATCAAACAGTATTTGTCTGCACCTAAAGTACATTGAAATGCATTTTTAAGCTTAATATATGTTCTACAAACAGACTACCTTTTCTTCCTGTATGAAGTGCTATAGAGTAGGTTCCCATACCTATTTTATACATAGTAGTTATGTATATGTCAATTCCAATCTAATTTATTCCATCTCCCATTCTCCCCTTGGTTTTCATGTTTATTCTCTTCATCTATTTCTGCTTTGCAGATAGATTCATCTGTATACTGGTTTTCTGGATTCCATATATATGTGTTAATACACATTTTTCAGACTTACTTTACTCTATGACAGCCTCTGTTGCTGCTGCTGCTGCTAAGTCGCTCCAGTTGTGTCTGACTCTGTGCGACCCCATAGACGGCAGCCCACCAGGCTCCCTCGTCCCTGGGATTCTCCAAGCAAGAACACTGGAGTGGGTTGCCATTTCCTTCTACAATGACAGCCTCTAGATCCATCCAATAGAATAAAAATTCTATTTTTAAGAATCACTTTCTTATATACTATATAATGTTCAGTTATTATTTGTGTTTTTACCTAGAACACTAGAACAGAAGTCTTTAAGGCAGAGATTTTATTCACTTATATATATATATAAGTGATATATATATATATATATATATATACTGACAGTGAGCTTGGCACATAGCAGGCATCTACTAAATTGAGTGTTTAATGAATGAGCCAAGTCAAAATAAATGAATAATCAAAAGTTGTGACAATAATTGATAAATAATGCCCATGATTTTAAGTGCTTTACATATAAGTTTACATAAAATTACCTTGAAAACAACCCTATGAGATAGATGCATTATCTCCCTCTTAAATATGAAGCAACTGAGACACAGAGAAGTTAAAAACATGTTACTTGCTAATATAACTTGAGTTAGGGTTGAAAGGCAGGCAGTTGGGCTCCCAAGAAGGGCACACTCTTAATGGTGAAATGCCACCACTTTTCTGCTGTCAGGATGCTAGCAGTGTGACAAAAAGACAGATATAGCAAGGGAACTGGATCTGGTTTGGAGTCTCAGGGGAGGCCTCCCAATGAAATGGCTTTAAATAGAGAAAAGAAAAGTAGCACTTTGCTGGTTGAAAAGAAGGACCAGTCTAAGTCAGCTCAGCTTTTGAGCGCTAAGAAGATGGGAACTTAGCAAGCTGAAAATGCAAATTTAGCTAATACCACTGGGTAAGAGAGTTGCTGGTCATACCTCTGCCTTTCCACACTGTGGTGATGTCAGGAGAGATGAAATCCTCTTGCAGAGAGGTTAGTTACTGACCAGTTTGGGTGAAGAATTGCTCACGCTGACCAAGTAACTTAATTATAGAGTCACTCCACTTTTCAAGGTATAGAACAATGCTTGGAGAAAGTAAAGATGAGGAAAATCATATCCGTTCTGTTAAGTGGACCAAGGAGGATCTGTAAATAGGGTTGATCATGATCCCTATGACTGAGTGGGTTTCACTAGTAGGACTGGGGTAATAGGAAGAGACTAATTGGTTCCTGGAGGTGGCTTTGACTGCTTTGCAGAAAGTCTCAGCTGCAACTGTTCCAAAAATTAACAGCATGAGGCAACAGATAGACCACTCATTTATATGTTAGTGCTTAACTGCAAATGGAGGAAGTAACTGGAGCATGCATATACCAAAAGTCTCAGATGGGGATGGCATCTGGATTCCTTTTTCCCAGTACCCACCCCAACTATGCTTTTTGTTTTCATGGAACCCTCATAAGCATTCACTTGTGGTTCCAAGCATTCTCCTACAGGCATAAGAGGTGAATTACAAGTAGGTTTCCAGAACTGTATTATATCCCGCATGCTTAAGGATCCCATCTCCATGTCACATCACATGTCCGTCCTATGGTTTATTTAATACTAATATGGCTATGAATCATGGGTAGAAAAGTTTATGCTTTATTGGGTCTGACAGAGCAGCTGATTTCTAGGTATCCTTCTCAACAAAACTGCATTTCAAATTGAGGCACTAAAATTCATGCGTATCAGTTTTTTTCAGTCAATGTCTTCTTATGAAATTATTCATAGCAACTCCTATGTAATACTAGCTTTTTAAAGATAAATTAAATCTTTAATATTATATCAGATCAGTCGCTCAGTCGTGTAGGACTCTTTGCAACCCCATGAACTGCAGCACGCCAGGCCTCCCTGTCCATCACCAACTCCCGGAGGTCACTCAGACTCACATCCATCGAGTCAGTGACGCCATCCAGCCATCTCATCCTCTGTCGTCCCCTTCTCCTCCTGCCCCCAATCCCTCCCAGCATCAGAGTCTTCTCCAATGAGTCAACTCTTCGCATGAGGTGGCCAAAATACTGGAGTTTCAGCTTTAGCATCATTCCCTCCAAAGAAATCCCAGGGCTGATCTCCTTCAGAATGGACTGGTTGGATCTCCTTGCAGTCCAAGGGACTCTCAAGAGTCTTCTCCAACACCACAGTTCAAAAGCATCAATTCTTCGGCACTCAGCCTTCTTCACAGTCCAGCTCTCTCATCCATACATGACCACAGGAAAGACCATAGCCTTGACTAGGCGAACCTTTGTTGGCAAAGTGATGTCTCTGCTTTTGAATATGCTATCTAGGTTGGTCATAACTTTCCTTCCAAGGAGTAAGCGTCTTTTAATTTCATGGCTGCAGTCACCATCTGCAGTGATTTTGGAGCCCAGAAAAATAAAGTCTGACACTGTTTCCACTGTTTCTCCATCTATTTCCCATGTAGTGATGGGACCAGATGCCATGATCTTCGTTTTCTGAATGTTGAGCTTTAATATTATATACACTTGGTAATATGCAGAGATTTATGCTTTACACATTGGTTTTTATTATGAAGGTGGTAAGATTAGAACTCTAAACTCATTTGCCTTCCAAGTTTTATTTTTTGTCATCCTAATGAATCCATTCTAATTAATTCTCTAGAAAAACAAGTCTAGAGAATTATGATTTTTGAATTATGAGTTTTATGTTCTAAACCCATGAATTATGACTTTTATGTTCTAAACCCATGCCAGCTTGTCTAGAAAGCCCCCTTTCCCATCTCTGACTCTTAAAATTCCATCTCTTAAGACCCTTTCTGATCTACCCAACAGGAAATGAATGTCAGAGAGAATATAAGTATTTTCTATGCTGACTGTGATGCTTATAATGCCTTGATTTTCCATTAAAGAAATATCTTATAGTCTTATTTTAATATTATTATATTATTACTTTAATACTGTGATAGGTCTAGGGATATAGTGGTGAAAAATTTATTCTTACATTTATGAAATATAGAAATAATCACATATGTATAGGGAGAAATCGTGGTAAGAGTTGTATTGGAAAACTATAGGCTATCATGAAAAAGAATAAGGTTAAAGAAAATAATACAGAGGCAAAAGTCAGAGAAGACTTCCCAAGGAAGTGACATTTCAGCTGAGATCTGATGGATGAATAAAAGTCATTCAGGTTAAAGGAAGAGGGAAGTATTTGAGACACAGGGACTTGCCAAGTTCTTAGGTGGAAAATGTCTTGGTGCATTCCAGGAACTGAAAAAAGTCACTTGTCTCATACTGTAGTTATATATGGACGCGTCTTATCTCTCAGACGGAAGAAAACTTTATTTCTGCCCCATAAATAATGTACACACTATTTTATACATAGAAGGAACTCAAAAAGTATGTTAGAGAACTGTGGCTTCCAGAAACTGTAAGTAACTTGTTTTGAACTTACTCTCCTATGTAAATAATTATGAAAACAGGAAAAAATATGAGAATAACTTTCAAGCACTGGAAACTGAGCAGCCCTATTATCCCTTAGAGAAAGGAAAATCCATGAGGTAGGCTTATTATTCCCAAATGTCTATACGGGACAGTTTCCACAACTTTGCAGTAACGAGGTAAGTCCAGGATAAAGCAGAAATCTCAAGGGAGGAGTTGTAGATTACATTTGAAGTGGCCAAGGCAGGTGCAACTGGAGGAACACAGGATGGAAAGTGAAGGATTCTTCTTGTATCCTGTATAGGGAGGGCCCCCTGGAAGTTTGCATGAGGGTTCACTTTCTGTCCTTGGCTGAGGGCCAAGTGCTCATGAACAGGGCATTGTCCATGAGGTCTAGCAGACAGTGACTTTGAGGAGGCCAAGAGCAGAAGTGATATCGGACATTGCACAGGACTAAAAGAAGTCAGAATAGAGTAGAGAGACCTCACTGAACAATCTAGATGTCCAATCAAGATTCTGGAAAAAGCATGAGCCAGAGGAAAGGAAATACCCTAGATCTAACTGGGAAAAAAAGTCCTGAAGTCAACGCTTCCTACAAAGCACAAAACCAAGTTTAAAGGATCAAAATAATCAGTTGTCAGATAAAACAAAACTTAATAGGACTAAAATGAAGACAACACACATGAAACTCTGCACAAAATAACATATACCGTGGAAAGTTATGAGACAAAAGCAGGAAAATGTTGTCCATAGTCAAGGAGAAAAATAACTTAAAAAATAGATATGAGTGATAGCAGATATAGATTTTAAAACAGCTATTATAAACACATTCAAGGATTTAAATGAAAAGGTGGACAAATCTCAAAGAAATAGAAACTAAAAAGAAATGGAAATTCTAGAGCTAAAAATAAAGTGATATCAAATAAAAGCATTCTGGAATGTTTAAATTATCTAACAAATAAGATGATATTAGACAATAGATTAGACACTATGTTAAGGATCAATAATAATATTCAAACTGAAGGGAAATAAAAATATTTAAAATACCAGTAAAATCTCAATTACCCGTGAGATGATATTGCACAAATGTAAGTACAGAGTACCAGGAAGGAAAAATTATCAAGAATGCATCAGACAGAAATACTGCGTAAACAATTGAAAACCCGAAGTTTGGTGGAAAATAGGACCACAAAGATCCAAGAGTTGCAATAAACCCTAAGTAAACCAAGTCTGAAAAATAGCATGTAAGCATATCATACTCAATTAAAAGAATATTACTATGTATAATTTAGCACACATAAATTTGACAAGTTAAATGAAAAAGACAAAAATTCTAGAAAAAAAACTTTCTAAAACTGATAAATATAGAAAATCTGAATGCTTCTCAGCTTATTAAAGAAATGTAATTCATAGGTAAATATTTTCCCACAAAAAAAACATTATGTCTAGATAACTTCACTGGTGAATTCTATTCGATATTAATAATGATTAATATTTTACATGAATCATTTAGGAAAATAAAGTGTGGCAGTATTTTCTATGTCTTTTCATGAAACCAGCATAACTTTAAAACCAGCCTAAACAAAGACATTAAAATAAAAATTACAGACCAATATTTCTTATGATCCTAATAAAAATTCTTAACCGAATATTAACAGCAAATGGAATCTAGCATTATATAAAAAGAATCAAATGGAGTTTATCCCTGGATCGTAAGATTGTGACAAGAATTAAAAAGAGAAAAGTCACATTAGCAGAGAATAAAAATCATAATTACCTTAATTGAAGCAAAAGAACAAGCAGATAACATTTAACACTCATTCATGACAAATTCTTAAACTAAGCATAGAAAAGCATTTCAATTATAAATGACATCTGTGAAAAACCATCCTTTAACATGATAGTTGAAACTGACATATACTCCACTTTTTCTCTACTATCAAAAACAATGTGAAGGTATTCACTTATACCATTCTATCCAAAGCTGTACTGAATCTCCTCTTCAGTTCAGTCGCTCAGTCGTGTCCGACTCTTTGCGACCCCATGAACTGCAGCACGCCAGGCCTCCCTGTCCATCACCAACTCCCAGAGTCCACCCAAACCCATGTCCATTAGCAGTGTAATATGGCACAGAAAAATGAATGTATAAAGATTGGAAGAGAAAAAATAAATTTGTTTATGCATAGATGACATAGTTACATCATAATGTATGTAGAAAATCCTATGAAACCCAGAAAGACACTGTGACTAATGAATAAGAAAGATCCTAGAATACAAGGTCAACATACAGAAATCAACTGATTTTAACACCAACATAGAACTGGAAGATATTAATAAGCCACACAATTTAACAGCACCAAACAATCCCACAAAATACTTAGGAATATATTTAATGAAAGATATAGTTAAGTCTTCTATATTAAAAATTATAAATCTTCAAGAGAAGATTTAAAGACCTAATTAAAGAAGAAACATGCCATATCAATGAATTGAAAATTCAGTATTTTTAAGATTCCCATTCTTTCCAAACATAAAGATTCAAAGTAAATGAAGCAAAAGACAATAAAGACATAGCATAGATACTGACAACCTGATTCTAAAACTTAAATAAAATCAATAGATCTAGAATAGATGAAGCAATCATCAAAAAAAGAGAGAAAGGTTTGGAGGCTTAATTAATTAACACTACTTAATTTTAAGCATTACAATTAAGTGACAATAACCAGTTCAGCATTGAAATACAAATAGACAAATAGATCAATGGAAGCAAATAGAACATGCAGAAATAAATACTTACATGGTCTAATGACACCACTGCAGTTTAATGGGGAAAAGAAAGTCATTTCAACAGTTTGCAATGAAAGTAAGTAAAACAGTGATTCCCGCTTCATGTCAAATACAAAAATTAAAAGCTAAAGCTATAAAAGTTCTATCATATACTACAGAGTAATATTATGGCCATGGGTTAAATAAAAAGGCTTTTTAGCCATGAAAAAAAAAAAACTCTAAATATTAAACTATAAAGATAGATTTGATTCAAATTTTAAAATATCTGCTCATCAACAGATGCCCTAAAGAAAATGTTAAGACAAAACACAGGTGGGAGGAATGTACCAACAATACTTGTATGTGATAAAGGATTTCTCTCTAGAACATACTAAAAACTCTTACAAATAATAAGCAAACAACACAAACAGGTCAAGGTCTTGAACAGGTATTTCCCCGAAGACTTAGAAATGGACTACAAGTACATGAAGATGTGCCCAATAGCATTAGTCATCAAATCAATACTACAATGTGATAATTTACTCCTAACCAAAAGGCTAAAATTAAAAAATGAACAACACTAATTGTTGGCAAGGTTTTAGAGCAACTAAATTCTTATGCATTGTTGATGGGAGAGAATGTAAATTAGCATGTTTGAAAAAATTCAGTAGTTCCTTATGAAGTTAACTATAGGCCTCTACCATATGACTCAGCATTTCATTCACTGACATAACTTTCTTGTTGTTGGAACTATTGCAAACTTGGTGGCTGAAGTCAAAATAAAGTTATTATCTTACCGTTCTGGAATTCAGAAGTCCAAAGTGGGTCTCACTGGGCTAAAATCAAGGTGACGCCAGGGCTCCGTTCCTTTCTAGAGGCTCAAGGAGAAAATTCACTTTCGTGCCTTGCCTCTTCCTTCTTCTAGAGGTCACCCACATTTCTTGGCTTTACAGCTTCCTTCTACCTTTAAAGCCAGCAACACTCAGTCCCTTCTTTCCCACACCACATCTCTCTGGCACTGACTCTCCAGCGTTATCTCTACCTTATATACGGATGCTAGTGATACTATTGGGCACACCTGGATATCCAGTGCATGCTCCCTTGCACATCCCAATGCTCAGTCGTGATCTGACTCTGCAACCCCATGGACTGTATGTAGCCTGCCAGATTCCTCTGTCCATGGAATTCTCCAGGCAAGAACACTGGAGGTGGGTTGCCATTTCCTCCTCCAGGGGATCCTCCTGACCCAGGAATCAAACCTAGGTCTCCTGCATCTTCTCCACTGGCAGGCAGATTCTTTACCACTGAGCCACCTGGGAAGCCCTGCTCCCTTTAGCTCAGCCAATGATTAGTAACATTACTTCCATCTGCTACCAGAATTTCCCTCGCCATGCAACTTACTCACTGGATCTGGGGATGTGGATATATGAGAGGCCATTACTCTGCCTACCACAAGTATTTATCTAAAACAAATGAAAATATATGCTCACGATACACATGCACAAGACAGTTTAAAACAGCTTTGTTCAGAATAGCCCAAAACTAGAAACAACTCTGATGCTTATCATTGGAGGAGTGGATAAACCAATAGTAGTAAGTTATTAGAATGGAAAACTGTTAAAATTTTTTTAAAAAGAACATTTAATTGATGCACTAAACAATCCCTAAAAGGTTACAGTGAGCAAAAGAAGCAAGGCATAAAAGTAAACACAGTATGTTTCCACTTTTATGACACTAGAGAACAGCAAAGCCAAACTATGGTGATAAAAATATACTGGTGACTTTAGGGGCAAGATTGATGAGAAGGGGGAAGAGTGAAATTTCTGAGATAGGTGATGGAAATACTTTATATCTTGTTGTTTGATGCTGTGAAATTACACATTTAATTTTTCAAAGTATACTCTTCAAGTTCAAATTTAAAGTCTATGTAAATTTTGGGGACAAATTTAAACATGAAAACCCTACCTTTCACTTTGCTGGAGATAATTCAGAGATGTTTTTAAAAGTGCAAAGCAGATTTTTTTTTCAGTTTTATTGAGGTGTAATTGCCAAAGTTATAATATGTTTAAAGTGTACGTGATGATTTGATAATGCACACATTGTAAAAAGATCCCAATAATCAAATAAGACATAATTTTTGAAAGTTAGGGAGAAAAACTTTATGAAGTTTTCCCGCATGCCACAATGGGGTTACACTTATGTATAAAATGAAGTCAAAGTTCTCAGTGTGTGCATGAGTGCTGGGTTGTGTCTGATTCTTTGTGACTCCATGGACTATAGCCCACTAGGCTCCTCTGTCCATGGAATTCTCCAGCCAAGAATGGAGTGGGTTGCCATTCCCTACTCCAGAGGATCTTCCGGACCCACAGATTGAACTCTCCTGCATTGGCAGGTGGGTTCTCTACTGTCTGAGTTACCAGGGAAACCCATATATGTGTATATATTACATATACATATATATGTAATATCAGCCAGGGTGCTGATGCAAAGAAGATGATAGAAATGATTCAGCAATGGGGTGTTCCTGGGATAACCTTCTTTAGCCAGTTTACTGAAGGGTCCATGATACTAGGGTGCTGGTTAGTCAGCACTGAAGCATCCCAAGGTAGGCTCTTGGAAGAAACAGATGGTTTGGATGAAGTGAGAAATGTTGAAAAAATAAAGTTTTCACAAAATTCAAGAGCAAGTATCATGCATCCAAGATAGTGAATCATAAGAGGTATAAAGATTTGAAAGGTCTCAGGCATTCGTCAGTGAATGGGAGGCTGATGCAAGATCAAAAGTGAGCTCTCTGACTGCAGAGTAGAAACACAGAGGAAGCTGCAGTATTGAATTATCAACACAAGCAAAACGAAAGTATCAAGAAATAAGGTAGCGATCAGAGGAGGAAAAATGATGGTGACACTGGCTGCCAGCAATGTACTGACATGATGTTAATCTTGGCAAGGCAGCAAAGGGAGTGTTGGTATAGAGGGATGATTTATGTATCTTTTTAGGGCATTCGCTTCACCTCTTTACCAATCTTAGCTATAAACATCCTTCAAAACTTAGCTCAAGTTACTTCTCTATGAGAAGTCTTTTATGGCTGGGACTCCAGCTAGTTTGTTAGCTTGTTCTTTTATTCAGTCACACATTTACTCTCTTAATGAGAGTGCATCATGTGGCAGACACTGATGTCCAAACTCTTCTCCGAGACTACTACACCTCTGAACTTGACTTGGGTTCCTGGAGGCCTGGGCAGTTACGGACAGGAGCCTATGGACCTATGAATGGGCAATTATGGACCTATGAATGCAGAGCATGGGAGTGAGAAACCATCACAGGGCAAAGAGCAAACAGTACGCCATGCACACAACTGTGAAAGGCCTGTTGGGAAACACTTGCAGTGCAGATAAAATTCAGGTATAACATTGTCATACTACTGCACAAAGGGACAGAACAAGCGAGCACAAGTCAAAACTAGGAGACAACCTACACATTTAACTACAGCCTGTAAAAGTCTGTGTGTGTGTGAGTCACTCAGTCATGTCCAACTCTATGCAACCCCATGGGCTGCAACCCACCAGTCTCCTCTGTCCATGGAATTCTCCAGGCAAGAATACCGGAGTGGGTTGCCATTTCCTCCTCCCAGGGATCCTTCCTGACCCAGGGATCGACTTGTAATCGCCTGCATTGCAGGTAGACTCTACTGTCTACAGTATTTTTTGACTTATAAACCTTTCCACAGTTATATATACAGTCATGAGCTTCCTTAGAATTTTTCAAAGTGACTTGATCACTTTTGAACAGTACCATCCGGCGGGATTCCAGTGGAGAAAGAAGGAGAACTAGACAACCACTCTTGTGTGGATTGCTAGGTGGAGATAAGGTGGCTCAGGACTGAAAGTTAAAAACAAAACAAATCCAAAAATTGTCAACCATAGCCCCAAGGCATGACAGGGACAGAGTTTCATTTTTTTTGCTCCCATTGTTTAGAAAGTTCAGTGTTTGACAAGACAAAGGGGAGCGACCCTGTTTTAGCCATTTTACTTTGGGTTATGGTGGAGAGAAAGACAGATAAAGAGATAACAACAGAGACAGAAACTGCAAAAGGTGGGTGAGGGAGAAACAAAGATGGCCAGAGTGAGGAAGCTAACAACATTTTGATTTGTAAGTGGCTTGGGCACAGTGACCCAGCTGTGTAGGGGGATAGCACAGGGTGGGAGGGGCTTGTTCGTTCACCTTTTGGTTCCTATCAGCTGCTTATCCTTCTCCCCAGTTTTTGACTTGAGACAATTTCTTACTCATAAATAAAATACTATACAGTTGCAGCTTGAAGACAAGATCCATAGTTCCTGCTTTCAACCAGACTGTCCCTTAAAAGCTTCCTAAATGGCTCTGGTTTCTGCTCAAGGATGTGAGAACATCTCTCTCACCCTGATAATTAAAAAATAAATGAATAATTAAAAATCCAGAAAATGTGCAAATTTATGACTTTTTTTTTCAAATCGACTGGAGAAAGGAGGCACTGGCAATACACCGGTCACAAATCCAAGGAGACATAGGCATCTAAGGGAGCAAAGAGTTGTGAATGATTCCTTACGTGGAGTAAGAGGCCCAGCATCAGGAAGGAGAGTTCAGTTGGAGTAGATCACAAAGCGGTAAAGGGTGCATGTGGATGGCAGGAGAGTGTGAAGGGCACTCAGGTTTCTTCTCCATTAACCTCATCATGCTTTCACAGAATAATGAGGAAAGAACCCTTAAAAAGCTTTTGTTGTGGCAGTGGTGGTGGACAGGAAGAACAGCAGCTTATGCAGGATGGGTATTTTAAGACTCCATGTAGACAATTTCCCTTATCTTCCCTATAAAGAAAGCCTTAATTTGTGGCATGAAGGTCAACAAACATTTTTACCCTTAGGACCTAAGTGAAAATTCATGGACTCTGGGAAAAGCAACAGAGAGACAAATATCTCTATCATTTATGCTGCTGCTGCTGCTAAGTCACTTCAGTAATGTCCGACTCTGTGCGACCCCATGGACTGCAGCCCACCAGACCTCTCCGTCCATGGGATTTTCCAGGCAACAGTGCTGGAGTGGGGTGCCACTGCCTTCTCCACTATCATTCATGAGGGACAGGAATACATGGAGGGCCCAGGACTAAGTGGTGGGATTGGGGAAATGCACTAAAATGGCACCAGGGACAGGTGCCTGCCTCAGAGTAGGGGTTAATCAGAACAACAGAAAATGCTCCCCACTCCCTCCGTACCATGGCTCTCCCTTCCCCCTACCCCACTGATGAGCTTGCAGGAGCAAGTAACAGCCAGATACCGCTGATAGACCTAAAAGAGATCCTGTCTTGGAATAGTTGAAGGGAAAGACCTAAAAGGTAAAGTAGATATTGCTGTCAAATCAGCTCCTTGGCCTGCAAACACAGTCACTACCAGAATCTGATGCCTGTGGTGCCCTAGGGATAACTATAGCAACATAAGACCTTCAACCCACACCAACTCCTAAATATAATACACTCAAATCTGCACACTAAGGTCCTATCAGAGAAGAAGGAATGCTTATTTCTAGACATAAACTATTTATGTCAATCTCCAGTGACTACATAAGACATCTGGTTTTCAAGAAAATATGGAAGATAAAGTATACAGAAAGTGAGTAAAGATACAGAAGTTATAAAGAACAATTAGACCTAATTCACATTTGTAGAAAACTCTACTGAATGGTAGCAGAATATATATTTTCACTGGAGCACTGGGAACAGTCTCCAAGATAGACCATATTGTGGCTGTAAAACAAACACCCACAAACTTAAAATACTAGAAAAAAAAAATGCCAAGTATATGCTTGATTATAACAGAGTCAAACTAGAAATATAAATAACAAAAAATTATCTGAAAAATCCCTAAGTGTTTTTGAAAACAAACAACATACTTCTAATGCCCCCATATGTTACTGAGGAAATTTCAATGGAAATTTTAAAATGTTTGACCTCAATGAAAATAAAAGTACCACATTTCAAAATTTGATGGATGCAGTGTAGCAGCACTTAGATAGAAACTGATAGCAATAAATTCTTCTCCTCACTTGAGCTTTGCTGCTGCCTCTGCTAAGTTGTTCCAGTCGTGTCCGACTCTGTGCGACCCCATAGACAGCAGCCCAACAGGCTCCCCGTCCCTGGGATTCTCCAGGCAAGAACACTGGAATGGGGTGCCATTTCCTTCTTCAATGCATGAAAGTGAAAAGTCAAAGTGAAGTCGCTCAGTCATGTCCGACCCTTAGCGACCCCATGGACCACAGCCTACAAGGCTCCTCCGTCCATGGGATTTTCCAGGCAAGAGTACTGGAGTGGGTTGACATATATAATTGGCATATAACACTGTGTATCTTTAAAGTGTACAACATAATGATTTGATATATGCATATTCCATGCTCTTCTGTTGGGTGAAGTCAATGGCCAGGTCAATGGCCCACTCCCAGAGTGGATGAGGCTGGAGACGCTTCACTGTCAGGCTGGGCTTCTGTCTAATCTCCTTGGTCAGGTGAAGCCACAGGCTATTCAGAGTCCCAAGCCTCTGAGGTTGAGCCTAGCAGTATCACTTGCTAGGCTCTGAAGCAGGATGGAGTTGTAGACTAGGTTCCAGAGCTGAGAGGTACCATAGGCTGGACTCCAAGGCTACTCAGGGTCACTGTTAAGATCTCCTGGTTATGTGGTGCCAGAGGCTATGTTCAATAGTTAACAGGGTTGCTGACTTAGCTTTTGGACACAAAGGCCTTCAGATATGCTCCATGGCTGGCAAACCATGCTTCCTGCCAGGGCAGGACTGGAAGCTATGATCAGCATTGGAAGAGGACTACAAATTTGCTCATCTGACTGGCTAGGGACCTAGAATGAGTTCCATGGCTGATATGGCCCACTGGCTAGGGATCTAAATCAAGTAGAACTGACAACTGAGCTTCTGGGCCAGATGGGGTCACTGACTTGACTCTGCAGATGAGTAGAGCTGCTGGCTGGGATCTCTGCTCAGGCACCACTGCAAGCAGAAATACAGTCAGCAAAGACCCAAGTTCTGACAATGGTAAGCTTTGCCTCTGTTCTAAGTCTATATGGGATCCCCAATGGCCAAGCTCTGCAGGTTCCTTCCTCCAGTGGTTCCCAGGAGGTGAGAAACAAATGAGCCTCCTGGGAAGTGTTTTACAACACTAAGGAAGCTGAGTGTCCACCCTGGGCTCTTTTTTCCCACTGGAGAAGCTGTGGCTTGGAGGAGCCCCCTTGGTGCAGTGGTGTGATGGCCTGGGAGAGATGGTTTCTCCTACCCTTCTGACACAGTCTGCCTGGGTCTGTGTTGTCAGCCTCATCTTCGGGTTCTGGGATTTTTGCAATGGTGTCTGG
Organism: Tragelaphus eurycerus; assembly: GCA_935064755.1. Classification (NCBI taxonomy): domain Eukaryota; kingdom Metazoa; phylum Chordata; class Mammalia; order Artiodactyla; family Bovidae; genus Tragelaphus; species Tragelaphus eurycerus. Next base: position 3,297,937 of record CAKXYN010000120.1, on the reverse strand, counting down.
TCTATGAATAGTTGACAGGTGGTCATTTTTGTGGAGGGGACTGAAGTTGGGAATGGCCTATGTCACCATCTTAATGACGTCACTTCTCTAAATTTTTATATTGGAAAAAAAGAAGGGTTTCAAATCAATAATCTAAGCTTCTATCTTAAGAGACAAACAAAAGGAGAGCAAAGTAAATCCAAAGGAGGAAGAAAACAACAAACATCAGAGTGAAAATTATTTATTAAAGAAAACTCATTATCATCTTCAGAAGACACAGAGTATTTGATAAGATTCAACATCAAAACTCATGATAAAAACTCTAAGGAAACTAGGAATAGAAGGGTCGTTTCTTAATATGATAAAGTATACCTGTAAGGGAGTTGCAGATAACATCAGACTGAATGGTGAAAGAGTGAAGGCACTATCTCCAACTGGAAACAAGACAGGAAATACTTTCTCAATGCTCCCATTCAACGTTGGACTGGAAGTTCTCCCCAGTACAAAAACACAGTAAGAATAAAGAAAAGGAAGGTGAAAAGATGAAATAAAACTGTCTTTATTCACAGAAGACTATGTAAAGAATTCCAAAGAACTTATAAAAATGTGTTCAAACTAGCAAGTGTGTAAACAAGATTTCAGGACACAAGATTGATATTCAAAAATCAATATTATTTCTATAGATCAGCCATGAATGACTGGAATTCAAAATTTTAAAAACTAGTTTAAATAAAATCCCCCAAGTGTTATCCATACATCCAACAATGTGTGTGTTGAATTTGTATATTGAAGATATAATACATTGATAAAAGGGTTTTTTCTGTCATTCTAAGTGTTATTGACATTTATTATTTTTTTAATTGAAGGATAATTGCTTTACAATATTGTACTGGTTTCTACCATGTATCAACATGAATCAGACATAGGTATACATATGCCCCCTCCCTCTTGAACCCCCCTTCCACCTCCCACCCCACCCCACACCTCTAGGTTATCATAGAGCACTGGTTTTGAGCTCCTTGAGTCACACAACAAATTCCCACTGGCTCTATGTTTTACCTATGGTAGTGTATATGTTTCCTTGCTACTCTCCCCATTCTTCCCACCCTCTCCCTCCCCCGCTGTGTCCCTAAGTCTGTTCTCTGTGTCTGCATCTCCACTGCTGCCCTGCAGTTAGGTTCATCAGCACCATCCTTTTAGATTCCATATACCTGAGTAAATATGTGATATATTTTTTCTTCTTCCGACTTGCTTCACTTTATATAATAGGCTCTATGTTCATTCACCTTATTAAAACTGACTCAACATGTATAATATCATATATGAAACGAATTGCCAGTCCAGGTTTGAGCTTGATACTGGATGCTTGGGGCTGGTGCACTGGGATGACCCAGAGGGATGGTATGGGGAGGGAGGAGGAAGGGGGGTTTGGGATGGGGAGCACGTGTACACCCATGGTGGAATCATATTGATGTATGACAAAACCAATACAATATTGTAAAGTAGAAAAATATATATAAATAAAAAAAAATAAAGCAAAGACATCACTTAACCAACAACAAAAAATAATAAAATAAAATATGACATCATAGTTTTTAAATGTAAAGAAATTCTAATGTCTGCTTTGAGAATTTTAATCAGAATCAAGGCTTTTCAAAATTCAAAATATTTCAACTTTAAAATGTTGATTTTCATAGAATAGCTAAAACAATGTATATATACTAAAAATATTATTTAATATACCCCCAAAATCCTATCCTTTCATATTTAATACAAAATATTGTTATAATAATACTCATATAAATAAAGCCTATACGTTCCTTCATAAAAATAAAAAAAAATAAAACTGACTCAAATGCATTTGATAAAAAGAATTTTTTAAAGGCCTGTAGGTCAATGAAACAGAAGTAGATATACACAAATATAGTAAGTTACAGGTGTTGATTTTTGTCAAAAGTGCAAATGCAATTCAATGGAGAAAGACTAGTCTCTTCAAAAGCTATAGTGGGAAAAGTTGGACATTTGTATGCAAAACAAAAGTTTCAACCTATATGGAAACTAACTTAAAGTGAACTATATACCTAGAGTTAATATGTAAAATTATCAAACTCCCAGAAAACAGTATAAAAGAAAATCCTGAGTTACAAATGAATAAAGAGGATGAGAAAGAAATGAACCCAGGTAAGTATGTTTGATAAAAAGTGATTTGATTAGATTCTATAAGGCTATATAGATAGAAATAATTTCATACTACCTACACATTTTATTTGGTAAATGTTTTTCTCCCAGAAGTATGGTTTATCAGTTCTTAAACTATACATATACTAAGCAAGTAAGTAAATATGCCTTAATAATGCAAGCGAAGGTTCTCATCCTAGGAAAAAGAAGTTGTAGATAGGCAAAAAGGGGAGGCCCAAATGAATCATGTAGTTGATTTTAGACTGGAGTCAGAGGTATCAACATGAACTCATGATGGCCCAACTAGATACAACTTAAACAAAAATAAATAATAAGAGTATTGCCAGGGGGATGGGGAAGGGATAGTTAGAGAGTTTGGATGGACACACTGCTAAATTTAAAATTGATAACCAATCAGGACCTACTGTATAGCACAGAGAACTCTGTGCAATGTTATTTAATAACACAAATGGGAAAAGAATTTGAAAAAAAAGTAGATACATATATATGTATAACCGAATGACTTTGCTGTACACCTGAAACTAACACAACATTGTTAATCAACTATTTTGTTGTTTAGGAGCTCAAGCTGTGTCAACTTTTTGTGACTCCATGGACTAACTTGTTGAGCTTCTCTGCCCATGGGGTTTCCCAGACAAAAATACTGGAGTGGGCTGCCATTTCCTTCTCCATAATCAACTATACTCCAATATAAAATAAAGAGTTAAAAAAAAGAAAATTTAGCTTATTGCTGGTACTCAGTGAATATTAAATTAAAATCATATTGCTATGGATATTCAGGTCCTCTGACATGGTTACAACTTTCTATTTGGTTTTTGAAGTGTGCAAGATCCTATAAAAAATGTTTTCTGGAAGTTAAAATAATAACAATGAATATTGCTATATAACCCCAAAGCATAACATAGGTACACATGAATCCAAAGAGATATACAAAGAAAGCTGAAGACATAAATAAATGGGGAGTTAGGGATACCACAGTAGTAATTGCTGCCAGAAAGATCCACCAAATGGCTGCTAAATACAGTGAGTAAAAATTTATACAGAAACAGGATAACTATTTTACCCCAAATATTTGTTAATTATGAAGTGTATCTCTTCCTACTGGAGTGGGTAGCCTTTCCCTTCTCCGGGTTTTTCTCAACCCAGGGATCAAACTCAGGCCTCTCGCACTGAAGGTGGTTTCTTTACCAGCTGAGCTACCAGTGAAGCTGTATCCAACCCAGGGATCGAACCCAGGTCTCTCACATTGTAGACAGACGCTTTACCATCTGAGCCACCAGGGAAGTCCTCCATAATACGTATTAACTGTAAATGGAAAAATAGTAATTTTACAGTGAAGAAACCTGACAGACATCACCTTATCTAAGTGATCAAAGTTAATGTTAGTGGAAATATATATTGATACCATCTACTCCTGACAGGTACAAAGTACCCGTTATCCTTCCCAATATTACAGAGACTCAATCTAATAAAGAGAAAACATCAGGTCATGAAAGACAAGAAAAGCCTGATGAATCGTCACAAATTAGAGGAGACCAAGGACCCATGGCAACTAAATTAAATGTGAGATCTTGGATTGGATCCTGGAACAAAAAAAAAGGACATTTATGGAAAATTGGTGAAATGTGACTAAAGTCTCTCGTTTATAGTACTGTGCCAGTATTAATTTCTTACCTTTGATAATTATTCTGTGGTTAGATAAGTGTAAGAGGATAGGTAAAGGGCATCCTGGGCAGTCTTGTGTACTACTTTGCATTTGCAAATTTACATTAAGTCTAAAATTAGATCTAAATTAAACATTTAAAAAATGACCAAAAAGCCCTCTATACTTCAAGAGAGGCCATTAAACATATACAACATAAAAGTTTTCAAAGCTTTTCATGAACTTGCTTAGCATTCTACATTTTACACTTCAAAAATCGAGGGGCTTATAATTTCCACTCTTTAAAAATGATGAAACAAAAAAATGAAGGTTTTAAACTGTGATTTATAAGCTCTTCTCTTCAAGGAACAGATTGTGGGTGGGGAGAGTTTTTATTCCCTACAAATGAAAAGCCAAATTAGATATAATCATCACTAGAATTTATCTGTTTAATTTCCATAGTACTAGAGGCATCTTTCGATACTGAGCAGAATTTAGAACAGATAAATGTAACATATGGAACTGGATCTTGCATAGAACCCACGAAGCAAATTTGTAGTTGGTATTGTTTTTATACTTCCCATCAACTTGTACTTTAGCACTGGCATCCCTTATTTCTCTTTGATCTATCCAAATGCTCACTGTGGATATAAGTTAAAAATTAATATATTGTTAAAAACAAATCATAAAACTAAAAATTACCATGATGGCACTAACATTAAACTGGAGGAGAGATCTACTAGATAGTTAAATCATCAGCCACCTCATTTTATTTGGGCTTTACTAACTGCTGGAAACCCTTATCTCAAAAGAATTCGGAGGTTCTCCAGTTTCTCCATTTAAAATTTTTTTTTAAATGTATTTTTCCATTGTTTAATCTTAAAAACTAGCAACTGGAACAGATGACAGTGCTGACTTTAACATCTACCTGAATAATATTAAATCTCTGATATTTAGTGTTTGAAAAACAGGCCTGGTGATTAACTGGGGAGTCAACCATTTTGAACTCCTTAACTTGCTTATACAGAAGAAAACAGGACAAATGAAAGAGGCAGTTTTACATCATTTTGGATACTTCCAGCTGCAGGTTACAAGATGCTTCTAGGCAGAGTGGCTCTGCTGCTGCTGCTGCTGCTAAGTCACTTCAGTCGTGTCCGACTCTGTGTGACCCCATAGACGGCAGCCCACCAGGCTCCCCCGTCCCTGGGATTCTCCAGGCAAGAACACTGGAGTGGGTTGCCATTGCCTTCTCCCATGCATGAAAGTGAACAGTGAAAGTGAAGTCACTCAGTCATGTCTGACTCTTAGCGACCCCATGGACTGCAGCCTACCAGGCTCCTCCGTCCACGGGATTTTCCAGGCAAGAGTACTGGAGTGGGGTGCCATTGCCTTCTCTGAGAGTGGCTCTAGACTTTGTTATTCACCCAATTAACGAAGACTGAGAAAACCCAGCTTCTTTATATATTTCTGTTGCCACGTTTTCCTACAGAAATTCCAGCCATAATGAAATCCAAAGAAAGACTCTGTTCCTCTGTCACTTTTCAAAAGAGAAGAAATCTCTTCAGGAGTTTTTTGCCACCCCGTTGACAGTCTTTCATGTCTTGTCGGCCAGAATTGTGTTTCTTTTCCATCCCTAAACCAATTACTGGCAGTAAACCAATATACTAATCTAGGATTGACTCCTGAAATGAGAATACACTTTCCCTGAAAGATAAATACTTAGTAAAGCTAGTTTGTGTTGACAAGGAAGACTGAGTTAATGAGTATTGAGTGGGCAGCCTACCGTGCCTACTAAAAATGTCTCCTGGAAGAATTTAAGTTTACCAAATTGCACAGAGAAGGAGACTACATAAATAATAAGAAACACTTAATTCAGCGTTATGAGAGTTATGAGAGAAATACAACCAAGATTCCATGAGTGCACTCAAATGAGGAAGAGTGGCCATTTATGTCACCAGAGACGGTTTCTTGGCAAAGGTAGCATGTGGGCTGGACGAGGCTGGAGTAATACAGGGTTGGGTGGGGTATGCGGTGGCAACAGTAAAGACAGATGTGATCCAAAGGGGTTTCCTATTCTGAACCTAGTTTGTGGACCACCCTAGAATAAACTGAAAGCAGTTGAAGGACTTTAAACATTTAAGGAACATTATGAGATTTGCTTTTAAGAAAGATTGCATTATACAGCAGGGACAGACATTTTACATTCTTTATTATCTGATCTTATTTAGCACTTTAGGATTCATGTTCTGCTATGATTTAGCTTTTGTGTGTGAGAGAAAGAGAATCTCATCTCCTAATCTTCGTCATAAATGCTAGAAGGCAGAAATGAATGGCTGGTTGCTTCTCAATACACAGAACAGTGACTAGCATCTAGAAACTGCTCGTTTTGGAGCTGATTGTCAACTACTTCTGTTACATTCCATCGAAAAAACTGCACTAGCCCTAGCTCTGGATGTCAATGAAGGATGTAGAGAAAGGGTAGGGATGGACTCCGTTAGATTATAGTGTGCGCTGCGGTTTCCTCGTCAGTAACACAGATGACTATCATCTTTCTCTTTCAGAATTTCAAGGATTAAATCTATTTCAGGTAGAACATCTGCACACTGGGAACAGAATGAATACAATTGTGTCTTGTTTATTTCTTTATTTTTCTCTCCCTCTATGGAACATAATAAAAAGAAAAGTTTTTGCTCATCTAGCACATCAAACTATCCAAGGGAAACACTCAGTAAGACACTAGAATAAATAAATGAATGACAGTCTGCAAAAACGACTTTCCATACGATAGTTAAAGATAATGGCACACTGAAGAAAGCCTTGGGCAGAAAGACAATGATCTTAGGCCTTCAATTTGGTAAGCTTAGATGAAATACAATTTTTTAAAGGGTGTTTTATTTTCATTTATTTAGGCAGGACAGAGCTGCAGGTGTCTACATTACATCCTAACTACCTCTGAATATTGATTGAATTTCCTCTCCCTTACTCCCATGCTTTCCATACATCTTCCTCCCTCACCTTTTTGCAGTGATCTTCAGGCCCGGAGCCCGAGCTGCTCATTGAGCTGTTTCCTATTGCCTGGTTTACCTATAAGTGTAGGAAGTTAGAAGAATGCCCCATAGACCAGAGTAGTGGTTCTTAATCCTGGATGCACCTAGTGAGAATTACCTGGTGAGCTTTTTAACTAAAGATGCCAAGCCCCACTTAATACTAGAATCTCTAGGAGTTAGACCTCTGTTAGTATTTTCATGTGATTTTTATGAGCATTAAGTGTTGAGAATCACAGATATACATGATAAGTTGCTTCAGTCGTGTCCAACTCTTTGCGACTCTATAGACCAGGCTCCTCTGTCCATGGGATTTCCCAGGAAAGAATACTCGAATGGGTTGCCATGCTCTCAAGGGAATCTTCCTGACCCAGGGATCGAACCTGTCTCCTGTGTCTCCTGAATTGGCAGGCAGGTTCTTTACCACTAGCAGAAACTGGGAATCCCCCCAACCACAGATATAGTACTTCCCAAAGTGTTTTGGTTCATCTATGAGTTCAATTGTGGAGACAAATCCCTGTAACATGCCTATCACTATTCTATTCAACAATTTCATTAGCAATTTGAAAGATGTTGAAGGCATAACAAATTCACTAATGGCAGCAGAAAAGACCCAGTGTATCAAAGCCAAACATAAGGTTTTAAAAAAATAAAACCATTGCTTAATTAGCATTTCATATAAAATGGAACCAAGGATCTAGTTGCTAACATATTAATGTGACCCAACAATATGATAAAGGCTATCAACAAAGTGCTATCTTCAGATACATGAATCAACGTGGCACATTTTTCTATTTGTCTGCTCAAGATTGGTTCAAGATGGCAGAGTAGAAGAATGTGTTCTCATCTTCTGTGAGAGCACTAAAATCGCAACTAGCTGTTGAACAACCATCAACAGGAAGACACTAGAACCTACCAAGAAAAGATACTCCACATCCAAGGACAAAGGAGAAGCTGCAGGGAGATGGTAGGAGGGGTGCAATCATGGTAAAACCAAACCCTGTAACTGCTGGGTGGGCAGTCCACAAACTGGAGAACAATAATATCAAAGAAGTTCTTGCACTGTTGTGAAGGTTCTAGGCCCTACTTCAGGCGCCCAGCCTGGGGATCCAGAAAGGGAGTACGAATCCCCAGGGAATCTATTTGTCTACTCACGGTATAAGTTGGCAACTGGGTTAAATCTGGCTGCTGCTTGCTTTTGCAAATAAACTTTTATTGGGACACAGCTACATTTATTTATGTATTGGCTATGACTGCTTTTGCACTACAACAGCAGAGTTAAGTATTTGCATCTGAGATCTAGCCTTTTGCAGTAAAGGTCTGTGTGTCAACACCTATTCTACTCTAAATCTCACCCTCTCCATCTTCCTTAGTAGTAGGACCTACAACTGTTACCTGCACATACAGCTGCTGAAAGACTGCATTTCTCAGTATCCTCTGCATCAGGTATTTCATGTGACTGTATTCTGGCCAGTGAGACATGTATAGAAGAATTTTGTTCCAGCTTTCTGAAACCTTTCTTAAAGGATGGTCCCTTCACCCTTCATGCCAGTTGGAAATGAAACCTGATAGCTGGAGCTCAAAGAGCCGTCTGGGTCTGTGTAGATAAAGGCCTAGGTTTGGCAGCCTGGAACTGAAAGGGGCCTAAGATCCTGAGTCCCTGATGACTTTGTAGAATTTCCGTAATAGCCCTCCACTGCCATCTGCCAGGCATTTTTCACATAAAATTAAAATAAGTATTGGTGTGTTTAGGCTCCTATTCATTGGACTGGGATGCTCTGTCACCTACATATGAACCTGCATGATAGATACAGATGTATGATGTCCAGATTCTAGGACTGATTCTGCTAGTTCAACACATTTGGACCCTTTCTTTCCTTGTGAAGTTACAGAACTCTCCATCTCGGGAAGGTTTTAAGTTGATCCTGAGTAACCACCTGTCAGACAAGTGATGCAGAGTTCCCTGAATTGGATGGAGGTTAAATTATATGACCTCCAAGATTCTAAGTTGGTTATTCCTGGACCACATTTTTCTTTATTAATGGAAAGTGTTAAATGGGTTCTTAGTTCAAGCACTTAAAATGATTAAAGTAACCAGCCAGAAAGCCACGCTGCCAAAATGGAAAGTGCAGAAGGAGTAAAATATCAGCACAATTTTAACTTTCGATTTGCAGCAAAGCAATGATTTGGATGGTACATTAGGCTCTCATTGAGGAAAGCACTGACACTACATCAGATGACAAAATCTCCCGTCCATAAGCTAGAGCTATCCATTTCCATAGAAATGCTGGGACAAGGGAAATATCACTCCATATGGGTGATTCCTTTAGCATAAAATGTGTTTTGTTTTATGCTTATTTTTTTACAATGCAGTTAAATTGAGTCCAACCTGAACATCAGTAAATACCTTTATATATCCTTTATTAAATAAACATGAAGAAACAGGAAATTCCTGAACTACCAGAGGATAATAGTCAGGGATTATGTGACTCTGGCACAAACATCCCTTCTCAGCATTGATGCATCTTTCTGTTTTCACAGGATTCATTGTAAATATAGTTCCTCAAGGATCATGCCACGACCCAGCAAGACAAGCCATGGTTTCTCATTATTTTCTTTCATAGTGTCTTATATTTATCCTTCAAGAAATTGCCACAAATATAATCAATCAATCATGAGATCCCCTCCTAGTAGACCGTAAGGTCCTCAAGCACAGTGGCCATGTCTGTCTTCCTGTGCTCTTGTCCTTAATGCAATGACTGGCAAGAGGCAATCAATAAAAACCTGTGAATGATGATGATGATGTAGTTAGGAAAGGTAATCCTGTTCTTTATTATATGCTACCTTCACACTGGGGTGTAGCTGAAGGCTTCTTAACTTTAACCAACCTGAGGCGGGATTATTCTTTTTGAAAGAATTTATTGCATTTTAACAAAAAGTGACAACCATATCAATGACAAGAAACTGGAAATCCTAGCAGTGGAAACTTGTCATCTTCTTTTGGGGTTGTGACCATCTGAGAATGCTTTCATGTTTGGGGAATTCCCAAACCAGCAATACTGCTTTGGGTATCAGCTTTGGGATACAGCTGAAAGTAGCAGACACTTCTCTCCTGGGCTCTCATCCACCTTGGGAATAAGTAATTGATCTAGATTCTAGTCATTAACAAGCTTTTGACTTTGAGTCAGGAACTCTGACAGCTCTCATGGCTTGAAAATAAGACCTATATAAAATTCGGTACCATAAGTTGGTACTCCATAACAGAAAGAGAGAAAAGGTTTGAAGTGATGATGCTGGGAAGAATGAAGACTTGGCATGAGTTCAATAATATGGATTTCCTTTAGGAAATTTCCATTAGGTCAATCAAGCTGCTGCTATTGGTGAGTTTCCATTTGTCAACAGCAGCAACCCTAACTCTTGAAGGGCATCTAGATGCTGGATGTCAGGCTGATTACATGTGATTTATTTAACCATGAAAGGAACTTCAATTTTTCCATATTAGAACAGATAGCTGATAGCTTATAGTGAAAGATGTTGAATTCGTGATCTCCAAAGAAGATTTAGCTTCAGGACCGGAGACCAGGCTTGACCATCCAGGACTCTTTTGTGGCAGAAGTTTTATTACAGTGAAAAGGGACAGAGAAAGGGGGCAGAGAGTGCCCCCCTCGCTAGTCTTAGCAAGGGAGCTATATACTTTTTTAATTGGTTATTACAATAAATCAAAAGAATGTCTCAAGGTTGTAAAGGTTTCACCAGACCCAACAATATACATTTTAAAATGACAGGATTAGTCAGAAGGTTCTCAAGGAGGAGAAACATGTCCTCAAGCAGGACACATTGTTGTTATATAATCATAGGTACAGAGTTTAAGGGAAAATATATTATTGAGCAAGATGAGTTGTTTTGTTGTGCAATCATCAGTTCTGGGCTTAAAGGAAAAAAAAAAAAAAACAAAAACAAATGTTTGTCCTTTTCTCCTCCTTGAGAATTCCAGACCCCTCTCTCCTCTTTGGGGACCTGGGACTTCTTATCAACCTACCTTGAAATTGACTCTCTCATAGCTATTATTGGTTTGAGCTTTTTTTTCCCCCACCTACCATGTTTCTTTCAACAACCATCCATGGAATTACTGAATACCTTATACCACACAATAGTGTAGGTGATAGCACTGGTGATTACTTAGACTCATGCTTAAAACATAATTAAGGCAATAAAATGATTATTGTCATACTTTGCTGCTTGACCGAGAAAAAACCAGTGGCATATACCAGTAGGATGTTGTATTAAAGTACATTTGAGTGTCAGCTGCAAACAACTTGTGAGGCTGAGGTATCATTTTACAAAGTGATATATACTCTGAACCAGAAACCAACACACTTATTCCTTTAGTCAAGACACAGAGTTCCAAAAACCAAGGTATGGGAATATAAGTAATTCATATCTTAACTTGGGTATCCTTAAAAGCACAGCTTGTGGAGAAAGTGATATATAGGCTGTTTGGTAAGTGTACTTGAGAGGAGGAGGTTAAATAGAAGGAATGAAGTGCAATAAATGTCACAGCTGATACAAGTTTGTGTTTTCCAGTTCACCACCACACTGGACAAATGGTACTAAGACTTGCATCTTATGAAAAGCATCTTACGGTGTTCCTTTTGGGGAAAAACATTCCCTAGCCCCCACCCCAACATGGACAAAGGTGGCTCATAAGCTTCTGGTCTGCACAAGCATGACTGCTGAGGAGGTTTGTGCACTGTTTGTGACACAGAATCAGAGAGGCTCTGGAGGAGGAAACCAGAGGGACACAACACAGACCCAGACTGCACCACGCCCAGAGCTTCTCAAAGCCCGTATGGGCCTGGTCATCACTGAGGTGACTTGAGAAAGACGTGGGGCTGAGAGGATTTGAAGGGCACACAAGCGAAATGTTTCAAACATTTCACTAATGTCTTTAATAGAGTTGCTGTCACTGATTAACATAACAATCCAGGAAGCGGAAGTATTAGTTGCTCAGTCTTATCAGACTCTTTGCAATCCCATGGACTGTAGCTTGCCCAGGCTCCTCTGTCCATGGAATTCTCCAGGTAAGAATATTGGAGTGGGTTTCCATTTCCTTCTCTAGGAGATCATTCTGACTCCAGGATTGAACCCAGGTATCCTGCATTGGAGGCAGATTCTTTATTATCTGAGCCACCAGGGAAGCCCTACAACAACATATGATCCTCAAAATATTTTGCTCTGAAGACTATGATTCTTGGTGTTAATAACTTAGAAATCTTAACATCAAAGAGGAAATTCTTCCACCAGGGGATGAGGAATAAAGTAAGAAATATATATATATATATATATACTCCATTCTGTTGGTTCTGTTTCCCTGGATAACTCTGACTAATAAAGAGTACCCTAAATAAAAGTGTCATGAGTGTGATTTCACAGCCTCCCTTTCCGCTATGACACAGGCTACTTATCCAGATACTACCAGGAATATTTGCCCTAACTTTGAATGAGGAGCCAAAGTTCTTTTTGGCTGACTACAATTAAGACTTTATGATCATAATGTTGGGAAGATAAAAAGACATTATACTCTGACTGACTGAACTTCATATACATATAAAATTTAAATATATAAAGGTATGTATTGTATAAATATACATACACACACATTAAACTTTAGTCATGATCATTACTGGTGATGGCCTACAGGTTGTGTTCAGCCCTCTCTCTAAGGAATATTTGCTGTTTTATTTCCTATTATGCCATAGCGGAGGCTATCTGAGAAGGTAGCTAGCCAGTTCACAAGATTGGAGAGTCAATTAGATTTATAAATAAACAATTAAAAATGCCAGAGAAATGCTCTGCTATTCCCATGAAGCAATGGCATGCTTATAAATTGAAAAGAAAGCAGGTTATTTGTGGTATGAACAATGCTAATTAAAAGAATCATACACCAACTACGTAGAAAAAAATTTGAAAGAAAACCTAAGGACAAACCGTGCTCTGTCCCTCTCTTTGTAACAGCTCATAATACTGTTACTTTGACTTGCTTTTCCTAATTCTACGTACAACTAACTAAAGATTCTATGCATTTAAATGCTTAATAATAATTCTCATTACAGTTATCACTTTACCCACCTATTTGCAGAAAGTAAAAACATCAGGATCATCTTTGGAAGAAAAAGGAAGATGAAAGGGAACTAGCCTGTGACAGTCCTTAGGATACCCTCAGAAATGGAGCAACAGAAATAAGAAACTGAATACGGCTTCCACTCAGGAAGGCACTGTCTGGTCAAAGCTCACTGGTATTTTCCAATTCATCCATAAATAATAATAATTTTGCCTTCTTCATTCAAATTCTGACATCTATATTTACAATTTCCTTCTTACCACATTGGTTGTGCAAAATATTTGTGGTGATAAAATCAGAATTGCTTTTTGACTAGCCAGGCCAAAGATGGATTAAAGAACTGATGGAGAGGAGGCCAAGCTGGGACAGTGGGAGGCAGTTAGTTTGGGTGTGATGTGCTGATGAACTCCAGAAGGAAGAGTAATGAAATGAGTAGGAAGGGACGTGACTGAGAAATATTTTAGGGATTTCTCTGTGAAGAATTAAGGGGGAAAGAGGGAAAAAAAAAAAAATTCAAGCCTTCCCTGCAGCAAAAAGGTCTAATTGTTATTATGTGCAACAGGGACTGAAATTGATTATAACACCTTCATCTAAAAACATGTGAAAAAAAAAAGTACATTAATTCAACTGTGGTATGTAGTTCTAAATAAGTGATTTCAAGATAAATTAAGAAATATTTTCATTATTATACATTAAATGATCTGACAATCTAGCTATATTTGAAATATGATAATTACATTAACAGTATTCTTCTACAGTCTCCAAAGCAATTTTACATGGATTATTTCAGAAAGTTTGCATGAGATAGAAGTGTTTTTAGTTTATGTAGCTCTTAAGTTATTTAATACTCATATACCTATATGCTTCCTTTTAACTCACTGAATTCACTCACTGACGAAACCTTTGAACTTAAGTTTCTATAGAGACAACCTACTCTCTAACTTTGTTTCCTAGCCTATCTATCTAGAGGATATCTAACTAATCCTTTAAAACCTGGTTACTGCAGGAGAGGCTTTCCTCTGCTGAGTGTGTATGTTTTTTAACATGTTTTGGGTAGGTGTAAGTTATCAAGAGGGCAGAAACCAGTATTGTCTCGTTTGTTTGGGTCCATGAAGTCAACTAGTCATCTTTGGCTTTTATAGACTATCCCTTGCAATACCTAAGGTCACGATGAGTCAAACCCACACACACAGGTAGAAAATCACAGCTGAAAAAGAAGAGCAGCTTTATTAAGATACTCAGCTTTATTAAGGTAGTTGAGAGGCCCAATTTCGATAAGATACACCACAGGTAGGCAGACATGTGCTGGGCAATGAACTGAATTTTTTTTTTTTTTAATTTCACAAAAATAAAATGTTTTTAATTTTATTAAGTTTAGTTATAGCAAAAAACTTGTAGTAAGTTTGAAAAAGATGTCTGAACTTTGTTTCTTCAACACAATAGATATTAACTCTTAAAAGTTTTTTCTTAAAGTTATGATCACATTTTGAGTTTATTTTTGTTTAAACTGTGTATTTCTTTAATAGTTTAAGATTCCAGGGAGTGAAACTGAGTCCGTTATCTCAAAGAAATCAGAAGAAAGTGCTTATGTGATGTAAATATCAAACAATTTGAAACCTCTTTTTGATTGTAAAGAATAGTTTTCAAAACTTACACTTACTTTCATGATGATTTTACAAAAGAAACTGATTAATATGTAAACAAAATATCCTATAACAAAGATAAATGATGTTCAGAGTATCAAAAAAATACATCATGGAGAACTGATAAATCCCAAACGACTACTCGTTAACTCAGCTATTTATCAGTCTTTTCTAAATTACCTAACCAGGGGGTTGGGTCTATCATTCAGGACACTGAGTCAGACACTTCCCATGCTTAGATTCAGACCATATTTTATCATGTTTCATATCTGAAACATGCCCTTATACATGGTTTTTCCCCCTTGTTAGAATTTTTAACTCCGTAGCTCTCTTCTTATTCTCTACAGAAAAAGCATGTGCCTTCCTCTCTTCATCAATAATGATAATCATCTGAATCAAAAAACCCATGTAAAGGTATCAATTTTATTGTCAAGAATATTATTCATAGGGCTTACTGACTTTGGGTTTTAACACGTACCAGCTGAATTTGTAAATTTACATCTGCACCAATTTCAATTGTAAATCATGTTCCTTAGTCTAACATCTATCCTTTCCTATGTTCCTTGAAGAAAAAGGTCATATTTGTTGCTGTTATTTATTTATTTTTTTAAAGTAACAGGGACTTTGCTGGCAGTCCAATGGTTTGGAATCCACCTGCCAACACGGGTGGCACAGGTTCAATCCCTGGTCCACAAAGATTCCACTTGCTATGGGGCAACTAAGCCCATGCACAACAATTACTGAGACTGTGTGCTGTAACTACTGAAACCCACGTGCCCTAGAACTCGTTCCACAAGAGAAGCCACCACAGTGAGACACCTGCACACCACAATGAAGAGTAGGGTCTGGTTGTCACAACTAGAGAAGCCCCATGCACAGCAATGAAAAACCAATGCAACCCAAAACCATTTTTTTACTAAAAAAATTCAAAAAATTAACTACATAAAAAAATTTTAAAAGTAACAGATTTATTAAGATATTATTGATGGAAAAAAACTGCACATATTTATTGTACACAGTTTGATGAACTTGGACCTGCTGGATACACTCAGCAAACTTTCTGTTTTCTCTTAAACAATCATGATAATCTTATTCTCCTTGCTAGTGATTGGTTTAGGGATATACAAATACTCTATTTTGGCCAATGATAAATAATAGTGAATATGTTAGAGGCTTCTGGGATATTTTATCTACTGAACAAAAGTGGAGAGAAGGGGGTGAACACAGAGGAAGAGACTCCCTTTTCTTTCTCTCCCCTTCCCCTGCTGGACTTGCTGCTGTTGCTAAGTCCCTTCAGTCGTGTCTGACTCTGTGCGACCCCATAGATGGCAGCCCACCAGGCTCCCCTGTCCATGGGATTCTCCAGGCAAGAACACTGGAGTGGGTTGCCATTGCCTTCTCCAATGCAGGAAAGTGAAAAGTGAAAGGGAAGTCGCTCAGTCGTGTCCAACTCCTAGCAACTCCATGGACTGCAGCCCACCAGGCCCCTCCGTCCATGGGTTTTTCCAGGCAAGAGTACTGGAGTGGATTGCCATTGCCTTCTCCACCTGCTGGACTTGCTCATATCTAAATGTGACATCTGAAATGCATTGGCCATCCTATGATCCTAGCGGCGAAATTTTCAGAAGGTGGCAAAGTAGAAAATTGAAAAGAAATTGGATTCTTGGTGACAAAATTGAACCAATGAATTAATCAACCCTGGTGGTTCACTAACTCATAATGTTCTCATTTTTGAAATAACAAATTTTCTTATTGTTTAAACCAGTTAAGACTTTATGTTATGTGTAACTTCTACTAACAAACTGTCAGTTCATAATATCCTTTCATGACAATCTAGGTTTATTCCTGAATTTTTCATCTCTTATATCTTGCTTTTATTTAAATTCCTTTTTTTTGCCCAAAGCTTATCTTAAAAAAAAAAATAGATCTGAGTTGTGTGACGTACACTTCTTAAGTCATATGCCTGCAAATATATATGTGTATGTGTGTGTATATACATATATATTGGAGAAGGAAATGGCAGCCCACTCCAGCATTCTTACCTGGAGAATCCCAGGGATGGCGGAGCCTGGTGGGCTGCTGTCTATGGGGTCGCAAAGAGTCAGACACAATTGAGCGACTTCATTTTCACTTTTCACTTTCATGCATTGGAGAAGGAAATCGCAACCCACTCCAGTGTTTTTGCCTAGAGAATCTCAGGGATGGGGGAACCTGGTGGGCTGCCATCTATGGGGTTGTGAAGAGTCCTACACAACTGAGTGACTTCACTTTCACTTTCATATATATATGTATATTTATTGCCATGCTTGATTGATATTTAGCTGGACATACTATTTTCTTTCAAAGTCATTCTCCTGAAAAACTTTGAAGGCAATGCATCATTGACCTATGGCTTCCAATGTTGCTCATGAGAAGCCTCAAGCAAGTTTGATTTTCATTTATGTTCAGGTGAGCTGTATTTTTCTTCTGAAAAATTTCAGAATTTTTTTCCTCCTGATTCTTATACTTTTGAAATTTCATAAGACAGTTTGTGTTTCTTTTTAAAATTTTATTTCTTTTTTTTTTTGCATTACAAACTCACAGGAATAAAATTTTATTTCTTTATACTCGGGAATCTCTTTTAATTTAATAACAGATATTCAACTCAGGGACATTTTCTCTTTCTTTCATAATTTTCTCACTTCCATTTGTTAGTGGAAATCTGACTACATAGATGAACCTATTTTCCACATCTTTTAACATTCTCAATTCTCTTTTCTTCTTTAATCTCTTTTATTTCATTATTTCTCATCTGTGTTCATATTTTCTTACACTAAGTTTCTCAACTCTTCCTTTCAAATTAATAATCATAATTCCATTATAATAATAAAAAACCAAATATACAGTGCTTATCTATGTGCTGAGTACCTATACTAGCTTATAAAATGCAACAACCCTAGTAGTAGATACTACTATAAATCCATTTTACAGGAAAGGACACTGAAGTAAAGAGAGCTTAAGTAATCATGTAGTGTTGCACAGCTACTAACTTGGCAAAATTTAGATTAAATCCAGAGATTGTGACTCTGGACTTGGTCCTTTAAACAATTATTATATCCTGGTTTACAATTTGATAGCAAAAATGTTGTGAAGAAGAGGTCATTGTTCAAGAGATGGATAGGATAAGTGGATGGACACAGCTCTGGATTGTATCACAACTTTCCCACTCAGGTCAGTGGTCAGTGCAGCTCTCCAGAATGAGAGTATTGCTATGTTAGGAAAGCCCCAAGTTGTAGCTTCTGCCTTTATACTATCATCACAGCACTCCAGTTTCCATACTAACAATATTTGCAATATGCTGTTATATCCCTGCTGCATTCTTCCAAATTCTTTTTCTTGCTATCACCAGCCTAGGGTATTGCTGACAATATGTTTACTCTGCCTTTTTTGTTCTTTCCTTTTTATACCCTAATTAAGGCTTCCTAGGCTTCCTTGGTGGCTCAGTGGTAAAGCAACTACCAACCAACACAGGAGACCTAAGAGATGCAGGCTCAATCCCTGTCAGGAAGACCCCCAGGAGCAGTCAATGGCAACCCACACCAGTATTCTTGCCTGGGAAATCCCATGGATAAGAGGAGCCTGGTGGGCTACAATCCATGGGGTCACAGAGGAGACAAAAATGACTGAGCGACTAAGCAACAAGGAACCAGGCCTATGCACTGTGATAATTTGTTGCCATATGGATTTTGGGTCGCTTTCCAGTTTCCAGACATTGTTCAAACTGTCCTAGACATTTCAGGCAGTCTTTCTTATTGCCACAGATGTTACAGGTTTATTAATTTCTTGTATAATTTTATTGTCATCATTTTAGTGGTAGGGGGAATGGATGTGTTCAGCCACTTATTTCCAATCAAGTGCG
Organism: Tragelaphus eurycerus; assembly: GCA_935064755.1. Classification (NCBI taxonomy): domain Eukaryota; kingdom Metazoa; phylum Chordata; class Mammalia; order Artiodactyla; family Bovidae; genus Tragelaphus; species Tragelaphus eurycerus. The sequence continues at coordinate 3,279,411 of CAKXYN010000120.1, read as the reverse complement.
TGGTAGTCTGAATTCTTCCAGTTTCCTGAAATACTCATCCTAATACTCACCTACTCTCTATGAAATAAGGAAAGTCTTTCCAGGAAGCCCACTTCTGACAATTTTTTTTTTTTTTTCCTGGAAGGCAGTAAGTAGGCACATTTATGAACCCTGCACAAAACCAGTGCATCCGCTGGAGTGCAGATCCTGTTGAATGTATCCAGGTCTACCAGATAGACTGTCCAATTTTCAGAGTGCACTTTGGAGTACAAAGATTTTTATCATTCTACTCTTGAGTGAAGAGAAGGCATACCTAGTGCTTGCTTTAAAACATGATTGCATTTGGCAGCAGACATATAAGATTAAAATCTTAAAAAAAAATCTTTTGGCCATTTTGCAAATGGCATTATTAGTTTTTATTAGTTCAGGCAGCACTTGTAGAACTATGATTCATCTCTTCCTCATATAGGAAAAAAAAAGATTAAATTCAGTAAATGAAAAATATGAACCCTCAACAAAAAAGGAAACAATATGTCATTTAAATCAACAGTGGCTTTGAATTATTATTACCAGAACTTTCACCATAATCTGTGGCACATATGTTATAAATTACATTTCTTTCCAGCATATGAAATATTTCAATTTAGTTTTGGCATTTAATCTACTGGAAAGGCCATTTATTTCTACTTCTATGTATGCCCCTGAAGTCACAGACATTGTTCTTTAAGTAACTTTCCTTTTGAATCCAAATTGAAGATACAGTTAAGCATATTTAGACCACTCTGTTTGAAATGTTTCTACAAGTTGTGACGGGGGATCAGAATCAAACTTGATAGAAAAAATCTTGGATAATAGGCAAGGATGGTAGCAGGTTAGACAGAGAGATTCTTTTCTACCTGCCTCAAGAATGCTAAGGAAATTTTTCACCAGCAGTCCTGCTCAATGTAGACTATCCATATTGGCAAAAGGGAGCTGTCACCCAAATTAATAGCTGGAACCCCTTAGACATGGAGCACGTTACTGTTGCCTGTTGCAAGAATGCAGCTACTGACACTCAGAACTCTGTTTGCCAGACCACATATTGTAGGATATGCCATCCATTATATCTTTTAATTTTTGTCCTTGTGTGGACCCCAGGTAATTTAGCCAACTAGAAATGAGAATGAATTGTCTGCTCCCTGAGTGGTCTCCCTGAGTTCAGCGCCAGTAATTTAGATTCAGGCACTGTTGTCTCTTTGTCCGCTGACTATACCGTTTGTAGTGCTCAAAAAGAATGATGATTCAGTATGAAGCAGAACAGTGAGTCAAGACATACAGCAACTGTTGTAATAACCTTAATGACAAACAAATATAATGCTGTAATTTTACGCTTAATCTGGTTGTCCTGCCCTTTAAAAATGAACTTCTTATGACTTTGTTTTCCTAAATACTGCTTTTTAACCTTTATTTTACTTATTTTAAAGTAATGTAAAACTCAGTATGACAATATTCATCACAAGATAATTTTTATTATATTTTTGCTGCTTTATCAAGATCATTTTCTCTGCAAAAACAATAAGCAATGTAAGACCATAGAAATAGAGTTAATTTTAATAATTATGGACTCACATTTATATTAAAGTTTCCTAATGCTCTGAGATGATGTTTGTGTTCTGTATGCATATTTCCTTTGTCTATTTCTTATCCATTGCTACCCTAGGCTTAGACTTCATTTTCTTTCAAAGTGTATATGATATTTTGTGCAGATGTTCATATCTATTTATTATTTTCCTCATAAATATTAATTATTTATATCTGAACAGAAAGAACCCAGGAGGACTGGAGATTATTTTTTTCATTAATGCAATATCTCCTTTTATTGAAGTATTAAATATTTGGATAACCAAACTACTAGAAGTAAATTACCTGTCTGCCTATATTTTATTATAGTATAATTTTACTATATTTTTATATAGTATATATAATATAGTATAATATATATTTATAATAGTATTATATAATATATATAATAATATAATAGTATTATATATAGTATTATTATGCTATGCTATGCTATGCTAAGTCACTTCAGTCGTGTCCGACTCTTTGTGACCCCATAGACAGCAGCCCACCAGGCTTCCCCGTCCCTGGGATTCTCCAGGCAAGAACACTGGAGGGGGTTGCCATTTCCTTCTCCAATGCATGAAAGTGAAAAGAGAAAGTGAAGTCGCTCAGTCAGGTCCGACTCTTAGCGACCCCATGGACTGCAGCCTACCAGGCTCCTCCATCCGTGGGATTTTCCAGGCAAGAGTACTGGAGTGGGGTGCCATTGCCTTCTCCATAGTATTATTATACTATATATAATAATCCCTATATTATAAGTATAATTTAGTACTATGAATAGGTTTTCTTCCAGAAGACAGAAATTGGATAAAAGGTTGGAGACACTTTTATCTTAAACTGTTAATACTGAAGTTGCCCCCTTCTCCTTGCTTGGCCCTGCAATAAACCTTTCTCTCCTCGAAGAGAAAAAATTAATACTGAGCCAAATGACTGTCCAAAATACAAATGTAATCATATTAATAATTACAATAAATATATACATTGCAGCTTGGGCAACATAGGTGTTGGCTTTTATCAGATCAGATCAGATCAGTCGCTCAGTCGTGTCTGACTCTTTGTGACCCCATGAATTGCAGCACACCAGGCCTCCCTGTCCATCACCAACTTCCGGAGGTCACTCAGACTCACATCCATCGAGTCAGTGATGCCATCCAGCCATCTCATCCTCTGTCGTCCCCTTCTCCTCCTGCCCCCAATCCCTCCCAGCATCAGAGTCTTCTCCAATGAGTCAACTCTTCACATGAGGTGGCCAAAATACTGGAGTTTCAGCTTTAGCATCATTCCTTCCAAAGAAATCCCAGGGCTGATCTCCTTTAGAATGGACTGGTTGGATCTCCTTGCAGTCCAAGGGACTCTCAAGAGTCTTCTCCAACACCACAGTTCAAAAGCATCAATTCTTCGGCGCTCAGCCTTCTTCACAGTCCAGCTCTCACATCCATACATGACCACAGGAAAGACCATAGCCTTGACTAGACGAACCTTTGTTGGCAAAGTGATGTCTCGGCTTTTGAATATGCTATCTAGGTTGGACATAACTTTCCTTCCAAGGAGTAAGCGTCTTTTAATTTCATGGCTGCAGTCACCATCTGCAGTGATTTTGGAGCCCAGAGAAAGAAAGTCTGACACTGTTTCCACTGTTTCCCCATCTATTTCCCATGAAGTGATGGGACCAGATGCCATGATCTTCGTTTTCTGAATGTTGAGCTTTAGGCCAACTTTTTCACTCTCCACTTTCACTTTCATCAAGAGGCTTTGTAGTTCCTATAGCAATGTTTGATTAATCATTATTTTTACCCTTCCCATTAGAAAATAACTGTGGAATACATATTTTTTTTCCATAATGATCCAGTCTAAGAAATACAAATCTAAGAAAGCAAAATTACATCATTTCTAAAGTCTAGGAAATCTAGAACTAGAAGAGTACTTAAAGTCATCATTCTGTGAATACATATTCACTCTTCCTTCTCCTCTGGGAGCTAGAGACCATTAATAGTCATTCATATCTAGCTTGTGCTTCCATGGTATAAACACACTTGTTGGTTGTCTGGTTGAAACTTCTTCCAAAAAAAAGATTTTTTAAAAACTTTAAAAGGCACAAAAAATGCAATTAGGTAGTATGCTGCTGCTGCTAAGTCGCTTCAGTCATGTCTGACTCTGTGCGACCCCATAGACGGCAGCCCACCAGGCTCCCCCATCCCTGGGATTCTCCAGGCAAGAACACTGGAGTGGGTTGCCATTTCCTTCTCCAATGCATGAAAGTGAAAAGTGAAAGTGAAGTTGCTCAGTCGTGTCCGACTCTTCGCGACCCCATGGACTGCAGCCCACCAGGCTCCTCTGTCAATGGGATTCTCCAGGCAAGAGTATTGGAGTGGGGTCCCATTGCCTTCTCCATTAGGTAGTATAGGAACAAAGAAAAATAAGAATTGAAACATAAAATAGAGTCAGGAGTGAGGTTAAAAATTCATGACAAAAACAGTCACACAGCTGACATCATTGTGTATGTAGCAATTACTGAGAAACCTTTAGCATAGATTTTGGGGGAAAAACAGCTTTTTTTTTTTTTTTTTTCAATATTGAAGATACAATGTCAAGGAAGATTGTGACTTGAAAATCTTAGATTTAAGTTTTGGTGTAACAAACCAAGGGAACAAAAATGTTGTAAAGAAATCAGGAAAGGACTTCCGGTTAAGATGGCGAAGGATTAGGACGGGGAATACGCTTTCTCCTCCACAAATTCATCAATGGGACATCTGGGCGCCGAGTAAATACCAGAAACAGCTTCGGAGTGCTGGCGGAGGACGTCGGACACCCAGAAAAGCAACTCACTGCCTTCTAAAGGAGGTAGGAAAGAATATAGAAGCCAGAGAGAGACAAAGAGGGAGGGGCGGACCTCTGTCCGGGGAAGGGAGTCTTAAAAAGAGAAGTTTCCAAACACCAGGAAACACTCTCCCTGCGGAATCTGCGCCGAACCTGGGAAGGAAACACGGAGACTATCATAACAGGGAGGAGAACAGTTGAGCAATTAGAACCCACAGACTGCGGGCCCTGCGGTAACTTCCGCAGCGGAAAAGCACCGCTGCAAACGCCCGCATCTGCCATTGGGGAGCCAGGGCTGGGCAGGGAGACGCCTTGGCCGTTCCCACGCGGGACGCTCCGCTGCCGGCGCTCCCCAGAGGGACGCTCCCCCGCGGGACTCTCCCCCACTGGACGCTCCCCCGCCGGCCACTCCCGCGCAGGCGTGCCCCCGCCCGCTGTGCCGGCGGCTCCCACGAGGGCCACCCCATCCCCTCCCCCACCCGCCCGCCCGCCATTCCCGTCGCCGACCCCTCCCCCTCTGCGGGCCTCAGCGCAGACTTCGTTCGCCTGATTGTCTGGAGTGCTGCCTAACTGGAGTAGTTTGGGTCGGCAATCCAGATTGTGCAGCGCCGACCACACGAGTGGCGGGCCTTGGCCCAGAACACCGCCGAACCGTGCACAGAACAAAGAACTATACAGAACAACCACAGAGAAAGGGGCCTATAGATCTTGAGAAATTTAAGCCGGAACAAGGAACTAGCTGAAAATGAACTGAACCCACAACAATAATAGAGAAACTCTTATATATATTGTTACTATTTTTCCCATCATTATTTCCTTTTTTTTTTCTCTTTTCTTTTTTTAATATATATATATTTTTTAAATTTTTATTATTTTTTAATTGGAAAAAGGAAAACAAAAAATTTTTTTTTCCCTTTTAATTTTTTTTTTGTTGTTGTTTGTTCTGTTTCTTTTATTTTTTTATTATTATTATTTTTTTTATCCTCTAGTACTTCTTTAATCTCCACGTTTAGATATAACTTTTGCGACCCTGTTTTGTTTTGTTTTTTTTTCCTTTTTCCTTTTTGTCCTTTGCTTTTTTCCTTTCCTTTTTTCTTTTCTTTACTGATTACTGACTAGATCTGTCTCTCTCCTTCACACTCCCTCCTTTTATCCTCCTGACCACCTCTGTCTCCTTCCTCCCTTTTTCCTTCTATGTATAATTCCGTGAACATCTCTAAGCAGTCCAGTTGTGGAATGCATTATAGAAGAAGAAGTTTTTGAGACTACTGTAAAAATAAGACCAATAACTGGAACCAGGAGGCTTAAGTCCATACCCTGATCCCACGAAACACTAATTGACAGGAGCTCATTAAAAGCCTCCATACCTACTCTGAAACCAAGCATCACACAAAGACCAGCAAGTTCCACAACAAGACATACCAAGCAAATTCTCCAGAAAAACAAGAACACAGCCTGAGCTCCAATACACAGGCTACACAAAGCGACCCCAAAAGCATAGACATCTCATAACTCACTACTAGACACTCCACTGCACCCCAGAGAAAAGAAATCCAGCTCCACCCACCAGAACACCGATACAAGCTTCCATAAACAAGAAACCTCGACAAGCCACCGGTACAAACCCACATATAGTGCAGAAAAGCCACAATAAAGAGAACTCCACAGACTACCAGAATACAGTAAAGACGCCCCAAACTTAGCAATTTAAACAAGATGAAAAGACAGAAGAATTCCCAGCAGGTAAAGGAACAGGATAAAAGCCCACCAAACCAAACAAAAGAGGAAGAAATAGCGAACCTACCTGATAAAGAATTCCGAATAATGATCGTGAAATTAATCCAAAATCTGGAAAGCAAAATGGAATCATGGATAAATAGTCTGGAGAAAAGCATTGAGAAGATGCAAGAAAGATTTAACAAGGACCTAGAAGAAATAAAAAAGAATCAACATATAATGAATAATGCAATAAATGAGATCCAAAACACTCTGGAGGCAACAAATAGTAGAATAACAGAGGCAGAAGATAGAATTAGCGAATTAGAAGATAGAATGGCAGAATTAAAGGAATCAGAGGAGAAAAAAGAAAAACGAATTAAAAGAAATGAGGACAATCTCAGAGACCTCCAGGACAATATTAAACGTTACAATATTAGAATCATAGGAGTCCCAGAAGAAGAAGACAAAAAGAAAGACCATGAGAAGATACTAGAGGAGATAATAGTTGAAAACTTCCCTAAAATGGGGAAGGAAATAATCACTCAAGTCCAAGAAACCCAGAGAGTCCCAAATAGGATAAACCCAAGACGAAACACCCCAAGACACATATTAATCAAATTAACAAAGATCAAACACAAAGAACAAATATTAAAAGCAGCAAGGGAAAAACAACAAATAACACACAAGGGAATTCCCATAAGGATAACAGCTGATCTTTCAATAGAAACTCTCCAAGCCAGGAGGGAATGGCAAGACATACTTAAAGTGATGAAAGAAAAGAACCTACAGCCCAGATTATTGTACCCAGCAAGGATCTCATTCAAATATGAAGGAGAAATCAAAACCTTTACAGACAAGCAAAAGCTGAGAGAATTCAGCACCACCAAACCAGCTCTCCAACAAATACTAAAGGACATTCTCTAGACAGGAAACACAAAAAGGATATATAAATTCAAACCCAAAACAACAAAGTAAATGGCAACGGGATCATATTTATCATTAATTACCTTAAATGTAAATGGGTTGAATGCCCCAACCAAAAGACAGAGACTGGCTGAATGGATACAAAAACAAGACCCCTCCATATGAATGAAACTAGAACACTTTCTAACACCATACACAAAAATAAACTCAAAATGGATTAAAGAGCTAAATGTAAGACCAGAAACCATAAAACTCCTAGAGGAAAACATAGGCAAAACACTCTCTGACTTACATCACAGCAGGATCCTCTATGACCCACCTCCCAGAATATTGGAAATAAAATCAAAAATGAACAAATGGGACCTAATCAAACTTAAAAAGCTTTTGCACAACAAAGGAAACTATAAGCAAGGTGAAAAGACAGCCTTCAGAATGGGAGAAAATAATAGCAAATGAAGCAACTGACAAACAACTAATCTCAAAAATATACAAGCAACTTCTACAGCTCAATTCCAGAAAAATAAATGACCCAATCAAAAAATGGGCCAAAGAACTCAATAGACATTTCTCCAAAGAAGACATACAGATGGCTAACAAACACATGAAAAGATGCTCAATATCACTCATTATCAGAGAAATGCAAATCAAAACCACTATGAGATACCATTTCACGCCAATCAGTATGGCTGCTATCCAAAAGTCCACAAGCAATAAATGCTGGAGAGGGTGCGGAGAGAAGGGAACCCTCTTGCACTGTTGGTGGGAATGCAAACTAGTACAGCCACTTTGGAGAACAGTATGGAGATTCCTCAAAAAACTGCGAATAGAACTGCCTTATGATCCAGCAATCCCACTGCTGGGCATATACACTGAGAAAACCAGAATTGAAAGAGACACCTGTACCCCAATGTTCATAGCAGCACTGTTTGCAATAGCCAGAACGTGGAAGCAACCTAGATGTCCATCCACAGATGAATGGATAAGCAAGCTGTGGTACATATACACAATGGAATATTACTCAGCCATTAAAAAGAATACATTTGAATCAGTTCTAAGGAGGTGGATGGAACTGGAGCCTATTATACAGAGTGAAGTAAGCCAGAAACAAAAACACAAATACAGTATACTAACGCATATATATGGAATTTAGAAAGATGGTAAAAAAATAACCCTATTTACGAGACAACAAAAGAGACACTGATGTATAGACCAGACTTTTGGACTCTGGGACCAGGAGAGGGTGAGATGATTGGGGAGAATAGCATTGAAATATGTATAATATTATATCTGAAATGTATTAATTGTTCAAACTAAACACTATCATGTTACAATTTGTTCATACTAGATGTTTGTAATGTTTCTGATAATCAATAAAAGAGATTCTTGATTTAAAAAATAAATAAATAAATAAATAAAAATTAAAAAAAAAAAAAAAAAAGAAATCAGGAAAGTATGTATTTCTGTATGTCTCCTTTAAACAGGTCTATCTTTTGAAAACCTGAAAGATATATTTTAATTCAATAGAGTAAATATTTTTTAAAATGTTCGTGCAAAAGATTATAATATTAACAAATATCATAAGGGAAGAATACACCCAAAGTAAGAAACCACCAAGAAATAATAAAGTAAAGTTCAAAGATATACCAAAATATTATCAGTTTTTATCTTCGAGTGATGTGATGACAGGTAGTTATTTTTAACTTGCTTTTTTATGATTATTGCTATTTTCTACATTTTCATTTTTCTATCAAGGTGTAATTGACATAATATGTTAGCTTCAGGTACAGAAGTTACTGATTTGACATTTGTATATATTGAAAAACGATCACCACAGTAAGTTTGGTTAACATCTGTCACTATCTTCACTACACCACTGAAGTTGTCTTTTTTATAAAAAGAGACAAACAATACATGTTTTTTTCAAAATGAATGAAAAATAAAATGATCATAGGTTTGGCTTCAGGAAGATTCAGAATACATATCAGACATAATTACATACAAAAACACTAAATAATAAAAGAAAGGAAACACAGGATAGCATATGTAAGTAGTATAAAATTTGCATGCATAATCTCATCATATTTCATATTTAGGTCTACTCTGTTTGTTGAATATTGTAAGATTTACTATTCCCATCTTATAGCTATATACCTCCACCTGCCTACATTTTTTTTTTTTTTTTTTTTTGGATGCCTAAATGAAATCTCAAAGTCCAAGTAGGTTCAGAACTGAACCCCTGATGTTTGCCTTACTCTCCAAACTGCTTTACCCAGTCTTCCCCGTCTCAACTGATGATGACTCCATTGTGCCATTTTGCCAGAAATCTTGGAGTCAATCTTAACTCCTCTCTTTATTTCCATATCACATTCAGTCCATAAGGAAACCTTGAAAATACATCCAGATTTTGCCTACTTCTCCTTACTTCCATTGTTATTGTTCTCACTTAAACCATCACCATGTCTTGCCATATTCATATATACACTCCTGACTGGTCTCCTTGCTTCCACTTTGTCCACCATAGTCACAACAGAGAAGTCAGTGACTCTTCTAAAATGCACATCAGATTACTTGGATATGCCGGAAACCTGGAGTGGCTCCCCTTTCACACTGAGTATAAAATAAAAAGTCTTGCAATGGACTGCAAGGCCCTTCAAGTCTCTTCTCTGTTCTCATTAACTCTTTAAATGTTTCCCTCTTTAGTCTCTTCCTTACTCATTCCACTCCAGCCACTCCTAATTTTTTGTACTGGCTGTTTTCTTTGCTGGGATTGCATTTTCCCCAGATAGACATGTGGTGAACTCCTCTACCTCCTTTAAGACTTTGCTTCAATACTATTTTTGTAATATGGCCTATCCTGATAACTTGCCTCTGCCTCTCCCATCTTCCGTGTTCTTTTCTACTTTTTAAAAATCATACTAACGATCATCTCACAACATGCCACACCAGTTATTTACTTACTTTGTATATTTTGAAATGTCTGCGGGTTTGTCTCCTCCTCCCAGAATGTAAGGTATTTGTTCTGTTCATTGACACATTCCAAGCATAGGGTTGATTCTTAATAAATATTTGTTGAATTTGACTATTTAAACTGAGATTTTCAAAAGGTTTCATGTCTTGCCCCAGTTCATAGGAGACAAGAATAGAATAGATCTTCTTATTCTAAGTCCTGCAATCTTTAAAGTGTTCCATGGGGTTATGATCTGTGCCATAAGAGAGGTATAAATAACAGATAAATTATGTTCAGTAGAGGAAAGTCAGGGAGTGCTCTATGAAGCGTTTCATGACTGACCTTGGAGAATGGGTTGGATTCTGAGCTAAAGTAAGGGAAAAGGACATCCCAAGAAGAAGGAAAAGAATGAGCAGAAACACAAATGGAGCTACTCAGGAAATGTGCCTTAGGATTGACTCACAGTCTAGACTGAACAGAGCATAAGGGGCATGGAAGACTAATGGGATAGGCACAAAATAGGTAAGCTAAGGCTTACCCTTGGGAGCCTTGAATGCTAGGGTGAAAACTTAGTATTAATTTAGTAGTCATTGGGAAGCCATCTGACATTTTAGAGCAAGAGGTTGACATGATTAAAGAAAGACTTTAGCAGGATTAATATGTCAGTTGTGAGTAGACTGCACTAGTGTTTGGAAAGGGTAGGTGAGGAGACAGAAAGCTATTACAGTTGTCCAAGTAAGGAGTAATAAGGGCTTCTGTGAGGACTGTGTAAGTGGGAGTGGAAACAAAGGAAGAGATAAAGAAGACATTGTGAATTTGCTGGAAGCAGAATGAATATAAATTGGCAAGTAATTTAAGGCTCCTAGATGACCAGATTAACATGATGATGAAGGTTTTAAGCTGGAGTGATTGAGCAACCAGAAAATCAGAAGTAGCTGGTTTAGGAGGAGCTGCTGTATTCTCTTTCGAGATGTGGCATTTAAACTACCGAGAAGTTTGGACTGGCAGAAAATCAGCCCTCTGACACGGGAAGGTACCAATCTTCCAGCATTTTTCTACCCACTCAGTCACTTCTATACTGTCCCCTATGAAGAGCAAAATGTCTCTTACAGCACTGTTTTCAAGCCCTGGTGTGGCTCACTGGCTACCCAAAATGCAAATTCACTTTCTGACATACAGGGAAATGTTTCTGGGAGTTGTTTTTTATTTGTGCTCTTTTGTTCTTAGTCACTTGCAGTTGAATGCATAAACTCCCAACTCTGTCCCAAACGGCATTTATTTCTAAGAATTTTTTACTCAGCCACAGTTGCCCTCCTGGCTGGTACTGCTGTTTATTACCTGGTTCATCAACTGGGTCAGGACAGCATACAAAAGTACCTTAATTGCCACAATATTGGGAACTGAATTAATCCATAGCAGATGAATGAGGATAATGAAATCAATTTCTTTTCTCTCAATGGTGTGTGCAGCATCATCTCTTCTGATACACTTCAGTGTCTGACCTTTTAAACTGACAGGATGTTCACTGCTGAGGCTTTTTAAAGACATCTATCTCTCCTCAGAAAAGTGGAAGCCAGACATCCAAGACCGACTTATATTTGTCTGTGAATCAAGCTGTCATTTTTGTTCTGCCAGAGTCTGTTATCACGTCTGGACAAGTAATTATTCTCTAGGTTAGGTTCTTACAACCTTGAATTTTTAGGAAAGTCCTTGAGACTGAAAGCAGTCACTTGCTGTTACAGTTCATGCATATTAGTGAGTTATGTAGTGACTTGGCAGCTATTACTGCTATTAAGCATTTAGTCTGTTAAGCACACCATTCTTTTAACTTTGCAGAAGCTTCTAGCCTCCATCTGTTTCCCCTATTTATTAAGATCCTATTTAGTTCTCTGACCACATTTAGGTAACTGGCAGCATATTCCTTGTAGAGCAGGTGTGAGCTGGGACACAGAAGGACGAGATGGACCGAAGACAAACGACTAGCTTCTTTAGGTTCGTGTATCTTCTGGCAGGAATCATGCAAGTAGGGAAGAGAGGGCTTCCTACTCAGTACTCATTTCCACTGGAAACAGGGCACCCATTTCATGCTGCTGAACAAAGCACAACCATGGCACAGTGAGGTGGGGCTGGCAGAGGACAGAAGGTCCAAGATTTTTCTGGCAGACACTGGAAACACACTTTAGTACGTGGAACACGAAATCTAACTCAAACTGATGCAGCTCATCTGAGTTGCTAGGCACTCCAAATCAACTCAGAATTCAATAGTTTCCAATGAAAACCTTGGGTCAGATTTCAGGGGAAAAAATCCTCAGTGAGAGATTTAATAATGTATAAAGAGACCGGCACCTCCTACAGAATTCTGTTTGAAATAGAGAATTGCTGGAATAAAATTCTCATTACCTACTTCTGCTTGGAGGAGAAACCATTTGCAAGCAGTTAGACAGTAGGTCAGTCACAGATATTACACAGTGTAAATTTAAGCTTGGTAGTTTGACAACAGTATTTCGACTATATTTTGAAAAGGTGTTTCTGCTTTTTCATGCTCATTTATCCATAGGAAGTCACATTCGTGGGCAAAAGCTCACTCAGCCCTCTCTGACTCCCCACTCCCAATTACCCTGCTTCCAGGACTGTCATGATGAGTAAGATATGGCACGTTGTCCAGAGTCTTAATCTTTAAAACATCATTCATAATATAAAAGCACAGCCCAGCACACACAATAAAGACTGTAAGGAACCAAAGGAATCAGAGTGCAAGCTCTCAAGTCTACACTGCAGATTTATAGGAATAAAGAGAAAAGCATGTTTTCCACCTCTGAAGGATAACAGAACAGGTGAAGGGGCTACCCACATTGCATTACACTTTTTTGTTCCCAAATAACATGTGATCCTGATCATGCTTCAGGCTTCGGGATGAATGACCGCCATTTCCTCTCCAGTCCTTTATATACAAATGGTCTGAAGAATCTTAGTATTATTAGGAAAAAAATATTAAAACAAAAATATGCTTATTACTTTACTACTTGTTTTCTCCTACAATTATTGGAAAGACACAGCGTTTGAGGAAATAAGAGTGCTCCTGAGAAGAGTACTTTCTTATCTAAAATCTCACCCCTTCTTAAGGTGTGGAAATACATTATTTATTTTGTATGAGGTTATCCTCAGCTGAATACGTTTAACAAAATAAAGTAAGAATATAGGGCTCCCAATTCATTAAAAAACTGGCATAAACCCTGAATACTACTATGGCTATCCTCATAAACATACAAACTGACAACCACCACTGAGTGACATCAGTGTGACACAGCTTCATGCTTATCATTTCTTTCTGATCTCCATGGAGGCGTCTGTCTCTTCTGTGGCATTTGGACTATGGTGGACCTATTTCCGTTGGCTCTGCTCTCACTCATACCTCTTTCATTTAGGACTGCAACAAGGATAACTGCCCTTGTCAGTGGTTTTATACTGAGTCATTGGATGTGATTATCAACCCTCTGTTGTTGTTGCCCAATCATCTGTTGAGTTTATAATGTTGAGAGACCCGTGGTAGTTCTCATGGGTAGTTACTGTCTACCAATACGGCCAGCTGAAACAAACAGGAAATTCTAAGAGCAAAACTATTTATGTACCATGTGATCTAAATAATTTGATGACTACACCAATGTGAAGAGACTACTTTCCATTGTCTTTTAGGCTTAACTTGGGTGACATCAAGAAATAAAATGTTTCTTTTTAATCTTCCTATTTGGGTTGGAGCTCTTCTAAATATTGGACTCTCAAGGCCTTAATTATCAGAAAATTCAATTTCTTTAGGAAATTATCTCCCTCTTGCTTTTAAGAATCTGAGCTCTGCCAAACAGAAACAATAAATAGGAAATAGTGAGTCTTTTAGAACCGATTGGAAAAGCCAGGATGCCATCTTTCAACTTGCAATGTACATTACCAAATGGGGACTGTTTTCTACAAAACATTAAAGGCTCTTTTCCATGTGTTACTTGGCTCAGTGCTTGGGGAAAAAAAAAAAAATTCTTGCATTTAGAAAAAATGCATTAACTGAATCTGCAGTGCGTCTCATCCAATCCTTAGGAAAATGCTCTATCTTTGCAGTAAGGGCTGGGAGTGTAGCAGTTATATATAAGGTGGGCTAAACAAAGGAATGTGCATCATGAGATACCATATACTGGTTGGCACTACAGCAAGAAGGAAACTGAAATAAGCTTCAGGACAGATTTCTCAATCGGCAACTTCAAAAAATATTTTTGCAGTTGAAAGCTGCTTTCAGAAAACTGGAGGCACAGACCAAATGCTTTTCCAAGGTCATTATGCTCGAATTCTGTTCTCAGTTTTGGTGTTGCTTTCTTTCTTCTTAAATTCTTTCCCTGAAATATGGAAACACTCAGAATGCATTACCTTAGAACACAGGGAAACCTGACACAGCCAGTCTGTTCTTGAAGCGTACACTGGGCATCCCGAGCATGTAGTGGGACTCAAGCCCGGTGTCCTCAAAAGAGATTTTTCCTTGCGCTGTCCAGACTCAAAGAGGTTCTTTTAATACACATAACTGAGTTTTTCCCTAAAGCTACCTCCTCTAGTGGCTGTTACCTAAGCCTATTGTGTAACTATTACCCTTGGTTTGCGGAAGGACATGTCTGTCTCTGCTCTTGATCATACCATCTGCCACAGAAGGAACATTTCCAGGCCAGTAATTATGTTTTGCAACATCCACATTTTTACCATTCCCACTATGTGGCAGGCAGAGAGCGATTGTTACAGCGGAGATTACCATTTACAAATCTGTTCTGTCTGTTAGGGATTGTTCCGTTGAGCAGGTGCTGGCTCTATGGAGACGCTGCCATTTGGAATTCCCTACTTGCTAAGGCAGAGACAGAGGGGCCAGAGCTGTTTCTGACTTTGAACCCTGGTTGACTGGTCCAATCGGGATGGACATTCCAGGAGTGTAAGTAACTGGTACAGAGACGCCCTTCTAATCTTTTATAACACTGCCCACTGTGCTGAAGTCAGAGCACAGTGGGCTCCTGAGGGGAGCCAACGACATTTTCTGGACAGTGCTCCCCTATGTGCAGAAATCCTTCAGAATGCCACCCGTGTGACTTAAAACTAGCTTCGAATAAATAGCTGCACTCCAATCAAGTCAGAGGAAGTTAGTCAACATCTCTCTCTCTCTCTCCAAGACACTGGGGATTTTCTCTAAGTCATAATTCAATCCTTCATTAGAAGGAAGAAAAAATGTAAATTAAAAACATCTCAGCCAAGCCATTCCCAGAAGCAATAACTGAAATCTCTGCTGGCTAAACAAGAGGCCGCCAGGCTGCTATCAGAACCTCTCTGTTTGCTATCAGTTTAGGCCACAATTAATTTAAAAATTTTACTTCCAATGTAAAGTGAGGGAATACAATAATCCCAATTTACTTTTTTAATAAAAAGCTTAAGTGGAAAGGGTCCTTTGGGAAGGCTCAGCCCAGGCCAAGGTAATTCTCATCATGAGGAAAGGCCCCTGTTTAAGATGCAGAATCACAGGACTGCCTGTGCTCTCTTCCCAGAATGCTTCCTCTGAGCTGAAGCCGATTCCTTTATCTTTTTTTTTCCTTTTTGGTTTTGAAAAAAAGTAAAGATGAACTTGCAAACACCAGCAGTAACTGCCTTATGAAAGCAATTCTAAGGAATCAGGAGGCTCTGCTGAAAGAATACTCTCCAAAAGTGATAGGGAACAGAGGAACAAAGGAGCAGTCATGAAACAGAATGTATCAAACGTACAAAGCATCCAGAAAGGAGCAGGTATCTCCTTCCAGAAGCAGCAGGATAAGATGCACAAGGGGCAGCACTGGGGAATCAGAGAAAAGGGGGCAGTAAGCAGAAGGTCGTAGGAGGTTTGTTCAAAAGAGTGGTCTGGATTAGAGAAAATCAACCTCAGGTCACAGAGGGCATCTGAAAAGGTACTGATTTAGCATGAGATTCTACTCTTTGGGCTAACCATTAAGAGCAAACAAGGCCCTTCTCTGCACTATCAGAACTAGTGTAGCAGGCGGACTATTCTGGGTCATACTTAGGCACAGTGGGAAAAAGGATGTGTGTGTGTGTACTAAGTCGTTTCAATTGTGTCTGACTCTTTGTGACGCCATGGACTGTAGCCTACCAGGCTCCTCTGTCCATGGGATTCTCCAGGCAAGAATACTAGAGTGGGTTGCCATGCCTTCCTCCAGGGGGCCTTCCTCCAGGGGATCTTCCCGAGCAGGGATCTAACCCGTGAGTCTTATGTCTCCTGCATTGGCAGGTGGGTTATTTACCACTAGCTCTACCTATGAAGCCTGAAACAAGAGATGGGCATAACTAAATCAATGAAAGTTAATTTAAGATGGAGGTACTGTCCTAGGAATAATTACCCAATAACATTCTAATGCCCAAATCAGCTTAATAAAATCTTTATTTGAACATTCTATGGCTAACAATCACATTTTTTGTTTCTATGACAACACAGATTTGTTTCTCTTCCCACCCCTCAGCCTCTTCCCAGTCTCCTTCACTCTCTCTCTCTGTATGGGCCATGTCTCAGTGTTCCCATGGGATCCATCTGTGGCTCTCTTTTTATCATACTTGTTCCTTTATATGTATACAAGCAATAAATAAATACTTCCAAATCACATCTCACCCTTCACTCCCCTATCTCTTTCTGAAAATTCTAGTTACATAACCAGCTGTCTGCCAGAAATCTTCACCTGCATTTCCTAAAGGCACTCAAAATTAAACACCATCATATCCAAAACTAGAATGATGCTCTTTAGCCTTACCTCCTATTCCTCCTGGGCAAATTGTCTTTCTCCTTAATTTCTCTTCACATTTTCATATTAACATCTGCTAAGGAGCGAACTGTGCCCTAAAAATTCATATGTTGAACCTCTAACTCCAAAGTGATGGTATTTGGAGGTGGAACTTTTGGGAGATAATTAGGGTTAGATGAGGTCATGAGGGTGTGGCCCTCATGGTGGGTTTAATGCCTTTAAAAGAGATTTCAGGGAGTTTGCTCTCTCTTTCCTCTCTCTCTCCTTCAGATAAACAAAAGAAAGTGCCATGTGAGCATGCAGCAGCCACTGACAAGCCAAGAGTCCTCAGAAAGAATCCTACCTTGTGGGCACCTTGCTCTTGGACTTCCCAGCTTCCACAAGTGTGAAATGAATTTCTGTTGTTTAAGTCATCCTGTGTATGGTGTTTTTCTAGGGCAACCTGAGAAGACTCATCTATCATTTAACGAACCACCCAAGACAGAGATCAAACATTAATTCCAGGCCCTTTCTTCTCATATACTTTCCATATTTAATCAACTGTGATGTTCTCATTCACTGTCATTTCTCTCTGACTTTCAACTATGTCCTTTGTCTAACTCGACTGTCTCTCTTCTAATGCAGGACATACCACATCATATCCGGATAATTTCAATAGCCTCATTTTTGATCACTGTGCTTTAAACTGGTCACCTCCTTAACATGCCCATCTCTGCAACTATCACTCCTTCATGAAGGCACCATAATGATCCTTCCAAAATGCAAAACTGACCCTGTCATGTACTTGTTTAAAATTCTAATGTGTTATCAACAACTTTTGGGTAAAAAATCTGAGAAATTCGGTATTTTTTTAAATAAAAATCTTCAATGTCCGATTGAATAAGCAGAACCCTGGTTGGGAGCAGGGAGGCCCTTTCCCATGTTCCCCATCTACTGTTTGCAAGAACTGAAGTCTCTTAAACCTTCTCTCTGAATTGCAAAGGGTAGATTCAAAGGGTTACTGCTTAGGGAGGTGAAGGAATGCAGAAACAAAGGAAATGTAGTTAAGAAACAAGTTTAGCAATAAAGCAGAGCCCTAGAATATACATAATATATGTATCTTTGAGTTCTTCTAAGGACTTCCCTGGTGGCTCAGACGGTGAGTTCTTCTAACGGAACTAAGGCCCCCACCCAGGAGGCAGGATGATAGCTTCAGGCTGAGCACAAGGTCCCTGGAACACCACCCTCCCTGCAGCCCTAACCTCAACTTCTCCCTTTGAAAAATCTTCCTTAAATAAATAAATAAACAATCTCCCTTAAAAACCATTAGGGAGTTTGAGTATTTTGAGCACAAGTCACATGCTTTCCTTGCTAGGCCCTGCAATAAACTTTTCTCTGCTCCAAACGCCAATGTTTCAGTTCGCTTGGCCTTACTGCATGTCAGACACAGAAACGTAGGTTAGACAACATGATCACCACTTATTTTCCAATTTTATCCCCTGGCACAATGTCTCATAATACCAGATTACTTGTGCTTCCGCAAACACATCATGTTCTTTAATATTTTGCTGACTACTTACGTTGCTCCCTTCACTTCAAATGCTGTCCTCCCCAAAATTATCCTGACAAATTTCTATTTATTCTTCAAAATGCAACTCAAGTGTCAATTTTTCTTTAAAGCATTTTTCTAATCCTTACTTTTTCTCACTATATTTTTCCACTTTTACAAACTTCATTTCCAGTAAGTATTTCCCTATATTGGATTTTTTTTTTTTTTGAGAATCATCTATAAAGTTTTATTAATTGTAATTAGTTTAGCATGATATCTTTAGTATTCCATTTTTTTATTTTTTAATTTATTATTATTATTATTTTTTTACTTTACAATATTGTATTGGTTTTGCCATACATCAACATGCATCCGCTATGGGTGTACACGTGTTCCCCATCCTGAAACCCCCTCCAAATCCCTCCCCATACCATCCTTCTGGGTCATTACCGTGCACCAGCCCCAAGCTTCCTGTATCCTGCATCAAACCTGGACTGGCGATTCATTTCTTATATATTATACATGTTTTAATGCCATTCTCCCAAATCATTCCCCCACAACCACAGAGTCCAAAAGACTGTTCTACACATCTGTGTCTCTTTTGCTGTCTCACATACAGGATTGTCGTTACCATCTTTCTAAATTCCATATATATGCGTTAGTATACTGTATTGGTGTTTTTCTTTCTGGCTTACTTCACTCTGTATAATAAGCTCCAGTTTCATCCACCTCATTAGAACTGATTCAAATATATTTTTTTTAATGGCTGAGTAATACTCCATTGTGTATATGTACCACAGCTTTCTTATCCATTCATCTGCTGATGGACATCTAGGTTGCTTCCATGTCCTGGCTATTATAAACAGTGCTGTGATGGACATTGGGGTACATGTGTCTCTTTCAATTCTAGTTTCCTCAGTGTGTATGCCCAGCAGTGGGATTGCTGAGTCGTGTGGCAATAAACTTTAATAGATGCTTCCCACAAGTTTTGATTTGTAAATATTTTATTGTTGCCAAGTTTAAAATATGTAATTTTATTATGGTTTCCTCTTTAGTTCATTGCTTTTTAGAAGAACACTTTTAATTTTTAAACATAAAAATAATACCACCTTTGAATTGTTGATTCCAAATTTAATTACATTGTGATAAATATGTTCTGTATATTATTTACTCTTTGAAATATGCTAAGACTTCTTTTTCTGAGCTACTACTTGGTGAAATTTGTAAATATTTTATGTGAGCTTCAAAATGTTTTTATGTCCTATTGAGTCAATAAAAAACTATTAGTTTAAGTTCACTGATGCTGTTTTATATACTTGATTTATAAGTTTATGATAGAAATGTGTTAAACTCTCCTTTTAGTTTCAATAGAATTGACTTTGTACTTTTTGAGGCAGTATTATTAGGTGTGTGCAAACTTGTAATATTGATATCCTGGAAACTGTTTCTTTTATTATGCGATATCCTATTTTTTTTTCCATTAATATCTTTATACCTTGGTGCATTTTGCAGTAAAATTTGAGTATTTTTTTCTGATATATTTGTTTTTTTCAATCTCAGTGCATATGTTGTCTATTTTTTTCTGATTACTATATTATGGTATATGTTAACTCTTAATTTTCAGATCTTGTGAATGAAGAATAATTGGAAGCAGATACCCAGTAACATTTTTTACCTTTGAATAGGAAATTTTTTTCCATTCCCATTTCTTTTTTACTGCACTGTGATTTACTCATATATACTCAATGGTTTCAGGATCTAGCCTGTACCACAGCACAAAAACTGATTGTACACATCTCTCTGCTTTCAGTGACATCACAGTAGTACTGGAAATAGGCCATGGCAGCATGGTAGAATTATTTACACCATAGAAATTGACAAATTCTACAAACCAGGGCCTTTTATTCTTCCAAAGAAAACAGCTGTTAAACATATTTTAGCATACCACTAGGAGAAGGAACAGAAAAGGCAATGGCACCCCACTCCAGTACTCTTGCCTGGAAAATCCCATGGACGGAGGAGCCTGGTAGGCTGCAGTCCATGGGGTTGCTAAGAGTCGGACACGACTGAGCGACTTCACTTTCACTTTTCACTTTCATGCATTGGAGAAGGAAATGGCAACCCACTCCAGTGTTCTTGCCTGGAAAATCTCAGGGACGGGGCAGCCTGGTAGGCTACCGTCTACGGGGTCACACAGAGTCGGACATGACTGCAGTGACTTAGCATAGCATAGCATAGGAGAAGGAAATGGCAACCCACTCCAGTATTCTTGCCTAGAGAATCCTGTGGATGGAGGAGTCTGGTGGGCTTCTGTCCATAGGGTCGCACAGAGTCGGACATGACTGAAGCAACTTAGCATGCATGCATGTGTCAGAGAAGGAAATGGCAACCCACTCCAATATTCTTGCCTGGAGAATCCCAGGGATGGAGGAGTCTGGTGGGCTGCCATCCATGAGGTCGCACAGAGTCGGACACGACTGAAGTGACTTGGCAGCAACAGCAGCAGCAGCATACCATTGGACATATTTGTTATGACTATCATTATATTTTGTGTTTCTTATATACCATTCTTTTTCTGCTTCTTTTTACTTTTGCCTTCTGTTCAACTGAGAAGAGTTTTTCAATATTTTCTTTGAAGGAAATTTGTTTCACCTCTCTAGATTGGACGTTCATTATTTTTAAATTCATTTTTAATGGAAGTTTTTAATCATGTATGGGTATTGATGCTATTGTTTTGGTATTAGTTTCTGATTATTGCCTGCCCTCTTTCATATCTGTCCACATCCAGAAATCCTGTGGTTGCCTCCAATCTGATGTGGCACGCCTGTAGTTCACAACCAGATCTTAAAAGACTTTCAGGGTTCCTTACTTTCAATGATATTTATGCTATCACAGGTGAGATTTCAAAGGACGGGAAAATACATGCATGCTCAGTAGTGTCCACCTCTTTCCGGCCCCATGGACTGCAGCCCTCTAGGCTCCTCTGTCCATGGAATATTCCAGGCAAGAATACTAGAGTGGGTTGCCATTTCCTACTCTAGGGGATCTTCCCAACCCAGAGGACGAACTCGATTCTCTTGTGTCTCAGGTGTACTCTTTACCACTGGGCCAACAAGTAAGATTACTTGCTTATTATTCTACTTGATGGAGGAAATACTTTTAAATAAGTATTTTTTATGACCAGAAACTAATACATATTCATTGCCAAACTCTAGAAACATATTAAGAAGAAACAAAAGCCCAAATCCCACCCTACAGATTTAGCTACTTCTAACTATAATTTTATAAATTTGTAATTATACCCTATTATTTAATTGTGTGTTTGGTGTTTCAACTTCTATCGCTCTATAAATATTATTCAACATATCTTTTTTGAAAAATAATTTTAAGTTATGTATAACATTATCAGATAGAAGCACCATAATTTAAAAAGCCATTTCACCATTGCTGAATATTTGGGACACTTTGTTTTTTGTTTGGCTACTAAAAAATGTTGTCAACTATAGCGCAGACCTATATATCTTTAGAAATTATTTTTTTCCAGTGAAATAACTATTTCAAAAATGTGACCTTTTTTAGAGAGTATATTTTCATATTTCCCCAGTGAAAAATTATATTAATATATACTCCCATCAATACTATAGGCATATGCCAAGACCAATATATTTTACAATTTATCTCTAATACTACTGAATTCAAGATTGTTCATCCTGTCCTATTATTTCTTTTTATGTGGCTTAGAAGAGGCAATGTAAACAAACTGAGTTGCTCAGTAAATGTACTGAAATATTCAAATGGTTAGGTAGATATTCTTTCGATTTTACCTTAAAGAAAATTAATTCCTCCAACTCTTACTCTCTGTCTTCTCCTATAAGATGTAAAGAAACATATTATATAATATTAGAGGAAAGGTGAATGTACACCATTTCCTAAGAGCTAGCACCACTGGATATCACATTTTATTTATAGCTTTTTTTTTTTTTTTTTCTTTTCTGCTTTCCCCTCAGGGAGTATATGGACTGCTGTCTATCAAAACCAAGCGTTTCCTAGACCTGTGGACATATCAATATATCATGTCAAATACTATAATGGAAAATTTTATCTCCATAACAATAAGAAGAGTTAATAATATAAATAACTATTATCTGATTTTTTAATCAAGGATTTTAACAAAAATGAGACATTCTTTTTTTCCCTTACAGATACTCTCCTTTTTTTCTACAAACAAAGTGAAATCTTAAATAATTTATTCTGGGCAATTTTCCATACTACCACAGTAAACTTAGTGTCCCATCTTCTGTTTTAAGTGTAAATAGTAATCTTCGTCATTTCATTGTCCTTTGAGACATTTTAAGATTATCTGTGTATAGTTGCTAGATTAATCATTTGTATTAACCTGACTCAATGAAAAAATTTATTTAGCTCAATTGTATTTCATAGACTGGACACATTTTTTCATTTGTTTTAGAACAGTGAAAAGACATTAAATCTTCCTTAGATATTTACTTTCAAGATTAAGAGATGCAAATCACCCTATTTTCTTTAAAATCTTATCAAGAAACTCTTTATATTTTCTCCTGTTTCTGTTTTGAGTTATTTAAACATTGTCACCAAAAATGTTTAGTATGAAACATAAACTTGACCAATATATTACGAGTATCTGACTAGCTCTGAATATAATAGAATCATTGCTTTCTGCAAAAAGCTAGTAAAAAAATAAATTAATAAAATGTGCATTTTTTGAAATTTGCACTATTAATAAAAGAAAAATGCATACCATAGACTTCAGTAATCAATCTCCTTCTACATTAAAGATTAAAAAAAAAAGAATAAGTTAAGAAAAATATGGTACAATGGTTCACTATTAAGAATGCAATAAAGATGTTAATGCATATATGCATATTTTTATAATATATTTAATATTTATAGAACTCATAGCATGAAAGTTGTTCACAAGTCTGGGCCTGTCTATTTCCTTGGTAAGGAAAAATTGAAGAGATCATTTTTTTCTTCCATTTCCATGAAATTCCTCCTCACCACAATAAAATAGACAAACAAAGACACAAATGTTTCTTGATTACTTGTTTGGTTGGAAGAGAAGGGCTCTAGGGTGTTCAAGAATGTCCTAAGTAAAAGACACTACTATGAGATGAAAAGAGTAACTTCTTTATGAAAATATTAATAGCTCAAAAGGAAGATTATATAATTACTAGGGATAAGATTCACTTCCCCAGAAAGACTTCTGTTTTGATTTTGGTTTTTAAGAAAAGACATTCATTAACTTTGTAAGAGATACTTCATGGTCTTTATAGGACATCGGTCATTATGTTTCTATGAATGCGTGATTTCTAAAAATAATTTATTGCTTCCATATCTATGCAGAGTACATCATGTGAAATGCCAGGCTGGATGAATCTCAAACTGGAATCAAGATTGTCAGGAGAAATATCAACAACCTCACTCTAATGATAGAAAGCAAAGAGGAAGTAAAGAGCCTCTTGGTGAGAGTGAAAGAGGAGAGTGAAAAAGCTGGCTGAAAACTCGACATTCAGAAAATAAGATCATGGCATCCAGTCCCATCACTTCACAGCAAATAGATGGGGAAAAAGTAGAAACAGTGGCAGATTTCATTTGCTTGGGCTCCAAAATCACTGTGGACCATGACTGTAGCCATGAAATTAAAAGACGCTCGTTCCTTGGAAGTAAAGCTATGACAAATCTAGACTGTGTATTAAAAAGCAGAGACATCACTTCGCTGACAAAGGTCCATATAGTCATAGCTTTGGTTTTTCCAGTAGTCATGGATGGATATGAGAGCTGGACCATAAAGAAGGCTGAGAGTCAAAGAACAGAAGCTTTGAAATTATGGTGTTGGAGAAGACTCCTGAGAGTCCCTTGGAGAGCAAGGAGATCAAACCAGTCAATCCTAAAGGAAATCAACCCTGAATATTCATTGGAAGGACTGATGCTGAAGCTCAAATATTCTGGCCACCTGATGCAAAGAGCTGACTCATTGAAAAAGATCCTTATACTTGGAAAGATTGAGGGTAGGAAGAGAACGGGGCAACAGAGGATGAGATGGTTGGATGCCATCACTGACTCAATGGATATGAGTTTGAGCAAGTTCCAGGAGATCATGAAGGACAGGAAGCCTAGCCTGCTGCAGTTCATGGGGTCACAAAGAACTGGACACAACTGAGTGTGCAATGAAAAATCATATCTAGTCAACCTCAGACTTCATCTGTTTTCAGATTTAAAGTATGTTCATTCACTTTCAAATTACAAAGACGGTGAGGAAATAATATTTCAGTTCACTTCAGTTGATCAGTCATGTCCGACTCTTTTCGACCCCATGGACTGCAGCACACCAGGCTTCCCTGTCCATCACCAACTCCTGGAGCCTGCTCAAACTCGTGTCTATCCAGTTGGTAATGCCATCCAACCACTTCATCCTCTGTCATCCCCTACTCTTCCTGTCTTCAATCTTTCCCAGCATCAGGGTCTTTTCCAATGAGTCAGTTCTTCGCATCAGGTGACCAAAGTATTGAAGCTCCAGCATCTCTCTTTAAAAACACAACCTACCTCCTATGTGCTATTTAGCACATATATGAAAATTTTAACACTTATAAGAGTATCATCTTGTTGTAAGCAAAGCAGGCAAATGAACTTGCATTTAAGGCTTTAACTTCTTCCTGGTTTGTCAAAACCTCAGCAGGAACTGTTCTCTCCTCTAATTCAGTCAAGGAAAAGCCTAGCTACTCCAAAAGCTACCCTCTTATTTTCACTTTTATATGACAGTCAGGAAAGCACATGGCCAAATCATTACAACTTGCCACAATCTTCACGGCCTCTACCCCTCTTGGGACCTATCTTGCGTATTAACATTTACAGATTGAGGGATGATAGTAGAAGAGAAGAATAAAGGGTAGGATACCGGATGGATTGAAGCCATTGTTTTTCACGAGAGTACAAATTAGGATGACAGACCAAAGATTGACGTGACGTGACGTGAAGTCGCTCAGTCATGTCCGATTCTTTGCGACCCCATGGACTGTAGCCTACCAGGCTCCTCTGTCCATGGGATTTTCCAGGCAATAGTACTGGAGTGGATTGCCATTTCCTTCTCCAAGGGATCTTTCCAGCCCAGGGATCGAACCCAGGTCTCCCGCATCGTAGACAGACGCTTTACCGTCTGGGCCACCAGGGAAGTTATTTTAGGTGGCCTCCATCAACACACTCAAAATCCACATTTCCAGACATGAGTGGAGAGCTGGAAAATTCCACATTGGCCCTCTTCACATGCCTGGAAAGCAAATGATACTTCTGCATGTCTTATTTTCACACTTTACTGCTGAATTCTTTTTTTTTTTTTAATTCTATATTATAGCAGGAAATAACAAATGAATAAACAAACTACTTCACTCAAACAGGCCAAAGGGTCCGTATTGGGAGCAACGTCAATGCCATATTCTCTACTATTCTCAACTCTTTGTCAACTGAGACCTGTCAGAGATGGCCTCAAACATAGGCTGAGTTGATGGGCCTAATTAAAAGAACTAAATTTTTACAATGTTCTCATGTTTACTCACAGCGAGACTTCATATTATCATGAAATCCCTATTCGATTTGTGTTGCTTTTCTCAGCATTTACATTTCCTTAAAGGAACTCTTTTAATGTTCAAAATCACAGTTAGAGAGCAGGATTAGCCTGCTATAGCTTTGATTCCCCAAGGGACATGAAATGGGTCTTCTGATTAATGTTTTGTTTGGGTGTATATCACTTACCCGAAGCAGAAAGGCTTGTTGCGGAACTGAAATGTCTTTGATGTAGACTGTTTACTGTCATGTTTATACTCTCCTGGGAGAAGTGGGTCTGCTGCTATGGTTGCCTTGTGCACTAGGGAGAGACCTGTTAATCAGGCATCAGGATCAGTCTTATTGCTAAGTTTTTGTTAGACTGTAAGTTGGTAGGACAGTTGTCAGCAACATGCATTTGTATGAATCTGTTGCCTAACACCCCAAAATAAGTACCTCTATTTTGGCAAGAAAAAAAAAAAGGTAGAAATTTTAAAGAAACAGAACACCCGGAAACAGAGAACAGACCTCTCAAAATTAAATTTACGTGAGAAGATATTGCTGAAGGAGACAAAGATCAACTGAAATGATTCGGGGAGACTAGCTGACAAAGAAGATGAATGTTGACCAAGAATCCCTGATATTCCACGAAAATGTACCATAATAAGCAAAAAACGGAAAGCACACTAATTCATGTGTTAATATCTAAGCTTGAACGGGATGGGACGTAGGAAGGTTTGCAGCTGGAATTCGGAGTGCCAACATCACTATCATTCAGAGACTTGACCTGAATGAAATATTACTTAAGTTTTTATTTATTTCAAAAAAATGTATCAAATGCCTCACTTTTTAAAGAAAGATTTTATGAGTTTTGTGGATGTGGTTCTGACTTGGTCTGCTTCGTTTGTTTATGGGATTAGAAATAGTCCATGGTTAAACATTGAATATGTTGGATTTTATTTTACTTTGGTTTCAAAAAGTCTTTAAGGCTGATCCCATTTAGAGTTCAAGTTTTTTCTAGGTAAAGTATTGCTCCAATATACTGTTTCCAAGTTGGTGCATAGCATATCCCGCAAGGATACTGCAAGGACCTAACACACTACTCTGAATGTGACAATTGAATCTTTTAGTTATATTCCATTAGGTTAAGTTCATAAAGTTTGATCAGCAATAGTTTACTATCAGTCAGGTACAGTAATACTGAAATGGATCAGGAATGCTATGTTCTAAGGTACCTAATACACATTAAGGGTGGTTACTATTTTAATAAATGAAGGAGAAAGTGACAAGTATTAGTGAGGATATAGGCCAATTGGAATTCTTGTGCACTGATGATGGGGCTACGGAATGCTGTAGCCACTACGGAAAATACTATGGTAGCTCATCAAAAAATTAAGAATAGAACTACCATATGATTCAGTAATTCCACTTCTGGGTATATACCCAAAAGAATTGAAAGCAGAGACTTGAAGAGATATTGGTATACCCTTGTTCACAGCAGCATTATTCACAATAACCAAAAGGTACAAACAACCCAAGTGCCGATTGACAGATCACTGGGTAAAGAAAATGTGGTAAATACATACAATGGAATATTATTCGGCCTTTAAAAAGGAAGAAAATTCTGACATTTGCTACAACATAGAGGAACCCTGAAGACATTATGCTATGCTAAGTCACTTCAGTCGTGTCCGACTCTGTGTGACCCCATAGATGGCAGCCTACCAGGCCCTCTCCATCCCAGGGATTCTCCAGGCAAGAACACTGGAGTGGGTTGCCATTTCCTTCTCCAATGCATGAAAGTGAAAAGTGAAAGTGAAGTTGCTCGGTCGTGTCCGACTCTTAGCGGACCCCATGGACTGCAGCCTACCAGGCTCCACCGTCCGTGGGATTTTCCAGGCAAGAGTACTGGAGTGGGGTGCCATTGCCTTCTCCGAAGACATTATACTAAGTGAAATAAGCCAGTCACAAAAAGACTGATACTGTATGATTTGACGTATATGAGATAACTAGAGCAATCAAATCCATGGAAACAGAAAATAGAATGGTGGTTACTGGGGCTGGAGGAGGTGGGAATTGACAGCCTTTGTTTAAAAGGTACAGAGTTGCAGTTGTGCATGGTGAACAAGTTCTATGAACGGATGTTGCTGATGGTAGCATAGTACCATGAATATACTTGATATCACTGAATAACACAGGTATAAAAACGCTGAGAGGGCAAATTTTATGTTGTGGGCATTGTACTACAACTAAAATTGAAACAAATAAAATGCCCTTCTGGTGAGATTATGGAAGAAATTTTAGTGCCATATTTTATTTGCATTTATCATTATCTTAGAATACTAAGCATGAAGAAAGGAATTTTCTGGGAAAATATTAAGGCCTTGTGTATTTGACTCAATCAACTGGTTACTTCATTTAAAAAAAAGTAATTCATTTTTAACATCACAGATGGTGATGTCATGTAAAAAACACTTGATTAACTAGCTTTAATGAGCTATTTTAAATATTCAATCACACACTTATTTGTCAAAATATAAAAAAACACTACGTCTTTTAATTATTGATGTAGGTTTTTCAACTCTCATTGTAAAGACAGGAGTAAAAAATTTATTTTTCACAAGGCACTGCAAAGCAAAATCTCCTTAGGTACCATAACTCTGGGGTGAATTAAAGTTGTATTTCAAATACTCTGACCATGCATGTGAATACTGATGCATTGCCCTTTGTTGAAAATCTACTTGAATTTTAAACAGATTTATTGAGATGTAATTTGCATACTACCAATATTCAAGAACTGTAAGTGCACAATTTAATGATTTTTTAGTAAATGTAAACAGTTATGCTGTCAACACCACAACCTTGTTTTTGAACGTTTTCATCAAACCATAACTGTCCTTTGGGCCAATTTACAGACATTCTTTGCAGTCACCCTTAAGCCCAGGCAATTACTGTTCTTTCTTTACAGTTTGGCCTTATCTAGAAATTTCACATGAACAAAATTTCCTAGAAATTTCACGGGAACAATACGTGTCTGGCTTCTTTCACTTAGTGCAATGACTTGAGGTCCATCTGTGTTGCAGCATGTATCAGCGAGTCACTTCTTTCTATTCCTACATAATATTGCATTGTATGAACATACACGCTGTGTTTATGAATTCACAAGCTGATGGGCACTTTGTGTTTGTACTTTGGGGCTATTATGAAGAACACAGTTATGAATATTTACATTCAGGTCTTTGAATGGACAAAAGTTTTCACTTTGGGTAGATACTGGAATTGAGAGGAGAGGAACTTATGGGTCATGTGGTAAGTTTGTGTTTCTTAAGAAACTATCAAACAGTCTTCTAAAATGTCAATACCATTTTACATTCTCATTTCAACATGCGACAGTTCCAGTTTCCCCAAGTTCCTTAATAACTCCTGGTATTATCCAGTTTCTTGATTATAGCTCTTCTAAATGGCTGTGTAGCAGTATCTCACTGAAATATTTATTTGGATCTTCCTCATAGCTAATACCGCTTCATGGATCACAGTTTTGCTGGGGCAAAGGGGCTTATGTAACTTGAAGCTATGAGCCATGCTGTGCAGGGCCACTCAAGATAGACTGGTCATAGTGAAGAGTTCTGATAAAACGTGCTCCACTGGAGAAGGAAATGGCAATTCACTCCAGCTTTCTTGCCTAGAGAACCGCATAAACAGTATGAAAAGGGAAAAAGATACGGTACTGGAAGATAAGCACCTCAGGTCAGAAGGTGACCAATATGCTACTGGGGAAGAGCAGGGAAAGGGCAATTACTAACAGCTCTACAAAAAATGAAGTGGTTTTGCCAAATGGAAATGACATTCAGCTGTGGATGTGTCTGGTGGTGAAAGTAAAGTCCCATGCTATAAAGAACAATACTGATATGACACTGAAAGATGAACTCTCCATGTTGGTCGGTGCCCAATATGCTACTGGAAAAGAGTGGAGAAACAGCTCCAGAAACAATGAAGAGACAGAGCCAAAGCAAAAACTATACCTGGTTGTGGATGTGACTGGTGATGGAAGTAAAGTCCGATGCTGTAAAGAAAAATATTGCATCAGATCAGATCAGATCAGTCGCTCAGTCGTGTCCGAATCTTTGTGACCCCATGAACCACAGCACGCCAGGCCTCCCTGTCCATCACCAGCTCCCGGAGGTCACTCAGACTCGCATCCATCGAGACAGTGATGCCATCCAGCCATCTCATCCTCTGTCGTCCCCTTCTCCTCCTGCCCTCAATCCCTCCCAGCATCAGAGTCTTCTTCAATGAGTCAACTCTTCGCATGAGGTGGCCAAAATACTGGAGTTTCAGCTTTAGCATCATTCCTTCTAAAGAAATTCCAGGATTGATCTCCTTCAGAATGGACTGGTTGGATCTTCTTGCAGTCCAAGGGACTCTCAAGAGTCTTCTCCAACACCACAGTTCAAAAGCATCAATTCTTCGGCGTTCAGCCTTCCTCACAGTCCAGCTCTCACATCCATACATGACCACAGGAAAGACCATAGCCTTGACTAGACGAACCTTTGTTGGTAAAGTAATGTCTCTGCTTTTGAATATGCTATCTAGGTTGGTCATAACTTTCCTTCCAAGGAGTAAGCGTCTTTTAATTTCATGGCTGCAGTCACCATCTGCAGTGATTTTGGAGCCCAGAAAAACAAAGTCTGACACTGTTTCCACTGTTTCCCCATCTATTTCCCATGAAGTGATGGGACCAGATGCCATGATCTTCGTTTTCTGAATGTTGAGCTTTAGGCCAACCTTTTCACTCTCCACTTTCACTTTCATCAAGAAGCTTTTTAGCCCCTCTTCACTTTCTGCCATAAGAGTGGTGTCATCTGCGTATCTGAGGTTATTGATATTTCTCCCAGCAATCTTGATTCCAGCTTGTGTTTCTTCCAGTCCAGCATTTCTCATGATGTACTCTGCATATAAGTTAAATAAACATGGTGACAATATGCAGCCTTGACGTACTCCTTTTCCTATTTGGAACCAGTCTGTTGTTCCATGACCAGTTCTAACTGTTGCTTCCTGACCTGCATACAGATTTCTCAAGAGGCAGATCAGGTGGTCTGGTATTCCCATCTCTTTCAGAATTTTCCATAGTTTATTGTGATCCACACAGTCAAAGGCTTTGGCATAGTCAAGAAAGCAGAAATAGATGTTTTTCTGGAACTCTCTTGCTTTTTCCATGATCCAGCGGATGTTGGCAATTTGATCTCTGGTTCCTCTGCCTTTTCTAAAACCAGCTTGAACATCAGGAAGTTCACAGTTCACATATTGCTGAAGCCTGGCTTGGAGAATTTTGAGCATTACTTTACTAGCGTGTGAGATGAGTGCAATTGTTCGGTAGTTTGAGCACTCCTTGGCATTGCCTTTCTTTGGGATTGGAATGAAAATTGACCTTTTCCAGTCCTGTGGCCACTGCTGAGTTTTCCAAATTTGCTGGCATATTGAGTGCAGCACTTTCACAGCATCATCATTCAGGACTTGGAATAGTTCCACTGGAATTCCATCACCTCCACTAGCTTTGTTCGTAGTGATGCTACGGGCGCGACCGGCGCGCCATTTAAGAGCGACCTCGCCTGCCCCGTGACCGGCCGCCATTTAAGAGCGACCTCGCCTGCCCCGCGACCGGCGCGCCATTTAAGAGCGACCTCACCTTCCCGCGACCGGTGCACAATTAAGAGCGCCCCGCCGGCTGCGTCGCGCACTAAGAGCGCCCCGCCGGCTGCGTCGCGCACTAAGAGCGCCCCGCCGGCTGCGTCGCGCACTAAGAGCGCAGCCGAGAGGAGCTACCCCACAACCAAGGAAGGACGGTGGTGAGGGCCAGCGCACTAAGCAGGGTGGAGAAGAGCTACCCCACGACCGAGGTCAGGAAGGGCGGCAGTGAGGAGAGACCCCTCGTCCAAGGTAAGGTGCAATGGCTGTGCTTCGCTGGCCGGGAGCAGCCAGGAGCAGCCGGGATGAGATACCCCACGCCCGAGGTAAGAGAAACCCAAGGAAGACAGTAGGTCTTGAAAGAGGGCATCAGAGGGCAAATACACTAAAACCACTCTCACAGAAAACTAGTCAATCTAATCACACAAGGACCACACCCTTGTCTAACTCAATGAAATTAAGCCATGCCCGAGGGGCAACCTGGGATGGGCGGGTCATGGTGGAGAGATATGACAGGGTGTGGTCCGCTGGAGAAGGGAATGGCAAACCACTTCAGTATTCTTGCCTTGAGAACCCCATGAACAGTATGAAAAGACAAAATGATAGGATACAGAAAGAGAAACTCCCCAGGTCAGTAAGGGCCCAATATGCTACTGGAGATCAGTGGAGAAATAACTCCAGAAAGAATGACAGGATGGAGCCAAAACAAAAAGAATACCCAGCTGTGGGTGTGTCTGGTGATAGAAGCAAAATCCGATGCTGTAAAGAGCAATACTGCATAGGAATCTGGAATGTCAGGTCCATGAATCAAGGCAAATTGGAAGTGGTCAAACAAGAGATGGCAAGAGTGAATGTCGACATTCTAGGAATTAGCGAACTAAAATGGACTGGAATGGGTGAATTTAACTCGGATGACCATTATATCTACTACTGTGGGCAGGAATCCCTCAGAAGAAATGGAGTGGCCATCATGGTCAACAAAAGAGTCCGAAATGCAGTACTTGGATACAATCTCAAAAATGACAGAATGATCTCTGTTCGTATCCAAGGCAAACCATTGAATGTCACAGTAATCCAAGTCTATGCCCCAACCAGTAACGCCGAAGAAGCTGAAGTTGAAAGGTTCTATGAAGACCTACAAGACCTTTTAGAACTAACACCCAAAAAAGATGTCCTTTTCATTATAGGGGACTGGAATGCAAAAGTAGGAAGTCAAGAAACACCTGGAGTAACAGGCAAATTTGGCCTTGGAATATGGAATGAAGCAGGGCAAAGACTAATAGAGTTTTGCCAAGAAAATGCACTGGTCGTAGCAAATACCCTCTTCCAACAACACAAGAGAAGACTCTATACATGGACATCACCAGATGGTCAACACCGAAATCAGATCGATTATATTCTTTGCAGCCAAAGATGGAGAAGCTCTATACAATCAGCAAAAACAAGACCAGGAGCTGACTGTGGCTCGGACCATGAACTCCTTATTGCCAAATTCAGACTGAAATTGAAGAAAGTAGGGAAAACTACTAGACCATTCAGGTATGACCTAAATCAAATCCCTTATGATTATACAGTGGAAGTGAGAAATAGATTTAAGGGCCTAGATCTGATAGATAGAGTGCCTGATGAACTATGGAATGAGGTTCGTGACATTGTACAGGAGACAGGGATCAAGACCATCCCCATGGAAAAGAAATGCAAAAAAGCAAAATGGTTGTCTGGGGAGGCCTTACAAATAGCTGTGAAAAGAAGAGAAGCGAAAAGCAAAGGAGAAAAAGAAAGATATAAACATCTAAATGCAGAGTTCCAAAGAATAGCAAGAAGAGATAAGAAAGCCTTCTTCAGTGATCAATGCAAAGAAATAGAGGAAAACAACAGAATGGGAAAGACTAGGGATCTCTTCAAGAAAATCAGAGATAACAAAGGAACATTTCATGCAAAGATGGGCACGATAAAGGACAGAGATGGTGTGGACCTAACAGAAGCAGAAGATATTAAGAAGAGGTGGCAAGAATACACAGAAGAACTGTACAAAAAAGAGCTTCAAGACCTAGACAATCATGATGATGTGATCACTGACCTAGAGCCAGATAAGCTCTATACAGTCAGTATAAACAAGACCTGGAGCTACTGTGGCTCAGATCATGAGCTCCTCATTGCAACATTCAGGCTTAAATTAAAAAGGAAGGGAAAACCATGAGACCATTCAGGCATGACCTAAATAAAATCCCTTGTGATTATTCACTGAAGATGACAAACAGATTCAAGGTATTAGATCTGGTAGACAGAATGCCTGAAGAACTATGGACAGTGGTTAGTAACACTGTATAGGAGGCAGTGACCAAAAACATCCCAAAGAAAAAGAAATGCAAAAAAAAGAAAAGAAAAGAAAAAGAAATGCAAGAAGGCAAAGTAGTTGTCTGAGGAGGCCTTAAAAATAGCTGAGGAAAGAAGAGAAATGAAAGGCAAAGGAGAAAGGGAAAGATACATTCAACTGAATGCAGATTTCAGAGAACAGCAAGGAGAGATAAGAAGGCCTTCTTAAATGAATAATGCAAAGAAATAAAGGAAAACAATAGAATGGGAAAGACTAGAGATCTCCTCAAGAAAACTGGAGATATCAAGAGAGAACAATAAAGGACAGAAGCTGCAAGAATCTAACGGAAGGAGAAGAGATTCAGAAGAAGTGGCAAGAATACGCAGAAGAACAATACCATAAAGGTCTTAATGACCTAGATAACCAAGATGGTGTGTTCACTCTCCTAGAAGCCAGATATCCTGGAATGTGAAGTCAGGTGGGCCATAGGAAACATTACTACAAACAAACCTAGTGGAGGTGATGAAATTCCAGCTGAGCTATTTAAAATCCTAAAATATGATGTGTTACAGTGCTACACTCAATACATCAGCAAATTTGGAAAACTCAACAGTGGCCACAGGACTGGAAAAGGTCAGTTTTCATTCCAATCCCAAAGAAGGGGAATGCCAAAGAATGTTCAAACTACCATACAATTGTGCTCATTTCCCATGCTAGCAAGCTAATGTTCAAAATCCTTCAAGCTAGGCTTTAGCAATATGTGAACTAAGAGCTTCCTTTTTTAAGCTGGGTTTAAAAAAGGCAAAAGAACCAGGGATCAAATTGCCAACATTCATTGGATCATGGAGAAAGCAAGGGAATTCCAGAAAAAACATCTATTTCTGCTTCACTGACTTTTGTGTGGATCACAGTCAACTGTGGAAAATTCTTAGAGATGGAACCAGGCCACTTTACCTGTCTCCTGAGAAACCTGTATACCAGTCAAGAAACAACAGTTAGAACCAGACGATGAACAACTGACTGGCTCAAAATTGGGAAAGGAGTACGACAAGGCTGTATCGTCGCCCTGCTTATTTAACTTCTAGGCAGAGCACATCATGTGAAATACTGAGCTGAATGAATCACAAGCTGGAATTGAGATTGCCAGGAGAAATAACAATAATCTCAGACATGGAGATGATATCACTCTAATGGCAGGAAGTGATGAGGAACTACAGAGTCTCTTGATGAGGGTGAAAGAGAAGAGTGTGAAAGCTAGCTTGAAACACAACATTCAAAAGCATAAGATCATGGCATATTGTCTCATCATTTCATGGCAAATAAAAGGGGGAAAAAGTGTAAGCGGTGACAGATTTTATTGTCTTGGGCTCCAAAATCATGGTGGATGATGACTGCTGCTGTTGCTGCTGCAGCTGCTAAGTTGCTTCAGTCGCTAAGTTGCTTCAGTCGCCATGAAATTAGAAGATGCTTGCTCCTTGGGGAAAAAAAAAACTATGAAAAACCTAGACAGCACATTAAAAAGCAGAGACATCACTTTGATGACAAATGTCCATATAGTCAAAGCTATAGTTTTTCCAGTATATGTATGGATGTGAGAGTTGAACCATGAAGAAGGCTGAATGCTGAAGAATCTATGCTTTTGAACTGTGGTATTGGAGAAGACTCTTGAGAGTTCCTTGGATTGTAAGGAGAGCAAATCAGTCATTCCTAAAGAAAATAAGCCCTGAATATTCACTGGAAGGATTGATGCCAAAGCTCAAATATTTTGGCCATCTAAGGTGAAGAGCTGACTCACTGAAAAAAACCCCGATGCTGGGAAAGACTGAAGGCAAAAGGAGAAGGGGGCAACAGAGGATGAGATTGTTAGATAGCATCACTAACTCAATGTAGATGAATTTGAGTGACTCCGGGAGACAGGCCAGGAGAGAGGACCCTGGTGCGCTGCAGTCCATGGGGTCACAAAGATTTGGACACAACTCAGCACTGAACAACACAACGACAACATGGCTAACAGCGCTGAGCACTTCTCATGGGCTTGTTAGCCTCTGTATATTTTCTCTGGTAAACTATTTTGCCACCTTTTAAATTGGGTTGTCTTTATTCATATTAATGAGCTGTAAGAGCTTCTATATATTTCAGATTATTAAGTATATTATTTTCAATTATTTGTCTCAGTCTAAAGTTCACCATTTTGTTTTTAGTGGTGTATTTTAAAGAGTAGAAGTTTTCCAGTTTTTTCTTACAATAAGAGGCAAGGGTCTAAGTTATTTTTTTGCATATGAATATTTAATTGTCCTAGCATCGTTTGTTGAAAAGACTATATTCTTTCACCAATGAATTGCCTTGACATTTTTGTCAAAAATCAACTGACCATAATTTAAGGGTTTATGTCTGGATTTTGCATGCTATTTCACTGTTGTATTTGTCTATTACTATGCCAATTGCACAGTTTTGATTACTGAATCTTTACAGTAAGCTTTGAAAGTGGCTAGTATAAGTTCTATGTTCTTCTCCTTTTAAGGATTTCTTTGTTTCAGGACTTTTGTGTTGAATCCATAGACAAATTTGGGGAGAACAGCTATCTTAACCTTCATACACTGTTAGTGGTAATGCAAACTGTAAAGTGTAAATAACCACTATGGAGGACAATATGGAAGTTCCTTAAAAAACTAAAAATAAAATGATTATGATCCTGCAAATCCACTCCTGTGCATATACCAAGAGAAAAACATAATTTGAAAAGATACATGTACACCTCAAATGTCCATTTCAGCACTATTTACAATATCCAGAACATGTAAGCAATCTAAATATCCATTGACAGAATTATGGATAAAAAGATGTAACACATTTTTTTATGCAATGGAATATTACTCAGCCATAAAAAGAATCAAATAAGCTTATTTGCAGCAACATGGACCTAGAGATTACCATACTGAGTAAAGTAAGCCAGACACAGAGTAACAAGTATCATATAATATCACTTATATGTGGAATCTATAAAATGTTACAAATAAGTATATTTACAAAACAGAATTAGAGTCACAAATGTAGAAAATAACCTTATGGTCACCTGGCGAGAAAAGTAAAGGTAGGGATAAGTTGAGAGATTGGGATTAACGTATACACACTACTATATACAAAATAGACAACTAATAAAAACCTACTGTATTATGATAAGAATTACTAATAAGAACCTACAAGGATTTCTTCTCAATACTCTGTAATGACCTACATGAGAAAATCGCTTAAAAAGAGAGAATATATGTATAACTGATTCATTTTGCTGTAGAGCAGAAACTAACACAACATCATAAGTCAACTATATTCTAATAAAAATGTAAAGCAAAACAATATTGAGTCTCCCAATCTGTGAGTCTACAGTGTCTCTCTATGGATCTAATTTAATTTCTCTTAGCAATATTTTGTAGTTAACAGTGCACAGGTCTTGCTCTTCTTTTGTTAAATTTATTCCTAAATACCTTGTTTTTTATTTGAATATGAATAATATAGTTTTCTCAATTTGAAATTCATACTGTTCATTGCTAGTATACAGAAAAAGTATTGATTGTTTTATACACTAATCTTTCATCATATGAATCAAAAAATAAAAGCTTACTAGATCAAGGTCTTTTCCCCTTTTTGGTTCTTTTTTAAGGATCTTCTACTTTGAGGATTATGCTCTTTGAATAAAGAGTGTTCGTTATTTCTTTGCATCTTAAATTTGCATCTTTCATAGCCATACCCTTAACTCTTTCAATCTGCCTTTTGCTCTGACACTCAACAGCAATTGTCACAAGGATCTGTCCTTTGCCTTGTGACTTTCAATAGCCTTAACTCTGGCCTAAATGATGCCGTAGAAAGAAAACTTTCTAAAGAACCAAAAGTCAGAAGTGAAAACTAGTGATACAAAAGACAAAGATCAGGAATCAAAATTCCATGAACTGGTAGAAAAACAATAAGGAATAGCAAACACAAAGACAAATATTTAGTTTCTGAAGACTAACTGCACAAGCTTCAGGGTGTGGGTTCCAGCCTCTCTGCATTGCTTCTCTCCCCATTTTCATCTTCCCAAGCACCCCACCAGGGGGATTTATGTCATGCCTAGGTGCAAGTTCACATCCTCTCTCATTATGTTTAAGCTCTTCCATCAGATGATGTTCATGGGTGTGTGTATTATAGTGCTTGTCATAGATTACACTCAACAAAGGAATCTTCTTTATTTCAAACCAGCTGTTCTCTGAGTGCTCTCCTAACTCCTTCCTATGCTTTCTTACTAAAAATTGCAAGCTTCTGTCTGTGGAATCACAATTTTTCCTTACTGTTGAAGAAAACCAGGAAAAACGTTGGTTCCTCCTTATTTTTCAACCCCATACCCAGTCATTTAGCCATCTTTTGGTATTAGTCAGATCGGGCTGGTAGAATACATTTCATAGACTGACTTAGACAACAAGCACTTATTCCTCACAGTTCTGGTGCTCAGACAGTCCGAGATGAAGGTACCAGCATATTGGGTATCTACTAAGGACCTTTTTTTCTGTTCTTAACACGCCCATTCTCTCATTCTGTGTTCTCACAGAGAACACAAACTCAGGGCTCTTTTCTCATAAAGACACTAATCTTATCTTGAGGATTTTTCCTTCATGACCTCAGCTAAACTTAATTACCTTCTGAAGGCCCACCTCCTAACACCATCCCACTGAGGGCTAGAATTTCAACATATGACTTTTAAGGAGACATTTGGTCAAAAGCAAGTTATGTTAATTACTCTATCTCCAAAATCTTACCTTTTTAATTTCTGCTTCCACTACCCTGACCAGGCTTATAGTACCTTATGCCTGTATTATCACAATAGTCTTTACTACTCTGAAACTGGTACATAGGCTTCATAGTTTTATATTGAAGAACAAGCAAGAATGAGCAGTTCAAGTTCTTTATGTCATCTTACTCTTGAGGTATTTATAAAGCAGTGCAAAGTGTATTAAAAAGATAACAATGCAAATATGTGTTTTACCAGCTTTCTTTTGTATCTTCTGGAGGCATGAACTTGGCAGCCCACGTTGATTTGAGATGTTCATTAGGTGAAAGAGGCCAAGGATGATGATATAACTGTCATTTACATCCCAGCCACATCCGCATCAGAAGCAACTTACTTCATCACGTAAACTCTCTGCTACTCTAACATTTAAGCACAGGACTCTGAAATTCTTGCTGGGCTCTAAAGAAGTTGTTCCTACCCTGCCCTCAATTTTTTTTCCATTCACTCTTCAATTTACTCTAATCTAGCTTTTGTCCCCAATGTTGTATCAGAACTTCCACTTACCATGTTCTTCAGTGAACTCCACATTGCTAAACCCTATAACAGATCTCTGTCCTCATCTTATCTGTGGTCCTTGCAGATTTTGGCACAACGTATCACCCCATCCCCCTTGATACACTGTCTTCATTCAGCTTCCAGGATATGGGTACCATATACATTTCATTCAGAAAACGAAGATCATGGCATCTGGTCCCATCACTACATGGGAAATAGATGGAGAAACAGTGGAAACAGTGTCAGACTTTCTTTTTCTGGGCTCCAAAATCACTGCAGATGGTGACTGCAGCCATGAAATTAAAAGACGCTTATTCCTTGGAAGGAAAGTTATGACCAACCTAGATAGCATATTCAAAAGCAGAGACATCACTTTGCCAACAAAGGTTCGCCTAGTCAAGGCTATAGTCTTTCCTGTGGTCATGTATGGATGTGAGAGCTGGACTGTGAAGAAGGCTGAGCGCCGAAGAATTGATGCTTTTGAACTGTGGTGTTGGAGAAGACTCTTGAGAGTCCCTTGGACTGCAAGGAGATCCAACCGGTCCATTCTGAAGGAGATCAATCCTGGAATTTCTTTGGAAGGAATGATGCTAAAGCTGAAACTCCAGTATTTTGGCCACCTCATGCGAAGAGTTGACTCATTGGAGAAGACTCTGATGCTGGGAGGGATTGGGGGCAGGAGGAGAAGGGGACGACAGAGGATGAGATGGCTGGATGGCATCACTGACTCGATGGATGTGAGTCTGAGTGACCTCCGAGAGCTGATGATGGATAGGGAGGCCTGGCGTGCTGCAGTTCATGGGGTCGCAAGGAGTCGGACACGACTGAGCGACTGATCTGATCTGATCTGATACATTTCATTT
The DNA here is from genome assembly GCA_935064755.1 of Tragelaphus eurycerus. NCBI lineage: Eukaryota > Metazoa > Chordata > Mammalia > Artiodactyla > Bovidae > Tragelaphus > Tragelaphus eurycerus. The sequence continues at coordinate 3,239,344 of CAKXYN010000120.1, read as the reverse complement.
GCCCTTCAAGAGTCCCTCTTTTCTCCACTACTCCTTTTGGTGCAATGAGGCTGACCTGTATGGATAACATTGATAGACTGTGACCCCTGCCTTCTAGTGGCATCTAGTGAGAAGGGAAGGATCAGAGGAAAATGAGGTCAAAGTATGTACGCTCTGGCCTCCTGTCTTCAAGGCTATCTTGAACTGGCTGTGTGCCTTCTCTTACAGAATAGACTTTACAATAAACATTCCCCTGCTTGTCTCATCAAGTCCAGAGACTGTATTAGCACCTGGTCACCCCACTATCTCCAGAGGCTTCCAAACACACACATTTGGAAACAATTCTGATTACTTCTCTCCACTTCCACTGGAATGATCCTACGCCAGGCAGCATGACTCATGGATGTTTGCAAGAGTCTCATAATTTATTTCAACCTGTACCTTCCCAACATCACTCATCATCTATCTTCAACACAGCAGTCTGAGTAACTCTTTTAAGATCTAAGGTAATACCACATATTAACCTGTTTGAAACTGTTTAGTGTGTTAAGTCATTCAGTCATGTCTGACTCTTTGTAGCCCCATGGATTGCAGCCCACCAGGCTCCTCTGTCCATGGGATTCTCCAGGCCAGAATACTAGAGTGGGTTGCAATGCCCTCCTCCAGGGGATCTTCACGACCCAGGGATTGAACCCAGGTCGCTGGCATTGCAGGCAGATTCTTTACTGTTTGAGTTACCTACAAGGCCCTACATGGTCTGGCCCCTTTACTTTGGTGATCCTATCTCCTATTAGTGTCCCCTGGCTGGATCCATCCCAGACTCACTTCCCCAAGTGAATTTCTTGCTGTTTCTCCTCCGAGTTGCACTTCCCTTTGCCCTAGGGCCACCGTGTTGACTGTTCTGTCTGAAGCACTCATCCCTTAGACGTCTGCAAGTCTTTGCTCACCTGACAATTTAATAACGAAGCCTATCCTACTTAACTTAAATTTACAACCCACTCTCTCCCCTTTATCTTCAATCCCCCCTATTGAGCTCTATTTTTCCCCCATATTTATCACTTCTAAACTACTTGATTATCAAGCCATGTACTTAATATTATATGTACTGACTATAATTTTGTTTCTCCTAGTTCCAGGAGGTCAGGAGTCGTTGCCTACTACTCTGCCTGGTACACAAGTATGAGAAGTAATTGTTGAATGAACATCTAAGCCCTGGGGCAAACTTCTTTTATCCTTGCCTTTGGTTCAGGGCACAGGAGCATTTTCATTTAGGTCCTCTGGGGCTTTGCACCCTTCCTAGAGACTTTTTCATTCAAGCTTTCCACAGCCTAATTTACTTTCACATTGGTATTACTCTTCCCTGCTCAGGAGCCTTAAAGTGATGTAAAGTAGCAGTTGTTCAGTCACATCCAACACTTTGTGACCCCATGGACTGGAGCCCACCAGGCTCCTCTGTCCTTGGAATTCTCCAGGCAAGAATATGGGACTGGGTTGCCATGCCCTTCTCCAAGTGATTTTCCTGACCCAGGGATTAAACTCTGGTCTCTTGCACTGCAGGCACACTCTTTACTATTTGAGCTACCCAGGAGCCTTACTGCCTTTTATATAATACTTCAGTCTTCTATTAAGACTTCCATTCTGGTCAAATGGAAATCTCTCTCATTTTTACCAAAATACATTCTAACACTAGATAAAATATCACATTATACTTTTGTGGTATTTGTACTATATAGCCCTAGATAGGGTCTTTCCAACAAGTTTATAAGCTTTCTGACAATAGTCATAACATGCCATTTTTTTGTAATCTGAAACTGTCATATAGACAATGTCTAAACTATGCTGTCAAATTTAATTGGAAATTTAACAACAATTGATAAGTCCTTGATTCATCCACACTCAAAATATTTCTCTCAAATATAAGATGAAATTTTGCTAAATTTATATGGCTTATCAATATGAAACTCATAATATGCTTTTCTAAGAAAGTTGATTTCTTGCAGTCATGCTTTGAAACATATTTTATAAAATCTGCCAAACATTTCTTGAGGTGTGTACAAAGTGCATATATTTAATTTGAATTTTGAAGGTTAAAGCCCTTAGAATATATGTTGTGTACATGCTCTGGGTCAATCACATAATGGCAAACTACATAAAGATGCAGAATAACATCTAAGAATTCTTGTCTTGAATAAATTACATGCTCATTAATGTTGCATAAGTGATTCCACATATGTGTCTTGGGACATGGAGTCACTTTTCCAATTTGTGTTTATTACCTAAAAGTGTTAATGTATTATTAATTCCACACAGGATTTGGGAGGTCTGGGACTTCATTGTAACATCCAGTTTAGTTTAATTAATAATATATTTTTCTTTAATGATAAAATATCAATTAATAAACGTATACATACGAGTCTTAGAGGCCCTGGTGAGAGTCTCAGATAAGTTAACTCCAAGATGTACTGCCCCCAAAATTAAATTCTTTACCAGCATTGTTTCTAAAGCAGAAAGGAATAGAAATGTGGGGAGAGATGGAGGAACAGAATTGCAATTTGGATATATAGACCAGCACTTTGGAGTATATGTCTCTTTTTTGTAATTAGATTTCTTCACTTCTCTGGATTAGTAATTCGTTCATCATATGATCACCCCAGAATTGGTCACTTAGTTTTATTAATTTCCTTCAGTTTTCATTCTAATGCTTAAGATCATTAGAGTGACTTAATCTCCTGTTTAAAAAAATTAATGTGGTTGTATTAATTTTTAATATTTTAATATTCATTCTAATGATCTGATAGCCAAGCAAAGATTTAATATCTACGTTGTTGTGGAAACAATTAATATTTTAGACTAGATTATTAATAATTATGCAATTTTCACATTCCTTCTTCTGGGAGGTATGTTCAGAATTATTTTCTTACTGCTGGGGCTGGTACCCAGAATCACACTGTCTAAGACACTTAGCTGGCTTATCTGCACTCCCCATTTCCTTCACCCTGCCTTCCAAGTCCAACTCAGAGGTATCTGCCTGTTCTTCATTTTTCCTCCTCTCTGTCCCTCTTCCAGACTTTTTATACATTATCTGCCAGGATTCCACGAGGTTCACATAAAAGAGACATGTGGTTAGGAGAATCCTGTTGAAGTCCTCTCATAAAAAGCTAGACAGACACCAATGAGAAAAATCTTGCTTTAGTTTAATCAGCAGCAGAATAGCACAGTGGTTAAAATCATAGAATCTGAAGCTTGAATTCATATTCTTGCTCTGCCTCTAGTATATGATTTTGTTTATTAATTTCTAAGAGGCTCAGTTTTCTTAATTGTAAAATGGAGATAAAGTTCCTATGTCATAGGGTGGTATAGAATTAAATATGCCAATATTTAAGTTAATATATACTTATTTTTAACAGACAGTATATAAAGTACTTAGAATTATCCTTGGCACATGAGTACTAGTTATGCTATTATTATGTAATCATTAGCATGCTATTATGCTACTGCTATTACTATATCTAAGTTATAGCTATATACAGTTTAGTCAACACTACTATTAAACTTACAGTAATGAAGAGAATGGGTTTTCATGGCAATCATGCTAGACTGTGTTCTCTATTATAGAAAAATAAGAAACTTATAAACAATGTCTCCATTATCTTTAAGCCCATATATAGCTTCTACTAAGACAAAACAAAGTATAATTATAATTAGTAATTACAGTCACTGTAAAATCTTGATTAGCTTTTGTGTTCTTTGCTTAAATTTATAAAATTTGCTTTTATCTTTGATAAACATGATATCAAAATCCCTAAATCTATAATTTCAGTATGGTCTACAGTTATAACTAAGCAAACTTTATCCAAATATATATATATTTATGCAGGTACAAGTACACTGGTAAAAAGAGATTGTAGAAAATTCAGTCCTTCTGTAATGTTCATTCCTTCTCACAATTTGCTGTATTCATATTAGAAGTCAGAGTATCTTCCTTCCCTATCACATCATCACTAGGTCCCTTTCATCACTTAATACTACTTTCAGGCTCTTGGTTGAAAAACTAAGAATCTTCTCTCTCAATAAAAGCTAACTAGACAAAGAAAAACAGGCATGTATAGATTATATACTAAGGATTGGCATTTATGGATTGAGATGTCAGTAGCAATATTAGAGATATAAGTTAATATTTAAAAAAAATTTTGCCATCTAAGAATCAACACACATTCATAACAGACTGATAAAAGGCTGGCTTTTTAGTCAATCCTATGGTGGATTAAAAGAGATGGTACTGTTTTATCATGATCGTAGGCATTGCACCAGGTGCTGGGGAGACAAAGATGAATAAAATACAGTCTGGGCCCTCACAGCCAAGTGGGAAACAAAGCCATAGCTGTCAAGGGTCTTCAGCTAGATTTTCAAAAAACCCCATGGCTTGCAGAATCTCACAAAGTGCTGCGTGAGAGAAACCTGGCCCCAACTTTGGGTTTGCATTTGAGCAAGGTTCAAAAAGAGGCAAGACCAAGCCATGGTGTTAGAAATTTTGACTACTCTTATAGGAATTAGAAGGGAGCACAAAGCAGGCTTCTGTGATGCTAGTGAGACTCATTTTTTAAAAATATGAGTACTGATTATAAAGCATTCTCACTTTATGATATACACCTAGGATTTGTATACTTTTCAGTTATGAATATTATGGGGCTTCCCTGGTGGCTTGGATGGTAAAGAATCTGCCTGCAATGCAGGAGACCCGGTTTTGATCCCTGGGTCAAGAAGATCCACTGGAGAAGGGAATGGTAACCCACTCTAATATTCTTGTCCGGAGAATTCCATGGACAGAGGAGCCTGGTGGGCTACAGTCCACAGGGTCACAAAGAGTCAGACAGGACTGAGAAGCTAACACTTTCATTTAAAAAAAAAAAAAGAAAATCCCATTACTTAGAATTCTAAAATATTCTTCTGATATTTCTCCAATTTCTGGGGAGAGGCATGATAAGAGTCTCTTGATTTTCACTTCCTCCAGGCCTTCTGCCTTTGTGCTTTTAGAGATTTGGGAAGTATATAGGAAAGCACTTTATACTGTAGGAGTGTACTAAACTTTAAATGTAATAAGATCACTGCCCAAGAACAAGTTCTTTGTGCACCCCATCATTATGGAGTCTAGCTCCAGATTCCCCACATACCTCTCATTTGATCTTTTTCCTATGTATTCTCCTCCCTTCCTCTGAATTGGCTCTCCCTTGTGCACCTTCCCTGGTGGCTCAGACGGTAAAGCGTCTGTCTACAATGTGGGAGACCTGGGTTCGAGCCCTGGGTTGGGAAGATCCCCTGGAGAAGGAAATGGCAATCCACTCCAGTACTATTGCCTGGAAAATCCCATGGACAGAGGAGCCTGATAGGCTGCAGTCTATGGGGTTGCAAAGAGTTGGACACGACTGAGCGACTTCAATTCACACACAAAAAAATTTGTGCACCTTCTCCAGTCTCTACAATGTGCCTGACTCCAGGTGTGGAGTTCCGAGTTTGTTTTGACTCACTTCATTCTGACAGCATCTCCCTCAGTCACATATCAAAAGTTATATGAGGCCCTTCCCAGCCATTGTGTGGGAGGCAGGGAAGCTGATGCACAAGCACTGGAATAGGCCACGTGTGTGTTGGGCAGGAAGGAGTGGCAGTGGAAGGCAAAGCACTGGGCTATTCCGTGGTTCTGACACATCAGTGGACAATGTTGAGTTTGATTATGAAGTTGGCTGATGTTTTGCACTTTGGAAGAACTGAGCCAAGAAAACGACAACATTAGATCAGACAACTATCATCTCAGGACATGCTATGAAAGACAGAAGGTCTTCCAAGGCAGCGTCTAGAAAGACACTCACTTCCTGTAGCTACTGGGCAGATTTTGCTGAAAACCAGACTCAGGGGTTTCAAAAGAAAGTGGAAGTCTAGCCTTGAAAGGTTCCCCATGCTCTATCTTGTGGAGCTATAGCTTTTCTCTCTAGTCATTGCAGTGCTTACACAGTAGACCATGGAAGGTTGCAGAGCGCAAATGATACATGGTTTGAGAAATATGAACTCTCTTCCCAAGACTGATCTAGCTATTACACATCTGTCAGCATCAAAGACTAATGGTGACTTCTCTCTATGGTGTTATCCCGGAGAAAACCAGCCAGCCATTTGGGTGGCTTAGAGATTTTGCCAAAATCTGTCCACCTTGGAAGTGGCAGCAAGAGTTTATAGAGGGACTGACATCTACTCCAGATTTGCTTTTACCTTTTCTACCCATGTTCCTCCACCTCACCATCACATAAGCACTTACACAATGCATTATTGACCGGGATGGTTTTTTGTACAATATTGTCTTCAAATACGGGACCCAATTTATACCAATCACTCTGTTGACCATGGAGCAGACTAATCCTAGCATAAATACATGTATTCCACAGAAGCAGTCAGTGAGGATGAGAATAGCCTATTCAAATATCATTGGGGTGCTAGTCTAGAAACAAAACCCTGATTGTTGAAGTGCTAAATCAACAGTCAATATACAGTACTGTGTCCTGAAAATTTACAATACCCAGGTTGAAAATAAGCCTTGGATGTAAGATTGGCTCTCTCACCACCATTTCCAGGGATCCATTTGCAAAATTTGTATTTTCAACCTTAAGTTATGTAGATCTAGAGGTCTTCATTCCCAGAGGTGACTCCTATCAAAGAACAGAGAACTGACAAGGGGTAACATCCCTACTTTCCCTTGGTTGAAGATTGTGTTGATTTTCCTGCACTTATGGGCTTTGCATGTGTGTGGGTCTAGTGAGCTTACTCTGCAATCTCATGCCACAGTTTAGGTTTTATGCTAGATTTAAGATTTCTACTGACGCTGATGCTATGGTTGTTACCAGGTTACTTTAGGATGGCCATGCTAGTGTCCATGCCAGCAGACAAAGAAAGAAGCTCCTGATTGCCATGAGATGCTAGGAATGTTGCTACATATAAGGACAGGAAGGAGAATATCTGGAACCAAAGGCATTAAGTGGAACATTTCCTGCTACTTTGTAACCCTCAGTTCAGTAGCTCAGTTATGTCCGACTCTACGTGACCTCCTGGACTGCAGCACGCCAGGCTTCCTTGTCCATCACCAACTCCCGGAGCCTGCTCAAACTCATGTCCATCGAGTGGATGATGTCATCTATTGTCCCCTTCTCCTCCCACCTAGTAACACTGGTAAATGGCAACTGCCATTCAACAATAGCAAAACCACTGAGGCATCATACCTTTCGGGGTAAAGGTTTATGTCACTCCATAGTCAAGCAGTCAGACTAGTTGAAGTTATGGCTCAGCTTGAGAAAACTTCAAATAGGTGATGGAATTAAGGCCTTATGATCCACATAGCAGAAAAAGGGGATCTTGTTTCACAAACCCTTCTGCTATCAAGTCCTTTGAAGGACTGGACTTAATGAAAGAGAGGAACAAAGCTAGTGGAGGTGATGGAATTCCAGTTGAGCTATTCCAAATCCTGAAAGATGATGCTGTGAAACTACTACACTCAATATGCCAGCAAATTTGGAAAACTTAGCAGTGGCCACAAGATTGGAAAAGATCAGTTTTCATTCCAATCCCAAAGAAAGGCAATGCCAAAGAACGCTCAAACTATCACACAATTGCACTCATCTCACATGCTAGTAACGGAGAAGGCAATGGCACCCCACTCCAGTACTCTTGCTTGGAAAATCCCATGGACGGAGGAGCCTGTTAGGCTGCAATCCATTGGGTCGCTAAGAGTCGGACACGACTGAGTGACTTCGCTTTCACTTTTCACTTTCATGCATTGGAGAAGGAAATGGCAACCCACTCCAGTGTTCTTGCCTGGAGAATCCCAGAGACAGGGGAGCCTAGTGGGCTGCTGTCTATAGGATCACACAAAGTCGGACACGACTGAAGTGACTTAGCATAGCATAGCACATGCTAGTAAAGTAATGCTCAAAATTCTCCAAGCCAGGCTTCAGCAATATGTGAACCGTGAACTTCCTGATATTCAAGCTGGTTTTACAAAAGGCAGAGGAACCAGAGATCAAATTGCCAACATCCGCTGGATCATGGAAAAAGCAAGAGAGTTCCAGAAAAACATCTATTTCTGCTTTATTGACTATGCCAAAGCCTTTGACTGTGTGGATCACAATAAACTGTGGAAAATTCTGAAAGAGATGGGAATACCAGACCACCTGATCTGCCTCTTGAGAAATCTGTATGCAGGTCAGGAAGCAACAGTTAGAACTGGACATGGAACAACAGACTGGTTCCAAATAGGAAAAGGAGTATGTCATGTATATTGTCACCCTGCTTATTTAACGTCTATGCAGAGTACATCATGAGAAACGCTTGATTGGAAAAAACACAAGCTGGAATCAAGATTGCTGGGAGAAATATCAATAACCTCAGATATGCAGATGACACCACCCTTATGGCAGAAAGTGAAGAGGAACTAAAAGCTTCTTGATGAAAGTGAAAGTGGAGAGTGCAAAAGTTGGCTTAAAACTCAACATTTAGAAAACAAAGATCATGGCATCTGGTCCCATCACTTCATGGGAAATAGGTGGGGAAACAGTGGAAACAGTGTCAGACTTTATTTTTGGGGGCTCCAAAATCACTGCAGATGGTGACTGCAGCCATGAAATTAAAAGACGTTTACTTCTTGGAAGGAAAGTTATGACCAACCTAGATAGCATATTCAAAAGCAGAGACATTACTTTGCCAACAAAGGTTCGCCTAGTCAAGGCTATGGTTTTTCCAATGGTCATGTATGGATGTGAGAGTTGGACTGTGAAGAAGGCTGAGGGCCGGAGAATTGATGCTTTTGAACTGTGGTGTTGGAGAAGACTCTTGAGAGTCCCTTGGACTGCAAGGATATCCAACCAGTCCATTCTGAAGGAGATCAGCCTTGGGATTTCTTTGGAGGGAATGATGCTGAAGCTGAAACTCCAGTACTTTGGCCACTTCATGAAAAGAATTGACTCATTGGAAAAGACTCTGATGCTGGGAGGGATTGGGGGCAGGAGGAGAAGGGGACGACAGAGGATGAGATGGCTGGATGGCATCACTGACTCAATGGCCGTGAGTCTGAGTGAACTCCAGGAGTTGGTGATGGACTGGTGTGCTGCGATTCATGGGGTCACAAAGAGTCAGACACGACTGAGCAACTGAACTGAACTGAGGAACATTACACTGGGTGATTTGTTTCAGATGACTCTTATTCACCAATCACACTTTCTTGGCCTCCCTTATCAGTGACATCAGTCATGTCCAGAGCAAATTCATTCTGCAAATTCATTCTTCAGTTTACCTTCAGCTGACAGTATCTTATCTCAAAAGCATGCACCATAATCTTTCAAGCCCTTTGTGACACTGTATCATGGGGATGCTGATGGGGGTTCATTCAGGGGAGAGACAGGCACAAGCTGAACTGTGAGGGAGCTGAGTCTGTGTCCACTGGGGCAAACCAGAGCTAATGCAGTATGGGAAATAATCCAGAAAGTCTTATCATTTTTTTCCCCATTTCTCAAGTAGAAGTTTCTTTGAAGATTTTCCTTCCTTCCCTAACTAAGCAGAATTCAGGCACTTCTTTTCCTTCTTTCAGTTCAGTTCAGTTCAGTCACTCAGTCTTGTCTGACTCTTTGCAACCCCATGAATCACAGCACTCCAGATCTCCCTGTCCATCACCAACTCTTGGAGTTCTCTCAAACTCATGTCCATTGAATCGGTGATGCCATCAAGCCATCTCATCCTCTGTTGTCCCCTTGTCCACTTGCCCTCAAACCCTCCCAGCATCAGGGTCTTTTCCAGTGAGTCAACTCTTTGCATGAGGTGGCCAAAGTATTGGAGTTTCGGCTTCAGCATCAGTCCTTCCAATGAACACCCAGGACTGATCTCCTTTAGGATGGACTGGTTGGATCTCCTTACAGTCCAAGGGACTCTCAAGAGTCTTCTCCAACACCACAGTTCAAAAGCATCAATTCTTCGGCACTCAGCTTTCTTCACAGTCCAACTCTCACGTCCATACATGATGAAATTTTCTTTAGCCTATAAACGGGCTCAATTTAACCCCAACTAAAACATTCATATACCCATATACACAGACACATCTATTCACACAAATTCCAAGACAAAACAAAGTCACAAAGGATATAAAAACTACTTACATTTTATTTTATATTTTTCTTCTTCTCAAAACAAATGTGTTAGTAGCTTAGTCATGTCCCACTCTTTGGACCCCATAGTCTATAACCCACCAGGCTCCTCTGCCCATGGGGATTCTCCAGGCAAGAATACTGGAGTGGGTTGCCATTTCCTTCTCCATCTCAAAATAAGGGCTGACATTTATTGAGTACTTACCATAGGTCAGGTGTCATTCTAGTAGATTAGTTGTAATATCTCATTTTATTTCCACAAAACTCTAGGTGGTACTATTACTATCCCCAAATATACAGAGAGAAACCTGTAGCTGTTTGATGTTAATTCACTTGCTCAAGGCCATACCTTCAATGTTTGAAGAGGGATTAAAACCTAAATCTCTCCATCCCTGGAGTATGCATTCCAAGGCTGTCTAAGTATCATGGTTACTATTTCAACTCCTCACTTTTCATTCTTTTCAATTTATTACAGTGACTTCCCATAGAAACAGTATGTTCTAGGGTCACCAATATTGTCGATATCCAGTGGATACTACTTATTCTTATATTACTCAAAAGTCTTCCTATTTGATAAATAATAAGTCTTTTATTTCTATCTGAGTTTCTCCTAACTGATGACTCTTACTGCTTGTTCATGGTCTTTTTTATAAGTTCCCCAATCCTCTCCTCGAATTTAAATACTATGATTATACACCTTAGTTCTCGACTTTTTTTTTTACTTTATCATCTCTTTTTGTGTGGCTGCAACTACTATCTAATATTGCCCTCTTGATAAGCATTTTCAAGAAGCAAAATCTTACCTGAATTTCCTACAAACAATTTGTATTTAAAATTTAAATAATTAATCTTTTCTAAAATCACCATTTTTTATATTTTAACTCGGTCATCTACCCACCAAATGTAGAAACATGGAATTTTCATTGAGGTATGTGCTGCCGCTGCTGCTGCTAAGTCACTTCAGTCGTGTCCGACTCTTGTGCGACCCCATGGACTGCAGCCTACCAGGCTCCTCCATCCATGGGATTTTGCGGGCAACAGTACTGGAGTAGGGTGCCATTGCCTTCTCCTATTGAGGTATGTTGAAAGCGCATTTCACATTGCTTATGTTCCTAAAGATTATTAGCATTAGAGGAAAGGTGGGGAATCATCAGAGAAATCTAAATTTATTCAGACTCTTAATTGCAAGAGCTGGGAGGTAAGTAAGTACTTCATGCTCAGTGAGAAGTAGGAGTAACTTCTGTGGGTAATGACTAGTTGTCTCAGATTTCCTTTGCAGGTGATTCTGAAAATACAGTTAGTCTGAAGAGTATGGAGTCATACAGGGAGAAGGGACTTTCTGTTTAGATAGCTTTTGATTGCTTGCTGCTATTACCATTTTTACTAAATAGTGGTGCTGTTTATTAAAATGTTTTCTCATAATCTATTTCCACCTAAAAGCTTTGAACTGTGGGAATATATGAAAAATCTCTTCTGATTTGCCTCAGCTCTGGGACTAGCCTTAATAGAATATGCAGCAGTGTTTATTTGCAAGCTGATTATGAAACTTGTTTTCATATTAACTCTTCTTGATTTATTAACCTCATTTAGAATTTTAGAGTTTCAGATCCTTCGCAAGTGATTAAAACAAAATACTGTTGTCCTTCCAAGAATAGAAACGGTGCCTTCCTTCCATTCTATGTAAAGTTAGCTTTTTCAAAACCAGGTTTGTTTTTTGCTTTTGACCCTTGTATCTTGTGAACAGTTGTACTTTGCCAACTACTAAACACTGGAAATAAAGATATTGGAGATAGTTAGGAGAGCTTTCTGGAATTATTAAATGCAAGTCCCTTCCTGGCTTGCTTTTGTCAGCCAAGTCTACTTGCTAATCATACATTTGAAAAAACAAAAACAAAAACCCTACCTAAGAAGGAAAGAAGAACCTTAAGTTCTTATGCGTAGAATCAGGTGAATCCAACTATTTGGACTGCTTTCATAAGCCGCAATGGACCTCTTCCTGGGGCACATGAGACCACTGGGAAACCCACAGACCCTGTGATTAGGTCACCTGTGGGCCCTGTGTGTTTGAATCTCAGTATAGACCTTGTATTGATCTACATGTTCCTCATTTGATATCTACTACAAAAAGCATTTCACTTACTTCATCAGTAGTATTATTAGTATTCTGTATGCTTGTTCAAAGAACAAAATTGGGAACCTCATTGACTTAATGATATACTGCTTCTGCTGCTGCTGCTAAGTCGCTTCAGTCATGTCCGACTCTGTGCGACCCCAGAGACGGCACCCCACCAGGCTTCCCTGTCTCTGGGACTCTCCAGTCAAGAACACTGGAGTGGGTTGCCATTTCCTTCTCCAGTGCATGAAAGTGAAAAGTGAAAGTGAAGCTGCCCAGTCATGCTCAACCCCTAGCGACCCCATGGACTGCAGCCCACCAAGCTCCTCTGTCCATGGGATTTTCCAGGCAAGAGTAGTGGAGTGGGTTGCCATTACCTTCTTTAACACTTGCTTATTTCATCACTCTTTCTTAAAAAAAAAAAAAAAAAAAAGACTGCCTTTATGACTGAGGCTAAGAGTACCAGAAAAATGTCATCTGAAATTATTTCAAAATTCATAGTCTTATTGAACCAGTACTAAGAATTTTGCTTCTTATTTTACCCTTCTTCCATATTACACTGCTGTTTTCAAATGTCATTCTCATAGATCAGTGGTTGGTTTTTAAATCTTTTCTCTCCCCATTAAAAGCAAATAGCTTAGATGGTACTTCTTTTAAATGTAGACCAGAAATATCTTTAAGCAAAGATTATTTAATCTGACTGAATTTAAAAAAAGGAATTTAAATTATAAAATTTTCCTGTTGACTACCTAATCAACACTTTGTGCTTTAGTTGTGGAAGAAAAAGACTCACTTTATCTGTGTTTGGTAAATATTTTAAAATGCAATGCCCATACACACAGTTTGGTTCTTCAATTACTTTTCCTCCACACTGACAAACCATCTAACGCTATTTAATGGCCTTTCCTAGAGCGCTTCATGATTCAGAGTCTTCCAGCTGTGACAAATCAAAAGGCACCTATGTATTCTTTGGGGTTTTTATTTGCAAAAATGTCAAAAATTCAATTTAGTTTTGATTTTGATGTACATTAATCTTCACAACCTTTTATGCATCAATTAACTGGTAAAAGTTATGAGGGCATCCTTTCACGGAATGTGTCATGAAGGCCTTTTAGTCTATTTTTTTAGTATATATTCTTTGCTGTTTTTACAGTGAGCTACACTTTTAAAGGGCCCATTCTTGGTTTCTCTTTTTGGAAGTCTGCTTTATATGAAAACAAGTTTAGGTGGAGTTCCCTAAAAGTGCATGCTCTCTATCTAGAATGGTTATAGTAAAGCAGGATCATAGCAAGGACACGCATAACTGAGCTTAAAGATGTTTATTTACGTTTTATTTTTCTAATTTTAAAATATTATTAATGTATATTATAGAACTGTAAGAACTTTAGAAAGCATTCAGCCCAACTCATTTTTACAGATGAGAAAAAAGGGGTAGAGTTAAGCTGGATATCTTGTATATACAAGACAAAACCTCAGGTCTTTTAGCTTCTCTAGAGTATCACCCTGCTCTTGTCAGCCTGAAACAGATTTTGTGGTTAAGAGGTTACAATCCTTTCTTGCCCACTTTCATATAGTTAACTGAGCTTCTGAAACTGAGCAGGACCCTATGGGGCTCCTGGGCATGGAAACCTTTCTGTGTCCCTCATTTCTTGTGGAGAACAGACTCCAGCCTCCATGATCTTCTCAAAGGGTAAATTCCAAAGGGTAGATCTGCTGCTGCTGCTAAGTTGCTTCAGTCGTGTCCAACTCTGTGCGACCCCATAGACGGAAGCTCACCAGGCTCCCCCGTCCCTGGGATTCTCCAGGCAAGAATACCGGAGTGGGTTGCCATCTCCTTCTCCAATGCATGAAAGTGAAAAGTGAAAGTGAAGTTGCTCAGTCGTGTCCGACTCTTAGCGACCCCATGGACTGGAGCCTACCAGGATCCTCCGTCCATGGGATTTTCCAGGCAAAAGTACTGGGGTGGGGTGCCATTGCCTTCCCCGAAGGGTAGATCTGAACAGTTGCTAATTGAGGAATGGAAGGGATGCAAAGTTAAGAGAGAGAAATAGCCAAGAAACAATGGTGCAGCCTTGGGCTGCACAGTCATATAAACATGTCTTTAAGTACTTTATAGAATTAAAACCCAGCAAATGGAAGATGTCAACCTTCTTCATACCAGAAAGATCATCTGAGCCGGTCTGAAGGAATCAGAGAAGCTCAAAAACCATCATGATATTGTAAAGTAATTATCCTTCAATTAAAATAAATAAATTAAAAAAAAAAGATTACCTGAGACCAGACTAGAGGACCACAGGCCCTGTGCACACCATAATCTTATCAGCAACCTCACCTTTGAAGCATTGCCCTAAAACCCCTCATCAAAGAGCCCTGGGTTGGAATACACAGGGCAGGAGCCTGCTGTGTCCCTTTTTGCCTTGCAGAGCAGTAAAGCTATTGTTTTCTGCTTCATCTAAAACTCTGTCTCCAAGATTCAATTTGGCACCTGCGTACAGAGGCCAAGCTTTTCAGCATCACTTCCACATTGATCTCCATTAAGAACTGTGAGCTCCTCAGAACAAAAGCTGTTCACACTGCCTAGATGTCTCCAGCACACTCAATAAGACATTTTGACTTTAGCCTAAGTAGCAAGAATGAGAGAATTTCTAAGTGTGATAAAAATGTGGAGCTGCCCCTGTCCCACTAGAAAAAATGAATATCCTTTTAATTTTATACCATTCCTTTGGCCTAAACCCTTTAGCATAGAAGCCTGGTGTGGTTATTTGGCTTTCCTCCCTCAAATTCATCAGTAGGACATAAATCACTTCTGGATACTTCTTGCTTCTTCCCATTCTTTAACTTTTGGAGCCAACTTTGCACTTAATCTATTATTCCTGGACCTTAGACATGGTAATTAACCTCAGAGATGGAATTTAGTCAAAAATGCACTTTGCAAACTGCTTTACATTAGAAAAACTTTAATTGTGTTCAGCAACATTTCTTAATTTAATCTGAAAGGTTACAGTATCTTCCATATCAATCAATAACCATTTAATTTCTGGATGAAGGTTGAAATGATTTTCTTTGACTTAGGAGCTTGGCATAAGGTTGTGTTTTGGGCTGTTAATTCACCTTGCAAAAGCTTCACCTGAATTCCTCTGGGTTCTGAGACAGTGGGGCACCTTTTAAAAAGTGGGTCATCTTATTACGATAAGTCATAAGACAAACTCAAGAGTTTCTCTCTGAGGCACATTAAGTATAAGATGGTGGGCTTTAAAACTATGTATAACACTTGAAACGGGAGGATCCAGGGCTTGGGGGAAAGGTTCTGGGATTCATTATCTCTCTTCCTCATTGCAGAGCCCAGAGGCTGAGTGATTTGAGATTGTTTTTGGAAGACTGTTGTAAAATTTTACATTGCTGTTGTAAGAATTGAAAGTTCAGATGTTATATCCTACTTAGAACATAATCTCTTCAAATAATGAAGAAAATTTGACATTATGTAGCATCTCTGTTCACAGACACTATTAATGATGACTGTTATGTCACTAAATTAAAATGACAATTTGAGGTAACTTCCACCTAGTCCTGACAAATTTTCTTGTATTCCCAGTGTGTCGCATCATCTTTGTAGTCTGTAGAACTTGCTCTCTGTAATGGTAGAAATAGAAATGCCAAGGTCTAATTACTGATCACTTTGAGGTGCAAGAGTTGGAAATTTCTGTAGTCATGAAGTTGGGATCATCATTAAAATGTTTTTTCCCATCACTAACATTTGGGAAGCACATAGCACAATAGCCTATGATATGCTTCAATTAAAATTCTCTAATCAAGGAAACTAATCCAATGAGAACCACTGCACTTGAAAGTGGGAAAAAGAGACCTTGGATCTAGTTTCACAGATGAGGATGCCAAGTCTGACTTACATTAAGTGATGTGCCAAAGGTCACATAATTAATTAGTGGCAAATTTGGCACTGAAATCTTACTACATCAGAACTCTTTCCATTAAAACCTTACATTTCTTGAATATTCAGAGCATTTATTTTAAGAAAAAAAAATATCTTGAAGTCTGAGTGAAGACATGCCAAGAGTTCCATTATACTGAAGATTTTAAATGTTGCTCTTCTTTTGGCCTCTGTTCCTTGGCTAGCTTCTCTTTCCCCTATATACAGTTTTTCCTGAAAGATCTTATACGAATGCTGATGACCGCACTGAGGGTGTGCCTCAATTTCCTGTAATGTTTACAGTCATCCGAATCCACCCATCTTGCAAAATCTAATTATGCACTTTGTTACCTTGTCAGTAAAGGTCTGTATAGTCAAAGCTATGGTTTTTCCAGTAGTCATGTATGAATGTGAGAGTTGGACCATAAAGAAGGCTGGGTGCCGAAGAATTGATGCTTTTGTACTATGGTGTTAGGGAAGACTCTTAAGAGTTCCTTGGACTGCAAGGAGATCAAGCCAGTTAATCCTAAAGGAAGTCAACGCTGAATATTCATTGGATGCTGAAGCTGAAGTTCCAATACTTTGGCTCTAAAGAGCCAACTCATTAGAAAAGATCCTGATGCTGGGAAAGACTGAAAGTAGGAGGAAAAGGGAATGACAGAGGATGAGACGGTTGGATGGCATCACTGACTCAATGGACATGAGTATGAGTAAGCTCTGGGAGCTGGTGAAGGACAGGAAAGGCTGGCGTGCTGCAGTCCACAGGGTTACAAAGAGCTGGACATGACTGAGCAACTGAACAGCAACAGCAATGCACTAATTTGCACCAAACATATACCATTTGCCACCAGTTTCTGCTAACTGCACTTCAAGAGGGACTTCAAAATCTGTGCCTTGACCTCTATGGCCTTGTCATGTTTCTCCCATATCTTTGCAAAGCAACCCTGCCCCTACCTTGTGTCTTCTCATCACATGTTTATCTCCCTAAGCCTATACTCCATTTTCCCTTAAGTTAATTCCTTCTTAACACAAATCTGATCACAAGCATTTCTGTACTTATAGAACTGCATGACTCTGCAATGCCTTCACATCCTCACTCAACCCACCTCCCCAGGGTAGACCTGCTCCCTGGCAGACCCATGTTGTGGTTAGACAGTCCAGCTTCTCAACCTCCTCTGCACAAGTCACAGTCTTTCATAACCCCCAGGCTTGGCTTCTGACTTCCTTCTCCTGGAATACCTTCCTTCCCTCCCATTCACTGCTTCCAAAACTCTTATCCTAGCTCAAACACAGCTTTAAAAAAAAAAAAATACTTTTCAGTATGACATTTCCTGAGACCTTTGGCAGTAGTGAGTCCCTGTTCCTATCTCATTCTGTTTATGCATTTCTTATGACACTTATGGAACTATCTATTGCAATTTAATGCCACTCTGATATTATTCTATTTAAAACATATTGTGTATTCATGTTGTGTATTCAGTCGCTCAGTCATGTCCGACTCTTTGCAACCCCATGGACTGTAGACCACCAGGCTTCTCTTGTCCGTGTGACTTCCCAAGCAAGAATACTGGAGTGGGTTGCCATTTCCTTCTCCAGAGGATCTTCCCGACCCAGGGATTGAACCCAGGTCTTCTGCATTGCAGGCAGATTCTTTACCATCTGATCCTCCAGGGAAACCCTTAAAACAAAATAAAACCCTTAAAATAAAAAGCAGTTACTTGGCTTTTTTAGAGGCACTCACCAGCCACTTACAATGACTTGATAGAATCTTAAAAATCCTGTTTATTGATTTGCTGAGGTTGATGATATTATTAATACCCACCCGTGAGTCTGATGTAAGAAACAGCAATGACGTATGCAGCGTGCTTCATCTTGCATCAGCACCATTTGTCAATTAATAAACAGAGATGTTCACCCTTGTATTCTCAGCATTTACTTGCCAAGTTTATTTCCTGAAATGAAAATAGCATATGTATTTACTCTTTACAAACTTAGTTTATGTGAAAATACATTTCATATTTTGTTTATTTATGCCTGGTTAACCTCTCAAGTTCTCATTTCTGCTGATGGTGACTCAGGAGTTGAGATGATGCTGTTACTTTCTCCTATGAGAACTAGTATTTTGGAAACTACACATTCTATTCAGGATTTTCTCCCTGATGCACTTTCCTTCTCCCCAGGGCAGAGTAGAAGGATTTACGCACTCTCCAGGCATCTGAGAGATACTGAGTTTGCATGCCATCTGTGCTGCCGTCTGCCTTTAGTTGAGGCGTGGTACTTCTCACCTGGTCTTGGACTTTAGTCTCTGGCTCTGTTATTCTCACTACCATCAGATGACAGAAAGATCAGTGGAAACCCTGAGTAAATTTGAGAGAATCTCAGAACAGAAAGAATCATAGTCTGACCTTCCAGGCTGTATTTCCCCTGGAAGACTGCAAACTAAGTCTCATTTCCACTTGATGTTGGAGGCTAGAAGTCTGAAATCAAGGTGTCAGCAGAACCGATTCCTTTTGAGGGCTGTGAGGGAAGGATTTATTTCAGATCTTTCTGCTTGGCTTAGAGATGGCTGTTTTCTCTTTGTGTTCCTTCACATTGTTTTCCTGCTATGTTTGTCTCTCTCTGCGTCCAAATTTCTCATTTTTTAAAAGGACAACAATTTATTGGATCAATGCCCACTCTAATAACTTCATTTTAACTTAAGTGCCTTTGTAAAGACTCTATCTACAGGTCAGGTCTATCTACAAGTGAAGTCCTAACTAGGGTTTAAGGTTCCAGTATATCTTTTAGAGGAGGGGCAGCACAATTCAACTCTGACCATTTGGTTACTCTAACTGCAAGATCTTCATATTGAGTGCCCACCCTCTCAGGCACCATTGTACCCTCTGAAGGTGCCCCCTGCTGTACACAGGACTGTGAGGCTTTCTAAGGCACATCTCTAACTGTGCCTTCACTGGCTATTGCTCTTCTATTACTCTGGAGTGATGGTGAAATAGGTTTTCTAATGAGCTGAAGTGGGTTTTCTATTGAGGTCTGCCAGAGAAGGCAATGACACCCCACTCCAGTACTCCTGCCTGGAAAATCCCATGGACAGAGGAGCCTGGTAGGCTGCAATCCATGGGGTCGCTAAGGGTCAGACACAACTGAGTGACTTCACTTTCACTTTTCACTTTCATGGCAACCCACTCCAGTGTTCTTGCCTGGAGAATCCCAGGGACGGGGGAGCCTGGTGGGCTGCCGTCTATGGGGTCACAGAGAGTTGGACACGACTGATGTGACTTAGCAGCAGCAGCAGCAGCAGCAGCAGTGCAGTTGAGGGAGAAGGCAATGGCAACCCACTCCAGTACTCTTGCCTGGAAAATCCCATGGATGGAGGAGTCTGGTAGACTGCAGTCCATGGGGTCACGAAGAGTCGGACATGACTGAGTGACTCCCCTTTCACTTTTCACTTTCATGCATTGGAGAAGGAAATGGCAACCCACTCCAGTGTTCTTGCCCAGAGAATTCCAGGGACGGGGGAGCCTGGTGGGCTGCCGTCAATGGGGTTGCACAGAGTCGGACATGGCTGAAGCGACTTAGCAGCAGCAGCAATGAGGTCTGCGGCATCCTGGAGATGAAACAATCTGGAAATCAAACCATAGTTCAATTCTGTCTGCTTTGGAGCTTTCCCAAAGGCACCCAGGTTTCCAGTGGTGTTTCTGTTATCCCACCATCTCCCCTGGTTAGCATAGGTGGAGTTCTACACCTTGCTCAAAGACCCCAAATCTCTCTACACCAGTCATGTGCTTCCAATAGTCTGCTTTCTGGTGGGCCTCTTATCTCTATTTGAGTGGGAAAAAAAAATGACTACTTTATTGTATCTTTTCTGTAATAAAAGCAGAACTACTGAAAATTTATTACAGGTAAAGATAATTAAGCTACTTGAATTCACATTCCTGTCCTTGTCCTTTTAGACTCAGGGTAGGGCTCCATAACCTGCATTTTTATGACATACCCTAGATGTTTCTGATATGCAGACCACACTTTGAGAAACACTGGTTTTAGTTATAAATTCATGCTCTGCAATTTGTTTGTCTCTTAGTATATAAAACTAATTGTTTGAAATAAGAACGTGGAAAAAAATATTTTCTTTCCTAAGTACTTGGCTTTTGAAAATAAAAACCATGACTTTAAAGATCATTATTTTAGCTAGAGATTTTCAAAATCTATCTAAAAAATCTAATAAATTGACCCTTTGTTCTTTCACATTAGCTCTTCTTTCAGTTCACTGTATATGGTAAGCTCTTCCTTCTGCTTGAATGGTGAGAAAACAGATTGAGGAAAAGGATTTTTTTAAAAAAACACTGAGTTAATTATTGAATATTACTATGCTACTTTTCCAAATAGGAAAAGGAGTACGTCAAGGCTGTATATTGTCACCCTGTTTATTTAACTTATATGCAGAGTACATCATGAGAAACACTGGACTGGAAGAAACACAAGTTGGAATCAAGATTGCTGGGAGAAATATCAATAACCTCAGATATGCAGATGACACCACCCTTATGGCAGAAAGTGAAGAACTAAAAAGCCTCTTGATGAAAGTGAAAGTGGAGAGTGAAAAAGTTGGCTTAAAGCTCAATATTCAGAAAATGAAGATCGTGGGATCCAGTCCCATCACTTCATGGGAAATAGATGGGGAAACAGTGGAAACAGTGTCAGACTTTCTTTTTCGAGGCTCCAAAATCAGTGCAGATGGTGACTGCAGCCATGAAATTAAAAGACGCTTACTCCTTGGAAGGAAAGTTATGACCAACCTAGATAGCATATTCAAAAGCAGAGACATTACTTTGCCAACAAAGGTTCGCCTAGTCAAGGCTATGGTCTTTCCTGTGGTCATGTATGGATGTGAGAGTTGGACTGTGAAGAAGGCTGAGCACCAAAGAATTGATGCTTTTGAACTGTGGTGTTTGAGAAGACTCTTGAGAGTCCCTTGGACTGTAAGGAGATCCAACCAGTCCATTCTGAAGGAGATCAGCCCTGGGATTTCTTTGGAAGGAATGATGCTAAAGCTGAAACTCCAGTACTTTGTCCATCTCATGTGAAGAGTTGACTCATTGGAGAAGACTCTGATGCTGGGAGGGATTGAGGGGAAGAGGAGAAGGGGACAACAGAGGATGAGATGGCTGGATGGCATCACTGACTCGGTGGATGTGAGTCTCAGTGAGCTCCAGGAGTTGGTGATGAACAGGGAGGCCTGGCCTGCTGCGATTCATGGGGTCACAAAGAGTCGGACATGACTGAGCAACTGATCTGATCTGATGCTACTTTTATGCCTGCATAGGTCTGTATGGGTATGACAGAGAAAGAGGAACAAAATGGAATATGGGAAAGAAAGTGAGTTACAATGGAGAAAAAGAATTGTATGTGCAACCAGTCACAACTTATTTGGAACTCTGGCCCCTACATTTCTCATCTGGGTCAAGAGAGAAAATAATATGATTTATCTTAGTTTCAGTCAGTTTCCTTCTATATAACTACAAGATTCTATCAGAATACAAGTACATGTTACTTTATTTTCTTTAATCTGGCACACTATAGAGAAATTGTCATTATTTGTTGAATGAATAAATGGGTGATGTCATTTCTAACGAAAGGCAATAAAATAGTTCGTTTTACTCCCAATTAAATTCTGTTCAGTCTGAATACTGTGTTTAAGGAATGAGCTTCCTTATGGCCTTATCTTCATTTCAAAAGCCACGTGACAGTCTTTAGGAATGTGCTGACGTTCTGGCTACTCCAGTGAATGTATTTTTCGTCCTTTGAATGTCAGTAGAACTTACTTTTTTCACTCATGACTTAATGTGTTAAGTCATGAGTGCAAAGAAGGGGTCATTGGTTCTCCCAGAAGAGATATCCACTGGGAGTGTGAATCCCGTAGTGATTCAACTATTGGAACCGATCTGGTGGTGCTAGGCCTAATTGGGTCTTACAGCTAGGGGTGAAGCAAGGGAAAAGAAAGGATCTTCCAAGTGTTAAGGCTACCTTTCCAGATGGTCCAACAACTAAGTCGCCAGTTTCCAAGAACATTTGCATCACCTATGGAAAACATCAGATCAGTGCACACCAGATAGATCTTTGGCAATTCATCCCACCATCCCTGTGCACAAGAGTTACTATACCCATAGCAAAGAAGGCAACCACTGAGTTTCTTTTCATTGCCAAATATATATAATATCCCTGCCAACAAAAAAAAAAAAACACAAAGTGTCTCTTCATGATATTGCAACCAGTTGAGACCATGCTAAGAAAATCAGCTTGTCTAAATGATGACCCCTTCTTTTCTTTGGTAGCCCGGATTTGAAGGACAGACTCTGACCTGTGTCACTGGAGGCCACTGGAGGATGTGGTTCATTAAAACAAAGGAGTAATCTAAGCATGGTCTCCTGAAAATATAAGATCTCACAAAGGAAAGCAATGAAAGAAAGTCCCATGATGACTACTGTGTCAACCTCTATAGGCTCAAATTGGAGAAGGAAATGGCAACCCACTCCAGTATTCTTGCCTGGAGAATCCCCCAGACAGAGAAGCCTGGCAGGCTGCAGTCCATGGGGGTCGCAAAATGTCTGACATAACCAAAGCGACTTAGCACAAGCAAGTCCTCTCTCTACTAAGTGCTCAGCTTCTTCTTAGCAGAGACCATATAGACCTGTTCTTTACATTAGTTAGCAATGGCCCTTTACTTAGTAGGTATTGAGCGGGTTATTGTCCTTGATGGTGATAGTGATGACAGTAAATTTAAACAAGTGAATACGCTTCTTTAACAAATAATGCTGATATAATTCTTCTCTCAAAAGAAGAAATTCAGACTCACATGAGTTCAGTGGGTTGAAACAGGCCCACAGCTAGGAAGAAACAATGACTTACAACTTCAGATTATGATTCCAGGGCTGTTTTCATTATAGCATGATAATAAGGTCTGTTCTTTGTGGTTTTTTTTTTTTTTAATTAGGATATTTGATATGAAATTGTTAGGTCTTACAAGATTTTTTTCTAATAGGAACGACTGAGATATCCTTAAACAGGTCATCAAAATATTTTGTGTTATTTACCTTCTCTTTATGGCTTTTACAAGGAAAATTGATTTCTGCCTTTCAGAGATGGTCTTAGGCATTGCTCTGCAGAAGTAGAGAAATTAACTAAATGTTTCTCAATATTCCTTTTGGCTCTGTACTCTTTTAAATGGAATTCTATTCAAACATTTTTTAAACTCTGAGTTTTATCTTTTCCTGGGTGTTTTGTAAATAATATGCAAGTAACAAAGTGAAATTAGTATAGATGAGTCAAAATTGGGAGGTCAGGGAAAACAGAACGAAGTTACTAGCCAGTGGAGCTCAGTATATGCACACCACTATTAACGGATTGAAATGGACTAAAAATACACAATATTCCTCTTCATGCCTGGGCACAGGATTTTGAAAGTGCTCTGGCATATTCCAGATATTAAGCCCCAAAGCGTAGGAGTTTGTGGAGGTCCCAGGAACTTGGAAAAGTCTTGGTTATTTGCTTTTGTCAATCTCCAATCCAAATTGTGCTTTCCCCACTCTGAACATAATTTCATTTTAAAATCTCATAACTTCATTTTAAAACCTCTTTTGTAGCTATTTTTACTCATTTGTTGTATTGCAGGCTACAATGGTCAGTGTTCATAAAGGGTGAGATCAGCTAAACAGTTACTATTCTATGCAGCAATTACAGGAGTTTAGAAAAGCAAAGCATGTGGAACCCCATTAGCAAATAAAGAACACAGGACTGAAAGAACCAAAGAACAAATATTAATAGTTTATTTCAGTACATCTCGTATACCAACTCGTTACCAGAGGAAATGGGTGTGAAAGATCAGATCGGCATTGGAAGTGCTAAATGATATTTGCCACCATCACCAAAATAATAAGATTGCCTGGGAATATTTTTTGATTGTCAAAGATAATTTGAATAATGTGATTTTTTTTTTGGACCCACAATTTAAGTCAAAGCCTTATCCCACCAGGTAATAGAGATGAGATGACTTAGAGGACTATAGCCAGACACGGAAATGGAAAAAAAGAAGGAAGAGCCTTTTAAATTCTAATAGATGAAACAGGTAGTTCAATACAGATAAAAGTAGAATAATGATGCTTTTCATGGGTCTTTATCACAGAAGACCATGCTATTCAGAAATTATGAACCATAAAAAAAGGAATTTTAGTCAAAAGACAAGTCTGTTTGTATCATCAATGAATGATACGAAATAGAAAAAAATGCACAGGAAAACATAAAGTGATAACGGCCTGATAACTCTATCAGCTGTCTCTACATATTAAAAAATATAGAATGAAAGATAACACAGAATAAAATTCCAAAGACTATCCCAAATGGCACAAGTACTTTCACTTTGGAAAAACAAAGAAAGAATGGTTTTTGTGTAAAAAAAAAAAGTGGTCTGTCTAGCTTCTACTAAAGTCAATTTCACATGTAGATTTTCATAATACTGTCTTATCTCAGAGGGCATATGAAATATACTCGAAGTTGTATTCTTTAATGTGGAACTGATATTCATTTTTTATAATATTAAAATACTTCAATTTATACCCAGTTCAGTTCAGTTCAGTCGCTCAGTCGTGTCTGACTTTTGCGACCCCATGATGCACAGCACGCCAGGCCTCCCTGTTCATTACTAACTCCCAGAGTTCACTCAGACTTATGTCCATCAAGTCAGTGATGCCATCCAGCCATCTCATCCTCTGTTGTCCCCTTCTCCTCCTGCCCCCAATCCCTCCCAGCATCAGAGTCTTCTCCAATGAGTCAACTCTTCGCATGAGGTGGCCAAAGTACTGGAGTTTCAGCTTTAGCATCAGTCTTTCCAAAGAAATCCCAGGGCTGATCTCCTTCAGAATGGACTGGTTGGATCTCCTTGCAGTCCAAGGGACTCTCAAGAGTCTTCTCCAACACCACAGTTCAAAAGCATCAATTCTTCAGTGCTCAGCCTTCTTCACAGTCCAGCGCTCACATTCATACATGACCACTGGAAAAACCATAGCCTTGACTAGACAGACATTTGTTGGCAAAGTAATGTCTCTGCTTTTGAATATGCTATTTAGGTTGGTCATAACTTTCCTTCCCAGGAGTAAGTGTCTTTTAATTTCATGGCTGCAGTCACCATCTGCAGTGATTTTGGAGCCCAGAAAAATAAAGTCTGACACTGTTTTCACTGTTTCCCCATCTATTTCCCGTTTATACCCAGATGTGCTCCTAAATATTTTGTTAGTAATTATCACATTAAAAGTTTGATAGTGATTTTCTTCAATATAAAACTAATTTGAGCCTCTGTTAGATATATATAAATTGGAGCTTTGTTATATATTTTTATTAATATACCATGATGAATCTTTGACAGGTAAGTAAGCACTCTTACACATTAAGAAACAGTATTATTTGGAGAAAGATTTTTAAAAAGGTATGTAGACTTCTTAGTCCAAAGGGCCACGGTTTAAGAACCAAGAGCCCTAATTCCTGCCTTAGCAGAATGGCTATATAATCCTGGGAAAGTTCTAGTTCTCTGTGCCTCATTGTTTTCAAGCTTAAAATAATGTGGCTGGAAAAAAAAAAACAAACAAACAAAAAAAACAACACTAAACTGTTTTTTAAAACTTATTACCCTATGTTTTACTGCTGGTATATTTTTTGTGTCTTTTTTTTGTTGTTTAAATCAGTGCTTAATCCTACTTTCCAAATTTATTCCAACTTGTCTCCTAACATCAAAAGCAGCTGTCTTTTAAAGCTGACAGGTGTGGGGGAAGAGAAGATTTCTAATCACCCAAAGGGCTTTTTCAGCCCCCTCACCCTTTCTGATCTGCCTCCAGATCTCAGAATCACTGCTGCCAGGGGACATCAATGTTGATGAGTCTCTTCCTCCTCCCCCGTGGTGTGCTGGGGTGGAAAAAGATTGAGGTCCATCGGTCTAAGTCCTTCACAGAGAGTGTTCTCTGAGGACAGAAGTGCTTGTCAGGCATAGGCATTAAGGAAAGCATCCCTTCAGGGGGATGTTGTCTTCTCAGCATCACTTTTACCTCCCACGACTCCTGGAGTAAGTGTGAGGACCGACATACAATAGCTTTCTTTATTTAATGGTCTGATTTAAAATTCTGTGTTACTGACATTGATCCTTTCTTTCTCACTCTACATTTTATGTCCTCTCAGTTCCTAAGCTGCCTTAAAGATTCCATATGTCATAATTCTTTTGTTGAAAGCAACAGAAATGGACTCTGGCTAACTTTAGCAAAAGGAAATTTATGGGACAGATATAGTAAGCTCAGAGAATGTATAGGAGCCTGAAGACCCGGGCTTGAGAGTGAATAGGTACCAATGCAGCACCAGATAAAAAAGAGAGCAGGAAACACAATACAGTCCTTCAGCATCATGGGGATTGGTTCTAGGACCCCTGTGGGTACCAAAATCCAAGGATACTCAAATCCCATACATGAAACAGCACAGTGCAGTTGGTCCTCTACATCCACTACTGGAAAAACTGTGGATATAGAAGGCCAACTGTAATAGCAAGAGATTCTGACCAGGAGGCTGACTCTCAGTAGAGAACGCCAAGCAATTTCTGTCCCTTTATCATGTTGCTCCTGTTAGATTCCAGGGAGTGAACATCCTTCTGGCTTAGCAAGGCTCATATACCCTTTACCTAATAGGTAAAGGGAAAGAGGTTCTTCTAGTATTCGTTGGGAAAAAGATAATTCCCAGGAAGGATCCAGGAATTTTCTGTTGGGAAAGGCATGCAAATGCTGAGCAGATACTAAAAGGACAAACACTCATGTGTGTTCATATGTGTATCTTTCTCCTAGTTAAGGCAAAGCTATTTCTAAGAATAGGCACCTAGTCCACATTTTCTATTGACAAACTGGGTTAATTTCTCTACTTACCACTTCTTTTCTAAAAGCACGATTTATCTTCATTTATGATTCCAATTTCATCTAATAGTGTTTTTCTTAGAAAAGTACAGGTGTACCCCAAATGAGAAAACTGCTATGTAACCATGTTTAAAATCTGTTCTACAGTAGTAGTCAAGAGAGATTTAAAATGTTCAAAAGTTAGATGGGGTAAGCTTCCTTTAAAAATAGAAATTACTTGATAAGATAGCTCTTTTTTTCTTAACAACCCTAAGGATATTACTGTCTACATTCATATGTAAGGTGGTCTCCAATTGTAAGTAGCATAAAAGAACATGGCGTGTAGGTAACATGTAATAGGAATGTTCTGCAATATTTCCAAATGGGGTCATACATTATCCTATGTCTGTGGAAAACTTCTGAAAGAGATGGGAATACCAAACCACCTGACCTGCCTTTTGAGAAACCTATATGCAGGTCAGGAAGCAACAGTTAGAACTGGACATGGAACAACAAACTGGTTCCAAATAGGAAAAGGAGTACATCAAGGCTGTATATTGTCACCTTGTTTATTTAACTTCTATGCAGAGTACATCATGAGAAATGCTGGGCTGGAAGAAGCACAAGCTGAAATCAAGATTGCCGGGAGAAATATCAATAACCTCAGATATGCAGATAACACCACCCTTATGGCAGAAAGTGAAGAGGAACTCAAAAACCTCTTGAGGAAAGTAAAGAGGAGAGTGAAAAAGTTGGCTTAAAGCTCAACATTCAGAAAACGAAGATCATGGCATCCGGTCCCATCACTTCATGGGAAATAGATGGGGAAACAGTGAAAACAGTGTCAGACTTTATTTTTCTGGGCTCCAAAATCACTGCAGATGGTGACTGCAGCCATGAGATTAAAAGACGCTTACTCCTTGGAAGGAAAGTTATGACCAACCTAAATAGCATATTCAAAAGCAGAGACATTACTTTGCCAACAAAGGTCCATCTAGTCAAGGCTATGGTCTTTCCTGTGGTCACGTATGGATGTGAGAGTTGGACTGTGAAAAAAGCTGAGCGCTGAAGAATTGATGCTTTTGAACTCTGGTGCTGGAGAAGACTCTTGAGAGTCCCTTGGACTGTAAGGAGATCCAACCAGTCCATTCTAAAGGAGATCAGTCCTGGGTGTTCATTGGAAGGTCTGATGCTAAAGCTGAAACTCCAGTACTTTGGCCACCTGATGAGAAGAGTTGACTCACTGGAAAAGACCCTGATGCTGGGAGGGATTGGGGGCAGGAGGAGAAGGGGACAACAGAGGATGAGATGGCTAGATGGCATCACCGACTCGATGGACAAGAGTTTGGGTAAACTGTGGGAGATGGTGATGGACAGGGAGGCCTGACGTGCTGCGATTCATGGGGTCCCAAAGAGTCAGACACGACTGAGCAACTGAACTGAACTGAATACTTTCACAAAGTGATAGTTTTCTCACATGTTTTCTGATATACCTTTGATAGAAATAGCGTGGCATATTTTTCCCTCATTATCTCTGTTCACCTATTGGATTTTATGGTACTTTTTTCTCCCACCTCTGCAAACAATCTCCATGGGATTTAGCTACTTTTTAAAAGGCCTCTGTGTTTTTTATGGTACTCTATTTTTTTCTTTGATCATTCAGTCCTTTTTCTTACCTTTGAGAGAACTTCTTCTGTAAACACCAATCTAGATTGTACTCAGCACAAATCCAGTCACATAGAAAACCCTATACAAGTGAATCCAAGCACTAAGTAATTTCTGTCAGGATTCTGTATGGCCTTAAGATTGGAATTTGCTAACTATTGATATGAGTCCGATGAAAATGAGAATATGAATTCACCCAATACTAGATTCTTCAAGGATTGATTATTTATTTGGTGTGGTTTTCAGGCGTTTTGTTTCTATCCTTTGACCACTTCCATTGATCAGACTCTTTGGGGGATGAAAAAAGAAGGTGAGATGAAATTCAAGCTGATTTGTTTTGTTGTTTTGCTACAGCTCTGGTTAGGGAGAATTTTAAAAAGAGATGTTTTGTTGAAGAGAGAAGATGAAATGTAGAAATTATTGGCTAAATTTAAAGTAAGGGAATCACTTTGGAAGTTGTTGATTTATGCAACCCCTGCTTCTATTTGCATAGATAACTGAGTTAGCTTTATAAGAGTTTAGAGTTCCCTCACTCACAGATATTTTATTCATGGGTTATTGCCCTTAAAAACACTTAACTATGAAGGAAGTCCTCTAAAGGAAATTCAGCCTCTGAAATGAGGCTTACAACTATTACACCGAAGATCTGACAGGCACAACTTGCCTCCTTCGGTTTAATGATGATGCTTTGGTCACAATCTTTCTTTTGTTCATTTAAATGGCACAGGAACAAAAACACCATTTGCCATAGAGGCTTGCACGTTAATAAATACAACATAAGGGGCTTCCCAGCTGGTGCACTGGTAAAGAATCCACTTGCCAATGCAAGAGATTAGGGTTCAATCCCTGGGTCCAGAAGATTCCCTGGAGAAAGAAATGGCAACCTGCTCCAGTATTCCTGCCTGGAAAATTGAATGGACAGAGAAGCCTGGTGGGCTCCACTCCATTGAGGAGCAAAGAGTCAGCCATCGCTGAGCACACATGTATTCGTAAGACCAAATTACAAGGCTATACTCTTCCTTAAGCTGATAGCTCACTCTAATGTTTCTCCGTGGCAATGACAGATGCTGTGGTACCTATATAATCTCCAGAATAGGAGTTCAGTAAATGTACTATCTATACAATTTTGGAAGCCTTGAAATCAGTGAAATTCATTTCTGTGATTCCTTACAGTGAAAAATTAACGTTTTTGCAAACAATAACTTTCTAACATTTTACCTCATATCTTAAAAAAAAAAAAGTTCAAACTGAGAAATGTAAAGGAAAAGAACAAAATAAAAACCACTTTTAATGAACCACACTGCTGCACTCTCTGATGAATAGGGAAGTCTCAGCTTCTAGGTGCCTTTAATCCCCATCCTGCCACTGTCCTGTTTGTCAAACAAAGCAAGCACCTGTTGAGATTGAAGCTCTGCTGGGAGTCTCCACAAGTTCCACGATCCAAATGATGGAACATCATGAGCCGCAACTGCACTGGCAGAACATTATCATAATAGCCCGACCTCCTGAGTTTTTTCTGATTACCTGGATCTTACCTCCCAAAGGGAAAATGACTTCAAAGACTGAACCTCTTGCCTAAGTTTTTCAAAGATTCAGCAACTTGAAGCTACAGATTCTTCCAGCTTGTTTTCAACATGCACAATAATGACAGAAAATGAGCTGAGTCCCCTTAAGAGTCCAGGAGGATGTGGAAGCAGGGCCCTCACCACTGGCCAAGTCTTTTTACACAGAGCTGCACACTGGCCTCTGTCATTTTAGGTACAGGAAGAGGAAGGCTACAGACTCCTTTGTATTTCCTTCGCAAGCTGTTTTTACTTGAACATATTTAAAAGGGAGCTGTAGCTTCCAAAGTCCATTTGGAAAGCCGAACAGATTAAAAAGAGTTTCAAAAGAGTGCTAGCCCAAATCCTGTTCAAACTTTTAATTAGTCTGATGTTATTTTTAGACTCTCTCAAAGCTCCATAATTGAGCCCTTTGCAGTTGTACAAACAAATAGAAACCTTGTAAGATCTTGAAATTCATGATAGTTTACTAATGAAGTCAGCTTGGAAAACTCGTCATTGAATATTGTAATTTGATTGCCATCTTATTCTGATTGGACCCTGGTTTTGCATTTAAATGAGTATATATTATTTGAAATGCAAAACAGCATGTTATCTGGGGTATTTTGCAGGAACAGACAAGATTAAAAACATCTAATGTTCCATTTTATAAAAACATTACAAAATGGAAGTGTAGAGCTAACTTTTAAAATTTATTAGTTACAGCTTACAATAATTGGACATTAATTAATCCTAAATTGCAAGACATTTCTGCGGAAATGCATATTACATCCTTCTCATCAGTACTTAGCAGATACATTAGTATATTATTTTTGTTTGGGATGCTGAAGGCACGAAGGGCAATTTCTTCCTAAAGCAGTTGCTGCTACAGAAATTGACTGTTGCTCATGTGAGTTTAACACAATAGATCACCAATTACTGATTTGCAACAACTGACCTTGAGTATCCAATTAAAAAAAAAAAAAAAAAAGCCGCAGCCAGAGCTGAGGCAAGCTGAATTCATGAATTAGGTTATGTGTCGGCTTGTTCCAAGCTTTGATTTTTGTCCGCCTTTGTGTTTTAGATGGCTTGGAAAGAATTTTCTGATGCTGTAACCCTTTTTATTCTTCTCAACTGTGGCTTTTGTGTCTTACATAGAAAATTGTTTTCAATCACATCATCCAAAAAAGAAGATCTCTGTTTGAGAAGAGCATGGAGGTCTCTGGCAGCCATCTCTGTATTTGATTGTTTGGCTGTCAGAAGTTTCCACTACATCTATTCTTAGACACATGTAGTTACTTATAACCTATTATGCTGATTTTTTTTCCTCCCTTCAAGACCTTGCTGACAAAATATTGTCAAAATAGGACCTGGGATTTATAAGTATGTTATCCAGGTCTTCGATATAAGTTTTAATTATTTAGATATTATATAGAGTGAATTGTAATCTGTGAAAGAAAACTCTATGTGGAACTTAGACAAAGACATTCTTTTCCCTCTTTCATATTCCCGAGCTCAAATCTAGGGATGGACAAATAAGGGTTCCTAGTGGCTTCAAGAGTAAGTAAGATGGTGGCAATGACAATGTCTACAACAGCGATGGAAATAGCAGAGAAATGGCCTGACTCTACACCTGCACTTTTGTCAGGCTTGTGCCAGCATGATGTTAATTCAACCTCAGGTCAGCCCTAATGGGCAGTTCCAAGAGTTTTCACGAAATTTTCTGCCATCTGCAAAGTGCACACAAGTACCACTGTCGTATAATCCATTTGGAGAATTCTGCTGAAGTAATTTTGATTTCTGAGATACTAAGACTAGGAAAGTCTGCATTTAATCCTTCACTTTCAACCCAGTGGCCAAAATGCATGAAATACCAATTTTTTAAACTAGGATAAGTCGAAGTTTCTGAACTCAAATAAAGCTTAAAATCAAACTGCCCTAGTTTAAAGAAAAGATACTTAAATGTTGAGAGAAAATCTAAATGATCTTTCTATTAAATAGGGATCATGCACTGGAGTGGGACAGATGTGGGCTTGAGCGAGGTCATAGGCCCACATCTTATGAAACTTATTATAAGTGAATGAGAGCTGCCAGCTTCCTATATGGCCCTATATGCCCAACCAAGCAAAATGATATGAGGATTAACATATTAGCTGGTCCATCAAAGTCTCTCCTAGTTTTTTTTTTTTTTTTTTTTAACTGGAACAGAGGAAAATATCCTCTTTTCTCTGTTGGAAAAAGTGAGAATATGTGAACCCAGGTTTCCAGTTGCTATGACTCAAGCATCATCGATAAAGCTGACCAAAGAGAATATAATTGAAGTGAAAGAGAAGTATGGGCCAGGGATAAGGAGCCACGCTATCTGAGTCAGTTGTTCCGGTTGTTCCAGAGTCATTGCTTTTCTTCCCCAGGTTTACTTATTCTTGCCAATAAATCCCCCATTTAGCCTAAGCTTGTTTGGGTTGTGTTTATCTCACTTGCAAGGAAGAACTATCCTCTTTTATACATAGAATTCATTTCTCCTTTCTGTCCCCTCCGTGGCAAAGGAGTGAAGAGAAGATTGGCCATACAGTATGAGTTTTCTCTGAACTAAATCCCCATCCAAAAGTAGAGCTAGAAGATAAATATGCTTAACTATCATCTCACTTGTCACATGTCAAATACAAAACTGCTTTTCTGTTTTTCGGATTCAGCTGC
The DNA here is from genome assembly GCA_935064755.1 of Tragelaphus eurycerus. Taxonomy (NCBI): domain Eukaryota; kingdom Metazoa; phylum Chordata; class Mammalia; order Artiodactyla; family Bovidae; genus Tragelaphus; species Tragelaphus eurycerus. The sequence goes on along the minus strand of CAKXYN010000120.1, from coordinate 3,206,345 downwards.
ATTCTTGATTTTAATTTATTACTTATTTGAGGTTTTCCAGAGTATGCACCTTGAACATCTCAAGCTTCTAAGAAGAGACGGAAATGTTCAAATTGAGTAATACATGGCAACACAACTAGTTAAATGTGTATCTTGCCCCCTAAAAGAACACTTTAAGACCTGGGCACTGATGGTACAGGGGTACAAAGGCAAGAGAAGAATCAAAGTTCATTATGAGTCTGTGTGATTCACAGTGTAGGACAAGAAGCCAAAAATGGGATTTTGGTAAGAAGTAATCGCTGCCATCTATGGGGTCACACAGAGTTGGACACGACTGAAGCGACTTAGCAGCAGCAGCAGCAATCAAAAAAGTAATGGAATCCAAATGCAATGGTATCCTAAAAGTTATTGTTAAAAAGGATGTAAAAATAAAGTGATAAACATGGTGCTAAAATGCAAATATTTAAGAGAAATACAATTTAAAAAAGGCTTGGCTTTAACAGTTGTGACATTATTAACCTTCAAAAGAGCTACTTTTGACATGTGAAGCAGATGAACATCAAACTACAACAGACAAACAACAAACAGAAACAGAAGAGAGAAATGGGAGGAGAAAACAAAGGGGGACACGCAGAAGAAAGAGTCAGAAAAAGGTTCTCGAGATTATGGGATAGAAAGGAACCAATGAGTAAGCGCATCAATTAGCTGACAAAGAAGGACAAACAGAAAAATAAAGAGAAGTAATAACCCAATGATGTTCTTAAAAGGGAAACGGAACTAAGGGAACTTGAGTTGGGTTATCTAAAGTTCACAAGTAGGTTAGGTTATCTAATTTGCCTGAGGAGGACAAGTTCAGAGTGTTGGGGAAGCTGAAGATCTAGAACATTTGGAGGACACACCCTGTGGCAGGGTCAATAAAAATCAACTGAATACTATCATTACTATATGCTTATGAAACATCATTTACTATTTTATAATGTATGTTTCTTTAGAAGTAATACATATGCCTTTAAATTTTTTTCCACCAACTATTGACAGTCTAGGAACTTGGTCAAGGGAGGTGGAAGACAGGGAAATGTAAGAATTCACTAACATGGCTGACCATAGGGTTCAGGTTTGGTAGTGAGGCAAACGGAACAAGAAGGAGGCTGGGATCTTGGAATTAGAGATAGGGCTTGAGGGAGCAGAGAAGGCAATGGAACCCCACTCCAGTACCCTTGCCTGGAAAGTCCCATGGACGGAGGAGCCTGGTGGGCTGCAGTCCATGTGGTCGCTAAAGAGTTGGACATGACTGAGCGACTTCACTTTCACTTTTCACTTTCATGCATTGGAGAAGGAATTGGCAACCCACTCCAGTGTTCTTGCCTGGAGAATCCCAGGGAGCCGGAGCCTGGGGGGCTGCCGTCTATGGGGTCATACAGAGTCGGACACGACTGAAGCGACTTAGCAGCAGCAGCTTGAGGGACTGGAGGTCACCAATTATTTATGTAACTACAAATAGGTTTTGAGCTCCTACGGTGTCCAAATAGTGTGCAGAGGACCTGGGGTAACAATGATGAACAAGATGGGTTTCCCCTCTGGCAGCCACAGTTTAGTTAAAGAGATAGCTACATACAAAGGCAGAATTCAGTAGAAGTGAGGAACTGGGAAATAAGGAAATAAATGGTGGTCAGAGAGGAGAAGTTCTGAATTAGGTATGTAGGGGAAAAGGGCTAAATAGCAAGGAGATTTTAGGTGTCCATTTTAATTGTATATACTGTATTTGTGTAGTTTGTATACGTATCAAAAGAGAGTTGAGGGCAGGAGTGGAGGGACAAGGGGCTTTGACTTAGAAACCAACACTCTCTTTTTATTGTTGTTCTTGTTGTGACCACAAAAGGAATTGGCTCCAAGTCATTTTTGGCATTCTCATTCCTTCTACTCTAAACTGAATTATGATCCGATGTCAATTTCTTAATCCATAAATCTGGCTTGACATTTCATGTGCTTCTAATAGACGGTACTAGAAAAGCTATTTCTGACTTAAGCTCCATAAAGGAAATGAGGAAAATGCAGAGAAGGCTTCAGGCTAATCTATAAAGTAATTTGAGTTCTATGCCAGAAAACTCTTCCTCAATTCATCTCAGGAGGTGATCTGAAGAACTGTCACTTCTTTGTGACACACAGAGGCCTAAGACCATAAGTTCACTATAACTAACTACATTTCTGTGTCTATAGAGCATCACTGGAGATTTCTGGAAAGTAAAACAGTTAAACCAGTTGCATGGCACCATGTAGTCAATACTCCTCACCCCTACTCACTGTACCATCTACACTTTTGTTCAAATTTTAAAAAACTGAATTCAGGTGTATTAATTTGGATGTGGACAAAGTTTAAAGACAAGCTAAGGTTGCAAACGCAAGTATCTACAAGGGTCAAGCAGTTGGAAGAAGTGAGTGAAGCAGAAAAAGCAAAAGCTGGACAATAAACACCGTCAGCTTCCATGTTCAGCTGATGTTAGGTGGGGTAGGCACTGCAGCAAGCTGGGTAAGTCTTGGGGCAGTTGCCTGTCAGTAATAGCCTATTATTGCCTTGGGGTAATGTCAGCCCAGTGTTACCAGATCTTCCAACTTTTTCCACAGAGTCCGGAAAATACAATTTTTACTTGCAAAGTGATTTAAAAAGTTGGCTTCTAATTCAATTCAAAGTAAATTATAGGCTGAACTAAACCCACTTGTCAGCCTCATTAAACTTTCAACTGGTTTGTATTCTGTGCTTCAGAATTCAGTTCTCACATGGATGTTTGGGAATTGCATGGCCATGGTCTAAAACCCTGATGTGCACACTCAGGTTACTGCAACCAATCTTGGATGAGCTGCACGGGAGGTAACCAGATGCAAGGGACAGTTTATTTTAAAATGTTGCTTCTACATCGCCTCTATTTAAGAAACTATCTCCATGCTGTGTATATAGGCTCTTAAGATACACAGATCAATTGTAGAAAGGCTCTGTTCCAAACGTGTAACAAAGACAGGTAATTTCTGTGTTCATCACTACCACTCTGGAATTGTTTTCTCCTGTTGCCATGGTTTCCATTCTGAAAATCAGAAGCATTGAACACTTCCTATTCATCCTCAGGGACAGAGTGGAAACTAACTTTTGAAAAGAAAGAAAAGCTTGTGTGCAAGTTACTACAAAGTTTGGTCCACTAATGCTCTTATCTGAAAAGTTAATTTAGCCCCTGGCCTCCAGGAAATAATAAAAACATGGGCTCCTTAAGTCTGATAATCCTTCAAGTTCTAGTTCAGCCTCCTCATTTCTTAGAAAAATAAAACTGAGGAGCAAAAAGTATTAGCTGTTGTGTTGTTCAGTCGCTAAATCATGTACAACTATTTGCAACCCCATCAACTGCAGCACGCCAGGCTTCCCAGTCTTCCACTGTCTCCTGGAGTTTGCCCAAGTTCATGTCTGCTGAGTCAGTGATGCTATCTAACCATCTCATCCTCTGCCACCCTCTTCTTCTGCCTTCAGTCTTTTCCAGCATCAGGGTCTCTTCCACTGACTCTGCTCTTCCCATCAGGTGGCCAGAGTATTGGAGCTTCAGCTGATAGGTTATCAGATGTCAACTCCACAGACTCTCATATGTTATAAAATTAGTGCTGCAAAGCCTTCTGAAATCAATGCTCCTTAGGTAGAGTAGCACTCGGAGCCAGAATTCATTTAAGTCACAGCCTGGTGGTGTTTCTATAGTATCCATACACTACCCACAGGCTTCTCAGCCTTGCCTAAGAAGCTTCAAATAATAGGAAAAATGAATACAAAAAGGCTTTAAAAATAGAAGCAGTTTGTTGTCTCTTTACTATTAAATTTTCAGAGGTAGGGTGGACTTCAAACACAATTTGATCAACCATTTCATTCCTCCATCATGGTGATCATGATCATTTATCACCATCATAGCAAATTGTTAAATTACGTTTATATGTGCTAACTATTTCACAAATATTTATTCTATAATTTTCACCATACTCCCATGAGATGGGTACTGTTATAACCTGATTTTATCCTTGAGAAAACTGAGGCACTGAGAGCTTAAACCCCCCAGTTTGCACTGTAGGGCCAGGATACAAACTCGGGCTACTGATTCCAGAGCCCTTGCTCTTAGCCTCTGAACAAAGATTCAGATTGAACTAGTCCAGGATAATCCTTAGGGATCAGTGGTTTTAAAAATATCTCTCAGGTAGATTGTGATGTACTCCCAAGGTGGAAAACTAGTGCTGTTAACAGGGGGTTAAGAGGTGAAACTGATGTAGAGTAGGCAATCTGAAGGTCCACGGCAAGGAATACCATGCTGGAATTTAGGCCTAACTGCTGCTCTGTGATGCTTACATCCCAATGGAAAAGAGGAGTAAACACCATCCACTGATGGAAGAAATTTCTGGATGGAACTGCTGAGCACTGCTGAGCACAATGACTGCCCCTGCAGGGGTCCTTTGCCCGAAGAACTCAGATATTACAGCCACAGTATGTTTGCAGGGTGTCCATTACCTGGGTATTACAATTTTTATATTATGGCAGTCAGAGACTGATTATAATTAGGAAAGAGAGAAAAACTTCCCAGGGACATGGTGCTTCACTATAGATCCCCTGCCTCTAACTCTCGATGCAGAAATCTTTGCAAGAGTACTTTCATGGATCTCAATGACAACAATTAAGCTTGAAGAGCATGAGAAGACATTTTAATCAGAAGCTAATTAAGAACAATGGGGGCATATGTATCACTGATGTGTCTCGAGTACTCTGACTGATCTGGGAGATTATTCCATTAATATCTGGATGTAAACAGACACCGACATTTTCTCAGGATGAAGCAACTGCACTCTGAAGTTTCCACCTCCAAATCTGGCTTTTACTTATTAGATGACAAATAAAAATGAGCAACATTTACCTTTCTGGGGAAGATGTCAGGTGCTGATTCCACATTTTAGGACAGCATCAAGTGTAATACATGAAACAACAGTTGTCAAGAAACCAGTGCTAATCATATTTAATTGTTGCTCCATTATAAAATAAGACTAAGAATATATCTGGCCATAAACACAGAGGGATAGATTCTGTGAGTAATAGAAATATAAAAAAATAAAATAAAAAAGCCAAAGTAACCATCATAGTAGTATGTGTAGGTTTTACCTTCTGTTAGTGTTGGACACAATACAAACACACTATGGTATTTTCAGGGAGGAGGAAGTTCTCTTCGGCATACAGTCTCTGCTTCAATCAAGCAATCAGTCCATAGGGTCTCCCCTTACCAAAACAATTGGGTTGTTTCCCTCTAAATTAGCTTGGCATTTTTAAGTCCATGCTCTCTCAAGAACCATGCCTGCTAGTCAATGGTGCTTGCTCTGTGACCCCAGTTTCCCTGGTCATGCTTCTCAAAGAGGCTGTCCAGGAAACTTCATTCTAACCTTGTTTACACTGCTGGTAACAGATAATAGAGATCCTCATTATGTAAGGAGTGAATTTTGCATATGGAGAATTCGAGCATATGACTTCTGACTGACTTCCCAGCATTTTCTTCCAGTCCCTTCTCAAGTGAGCATTGAAACATGCATCAAGCAATCTGGGTTGTAATCTCACTGGTGCCAATGTCTACCACTGTAAGTTATTTAAACTCCTCTGAGCTTCACTTTTCTTGCTTCACAAAACAAAATACAGATGAGATGATTTTAGAGTCTTCCAAAACTAAAGGTGTTTGGATGCTATTTATTTTTCCTTCTGGCTTTCCTGTCTCCTCTAGTTTCTGTTACAGTCATTTTGGTTTCCATGTTTTACCAGGTCTTTTTGTTCAAGGAGAAATTTTTTTCTCATATTCATTGATGTATTAATATTCTACCCATTCTTTTAAAAAAATTTATTTATGTGCTGGATACAGTATTTTCTTCTGAACTCTATAGACTTTTTTATTTTTTTAATTTATGGCTCTGCTGGGTCTTTGTTGTGGTGTACAGGCTCTGTGTTCTGGTGCACAGGCTCTGCGTTCTGGTACACGGGTTCTTTGTTGTGGTAACTGGCTCCTGTTGCAGTGAGCAGGCTTTTTCTAGTTGCAGTGAGCTGAGGCTACTTTCTAGTTCTGGTGGGCGAGCTTCTCGTCGCTGTGGCTTCTCCTGTTGTAGAGCACAGTTTCTAGGGTGCACACACTTCAGTAGCTGCAGCTCACAGGCTCTTAGAGCACATGCTCACAGGCTTAGTTGTCCTGCAGCACTTGAAATCTTAGTTCCCAGGCAAGAAACAGAACCCACGATCCCTGCACTGGCAGGTGGATTCTTAATCACTGACAACTAGGGAAGTCTCAATATTCTACCTATTCTTTAAAGTTCTTCTCAAGTCCCAATTTCTTCAAAGAATTTTTCCAACATGTGTGAGTGTGTGTATGTGTAAAGGCACGTGGGCAGGACAGCTATTTGTTAGGCCACGTGCCAGGGTTATAAAGATGAATGAGAGACGTGATTCTTTCATGGAATTTAATTGAATGAGATAATAGTGCCACTGGTAAATCCCATTAATAATTCTTGGGAAATAAAAACAGAATCTAGGTGATAAAATAAACTCTAACTTTCTTTTCCTTTGTGCTCATTCTAGTTTCACTTGCTCACAGAGTGCCACATGCATAGGCCCTGCACTTGGCACTTGAGATCAAGTTTCTAGTGAGAAATGGCTGCGTCCATCACTTCTGCTCATGGGCCATGACACCTCAATTCAAGATGGTGGAGGCAGACTATGTGCACTTCAATCTGGAGCACCATGGGCAGCACAGCTATGACTGACCAGTAAGAATTCTGCCTCCTCCCCACTGACAAGAACCCTATGAAAGAGCCTTGCTGATGGCTTTTTGGGGAGAGCAGGTACTCCAGAGTATAAGCTTGCAGCTCTCTATTCTTTGATTAAAGAATAAAGCTATCCTTTGCTTCTGAATTGGATTCTATTGATTTGAATGACATTAGGCAGAAGGACCCTTGTTTAGGACCAACTCAGGAGGGGAGGTAACAAAATTCTGGTGACTCAGATGGGATAGATCATGGCCTTTTCCATCTGCACATACCCACTAGGCTCTTGACTCACCCCAACTCCAGAGATAGGATGGCAGAGGCTTTGGGAGATTATATGAGGATGACCGACTCTGATCTTTGAGTTCACTCTGATGGGGTAGAAGGGTGGCAGCCTTTGGCCAAATGCAGAGCAACTTGGACCAGCAACCTGATATCCAAGTGGTACAGCATAGCCCCCAGAGTATCCTCTTGAATGGACCATACTGTGGCATCACTGGGGATCAGAGATTGAATCTCATGTGTGCCTGCCTGCTGTATCTGGCCGGTCTTCCCAAGGCGCCAGACACCTGGGGATGCTGAGGATGCTGCAACAGTCTTGCCCACTATTTCACCCTGTCATCTTGACTCTTGTGCAAGGCAGCCGTGGCTACACCCAGGGCTTTATAGTTCTCACCAATGCCCAGGAGTCAACAGTAGCATTCTCCATAGGCCCTTTCAGTTTCGTAAAGAAAAGTAGCCAACCTCATGAGCCAAGAGGCGAGGCTGGGAAAAGGCTCAGGTAATGAGGACTGCCTAACAAGATGGAATGAAGGCACATACTCTGAGTTCAAAGAAAGGCACAAGGGAGTATGAATAAGTCCCAAGGTAGGTACGCAACCAGTAACTTGATCTCTTCTAGTCAGTGCTGGGGAACCTTGTGAGCCACTCACAAGATCAGGAACTCCATTATTGGGAAGTCCCGGGAGCTACTGGCAAGAACAGGAAACACCCACCATCAAACCTCTCCTCCTCACACTGCTTATGAGATGAACCTTGGGTGATTCTTTACTGATCGAGATTCCACAGGCTCTCCTCCCAGTATCAGTACGGGATACCAGCTACCTCAGCAATCTGTTGAGTACCCCATGGGTAACCTTTCTGATTTCTAGCCTTCACTTCATGTGAACTCTGAAAACTCCTTTTTAGCTGAAAGAAGGAAAAAACTGCTCTCTCAGACAGACAGGATACTCCCCGACAGACCAAACCAGTCAGGGATTAATGTTGCTAAGCTGCTTTGGCTCAGATGTGGCCCCATCTAATCTTCCATGGGACATTCTCACTGGGGAGGGACTGACACTCTCAAGCAAATTCAAACTACAAGGGGAACCCCAGTTATATCAGGTGTACTATTCAGACACCTCCTACTGTGGTCTTTTGAGGAATCCAATTAAGAGTCTGGTGCTGGTTCCAAATCTCCTGAATCAGACAATCTTATTTGGGTTAAATCTTTTCGCATTTGCATGTCAACAAATCACTCCCTCGCTAGTTGGAAACAAATTCATAATAGAACATCTAAGAGACAGAGAAACAAATGTCCACCAAACTGAAGGACTGACCATTAGGGTACATCCTGAAGAATTTGAAGTTTTTCAGTTATTACTCCTTGACCCCAAAACATGTAATCATGAGTAATACAGCCTGGCCCCAGTACTTCTAGGAGGGGGAGAAAGGTGGCATGTCTTTAAATTACAGAGTCATGGGTCTCTAAATTACAACACCATTTTATAATTGGACCTGCTATGTCAGAGACAAAAGAAATGGGATGAAATTCCCTATGTCTAGTTTGTTATGGTCTTATATCAGAACAAAGAACTTCAAAAGGGATGCCTGCTCTCCTCCACTGAGGAAATACCAAAGGAGACTAAAAGCTTCCTACCAGTCCCTTAATCCTCCCCATGAGGACCTTCTTGATCTCTTCCCTAACCCTCAAACTGACTTCTTCCCACCCTTCCCTCTTCCTTCTTATGTCACAATTTGGGCCACATGCCCAAGGGGCTCCCTCCATAACAAGCCCTCTCCCCTAGAACCCAGTCTAGCAAGTCCACAAAGTGGTACTAATTATCAGTCAGGGTCCACAACCCTCTAGGAAAAATACTCCTTTTGAGGCAGGTCCCTGATGGAGAAGCAGGGCTCATTCAGGTATACATCCCATTGACCACTTCTGATCTGTATAACTGGAAAAGTCCTAGTGAGGGATTGAGGAAGGAGCCAGAGATGTTCTGAATAGGAGAATCTTTCAGATCCATGACCCCACCTGGCTGACATCTAGAGCCTCCTCAAAGTATTCCTAAGAAGGAAAGAAAACCCTATGGTATTTCCAAAAGCATGAGATGAAGCAGACACAGAGAACAGAAACAATGCAGGTCACACTATATTCAGACTGAGGAATCAAGAGGTCCCAGATAACAAACCTAACAGGGACCTGAGACAATGGAGAAAGAGGGTGAAAGATGCATTATAAAAATATGATCCTGAGATCCTAAAAAGAATCCAGGCAGCAGGAGAGAAACCTGTCCATTGGAATAAGATAAAGGAAATCAATCAGGAGCCAACAGAAACCCTTTGGCATTTCTACAGTGCCTCGGGGAATGCCTCTGAATCTATACTTCCACTGACCCTGAGTCCTTGCAAGGGAATGCAATCCTGAGATCATATTTTATTTCACAAACGGCCCCTGACATTAGGTATAAACTTCAGAAACTGGAAATAGAACCAGATCACCTCTACTTCTTGCCTAGCCAAGGCTGCCTGCTGCTGCTGCTAAGTCACTTCAGTCATGTCCGACTCTGTGCGACCCCAGAGACGGCAGCCCAACAGGCTTCCCGTCCCTGGGATTCTCCAGGCAAGAACACTGGAGTGGGTTGCCATTTCCTTCTCCAATGCATGAAAGTGAAAAGTGAAAGTGAAGTCGCTCAGTCGTGTCCAACTCTTAGCAACCCCATGGACTGCAGCCTACCAGGCTCCTCCATCCATGGGATTTTCCAGGCAAGAGTACTGGAGTGGGGTGCCATTGCCTTCTCCAGCCAAGGCTGCCTACCAGGTGTTTAATAATGAAGATGTACAGAAAGAAAAGCCAGAAGATAAAAAGTCTGGAAGCCAGCTCACACACGTCACCCTCCAGTGTTGACTGGTTGGGGTGGGAATCTGGACTAACCACCTACTGAGGCTCCACTCCAGTGAGTGATCTCCAGTCCCCACCAAGGGCTAGCAAGCCAAGGAAACTGGAACCCAAACAGGGCACCATATGTAAACAAGGAGGGCCTGGAAGAGAGAATGCTTTTGTCACCCTCAAAGGGGACAGAAATGGCAAATCCTGGCCACCGTTCTTGAAGGTAGATGGTCCAAATGTAGAATGAAGGGGCTAAGGGTTCCTAATCTGGAACTCCAATTGACCCCTAAAGAGCCTCAGCTGACACTGAACACAGGAGTAAAGCCTGTCAAATTCTTAGTTGACACCAGTGCCATTTACTCCATTCTGAATACTAAATCAGGGGTTGTACAATTATGAGGCTATCAGGGAAATCCCAAGAACAGGTATTCATAGAGCTATCAGAATATAAACTGGCAAACACATTCTTATATGCCCCCCAAGGCCCTATATCCCTGCCAGGAAGAGATAAATCAGGGGCTACTATTCACCTAATGGGAGACTAGAGACTAGTGTCCCCTTAGACAAAGGGCACAGGATGACAATGCTAATGTCTGAGGACAAAGCTCCCAGATAGAGCAAGTCAATCTCTCTGGACTAAATCCTGGGCCCAAGAACAGGTAGAATGAGCTGCAGGCACCAGGCCTGTGTTAGCCCATGTAAACCTGGACATACATGACCCAAAGGAAAGCAGTACCCTCTCCACTGAGAGGCCTTATCAGGCACTGCCCTGTTATACAGGACCTAATTGACCAGGGACTTATTAGACCATGTCAGTCAGTCTGTATCACCCCCATTCTTCCTGTTAAGAAAACCCAATGGGGAATACCAGATGGTACAGAGCTCTAGGCAGTCAGTGAAGCCAGTGAGGATATACACCCAGTAGTATCTAACCCCTGCACCCTGCTGGCCTCTTTACTGTCCACCAGGACCTGGTTTTCTGTATTAGAAACGGGAGTCACAGGAAATGTTTGCTTTTGAGTGGCAGGACCCAAACACACGACAAAAACAACAATACAGGGATTTCCTCGGTGGCCTAGTGCTTAAGACTCTGTGTTCCTAATCCAGGGGACTCGGGTTTGATCCCCGGTCAGGGAACTAGATCCTGCATGCCTCAACTAAGACTCCACAGCCAAATAAAAAATGAAAAACAATACTGCTGCTCCGAGGGTTCAAAAATTCCCCCACCATCTTTGGGGAAACTTTTGCTAAACACCTAAAAGATCTATATTTGGCAAAGGGAATCCAGAATATAGACAACATTCTGATTGCCAGTTCTAACTTATAGAGACCTCTGAAAACATTGCTAACCGCCCTGAACAACCTAGTCAATACAGGATAAAAGGTGTCCAAGACAATGCTTCATTCTCACAGGTCAGAAAAGCCTATCCCAGGAAAGAAGCCTTTTTGTAGCTCTGCCCCTCTGAAAACTGTAAGACAGTTTAAGGGTTCCCTGGGGATAGCCAGATTTTGTGGCATCTGGGTCTCTATTTATGGTCTAATACATAAGCCTCTATATGAAAAGTCAAAGGAAAAGATAATAATACTTTTATAGAACTGAGAATACAAACGATTCTTTCAAGAATTGATCAACCAACTACTTTATGCCCCTGTTCTGCTCTCCTAGATTTAGCTAAACTTTTTCATACATTCATCACAGAAGGGGAACTGCCCTTAGGGTATTAGCTCAAAAACTGGGACTCCTTACTGGAATGGTTGCTTATTTCTCCAAACAATTATATCTAACGGCTAAGGGATGACTTCCTTGCCTACGGGCAGTAGCAGCTACTTAACAACTCTGCTTAAGAAGACTGAAAAGTTAATGCTTGGTCAGCCAATCACTATATGGCCTCCACCTCAGGTTCAGGCTTCACTAAAGCTCTAAGGGAACACAATGGCTATACTCCATAAGTTTGATTCAAGTTCAGTCTATGCTTTTAGACAACCCAGGGACAACCATAAACCTGTTGCCCACTAAATCCTCTCACCCTGCTACCCACAGAAACAGGGCCCCTGGAGCATCACTGTATAGAAATCATGCTGCTGCTAAGTCACTTCAGTCGTGTCCGACTATATGCGACCCCATAGGTGGCAGCCCACCAGGCTCCTCCGTCCCTGGGATTCTCCAGGCAAGAATACTGGAGTGGGTTGCCATTTCTTTCTCCAATGCATGAAAGTGAAAAGTCAAAGTGAAGTCACTCAGTTGTGTCCGACTCTTAGTGACCTCATGGACTGCAGCCTACCAGGCTCCTCCATCCATGGGATTTTCCAGGCAAGGGTACTGGAGTAGGGTGCCATTGCCTTCTCCATTAGACATGATCTATTCCTGTCACCCTAGCCTAGGAAGTGAGCCTCTCCCAAACACCTAAGAGCAATGGTTCACAGATGGGAGCAGCTTTATGAGAGAGCAAAAAAAAAAAAAAAAAAAATTGGAGCAATATGTAGTGACCTTCCAGAGTCAAGTCACAGAAGCAAGAAGTCTACCCCAGGAACTTTTGCACAAAAGGTGGAGTTGAGAGTCTTCACCTGTGCTCTGGAGTCAGGCCAGGGAGAATCTTAAATATTTACATAGATTCCTGGTATGCTTACACATATCATTCTACACGTACACGAGACTATTTAGAAGGAAACAAGTATGCTTACTGCAGAGAATAAACAGTAAAACATGGCTTAAGCATATTAAAGCTCTTCAAAGCAGTACAGCTTCCAAAAAAGTAACAGTGATTCACCATAGGGGTCACCAAAAAGAGGATGCAGAGGTAACAAAGGGAAATAACAAGGCAGATGCAACTGCCGGAAGGGTGGCCCCAGAGCTAGTAACTTGGCAACTATCCCTCATGCCTTAAAGACGGAGCCATCCAATAGCTCTCCCATCTACACAAAGGAAGAATTAGACAAAGCGTGAAGATGGAGCTTCAACAGACATCTAGGAGGCCACGTGTGGCTAGTTAACAAACATGGGCGATACTTCTTTCCTCAAACTGCAGCTTGTTAAGCCTTCAGGGAGGCTCATCAAGGAACTCACTGTAAGAGGGAAGCCCTAGGTAATTGGTTAGTTAGGTTATGGTAACTTCTCGCATCAAAAGTATAGTCAGTTGGATAGTTGAGACAGGCCTCATCTGTACTATGAACGACAACACCAACACCAGACCCCCACCTCCCCCACCGAGAGGCTCCAGGTAACACTTGTGCAACCAGAGGGACACATGCTTTAGAAGACTGGCAGATTTTCACTGTCATGCCAAGAGTATTGGGCAATTTACGGTATCTCTTGGTGCTAGTAGACTTAGCTTTCTAGGTGGACAGAATTATTTCCTGCTAGGACTGAAATGGCGGCTGCAACGGCTAAGACATTACCTAAAGAAATAATCCCCAGGTTTGGGCTCCCAGGATTTCTACAAAGTCATACCGGTCCAACAGTTTTGTCTCAAGTGACAAAGAGGATAATGAGTGCCCTGGGCATAAAATGGAGCTACCATTCATCCTGGAGACCCCAACTGATGGGGAAGGTAGGGAGATCCAATCAGACCTTAAAACCAGCCTTAGTCAAGCTAAAGAAAACTGGACTAAGTTGGTCTGACTACCCTACTTTCGCAGCAGTTAGTTCCAAGCTGTAAATTAAAGTTAAGTGCATTTGAACCCGTGTATGGTAGACCCATTTCCCAACCTGAGACAGGACACCTTAGCTCCTCTGAAATGAAACCACTCAAGTATGCCTTCCAGGTAGGAGAAACCATGAAATCTCTCACACCACAATGCTAACTGAGCGCTGCCAGCACCCAGCCACCAGGCCTCCCACCTCTTCTGGCCAGAGACTGGGTGAATCTGAAAACCAGGAAAACCAGCAGCCCTCAAGGTCAGCTCACTCCTAAGTGCAATGGGCCTGACTTGGTGATTCTAACCACACACTCAGTCCTGAAGCTGCAGGGATCACTCTGGGCACAGCACACTTGAGTGAAGACACTTGAGGGAGACAACTTGAGGCAATAAACCCCTTGACTACTCGTGTGAACCCCTCTCTGACCTGAAGTTCTTATCTTTCAAAACAACACAAGGGAGACCCAGGATATTCAACCATGACATTGAGCCTCACCATCAGGGCACACGTGTGCCTACAGGCAAAAGATCTGGGCATTGCCATTTTTAGGAAAAATGTGATATGTGACCATAATTCTCTTGCTAATATCTAGACCATATATCTCAAATATATCTTGGCATCCTTTGTCTCCAAAAGGTGGTCACCCAGGGATACAAATGGTCAGGGGTGAGGCCTGGTTACAATCAGACAGACATAAAGGCAGCTGGGGAGAAGCTCTGTTCATTCACCCAGGGTTACGATGACACCTCAAATTAGCAGGAAGTAATTACAGAGGAGGAGAGGAGGAATAAGGAGCAGGACAAAAGACAGAGGAGGGATTTGTCACTGGCAAAGCCCATTAACAATTTCTGGGGAATAAAATTAGAATCTGGATAATAAAGTCTAACCTTTTTCTTTTCCTTTATGCTTCATTTGGTGTCACTTGCTCATAGGTTTGGGGAAGGCAATGGCACCCCACCCCAGTACTTTTGCCTGGAAAATCCCATGGACGGAGGAGCCTGGTAGGCTCCAGTCCGTGGGGTCGCTACGAGTCGGACACGACTGAGCGACTTCACTTTCACTTTTCACTTTCATGCATTGGAGAAGGAAATGGCAACCCACTCCAGTGTTCTTGCCTGGAGAATCCCAGGGACAGGGGAGCCTGGTGAGCTTCCGTCTATGGGGTCGCACAGAGTCGGACACGACTGAAGCGACTTAGCAGCAGCAGCAGCTCATAGGTTACTGCGGGCAGCAGCCTTGCACCTGACTGTTCAGACCACTGTTTCTCCTGAAAAATGGTTGTGCCTAGAATCTCAGTTTGGGGATCTATGAGCAGAAGCTCTGTGCCCCTGACACCTTAATTCAAGATGGAGGTGGAGTCGCTGCGCCAGGCACTGGGATCTGAAACCATGAGCAGTGCGCACCTATGTACAACCGTGAGAACGCAACTCTCTCCCTGTGGACAAAAGCCAAATAAAGCAGCCCCGCTGGCCATGGTCTTTTAGGGAGAGCATGTACTCTGCAGTGCAACTTTGCAAATCTCCATTCTTAGTAACTTGGCAACTATCCCTCATGTCTTAAAGACGGAGCCATCCAATTGCTCTCCCATCTACACAAAGGAAGAATTTGCAGTGCAACTTTGCAAATCTCCATTCTTTGATTAAAAAATGAAGTGTTCCCTTTGCTCCTGAACCAAATGCAGTCTCCTATTGGCACAAATGGCACCAGGCAGAGAGACCTTTGCTGGGGACCGATCTGGGAGAGTCGGTAAACAATAGTACCTCCACTTTTCATTTAAAAAAACTGAGGCTCAGACAAGTTAAATAAGTTGCCCAAGGCCACAGAATTAGCAGAGTTAGACTGGCGCGCTGTAGTCCGTGGGGTCACAAAGAGTTGGAGATGACTGGCTGACTGAACAACAGTGTTAGCAAAGAGCAGAATTCAGGTCTTCTAGACTGTGAAATCTTTTCTTAACCATCCTGCTATTATGTAGCTTACTATGTAGCCAGCTGTTGTGCCATGCTGAGTCCTATCTGAGTCTTTGCGACCCTATGGACTGTTAGCTCTCCAGGCTCCTCTGTCCATGGAATTTTCCAGGCAAGAATACTGGAATGGGTTGCCATTTCCTACTCCAGGGGATCTTCCTTATCCAGGGATTGAACCCACGTCTCTTGCATCTCCTTCACTGGCAGGTAATTCTTTACCACTGAACCACCTGGGAAACCCACATAGCCAGCACACCATGGCAAAGATGTGGCAAGTGCTCACTCTTCCCATTCCTATGGCATGATGAACATTAGTCCCGAAGTTACTTCCTTCTGAGTCTGGCAAAGTAAGATAATCACTAGCTATAGAGTTTTCTAGCCATTTACTTCCAGTTGTTAGGAAGTGGCACTTGAGATGAAACTTTCAGTATGTGCTATCTTAACCGATGTCTGTTCCAGAACATCAAGAATCACTGATAGAATAATTCACTGAGAATTATGTTTCATTTCATTGTTATTTAACTATTTCTGTTGTAGGATACATCTTATCTTTCAACAACCTTTAATTTCCACATGAACAGAGACACGTCTTTTATTAATATAAACTCCATTTTACCTAACGTTATTGACATGGATTATGTGTGCTCAGTAAGCACTTCGCAGGAGGCACAGTCAAGAGAAGTGAA
Source organism: Tragelaphus eurycerus (assembly GCA_935064755.1). Lineage (NCBI taxonomy): Eukaryota > Metazoa > Chordata > Mammalia > Artiodactyla > Bovidae > Tragelaphus > Tragelaphus eurycerus. The sequence continues at coordinate 3,190,127 of CAKXYN010000120.1, read as the reverse complement.
TGCATGAATGCACTCATGCTGTTTTCGGTGTAAGTAATGCCTGAAGCAAAGGTTTCCTTCCTGTGACCCAAGTCCCCAATATGTGAGGTAGGGAAACATTTTTTTTCCCCCTGTCCTTTGAGCACTGTAAAAGTGTGGAGGGATATAGTTCCAGGATTTTTAGAGAGAAGAGAAAGAAGACTTTAGCCTCTAACTAGTTAGAGGAAAACTGATGCTCATCATTAAATAATCCTAGGGATTCTGCATTGATAGATAAAGAGAAGTCTTTCCTGCTGCCATCTCCTCCCCTACAGCAGACTGGATTAAATTCCCCTTCCTGGTGTTCTCACACTCCCCAGTTAATACTGAGCATCTCCCCTGCCTTGTTATCTTTGCCCTCTCTGAACATCCAGGAGTCTCTGACACACAGAACACTTCAATAAATATCTTTTGCATGAATGAATGTATATTGCTGTGACTTCAGAGGCTTTAGGTATGGGCTGGGATAATAGGCCTCTCATTTGATTACAAACATTGTGAATTCCCTAATTATTTTTTTCAAAAAACAGACTTTTCTTTCTACAGTAAGAAAAAAGAGGTAAATAAAAAGGATTCTGTCGGGGCAACGTTTTGTGGGGACACAATTACACAAACATAAATGACTTAAACTCTTGCTAGAAACGAGAAGAAGGAAGATACAGGGGAGCACCAGAAATATGGAGTGAAGGAGTCTGGAAGTAGGGGATAGTTACTGAATTAGTGGGGTAGAGACCCTGGAGACTGTAAGAATGGCTAATAGTTATTAAGCTCTTACTGTGTGTCAGCTTTATTCCAAGCAATATTTCCTGGATTAACTTTCCATAGCTTTATGGATTAACTAATATTATAATCTCTACTTTATAGAGGATGAGCTTGAAGCATAAAAGGTTGAACAATGTAACCAAAATCACAAAGCTAGGAAGTCTTCAAGTAAGGTTTGGAATCCAAGTAGCTTACCTCCAGCCCATGCCCTTGACCTCTGCACTCTCCTCTCTCCGAAGAAAATAAGCTTTTGCCTTCTTTACCATTCTGCTTAGAGCCAGCCCTTAAATGATTCCATCTGATAAATTCAAGGTTTCTATTCCTAATATAATACGAAGACAAGTCTACTTACGATTGTTCTCTTACAGTTGTTCCTAATTTTATTCTATTTATGTTTACTTGGAATGCCTGGGGGATTTAATAAAGGTATTCCAATACATGTGCACAATCCTGAAAAAAAAAAAATCAATAGATAGAATGGAAATGAAGTGAGATGTAAGCAAAATTTCTGTATTGAAATCATATCATTCACTGGAGACTACCACTCTGCCTCTGTGAGGAAGTAAGCAGCCCCATGCTTCTGCGTGTTTAAGACGTCCTAGCCTAGAAAGCTGTTCTAATCAGCTAGTAGCTGCAAGCTATATTACTGAACTTTGCGTTACAAGCCATGGTGGATGCCATGCTGACACCACAGTTTTCATCTGATGATCTCAATCTGCTTAGAGTATAATAGCGTCTCTCAACCTTTACCATCTTAAGCGCCACTCAGAGATTGAATCATCACAGGGAGGCCAAATGGAATGCATGCAATGGGTCGTATAATGGGATGGTTGTTTTGTTATATAATGTAACAATCATTCCAAATAAAAAATGCTGGGTGTCTAAGGAGTATATTTACGCTGGAGCAAATCTGTAGGCTGGGGTCACTGCAGGACAAGCAGAATAGGCAACTATGGGATCTAGCTATGCAATATTATTTAAGACCTTTAATCCTACTGCAAGAAACTCTCTCTCTTAGACACTTAGACATTTATTCTGCCAACAACAATTCTCTGAGTTCTTGTTATGGGTCAGACATTTGCAGTCGAGGTACAGAGTCATGTTTGAGCTAATACATAATTATGATAATGTGTGATGAGATCTGTAATAGGAGGGAGGTGCTGTCCGTCCCAGGAACTCAGCACCGCATATGAGATTTTTCCCTTCTGGGTGCCGCTAGCTTCATCTTCCTCCTCTTCTCCCAATTTGACCTAGTTCTAGACACACTGGAATTCTGGAAATGTCATTAAAAGGCCACTGTTTTTCACAATATCATGGTGTCTACAGCTGTTACTTCTGCTTTAAATGACACTCTTCATCTTCTCTGCCCGCTGAACTTTTACTTATCTTTTAAGGTTTAGTTCAAATGCAAACTCCTTGTTGAAGCCTTCCTTTATTTGTCCATCTTTCTCACTCTTCCATCCCTCAGTCAACCTTTCCTTCTATCAACTCCAGAGCATTTTGTTTCTTTCTCTCTTATGACATTTATTATTTGACGTATATTCTATTTTAGCAATTTATAGACATTTTGATTTTTACTCTTATTGGTTTACAAACTCTTTAGGTCAGAAATCATGCATTTCTTCCCCTCTGACACTTACTATTGGAAACTGCATATTGTTCAAAATGCTTTTTGATTAGAAAAATGTCATTTGCTTAAAAGCTATTATCAAATTTATATGTTACATCATTTAATTTTCAGAATCATCCTGCAAGATAAATTTTTTTTTGGCTTCATTCACTTTATTTTTCTCATAAAACTAGGTGGTGGCTACCGGCTAGAGCCTGGGCTATCTGCATGGAAAGTCTGGTGTGGGTCTTTATGAGGTGGTCAGTGAACTCCTGATATGGAGACCCGGTGAACACTTTATAATGAGATCAGGGGTGAACTGCCAGTAGATCTTGGAAATGGCATCAAAGTGGCTTTGGTGAAGTTGCCCAGGGTGGTGATGCAGCCCTCAGCAGAAGGGTAGCAGATGTCAATTCTGGCCATCAGCAGTAGCTTCTTGGGCACAGGGGCTGAGATGATGCCAGTACCCCTGGGACAGGGAGGAGAGGCACCAGCACACAGCCACAGTGGGCAGTCATCTTGCAGGGGACAGTATGGGGTTTGCTGATCTTGTTACCACAGGAGCCTCATCCAACAGGGTCAGTGGAGAGCTGGCCAGGATGATGGTCCCACAGATGGCCCTGGCTACCCCCTTAGAGTACTTGACACCCAAAGCAATATGTCTGTCATAATCCCCAGTGGGGATAAATGCCTTCAACCTGGTTCGCTAGACAGCACAGGTCTGCTACTGTACAGCCATAATCTTCAAACGCTGGGAAAGATTGAGAGCAGGAGGAGAAGGGGACAACAGAGGATGAGATGATTGGATGGCATCACTGACTCAATGGACATGAGTTTGAGCAAACTCCAGGAGATGGTGAAGGACAGGGAAGCCTGGAGCCCTGCAGTCCATGGGGTCATAAAGAGTTGGACACAAGTGAGCCACTGAAAAACAATCTTCAAAACTCTGTCCTTGAGGGATGCCCCCAGGAAAAAGTCAATGATTCCTTGATGAGCAAAGAGAAGAGACAGATCTCCAAAGATGCAATTTCATGTCCTTAACCAGGCAGCCCAGCTTGGTGACAGGGAGCCACTCCTTGTCCTTGCCTCCATAAACTCTCAAGTTGAAACCTAGGTCCCAGATGCCACTATAGAAGCCTCCACAGAAGCTATTGTGGCCTCCCATTCCAGGGCTCTCAGGGCCTCGAGCCCTCTTGCAGCACCAGCATCATCTACCATTTTGTATTTTTATGGAGAAGAGCAAGAGAAATATCATCATCATTTTACAAATGAAGAAGCCAAATGGGTTAAATGAGTTGCTCAAAGCCATACAGATCAGAAATGGTGACCTGATTTGGTTTTAATGGTCATTTTTATTCACCAGCCCACAAAGAATAAATGAGACTGATTGTGTAGCTGCACCTTCATTTTTATATCCTTGTTACTCAAAATGTGATTGACAGATGATTAATCAGAATGGCATCACATGGAAGACCGTAAGAATGCAAAGTCTTAGGCCCATCTTACACCTAAGAAATCAGAACTTACATTATGAGTGCTCACCTCAAATATTCTTACAGACATTAAAGAATCAGAAGCACCAATCACTTTTAGTTTTAATCCTAGGTTCATTATGATTCCTGTTTTGTTCAAAACTTCCTAGTTTATACAATTTACCTCAAACACACAGAAAATTGATGCTCATTATGACATATAATTGATAGGCAGATGAAAGCCTACAATTATGGATTTGGGCATATCTATCCCAGAAGAATAGTAGAACCTTCCCTAACTTTCTTCTTTTCTTGTTTTTCCATCTCCTCCACTCATTCTTTGAAAGAAGAGGGTTGGTTAAAAGTCTGAGTGATTCACAGATGTGAAAATATTTTGAGTGCCTCTCATTGAGATCCTTAGATTGTAAGGAATAAAGTATGACTCAAGTTAGTGACAAAGAGGGGCAGCTTAAGAACACATCTGGAGTGGTTTAGGTAGTGGGCTAAGTACATGACTGTAATAAACACATCCTCACAGAAGTGCTTCTGAACTCCATGTCCTTACAGATCTCAGGGGCAGGGGATTGGGGGTCTTCTCCTAGTGATCTACCACTAATGAAGTTTAGCCATTCCATCTCTCTCCCCATTGGGTCTAAAGTTACCATTGTCTGTTCCTGTGTCATACCTTCAAACCCAACTCTGACCTCATTGATCAAAGCACCAGCTTTCAAAGTGTTATCACACACTCATGGTGGTGGTTCTGTTTCTAAGTGACGTGACTGAAATGGACTGTTCTACTCATTCAATATCTAATTTCTAGCATGGTTAGAACTTGGCAAAGGTTGAACTAGAGTGAATATTGAAGATTATGCTGATTATACTATTATTATCAGATTATTATGCTGCATACATTTGCAGGGAAAGTATTTTTAAAATTCAATTCAGTTCAGTTCAGTTCAGTCACTCAGTCGTGTCCGACTCTGTGACCCCATGAATCGCAGCATGTCAGGCCTCCCTGTCCATCACCAACTCCCAGAGTTCACTCAGACTCACGTGCATCATGTCAGTGATGCCATCCAGCCATCTCATCCTCTGTCGTCCCTTTCTCCTCCTGCCCCCAATCCCTCCCAGCATCAGAGACTTTTCCAATGAGTCAACTCTTCGCATGAGGTGGCCAAAGTACTGGAGTTTCAGCTTTAGCATCATTGCAGGGAAAGTATTTTTAAAAGCACTTTCAAAAAAGAGAAGTGGGAAAACTGGGTAATAGGTGCGCTGCTGCTGCTGCTGCTGCTAAGTCACTTCAGTCATGTCCGACTCTGTGTGACCCCATACACGGCAGCCCACCAGGCTCCTCTGTCACTGGGATTCTCCAGGCAAGAACACTGGAGTGGGTTGACATTTCCTTCTCCAGTGCATGAAAGTGAAAAGTGAAAATGAAGTCACGCAGTTGTGCCTGACTGTTAGTGACCCCATGGACTGGAGCCTACCAGGCTCCTCCGTCCATGGGATTTTCTAGGCAAGAGTACTGGAGTGGGGTGCCATTGCGGAAATGTCTAAAAAGATCGAGTATTATTTCAATAAACTTTAACTTCACTTGCATTTACAATGGGCATATGTATTGTAAACTGGGTCACAAAGTAAAATCCATTTCTTGCTGTGGGTTACAATTTTTTTAATAAAAAAGCATCACTTACTTTAAAAAATAAAATAAAAAGATCATTTCTAAGATTCGTCTTGGTGTCCTCTATCTTAGAAGAGAACTGAGCTTATAGCGAATATAAGGAATTATATATATATATATATATATATATATATATATATATAGTGAATAACAGCAAGCAGTTGTTCTTATTTTTGCTTTCTCTTTCATTCTGTTGATTAGCAACAATTACCAGCACAGAATATTCACCATAGAGCTCTGGAGAAAACATAGGGAAAGCACAAGAGTCAGCTGTTGACTTCTTTTTCTGAATGCTGGAATTGTTTTTCCCTCTTCTATCTGTTGGGTAGCTTTGTAAGGAAGAATGTTCATGTTCACCCTCATGGCACCTAAACACTGATAAGAAATTCATGTAGCTAGAAATTCAATAGCTAGTTTTTAGTTTGTTCTTCCTTTCAAAGAAATCTTACGCAATCTGTCTATTCCTATATCAGCAGCAGATGACATATCTGCAGCAAATTTGCTCAACATGCTTACTACTTTCTGGGTCCATCACAAATGGCAATCCATTTTGGCAGATGGACCCAGAAAATGAAAGCTTCTTTGGGAATTAGACTTAATAGAACTAATTTAGATCTCATGGAGGGAATTGGAGCAAAAGCCACTAGTACAAATAAATACTTTGGTTTGTTTTCATCATGTAGGTTACTTTGATCCACACTTGCTTAGGCTATTACTCTTTCAAATGAATAGTCCTTCTAGAACCTATATTATTTTCCTCTAATTAATACATATCATGAAATATAAAAACAATCAAAGAGTAAACTTTCAAAATGGTCACCAAACTAGCAGTGGATTTTAGAAGTCACAAAGGGTAAGAGTGGGAGACTTTTGCAACTGTCTATAATCTCCTTTAGGCCAACTGGTGTTATCCCCTCATAGACATACAGTCTTACTACTAAAACAATCTTCTTCCCTTTGCTCAGTTGTGTCCAACTCTTTGCGACCCCGTGGACAGTAGCCTACCAGGCTCTGCCGTCCATGGGATTTTTCAAGCAAGAATAGTGGAGTGGGCTGCCATTTCCTTCTCCAGGGGATCTTCCCAACCCAGGGATCGAACCCCAGTCTCCTGCATTGCAGACAGATGCTTTATCGTCTGAGCCAAATAGGATCACACAATTCCTCTGCTATCTCTTTTGATCAGATAAAGTTTAGAAGTACCATTGTTGCTCTTCCATCAACATTAGCTGGAATAGTCAACTGTTAATAGTCAACTGTCACAAATACATTCCTGATGGTTTGTTATCCCTGACTCTCTTGCTCAGGACAAAAGAAGAAAATAGTAAAAGATCTCTGGCAAGTTCCTCTAGTGCAGACTTAGTTAAAGATGTTTCTCTCTTTTTCTAGCCATGTTGTGGACTTTTCCACAATATAAGAAAAGAAACCATGAGAAGCCAGAAGAATCTCCAGATTCAGGGATGTTGTTATAACTGGGTCAGTTGAGCCAGCTCATTCCACGTTGCAAAGCTGTCATAAGACCAGCAGTTTCTTTGGAGCAAATACATTCAAATACCACCAGGTTGCGAGCCTACAGCTGCAAAAGGTAAACTAGTGTCAGTGAGCACATCGTGTTGAAGAAGCGTCATAATAATTGTATAGACAGCAAAAGATTGCTTTTCACTACCATGCAGCAGCCAATGTATAAGGCAAATGCAAACAAGCTATTGTCACCTACCAGGATTGAAACCCCAGAGTAAAAACTCCTAAGCTGCTCATTACAAGCTTAAGTGAGCCCATTAGACTTAAGAGAAAAGAGAAAATAGTGCTACTGAACTGTCAGGGATATAAAATTTCTAAATGCAAGAGAAAGATCACCACAAATTCAAAAGCTGAGCCTTATGGTATTATCTATCTTATTTTCAATTTGGAAAATTCATAAAGCCAACACGGGTATTGCTTTTATGAACTTGTTAAAAGAGATGACAGCAGAAATATCTTAGCATCATTTCCATATTTGTCTTTGCTTTTTATTTTTTTCCCTGCTAGGAGTACTGCTGAGACAAAATGGGATTCAGGAGGAACTTGTTTGTTTCTAGTGTATCTGGTGCTGATCAAAAAGAATCAAACAGAAAAGAAACCCATGGTAAAATTTTGAAACCTCATTTTTGTCAGAAGTTTATTTTGATTTTATTATGTTTGATGCTAGTGAGGGATAAGACAGACATGAAAGGTTTTGAGTATAGATTTTTAGAACTGAGTGATGAGCAAAACTGACAATTCATATTCTTATCAAATCCTTTTGAGTCTTACAAAATAGAAGTTTTCTTGAATTTTCTGACATTTTCACATCTCATCTTGCCCCAAACTTGGAGACTCTGACAAACATAAGAGTTGAAAAACATTAGTAAGAAAAAATGTTCAGCAACAGACTTGTTTAGGAAAAAAGGTCTGATTTAGTTGAGGTTGAAGTCTCTCTTTATTGTAAGGTTTTTGGTTCCACAAGGGTATTTGACCTAAAATCTAACTATCATAAATAAAGAACTGAAGCAGAACATAAATTACAATGCTGAGACAGAGTTTTATATTGCTAGTTTCAGGTGATCCCAGGAAATCTTCAAGATTATTACTCTTAGTTTTTTTTTAAAAATTATAAAGCAAAGAAACAACTAAATAATCTTTGTGTGTTTTGCACATGGCTCATGTAAGTCCTCTAAGCTCTTTTGACTTTCTTTGGCAAAATGAAAACTTTCCAGTTCAAGGATGCTTTCTTCTTCATCATGTCATCATGTGGCTATCATTACCACTATTATGACTCCCACAATTATCTGAATATTTAATAAGTGTACATCTAATGAGCTCCATTAGGCAGTGGAAGCATGAAAGACCTCCACGTCATTAGGCAGCTTAAGTTATCAGAGTTAATCAACAACTGATGGCTCTGGTGTGTTCCTATTCCAATTGCATAAGCTCCATGGATGCCACATGATTCAGGAAGACAGCTTCCGATTCAGACAGCTTGAGGATATTATGGTTTCTGAGAACTGAGCAAGCATTCTCTCATGAAATTCTATGCTCCTTCTCAAAAGCACTCCGTCTCTTCCAGATACAATCTCAGAAAACAACTGAATAGTTTGTGAGCTGGAATCATGAGACAAATAGTGGAGGGAATTATATGCAGCAACCAACAGGGATGTTTCTTGTGCAGTCTGGAAGGGGACTATAATTTTAACCACATTCCCAATGGTAAGAACAGATCTAAAGAGTGTTAACACCATAGATGTTAAGTGTGTGACCTATCATTTGAATGCATTACACCCTTTAGAGCACTGTTTGGAACACTACAGGAGAAAGTATGAGGAAAGAAGGCTTGAAGGGGTACTGGCTTTAATTTTCATTTCGTCTAAATTAGACTGCATTCTAACATCTCAAGTGTACAGATTAGTCTACAAAGAGGGAAATAATTATGAAAGTGTTCTAGTCACCACTGCATATGGCCAGACTGCTTGCTAGAAGCAAGGATAGGCAACAGTGCAGAGTAGCAAGAACATTTTGTCCTGCATTAAGCCCTGCTTCCCTCAGAGGTGGTGTGTCAGACGCCTGGTACCCTGGTTCTTTGAGCGGATGAGCCAATTAGCACATTTCCTAGTCTGGAACTGTGGTTGCTGTGTATGTGATCTGCATACTGATTCAGCTGAGATTTGACCTTCTGGATGGAGAAAACAAGAATCCCAGGTGAGAGAGAACATTGGCCTAGATTTTCCTATCCTTCTCCCCTGTTCTGTATTTCCAGGCATACCAAGTATTTTTTTTCTAATTTAGAAACTAGAAAGCAGTTCTGTTTCAACTGAAATTTTAGATCAATGTATACACTAACAACTATTAAAAATCATGATTTTGACTTCCCTCTGCAAATGTCAAAAAAGGAAAGCAGGTAGTTCCTTGTAATAGTGACACCCTTGGCCCACATGAGGGCAGTACTAGGTAGTCAAAAGTCTCCAGGAGCTTCCAGGGTATGCGAAGAGTCTGGCTGGAGATGAAATGTGAATGCATAAAGCAGAATCAGGTTAGTCTTTCATAAGCACAAGATTCCTTAAAGCCAATCATTATACTGTTCTAAATGTTCCTGCTGAAGGAATTAGGAAGGAAATATGTCTACCAAATTTTCCACCTGCTGGTGCAATCACTTGCCAGGAGATGTTGGAGAAAGTTTGTGATTATTCTATTTAATGCTACTTTTAACATACAAAATATGAAACAGACAAACAGACCATTTTTTTTATTACATTATCAAACGCTATTCTAAATTTTTTTGGAACAGTAAAGGTGTATCTTAGGTACAGATTTTCAGTTTCTTATTGTCTGATATGATGAGTTGTTTTTTTGATAAATTTTCAAATAAAGAATTCTAAGGAAGATGGAAATATAAGTGCACTTTCATTGTCAGTGGAATTTTACCACTATACTTAGTGCATGGAGGTTATAAATGCCTTAATGATATTGAACAGGTCTTCTTCAGACAGGTCTCTTTAAACAGTTACATAAATGAACATTGGTGTAATTATGCATTCATGTGATCTGAAGAGTTTCCAACGTTGGGAGGAGAAATCTTTTCTACCAAGACTGTTAGGACAGATAAGTTTGGTTATCTGTTAGGCATGCTTTAGAAATTCAAGCAAAGACCCACTTTTTAGATAGTGAGGTCCCATTCCAACCTCCAGACCACAGACTTGGAATTAGCTGATGGGCTCCTGATAATGTTAGGTCATGTGAAAGCAGTGGCAAAAGACTATACTAGCCTGGGGCATAACATTACGATGCAAGCTGGACAATTTTTAGAGAGGACTCAATAGGCTCCCCTGGTGATAGTTCGCACTGACCTGAAGAGAAGAGCATTTGCCTCTGATGTCATTAACATTGGCTCCTGAAGTCCTTCTCCCTCTCTGAACCTCCTTCCTTCTCTTTCTTTTCTAGTCTCTGATCTCTGGGATAAAATGAAACACTGAACTCTCTCCAACTTTTCCTGTAACTTTATCCCCTATTCTGCTGATCCACATACCAGGACATTCATTCACATCCATGGAAACTGTTTATGCCCGAGGGGATCATTTGGTACTCAAATGGCTACCCATCTTGTGCCAGAACAATAAGATTATTGGAGAAAACTCAGTGTCTGCCTTTACATTCATTTTCAAAATCTCGTTAGTACAAAGGTTATTTCTCCCATTAAATGGCTACTTAGAATAAGGTATATTAAGAAGTACATCTTTTTGCTTGCTTTAAAATGATAGCTTGGAATAGCATGATAGGAACTGTCTTCCTGTTCCATGAATGCTTTAAACATGGGAAGGATCTATTTGCTTTGCCTCCGTCTGGGATTTGGCAAGTAAAATTTCCCTGTCTGATTTTTCCCTTTTAGTTTAGAAAATGACTAAAATGGCTATGAATTTGAACCTTGCCATAAGATTACCCTAGTCTCATCTGGCAAGTTGTGATAAGCCAGTGTTATGTAAAAATTGCTGCCCCTACCCCAACCCTTCTGGAAGTCAGTACACATGCTCAATTAACACTTGAGCATTATTATATAATCGCTTTGTCTGCATGGCTATACTATTTTAATGAGCATACAGGGAAGTGAATTGCATAGAAGATGTAGTGATAAACAACAGATTAATCTTTTTTAATAACTTGGGACTTTGGCTGGCTGGATTTTAATTTTCCCCTCTTCTAAAATACTAAGTAGAATCTATAACATGGTAAAATGCTTTCCTATTGCTTTTGGGGTAGAGAAGATGGGATTAAGTTTAACCTATCTCTTTTCACTTGTCAGGTCCCTTAGGGCACCCACATTAAAGCATGGTCTCCTTTGTGTTTCCTGCTCTCACAGCACCAGACTCCCACCTCCCACTTCTTCCCACCCTACCTTCTTCCTCTTCCTAGTTCTAAGTCGATCATTAGCAAGAGAGAGGAATGAATAAAAAGAGAAAGACAAAAAGTAATTAATTCACTGAAGTGCAGCTGCAAATGAATTTTTGATATAAATTATTAATTTTCTCTTTAATATTTCTGCATTGATACTGCTCTGTATCTGGGGATCGGGAGCAAGAGACTCTTTGCTTCACAGCAACAGTGCCTTGGGTAGAGACAGCAGCGCCTCACAGTAACTAGAGGGCCTTGGGCTAACATGATATGACTCCCGTTCATCAGTAGCATGCTTTTAGCCAGCAGCATTTCAAACAGGAGTGGGTTTTAAAGTCTATGGTGGGGAGAGCAGGCACGAAGGATCGGAACAGTTGGAATAAAAGAGGTCGAACGCCTTATCTTCTGTGTCTTCTGGTGTCAGCTTCCTAAAATGCGGAGACTATGACAAAAGCTTAACATGTATGATGATTCTTAAGGAAAAAGGTGGCAGCACAAATTTTGCTCCTGTAGGAGGGAGGGAAAAAAATGCTGGATTGTGAAGCGGAAGTTAGAGTAGGTAGGGCTGGGTGTCAAAGGCAAAATAAAGAGCTACAACTCTGTGCTTGCTAACCAAGCCTGGGCAGAGGCCTGGGAATGGTTGCGGGGTGGCAAGAGCACGGGGCTGCTGGACTACCTCCTCTGGGGTCCACATCTTCAGCCGGCTCTAAACCCAGATTACAGAAGGCGCCTTTATCAGTCCCTTTGCTCAAATCAAATGTTATCAGGAAATCTGCTTTTCTTGACCTCGGCAGCATGTGGATGGAATGTAAACCTAAGCATGCTATGGAAAACCTAAAAATAGTAACAGAAAGCAATAGTACTGCTTCTGTGTTCAAAGATGTTGGCTCTAAATGGCAGAGGAACGATTGTTTCCACTTAAAGTGATTGATATGTCTACATACACTTGAGAGATAGAATTTCATTACCTATTCTTTCTGCGGGGACTGACTGAACACAATTTCAAAGGAAATAGGGAGCATATTTGTATAACAGAGTACCACTTTCTTCCACAAAATGGAGAAGGAAAAAAAAATAAAAAGGCCAGCATATAAAGGGAAAAATTGTGGATGTTAAATAAAGAAAATAAAGATATTGAAAGAGTGAAGAAATTACTACCACAGAAGAATGTTCAATATATACAGTAATTAGGCTTTTAGCTTTCTGTTCAATGACAGTGAAATATTTCTATTGGTTCACTTGCAGAAGTATTTATTTTTAAATTACCTGTAATGATTAAGCACAGAAAAAAATGAGGATTACTAAAGGCAACCTAACAAAATTCAATTTATTCCATAATAATACTTAAGAACTAATGCTTTCATTTTGTGTAAGGCATTTTGAAGACTTGGAAACTCAAGTTTCCCAATATCTTGCAGATGATTTTAGAAGAGAAAATTAAGAAATCTAAACTCTAATTTGGGGTCAAACATAAGGGAAAACAACTTAATGAGCTCCTAAAAATGCAATGTTCTTTTATAAAATGAGAAATCCTTCTGTAACCTAAAAAATCTGTTTTCTCTCAAATATTTTTCTCTAATGCTGTTTGGTTACCTCCTAAAGTCATTATTTCCAGCAGTCACAGAAATCCTCAGCTGTGTAGGCGGTCCCAGTAAATTTAGCAGCCAAGCCACATTGTGACATGTTAAGAATAGGCGTCCATAAATCTTCTCCAGCTTCTCTTGAAAAGATTAAATCTTTCTTTTCAAGAATTTGCTAAATTTCTGGAAATGCTGTAATATAATAAATGACTTGTAGACAAGTCTGAAGAAAGAGTAGAAGATAATGGAACCCCTTGTCTCACGAACCAAAGCAGAAGCTGAGGAAACTTCTGGACCTTTCACTTTACCCAGCAGTAAAAGAGGGAAGAGCTGCTTGCAGTAGCTCTTGGACATGAGCAGAGCCCTGTCAACACCTCCAAAGAAGCCCCTCTATTGTTAAGAGGGGTTTCTGTTTTCAGGACCAATCTCTTTAGAACAGAAATGTTGTCAACAAGGTTTCAAACAAAGTAAAAGTTGCTCAGTCGTATCCGACTCTTTGCAATCCTGTGGACTGTAGTCCATGGGATTCGCCAGGCCAGAATACTAGAGTGGCTAGCCAGTCTCTTCTTAGGGGATCTTCCCAACTCAGGGATCAAACCCAAGTCTCCTGCATTGCAGGTGGATTCTTTACCAACTTAGCCACCAGGAAGCCCTTCAAATAGAGGAGACCTTCAAGAATCTGAATTTCATTGTTCTTCCTTATACATATTTGAGGAAGATGATTTAGCATCATTTACTCTGTCTCCCCAAATCTACTTCAAATATATTTCCTAAGCTTCCTCTGAATAGGAGGGCTTCCGTTCTGGCTCAAATGGTAAAGAATCCACCTGTAATGCAGGAGACCTGGGTTCTATCCCTGGGTTGGGAAGATCCCCTGGAGAAGGGAAAGGCTACCCACTCCAGTATTCTGGCCTGGAGAAATTAGAGAATACTTCACATATATTTCCTAACCTTCCTCTGAATAGGAAGGGCTCACTGCATTGAGCTATACATGGAAAAGGCTTTATCTACTTAATATGTGTCTCTGTCAGTGTGGGCTGCCTTAACAAACTGCCATAGACTGGTGGCTTAATACCAACAGAATTTTATTTTTCCCAGTGCTGGAGGCTGAAAGTCTGATATTAGAGTGCCAGTATGAATGGGCTTTGATGAAAGGCTTCTTCTGATGTGCATACTTCTCACTGCATCCTCTCAGGGTGGAAAGAGGCTAGAGAGTGGTCCAGAGTCTCTTTTATAAGAGTGTTAATCCCACTGGTGAGGGTTCCAACCCCCATGATCAAATCACCTCTCAAAGGTCTCACCACCTAATACCATCCCATCAGAGGTTAGCATTTTAACATATGAATTTTGAGAGGACAGAAATATCCAATCTATAACAATGTGAGTAGGAGAAGCCTAGACTGTCTAGCATAAGCCGATGAGAAATTTACTCACAGAATACTGGACAGGTAAGAGAACTGAAGAGAGGGACTGAATGGGCTCTGGGAAAGGAGGATCCAAAGTTGCTTCAACGTAGTCAAAAGAAGGGCATTCTCACTGGGGTTTGCAACATGGACGACTCTGCATCGGCTGTTCTCAAAGCATGCGTTTTGAAACTCTGATACTTCTAAATGCCAAGGAAATCCAGTCTAACTTACCAGGAGTCACGGGTTCTCGCACTGGCTGAGGAGGGCACAGCCATCAGGGTCATGTGGAGTGATGAAGGCACAGTTCCCTGGAAGAAAAAAAAAAAAAACCCCTCTTACCAAAAGAAGAAAGTGGGGATTTTGAACTGCAAGAAATGGACATAAAAGAAAGAAGAAATAATGCCGTAAAAAAGTAAGTTTAACCACTCAGTCAGATAATTCTGGTTTAAAAAGCCGATCTTCAACTCTCTCATTAGCACTTGCTCCTTTCCCCTATACTGCACTTTTCCTAAAATAAGTAAAGTTGCTCTTATTTATATCCCATTTGAAGGAACAGTAGAGAAGAAAGAGTCTGAGAAAGAATAGGAATGCTCTAGTAGGTAAACACCGGCTCCAGATACCATGTGAAACCATATCAACTAGACAGATCCATACACATTAGACATGTTTATCTAGACCTTAGCTCCATACCCACTGAAAGACCCTAAAACCACATGGCTATTCTTCTCTTATACCTTTGAGTATCTTCTGACTCTTACCTTAAGAGGTAGAGTCTTGCTATTTTATTTTAGATCATTCTGTTACCAGGATGTCTATTTAACTGCAATATATTGGCACTACTCTTTGTTAAAAGTCCCCCGAAGTGTGGTTATGTTGTGACCCTCAGCATCTACGGTTTCAAGATTAGTTTCTCAGGACATCACTTTGGACAATAAATGTTTTTTCTACTCTCCAGCAACCTCCAACCCCACATGCCAAGTCTGACTCATAAAAAAAGGACCTACAACCTGAAGAAATGGTTCTTGAGAAAATACATTTTCACCTAGGGAAAAATATATATCTTCGTTTCACTAGTCTCCAGGCTCCTTATTTATCTCTGTATCCTTGGAGCACCTAATGTGTGCTTAGCATGATCATTAAACAAATAACTGAAGAATCGACTTAGCATATGAATAAACATTTACATGTGGCTGGCTATCAACTAACTTTCATCCAGAAATGTTTAGAGAATAAATCTTAAGAGATTATCTCATGTAACTCTATCACTTATTATAAGCTTAGACATAGAGGCCTAGGAAAGGAAAATGACTATAGTAGGACAGAAAAATAGAGTGAAATGTTCTGATTTTATGTTCAATATTTTTGCCACTATAACATCCAGGTAATTCATAATATGTTCTCAAAGTGTGGCATCTCCCAGGTATACGTGTTTTGTTTTGTTTTTTTTAATAGATAACCTCTGTAGACTAAAAACCTGGAGAAGGCGATGGCACCCCACTCCAGTACTCTTGCCTAGAAAATCCCATGGACAGAGGAGCCTGATGGGCTACAGTCCATGGGGTCGCAAAGAGTCGGACACAACTGAGCGACTTCACTTTCACTTTTCACTTTCATGCATTGGAGAAGGCAATGCCAACCCACTCCAGTGTTCTTGCCTGGAGAATCCCAGGGACAGGGGAGCCTGGTGGGCTGCCATCTATGGGGTCGCACAGAGTTGGACACAACTGAAGCGACTTAGCAGCAGACTAAAAACCAGGTTATATTTAAAAGAAGAGTGTTAGAATAATAAAGAAGCAGCCTTTGAGACTGAGGTTTGGGACAGAGACTGCCTAATTTTAGTCTTAGCCCTATACATGGTCAGTATGAGATGCTCCATTCATGTAGAAGGGATGAGCACCTCCCTGCCTTCTCAATCTACCCATAATCTTCACTGTTCAGCCCCCAGACTAGGGAGGGCTGACTCAGGGGGATATTTCTTTGGGATGTCATGATAACCAGAACCTCTATTTATTGGCAAGCTTAAGTGATTTTTGAGGGAAGGAGGTTGCATTTCTGCAGTCTTGGTCTTATATTTTTGCCCCATTCAAAGCAGAGGGCTGCTGCCTGTGCCTCCGTAGTGAAAAGGAATGCATGGAGACAAGAGAACCACTCCAGCAATCAGCTATGATCTGCCATTGATCACCTTCACAGTTGGGTGGTATCTTAAGCTCTGGACCTACCCTCTCCTCTACAATTAAAGTGTCTCTTCTGGCCCCATCACACTTAATCTGCTAAACACCCTTTAATTTAGGTTATATGCTAATGACTCACAATTATCTATTTCAGAACTAGACCTCATTCTTTAGTTCTAGATCCATTTGTAATATATCCTAATAGACTTCTCATAGACAAACCAAGTTTGATCTACCTAAAATGAAATTCATGATCAAATCTACTTTTTACATCCTGTTTCCAAGTCAGAAATCTGAGTTTTATCTTAAAATCCTCCTTTTACTTATCAATCACATCCAATTTATCGATGTCTTATTGACTCATTGGAAAAGACCCTGATGCTGGGGAAGATTGAAGGTAGGAGGAGAAGGGAGTGACAGAGGATGGGATGGCTGGATGGCATCACTGACTTGATGGACATGAGTTTGAGCAGTCTCCAGGAGTTGGTGATGGACAGGGAAGTCTGGCTTGCTGCAGTCCATGGGGTCCAAAGAGTTGGACAGGACTGAGTGACTGAACTGAACTGAACTGATTGATTCCAGTGGTTTGAGGAACTGGTTTCAATGCCTGGTCTCTCTTGTCTAACTGTAGAGTTGTTTTCTCAGAGTGTGGATATTGGCATGATTAATACATAAAGCTATTCTGAAAAGAGATCTGGTGAAAAGTAACTCTAGTTCTGAAAAATTTCTCAGGCCAGTTAATCACCTACCCAAATGGGTTTCAACCTACCTGCATTTCAACCTATCCAAAATGGGTTACCTAATTTTTTTCACTTTGAACAAATTTGTATGAATAATATGGAATAAAAAATGTTATCAAATATTCAAAGCAGAAAACAAACAAACAAACTTTTCCTCCTCTGATCCTTTTGGGTTAATCATGTTGCACGGGTTTGATATCACTGAACCTACTCCAACACAAATAGGCAAAATGAGAGTCAATTGCCTGATCTAAGAGGAAGGGTTATTTTGAATCTTAAGCCAAACTCTGTGTCTTCACCAAACACCAGGCGTTAGACGTCAAATCTATTTAATTTTTTTTGTTTACAGAAACCACAATGATATGGGTAAATTACATTAAAAACTCATTTTGGTGATTATATCTAGCTTTATTTAAAAGTACAAGAGCCACACCAAAAAATCAAGTGATAAAACACCTAGGTTACTACTGGCATTATAATATCCATCATTTTTATATAGGCTCTAAACTAAGAAAAATGAAAAGTCAAATTACATTTGCCTAATACTGCTCATGAAGGGCTCTGGTAATGCCTCTGTAAAGCAGAGACCTGTGACCTTATCTGCCAATACAGATAAAATGACATGGATATGAATCTCCACTCTTAATAGTCTAGGAGCTGCCTGGATATACTTTATTCTCATATTCACCTTTGAAAATTGGGGTCTGGTTTAAAAAAAAGACACAGTCCCCAAAGACTTTCCATCACACCTACAATTTTGAAAATATTTTCAAGGCAATTTTCAGTACAACTTTCTGATATAAGAAACAATTCCAGACCCATTCCCAGCCCATGAAGGGAAAGTATGTCACCACTATTTGAGCCTGGACTGGGAGGATCATTTTAAATCTAATTCATTCTTTGTCACTGAAATAGTTGACTGAAGCTCTTTCTCCTCATCTGCTAAACAAGATCATCTTCACCCACTTACAACTTCTTGATGAAGTGTGATGGCTTTTAAGGAAATTTAAATATAGCAAATATGTTTTTAAGAATACTCTGAGTATGATTTTGTGCTTTCTACCTAAAAATGTAAAATGACATTTAATTTTAGATTTGTGTTTCCTCCAAAAAGCATTTCTTTCCCAAAATAATGTTTGCTGGCTTGAATGGTAAGGTTATGGATGATTTTGGTCTCTCTACATTATAAACTCTGGAATACTGAGTCAACTTAAGAATTAAAATAAATTTTAAAAATGAAAAGTCTTCCCTGGTGGCTCAGAGGGTAAAGAATTTGCCTGCAATGTAGGAGACCCAGGTTCGATCCCCTGGGTTGGGAAGATCCACTGGAGAAAGGAATGGCCACCCATTTCAGTACTCTTGCCTGAAAAATTACATGGACAGAGGAGCCTGGTAGGCTACAGTCCTTGGGGTTGCAAAGAGTCGGATATGACTGAGCAAAGTATGTATTGAACACATATATGTTGGACATATTTTCTAAATCATGCCCCATATAATAAAGTTGTAACAAATAATGAGTAAAAGGGAGGGAGACCAGTAAAGAGATGGTAAGTATAGAATGGGGTAAGCATAAGAATTCTATGGAGAGAGAGACAGGCTGTCCTAGAGGAAAGAAAAAGCTAAATATTGCGAAGTTCAGATGAAGGATAGTTCTTTCATTTAGCATCTGTTACAATTCTACCTTGCACA
Organism: Tragelaphus eurycerus; assembly: GCA_935064755.1. Classification (NCBI taxonomy): domain Eukaryota; kingdom Metazoa; phylum Chordata; class Mammalia; order Artiodactyla; family Bovidae; genus Tragelaphus; species Tragelaphus eurycerus. Next base: position 3,171,104 of record CAKXYN010000120.1, on the reverse strand, counting down.
GCATTGTGACTGAAAGAGTTAATTTAATTTCTCTCATGATAGGAAATATTTTCCTCCCAGGGAGAGTTAACCTCAGTTCTCATAAGGACATAATTCCAAAGAATAAATCTCAAGGAAATGTTCTCAACAATGGATGTCCCTTCCTCAAATAAACACAGCTATTTAGTGCCTATAGTCTTTCAGTTTTTGCTCATCTTTTTCTAACCCTCTCACATAAAAGGCACTGCAGGATGGGCCCAGAATCTGACTTTCAGCTCTATCTGTGTTCCCATCTACCTTTCTGTAAGTAAGCTTCAAAGAGAGGTCTAATTTAAGACGTACGGTGTGTTCAAACCTGTAGTTTCAGATAAGGATTCTCCCTCTTACATAATGCATTTTAAAATGAGAGCAAAAAGCCCATGTCAGTGTTGGATTTTCACTGCTTGGCTCTGAGTATTCTTGAGGGCTTAAACTGAAGGAGATCAGGGTTTGTGAGCCACAGTAATTAGTGCTGGTGGCAGTAAGACTCGTAGAACTGTTGATGAAAAGAAACCATAATTTCTGTTAAACTCCTTAGGGTCTTTTTTCTGAAAGGGAGCCTTGCTATATTTCTTTTTAAAGCTTGGATCAAATAACTTAAGCAGACGCTATGACAATACTATTTGAAGGAAAGAAACCTATGGTATGACTCACTCACCCACCAAAAGAGACTCACTCTATACACCTACTTTTTCCTTGGCTTTACTTTCTGAGTCCTCTGAGTCAAAGCCTTTGAAAATCAGTCTGCATGTCAAATCCCCATGAAAATCTACTTGCACACATCTTTCCTGTTCATCCTTATCCATTTCACCTTTTTCAGTGTAGGCTGAAACAATTTAGTGATTCATTAATAAGGTCCACATTTATCAGAAGTCTCATTTTTCTCTCCAAGTTACCACTGCTTTAGTGCCCATCACCTCATTTGCTGAAGACTAAGAGCAAATTCCTTTATCCTCAGAATTTTACAAATCCTCCAGTTCATCTCAACTCTCCTCTCTGAGAGCCTCGGTTACTGAAGAGACAAACTTGCATATCAAGGTCAGAAAACTGTCCTTAGCAGCTTCTACTCTAGTATGTAAAATCACCTGATTTCATTTGCCCTTGAGAGTACTGGGAAATTTTTTTAATTGAGTAGAGGGTACTCTTAAAGAATTAAATTTGGTGCTTATATAATATCCAAACACCAATGCAAATAACATATGTACTGCCTGCCACAGAGTAGGTTTGCTGAATGAGTGCTTGCAAATATTGTAGAGCTACTGTCTGAAATTATCTGGTTTTGCAATATTTTATTCAAAAATTTTTTATTGAACATTTGCATGGCAGGCATAGATGCAATGTGCACTGTGACCTCGAATCCATCATCCTGCCTCCAAACTGAAAAGTAGCTTCGTCATTTTTAGATAGATGAAAATTTGTATTTCAGACATTCTTCATCTTGCAAAGTATGTCTGATTCTAAAAAAAAGAAGTATGAAAATGTCCCTTTATTTTGTAATTCTAGAGACATCTTAAATCAGAAAGAAACCAACTGCTTAAAAATTATCCTAAAATAAGGTAATTCAACAATCCCACTTACATATGAGGAGACTGAGGACTAAACTAAACTTATCTAAGGTAAAGAGGGCAGTTATAAATATCTTTTCTTGGGAGGTAAGGTGAAAAGGAAAGTTACAAAATAATAACTCTTATCCTTTCCTCTCAATATTAGGCTGTCTCTGTGAATCCTTTCTTCTTATTAATAGATTTCTAGTTAATCAAATAATTCCCCATATTTGTCATATATTATTTTAGGAATGTTAGCATAACTGCAGGTTCTCATTGATTCTGCTGCCCTAAAATGGGACTATACCTGTCTTTCCATAAACCTTTAGGCATTCTCTCCAAGAAAAATATTCTAGATTTTAACCATTATTATTATTATTAGGTTTTTCTTTATGCACTACTTGATTCTACACACATTTCATTGTGTCTTTCAGCAGAGGTGAAAACTAATAAGAAGCCATAATTTATTGAATGGTTTTAATTTATTTGAGGACAATTAACTAACCCCGTTTTAGCATTCCATTTTTCCAGTTAATTTATCTCAATTACCTTGCTTCTTTATGAGATAACTTGTTGATACATTTTTGACCCAGAGTGAATGCTTATTAAATGGGACTAATGTATTAACATTATTTCCCTTTACCAAATATTTCCAAGACATCTCCTTCATGAATATCAACAAAGAAGGAGAGAAACAGGGCATGCACTGGGAGTCTGTTATACAACAGCAACGCTTTAGTTTTTGCCGTCACATTTAACCCTCATGGTATCATAGTGAAAATTGCTTCTGGAAGCTTTAAATTCTGAAACCTGAGAACAGTGGGGCCCAGCAAGGTTCAACAGCTGGTCCAATGGCACACAGTTAATGAGAGGTGGGGACAAGATACACGTCCAAGTCTGGCGATAACAAAGCCTATTATCTTTCCAACGCAGTACTCTGACTCACGGGCAAATGAGAAAACAAATCCCCTCTAGAGATAAGATCTGGTGTCTGGAAAGATTAAACGACATACAGCAAAGGGACATTTTGAGTCATGGAGAGCCAGGTGCCATTCCTGTGTTCTGGACTGAGGTCTGCCTTGAATGTGTCCTTAAAGCCCAATCCTCCGTAGGCAGCCGTGTTTTCCATCTGTGTGTTGCAAGCTTCCCACTCAGGAAAGGTTCCAGATTGACATCTGGCAATTTAAAGTTCCCCTAGAGTTATATAGGATGAGAATCTGGCTTATATTTTCATTTCCCAACATAGCGGCTCATCATGACTCGGCTATCACTGGCTGTGCCAGTGGTTGGCAGGCTTGGTGTGTGCAGGAAATTGGGGTGACAGAGCCAGGATGCCTTAGTGGTTAAGAATGAGAACAGAGGGCCCAAGCACTGCCACTGACTCCAACTCCTGCTTTAGGCAGTCACTTAACCTCTCTCTGCCCAGTCTTCCTATCTATAAAATGGAAACAAGAATACTGATAAAAATCCTCAGAGAAGCTATGAGGCAGAACCCCTCCACAATTAACACACAGAAAGAACAATGAAAAAGTTTAAAACCATTTCAGTGTGAGATCATTTGGTACAAATGTCATTAAAATGATTACTGTTTGGCAATACTGGTCCAGCAAGTCTTCAATATAGCATTGGCTGCTGTGTGTAGCCAGCCTTTTAGGAGCTGCTGAGGCAAGAACTGCTTTGTGGAGATTTTGAAAGACAATAATAGAAATATATCAAATTTTTAAAAAGTGCATTAGATCCTCTATTCTCCCGCTTTCCAAAGACTTCTTGATGACATTTTCTATGTCTTCTTCAAGTTTTGCGTGATTCATAGTATCTACATTAGAGTTTGCATCAAAGAAATTATAAGTTGAGAGTCACTAGTTCAATGAATCAATGGTTCAAGGTCAAGAGAAACTATAATGAAAGGTCCTTGGGACTTTAACTTTTGGATAGAATGGCTAATGGTTTTGACTTCCCTTGTATTATGTGGAAATAATTCCTAAGTGCCAAATTGTTAAGAGGTTTCATATTTCTATTTTCCAGTTTCTTTGGGCTCTCTAAATATGCAGTCAGTTGCACAGGTGTATAGCTTGGGCAAACACCCACTAATGCTTTACTGGACCCTCAAGCTCATAAGAAAGTGACCATCCACACCTGTTCATGCCTGGGTGGAGTCCTCCTTTACTGCTTTGCTTCTCCCATCTATGTGAGAAATGAGACTTGCTCTCCGTAAGATGTGGTTCATATGTTATGATTGCACTTTGGATCCTCAATTGTTTTTTTTTAAGTCAAGGTAATGAAAGAAAAAGTGAATCCTTTTTAATAAATGCTGCCGTGGCCCAAAAATGTGTTATGCAGTACTGTGCTACTGAGAAAGGTTGGGGGTTGCAGGCCACTCACATAGGTATCACCTGGAAGTTGTATTCAGTCCCACCGAGAGCTTGAGAATCAGAATCCTTGGTCTAACAAGATCTCCAGGTCATTTGTATGTATATTAAGAGTGAGAAGCACTGGTCTAGGACCTGCACTTTAGGATAATTAGGAACGGTTAAGATTACAATTAAAAACCAACTACTTTTGAAATTAGCAGTTAGTATCAAGCCCCATCATTGCTACTGAGCATGTGTGCATGCGTGCTCAGTCATGTCTAACTCTTTGGGACCACATGGATGGCAGCCTGCCAGTTTCCACTATCCATCGGATTCTCCAGGCAAGAATACTAGAGTGGATTACCATTTCCTTTTCTAAGGGATCTTCCCAACGCAGGAATCAAACCCTTGTCTCCTGCATCTCCTGCATTGGCAGGCAGATTCTTTACCACTGAGCCACCTGGGAAGCCCCATTACTCCTGGAGCTTTGTCTCATATATAAAAATTGTTCACTCTTGTTGTCTGAGACATTGTGAAGAGCCTGAAAACTAATAAGACATAAAGACCGTCTTCCCACTTGTGCAGTTTTGACGACCCCCTCTACTCTTCCTATTTCTGCTTTGATACTTGAGGATTTCTCCATATATACCTGATGCTACTCTCCCCTCTTTTCTAGGTAAATAAGAGGCCAGAGTGTCTTCCTAACTTCCAATCCTCTCTTCTGTCTCACCTGCATCAAACTGACAACTCTCTGAAGAGCTCAGACTAGTTTTCTTTATAAATAACCCTGAGTCCTTTAGACTTGTCATAAGAGGAGGGAGAAAGAAGCAGTGGAACTATCTAACTAGCTTACTTTGGCTCCTGGATGCCAAGGCAGATGTTACAAATGACACAACATCTCTGCTCAGGGCCTCAGTGTGGAAATTACTCAGCAGAGCAGACATGGGCCTTTCTGTTTTACTGCCAGTTATGAGCTTGTGAATAGCATACCACACTGCCCTGATTAGTGGGTGCTTCCCCTCCCTCCTCATAATCGCAGGGACTGGAGCAGAATGATAAGAAGAGCCTCCATGATAGAATTGGAGGTGTGGGGCTGCCGTCTCTCTTCTCCTCTTTTGTTGTGCTTTTCTTAGTGCACACAACCCTTTGAAGTGTGATTTTTTTTCCTTTTTTTCTTTTGATTTTGACCGACTCACCTGAGCCATCAGAAGCTCCATATTTCCAATATAGTTCCCTCATCACTGTCCTGACTGAGGCTTGAAAGCACCCATGGGAGAGCTTCAATGTTAGTACACAGCTGTTGGGTTGTACCATTCCCTGCTGTCTACCAGGGAATGGTGGTTCTCCTATTGTACTGCAATGAATAATCACCTTAATTTTTATTAGAGGTTTATCTGCAGACCTTGCCTAACTTTTCTGAAAAGCCTGAGGGAATTTGCCAGTTGATTTAAGAGTCCTGTTAGTATAGCTGAGGGAGTTCTTCTGGGAAGCTCATCCAAGATTTCAACTCTGTCCTTTTCTTTTTTTGAGTATGCAGGCAAGGGCGGATGAGTGAGCAAGAGACGATGTCTGGGCTGGAGCTCACAGTGCTCAGGTGTGTATGACTCATTTTCTTTGGATCCCGGTGGTATAGAGCTCTGACGCTAACCTTCCTTGACTTACTGAAGGGCACAGGAGAAAAACAAGTGGCAAGTGGCTGCATTAAGGTTCTGAGAAGAGGGCACAGATGCTGTCTGGCAATGGCGATTTACCCTGTCTGTGTGATTAGGTACAGAGTTAACCTGTTAAGCAGTGTTGGACTATTTCTTTTACGATAATGAGCATTCATCTAATCTTAAACATACACGGCTCAGAAATGTGACCTTTCAATATGTAATTCTAAAAGAGAAAATAGCTCTTGAGTCCTTTACAATGATGAAGACTTACTTTAAACCAGAGAAGAAAACTGCTTTCATCTTGAATTGCTAACTGTGATCAATTGGTAGTGGTACTTGGAGTTCTGTGTTGAGAAGAATATTGAAGCAACCTCAGGGCTCATGGAAAAGAAAACTACGGTAAATTACATAGAAGGGAATGGCATCATTGTACCTCATCCTTTCTCTATACCATTCATACATATTCTAACTCTAAATTCATTACTGTTTGGAAGAAAAAGAAAATCTCCAACTGCTGAGAGACAGCTAGCTCTGATGAACTCATAGGTGTTTTATTATTTCAAGATACAGGGTTACTGGGGGAAAAAAAAAACACAACAGATACAGGGTTTACTGGATAGACCAAAGCAGCTTGCCTGGATAAATGTTACCAGCCTGTTCTAACTATACTATACTGTTTGAACAAAACTATGCAGTTTTCTTTTTTTGTTCTGTTCTCATATTTCTCTGGATTTGGTGTTAGAAGTCTCAGGCTAAAACTGCATGACTGTGGGCTAGTCCCTAAGTCATGGGCTAGTCCACTTCTCTAAGCTTCAATTTCTTCTTTTGAAGGCAGATGGAAAGCACAGATATGTCAATAAAGTCACAGTAGAAGTCACTAGACATGAATTGTCTCAAAAGACTTGTGAGATGGGAAAGGAGAAAACGAGGATGGACTTAGCTTGAGCATAACATAGATACTGAGTAAATGGCAGTTTTATTTAATCCTACTAGTTTCCTTATGAAATGGAAACATCAAAATATATGGAAAAGCAAATGCTTTTAGTTGCAGAATGGGTGTTAAATATTTGGAAAGAATACGGGCATTTATGTGTGGACTAGATCCCTCTAATGAGGGGAACAGATGCACATAAATGGTTTATTCTCTAATATTTGTGAATAAATATGTGACTCTCTGGAGTCACACAGAGTTTCTTATATGGTATATCTTTTCTTTTAATGTCTAAAAGCAAAGCCTCTCTTCTAGTTTATACTAAATAGACACATAAATGTACCTATATTTTTTTTACATATCTGAGTGAGTAGGCAGTGACTGTTGATAAAGTTCGTTGTAAAAAATCATCTGTAAAGAAAACTAAAAAAGCTAAAGCGACGGATTTGGTTAAATTTCTTCAACCAAACTGAGATAAAATGAAAATGATGAAAGTAAGGAAACAGATGTTTATAGAACAGATATTTTCTCCATTAAGAATAACTAAAACCTAAGTACTGTCAAGACAGGCTGGTAGTGTTTATCCAGGCAAGCATAACCTTGATAGATAACTTTCCATCCACTATTCCTGCTGGTGGACCATCTCAGATGTCCTGGGCTTCAGTTCTTAGATGATGCGGCTTCCCATTGCACACATCTCTCACTTTCAGAAAAAAGGTCTGAAGGACAATTCTTGCTTTGACACTTACAACTCTGTGATCTTGGGTGAGTGCATTAACTTCTTTCTACCTCATATCCCTCACGTGTAAAATGGAGGTAATAATAAGTATTATCACTCTTATCTTCTGGTGAGGCTTGAATGAAATATATTTGAAACTCAGAAAATTTGCGGCACAAAAATGTTAGCTTCTCTCTTCATGTTCAGTTCAGCTGCTCAGTTGTGTCCAATTCCTTGAGACCCATGGACTGCAGCATGCCAGGCTTCCCTGTCCATCACCAACTGCCAGAGCTTGCTCAAACTCATGTCCATGTCCACTGAGTCAGTGATGCCATCCAACCATCTCATCCTCTGTCATTCCCTTGTCCTCCTGTCTTCAATCTTTCTCTGCATCAGGGTCTTTTTCAATGAGTCTTCATGGTAATTAACTTAAGCATTAACTTCAACCTGAACACCTCAATACATGAACACTGGATGGGGTTCATCAGAGGTTCTCAAGGTACAGTGGGCAGACCCCTAGATTTCTGATGCCCTTTCAGGTCTGTGAGGTCAAAATTTTTTCAAAGTAATACTAAGGTGTTATTTGCCTTTTTCAATTTATTGGTTTTGCACAGATAATACAAAAGCAGTGATGGGGAACTTCCGCTTTGTTTCCACATCACCGCTCATTCTAACACCACCAAAAAAGCTGAACAGACTGAAATATCAACTCTTCTTGGATCTCAAAGAGAGGTCAGGACAAAAGCCCCAAGACTGGAGAGACAGGCGAATACAAGGAGTCACAGAGAAGAGACTCAGAGCAGAAAACGCAGTGGAAAGCAGTGCTGGAGTAGAAAAACCTGGACTGTAATTGATGAACTGCTGGAGGCTGAGAGTGAACAAGTTCTGAAAGCTAAAACTCCAGGAGGACCAAGTCACAGGGGCAACTTCACAATTTGTAAGTTCTACCTTTACCAGGTTGCCACAGTAAATAAAAATCTTTTTACAATTCTTACAGGGTAGGGCTGGGGAAAAGGAATCATTTTGAAATAGAACACTCTTTGCTTAACAAGACCTCAAGACAAACTAGTTAACCAGGACCCAACCTGATGGGGCTAGGTCATGAGAGCATGACTGATCTAGGGGCAGGGAATACCCACTTCCAGCACACTCTAACCATCCTATCCCACCTAAAGGGGAGAGGAAAAAACTGAGAAACACTTGTGAAATCCACAGTCCACAGGCATAGTGTCACCAAAAGCAGTGGTGGGAAAAACTGCTATAATTTATGACGGATCAACATAGCACTGCCAAAATATACCAGTAGTTATTGTATTCTTTACCAACATAACCTCAGAGTTTTTTAAAAGTTTGTAAAAGTTAGTAATTTCATTAAATCTCAATCTATGAATACACATCTGATGAATATTTCTAACATGAAATGAGAAATAGGAATAAAGCATATTTACTGTACACGAAAGTAAAATGGCTGTCTCAAGAAAAAGTACCTGTTTTTGAGTTGCAAACTGAACTAGCTACCATTTTCATGGAATATTTATTTTTAAAACACTTCAAAGAATGACTGACAAATTTATGTATTTGTAATTAATTTTTCTAAAATTAAGTGAGTTTGTTTCTTCAAGGAAAATAACTTTCAGCATTTGTTGCAAGCTGTAACATTCAAGCTTTCCCATAATAATTGAAACTGTGGGAAAAGTTTATCCATTATTAGAAACTTGGCAGTTTCTCTATATGTTAAGACTTTTCTCCTAAGAACAGTGGTGAAATTAATAAATGTGGTATGACTGTTTGCTGTTGCATGATAAAAAGTATCAATTTTAGAAGGTTTGTATAACTAAAAAATAAGATTTCACAAATTAATGCCTGCCATCACAAGAAGACTAATAGAGTTTTGCCAAGAAAATGCACTGGCCATAGCAAACACCCTCTTCCAACAACACAAGAGAAGACTCTACACATGAACATCACCAGATGGTCAATACTGAAATCAGATCAGTTATATTCCTTGCAGCCAAAGATGGAGAAGCTCTGTACAGTCAGCAAAAACAAGATCAGGAGCTGACTGTGGCTGAGACCATGAACTCCTTATTGCCAAATTCAGACTTAAATTGAAGAAAGTAGGGAAAACCACTAGACCATTCAGGTATGACCTAAATCAAATCCCTTATGATTATACAGTGGACATGAGAAATAGATTTCAGGGCTTAGATCTGATAGATAGAGTGCCTGAAGAACTATGGAATGAGGTTCGTGACATTGTACAGGAGACAGGGATCAAGACCATCCTCATGGAAAAGAAATGCAAAAAAGCAAAATGGCTGTCTGGGGAGGCCTTACAAATAGCTGTGAAAAGAAGAGAAGTGAAAAGCAAAGGAGAAAAGGAAAGATATAAGCATCTGAATGCAGAGTTCCAAAGAATAGCAAGAAGAGATAAGAAAGCCTTCTTCAGTGATCAATGAAAAGAAATAGAGGAAAAAAACAGAATGGGAAAGACTAGGGATCTCTTCAAGAAAATCAGAGATAACAAAGGAACATTTCATGCAAAGATGGGCTTGATAAAGGACAGAAATGGTATGGACCTAACAGAAGCAGAAGATAGTAAGAAGAGGTGGCAAGAATACACAGAAGAACTGTACAAAAAAGAGCTTCACGACCCAGATAATCATGATGGTGTGATCAATGACCTAGAGCCAGACATCCTGGAATGTGAAGTCAAGTGGGCCTTAGAAAGTATCACTATGAACAAAGCTAGTGGAGGTGACGGAATTCCAGTGGAGCTATTCCAAATACTGAAGATGATGCTGTGAAAGTGCTGCACTCAATATGCCAACAAATTTGGAAAACTCAGCAGTGGCCACAGGACTGGAAAAGGTCAGTTTTCACTCCAATCCCAAAGAAAGGCAATGCCAAAGAATGCTCAAACTACCGCACAATTGCACTCATCTCACACGCTAGTAAAGTAATGCTCAAAATTCTCCAAGCCAGGCCTCAGCAATATGTGAACCATGAACTTCCTGATGTTCAAGCTGGTTTTAGAAAAGGCAGAGGAACCAGAGATCAAATTTCCAACATCCACTGGATCATGGAAAAAGCAAGAGAGTTCCAGAAAAACATCTATTTCTGCTTTATTGACTATGCCAAAGCCTTTGACTGTGTAGATCACAATAAACTGTGGAAAATTCTGAAAGAGATGGGAATACCAGAGCACCTGATCTGCCTCTTGAGAAATCTGTATGCAGGTCAGGAAGCAACAGTTAGAACTGGACATGGGAAAACAGACTGGTTCCAAATAGGAAAAGGAGTTCGACAAGGCTGTATATTGTCACCCTGTTTATTTAACTTCTATGCAGAGTACATCATGAGAAATGCTGGACTGGAAAAAACACAAGTTGGAATCAAGATTGCTGGGAGAAATATCAATAACCTCAGATATGCAGATGACACCACCCTTATGGCAGAAAGTGAAGAGGAACTAAAAAGCCTCTTGATAAAAGTGAAAGTGGAGAGTGAAAAGGTTGGCTTAAAGCTCAACATTCAGAAACTAAGATCATGGCATCCGGTTCTATCACTTCATGAGAAATAGATGGAGAAACAGTGGAAACAGTGTCAGACTTTATTTTTCTGGGCTCCAAAATCACTACAGATGGTGACTGCAGCCATGAAATTAAAAGACGCTTACGCCTTGGAAGAAAAGTTATGACCAACCTAGATAGCATATTCAAAAGCAGAGACATTACTTTGCCAACAAAGGTTCGTCTAGTTAAGGTTATGGTTTTTCCTGTGGTCAAGTATGGATATGAGAGCTGGACTGTGAAGAAGGCTGAGCACTGAAGAATTGATGCTTTTGAACTATGGTGTTGGAGAAGACTCTTGAGAGTCCCTTGGACTGCAAGGAGATGCAACCAGTCCATTCTGAAGGAGATCAGCCCTGAGTGTTCTTTGGAAGGAATGATGCTAAAGCTGAAACTCCAGTACTTTGTCCATCTCATGAGAAGAGTTGACTCATTGGAGAAGACTCTGATGCTGGGAGGGATTGAGGGCAGGAGGAGAAGGGGACAACAGAGGATGAGATGGCTGGATGGCATCACTGACTTGATGGATGTGAGTCTGGGTGACCTCCGGGAGTTGGTGATGGACAGGGAGGCCTGGCATGCTGCGATTCATGGGGTCGCAAAGAGTCAGACACGACTGAGCGACTGATCTGATCTGATCTGATTACAACAATATGCATGGGTAAAGATACACACAAAGTATAAGACAAGCTAATGTATTACCTTAGATATGCAGATGACACCACCCTTATGGCAGAAACTAAAGAAGAACAAAAGAGCCTCTTGAAAGTGATAGAGGAGAGTGAAAAAGCTGGCTTAAAGTTCAACATTCAGAAAATGAAGATCATGGCATCTGGTCCCATCACTTCACGGCAAATAGATGGGGAAATGGTGGAAACAGTGTCAGACTTTATTTGGGGGGGGCTCCAAAATCACTGTGGATGTGATTGCAGCCATGAAATTAAAAGATGCATACTCTTTGGAAGGAAAGTTATGACCAACCTAGATAGCATATTCAAAAGCAGAGACATTATTTTGTCAACAAAAGTCCATCTAGTCAAGGCTATGGTTTTTCCAGTCGTCATGTATGGATGTGAGAGTTGGACTGTGAAGAAAGCTGATCGCTGAAGAATTGATGCTTTTGAACTGTGGTGTTGAAGAAGACTCTTGAGAGTCCCTTGGACTACAAGGAGATCCAACCAGTCCGTCCTAAAGGAGATCAGTCCTGGGTGTTCATTAGAAGGCCTGATGCTGAAGCTGAAACCTCAATACTCTGGCCACCTGATGCGAAGAGCTGACTCATTGGAAAAGACCCTGATGCTGGAAAATACTGAGGGCAGGAGGAGAAGAGGATGACAGAGGATGAGATGGTTGGATGGCATCACCAACTCAATGGACATGGGTTTGGGTAAACTCTGGGAGTTGGTGATAGACAGGGAGGCCTGGTGTGCTGCGGTTCATGGGATCACAAAGAGTCGGACACGACTTAGCAACTGAACTGAACTAAACTGAATGTATTCTAAGCTAAGGAGAACACAAAAAATTTGACATGGTTTCAGATTTCTCACTGCAGCTAAACTTTTAGAAATGACCACTTTCTGAGTTTCAGTGTAACACCAAAGAGCATTATGTACAAATATTTGAAAATGTTATTAAAATATTCTTCTTTTTTCCAATTAAATATTTGTTTGAGGCCAATCTTCTTCATGTATTTCAATAGAAACAATATATTTCATTAAATACAGAAATATATGGGAAAAATCAGAAGTCTTCTATTAAGATAGACATTTGTTGTTGTTTAGTCTATAAGTCATGTGTGACTCTTCTGCAACCCCATAGACTATACTCTGCCGGGCTCCTCTGTCCATGCAATTTCCTAGACAAGAATACTGGAGTGGGTTGCCATTTCCTCCTCCAGGGGATCTTCCCAACCCAGGGATTGAACCCGTGTCTCCTGCAGCTCCTGCATTGGCAGGTGGTTTCTTTATTATTGAGCCACCAGGGAAGACAGACATTAGGATGTGCAAAAAATGCGAAACAAGGTTCATCTTCCCACTAATTTTTTTATTTAAAAAAACAGCTTTTTCAAATTAATGTTGACTATAATCTGTAATGATTTATTAGTTACTTTAAATAAAATTTTCTAAATATTTCTAATTCAGTAAATAGTGATATATATATATATATATATATATAACTCTCATGGACAAGAGTTCTTTGGTGTCCTCAATGATTTTTAAAAATAAAAAGGGATTCTGAGAGAAAGAGATTTGAAGACTTTTGGGCTACACGCTAGATTAGTGTTTCTCAAATGTGTTCTTCAGCTAACTTCTTCATAAACATCTGGATTTGTTTTTAAAAAGTTCATTTCCCCAATGCAAGGTCAACTGGATCAGAATCATTAGGTGGGGCCTATAAATCTGAATTTCAATTAAGCTTTGCTGGGTGAATCTTTTGCATAATAAAGTATGATGATTTATACTATAAACAGGAGTAAGTCCATACTATCCAACATATGTAAATTAATCTAACAGCAATCACAGTTCATTGTGAGTACTCTTCACTCAACATCCCTACTCTGTAACCCCACTTCTTTTCCATAGATAAATGGTAAATGTTATCTCATCATAGTTCAGTTCAGTTCAGTTCAGTCGCTCAGTCGTGTCTGACTCTTTGCGACCCCATGAATCGCAGCATGCCAGGCCTCCCTGTCCATCACCAACTCCCAGAGGTCACTGAGACTCACATCCATCGAGTCAGTGATGCCATCCAGCCATCTCATCCTCTGTCGTCCCCTTCTCCTCCTGCCCCCAATCCCTCCCAGCATCAGAGACTTTTCCAATGAGTCAACTCTTCGCATGATGTGGCCAAAGTACTGGAGTTTCAGCTTTAGCATCATTCCTTCCAAAGAACACCCAGGGCTGATCTCCTTCAGAATGGACTGGTTGGATCTCCTTGCAGTCCAAGGGACTCTCAAGTCTTCTCCAACACCACAGTTCAAAAGCATCAATTCTTCGGCACTCAGCTTTCTTCACAGTCCAGCTCTCACATCCATACATGACTACTGGAAAAACTACAGCCTTGACTAGACGGACCTTTGTTGGCAAAGTAATGTCTCTGCTTTTGAATATGCTATCTAGGTTGGTCATAACTTTCCTTCCAAGGATTAAGTGTCTTTTAATTTCATGGCTGCAATCACCATCTGCAGTGATTTTGGAGCCCAGAAAAATAAAGTCTGACACTGTTTCCACTGTTTCCCCATCTATCTGCCATGAAGTGATGGGACCAGATGCCATGATCTTCGTTTTCTGAATGTTGAGCTTTAAGCCAACTTTTTCACTCTCCTCTTTCACTTTCATCAAGAAGCTTTTTAGTTCCTCTTCACTTTCTGCCATAAGGGTGGTGTCATCTGCATATTCTATCTCATCATAGATGGAATACAAAAAACTGAGTTTAAAAGAGCTAGATTCTGGTCCTTTCCCCTTCACTCATGTACACTCTAGGTGCACCTGCATATTGGGTCCCTGTGTTCACATATACTTTCAGAAGGAGACATAATCTTGAAAAAAAAAAAAAAAAAAAGCAGAAGACTCCAGGATAATCTGGCAATCAAGTTTTAGAATGATGATTTTACTTTAGATATCCTGACGAAATTATTGATACTGCCTTGGGGGGCAAACCCAGTCACTCAGAGTGAGAATATCTGAGTTTTTCTTTTCGCTTTTTTTTTTTTTATTGTGGCAAGATAAAACAAAATTTCCCATTTTAACTTTTTTAAGGATACAGTTCTGTGGCAATAAGTACATTCACATTGTTGTACCACCATCACCACCATCCATTACCAGAATATTTTCATCTTCCTGAATTGAACCCTACACTCATTGAACATTAAATCCCATTATGGCTTCTCCCAGGCCCTGGCAACCATTCTGAATTTCTTTTGTCTACCATTCAATGTGCAGGACAATTGTGGCAGGTGGTAACTGGGATGAATCTACAAGAGAATACCTACATCAAAGTGATAGATATGAAGACCACCCTGCCTTAGTAGAGACATAATTTGGTTAAGTTCAGTTCAGTCACTCAGTTGTGTCTGACTCTTTGTGACCCCATGGACTGCAGCACACCAGACTTCCCTGTCCATCACCAACACTCGGAGCTTTCTCAAACTCATGTCCTCAAGTCAGTGATGCCATCCAATCATCTCATCCTCTATCATCCCCTTCTCTTCTCGCCTTCAATCTTTCCCAGCACCAGGGTCTTTTCCATTGCGTCAGTTCTTTGCATCAAGGTGGCTGAAGTATTGGCGTTTCAGCTTCAGCATCAGTTCTTCCAATGAATATTCAGGACTGATTTACTTTAGGATGGACTGTTTGGATCTCCTTGTAGTCCAGGGGACTCTCAAGAGTCCTCCCTAACACCACAGTTCAAAAGCATCAATTGTCTGATGCTCAGCTTTCTTTATAGTCCAACTCTCACATTCATACATGACTACTGGAAAAACCATAGGTTTGGCTAGACGGACCTTTGTTGGCAAAGTAATGTCTCTGCTTTTTAATATGCTGTCTAGGTTGGTCATAGCTTTTCTTCCAAGGAGCAAGCGTGTTTTAATTTCATCGCTGCAGTCACCATATTTACAACTTATTAGAAGTGAAGAAGAGTTTAATAAAAACTCCTGTCACACATGCTAGGCAGACAAACTTGAAGCTCCAGACATTCAACTGTCCAGATGCATTATGGATTTATGTTTTAATGTATCAGTCCATTATATATTTAATTATTTTGTGCCAGGGATAACTATCATGTGTTCTGGGGCAAATTCTATAATCACAGAGTTATAAATGAAATTCAGAATTGACATCAAAGACTAAATAATTTAATTACCCATATGAAAATTGGATCCAGCCATGGAACACTCACTATCCACAGAATCAGAACGTTTCTCTTTGGAGTGCTAAGATTTTTAAAAAGTTTTTAATGTATTCCACAGGGACCTCCCTGGTAGTCCAGTGGTTAAGGCTCCACATGCCCATTGCAGGTGGTCCAGGTTTGATCCCTCATCAGGGAACTAGATGCTACAAGCGACAACCAAGAGCTCAGATGCACAACTAAAGATCCTGCATGACACAACTAAAAAAGAAAAAAAAAAAAGATCCCACATGCTGCAACTAAGACCACGCGCAGCCAAATACAAAATTTATGTGTTACAAAAACACATAAATATTTTTTAAAAAGTTATGTCACACAAAAATCTGGCCTCTGTAACTTCAAAACATCAGTCCTAATTTTGTCTCTGAGGAAATAGTGAGGACAGCTATCAGTCTTCCCGTGGTCTCCTTTCTCTAAGCTGAGCATCACCAGCTCTATCAGATATTCACCATGGAATAGGCTTTAATTCCTCCTGAACTCTCCTCCCATTTCTGGTATAAACTGCTTTAATTTGCCTGAGTCTCTTCCCCCAGGAGATTCTGTATCAAGAGATGTAGGTGATTCTCAAGGTCAGTGGGGTGAGTCTATTAGAGAATGTTTGACCAGCTAGATTACAGAGAAACCAACACTTCCTTTATTCAGAATATCATAATTATGCCCAAGACCATTTTCCTCTTTTTAGAAGGCAGGAGGAGAAGGGGACAACCAAAAATGAGATGGCTGGATGGCATCACTGACTCGATGGACGTGAGTCTTGAGTGAACTCCAGGAGTTGGTGATGGACAGGGAGGCCTAGCGTGCTACAATTCATGGGGTCGCAAAGAGTCAGACACGACTGAGTGACTGAACTGAACTGAACTGAACACAAGACAAATTCATACTTTTATTGTTATTAAAATCTGTAAAAGTAATATTTACATCTTTCCCTAGATGTTCTTTCACAGATGGTTATATTTTTTAAAAAAAAAAAATCAAAGATTAGGCACGTGCATTATTATTAAACTTAACTTTGTTGGCTGTAGCCACGGTCCCAAGATAGTATCTTTTTGAAATCAGATGCTACTGTATAATATATTTTTAATTTCTTATAGCATAAAATATACCATTTGAAAATTTGATAATCACACATTTAATACTCTGATCTAAGTAGCTGGCAAAATCTGTGAGCAGGACAAAGCCAGAGAGACAGAATCTCTTGACACTTTGTAAAAACCTTTTTCCAAATTAATGGAGATACTATAATTTACATACTTAAGTTTTAATCGGGGGAAGGCAATGGCACCCAACCCCAGTACTCTTGCCTGGAAAATCCCATGGACGGAGGAGCCTGGTGGGCTCCAGTCCATGGGGTTGCTAAGAGTCGGACACGACTGAGCGACTTCACTTTCACTTTTCACTTTCATGCATTGGAGAAGGAAATGGCAACCCACTACAGTGTTCTTGCCTGGAGAATCCCAGGGATGGAGCCTAGTGGGCTGCCGTCAATGGGATCGCACAGAGTCGGACACGACTGAAGTGACTTAGCAGCAGCAGTAGCAGCAACAAGTTTTAATCAGTCAGATTTTGTTTTTCTATTAAATAATTATAGACAATTCGACAAATGTAATGCTGGGGCTATTTTATATCTCTGGGTTTTATTTACCCCCAGCAATTTAATGGAAATTTAAAGTGTATCACCTCTCAGAAACAGGGTATTTGTGAGATAAGGTCAATTGGATGCTTCAAGTTTCTTAGAGGAGAAAGGACTATATGTCTATGATTATTAAGAATAACAATATAATTTACTTTGAAGAGTCCTACTAATCTTTCTGTAACCATTATCATTTACTGGGGAAGTGACTACACTGGACAAGGAGACCAAGTTACTACAACTCCGAAACACTGTGATGAAAAGATTTTGAACTTAAGAGGTGTGTATGTGTATGTGTCTGTATGTGTGTGTGCATGTGTGTGTTAAGATCAAAGACATTCCATTTTCTTGTTTAAAAAAAAGACCAGTAGGGAGCATCACTCACTTCATTTTCCCATTCATCTTTCAGTTATCCTTTATACACACTTAGATCAATTATTGCTAGTATGTCTTCATGAAGGGGAAAAAACAGACACTTTGAGACAAGGACCTGATTTTCAGACTCAAGTGAATCATCTAGTTATAAAGATTGGGAAAGCGGGCCTTAGAGCAGAGAGCCCAACAGACCCTTTAGCTACTGGAGTGTACTCTAGATTTGAAGGTCGAAGTTCTTAAGTATTTTCCCTGGTCCACTTAACTGCATCATCTAAACTTGATAAAAATGACCTTACAATGGCAGTCATTTTCTTGAAAATATTAGGAAGTGCTGGAAAGCAACTGAGAATAGTAGGAAGGCCAGCACTTAATGGGCTGGACCATCATAAAGACTATTCATTGGTTAGGGGTGGTGGGGAGTGCTCTGCTGAACAGAATCTGAATCAATTACAAACAAACTCTCGCCTTCCAGGTCCAGGAGCCCAGAAACCCCTTCACACCGGAGTAAGGATGCCAGGGAAAATCAATAAGCTATTGAACTGGGTTCTCTTGGGGAGAACACAGTGTATTTTGTAATTTCAAAATAGCTCTTTTATTAGAGAGCTGAAGAGGGTATAGCAGACATTACATTTATATGAAATATAAGCCAAGCAAGGTTCAGATCTGTTTTAAAATTAATAGAGCTTCAATCTTTTTTATTTTGCCAATAGATTGAGTTGTGATGCCTGCTAACTCTGTCTTCATTCTGATTTAGTAAGCATTTATTAAGAACAGTTTTATATTTCTCTAACTGCATCACCAAAGCCTCTCTCTGTCCCCTGGACATTAAATTAAATATAAAATGGATTGCACCAAAGCTAAATAAATAGATCCTTAATTTTCTCAAGCAACATATACACACATGTATAAAATAAAATAAACGTTATAGTGTTGGGCGTTGGGAGTAGAGAAAAGATGGTTCACGTGTAGGTTTAGTTATCAAAATCCACAGCATATAGGCTGACAGCTTTTGAAATACATAAACTGTTTCTCTCTCTCCTGTTTCCATAGCAACAGAGTGCACAAAGCCTTCGTTTTTGCACATAGAGAGAAAAAAAATTGGGAATGGAGTCTGGAATTGTCTGAAACAAAAGAAAAATGTAGAAAATGGAAAATTAAGCATCTGTTGTCCTCAAGACCTTCACACTTGCTCATGACCCCTTCACATTTGTTATTTAAAACATGTATTTGAATACATGTTAGCATAGCTTTGAGGAGCTGGGTCAGGACCTAAAAGATTAGAGCATCGCACCTCCCCTCTGCAAGTTGGAAGTCATTGCTGTCTTTGTTTTGGTCAATTTCATTATGACTCCCTCCTACAAGGCATTCTCACCAGAGTTTTGTTGACCAGCTTTTGTCTGTTCACCACACTTCAGATTAAGATCTATTTTCCCTTTTCCAGGGGATCTTCCCAACCCAGGGATCGAACCCAGGTCTCTCACATTGCAGGCAGATTCTTTACCAGCTGAGCCACAAGGGAAGACTGAGAATACTGGAGCGGGTAGCCTATCCCTTCTCCAGAGGATCTTCCCTACCCAGGGATTGAACCGGGGTCTCCTGCACTGCAGGTGGATTCTTTACCAACTGAGCTATGAGGGAAGCCCGAACAGAAGCAATAAATAGAAAATAGATCTTAATCTGAAGTGTGGTGAACAGACAAAGATCTATTTTCTATTTACTCCTTCAGTTCATTCACTTTAAAGGGTCAATGACTATGCACCAAAATTCAACAAATAATGGGAGATGTGACACAGCATTTAAAGAAGAGTGTCACGAAGCAAGGCATGGAGCCCAGCAAGCAGCCAAAACCTAAGGGGCCCCTCACTGGGGACATCCCTGATAGGCAAGGGTTTAAAGGGCTGCTTCACCCTGAATGAGTATATCTTACTTACTGCCCCATAATTTACATATATCTGTTTTAAGGCTCCTTCATATCCATTCATAACCACTTTTTCTGAGTTTACCTTAGATTTCACTTTCCACAGGGTGGTATCTTGGGGATGTATATACAAAAAAGATTAACATACAGCCAATAAAATAAATATTTTACCAAAGTCTCCTTCCTTCAGCTACAAGGAAAAAAGTTCAATAAGGAATATCAGTGTTTTAAAAAATAAGCCAGAACTTAAAAAAAAAACAAAAAAAACACACCTTTTTTTAAACTTATTTTTTAATTGAGGGATAACTGCTTTACAGAATTTTGCTGTTTTCTGTCAAACCTCAACATGAATCAGCCATGCTACTGCTGCTGCTAAGTCGCTTCAGTCGTGTCTGACTCTGTGTGACCCCATGGACTGCAGCCCACCAGGCTCCTCCATCCATGGGATTTTCCAGGCAAGAGTACTGGAGTGGGGTGCCATCGCCTTCTCCTGAATCAGCCATAGGTAAACATATATCCCCTCCCTTTTGAAACTCCCTCCCATCTGCATCCCCATCCCACCCCTCCAGGTTGATACAGATCACCTGTTTGAGTTTCCTGAGCCATACAGCAAATTCCCATTGGCTATCTATATTACATATGGTAAGGTAAGTTTCCATGTTACTCTTTCCATACATCTCACCCTCTCCTCCCCTCTCCCCATGTCCATAAGTCTATTCCCTATGTCTGTTTCTCCATTGTTGTCCTGTAAATAAATTCTTCAGTACCATTTTTCTAGATTCCATATATATGCGTTAGAATATGGTATGTATCTTTCTCTTTCTGACTCATTTTACTCTGTATAATAGGTTCTAGGTTCATCCACCTCATTAGAACTGACTCAAATGTGTTCCTTTTTATGGTTGAGTATATTCCATTGTGTATATGTATCACAACTTCTTTATCCATTCATCTGTCGATGGACATCTAGGTTGTTTCCATGTTCTAGCTATTGTAAATAGTGCTGCAGTGAACAATGGGATACATGTGTCTCTTTCAATTTTGGTTTCCTCAGGGTATATGCCTAAGAGTGGGATTGCTGGGTCATATGGTAGTTATGAAGGAAATAAAACTTAAAGAATCTCTTATAAAAAGTCCAGCTGAGATTAAGTGGAAATGAGCACTGCCCAGTTCCTAAAATCTCTTCTCTGTCTGGGGACCCCAAAAGCAATGCACTTCACAGATATCAAATAGCTGATAGTTACTTTGTAGTGACAAATTTGTGTCTGTATTCTCCCTCGACACCGCTCAATGTCCAAAAGTCTCTACTGTTACCTGTCCAGCTGGGGACAAGTTCTGGACGGTTACTGAAAAGTAATTGAAACCAGGTATCTGAATTGTTTTTGCTTGAGTACTCCTGGAGCAAGAAGTGAATTGTTAATCTTTGCTTAGAGAAAAAAAAAAAAAAAAAACCAGAAACAATGCATGTAACACCGCAATCAGGAAATGTGATGAATACTATTGTGGTTCTTGGCACTCTGTACAGGGTTCTCACAGGGATTTTTTTCTGAATGCAGGACATGCCCTAAATATATAATGACATAATGAACTAGATTAGCTCAGATAAAAGTCATTACTGTCTGTCTGTAAATAACAGACCTTTAAGAAGCATATGAATGAAACCATACTTAACCAACAGACTACAATGGTTCCTAAGGGGCTTTTTGGTTGGTTGAGAAAATAAATAAAACATGCTTTCTAAAATTTCCAAAGCATGTATTGACCTGCTAGACCACAAGGAAAATGACTGGGTTCAGAAAACTTGCTTTTAAACATAAACAAAGAAAGAAAGTAAACCCAAATACAAATCCTCCGTAACCAGCAGCTCTTGGAAAAGCAGCTTTAGAAGTTTTCAACTTTCACAGCACTGAAGACATGTTACCTTTTGACTTGCTGAATGAATTTTTTTGCTGGAGATGGGAGAAATCTATAGTGGTCTGTCTTCAAATAGTCAATGCCTTCTCTGGCACTTCCTGCTATTCCTCTTGCCATGCGTTAACATGACCTGAGAAACAACTTCTTTTCTTTGCTAACCTCTTATTTTTAGATTCTTAAAATAATGTTTTATCTCTGCTACTAAAAGCAAGACCAAAGGACTTTTTTCTTGTGAGTCGACGCTGCCCCTAAATCCTAGCTACACACCTGGCCCTGGTGTTTTAAAGCACTTAGAAGTGAGACTGAGGTCATAGCCCCGATTTTGTGGGAGTCTCTTAGACCAACTGTGGTCCTGCAGCAGTATCTATTAACCCTGTGGCAGGCATATGGACCTGTTCCTGTGAAGATGGGATAAGTCTAAAATTCTACCCACTTTCCTTTGGCCCAGACCCCACTTGTCATGGCTGACTCTCATTTTTGGCTGTATGAGAAGCATTGTTCTTCTCTTTAGTCATCTTCTCTCTTTTTAAGCTCTCAAATTATACCTTTTAAAATCTTCTTTGGTTTTTCTTTGTATTCTTTAGTGATTTTAAGACTGTTCACCTCCACAGGCCCACATTATTCTCTCCTTGTCACCACATGCCCCTTCCGTTCTCTGTTCCCACATTTTTGGTAACCTCTTTCACATTCTCAGTGAACTGGCTCCAAAGCACTTGTGCTGAGAATCCAGAAGGTAATACTGCACTCTGGGTTCATCTGCATGTGGGTCAAGTCGGAAATCCAAAATTTTGTTGTATGTTTCTCTCTGATTTTCAACACTGGATATACTATTCTCCAATAGGCTTCCTCAGCATTTTCTTTTCTTTCTTTATTCCTGTTTTAGTAGCTTCTCTTAAAGCAGTCCGTGAACTTCCTGAAGAAGCCGGCTGCTCCTAAAGTCTCTCACGTGTTCTTCTAAGAAGCAATTCCCGAATGTGGTTCTTTCACTTGTACACCTGTTTTTGGCTGAATGCTTCTATGTGGGCCAGTGTTTAATATGACCCATACAATGCTTGTTCCCCCTCTAGAAATACAACCCTATTTTCAAGAAAATATTTTACAGAAACCAAATAACTGGAGCCTGCATTGCTGAGGCTGGGGTGGTGGCTGAAAACAACTCCAATCTGGTCTTGTCATAGCCTCACCAGTAAGGCTACTCAGCACTCATACTGAACCCTAGGTCTTCCAGAACAGTGTTTTAAAAACATTGCCATGAACCATAAAATGACCATGGATGAGTCAAGTATTATGAGTTAAAGTGTAGAGTTACATAAACAATTCTACCAGTTGCTTCTAACTCACTCCTTGCTGACACTTTTTAGCAGCTCTGATCGCTCTTACCACTCATTCCATGGTGAGTAGCAAAAGATGGCTTCCAAGTTACTGATCAATGAGATCCCTCTTACAAGCCTTGTATGGTTCATCAGCCACTGGTTGTCAGCTTTTAAGTTACTGCATTTGTATTCAACAAATGATATCTTAATGACCTGAAATACTGAATATCATTTCCAAATTGCTGCCAGGAATTTATTGTTTTGGGAAAAGCTATCCTACTTAATTATAAAAATAATCATAATATCACCTCTTTACTAAATATTCTCTATGATGTCACTCTTTTTAAACTTAGTGAAAGGTCAAGAAGAGAAATGTAGTGGTGAGAGGGAAACAGTATATTAAAATCAAGTCATCTATAGATACATTTATTTTCTGGATTTAGATTCTTATTCATTATTTTTCTTTATTAATTTATCTTTAATTATCATACAGCAAAATTACTCCCGATGTAAAATAAGTGTTACAAATTTTTAACATATGTATACATTTGCTCCGAGATGGCACTAGTGGTAAAGAACCTGCCTGGCAATGCAGGAGAGGCAAGTTTGACCCCTGGGTCAGGAAGATTCCCTGGAAGAAGAAAAGGCAACCCATTCTAGTAATCTTGCCTAGTGAATCCCATGGACAGAGGAGGCTGGCAGGCTACATTCCATAGGGTCACAAAGAGTCAGACACCATTAAACTGACACACCACACGTACATTTGTGCAATCACCATCAGAATCAGGATACAGAACAGCTCCATCATCCAAAAAAAAAAAAAAAAAAAAATTTCTCCATGCTGCATCTTTATTTGCCTTCATTCCTGATGTAGAATTCTGAGTTGACAGTTGCTTTCTGCTAGCACTTTAAAGCTATTTTGCCAGTTCCTTCTCATCTGCATGCTTTCTGATGAGAAATTCATCTTCATGTGAATACTGTTCCCCTCCAGGAAATCCACCATTTTACTTCGGTTGCATTGAAGACTGTATTCATCTTCTTTAGTTTGCAACTGTTTGATTATGCCACGTATAAGCACAGATTTTCAGAGGTTTACACTGGGGTTTATGATTGATGTTTGTCATGTTCCCCCAAACTGGAGATATTTATCTTTAACCAAAAATGTGAAGCTTTCACTCATTATTTATTCAACTATTGTTTAAAACATCATAGTCTTTCCCCTCTTCTTCTAGGACTCTTCATAACACAAATATTAGGTCTGTTATATTATCCCATAGGTTTAAGGCTTGGCTTATATTTAAAGCTTTTTTTCTTTCTACATCTCAGACTGGATAATTTTTATTAATCATTTATTAATAATAAATTAATCATTTATTATTAATCATTCACTCTTCAGATTTGTTAGTCTCCAATCTGCTATTGAGTCCATCCAGTGAGATTTTTATTTCATTTATTGTATTTTCAGTTCTATAAATAACATTTGAGTCTTGTACATATCTTATACTTTTTTGCTGTGCTTAGTCACTCAGTTGTGTCCAACTAGTTGCAACCCCATGGACTGTAGACCACCAGGCTCTTCTGTCCATGGAGATTCTCCAGGCAAGAATACTGGAGTGGGTTGCCTATCCCTTCTCCAGGGGAACTTACTGACTTAGGAATCCAACTGGGGTCTCTTGCATTGCAGGCAGATTCTTTATGAGCTGAGCTACTGAGAAAGCCTACTTCTTTGCTAAAACTTTCTATTTCTCCATTCATTTCAAGAATGTCTGTCATTATTTATTGAAGCACTTATATATATGGGAATACCAGACCACCTGAACCGCTTCTTGAGAAATCTATATGCAGGTCAGAAAGCAAAAGTTAGAACTGGACATGGAACAACAAATGGGTTCCAAATCAGGAAAGGAGTATATCAAGGCTGTATATTGTCACCCTGCTTATTTAACTTATATGAAGAGTACAACATGAGAAAAACACTGGGCTGGAGGAAGCACAAGCTGGAATCAAGATTGCTGGGAGAAATATCAATAACCTCACATATGCAGATGACACCATCCTTATGGCAGAAAGTGAAGAACTAAAGAGCCTCTTGATGAAAGTGAAAGAGGGGAGTGAAAAAGTTGACTTAAAGCTCAACGTTCAGAAAACGAAGATCATGTCGTCCGGTCCCATCACTTCATGGGAAATAGATGGGGTAACAGTGGAAACAGTGTCAGACTTTATTTTTCTGGGCTCCAAAATCACTGCAGATGGTGACTGCAGCCATGAAATTAAAAGACACTTACTCCTTGGCAGGGAAATTTATGACCAACCTAGACAGCATAGTTAAGGCTATGGTCTTTCCTGTGGTCATGTATGGATGTGAGAGCTGGACTGTGAAGAAGGCTGAGCGCCGAAGAATTGATGCTTTTGAACTGTGGTGTTGGAGAAGACTCTTGAGAGTCCCTTGGACTGCAAGGAGATCCAACCAGTCCATTCTGAAGGAGCTCAATCCTGGAATTTCTTTAGAAGGAATGATGCTAAAGCTGAAACTCCAGTATTTTGGCCACCTCATGCGAAGAGTTGACTCATTGGAGAAGACTCTGATGCTGGGAGGGATTGAGGGCAGGAGGAGAAGGGGACGACAGAGGATGAGATGGCTGGATGGCATCACTGACTCGATGGATGCGAGTCTGAGTGACCTCCGGGAGCTGGTGATGGACAGGGAGGCCTGGCGTGCTGTGGTTCATGGGGTCGCAAAGAGTCGGACACGACTGAGCGACTGATCTGATCTGATCTAGACAGCATATTAAATATTAAAAAGCAGAGATATTACTTTGCCAACAAAGGTCTGTCTAGTCAACACTATGGTTTTACCAGTAGTCATGTATGGATGTGAGAATTGGATTATAAAGAAAGCTGAGTGCCAAAGAATTGATGCTTTTGAATTGTGGTGTTGGAAAAGACTCTTGAGACTCCCTTGGACTGCAAGGAGATCCAACCAGTCCATCCTAACGATCAGTCCTGGGTGTTCATTGGAAGGACTGATGTTGAAGCTGAAACTCCAGTACTTTGGCCACCTGATGCGAAGAGCTGACTCATTTGAAAAGACCCTGATACTAGGAAAGATTGAAGGCAGGAGCAGAAGGGGATGACAGAGGATGAGATGGTTGGATGGCATCCCTGACTCAATAGACATGAGTTTGGGTAAACTCTGGGACTTGGGGATGGACAGGGAGGCCTGGTGTGCCCAGTTCATGGGGTCACAAAGAGTCGGACATGACTGAGTGACTGAACTATATATATATATATATAAAAATATATATATATATATATATATTTAAGCTTGTTTTTACTTTTAATGGTTTGGGTTTTTCACTGAAGTATAATTTACAGTGTGTTAATTTCTGCTATACAGCAAAGTGATTCAGCTATATATATACACATATTTTCTTTTCTATACTCTTTCCCCTTACAGTTTATCACAGGATAGGGCATTTAGCCAGAGAAGGCAATGGCACCCCACTCCAGCACTCTTGCCTGGTAAATCCCATGGACAGAGGAGCCTGGTAGGCTGCAGTTAATGGAGTCACCAAGAGTCAGACACGACTGAGCGACTTCACTTTCACTTTTCACTTTCATGCATTGGAGAAGGAAATGGCAACCCACTCCAGTATTCTTGCCTGGAGAATCCCAGGGACGGGGGAGCCTGGTGGGCTGCCATCTATGGGGTCGCACAGAGTCGGACATGACTGGAGTGACTTAGCAGCAGGGCATTTAGTTCCTTATACCGTACAGTGGGGTCTTGTTGTTTACCCATTCTATATATACTAGTTTGCATCTGCTAACTCCAACCTCCATTCTATCCCTACCCCACCATCCCTTCTGTTTGTCAACCACAGTCTGTCCTCTGTCTGTTTTATAGGTAAGCCTGTACATGTCATATTTTAGATTCCACATATAAGTGATATCATATTATACTTGTGTTTCTCTGACTTACTCCACTGAATATGATAATCTCTAGGTCCATCCATGTTGCTGCAGGTAGCATTATTTCGTTGTTTTTATGGTTTAGTAGGATTCCATTGTATATATGTACCACATCTTCTCTATGCATTCATCTGTTGATGGACATTTAAGTAGTTGTGATGGCTACTGTAAATAGTGCTGTTGTAAACACAGGGGTGCATGTATCTTTCTAAACTATAGTTTTGTCTGGATACATGCCCAGGAGAGGGATTTCTGGTTCATACAGCAACTCTATTTTTAGTTTTTTGGGGAACCTCCATACTATTCTCCAAAGTGGCTGCACCAGCTTACACTCCCACCAACAGTGTAGGAGGATTCCCTTTCTCCATACCCTCTCCAGTATTTGTAGAGTTCTTACTGATGGCCATTCTGACCAGTATGAGGTGGTATCTCATAGTTTTGATTTGCATTTGTCTAGTAATTAGCAACCCACTCCAGTACTCTGACCTGGAAAATTCCATGGATGGAGGAACCTGGTAGGCTGCAGTCCATGGGGTTGCTAAGAGTCGGATACAACTGAGCGACTTCACTTTCACGCATTGGAGAAGGAAATGGCAACTCACTCCAGTATTTTTGCCTGGAGAATCCCAGGGACGGCGGAGCCTGGTGGGCTGCCGTCTATGGGGTCGCACAGAGTCGGACACGACTGAAGTGACTTAGCAGTAATTAGCAATGTTGAACATCTTTTCATGGAAGCACTTATATATTAACTGCTACAAAGTATCTGTCAGAAAATCCAGTACCTGTGTCTTCTTATTACTGGTAACTATTGTCTTTTCCCATGAGAGTTGGGGTTTTGCCCATTTTTTATATATGTTGAGTAATACTGGATACTGTCTTGGACTTTCTGAGTATTATGAGACTCTGGACCTATTTAAACTTTATGGAAAATATTAGGATTTTTGTTTTAGTAGGCAATTGGCATGGTTAAGTTCAATCTGCAGGTTCCAACCAGTTTTGCTTCTGTGGACTGTGGTTCCCATGGCAGCTCAGTTTTCAAAAGGTTTGTAGTGTTATTCAAATCTGCCCTATATATGAACCACTGTTAGCAGTGATCAGTTAGTTTGACTCTCAAAGTCTCTGGTATGCTGATTAGATCCATACATGCACAGCTTGAGTGAATGAAGGTGATCATAAACAACATTCAGATCAGATCAGATCAGTCACTCAGTCGTGTCCGACTCTTTGCAACCCCATGAACTGCAGCACGCCAGGCCTCCCTGTCCATCACCAACTCCCGGAGGTCACTCAGACTCACATCCATCGAGTCAGGGATGCCATCCAGCCATCTCATCCTCTGTCGTCCCCTTCTCCTCCTGCCCCCAATCCCTCCCAGCATCAGAGTCTTCTCCAATGAGTCAACTCTTTGCATGAGGTGGCCAAAATACCGGAGTTTCAGCTTTAGCATCATTCCTTCCAAAGAAATCCCAGGGCTGATCTCCTTCAGAATGGACTGGTTGGATCTCCTTGCAGTCCAAGGGACTCTCAAGAGTCTTCTCCAACACCACAGTTCAAAAGCATCAATTCTTCGGCGCTCAGCCTTCTTCTAGCTATCTTGAGGCACTCCCTCTCTGCCATCTCTCTGTGAGTTTCCTCTTCTCTAGGGCTCCCCTGTGTGGTCCTCCAGCTAAAAATCTGACCCTCTAGTTGCCTCAATTTGCCATGTATTTCCATGACCGCATTGGGAAGCAAAAGGCAGGCAAACAGACAGAGGACACAAAAGCAACAAAGGTTCATGCACTTTTTTGGGACCACAACTCCACCAATTGAAGAGGGAGGTCCCTCTTCTTCTTTTCATTTCTGTGGCCACCCCCTACATTTCAGACAAGATCTTGTTTAGTTGCTTAAGTTGTGTCCAACTCTGTGACTCCATGAACTGCAGCATGCCAGGCTACCCTGTCCTTCCACTGTCTCTCAGAGTTTGCTCAAATTAAGGTCCACTGAGTCAGTGATATTATCCAACCATTTTATCTTCTGTTGCCCTCTTCTCCTCTTGACCTCAATCGATCCCAGCATCAGGCTCTTTTTCAATGAGTCGGCTCTTTGAATCAGGTGGCCAAAGGCCAAATTACTGGAACTTCAGATTGAGCATCAGTCCTTCCAATGAATATTCAGGGTTGATTTCCTTTAGGAATGACTAGTTTGATCTCCTTGCTGTCCAAGGGACTTTCAAGAGTCTTTTCCAGCACCACAATTTGAAAGCATTAATTCCTTGGTGCTCATCCTTATTTATGGTCCAACTCTCACATCTATACATGACTGGAAAAATCATAGCTTTGACTAGACAGACTATTGTCAGTAAAGTTATGTCTCTGCTTTTTAATATGCTATCTAAGTTTGTCATAGCTTTTCTTCTAAGGAGCAAGTGTCTTTTAACTTCATGGTTGCAGTCACTGTCTGCAGAGATTTTAGAGCCTAAGAAAATAAAATCTGCCACTGTTCCCACTTTTTCCCCATCTATTTACCATGAAGTGATGGGACTAGATGCCATGATCTTAGTTTTCTGAATGTTGACAAAGTGGATTGTGCTTATTCCTCTATCATCTCCTAAACATTGGAAATCCTCAAACAGGATCATCTTGTATGATTGTACAGAGGTGCACTGTCCCTCTATGTGAGAGTTTTATCATATCAAACACGCTCTGAATGGCAATATCTAAAACTTGGAGTAGATAATGTGTAATAAATGCACAGAGGAATCTTCTGTCCATTTTCTCCTGTCTTTATGTACCATCCCTTCAGTGATCACATCAATTTTTAAGCTTTATTATGGACCTGGATCTCAGTGTGTCTACATCTTCACACTGACTTCTAATCTCATATTTTCAATCACCTGATGAATATTTCTATTGGGATACCTCACTATTTACCTTAGACACAAAACAAAGCAAAACAGATCTTGTCGTCTTGCCCATAATAGTTCTTTCTAACTTCACTATTTCCGTCTGGAGCATCATCATTCTTTCTCGTTCGCCAAACTGAAAATCAGCATTGATGTATTTTCTCTCACTCTGCAGATATAACTAGTCATAAAGTACCATCCACTCTTACTTTTGCATTTTTTATTCACCTGTTCACTTCCATTCTCTGAATATAAGTCTAAGCCCTTAATAGCCCAAGTCAAGATAACAGCAGTAAACATTATGACTAAAATTACTACTACTACTACTACTGCTGCTCACTATCACCATCACCATTGTAATCACCAACTGTTTTTCACTGGACATCTAATACAAGTCTCCTCCACAACCCCTGGGTGTATGACCTAACCACAATCCTAAAGGTAAGATCAATAGTCTCAATTCAAAGCTAGGTGAAACATGATTCCGTGCCTGGCTAAGTGAAGTGTGAGGGATAAAACTCAAATTGGGTTACACTCAACATGTTCCCCACACACATCACACTGCCAAAATCTACTCAGCGACCTGGAGTACATTTCTTTGTACAAATGTGCTGTCTGGTTCTTCAGGGTGCTTCTGGGTGCTGCCTGACCCACAGGGCTTGTTTTCTAATTCACACAAAGGTCTATTTATGTTGGTGGTAGGCTAAATCCCACAAAGGAGAGGAAGAAACTTTTTCAGAGCAACATAGTTTACTGAGATGGGTTTGGAATTTTGTCTGTCTTTTGTATAAACTTCCTAGATACAATTTCCCACAAAACTCTTTGGCACAGTATTATCAGAATCATCTTCCTGAAGTCTGACTTTGCGTTATTTTGCTCTTAAAGACCTTCAATGACTTCACATTCCTTCTAAGATTAGTTAAATACTTAGCCTCAAACTCAGGGTACTTGATGATTTGATCTGATCTCACTGAACTTCCTTGAGATTTTTCCTCAAACTGTCCACTGTTGTAATCTAATCTGGGAGATTAGATTATAATCTAGGAGATTCCAATATTCCTGGACATAGCATAATTTTGTTTGTTACATTTTTTAAATAAATTTCTGTATCAGAAAATCTCTCTGCATTCTTGCCCATTTTACGTGTCCTACTCATTCTTCAGGCTACTTTCCACCAGAATCATTTTATTCTTGCTTCACCACAAGTCTCTGGTCTTTCATCAGGTTTTCTATGTTTTCCTTATGGCTACATTATTGTAGTCATGTTGTATTACATATGACTAAATTGTATTATCTCCTTTTACGAGACCCAAGTGAAGGTTGTATCTGTATTTATCATTAAATTCCTATCCATCATACCCAGAGTAATATTGGATATGTACTAAGTATCAATCAATAAAGGACTCTTTTAAAAATATCAAAAAATATCAAGCAGGGGCAGTGCAAAGGTCCTAAAAAATGCCACCTTGTGAATTGTAAAGAATGGTAGTTGAACTACATTTTCTCACAAGTTTGTGCAGACTTAACAGAATCCTAGAACTAGGCATGTTTTTATGAAACAGATTACTTCAGTTGTGAGAATGGGAACAGTAGAGTCCTAGAAGTGATATTACCAAGATCAAAAATATTAATACATATTTAAAATATTTGAGATTTTACTGCATATTAACACTCTCCTTAGGGAAGGCAATGGCACCCCACCCCAGTACTTTTGCCTGGAAAATCCCATGGATGGAGGAGCCTGGTAGGCTCCAGTCCATGGGGTCACTAAGAGTCAGACACGACTGAGCGACTTCACTTTCACTTTTCACTTTCATGCATTGGAGAAGGAAATGGCAACCCACTCCAGTGTTCTTGCCTGGAGAATCCCAGGGACGGGGGAGCCTGGTGAGCTTCCGTCTATGGGGTCGCACAGAGTCGGACACGACTGAAGCGACTTAGCAGCAGCAGCAAGGCTCTCCTATTTCACAAAATTTGCTCTGGTGGATAGCCGCTTTGTTTTTATCTAGCGAATTGAAAATCTGAAAGTCCAAGTGTTTCTGAATGAAGTTTTGCCTTTATATTTCATTGTATTTGATACACCAGATTTATTTAACAGTATTCCTATTCTTGGCCATTCAAGATCATGCAAAAGTTGATTATGATAATAATTCTGTACTTTGATATATAAATTATTTTTACCATATCTCTTTTTCTTTCCCTAAAATAGATTCCTAAAAGTGAAGTTACTGAGTTTAACAACACTTTTTAAGGCTCTTAACACATATTTTTCAAATGCTTTATAGAAACTGAGTATCAATTTACACTCTCCTCAGCAGTATATCATAGTGCCCATCTCATTGCACCTTACCCATCACTAAGGATCATAGTGAGAAAATAACTGCCAATATGACAGGTTTTATTATTCTTATTTAACTTTGCATTTTTAGTAATCAGGGATGGAGTCCTTTCCAAATGCCATATATTTCCTAGAAATTTATTATATGATTTTAATAAAGGGTAGACAATGCCCCAATTTTTTTTTTTTTTTTTTTCCTGCCAGGGAATTTTGGTTCTCACAGACTAGTGCTCTGTTGAATTAGATGAGGACCTTGATATAACACATTAATAACTAACATTAATGACACAGCACTTTGTAATTTATGAAGCATTTCAATGCATTACAGCATTTGATCTTTCAACAATTCCAGGAGCTGCAAAGGTAAGATAATTCTCATTTATAGGTAAAGACATGCATGTTAGGTTGTCCAGGTAGTTAGAAGAGCCACATAAGGACATGTGTATATTCCTAAAAGCACAGAACTAGGACACACACTCAAATTCAAACATTATGATCCTTAGGCTGGCCTCCTTTCTTCAGTCTATAGCAACACCTGGCCCTAGAGGCACAGCATGGGCATCACTCGGGAGCTTTTTAGAGTTACAGCATCTCTGGCCCAGGAGCTATCTACACAAACTGATGTCTGTGAAGTGCTGCTCTGAATCATGCTAAAAGCACATATGCACTCAAGTGTGGACAGACTTCACAGATACATTACACAAGGAGGAAGGGAATTACTAATTTGTGTATTTGTCAATTAATTTGTAAACTACTGATGGAACTTTAAAGGAACCAAATTTTTAATTTTTCTTTAAAGAAGGAAATCAAGGTAAAAAAGAATTCCATGACATCCATTAACTGGTCTATTTTTTCAAGAAAACATAAGCATTAACTAAGAGCTCTGTCCACTCTTCAAAATGTTGATGGGTCCATGAGAAACATGTTCTTTTCTATATACAGGAATCACTGGTGGAGGTTTTCCAAAATACAATGTTATCTTTGCTAGGCTTCCACTTTAAGCCCCATCGGACACTGAACACATACACAGAATCACTGCACTGATGTGACCCACATTTTCACAATTAGTAATATATACTTTTGGCTTAATGATTTACCTATTAATGAAAACAATGCCAGGGGAACATACTGCATCTTATCAATCAACAAGGGAGGTGTCCTGTTTGAGAATCAGCTATGAAGCATCTGAGTGACGTTGAGTGAT
The DNA here is from genome assembly GCA_935064755.1 of Tragelaphus eurycerus. Classification (NCBI taxonomy): domain Eukaryota; kingdom Metazoa; phylum Chordata; class Mammalia; order Artiodactyla; family Bovidae; genus Tragelaphus; species Tragelaphus eurycerus. The sequence continues at coordinate 3,137,865 of CAKXYN010000120.1, read as the reverse complement.
TGAGATAACATGTCAGATTGTCTTTTCTTACTTTTAAAAGTAGTGTGTTGAGTAAGTTAAATAAGAACATTTCCAAGTCCAAGAGTCTGTTACTTTTTTTTCTTATAAAGAAAGTGAGCACCCTAGATGACTGGGCCTAGGATAAAAGAGATCGAGTAGCTAGTGGGGAAAAGTAGAGTAGAAATGCAAGTCATGGAGAAAACAGAGAGAAATTTTATTTGAGTTGTAATTTTGAATTTGGAGAAGGAAATGGCAACCCACTCTAGTACTCTTGCCTGGAAAATCCCATGGACAGAGGAGCTTGGTAGGCTACAGTCCATGGGGTTGCAAAGAGTCGGACACGACTGAGAGACTTTACTTTTACTTTTTGAATTTGAGTTATAATTTTGCGTAGAACCAACCTCAATTACAGGCAATAAGTTATAATAATTTGTAATCACAATGGGCACTAAATTTAATTGCAACGCTTGTCACTATTTACATGGAGTCATTTTAGAAGTCTTACTTTAATGTCTATTTGATATTCCTCCAAATATAAATATCAGTGGATATTGATCTCAACAGAACTTTTTCTCTTTTTTTGCTCTTGAAGGACATTATCTACTTAAATTGTTTTTCTATAGCACTCAGACAGAATTGCTTAACAAGTTTGTGTCCTATGCCCACGAATCTAACTAACATGTTTCAAGAGGCCTGTGCACAGAAAATTTCTGGTCAGCAACACCACACCTCATGTGATTCCAGTAGATTTATAGCAGCACAGTCCCCTGGTCAAATTTGGCTTATTGCTCTGAATCTATTTTTGTAATAATGATGCTGGTAATGCTGTAATATATTATTTTAATAGGATAATATATTGAACTCTAATTTCTAGGGAATAAGTATATTATTCAGCCTTGGCAGCCATTACTATATTGTGCCCAAACAAAGGGAGAGGAAACCAGAAAGAGGTCTCACTAAATATATGTGTAAATGTCAATTATGAAAAAGTGATTAAGAAATGGTTAGATTATCACATGTTTATATTGAAGAGCTGCCTACTTTTCATTCCTGGTTCTTTTAATATTGCATTTACTGGCATTTGAATTGACATTTTTGGCAAACTGTAAGGGCCCAGAACAGTAGTGATTCTAACTACAGGATCTGACATGCAGAATATACCTTCTCTGTAGTTAGAAAATCTTCTTTTTAAAGTAAACAAAGGTGTCATATGTGCCAAGAACTATAATCATGAGATTGTATAAATGTTATAGCATCTCCCCTTCTAAACATTTTCTAGTAAGTCTCGCCAGGTAAAGGTCATCCAAACAAGAAATATTTGTCATTACTCTAATATTAGACTTTATCCTTTGTATGTTAAGAGTTTGCAAAACTAGAAGAATGGGGCTTGTGTATGTCTGTGTGAGTCCTATATGTTTTACGTTTTAATTATAACTTGAATAGAAGTACCAACAAGCAAATAGTTCTACCTAGATAATTATCCCATTTTGTAAAGGTATTGGCTTTAAAAAGGTATTGGAACTTAGTTTGTCTTTAATATGATTAAATACATAAAATATGGCACGCTCTTTCATGTGATTTTACTCTGTCAGAAACCATATTCTACCTATAAAATCCATGAGTACAAAGCTCTGTGTTCACAGTGCTTTTAAAATTTTAGAACTTAAAGAACAATCAGCTTACTTAATATTGCTTTCATTCTTTGCATAACTCACACCTGATTTCATCTCTATTTGGGATGCATTGAAGAACAACAAAAACAAATTAACACAAAATGAAATATAACAGAGAAATCAGAGAACCTCTATTTTCATGTTTCTCAAGACAAAAAAGTTGTAAATGTAGTGATTTCTCTGTGTGGGCATTCGGCAAGAACTAGGAATTATATTATAGGATCTGATAATATATCCTCACCTTCTTTACACTTATAATTTTTTAGAAAAATATTGTATTTATAAAAAAAATTGGGGTCAACTAATGGCAGTTTCGGAGAAGGCAATGGCACCCCACTCCAGTACTCTTGCCTGGAAAATCCTGGATGGAGGAGCCTGGTGGGCTGCAGTCCATGGGGTCGCTAAGAGTCAGACACGACTGAGCGACTTCACTTTCACTTTTCACTTTCATGCATTGGAGAAGGAAATGGCAACCCACTCCAGTGTTCTTGCCTGGAGAATCTCAGGGATGGTGGAGCCTGGTGGGCTACCGTCTATGGAGTTGCACAGAGTCAGACACGACTGAAGTGACTTAACAGTAGCAATAGCAATGGCAGGTTGTTTAGTAAATATGAAAGGCTTGAGTTTCTCTCCCTTTACCTTGGAGGGTTTTCTGGCCCCTGCTTCAGAGCAGTTTTCTCCCACCCCTGATCTGATCTGTGCCCCTTCTTCCTTGCCAGTCATTATTCTCAATTAGCAATTGCTATGGGCGGTCATTATCTATCAAACCCATTTAGAAACTTGGTCACAGACTTCATCAACTCTAACCTTTCAAGGATACTGAGTTTGCTGGCAAGAAGCATGGCCTTTGAATAAACAAGCCAGGTTTGCTCCCAAGTATTATATTTTCAAGTTTCAAGCAATGTTCTTTTCTCTGGGAGTTAGCACCTGATTAGAGCTGTTCTTTTTGCTAATTCAGCTCTCTGGGTAATAAATATTTTATCTTATCAATAAACATGAATTTCTGTGATCCAAAGATATTTAGATCCTTAATTAGATAGTACATCTAAATTGGTTAATCAGAGTGTTTTCTGGCAGTTTCTGAGTCAAAGTTACACTTCATCTCTGGTTAGCCTTTGTAATATTCAAGCTGAACAACTTAAAATTCTTAGTTCAAACTACTTACAATCTGTGTTAATCAAAATGCTGTAATTAAATTGGGCATGGACTTATTCTGTAACCTTATTCACTTTGCATTTAAGTTGTCTCTACATGAATGTTTGACACTAGTACAGTCTTTAAATATTAATGCACAGGGAAAAAAAGAAGATGAAAGAAACAGTTGGAGTCAAGAGAAAGAAAAACATAGCAAGGGGCAATTGTAATAAAAAAAACCTTTAGAAAGTTAGGAGAGTACGTGAAAAAAAATACACTTGTTAAAGAGGAACGTAACTAGTATAAAATAGCACTATTTCCACACAATCTAAAACTCTAAGGAATGAGTAGCCATAACAAGCTTTTGTGCAATACAGATTAGAATTTCTATGAAGCAGCTTCCTGTATTTTTTTCTCTGCTTTTGAATTTTACTTTCAAATGGTCACCAAACTACATGTTAAAAATGAAACAAAGCAAAACAAGTAGAAAAACCTATTTTTTTCCTTTTGCATATAAAGAAAGCAGTGTGTACCTGAAAGTCTGATTTTGCACCTCTAACCTCAGGCTCCCTGTGACATTGGCATAAAATGGTGTGGCTCCAAACAACATCACAAAATATTGTGTGTGTGTTCCACACACAATGGAAGGCTCTTTTGCATAATCTGTACAAGTTTCAAGTGGCTATATTGCCAAATAGTTTGGCTTTTACTATGAAAAAAGGAAGGAGAATGTATGAAACTAAATGTATAGCTGGTGTCTCCTTACACCAGATAGAGAAATTATGTTTGTTGAGACATTGCACTGCTGAGATTCGAGGAGAGAGTATGCCCTCAATTTCACTGCACTATACTAGTGTTCATTCAACTGATGAAGTTCTCAACTCAAAGGGCAACATCCACTTTGTTCTAAGTTCCTGCTGGAATGGAAAAGCTGACAAGGGAAAACTTACACAAAGGATATTGTGCTGTTAAAGTTTGTTCAAAGCCACACTTGTCAGATCTCTTTGAAATGAAATTGAAAAGGGAAAACCAATTTTCTTTGAGGACAAAGTTCATCTCATTTGGTGTGCTGCACCTGTCTAATTTTCTTCTTGGAGAAAGAAATCTTGACTAGGAAAATTTTAAAAAAATAGTTTATACTAGAGTAGGTATGTACCATAATGTTTAATTCAAACTAGTGTTACATTCTGAGAAAATAAATATAAGTGAATTACTGTCTGTTTGAAGCTGTGATAAATACCTAGCTTGGCTGAAATTATTAGATACCATTATTCTGTTTCCAAAACGTTGGTGAAGGGCAACAGTCTGAACGATGCTGAAGTGAGCACTCTCCAATGTTTTCCTTTGTTAGGGATGTGCAGGTGCGCTCTATGAGGGTGGGTGTTATCAAACTGAAAACCGACACATATCCCTCAAAGGTGTTCCAAGTAAATATCTTGCCTGCTTCCAAATTTGGGGAAAAAAAAATCAGCACCTATTTTTAGAGTAGAATGTTTATAAATATTAAAATTCACAATTGACTTTTTTAAATGCTACCAAATAAATGCTTTAGATAAGTCTGTATCGGTATCAAACAAGGGGGCTTTGCTATCTGAAGTTACGACTTCCTGTAAATAAGAACGCTACAAAATTACAGATCAACACAAAATAAAATACGAAATATGAGTGAATATGTCATCTAAACTGGAAGGAAATATAGCTGTGACCCCAGACAAAGATTTATGTTCAAGATAGAAAAATGATGTTTTAGTCAATGGAAAAAAGAAAGTAATGAAAAACAAACCCAAGGGTAATCCTCCCCTTTAATGCATCTTGTCTCCTATTTCCTTGCCTCTTTGGTCTTTTTCTATTTCCATGTCAGCTCTCCTTGTTCAATCTTACCTGTGCAATAAGCTACATGTTTATATATAAATCCCATATATTGGAAATACATGCATGATTAAAAATGAGAAAGCATTTGAAAGTGAAAAGGACAAGCAAAATTTTATCTTATCTGTTAGATCATGGGAAACAGATGATCTCGGCTTTTGCCAAATTCGCCTCAAAAATTTATATTCCCTAGTTTCCTTCTTTGTGAATGTTTTCCATTTGGAACTACACTGTCAGTGACTTTTTATTTGTTCTGTGTCCAAATGTGGATTCAGCTGGATTCCTCTGATTTTGTTTTTATTCCATTTGTATCTCTGTAGAAGGCTGTTCCACATATCCACACCCTTTATACAAAATGTAATAGCTATTAAATACAGTGTTCACCATGACCTTCAAAAACGAAGACCTACTATTTGAAACTTTTGGACAGTAGCTACTTTCTTTTTAAAATCAAAACTCAACCAATGTCCTGATAATCAAAGGAGAATTGTCTTAGGGTAGAAATAACTAAATGAAAAGCACACTTACTCATTTTCATCTCTCTTTTAATTTTTATTTCCTTTGTGCTCCATCTGTTATAGAGTAAATGTGTTTCAATTTAGTGAAAACAAATTCAGAACTGAAACATTCCTCTTATAGCTTAAAAGCTGAATGCTATTTGTGTTCATTATTTGTCAGAAACACAATTTATTATGTGCTAATTTATAAATTAATTCCTCATCATTATACCTTCAAAGTTCATGAGTTGAAGGCAGTGAATTCTGGAGAACGGCATCTTTACCTCAATCATGCTTTATTTCCTTCAATGCCTGTTTATATACTCAGTATTTGTTGAGCGAATGAAAGTATGTGGCTTTCCCTCATTCCCTTGAACATCACTTTTTGGTCTTTCCCTTTAACAATGCCCAGGGTACTAAACTCATGTCACAGGAAGAAGTGGTGTTTCCTCCTTCACAGTCCACACACAATCAGACAGTCCTCTTTCTGCCCCATCTTCCCCCAGGGATAGTTCAATGAAGCACCTGCTGTAGGAGATCCAATCTTTTGCTATCTCTGGGAGAATATCTACAGCCTACATGTTTACTTTACTAGAGATTTTTCCTTTGTAGTTCTACATCTTTAGAATAGGCATTAAAGGATCTCTAGCAGAAAGTGACAGAGAAGGCAATGGCAACCCACTCCAGTGTTCTTGCCTGGAAAATCCCAGGGAGGGGGTACCTGGTGGGCTGCTATCTATGGGGTCACACAGAGTCGGACACAACTGAAGCGACGGAGCAGCAGTAGCAGCAGCAGCAGCAGAAAGTGAACCAATAGTATTGCACTGTATTTCATGTCTCTACAATGGAGCTGGTCATCACTATGCCGTGCATCCTTCTTTTCTTTCTATAAAGGGTTATGACTTGGGATCAGAGCATGGATACACTTTATAGTACACATTTACTACACAGCACACAGTATCAAAGCATGCATATACTTTGGAGTACACATTTACTGGTCATAGCAAACACCCACTGCCAACAACACAAAAGAAGACTCTACACATGGACATCACCAAATGATCAATACAGAAGCCAGATTGGTTATATTCTTTGCAGCCAAAGATGGAGAAATTCTATACAGTCAGCAAAAACAAGACCAGGAGCTGACTGGCTCATGAACTCCTTATTGCCAAGTTCAGACTTAAATTGAATAAAGTAGGAAAAACCACTAGACCATGCAAGAATGACCTATGATTTGTTGGACTATAAAGAAAGCTGAGCACTGAAAAATCGACGCTTTTGAACTGTGGTGTTGGAGAAGACTCTTGAATCTCTTTGTGGACGTGACAAATAGATTCAAGTGATTAGATCTGATAAACAGAGTGCCTGCAGAACTATGGACAGAGGTTCATGACAATGTACAGGCGGCAGTGATCAAGACCATCCCCAAGATAAAGAAATGCAAAAAGGCAACATGGTTGTCTGACAAGCTCTTACAAATAGCTGAGAAAAGAAGAGAAGCTAAAGGCAAAGGAGTAAAGGAAAAATATAGCTATTTGAATACAAAGTTTTAAAGAATAGCAAGGAGAGATAAAGCCTTCCTCAACGATCAATGAAAAGAGAGGAAAACAATAGAATGGGAAAGACTAGAGACCTCTTCAAGAAAATTAGAGATACCAAGGGAATATTTCATGCAAAGATGGGCTCGATAAAGGACAGAATTGGTATGGACATAACAGAAGCAGAAGATATTAAGAAAAAGTGGCAAGAATACACAGAGGAACTACAAAAAAGATCTTCATGATGCAGATAATCACAATGGTGTGATCACTCACCTAGAGCCAGACATCCTAGAATGCAAAGTCAAGTGGGCCTTAGGAGGCATCACTACAAACAAAGCTAGTGGAGGTGATGGAATTCCAGTTGAACTATTTCAAATCCTAAAAGATGATGCTGTGAAAGTGCTGCACTCAGCAAATGTGGAAAACTCAGAAGTGGCCACAGGACTGGAAAAGGTCAGTTTTCATCCCAATCCAAAAGAAAGGCAATGCCAAAGAATGCTCAAACTACTGCACAATTATACTCAGCTTACACGCTAGTAAAGTGATGCTCAAAATTCTCCAAGCCAGGCTTCAACATGAACCATCAACTTCCAGATGTTCAAGCTGGGTTTAGAAAAGACAGAGGAACCAGAGACCAAATTGCCAACATCTGCTGGATCATTGATAAAGCAAGAGAGTTCCAGAAAAACATCTACTTTTGCTTTATTGACTATGCCAAAGCCTTTGACTGTGTGGATCACTACAAACTGTGGGAAATTCTTCAGGAGATGGGAATACCAGACCACATTACCTGACTCCTGAGAAATTTATGCAGGTCAAGAAGCAACAATTGGAACCGAACATGGGACAACAGACTAGTACCAAATCGGGAAAGGAGTACATCAAGGCTGTATATTGTCACCCTGCTTATTTAACTTATATGCAGAGTACATCATGAGAAATGCTGGACTGGAAGAAGCACAAGCTGGAATCAGGATTGCCGGGAGAAATATCAGTAACCTCAGATATGCAGATGACACCACCCTTATGGCAGAAAGTGAAGAGGAACTAAAGAGTCTCTTGATGAAAGTGAAAGAGGAGAATACAAAAGTTGGCTTAAAACTCAACATTCAGAAAACTAAAATTATGGCATCCAGTCCCATCACTTCATTGCAAATAGATGGGGAAACAGTGAGAGACTTTATTTTTCTGGGCTCCAAAATTACTGCAAATGGTGATCACAGGCATGAAATTAAAAGATGCTTGCTCCTTGGAAGAAAAGCTATGACCGACCTAGCCAGCATATTAAAAAGCAGAGATATTACTTTACCAACAAAGGCACATTTAGTCAAAGCTATGGTTTTTCCAGTAGTTGTGTATGGATGTGAGAGTTGGACTATAAAAAAAGCTGAGCACCGAAGAATTGATGCTTTTGAACTGTGGTGTTGAAGAAGAGTCTTGAGAATCCTTGGACTACAAGGAGATCCAACCCGTCCATCCTAAAGGAAATCAGTCTTGAATATTCATTGGAAGAACTGATGCTGAAGCTGAAACTCCAATACTCTGGCCACCCGATGTGAAGAAATGACTCACTGGAAAAGACCCTGATGCTGGGAAAGATTGAAGGCAGGAGTAAAGGGGATGACAGTCGATGAGATGGCTGGATGGCATCACCAACTCAATGGACATGAGTTTAGGTACGCTACAGGAGATAGTGATGGACTGGAAAGCCTGGCGTACTGTAGTCCATGGGGTTTCAAAGAGTTGGACATGACTGAGTGACTGAACTGAATGGAACACATTTACTATACAGCTATGCTATGCTAAGTCACTTCAGTCGTGTCCAACTCTGTGTGACCCCCATAGACAGCAGCCCACCAGGCTTCGCCGTCCTTGGGATTCTCCATGCAAGAAGACTGGAGTGGGTTGCCATTTCCTTCTCCAATGCATGAAAGTGAAGAGAAAGTAAAGTCACTCAGTCATGTCCAACTCTTAGTGACCCCATGGACTGCAGCCAACCAGGTTCCTCTGTCCATGGGATTTTCCAGGCAAGAGTACTGGAGTGGAGTGCCACTGCCTTAGCACATAGTATCAAAGCATGGGTATACTCTGCAGTACACATTTACTACTCATTGGTACTAGAGCCATTCTCCTGACAAAATTTCTGTGTACACTCACTCTCTCAGCAAATATTTCCAGCCCCTATTGTGGGCTTAATACAGTGCAATGTGAACTATGAGGAGGCATAAACAAAATAGTACCTATACTTAAAAACAGAATTTTGCATTTTCTAGAGTATTTTCATATTAATTATCTCATTTGATTTTCTACAAAAGCCAAGAGAGGCAAGGAGGATAATTATTACTATACACATTTTCCAAATGAGAAACCTGCAGTCTAGAAGTCTAAGTCACCTACCAGTTATGCTGGGACCTCAAAATACCTAAGGCTTTGATTATACCATTTAATAACTCTTCCTTTCTACTCCAGAGAGAACCAAGCATTTTTAGTGGTAAATTGCCTCTCAGGCTGCATAAGAGTATTTCTTCCGAACGTTTCTACCTTACAGAATTTAAGGCAGGGCAATAATTAAATGTACTATGGATCTAAATGGAACCATTTAGTTCCCATGGCTTGCAGTTCCTAGACCTGTCATGCTTCAACCCACAATCTATTATTTGAGGATGAGTGGTAAGAATCCTTGGAGTTTGATGAGTTTGGAAGACAGCTATGGTACACAGTCCCTTCTTCCCCTTCCTACTTCCATTGTCCCAGTTCAGATCATTATCCTATTACATCAAAAGTCTGTCACAATTATTATCTTTCATTCTCCCCTCCCACACACCTGTCCATTTACATGCTGTTGCCAGGTAAATCTGGAGTACAATTATATTTCAGTCATAATGCTCCTCAGAAAACATACATGGCTCGCTGTAGTGTACTGGGTTAAGTCCTAAGTGCTCAGCCCCTCCATAAACTAAGTACAACTTATCTTTCCATCCTTCACTCAATCTACATAAAATCTACATAAATCTATATAATTTGCTGTTTTCTGTACACACTCATCTCTTTCTTTTGTGCCTTTCCTGTTATTCTTTCTACCCAGAACACTCACCTTCTTCTGGAAACTTTACTAACTCTTTCAACATAAATACCACTGAAGTCTTTATTGTAAGCTCTTCCTTGCAGTATCAGCTAGGGATAATCACAACTTACTTTGAACGCACACAAAACTTCCTCAGAATCTCTTCCCTGAAACTTATGAAGTAGCAAGTATTTTATGGACAGACAAGCATATGGAATTAGGTTTAAATCCTGACCTGGTTAAACTTGGGAAAATAATTTAACTTCTCCAAGCATCCATTTTGTTACCTGGTTTCTGGTAAATATTAGTGATTATCCATACAAATACCTGTGGTAATTCTCAGCATATATTAAGAATTAGCCATAAATGGCTGCTCTTATTTTTAGATTCTGCTTTACATTGTAATTATGTCTGTACATGTTGTGTAAATGTCTGTACACTGTCTGCTTTCAGGAAGGCTGAGACCATAATTGTTATTTTTATTTTTCATTTTTGTATCATATAGGTCTTGATACAAAAGGAAAAGTCTGTTAGTGATGATCATCACCTTCATTGTACACCTACCTCATCATTGGAGAATTATGGACAATATCCATACTGATGAATTACAATTCCCTAATTTCCCTTAGTCCCCTGGAGTAGGAAATGGCAACCCACTCCAGTATTCTTGCCCAGAAAATCCCATGGACAAAGGAGACTGGCAGGCTACAGTCCATGGGGTCACAAAGAGCCAGGTACGACTGAGCAACTCAGTACAGCACAGCACACATTATCCCTTAGTAGTGATGTCATGGAATAGACTTCTCTTCAGTTTCAGAATAAGAAAAACAGTAGGCTTAGTTTATGAATTTTCCAATTACAGCTTCTTAATTAAAATTTGGTGGTGTAAGAAATTTAAGAAAGCTTAAATGCAATTAATATAGCCCAGGAAATCAAGCATTTCTATAGCATCATAGCCTATAAAAATGGAGCAAGGCTAGAAAATTGTATGTTGTATTTCTTGTATCACTGGGTCTACTTTTATGTATCCAGGCTGTGCCCAACCATGGAGAACATGTAGTGGTAAACACAAAGGTTGTAAAGCTGACTGCACCCAAACTAAACTGGGATAAGTCTCAAACATCACAAATAAACTCTCTGTTGGGCTGAAAAGAAATGGGATGTCATAAAGATTTATGGAGATTAGATGATGTAATTGCAACCCTCTCTGTGGAGGAACTATGAGAACATTCTTAATAATAATTTTATATAATTATATAAATCATATGCAATTATGTTACATTATAAAATATCCATAGAAATATATGAGGACATTCTTAAGATTATGTAAGCTACATATAATCCTGTGTGCATACACACACACACACAATCATGTCCAACTCTTTGTGAATCCATGGACTATACAGCCTGTCAGGCTCCTGTTTCCATGGAATTCTCCAGGCAAGAACACTGGAGTGGGATGTCACTTCCTTCTCCAAGGGATCTTCCTTGCCCAGGGATCAAATCCATGTCTCCTGCATTGGCAGATGGATTCTTTACCACTGAGCCACCTGGGACTCAGCATATATATACACACACACACACACACAGACACAAGTATATAACACTAATTATAAATAACATGTATTTATCAGTATTTATCAGTATCAGTATCAGTTCAGTTGCTCAGTCGTGTCCAACTCTGTGATTCCATGAACCGCAGCATGCCAGGCCTCCCTGTGCATCACCAACTACCGGAGTCCACCCAAACCCATGTCCATTGAGTTGGTGATGCCATCCAATCATCTCATCCTCCATTGTCCCCTTCTCCTCCTGCCTCCAATCTTTCCCAGTCTTTTCCTATGAGTCAGCTCTTCGCATCAGGTGGCCAAAGTATTGGAGCTTCAGCTTCAACATCAGTCCTTCCAATGAACACCCAGAGCTGATCTCCTTTAAGATGGACTGGTTATACACATATTTAATATGAAAATTAATTATACACTATTTATGGCTATGATTGAAAGTGAAAGTCACTCAGTCCTGTGATTCTCCAGGCCAGATTACTGGAGTGGCTAGCCTATCCCTTCTCCAGCCAATCTTTCTGACTCAAGGATGAAATCCAGGTCTCTGGCATTATAGGATGATTCTTTACCAACTGAGCCACCAGGGAAGCCCCATATATGGTTATATACAAACACAATATAGGGTCATTTAAAGAATATTGTCATTGCTAGTTTTTTGGGTTTTTTTAGCTTTAGAAGTGATATATCTCACAGAAAGACAAATGATTGGCCTAATGAAATAAAGTGTTTAAGAAATAAGACAGTAGTATCTAGCACTGTTTCTTAAGTTGGGATAAGAGCTTTTTTTTACAATGTGGTAGAAAAAGAACTTTCTGATACTTAATGCCAAGAAAACGCACTGGTCATAGCAAATACCCTCTTCCAACAACACAAGAGAAGACTCTATACATGGACATCACCAGATGGTCAACACCGAAATCAGATCGATTATATTCTTTGCAGCCAAAGATGGAGAAGCTCTATACAATCAGCAAAAACAAGACCAGGAGCTGACTGTGGCTCAAACCATGAGCTCCTTATTGCCAAATTCAGACTGAAATTGAAGAAAGTAGAGAAAACTACTAGACCATTCAGGTATGACCTAAATCAAATCCCTTATGATTATACAGTGGAAGTGAGAAATAGATTTAAGGGCCTAGATCTGATAGATAGAGTGCCTGATGAACCATGGAATGAGGTTCGTGACATTGTACAGGAGACAGGGATCAAGACCATCCCCATGGAAAAGAAATGCAAAAAAGCAAAATGGCTGTCTGGGGAGACCTTACAAATAGCTGTGAAAAGAAGAGAAGCGAAAAGCAAAGGAGAAAAGGAAAGATATAAACATTTAAATGCAGAGTTCCAAAGAATAGCAAGAAGAGATAAGAAAGCCTTCTTCAGTGATCAATGCAAAGAAATAGAGGAAAACAACAGAATGGGAAAGACTAGGGATCTCTTCAAGAAAATCAGAGATACCAAAGGAACATTTCATGCAAAGATGGGCACAATAAAGGACAGAGATGGTGTGGACCTAACAGAAGCAGAAGATATTAAGAAGAGGTGGCAAGAATACACAGAAGAACTGTACAAAAAAGAGCTTCAAGACCCAGATAATCATGATGATGTGATCACTGACCTAGAGCCAGACATCCTGGAATGTGAAGTCAAATGGGCCTTAGAAAGCATCACTACAAACAAAGCTAGTGGAGGTGATGGAATTCCAGTGGAGCTATTCCAAATCCTGAATGATGATGCTGTGAAAGTGCTACACTCAATATGCCAGCAAATTTGGAAAACTCAGCAGTGGCCACAAGATTGGAAAAGGTCAGTTTTCATTCCAATCCCAAAGAAAGGCAATGCCAAGGAGTGCTCAAACTACCGCACAATTGCACTCATCTCACACGCTAGTAAAGTAATGCTCAAAATTCTCCAAGCCAGGCTTCAGCAATATGTGAACCGTGAACTTCCTGATGTTCAAGCTGGTTTTAGAAAAGGCAGAGGAACCAGAGATCAAATTGCCAACATCCGCTGGATCATGGAAAAAGCAAGAGAGTTCCAGAAAAACATCTATTTCTGCTTTATTGACTATGCCAAAGCCTTTGACTGTGTGGATCACAATAAACTATGGAAAATTCTGAAAGAGATGGGAATACCAGACCACCTGATCTGCCTCTTAAGAAATCTGTATGCAGGTCAGGAAGCAACAGTTAGAACTGGTCATGGAACAACAGACTGGTTCCAAATAGGAAAAGGAGTACGTCAAGGCTGCATATTGTCACCATGTTTATTTAACTTATATGCAGAGTACATCATGAGAAATGCTGGACTGGAAGAAACACAAGTTGGAATCAAGATTGCCGGGAGAAATATCAATAACCTCAGATATGCAGATGACACGACTCTTATGGCAGAAAGTGAAGAGGGGCTAAAAAGCCTCTTGATGAAAGTGAAAGTGGAGAGTGAAAAGGTTGGCTTAAAGCTCAACATTCAGAAAACAAAGATCATGGCATCTGGTCCCATCACTGCATGGGAAATAGATGGGGAAACAGTGGAAACAGTGTCAGACTTTGTTTTTCTGGGCTCCAAAATCACTGCAGATGGTGACTGCAGCCTTGAGATTAAAAGACGCTTGCTCCTTGGAAGGAAAGTTATGAGCAACCTAGATAGCATATTCAAAAGCAGAGACATTACTTTGCCAACAAAGGTTCGCCTAGTCAAGGCTATGGTCTTTCCTGTGGTCATGTATGGATGTGAGAGCTGGACTGTGAAGAAGGCTGAGCGCCGAAGAATTGATGCTTTTGAACTGTGGTGTTGGAGAAGACTCTTGAGAGTCCCTTGGTCTGCAAGAAGATCCAACCAGTCCATTCTGGGGGACATCAATCCTGGAATTTCTTTGGAAGGAATGATGCTAAAGCTGAAACTCCAGTATTTTGGCCACCTCATGCGAAGAGTTGACTCATTGGAGAAGACTCTGATGCTGGGAGGGATTGAGGGCAGGAGGAGAAGGGGACGACAGAGGATGAGATGGCTGGGTGGCATCACTGACTCGATTCATGTGGGTCTGGGTGACCTCCGGGAGCTGGTGATGGACAGGGAGGCCTGGCGTGCTGCGGTTCATGGGGTCGCAAAGAGTCGGACAGGACTGAGCGACTGATCTGATCTGATACTTAATGGGCATTTATATATCCAGGAATTTTTTACAACCAACTAATTGGGAAGTAACTAAATCTCCTTATTTGGGGATGAGCTTTCACATGCAAAAGCCTCTAAAATATTTACAATTATTTGTTTTCATTCTCAAATACTTCTGGGTCACTCTAACTGCAGTGTGAAACACAGACCAGAGGTGTAAATCTATAGGCAGACATACTTGTTAGGAGGTTGCAAAGGTGATCCAGGTGAGAGGTGATGGTGGCCAAATCTGTGGTAGGGCAGTTAATGGGACAAAAGGATGACACAGTTGGGCCATACAATTTAACCTCAAACCTAAGGGACTCTGAAATTTAGGCTGCTGCTTTATGTTAGTCTTCCCAATCTGTGCAGGAGATCAGTGGCTCTTAAAAATATTATGTACATCTAATCTGGAATTATTTTAATGCTTTTCTGGTCCCAGGGAAATATGGAAATGACAGGATCTATCAAAGGCTGAGGGGACTCAAGTTCTCCACACTTCCTTTCCCTAGGTCACAGTAATACCCATGCAGGCCTAATATTAAAGACAGAGAGAAGCAGAGACTGGAGACTTTTCAGGCAGAAAAATAAAAATAAAATTGATACAGGTTGGACATGAGGCAGGGGGGAAAAGTATAGATGAACATTTCACCAAGCTGCCAGCTTGGGTAAGCAGGTAAATGATGATACTATTTATTGAGACAGAGAACAGATAAGGGAGAGTAGACTTTGGAGTTGATGAAGATACTAAATTCACTTTTGAACAATTTAAGTTTGAAGTAGGGCAGGAAAATACACATGAGCTGAAGGCAGTTAGGCTTTCTGAGTTTAAAACTCAGGAAGGGGTTTTTGTATTAAGAGTCATCAGCATATAAATGTTGAATGAGATTTCCCACAGGAAAATTATGTAAGTCTAGAAGAGAACAGAACCCTCAATAAAATAAACATTTGATCTTCAGGCAGAGAAAGGGATGCCTATGAAAGGAACAACCAGGGACATGGGGAATTGGGTGTCACTGAGGTCAAAAGAAGAAAGTACTTCAAAAAGGAGGAGGTCATCAATGGTGCTCAATGTTGCTGAGATTTCAAGTAAGTTGAGTTCTAAGAAGTTTCCATTTGTTTTACTGGAAAAGAAAAAAAAGCATATATGACTTTCAGTAGTAGAAGTTCCAGTAGCATCATGTGACTGGGACAGATTTTTGTGTAATGAAAAGTGTCTCTGGGAATTCCTGGCAGTAGAGTGGTTAGGACTCCGTGTCCTGGCTGGGGAACTAAGATCCCATGTGCCTCGCGCTGGAACCAGAAAACAAGAAAAGAAAAATGTCCTATTAAACGTATTCTTCTGTAATTAAGAAGTCTGGCTGTTAAGGAAAGGATAAAGACATGAAATAGAAGAAAGTTTTAAAATTTCTTCCTTCCCCTGTTTCTGATAGATTCTGTGTTCTTTTACTTATGGTTCACTGATATAGGAATGAGTTGGCTTGTAATGGCAATGAAGAACTTTTTTTTTTTTTTTAACAAATGCCTGACACACTGCCTTGGCATAGTTCTAGTTCTGGGATTTTATATTAGGCATCCAGTGACCAAGAATAGGAAAGTTCTTACATTAACCCATCTTCTGACTTCTTAGGAGTAAAAAAAGAAATCAAAACTTACATATATTCTTTCCTTTGGCTATTCTATGCTCAGCAATCTAGTCACTGGAATTTGCCTCCACTCACCTACAGGCAATGAAGAAGTTCTTCAGTAGATTTCCATATTGAGTCATAATACTATATTAATACTCAGAAAATAAGAATAGAGAATAAAAATGTTAGCAATGAAAATTTTAATGGTTTTAATTAGAATTTTTCAGGTTTTCAAAATATGTGTTGAAAGAGATTTGGGAAAAACTAGTGTATCATCTCTCACCTTTATGGAAAATTCCATGAATTGAGATGTTAGAATTATGAAAAATATTCTGCTTAAAGAAACATTTTCTTCTTCAGAAGATAAAGCAGGTTTTATCTCATCAATATGAGGAAATATATAAAATTATATTTTCAATTCTCATGGTCTATAAACTACAATTAGAATTACATGAAATATTTTAGAAACTGATTTTTTATTGGAACATAATTGCTTTACAATGTTAGTTTCTGCTGTACAACAATATGAATCAGCCATATGTATGCATATATCCTCTCCCTCTAGGACCTTCCTCCCAAGCCCCCATCCCACCCACCTAGATCATAACAGAGCACTGAGCTGAGTTCCCTGTGCTATTTAGCTGCTTCCCACTAGCTATCTATACTACACATGGTAGTGTATATTGTCAATGCTACACTCTCAATTCATCCCATCCTTTGGTCTTCCCCTCCTGTGTCCACAAATCTGTTCTCCACATCTGCATCTCTAGTCTGGCTCTGCTTACACCGATCAGAATGGCCATCATCAAAAAGATCTACAAACAATAAATGCTGGAGACGGTGTGGAGAAAAGGCAACCCTCCTACCCTGGGAATGTAAACTGATAGAGCCACTGTGGAGAACAGCATGAAGATCCCTTAAAAAACTAAAAATAGAACTGTCATATGACCCAGCAGTCCCACAACTGAGCATATACAGTGGGAAAACCATAACTCAAAAAGATACAGGTACCCCAATGCTCTATTACAATAGCCAGGACATGGAAGCAACCTAGATGTCTACTACTAAGTGAATGGATAAAGAAGATGTGGTACATATATACAATAATGTTACTTGGCCATTAAAAAGGAATGAAATTGTGTCACTTGTACTGATGTGGATGAATTTAGAGCCTGTAATACAGAATGCAGTAAGTAAGCAAGAGAAAAACAAATATCATATATTAATGCATGTATATGGAATCTAGAAAAATGGTACTGATACAGAAACTGCTTATTTTTCATATCATGAACAAAAAATTATTTCAGAGAACCAAATATTTAGCTACCAATCTCATCATAATAATATCACCCAAAAGAAAAACTACTTTAGGATGTCAGCTATCAGAATAATAGCACTTAATTTCTGTATAGGACTTTAAAACTCAACAGGACTGTTGAGATCTAATATCTCATTCAAGCCTTAGAATGAGCCTATGAATTAATCAAGGCAAGTATAATTATTGTCACTTAATAGAAAACAAAACTGAAGTTCAGTGTTATTTGTAGTTTGTCTTGCCTCACTAGATTTAGTAAGAGATAGAGTTGGGTTAGGACTCAGTCTCCTAATTACTAAACTGATATTTTCCACTATATGTCAACAGTAAGCATCTAACATTGTTAGAAACAGTGAAAGAAACACCTAGAGGTGCTTACAACTGGGCTGGGAAGATCAGACATGTAAAACATTAGCAGCCAATACAAATAACATACAATCAAGTGCTAAATATACTTCATTCTACAAAAATCTGACGTTTTTAACTGGTGTCACAGTTCTACAAGGTCTCTTCCTGTGATCAACATGGCTACTGTGATGGTTAATTTTATGGATCAATTTTGCTGGACTAAGGAACACCCAGATAGCTGGTAAAGTATTATTTCCAGTGTGTCTTCAGAAAAGATTAACATTTAAATTGAGTAGTAGAGACTGAATAAAGCAGATGGACTTCACCAATGTGGGCAGGCATCATCCAATCCACTAAGGGCTTGCATAGAACCAAAACGTGGAGAAGGGTAAATTCGCTCCTCCGTCTGAGTTGAGACATCTCCTGCCCTTGGAAATTTACTGCTCTGGTTCTCGGACCTTAAGACGCAGGTTGAATTACACTAGCAATTTTTCAGGGTCTCCAGCTTACAGACAGCAGATCTTGGGACATCTATGCTTCCATAACAGAGTAAGTCAGTTCTCTAATAAATCTCCTCTTATTACCAATTATCTGTCTATCTGTCATCCCCTATCTATTATTTATCTGATCTATACTATTGGTTTTGTTTCTCTGGAGAACACTAATGCAGCTCCTAATGCCCTCTGCTAGGAACCAGAGATCAAATTGCCAACATCAGCTGGATCATGGAAAAAACAAGAGAGTTCCAAAAAAACATTTCTGCTTTACTGACTATGCCAAAGCCTTTGACTGTGTAGATCATAATAAACTGTGGAAAATTCTGAAAGAGATGGGAATACCAGACCACCTGATCTGCCTCTTGAGAAATCTGTATGCAGGTCAGGAAGCAATAGTTAGAACTGGTCATGGAACAACAGACTGGTTCCAAATAGGAAAAGGAGTATGTCAAGGCTATATATTGTCACCATGTTTGTTTAACTTGTATGCAGAGTACATCATGAGAAATGCTGGACTGGAAGAAACAGAAGTTGGAATCAAGATTGCTGGAAGAAATATCAATAACCTCAGATATGCAGATGACACCACCCTTATGGCAGAAAGTGAAGAGGGGCTAAAAAGCCTCTTGATGAAAGTGAAAGTGGAGAGTGAAAAGGTTGGCTTAAAGCTCAACATTCAGAAAACGAAGATCATGGCATCTGGTCCCATCACTACATGGGAAATAGACGGAGAAACAGTGGAAACAGTGTCAGACTTTATTTTTCTGGGCTCCAAAATCACTGCAGATGGTGACTGCAGTCATGAAATTAAAAGACGCTTGCTCCTTGGAAGGAAAGTTATGACCAACCTAGATAGCATATTCAAAAGCAGAGACGTTACTTTGCCAACAAAGGTTCACCTAGTCAAGGCTATGGTCTTTCCTGTGGTCATGTATGGATGTGAGAGTTGGACTGTGAAGAAGGCTGAGCACTGAAGAATTGATGCTTTTGAACTGTGGTGTTGGAGAAGACTCTTGAGAGTCCCTTGGACTGCAAGGAGATCCAACCAGTCCATTCTGAAGGAGATCAATCCTGGAATTTCTTTAGAAGGAATGATGCTAAAGCTGAAACTCCAGTATTTTGGCCACCTCATGAGAAGAGTTGACTCACTGGAGAAGACTCTGATGCTGGGAGGGACTGGGGGCAGAGGATGAGATGGCTGGATGGCATCACTGACTTGATGGATGTGAGTCTGAGTGACCTCCGGGAGTTGGTGATGGACAGGGAGGCCTGGCGTGCTGCAGTTCATGGGGTCTCAAAGAGTCGGACACGACTGATCGACTGATCTGATCTGATCAGATCTGATCTGATCAAAAATGGGCTCGATAAAGGACAGAAATGGTATGGACCTAACAGAAGCAGAAGATATTAAGAAGAGGTGGCAAGAATACACAGAAGAACTGTACAAAAAAGAACTTCACGACCCAGATAATCATGATGGTGTGATCACTGACCTAGAGCCAGACATCCTGGAATGTGAAGTCAAGTGGGCCTTAGAAAGCATCACTACGAACAAAGCTAGTGGAGGTGGTGGAATTCCAGTGGAGCTATTCCAGATCCTGAAAGATGATGCTGTGAAAGTGCTGCACTCAATATGCCAGCAAATTTGGAAAACTCAGCAGTGGCCACAAGATTGGAAAAGGTCAGTTTTCATCCCAATCCCAAAGAAAGGCAATGACAAAGAGTGCTCAAACTACTGCACAATTGCACTCATCTCACACGCTAGTAAAGTAATGCTCAAAATTCTCCAAGCCAGGCTTCAGCAATATCTGATAAATACTCCAAAAAAAAAAAAGAAGAAGTCTGCAAACACAATCAGATTATTTAAATTTCATGGTATCTGAAAACATACATCCTAAATAAGAAGAAACAAAATATGGATCTATGATGTCAAATGGTGAACTGAATCACTGCCAATGTATGCTTATGTTTTCCCAAAGTCAACAGTGTTTGAAAAGTCTTAAAAATGATAAACGTAAACTTCATTTAATTGTCTGGAGTTTTTTCTATCTATTGATCTATCATGTCCAAGGTGCTTCTTCACCTAATCTAGAAATAATATATTACAAATGCTTCTATTTATTGGTGGTTTAATCCAAATAGTATTCAGTGTGACATGACCACAGGAGCCTGTCTTAAGCTTATTCACGCTAACCATGTTTTATTAAGGATTATCTCTTAATTATTAATATATAAGAGAGTATAGACTGTAGTAACATGCTAAATATTTTAGGGGGTTGTGAGGAAGGTGAGATATAAGAGAAGTACAAGTCATTGTTTCCACTATCAAGGGGGAAACAAAACATGATTCAACCAGAAAAGGAAAGGCATTAATTATAACAAAAGTTCAGAGAAGGAACATAGTCCAGAGGTTGATCACTGTGTAATAGAGCAGTTAGAAAATGCCTCATAGAGGAAGTAGGATGTAAGACATAAACCTTAAGACATAAACAAAATTTGCTTAAATATAGGGGAAGAAGGAAAATATTCCAGTTACATAAAAATGGATGAATAAATCTTGAAATGTGTGGGAGGTCAGACAGTAGAACTTTCTAAGCAAGATAACCCTAGTAATAGAAAATATTTTAATACATTTTATTACATTTAAGCACATGAAGCATGACAAAAACTTTAGAGGCAGATTCCCTGGTAGCTCAGATGGCAAAGAGTCTCCTTGTAATGCAGGAAACCTGGGTTCAATCCCTGGGTCCAGAAGATTCCCTGGAGAAGGAAATGGCAACCCACTCCAGTACTCTTGCCTGGAAAATCCCATAGACAGAGGAGCCTGGCAAGCTACAGTCCATGGGGTCACAAAGAGTCAGATACAACTGAGAGACTTCAATTATTACTTATTATTCCTATTTGTGTGTTTATGTGTTTTTCTTATGAAGCATGCATGACCCAGAGAAGTTTGATAAACTAATCAATATCCTAATGTAAGTGGTATAAACATACAGGTTAAGCCAATTTCACCATCTAGTTCAGTTCTTCCTGCTATATAATGCTATCTCTATTACACAAAAACAATGCCCTGAGCTATCACAGAATTTCAGCAAATCCAGCCCTGCAATTTAAAACTAGTAATAAAATAACACAAAAGCAAAATAAGGATGGATACATATTCTCTTTGCTTTCCATTAATAGACCTTCAGTGGAAAGATAAAGTCTAGGGATGTAGGTGCCTTATAGTTTATAGTGAACCAAGGTAATTCCAAGAGCATTCTGGGCCATCAGTATACCAGGAATAGAGTTAAGAATACCCCAAGTTTATTAGGGTGCAAACTCTACTTGTTTACATTGAATCATCACACTCACAGACTGCAGAGGGTCCTTGATGTGGTCATATAACTAAATGTCAAGAGACCAGTTACCCTGAACCTCATTAACCTTCACCGTTTCTGTCTTTTACACACCGTAGATGTCTACATTAGTCGTTTTCCAGATTTTCTGTTTCCAGACTTCATAAAAGAAGAATTTGCAAATAAGTTTTTATCATCATGAACAATACTACTGCTAAAGGGCATATGTGAAGTTTTATGATGGTTTAGCACATTAATATTTTACAATCAGGCTTTAACATGCTTTTATCTTTTTTACACAAGATTAATATCCTGCTTGAATTAGTTTTATTACATGCATTTTCAATTTTCACTAAGCTGATTTTCCTGCACTAGAATTTAAGTTTTCTCCCTTGCAATTTTTTTCCTTCTCATTTGTAGAATCTAATACATTTTATCCATCATAATTTTTTTTTTTGTCACAATATTGCAAAGATTTTCCTGTTGCACTGCCATTTGCAATGCAGCTCCATTAGTTAATCACACTGTTTGGTGTTAAATCTTTCATTCTGTTAACAACATTTACCGTTTTGTTCTTTCTGAAGCCTGTACGCTTACTGCCTTGTCCATCAAGTCTAGGCAAGAAGGTAGATTTAGTAAGTAATGAATTTGATAAATACAGATGATCTAATCAAGTAATTCAGGATCATATTTTTACTTTATGGCAATTGCCAAAATTGACATCTTATATCTTATTTTGGAACCATTTTAAAATACCAAGAAATATTTTAAAGATTAAAAAGTAAGTATACTTTGAAATTAGTGCTTCTCATTCTAAAAAGTCTTATTATCTCCAATATCCATTTTATTGAATGGCAGGGTGTAGGCATAGTCTCTCAGTCTGGTCTACATTTTGGTAGATCAGAATGTGAAAATCAAGTTTGGGGTCTCAATGGAGACTGAAAATCTATTCTTGATTGAATCTCAGTCTGGCCAGAAACTAAGGATAATAGACAAGACAGAACGATTTATGAGTCAAATAACAATGGCAGAGAATGACTTTTTGAGTAAATTAGTTGCAGTGATATAGATGGGGCTTCCCAAGTGGCGCAGTGGTAAAGAATCCACCTAGCACTGCAGGAAATGAGGGTTCAATTCCTGGGTCTGGAAGAACCCCTGGAGTAGAAAATAGCAACCCACGCCAGTACACTTGGATTAAAGATTTAGGGAGCATGGCCCCACCCATCAAAACAAGACCCAGTTTCCCTGCTCAGTCAGTCTCTGCCATCAGGAAGCCTCCTTAAGCCTCTTATCCTTATCCCTTATCAGAGGACAGAGAGAATGAAAACCACCATCACAGAAAACTAATCAAACTGACCTAAATTAAATCCCTTATGACTATACAGTGGAAGTGAGAAATAGATTTAAGGGACTAGATCTGATAGACAGAGTGCCTGATGAACTATGGACAGAAGTTCATGACATTGTACAGGAGACAGGAATCAAGACGATCTCCAAAAAAAGAAATGCAAAAAAGCAAAATGGCTGTCTGAGGAGGCCTTACAAATAGCTGTGAAAAGAAGAGAAGTGAAAAGCAAAGGAGAAAAGGAAAGATATACCCATTCGAATGCAGAGTTCCAAAGAAGAGCAATGAGAGATAAGAAAGCCTTCCTCAGTGGTCAATGCAAAGAAACAGAGGAGAACAATAGAATGGGAAAGATTAGAGATCTCTTTAAGAAAATAAGAGATACCAAGGCAACATTTCATGCAAAGATGGGCTCATTAAAGGACAGAAATGGTAGAGACTTAACAGAAACAGAAGATATTAAGAAGAGGTGGCAAGAATACACAGAAGAACTGTACAAAAAAATCTTCACAACCCAGATAATCACAATGGTGTGATCACTCACACTCACCTAGAGCCAGACATCCTGGAATGTGAAGTCAAGTGGGCCTTAGGAAGCATCACTACGAACACAGCTAGTGGAGGTGATGGAATTCCAGTTGAGCTATTTCAAATCCTGGAAGATGATGCTGTGAAAGTGCTGCACTCAATATGTCAGCAAATTTGGAAAACTCAGCAGTGGCCACAGGACTGGAAAAGGTCAGTTTTCATTCCAATCCCTAAGAAAGGCAATGCCAAAGAATGCTCAAACTACTGCACAATTGCACTCATCTCATATGCTAGTAAAGTAATGCTCAAAATTCTCCAAGCCAGGCTTCAGCAATACATGAACCGGGAACTTCCAGATGTTCAAGCTTTTTAGAAAAGGCAGAGGAACAGAGATCAAATTGCCAACATCTGCTGGATCATGGAAAAAGCAAGAGAGTTCCAGAAAAACATTTATTTCTGCTTTATTGACTATGCCAAAGCCTTTGACTGTGTGGATCACAATAAACTGTGGAAAATTCTGAAAGAGATAGGAATACCAGACCACCTGACCTGCCTCTTGAGAAACCTGTATGAAGGTCAGGAAGCAATAGTTAGAACTGGAAAAGACCCCGATTCTGGGAAAGATTGAGGGCAGGAGGAGAAGGGGATGACAGAGGATGAGGTGGTTGAATGGCATCACCGACTCAATTGACATGCTGTTGTTGCTGCTGCTGCTGCTGCTGCTGCTAAGTCGCTTCAGTCATGTCCAACTCTGTGCGACCCCATAGACGGCAGCCCATGAGGCTCCCTCATCCCTGGATTCTCCAGGCAAGAACACTGGAGTGGGTTGCCATTGCCTTCTCCAATGCATGAAAGTCAAAAGTGAAAGTGAAGACGCTCAGTTGTGCCCAACTCTTAGCGACCCCATGGACTGCGGCCTACCAGGCTCCTCCATCCATGGGATTTTCCAGGCAAGAGTACTGGAGTGGGTTGCCACTGCCTTCTCCACAATAGACATGGGTTTGGGTAAACTCTGGGAGCTGGTGATGGACAGGGAGGCCTGGCATGCTGTGGTTCATGGTGTCGCAAAGAGTCAGACACGACTTAGTGACTGAACTGAACTGAACTGAATCAAACTGATTACTAAATCAAACTGATTAGACCACAGCCTTGTCTAATCCAATGAAACTATGAGCCATGCTGTGCAGGGCCACCCAAGACAGTGGGTAATGGTGGAGTGTTCTGACAAAATGTGGTCCACTGGCAAAGACAGAGTGCCTGAAGAACTATGGATGGAGGTTCACTAACATTGTAAAGGAGGCAGTGATCAGGACCATACCCAAGAAAAAACAAATGCAAAAAGGCAAAATGGTTGTCTGAGGTGGCCTTACAAATAGCTGAGAAAAGAAGAGAACCTAAAGGCAAAGGAGAAAAGTAAAGATATACCCATTTGAATGCAGAGTTCCAAAGAATAGCAAGGAGAGATAAGAAAGCCTTCCTAAGAGATCAATCTACATATCTGAGGTTATTGATAATTCTCCCGGCAATCCTGATTCCAGCTTGTGCTTCTTCCAGTCCAGTGTTTCTCATGATGTACTCTGCATAGAAGTTAAATAAGCAGGGTGACAATATACAGCCTTGATGTATTCCTTTTCCTATTTGGAACCAGTCTGTTGTTCCATGTCCAGTTCTAACTGTTGCTTCCTGACCTGCATACAGATTTCTCAAGAGGCAGGTCAGGTCGTCTGGTATTCCCATCTCTTTCAGAATTTTCCACAGTTTATTGTGATCCACACAGTCAAAGGCTTTGGCATAGTCAACAAAGCAGAATTAGATGTTTTTCTGGAACTCTCTTGCTTTTTCCACAATCCAGCGGATGTTGGCAATTTGATCTCTGGTTCCTCTGCCTTTTCTAAAACCATCTTGAATATCAGGAAGTTCATGGTTCACGTATTGCTGAAGCCTGGCTTGGAGAATTTTGAGCATTACTTTACTGGCATGTGAGATGAGTGCAATTGTGCAGTAGTTTGAAGCCTCTTGATGAAAGCGAAAGTGGAGACTGAAAAAGTTGGCTTAATGATCAACATTCAGAAAACGAAGATCATGGCATCCGGTCCCATCACTACATGGGAAATAGATGGGGAAACAGTGGAAACAGTGTCAGACTTTATTTTTCTGGGCTCGAAAATCACTGCAGATGGTGACTGCAGCCATGAAATTAAAAGACACTTACTCCTTGGAAGGAAAGTTATTGACCAACCTAGATAGCATATTCAAAAGCAGAGACATTACTTTGCCAACAAAGGTCCGGCTAGTCAAGGCTATGGTTTTTCCACTAGTCATGTATGGATGTGAGAGCTGGACTGTGAAGAAGGCTGAGCGCCGAAAAATTGATGCATTTGAACTGTGGTGTTGGAGAAGACTCTTGAGAGTCCCTTGGACTGCAAGGAGATCCAACCAGTCCATTCTGAAGGAGATCAGCCCTGGGATTTCTTTGGAAGGAATGATGCTAAAGCTGAAATTCCAGTACTTTGGCCACCTGATGTGAAAAATTGACTCATTGGAGAAGACTCTGATGCTGGGAGGGATTGGGGGCAGGAGGAGAAGGGGACGACAGAGGATGAGATGGCTGGGTGGTATCACTGACTCGATGGACGTGAGTCTGAGTGAACTCTGGGAGTTGTTGCTGGACAGGGAGGCCTGGTGTGTTGCCATTCGTGGGGTCGCAAAGAGTCGGACATGACTGAGAGACTGAACTGAACTGAACTGAAGAGATCAATACAAAGAAACAGAGGAAAACAATAGAATGGGAAAGACTAAAGATCTCTTCAAGAAATTAAGAGACATCAAGGGAACATTCCATGCAATGATAGGCACCATAAAGGACAGAAATGGTGTGGACCTAACAAAAGCAGAAGATACTAAGAGGAAGCCTTAGGTTAAATGTAGTTAATGCTATGTCACTTCAGTCGTGTCCAACTCTGTGCGACCCCACAGACGGCAGCCCACCAGGCTCCCCCGTCCCTGGGATTCTCCAGGCAAGAACACTGGAGTGGGTTGCCATTTCCTTCTCCAATGCATGAAAGTGAAAAGTGAAAGTGAAGTCACTCAGTCGCGTCCAACTCTTAGCGACCCCATGGACTACAGCCTACCAGGCTCCTTCGTCCATGGGATTCTCCAGGCAAGAGTACTGGAGTGGGGTGCCATTGCCTTCTCCGAATGTAGTTAATACCCCCTCTTTTTTTTTTTTTTTTTTTGCCGTAACTATTACAGCAGAACATTAAGAGAGAAAGATTCTAGCAAGCAAAATTCCCACTCCTCAAATTCAGCCTTTCCACTAGATACTGCTAAAACAAAACAAATACTTCTCCATATAGTCAAATTGGAAAGGACTTCTATGTAGTCAGAATCATCTTTCATTATATTTCCCAACCAAAACAAAGTATGATGATCAGAGGCAGAATAATTAAAACTGACTGGAAAACATGGGTTAACAATGTTCTCCTCTCCATGAAATGAATACATTGCATACTAAAACAATATTAAAGGAGGAATAATTGTATAACAAACATCCACGTTCAAATAAGTTATCAGCAAGTATCTTGCACAAACAACATGCACTAGTTGGGATTCCCGAAGATACACAAAAAAGAGAGAACTTACTTTCAGAGAATCAGATACTTTTGGAGATGGAGTTGACAAGAACCAAAGTTCAAGATTTTCTCAAACACAGAAACCAAGACAAACTTGCTAGAAGGCGGTAGTCGAGCGCGTCCTGGGAGGGGATGCCGACGCACTTCCGGGCCTGCCCCTTCTCCCTGACCATCTGTCATATCCAATAGAAACATATGTTCTTTTTTCCAAAAGCAGGAGGGAAGGGTCCCCCATGGCGGTGTACGCAAGAAGCGGATGGCATTTTCAAGGAGGATGTGGAGTCAGTACTGACCAGACCCCTTTAGGAGAGCTGGGCGCCTCTCCATGCATACTAACTACTTCGGTCAACACCAGGATGGATGAGAGGCGTACTTAGTATAATACAGACTGAGAGAAAACAACTGTGAAACTTTTGAATTGTGGCAATGCAGATAAGATAACTCCTAAGTGCTAATTCAATTACTATTAGAATTCATCTGCCACTCTCCACTCCACTTCATATTTAATTATTACAATAAAGAAATGTGAGTGATTTTTATCATTTTCATTCAATTCCCCAATGCACTTATTTCCTTCCTGGACACATTTTTCTACTGTATTCTCACTGTCTTATTGTATAGATTTGGAAAATGAACTCAAAAGACCAAAAAGCTGAGGATAGTATCAGACGTCTTTACCCTATAGATTTAAAGAAAAAAAATTTTTTTACCACTTGTGGTTGCCTCTTTTGAAATGTAACTGTTTAACTGGGCAGAGAAACCCAGGCTTTTATTTCTCAGCTTTGGAAGCACCATGTATTTGTTTTCAGTTAAGTCAGCGTCTGCTTATCAAAGGTGTCTCCAAGGTTCTGTTTTGAAAACTGTGTATTAATTTTAGGCACTTCCATTTATTACTTTCTGTGGAAAAAAAAATCAAGCATTCCTGAGCATCTTACCTTTGGAAGTCTACAGAGATTATCTTCTTATTCTCAGTCTCCCCATGAAATGAACAGGTGTAGAGAAAATTAATTTTGTGTTGATAAACTGGTCTTGGACAAGCAGGGAGTGAGTCTCTGTCTCCAAGGAGCTCCTCATCTAAAGCCAGTGGCATCTGGAAGGGAAGGTGAAGATGCATACAGACTTATTCCATATTTTCAACCTACTTCATAACTGTCACAGAGTTTTTGGTTTTTCTAAAATTGGCAATTAGATAGTTAACTCTGTAATCTAGTCAACACAGCACTAAGAAAATAGAGCCCTTTCCACCTCCTAGACACAACCTGTTTTCACCAGCACTGACTCCTTCATAAATATCAAATGATCAATCAATTCAGATCCAAAGCCCTGAAAGAGGTTCAAAAGCACCCCCTCATCTAAAGCTAAAGCTGCCACTCTGCACCCTCCTTGAGTTGCTTGAGAAAGTAGACGGTAGGATGAAAAAGAACTTGCTCTCCAGGTATAAGGACAGGGCTTTAGGGTCAGACTGCTGCTGCTGCTGTTGCTGCTAAGTCGCTTCAGTCCTGTCCGACTCTGTGCGACCCCAGAGACAGCAGCCCACCAGGCTCCTCTGTCCATGGGATTTTCCAGGCAAGAGTACTGGAGTGAGGTGCCATTGCCTTCTCCAAGGGTCAGACTGCCCGGGGCCTAAATCTTAGCTCTTTTACATACTGGGAGTGCACGTGTGAATTAACTAATCTAAGGCTCAATGCTGTAATATTCTAAAGCAAACAGAACAGCAACTGGCATCAAGTAAGTGTTAAACACTAACTACTATTATTGTTTGTAAACTTTGTCTTTTGATAACTTGTTTTTCCTTCACAGGCTGCTCTCGGTGTTGTTATTATCCTATGAAATCCATTGAGGTTAGGGAGGTAGCACAGAGGAACTATAACTCTCAGGTAACTGTCCAGCTCCCATGTTTTATCCTATCCAGTCCTCATTTATTGTTTTGGTTGGAGATTAAAAAAAAAAAAGTAATAAGCAGGGATATCCATGGGGCATTTGGGGACCAAATTCAGTTAGGGAGAGGGACAGGTAGTGGAAACGAATGGAAACTTTCCTACAAACATGATTTTACTAAGACAGTAGGCTTATTGGGGGTGATTCTGTGGACAGATGGAATATAAAGGGAGCTACAAATTTCATCAACTCCTTCCTGTTGCCAGTAGGAGGAATGAAGATAAACACAAAGAGATCTTGGAAGAGACATACAAGACACATTGTGGTGAATCAGTATTGCTACTTCTGAGAAGTAGCAAAATATGATAAATGGTCCTAAAACTTTAGAAATTTTTGAATCTTCTCCTAGCTTTCCCTCCACTCCCGTGAATCCTCTTTCATTTATCTTCCACGAAGAGACCTTGTTAGGAGTGGAAAACCATGGTGGTTCTGTCCGTGCCTTAGCAATATTTGGCCAGGTGAGATGGGATTCTGCAAATGGTACCACTGGGAGCCACAATTTTGATCTTACTAGTTAAAGTTGTTCACCAGGTTCCAGTGTTGTATGTACAATAGCTAAAAGATTTTTAACTTGGCATTGTGTGAAGATGACAAAAATAATTTTATGAAGATGGCTTAACAATCTTAAAGAAAAGTGTATAGACTCCAATAGACTTATTTAAAGAAAACTAAATTTGAAAGATATATAGTGTATCCTTAAATGAAACTCCAAAGCTTCACAGTAAGGAAATGACCATAAATTTTAAATGATGTGACTAAGAGAATAAGAGTCCAACCTGACTCTTCTTTTCTGTAATATATGCTTTTTTTTTTTTTTTTTCTGTATTAACTGATCTGGTCTGCATTTGTTGATTCTTGAAGTCATCGATATGAAGCCATGATCTTTGCTAAGGCATTTACGGAAAGTGTACTTCTAAGATTTGAATGATCACCAGTTGATTTCTATGAACACTTTCTTTCCACCCATTAAACTCAGATTCCATATATTCATCTTCCTCTACAACTGAACTATGAGTGTTTTAAGGACAGGGACTCACTATTGACTTGTTATCATCATTTCTATCCTAGTCCCTGACATGCAGAGCTCACTAAGAATTTATGAAATAAATGAATTAATGAAAGCAATTGCAAATTTCCAACTTGAAGTGTATTTTTCCTGGTACCCTGCAACATATAGAGGAGGCCTCTCCAATTTTAAACCCACACTTCCTTCTCAGGAGGCCATTTAAAGTAATTTGGCCCAAGTTTCCCCAGCTGCTATTGGTTTGTATTATGTATCAAAGGTACCTGACCCGGCTCCAAAGAAGAAAACACTTCATCCTCTTTCTGGAAGAAAGAGACTTAATCAAAATCAAAAGATTCGTTTCTCCCCAGAGAAGCTATACAATACTGGCAACAGTGATCAAATAGGGGGAGATTTCCTAAAATACTTTCCGGTAACGAGCCACTAAAACTGTCTCAAATGACTGATAAAGGAATGAAAGTTTTAAAATCCTTACCCATGCATCAATCCTGCATTTTAGAGTGTCTCATTTTATTGTACTGATTAATCATATGCTCAGAGGAAGTTGGCAAAAGCTATTAAAGCCAACCAGTATAACTGGAATGCCAACTTCACAAAATAATCAGGGTCTGGGGGGATATGTCATAAAATATGCCAAGATGGGTCATTCTCATGCGCTCTTGAAAGAATTATACATATTCATCCTCCTCGTTTAGCACCTGAATGACAACAAGCAGGTGAAAGCATCAGAACCAATGTATCAAGCCAGACAGTTGCCATTATGAACAAAACATAAAAAGAGAGTGACGGTGCTGAAAAATGGTAGGAGTCTTCTACTCAGACCTTGCAAGCACTGCTCTCTTTTGATAGGGAAATGAAGCTTGCTGGGAGAGAGAGAGAAAGCTGTGTTTCATTGTCACGAAGGCTTTCATCTTATGGCAAATTTACATGAAATACACTTTTCTTAATAGAATTCACCATAACTTTTTAGTTTGTTTGTTTTAGAGACATCCTAAGAGTAGAAAAACTGTCAATCTAAACTAAATGCTTTCCTTAAATATCTGAGATCATCTCTGAGCAATGGCGGGCTCTATTAATTGCTAATGAACTCCTAAATGCCACCTTCAGCTGAAATAATGATACATAAAATTATACCATGACACATTGAGTGACAAAAACAGCCCCCTTACCTAGTTTCATAGTGTGTTATTGGATTGCAAGGTACTGATTTAAAGGAATAAAATAAATCGCTAATGGGCTCCAGTAGAATCATTTGTATTTCACTGTGTGTGTATGTGTTTATATGTATGCATTGTATGTGTATTCTTTTGCATAATTTTAACAGAGATTTGTCCAGAATCCTTCTAGCCACTGTCATTATAACTTCTCTCTCCTCCTTCTTTGCCATGTTTCAATGAAGAGAGCCCTCTTCTCAGCTATTAAAACAACACCTCTTAATGACTGGGACTATGCAAAAGCACAGATAAGCTAAGCACAAATAATCACTCCAACTCTGGAAAGCATTAATATTTTCACACACCTCCAGTGTTCTTTTAATTGCTCTATTTTGCTTTGGAGAATGAGACTGATTGAGAGAAGATCCAACTACCCAATATGACTTTTGTATTTTAAAAGATATAGTGAAAGGGCAAGTTGCCCCTTTAAGCAGGCTTTGAAGAGACCATTCTTAGATCTTAACAAAGAATGCTGCTGCTGCTGCTGCTGCTAGGTCACTTCGGTCGTGTCCAACTCTGTGTGACCCCATAAATGGCAGCCGACCAGGCTCCCCTGTCCCTGGGATTCTCCAGATAAGAACATTGGAGTGGGTTGCCGTTTCCTTCTCCAATGCATGAAAGTGAAAAGTGAAAGTGAAGTCACTCAGTCGTGTCGGACTCTTAGCGACCCCATGGACTACAGCCCACCAGGCTCCTCTGTCCATGGGATTTTCCAGGCAAGAGTACTGGAGTGGGGTGCCATTGCCTTCTCCGAACAAAGAATGCTAGTCCCTATAAATTAAAGAGAATACTCTAAACTGCCTCTGTATGACCTGAGTGCCTCCTCTGACCAGCTTTTGTTCTAGTCAGCCTTTACCCCAAATTGCCACAGGGAGGGTGTCTCATGTATTTGATTGCTGGGATTCTGATGTGTCTTCTTGGCTCTTCTAGGAATGGCTTCCTGGCCATGGCCCCCAACATTTTTCCTTCCATTGGACCTGGATTTGTTATTCAACTGCACCCATTCAGACTCGTCCATTTTGACCTAGCTAAGGTCCACAGTAAAATTAAGAGGAACTAAAAAGCCTCTTGATGAAAGTGAAAGTGGAGAGTGAAAAGGTTGGCTTAAAGCTCAACATTCAGAAAACGAAGACTCATTGGAGAAGACTCTGATGCTGGGAGGGATTGGGGGCAGGAGGAGAAGGGGATGACAGAGGATGAGATGGCTGGATGGTATCACTGACTCGATGGATGTGAGTCTGAGTGACCTCCGGGAGTTGGTGATGGACAGGGAGGCCTGGCGTGCTGCGATTCATGGGGTCGCAAAGAGTCGGACACGACTGAGCGACTGATCTGATCTGATCTAAAGGTCCACAGTAGATGTCTTGCACCAGCCTCACAGAGACACCACTAACACTGAACTGCAAAGCAAAGCAAAGAAATCAGATGACAGGCTAGACTGGTGAGCTCATCTAACAATAATCTCTGTACATCAATGGGGAAAGTTCCCAGAAAATTGTGTGTGCTATGGAGATAGGAAAAGCTCTTTGGAGATATTTAACTTTAGACTTTTATTTTTTTGCTTTCAACATTTCCTATAGTCTACTTTGTAGTTAAGGCTAATCCTTTTCTTTCCCTCTTACTGTTAATTTGTAGATATTTAGAGAAGCCATAATAGAAGGATCTGAAGTTAGAACCATTGCCTACAAACTGCCTGGACTGCTTGGTTCCTGCCTGTGTTCTTCACCTTTTTTAACCCCTGCCTTCCTTTCCAATTATTATGGCTCCTTTTAATTACCATCTAATTTTGAATCCACAAATATTACAAACTGCCACCTAAGTTGAGACCTCTTGTGTCCTTTGAAACAAAAGTAGTTCATGTAAACCCTGTTCCCCTGGGCTGTTGAGGATTCTAAGGATTTCCCTGCAACCCCTCTATGAGAGGTTCAGAGAAGAGCACCATCTGAATGAGGAAAGTTTTATCTGGACATTTACTGGTTCTATTAATATCTTCTCCTATTGAGGTTTGAACCAACTTAGTAACTCACTGTTTCTTCTGGGCAGCCCATGATTGCATACTAGGTGCATAATAACAGATGGTCTTTAACCATTTCTCTCTATACCCAAAGTCTCATTATCATGGAGGAGCTGAGAAAATTAGAGGGTGGCAAATAAGAGAACAAATTGAGTGAAAGCTTGTCTATGAATCTGCAGCTCTGTCCTATCTTCATCTTTTGCCAACAAATATTTCTGCCCATGTCTTTCCTTTCTCATCTCCTTGCTTACAACTCTGGCCTTAAAAAGGGGTAGACCACTTTATTTGCCTCTTACCAAGAGATCATTGGGCTTCCCTGGTGGTTCAGCTGGAAAAGAATATGCCTGCAATGCAGGAGACCCGGGTTTGATCCTTGGGTCAGGAAGATCCCCTGGAGAAGAGAATGGTTACCCATTCTAGTATTTTGCCTGGAGAATACCATGGACAGAGGAGCCTGGTGGGTTACAGCCCGTGGAGTTGCAAGGAGTCAGACATGACTGAGCAACTAACAACACAGACACAACACACACAGACACAGACACAGACACACTCAAGCCATCATTAATTCCTTCATTTAAAAAATATTTGTTGAATATCCATCAGTTTTTAGGTATTGTTAAAGATATTGCAGAAAAACAAAGAAAATCTCAGTTCTCACAAAACTTACATTCTATAAACTGCTTATATTGCTAGTGGTGGAAGATAGAAAAATAGACAAGAAGAGATTTATTGGATCTTCTATTATATTCATATATTGAGTTCTTAGTTACGATTATTATAATTTTCAATTCCATAACTTTGATTCTTTTTAATAGATTCCCCATCTTGTCATTTGTATTCCTGGACATATTTATCATGGTTATTTAAAAGTCTGTGTTTAATAATTGCAAAATCTGTATCTCTCATGGGTGTCTTCCTACTATCACTTACATTCCCATAATTTTTTGCCATTTGGCACTTTTTTTTGCTGTGTATGGTAACTTTTGACTAAATAATAATCACTGTGTGTGAAAACTGTCATATTTTGAGAGTCTGAAAGATTCTATCCTCTTCTATCAAGGATTTAATAGTTTTTGTTTTTATTTTTGACAATTTTAGGCTGTGAGGAAAACGTATTCATCCAATCTGTGATTGAGCTGATTTAAGCTAGGTTTCAGTTTCAAGAAGGTTGATCAATTTTCTGATTTGCTCTTTCTCATAAGATATTCCACAGCTCTCTAACTCTCACACTCACATGATGTATCTTTAGAAATTCCAACTAGAAGCCCAGGCATCTCACTTTGACAGTCCCTAAATTCTGATGCTGTGAGGGATTGGGGGCAGGAGGAGAAGGAGACAACAGAGGATGAGATGGCTGGATGGCATCACTGACACGATGGACGTGAGTCTGAGTGAACTCCGGGAGTTGGTGATGGACAGGAAGGCCTGGCGTGCTGCGATTCATGGGGTTGCAAAGAGTCGGACACGACTGAGTGACTGAACTGAACTGAACTGACTGAACTCCAGTTTTTGTCTCCCAAGCTCTAGGACACTGAATAAAGTTTTGCTTAGCTTTTCCTTGGCCACTTCCATGAATGAATAAACACTAGGAGGAAAAAGCAAATCTGAATATTAAGCTCACCTCTCTGTTATTCCATTCTCTCCAGTATTTCTCTAAGATCTCAGCCTCTGTAGTCCTTGCTGACTTTGTATTATTTCCAGTGCATTCAAATGGACTTCTCTTCATCTTATCCAGTCTTACTTATTCTTAAAGGAAGAAAGGCTAGTCTTTACAAATTAATTCACCATAGCCAGAAATATAAAACTCTTACTACAAGAATTTTTTTAAAGTAGCCAAGGTTCATTTTATCACTATTAGGGCCTGGTAGCTTTATCCTATTCTCTAGTCAATGATGACAGCTCTCTTCACCATCACTTATCTTACAAATAAAGGCTATCATACTAAGGAACAACTAGTAAGATGCTGTGGATGTATCTTCATCACTGAAATAAAATGCAGAGTACTGCACCATTGAATATGCATTGATAAGAACCTTATATAAAGACAACAGTTTAACTTTTAGGTCCCTATAAATATTTCCAGACTACCAAAATGGAGCATTTTGTTTTCAATATGTCAAGTGATTTTATGGCTTTTGAAAAATAGCTACAGATAAGCAATTTAGTCACTAGAGGGATTTCGAATGCTGAAATATGTTCTTCTTTGCTTTACCTGACAGTAATGTACAAATAAGACTCAGGATAGCTTAGTAGACCTTTCACGGTATCTAGGTAACTTAGCTGGGTTCATCTTGAGATTGAAGTTCACTTATCTTATCTGACATAAATATGATTTATCATTTCAACACACACACACACACACACACACACATACACACACACACAATACATGTGCACGCCCATTTGTTTCTGTTTCCAAATTTTGAGTAGCCATTATATTGAGTGAACTTGTTAATTTATTTCAAATACCCAAATAGGAAACATTTTTTGCTACACAGTATGCTAGTTGAACAATCAGTTTGGAGTGCATTTCCAGCACAATCCTTTTGTAATGCAAAATTATAATTTCAAGATCTAGAATACTCCATTTTGGGTCATTCATTTTTCAGGGATGAGTAACAATTATCAGAATTCTTTATAGTAGCAGGATGCAAGAATTTTATTTGCCTGACTGCAATGGATACTATTAAATATTCTCATAAATCTTATAACTACACAAAAAAATAATGAGAAAACCAGGCAAGAGGCAAATGGTACAGAGTACCATGGTATTAAATAGTCTGATTAGCCAGCTCCATTTTTCCATTTTTTCTGACTAATATAAAATGTAATATGGAAAGTGAAATCCATCAACAGAGGAATGGATAAAGAAGATGTGGTGTGTGTGTGTGTGTGTGTGTGTATATATATATATATATATATATATATATATATATATATATATAATGGAATATTACTCAGCCATTAAAAAGAATGAAATAAGGCCATTTGCAGCACCATGGATGGACTACAGAGTTAAGCAAGTCAGAGAAGGAGAAATATCATACGACATCCCTTATATGTGGAATCTAAAAAAAAAATAATACAAATAAACGTATTTAACAAAACAGAAAGTGACTCACGGACTTAGAAAACAAACTCATGGTTGCCAGGGGACTGGGACAGTTAAGGGCTTTGGGAATGTCACATACGCAGTGCTATATTAAAAATGGATAACCAACAAAAACCTATTGCATAGCACATGGGACTCTGCTCAATGTTATGTGCCAGCCTGGATGGGAAGGGGATGGGGAGAATGGATACCTGTATATGTGTGGCTGAGTCCCTTCACTGTTCACCTGAGACTATCACAACATTGCTAATCGACTATGCTGCTGCTGCTGCTAAGTCGCTTCAGTCGTGTCCGACTCTGTGCGACCCCATAGACGGAAGCTCGACTATACCCCAATATAAAATGTTTTTCAGGTTAAAAAAATAAAATAAAGTAAATAAAAATTCAAGAAATCAGTATAATCATAGACAAGCTTTCAAAATGCAGGATATCAAAGAGTTAAACAGAACTACTGCAGAAATGGGAGACAAGGCAGAAGATGGAAAAGAATAAAAGGGTCAAGAAGTGCTTCACTAACAAAGAGGGACTTTAAACAATGTAGAAGGTAAAAGGTTAGATATTATTTTTGAAAGTCATTTTCAAATATTGCTTTCCATTAGAGATTCCTAAAAAGAGTCTCAAGAGCAACAGAAAAGAATGGATGGACTAGAAAATGGGCATCTAACCCGCTCATCCTCCACTTCAATCATTCGATTTATATTTTATGTTCTGTAAGATTGTGGAGTGGAAACGGTTTCTAAGGCTCTCTCACTCTCCCTCTCTCTCTCTCTCCCTCCTTATTTATTTAAACATAAAGTCAAAGTTAGAATCTGTACTCTGGAGACCCAAAGCCCAGCCTTTCACACCATTTCTCTTTCCACTTCTTCCTATAGCAATAATGAATAACACTCACTACTGATCACCTTTTCTCAGAGTCATCTGTTACAAAGGAAGATCTATCTATGTATCTGTCTCTCTATCATCTATGTTATCTATCTATAAGAGCAAGCATGCCCTGAAATATACAAACTTATATTAAAGTATATGAGAAACCACTAGTATGTTCCTCCTTCAATAACTGAATCAATGAAAGTTCAGTGATAGGAGTTGAAACACATTTCCAAGGTGATTTAGCTACTTAAAATCTGAATCTGAACTTCCAGTTGTCCCTGTAGTCACTGAGTAACATCCACCACTGATCAGCTTTTCTCATAGCCATCTCTGAGAAGGAAAGTGACAATTCTATTCTAGTTTCTATCCACAGACTTTAGAGACTCTTTGTTCATTCAGTCCCCACTGATTTTATTTACTAACCATTTCCAGAAGTTTCTTAAAAGGAGGTTTCTATGTTTGTCAGAGACGCAGTACATGAATGGATAGGTGATGTCAAAGTATAGCTTGATTAACTCTTCCTTTAACTTGAACACCCATATCAATAGAATAGTGGGAATTTTCCAGTGATTGAAATACTGAGGTTTAATGAGAATGTACTCTGACTCAAATTTATACATATTTTATCAACCCACACATCTAATACAATTTAAATACAAAATGGATAAATATATTACACATTTTAAAACATAAATTTATAATCTATTAAAGAATATTATCTATCTAATACAAATTGTTAGCAGATAAAACAATACACTATCCAAATAAAACAATAAAAACCGAAACCTGCCCTCTATGGTACCCGACTAGTGAGGGTAGGGGTTTAGCTGCCCAGACGTTTCCAACTTTTTGTGACTCCATGGATTGCAGTCTGCCAGGCTTATCTGTCCATGAGATTTCATAGGCAAGAATACTGGAGTGGGTTGCCATTTCCTTCTCCAGGGGATCTTCCTGACCCAGGGATTAAACCCAGGTCTCCAGCACGGCAGGCAGATTCTTTACCACTGAGCCATCAGGGAAGCCCCTAATAATATGATAATTATTATCTAAAATGAAGGGAATTTAATAAGACATTAAAAATGAAAATAAAATAATGTGTGATTTTTTAATGGTAAGATTAAAAACAAAGTATGTCAAATGTAATTATTCAATTAAAAGTATTTTTGTGCAAATGTTTCTAGCTACTGATAAACCTGTTCCTGACTTTACATGAGTTGGTAGAAAGGTGAAGAGACAATTATTTCTGTAGTACAGAGAGTAGTAAAATTTTTCTATTAAGGGCCAGACTGAATATGCTTTCAACTTTGCAGGGCATACTACTTAACTCTGCTAGGCAATCATAGGCAGTATGTAAGTAAATAACCATGGCTTTCTTCCAAGAACGTTATTTACATTATAGCCTATGGGCCAGACTCCTATAATTTTGCCTATAATTTCTCAACCCTTTCTCTAGTTTCAAATATTTTCTTTTGACTCAATTTTTTTTTGGCCCAACTCTTTTTTGTCTTATGTCTGTGCCTATTTAGAGTTCAGGGGTTTCCCTGGTGGCTCAGATGATAAAGAATCTGTCTGCAATGCAGGAGACCTAGGTTCGATAAGGAATTTCCTAGATAAGGGAATGGCTACCCACTCCAGTCCCTTGGACTGCAAGAAGATCCAACCAGTCCATTCTGAAGGAGATCAATCCTGGAATTTCTTTGGAAGGAATGATGCTAAAGCTGAAACTCCAGTATTTTGGCCACCTCATGCGAAGAGTTGACTCATTGGAGAAGACTCTGATGCTGGGAGGGATTGGGGGCAGGAGGAGAAGGGGAAGACAGAGGATGAGATGGCTGGATGGCATCACTGACTCGATGGGTGTGAGTATGGGTGACCTCTGGGAGCTGGTGATGGACAGGGAGGCCTGGCGTGCTGCGGTTCATGGGGTCGCAAAGAGTCGGACACGACTGAGTGACTGATCTGATCTCTGACCCACTCCAGTATTCTTGCCTGGAGAATTCCATGGAGAGATGAGACCAGGGAGCTACAGCCCATCGGGTCACAAAGAATCGGACACGATCAAGCAACTAACACTTTCACTTTCTTCACTATACTTA
This sequence comes from Tragelaphus eurycerus, assembly GCA_935064755.1. NCBI lineage: Eukaryota > Metazoa > Chordata > Mammalia > Artiodactyla > Bovidae > Tragelaphus > Tragelaphus eurycerus. The sequence continues at coordinate 3,098,473 of CAKXYN010000120.1, read as the reverse complement.
CTTTAGAACCTGAATGAACTATTTATTGAAAAATATTTTTAAACTTATAATGGATTGTACATGTTATTTTAAAAATTAGATTTCTTTCTTTTCTTCAATTTTATCTCATGTAGATGGAACTTCTATTGCAGAATAACCGATATCAATTTCCATACTAGTTTTGGAAGGCTTCAAATTCAGGAAAAGTATTTTTCCAAAACAAACTTTTATTAATACAGCTATACAGATATATATCTGTCTAAACTTGCAATCTATGCAAATGTGTATCCGTTTACACAGTTACAGTGAGTCACTGATCTTGATTTTAAGCTCTATATAACTGAGCTTTCAAATTTTGCTTAAACACCTAAATAAGGGTATTTGTGGCAGAAATAGCTAACTGGATACCAAAGATCTCTGATCCTCTTTCATGCTGTAGCATTGTTGCTGGGCAGCAGCTGCCTGGACACGGACTACATTTTCCAGATCCCTTGACACCCAGTGGAGCCATAGGCCTAGTTCTCACTGCTTTGTGTTAGTTCCAGGTCAGGACATTTAGGAGAAAGCAGGTGTGCTTTCTCCACTCTCTCTCTTCTCACCGACAAGTTAGATATCAATGACTGGATTGGCCTTAGAAGACACTCTGCCAAATGGACTTTTCTTGATTAAGAAATAAACTTCTATTGAATTCAGTCACTAAGACTCAGGCTTTATTTATTGGGGTAGTAAGCATTATCTTAACTAGTGAAATATTAAACAACCAAAGGAAAAAATTCTATTTTTGGTGATACATCTCGTATTTTGGTATTTAAAAGTAGCACATTTTATTTGAAATCCTGAAAGTGACTGTTACAAGCATTAGACTTTGCAGTGAATGTTGTTCTCCCATGTAATTCACCACTTATCAATAATTGATGTAGAGTCATACAGCATGAATTTTTGTTTAGACAGAAAATGTGAGGAGAGTTATAAAAATGAAACTCCAAACCAATGCATAGAAACTAAAAATACTGAATTAATATTATATTAAATGTATCTAAGAATCAGATCAGATCAGTCGCTCAGTCGTGTCCGACTCTTTGCGACCGCATGAACCGCAGCACGCCAGGCCTCCCTGTCCATCACCAGCTCCCGGAGGTCACTCAGACTCGCATCCATCGAGTCAGTGATGCCATCCAGCCATCTCATCCTCTGTCGTCCCCTTCTCCTCCTGCCCTCAATCCCTCCCAGCATCAGAGTCTTCTCCAATGAGTCAACTCTTCGCATGAGGTGGCCAAAATACTGGAGTTTCAGCTTTAGCATCATTCCTTCCAAAGAAATTCCAGGATTGATCTCCTTCAGAATGGACTGGTTGGATCTTCTTGCAGTCCAAGGGACTCTCAAGAGTCTTCTCCAACACCACAGTTCAAAAGCATCAACTCTTCGGCGTTCAGCCTTCCTCACAGTCCAGCTCTCACATCCATACATGACCACAGGAAAGACCATAGCCTTGACTAGGCGAACCTTTGTTGGTAAAGTAATGTCTCTGCTTTTGAATATGCTATCTAGGTTGGTCCTAACTTGCCTTCCAAGGAGTAAGCGTCTTTTAATTTCATGGCTGCAGTCACCATCTGCAGTGATTTTCGAGCCCAGAAAAACAAAGTCTGACACTGTTTCCACTGTTTCCCCATCTATTTCCCATGCAGTGATGGGACCAGATGCCATGATCTTCGTTTTCTGAATGTTGAGCTTTAAGCCAACCTTTTCACTCTCCACTTTCACTTTCATCAAGAGGCTTTTTAGCCCCTCTTCACTTTCTGCCATAAGAGTGGTGTCATCTGCATATCTGAGGTTATTGATATTTCTCCCGGCAATCTTGATTCCAACTTGTGTTTCTTCCAGTCCAGCATTTCTCATGATGTACTCTGCATATAAGTTAAATAAACATGGTGACAATATGCAGCCTTGACGTACTCCTTTTCCTATTTGGAGCCAGTCTGTTGTTCCATGACCAGTTCTAACTGTTGCTTCCTGACCTGCATACAGATTTCTTAAGAGGCAGATCAGGTGGTCTGGTATTCCCATCTCTTTCAGAATTTTCCATAGTTTATTGTGACCCACACAGTCAAAGGCTTTGGCATAGTCAAGAAAGCAGAAATAGATGTTTTTCTGGAACTGTCTTGCTTTTTCCATGATCCAGCGGATATTGGCAATTTGATCTCTGGTTCCTCTGCCTTTTCTAAAACCAGCTTGAACATCAGGAAGTTCACGGTTCACATATTGCTGAAGCCTGGCTTGGAGAATTTTGAGCATTACTTTACTAGCGTGTGAGATGAGTGCAATTGTTCGGTAGTTTGAACACTCCTTGGCATTGCCTTTCTTTGGGATTGGGATGAAAACTGACCTTTTCCAGTCCTGTGGCCACTGCTGAGTTTTCCAAATTTGCTGGCATATTGAGTGCAGCACTTTCACAGCATCATCTTTCAGGACTTGGAATAGTTCCACTGGAATTCCATCACCTCCACTAGCTTTGTTCGTAGTGATGCTTTCTAAGGCCCATTTGACTTCACATTCCAAGATGTCTGGCTCTAGGTCAGTGATCACATCATCATGATTGTCTAGGTCTTGAAGCTCTTTTTTGTACAGTTCTTCTGTGTATTCTTGCCACCTCTTCTTAATATCTTCTGCTTCTGTTAGGTCCACACCATCTCTGTCCTTTATCGTGCCCATCTTTGCACGAAATGTTCCTTTGGTATCTCTGATTTTCTTGAAGAGATCCCTAGTCTTTCCCATTCTGTTGTTTTCCTCTATTTCTTTGCATTGATCACTGAAGGCTTTCTTATCTCTTCTTGCTATTCTTTGGAACTCTGCATTTAGATGTTTATATCTTTCCTTTTCTCCTTTGCTTTTCGCTTCTCTTCTTTTCACAGCTATTTGTAAGGCCTCCCCAGACAGCCATTTTGCTTTTTTGCATTTCTTTTCCATGGGGATGGTCTTGATCCCTGTCTCCTGTACAATGTCACGAACCTCATTCCATAGTTCATCAGGCACTCTATCTATCAGATCTAGGCCCTTAAATCTATTTCTCACTTCCACTGTATAATCATAAGGGATTTGATTTAGGTCATACCTGAATGGTCTAGTAGTTTTCCCTGCTTTCTTTAATTTCAGTCTGAATTTGGCAATAAGGAGTTCATGGTCCGAGCCACAGTCAGCTCCTGGTCTTGTTTTTGCTGATTGTATAGAGCTTCTCCATCTTTGGCTGCAAAGAATATAATCGATCTGATTTCGGTGTTGACCATCTGGTGATGTCCATGTATAGAGTCTTCTCTTGTGTTGTTGGAAGAGGGTATTTGCTATGACCAGTGCATTTTCTTGGCAAAACTCTATTAGTCTTTGCCCTGCTTCATTCCGTATTCCAAGGCCAAATTTGCCTGTTACTCCAGGTGTTTCTTGACTTCCTACTTTTGCATTCCAGTCCCCTATAATGAAAAGGACATCTTTTTTGGGTGTTAGTTCTAAAAGGTCTTGTAGGTCTTCATAGAACCTTTCAACTTCAGCTTCTTCGGCGTTACTGGTTGGGGCATAGACTTGGATTACTGTGACATTCAATGGTTTGCCTTGGATACGAACAGAGATCATTCTGTCATTTTTGAGATTGCATCCATGTACTGCATTTCAGACTCTTTTGTTGACCATGATGGCCACTCCATTTCTTCTGTGGGATTCCTGCCCACAGTAGTAGATATAATGGTCATCCGAGTTAAATTCACCCATTCCAGTCCATTTTAGTTCGCTAATTCCTAGAATGTCGACATTCACTCTTGCCATCTCTTGTTTGACCACTTCCAATTTGCCTTGATTCATGGACCTGACATTCCAGGTTCCTATGCAATATTGCTCTTTACAGCATCGGACTTTGCTTCTATCACCAGACATATCCACAGCTGGGTATTCTTTTTGTTTTGGCTCCATCCTTTCATTCTTTTTGGAGTTATTTCTCCACTGATCTCCAGTAGCATATTGGGCCCTTACTGACCTGGGGAGTTTCTCTTTCAGTATCCTATCATTTGAAGGCAATGGCACCCCACTCCAGTACTCTTGCCTGGAAAATCCCACGGACGGAGGAGCCTGGTAGGCTGCAGTCCATGGGGTCGCTGGGAGTTGGACACGACTGAGCGACTTCACTTTCTCTTTTCACTTTCATGTGTTGGAGAAGGAAATGGCAACCCACTCCAATGTTGTTGCCTGGAGAATCCCAGGGATGGGGAAGCCTGGTGGGCTGCCGTCTATGGGGTCGCACAGAGTCGGACACGACTGAAGTGACTTAGCATAGCATCCTATCATTTTGTCTTTTCATACTGTTCATGGGGTTCTCAAGGCAAGAATACTGAAGTGGTTTGCCATTCCCTTCTGCAGCGGACCACACCCTGTCATATCTCTCCACCATGACCCGCCCATCCCAAGTTGCCCCTCAGGCATGGCTTAATTTCATTGAGTTAGACAAGGGTGTGGTCCTTGTGTGATTAGATTGACTTGTTTTCTGTGAGAATGGTTTTAGTGTATTTGCCCTCTGATGCCCTCTTTCAAGACCTACTGTCTTACTTGGGTTTCTCTTACCTTGGGCGTGGGGTATCTCATCCCTGCTGCTCCTGGCTGCTCCCGGCCAGCGAAGCACAGCCATCGCACCTTACCTTGGACAGGGGTCTCTCCTCACCGCTGCCCTTCCTGACCTCGGTTGTGGGGTAGCTCTTCTCCGCCCTGCTTAGTGCGCTGGCCCTCACCGCCGTCCTTCCTCGGTCGTGGGGTAGCTCCTCTCGGCCGCGCTCTTAGTGCGCGACGCAGCCGGCGGGGCGCTCTTGGTGCGCGACGCAGCCGGCGGGGCGCTCTTGGTGCGCGACGCAGCCGGCGGGGCGCTCTTGGTGCGCGACGCAGCCGGCGGGGCGCTCTTGGTGCGCGACGCAGCCGGCGGGGCGCTCTTGGTGCGCGACGCAGCCGGCGGGGCGCTCTTGGTGCGCGACGCAGCCGGCGGGGCGCTCTAAGAATAGACCACTGCTTAAAAATGTAAAATGCTTTAGATATTATAGTTGACTTCATATCTTGAAAAACTCAATAAAATAGTACTATAGGCATTCCCCAGAGAAACTGGTTTTGTTCTAGATCACCCACTTCAATAAAGCAATTCATACGATTTTTTTTTATTTCCCAGGGTGTATAAAACTTATGTTTATACTAAGCTATATTGTCACTGCTTATTCAACTTATATGCAGAGTACATCATGAGAAACGCTGGGCTGGAGGAAGCATAAGCTGGAATCAAGATTGCTGGGAGAAATATCAATAACCTCAGATATGCAGATGACACCACCCTTATGGCAAAAAGGGAAGAAGAACTAAAGAGCCTCTTAATGAAAGTGAAAGTGGAGAGTGAAAAGGTTGGTTTAAAGCTCAACGTTCGGAAAACGAATATCATGGCATCCAGTCCCATCACTTCATGGCAAATAGATGGGGAAACAGTGGAAACAGTGGCTGACTTTATTTTTCTGGGCTCCAAAATCACTGCAGATGGTGATTGCAGCCAAGAAATTAAAAGATGCTTATTCTTTGGAAGGAAAGTTATGACTAACCTAGATAGCATATTCAAAAGCAGAGACATTACTTTGTCAACAAAGGTCCATCTAGTCAAGGCTCTGTTTTTTCCAGTGGTCATGTATGGATGTGAGGGTTGGACTATAAAGAAAGCTGAGCGCAGGAGAATTGATGCTTTTGAACTGTGGTGTTGGAGAAGACTCTTGAGAGTCCCTTGGACTGTAAGGAGATCCAACCAGTCCATCTTAAAGGAGATTAGTCCTGGGTGTTCATTGGAGGGACTGATGTTGAAGCTGAAACTCCAATACTTTGGCCACCTGATGCAAAGAGCTAACTCATTGGAAAAGACCCTGATGCTGGGAAAGAATGAGGACAGGAGGACAAGGGGACGACAGAGGATGAGATGGTTGGATGGCATCACCAACACAATGGACATGGGTTTGGGTGGACTCCGGGAGTTGGTAATGGACAGGGAGGCCTGGCGTGCTGCGGTTCATGGGGTCGCAAAGAGTCAGACACAACTGAGTGACTGAACTGAACTGAACTGATAGTTTATTAAGTATGCAATAGCATTACACCTAAAAACCAATGTATATACCTTAAATAAAAAATACTTTATTGCTAAAAATAAGCCATCTGAGTCTTCAGCAAGTCATAATCATTTTGCAACATATAACATCAAAGATCACTGATCACAGACTACACAGTAATACCATAATAAGGAAAAAAATTGAAATAGTGTAATAATTACCAAAATGTGACATGGAGACACAAAATGAGTAAATGCTATTGGACACATGGTGCTGATAGGCTTGCCCAACAGAAGGTTGCCATGAATTTTCAACTTGATAAAAAACTCAATATCTGGGAAGTGTAATGAAATGAAACACCAAATAAGTTATGCCTGTATTTCAGAAAAGATAACTCTTCTATACTGAGAGAATTGGGGACATTTCTTTATCTAGTGGCCTTCTAGTCCTTAAATGAAGCTACCTAGTTACACACTGACCAATTTAGTTTCTGCAAATTCTTTTCCTTTTGCTGACTATCCATAGGCCAATCTTGAATACTTAATGCATATACATAAACACCTATGGAAAAGCTTGGCATCTGTGTTCTGAGTGCCTAGAATGGCACGTTCATCCTGATTTTTGCCATAAAAATTAATATTGAAATGGAAAAATGTTCTGGAAAATGAAGTACAAAGATACCTGAGGTGTTGGCTCAGCCTAAAAAACATAGTACATTTCTCTCTGAATTGCATTTTCTCTTCCATTTTCTATCTGTGATTCCAACTGATCCTGCAACGAACATTAGTAATCCTAGTGTTTTCTTCTCACTGAAGCTTAAGTAGCTGATTTTACCACCTTTTCTTGAATGCAGACAAGTCTGTGAGTAATTTTATTTCACAGTTGTATGACTGGATTGACCAATGAATAAATTTCCAAGAGTCACTTTGCAAGATGGCTCCCAGTTTTGTTTGCATGAATATAAATTGATAGAAGTTGCTTTTGGTTTAGGTAGTAGAAAACATTGAAAGATGAATAAGCCCATATGGACTGGGGACCACAAAAAGATAAACACTAAGATCTGACCTAATGGTAGATTTTTAAAGACCATGAATGGAGATACTGCCTTCGCCTCTTAAATTCTTTCATTGTCTTTCTTACTATCACTTGTTACACCATTGTAAAGCCACCATTCCAATAAATCTGGGTCACACTCTCTTCCAACTACTATTCTTCTTACTTACTACAATTTTAAGAATTCTCCAGTCACCCTAAGTGGTTAAAATCAGTAGAGTCTTTTATAAAATTAAAAAATCTTCATAACTTGAGTGTTAAAGAGTATTTCCACTTCTAGAGTGGATACTTTTAGGACCAGGCAGATAATGGAGAGTCATTGAAGATTTTATACAACAGGGATGTGCTTAGAGTAGTATTTTAGGAAACTTACCAGAGGACCACTGAGTACCAAAGAATGAAGTTGGGAAAAGGGTTAAAATGGCATTTAGTTAATAAAAGCAGTGACAGTAGGAAAAAAGAAGGGTAACTGCAAATCAAAACCACAAAAGATAACACTTCACACTAGTTAGAATGTTGTTGCTGTTGTTCAGTTGCTCAGTCTTGTCTGACTCTTTGCCATGCCATGCACTGCAGCCAGGCTTCTCTGTCCTTCATCATCTCCTGGAGCTTACTCAAACTCAGGTCCATTGAGTTGGTGATGCCATCCAACCATTTCATCTTCTGTCATCCCTTTCTCCTGCTTCCCAGGATCTTTCCTAGCATCAGAGTCCTTTCTAATGAATCAGCTCTTCATATCAGGTGGCCAAAGTACTGGAGCTTCAACTTCAGCATCAGTTCTTCCAATGAATATTCAGGATTGATTTCCTTTAGGATTGACTGGTTGGATTTCCTTGCAGTCCAAGGGACTCTCAAGAGTCTTCTCCAACACCACAGTTCAAAAGCTTCACTTCTTTGGCACTCCATTTTCTTTATGGTACAACTCTCACATCCATACATGACTACTGGAAAAACCATAGCTTTGACTTTATGGATATTTGTTGGCAAAGTAATGTCTCTGCTTTTTAATATGCTGTCTAAGTTTGTCATAGCTTTTCTTCTAAGGAGCAAGTGTCTTTTGACTTCATGGCTGCAGTCACCATCTGCAGTGACATTGGAGCTCAAGGAAATAAAATCTGTCCTTGTTTCCATTGTTTTCCCACCTATTTGCAATGAAGTGATGGGACTAGATGCCATGATCTTACTTTTTTGAAGGTTGAATTTTAAGCCAGCTTTTTCACTCTCCTCTTTCACTTTCACCAAGAGGCTCTTTAGCTCCTCTTGGCTTTCAGCCATAAGGGTGGTGTCATCTGCATATTTGAGGTTATTGATATTTCTCCTGGCAATCTTGATTCCAGCCTGTGCTTTATCCAGCCCAGGACTTCACATGATGTACTCTGCATATAGGTTAAATAAGCAGGATGTCAAAATACAGCCATAACACACTCCTTTCCCAATCTGGAACCAGTCAGTTGTTCCATGTCTGGTTCTAACTGTTGCTTCTTGACCTGCATACAGATTTCTCGGAGGCAGGTAAGGTGGTCTGGTATCCCCATCTCTTGAAGAATGTTCCACAGTTTATTGTGATCTACACAGTCAAAAGCTTTGGCATAGTCAATAAAGCAGAAATATATGTTTTTCTGGAACTCTCTCACTTTTTTGATGATCCAACAGATGTTGGTAATTTGATCTCCAGTTCCTCTGCCTTCTCTAAATTCAGCTTAAACATCTGAGAGTTCACGGTTCACATACTGTTGAAACCAGGTTTGGAGATCCTTGAGCATTACTTTGCTAGCATGTGAGATGAGTGCAATTGTGCAGTAGTTTGGACATTCTTTGGCATTGCCCTTCTTGGGGATTGGAATGAAAACTGCCCTTTTCCAGTCCTGTGGCCACTGCTGAGTTTTCCAAATTTGCTGGCATATTGAGTGCAGCACTTTCACAGCATCGTCTTTTAGGATTTGAAATAGCTCAACTGGAATTCCATCACCTCCACTAGCTGTGTGCATACTGATGCTTCCTAAGGCCCACTTCACTTCACATTCCAGGATGTCTGGCTCTAGGTGAGTGATCACACCATTGTGGTTATCTGGGTCATTAACATCATTTTTGTATACTTCATCTGTGCATTCTTGCCACCTCTTCTTCCTATCTTCTGCTTCTGTTAGGTCCATACTGTTTCTCTCCTTTATTGGGTCCATCTTTGCATGAAATGTTCCCTTGGTATCTCTAAGTTTCTTGAAGAGATCTCTAGTCTTTCCCATTTTATTGTTTTCCTCTATTTCTTTGCATTGATCACTTAGGATGGCTTTCTTGTCTCTCCCTGCTATTGTTTGGAACTCTGAATTCAGAAAGGTATATCTTTCCTTTCTCCTTTGCCTTTTGCTTCTCTTCTTTCCTCAGCTATTTCTAAGGCCTCCTCAGACAACTATTTTGCCTTTTTGAATTTCTTTTTCTTGGGGATGGTTTTGATCACTTCCTCCTGTACAATGTTACAAATCTTTCTTCACACTTTTTCAGGCACTGTTTCTATCAGATCTAATCCCTTGAATCTACTTGTCATTTCCACTTTATAATTGTAAGGGACTTGATTTAGGTCATACCTGAATGACCTAGTGATTTTCCCTACTTTCTTCAATAGCCAGTTAGAATGGCTGTTGTTAAAAGGATCAGATCAGATCACATCAGATCAGTCGCTCAGTCGTGTCCGACTCTTTGCGACCCCATGAACCGCAGCATGCCAGGCCTCCCTGTCCATCACCAGCTCCCGGAGGTCACTCAGACTCACACCCATCAAGTCAGTGATGCCATCCAGCCATCTCATCCTCTGTCATCCCCTTCTCCTCCTGCCCTCAATCCCTCCCAGCATCAGAGTCTTCTCCAATGAGTCAACTCTTTGCATGAGGTGGCCAAAATACTGGAGTTTCAGCCTTAGCATCATTCCTTCCAAAGAAATTCCAGGACTGATCTCTTTCAGAATGGACTGGTTGGATCTTCTTGCAGTCCAAGGGACTCTCAAGAGTCTTCTCCAACACCACAGTTCAAAAGCATCAATTCTTTGGCGCTCAGCCTTCTTCACAGTCCAGCTCTCACATCCATACATGACCACAGGAAAGACCATAGCCTTGACTAGGCGAACCTTTGTTGGCAAAGTAATGTCTCTGCTTTTGAATATGCTATCTAGGTTGGTCATAATTTTCCTTCCAAGGAGCAAGCGTCTTTTAATTTCATGGCTGCAGTCACCATCTGCAGTGATTTTCGAGCCCAGAAAAACAAAGTCTGACACTGTTTCCACTGTTTCCCCATCTATTTCCCATGTAGTGATGGGACCAGATGCCATGATCTTCGTTTTCTGAATGTTGAGCTTTAAGCCAACCTTTTCACTCTCCACTTTCACTTTCATTAAGAGGCTTTTTAGCCAGTCTTCACTTTCTGCCATAAGAGTGGTGTCATCTGCATATCTGAGGTTATTGATATTTCTCCCAGCAATCTTGATTCCAACTTGTGTTTCTTCCAGTCCAGCATTTCTCATGATGTATTCTGCATATAAGTTAAATAAACATGGTGACAATATGCAGCCTTGACGTACTCCTTTTCCTATTTGGAACCAGTCTGTTGTTCCTTCCCGCGACCGGGGCACAATTAAGAGCGCCTCGCCTTCCCGCGACTGGCGCACAATTAAGAGCGCCTCGTTAAAAGGATAAGAAATAGCAAATTGTTGGTGAGGATGTAGAGAAGAGGAAATTCTTGTTCACTGTTGGTAGGAATTTAAGTTGGTACAATAACTATGGAAAATAGTATGAAATTTTATAAAAAGTTAAAAATAGAGTTGGAATCAGATCAGATCAGTCGCTCAGTCGTGTCCGACTCTTTGCGACCCCATGAACCGCAGCACGCCAGGCCTCCCTGTCCATCACCAGCTCCCGGAGGTCACTCAGACTCGCATCCATCGAGTCAGTGATGCCATCCAGCCATCTCATCCTCTGTCGTCCCCTTCTCCTCCTGCCCTCAATCCCTCCCAGCATCAGAGTCTTCTCCAATGAGTCAACTCTTTGCATGAGGTGGCCAAAATACTGGAGTTTCAGCTTTAGCATCATTCCTTCTAAATGTAACAATTTCACTTTTGGGTATTTCTCTGAAAAATACAAAATCATTATTTGAAAGATGTCTAGCACTGCCATGTTCATTGCACATTTACATAAGTAGACAAGGCATGAAAACAGCACTGTGTTCACTGATGAAAAATTGATAAGGAAAATATAGTCTTTCTCTACATATACACAATGGAATATCATTCAGCCATAAAAATGAGGAAATTTTGCCATTTGAGACAACATGAATGAACCCTGAGGGCATTATGCTAAGTAAAATAATATAGAGAAAGGCAAATACTATATTATATCCTTTATTTGTGGAATCTTAAAAAAATATAATACTCATAGATATATATCAGTAGCTCATCCACAAAGAATTATTCTCACATGCACATGGAACATTATCTAGGGTAGACCATTTGTAGTAGGCCACAAAACAAGTCTTAGCAAATTCTAGAAGATTGAAATTGTACTAAGTATCTTCTCTGATCATAATGGCATGAAACTAGAAATCAATAACAAGAGGTAAATTGGAGCATTCACAAAAACATGAAAATTAATCAACACTCTGCTGAACATCCAATGGATCAAATGAAATGAAAAAGGAAACAGACCAAAGTTACCAGAAGAAAGGAAATAAAGTTTAGAACAGGAATAAATGAAACAGAATAGGAAATCAGTAGAAAAAATTAATCAAATTAATGGTTGGTTCTTTGAAAAGATAAACAAAATTGTCAAAGCTTTAGCTAGACTAACCAAGGAGAAAAGAGAAAAAGACTCAAATGAATAAAATTATAAATGAAAAAGGAGACATTACAACAGATATCATGGAAATTCAAAGATTATAGAAGGCTACTATGAATAGTTATATGCCAACAAACTGTACAACCTAGAAGAAATGGAAAAAAAAATTAGAAACATACAACTTACTAAGGTTAAATCAGGAAATAATAGTAAATTTTAATAGATTAAATACAAAGAAGGAAATTAAACCAGTAATCAAAACTTTACCAACAAAGAAAAACTCAAGATCAAATGGCTTCACTGGTGAACTTAATCAAATATTTAAAGAAAAATTAAACCAGTCCTTCTCAAACTCTTCTAAAATGTCAAAAAGAAAGGGACATTCCTAAACCTTTAGAAGAGATTTAGAAAGCCTATTTTAGAAGGCCAGGATCATACTGATTTCACCAGAGACTCCCTGGTGGCTCAGATGTCATGAATCTGCCTGCAATGCAGGACACCCCGGTTTGATGCCTGAATTGGGAAGATCCCCTGGAGAAGGAAATGGCAACACACTCCAGTATTCTTGCCTGGAGCATCCCATGGACAGAGGAGACTGGTGGGCCACAGTCCATGGGGTCACAAAGAGTCAGACTTGACTGAGCAACTAACACACATACTAATAGCAAAACCAGAAAAGGATGATACAAGAGAAGAAAAGCATGGCTCAATACTGCTGATGAGTACAGATATGCAAGTTCTCAGTAAAAATCTAGCAAACCAAATTCTGAAGCACATTAAAAGGATTAATCACCATGATCAACTAAGATCTATCTGTGGGGTGCAAGGATATTTCAACACACGTGCGTGCTAAGTCAGTTCAGTTCTGTCCAGCTCATCGCAACCACCTGGACTGTAGCCCACCAGGTTCCTCTGTCCATGGGATTCTCCAGGTAAGAACCCACTCTCCACGTGGGTTGCCATGGCCTCCTCCAGGGGAGTATTTAGACCCAGGCATCGAACCCACAACTCTTATGTCTCCTGCATTGGCAGGTGGGCTCTTGACCACTAGTGCTACCTGGAAAGCCCCATATTTTAAGATATGCAAATCAACGGATGTAACACTTTACATCTTTTTCACAGAATGAAAGAAAAGGATCATGGTAATCTTAATAGATACAGAAAAAGCATTTGACAAAATTTAACATCCATTCACAATTTTAAAAAAGACCACTTACAAATTAGGCATAGAAGGAACCTACATTAACATAATAAAGATCATATATTACAAGGCCACAGTTAACATCTTATTCAATGGTGAAAGGTTAAAACTTTTCCTCTAAGATCAGGAATAGACAAGGGTTCTCACTCTCACCATTTCTATTCAACACAGAAGTCCTAGCTAGAGCAATCAGGCAAGAAAAAGAAGTGAAATTCAAAATTGAAAAGGAAGACACAAAACTGTCTTTATTTGCAGATGACATAATTTTATATGTAGAAAACCCCAAAGATTACCTCCTCCCCAAACTGTTATATTTTATCAATGAATTCAGTAAAGTTTACAGGATACAAAATAACATATAAAAATTCATGATTTTCTGATACACTAACTATACATTTTGTGAAAAACAAATAAAGAAATCTATTTCATTTATAATATTATCAAAAACAATAAAACACTTAAAAATAAATTTAAGAAAGTGAAAGATCTCTACTCCAAAAACTATAATATACTAATAAAAGTAATCAAAGAAGACACAAGGAAATGAGAAAGTATTTCATATTCATGGATTGGAACACTTAATATTTTTAAAATGTCAATACTACTAAAAGCCATCTATAGATTCAATGCAATATCAATATTACAATGATATTTTTTATAGAAGTAGAAAAAACACTCCTCAAACTTTTATGGAACTACAAAAGATCCTGAATAGCCAAAGAGATTCTGAGAAAGAAGAAAAGAGCAGGAGATATCAGACTTCCTGATTTCAGGATATACTATAAAGGTATGGTCATCAAAACAGTATGGAGCTAACATAAAAACAAGTAGACCGATGGAAGAAAATCGAGAGCCCAGAAATAAACCTAAGCATACATGGTCAACTAACATTTGACAAGGGAAGTAAGAACACTCAGTGGAGAAAATACAGACTTTTTAATAAATGGTACTAGGTAAATTGGATATTTAAATATAAAAGAATAAAACTGGACCCACATCTTATACTACTCACAAAAATTACCTAAAATGCATCAAAGACTATAATGTAAGACCTGAAACCATGAAACCCTTAGTATAAAACAATGGAATAAAACTCCTTGACATGAGTATTGTTAATGATCTTTTGGATATGACACCTACAGCATAAACAATAAAAATAAAGTGGAACTGCATCAAGCTATAAAGCTTATACACAGAGAAAAACATCTTCAAGGTGAAAAGACAACCTATGGGATGGGAAAAAATATTTGTAAACTTTAAATCTGATATACATATACATACAGTTTAATAGCAAATAAATAATTTAAAAATGAACCAAGAGCTGAATAGATATTTTTCCAAAAAAGATATATGAGTGGTCAACAGTTACATAATCAATCAACGTCACTAATCATAAGGGAAAGGGAAATAAAAACTACATCACACCTGTTGGAATGGCAATTATCAAAAAGATTAAAGATAACAAATGTTGCAGTGGAGTAAAGAGAAAATCCTTGTGTATGGTTGGTGGGATTATAAATTGGCACAGTCACTATGGAAAGCAGAAGCTTCCCTGATGGCCCAATGATACAAAAGCTGCCTGTAGTGCAGGAACCACAAGAGACTGCATGGAACTGTGGGATCAGTTCTGAGGTCAGGAAGATCCCCTGCAAGAGGGTATGGCAACCCACTCTAGTATTCTTGCCTGGAGAATCCTATGGACAGAGGAGCCTGTTGGACTATGGGATCACAAAGAGTTGCACATTACTGAAGTGACTTAGCATGACTTAGCACACACACACACACAGAGAAAGCAGTATGGAGGATCCTTAAAAAATTAAAAAAAGAAATACCATATGCTATGCTAAGTCGCTTCAGTCGTGTCCGACTCTGTGCGACCCCATAGACGGCAGCCCACCAGGCTCCACCGTCCCTGGGATTCTCCAGGCAAGAACACTGGAGTGGGTTGCCATCTCCTTCTCCAATGCACGAAAAGAGAAAAGTGAAAGTGAAGTCGCTCAGTTGTGTCCGACTGTTAGCGACCCCATGGACTGCAGCCTAACAGGCTCCTCCATCCATGGGATTTTCCAGGCAAGAGTACTGGAGTGGGGTGCCATTGCCTTGACCTAGCAATTCCACATCTAGGCGTCTATCCAAAGGAAATGAAAACATTAACTCAAAAACATATCTGAAATCCTATGCTCACAGAAGCATTGTTTTTAATGACCAAGACATGGATATTTTCTCAGTATCCACCAATGGATGAATAAAGAATTCGTGGTATATTTATAGCTACAACTGAATATGATTTAACCATTAAAAAGTGAAGAAATCCTACTATTAGCAACAATATGGATGGACTTGAAGGGATTACACTAGGTGATAGGTCAGACAAAGATAAATACTGTATGATCTCACTTCTGTGTGGAATCTTAAAAAAGAAAAGAGTAAAAACAAAATTAACTCATAGGAAGAGATCAGACTTGTGGTTACTAGAGGCAGAGGGTGGAGGAAGGTGGTCAAAAGTTACTTGCAGTTATACTTAAATACTAAGGATGTAATGGACACGTGGTGATTATAGCTAATGTTGCAGGAGGACATTACGAAAGATGTTAGGAGAGTAACTCCTAAGAGTTCTCATCACAAGAAAATTTCTCATTTTTCTTTTATTTAAAACTGTTCCTATATTTAAAAGATAGATGATAGCTCATAATCATCTAGGAATACATGTAAATTAGACCATCTAGCTATATGCTTGGAGAAGGCAATGGCACCTCACTCCAGTACTCTTGCCTGGAAAATCCCATGGACAGAGGAGCCTGGTAGGCTGCAGTCCATGGGGTCGTTAAGAGTCGGACACAACTGAGCAACTTCACTTTCACTTTTCACTTTCATGCATTGGAGAAGGAAATGGCAACCCACCCCTGTGTTCTTGCCTGGAGAATCCCAGGGATGGGGGAGCCTGTTGGGCTACTGTCTATGCGGTCACACAGAATCAGACACGACTAAAGTGACTTAGCATAGTATAGTATAGCTATATGCATTAAATTTCTACTGTAACCTGCGTCAATTATTTCTCCATAAAACTGGGGAACAAAAAAGCAAAAATGAATATCTAGATACAGAAAACAGATTAGTGGTTCAGAGGCATGGGGGAAGGGAATGAGGGAATCGGCAAAATGGATGAAGGTGGTCAGAAGGTACAAACTTTCAGTTGTAAGGTAAATGAGTTGTGGATATATAATGTATAGCACAGTGACTATAGTAGCTCCCCCGTCCCTGGGATTCTCCAGGCAAGAACACTGCAGTGGGTTGCCATTTCCTTCTCCAGTGCATGAAAGTAAAATGTGAAAGTGAAGTCGCTCAGTTGTGTCCGACTCTTAGCGACCCCATAGACTGCAGCCTACCAGGCTCCTCCGTCCTGGATTTTCCAGGCAAGAGTACTGGAGTGGAGTGCCATTGCCTTCTCCAAAAGTTAGTGATAGTGCACTGTATACTTGAAAGTTGTTAAGAGAGTAAATCTTATAAGTTTTCACCCCTGGAAGAAAATTTTAACTATGTGTGGTGATAGATGATAACTATTTTGATAATCATTTTGCAATATATACATATATTAAATCATTACTTTTTATACATAAAACTGGTATATGATAGCATATGTCAATTATATCTCAATTTTTAAAAAGAAAAAAAGGTTAGATTTTGTTTTAAACATAAAGAATTGGATGTGAAAATGGGATACTCGGAGGTATTCAACAGGCAACTAAAAATGCAGGATATCAGCTTGTCAGGGCATCATGTCTGAACATATAGATATGAAAGGAAACCTGATAAGTGAATCCAACCAAGATGACCTTAATGTTCCCCTAAGCCTAACTACACCCCACTCCAGTACTCCTGCCTGGAAAATCCCATGGATGGGGGAGCCTGGTAGGCTGCAGTCCATGGGGTCACTACGAGTCAGATACGACTGAGCGACTTCACTTTCACTCATGCATTGGAGAAGGAAATGGCAACCCACTCCAGTGTTCTTGCCTAGAGAATCCCAGGGACGGGGGAGCCTGGTGTGCTGCCGTCTATGGGGTCACACAGAGTCGGACATGACTGAAGTGACTTAGCAGCAGCAAACCTAACTAAACTTAGGCAGATTTCTTTTAGTCTAAATCCTCTAACTTCATTTTTCTTAGAGCATTTACTTTAGAAAATGTGTAATTGTAAATTATTGGTCTGGCCCATTAAGATGTAAATTTTCTCCCAGCCTCTTGCTAGTTTTATAACCCAGGAAAGTCTTGTTCAAGGACCTGGGAGCCATCTCTTTGAAATGTAATCTTCAAGAAAGATAGTGTTTTTATCCCTCAGTCTCTATGGGAGGGTATGAGCCTAACTTCAATAAGCACCAATTAGCAAACACAGATGGTCTATACACATTGATCAACCTCCCCCTAGTACTCTTTTCTATGAGTTTTCCACAAGCTCACCCCACTGCTTTAAGCTCTCTTGCCTTTTGTCTCAGCAGAGTTGAGTTCAATATCTCTCATCTATTGCAAAGGTTTTGAATAAAGTCTTCCTTTTCTGTTTAACTTATCCAGAACAGTTTTGCAGTTTTTCTTTGTCACATCCATCAGAGCCATGGAAGTATCTGAAATACCCAAGAAAGACAATGAGAAAGAGATGAAGGACAATTATGTAAACTGGGGAAACTCAACCATTTAATTATAGGACTGGAAAAGGAACTGAAGAAGTAGGAAGAAAACGCAGAATATATAAAACAGAATTTAAAGGCCAAGAGAATTTCAAGAAGGGATATGTCAACAGTATCATTCTGTATTAAGATATGGAAAATTGATTAGTGAAAAAAATGAATAAAAAGCAATTAGACAAAATTAGTAGGAGGTATATTGTTATTTTTTCTAACATCTTTATTGAATGTACACTGTGTGCCATGAGATTTTTAAAGTTTGGGTTTCAAAAGTGAGTGAGACAAGCAATATCCCTGCTCTCATACAACTTACATTAAGTTGGAAAAGACAAAAAAAAAATAATAATAATAAAATGACAATACAAATAATAAAAGAAATATCAGAAATGCTAGATGCTATCAAGGAATTTGAAGAGAATACTCCACTAGAAAGTGACTCAAAAATATTTTTATTTTGATTGGTTTGTCCTCTCTGAAGAAGGGGTAATATGGCTGTGATCCGACTTACTGGGAGGAGCCAGCCATAAAAAGCTGACATGCTATGGCAAAGATCCTATTGCAGGAACAACTTGGTTAAGTTCAAAGATGCAGAGGGTGGCTATAGAGCAGTGAATGAGCCTGAGAACTGTATGAGATGAGATTTACAAAGACCATAAAATTGCAGACCAGAGTACGGTATTGGGATTTTATTTTCAGTGTGAAGTGAAGCCAGTGGAGGGTTTCAGCATGAGTGACATCATCAAGTTTATGTTTTAAAAGGATAACTCTGACAACTTTATGGAGACAAAATTTTAAAGATGCATGATGGGAAGTGAGAGATCCTTTAGGACTCTGAAGCCCTCCAGGCTAGAAACTGTAGTGGCTTGGACCAGGGTTCATGAAATAAGCAGTTTCAATAAAAAAGAGAGGCCAGGAGTCAGATTTGTGTTAGAGGAAGTAAATATGGGTGATGTGGGAGCAGGGACAACAGATACCATTTCTTCTTACATTCTTTGAATATGAGATTTGGAGGCCAGAAATGAGAAGCATTAAAAATCTTTTTCATGTAAAGGAATAAGGGTATTTTCAGAAGAGGAAAAACAAATGGATATAAAGGAGAAAATGAATTTACTGCAGAAGGAAATGGTTTAACTTTTGAAACAGAAAGAGCAAGAATAAAGAAAGCTGTTCCAAAGAATGAGGATGATTCTTGGAATGTTGTAAACCTTTCTATAATTTAATAAATGAACAAGAACTCCTTCCTTTCTTTCCTTTCTACTTTGGAAGAAGAAAATACAAAATGGGTAAGATAAATAACAATGGAATATAAAGCCTAGCAAATGTTAATTTGTACTGCTAGAACCTCAGTTATTCTGGAACTTTGCAGATTAGCATCAATGACTACATCCTGTATGAGCTGTCACTGAACCCTCTCGATGGATCTCAGAGGAACTGCACAGGAAAATCACAGTGTAAGAGGACTGGAGTGAACACAAAGTAAAATAAAACTCACTGCTGCTGCTACTGTAACCACTATTCCTACTACCACTACTGATCATAAAAACAATAATTAACTGTTACAGATTGAGAAAAAGATCTCCCTTCTGAATAGAACTGGTTTATAGAAAAAGGCCTAAAAAGACTGTACCTTTCCTAAAATAGGAAACCACTGAAATTCTGAAGGTGTTTCTGAATATGAAATTTATGCTGGAAAGTAATTCAGAGCATGTGACCCAACTCTTCACTAATGTGTCCTCCTAGCTCCTCAACTAACTTATGAGAGTAAAGATTATGAATACAATGGCCAGCGGGGAACTCTTCTTTGTCCATAATCTATTTAAAA
This sequence comes from Tragelaphus eurycerus, assembly GCA_935064755.1. Lineage (NCBI taxonomy): Eukaryota > Metazoa > Chordata > Mammalia > Artiodactyla > Bovidae > Tragelaphus > Tragelaphus eurycerus. The sequence continues at coordinate 3,078,825 of CAKXYN010000120.1, read as the reverse complement.
AAAAAAAAACTTTCAAAAATAGGAGAATCTCTAGCAGGTGCAACAGCAGCTATAGCCCTCAGGATGAAAACATTTTTTTTGCCTTGGTGTCCCTAAAAGATAAGGCATGTTGGCTTTGGTATTTTTGTTAGAAGATATTCCCTCAAACGGAAATTGATCTCTCAGTGCTTTTTATTGTCACTCTAATAGATACTTTCTGGGAAGCTAGACTAAGAGGTAAAATATTTTGGTGGCATTATATGAATGTATTATCACTGCCATTCATTTCTGAAATCACATCATGATAATGATTCCTGATCAGGTATACCTTTTGTTTCAAGATCACTAAGTTCTGCCAAATTTCCAGTATGTAGGGTTTATAGTTGTGTTACTGACAAGGAGTAGAGAGATATTCATAGTAGCTTAGAGGTTGGATCAGAATATCACCAGTATCTCTTAGAGTTCCAAGATTATATGAAGTTTGTACTTCCTATGAGAAGCAAAGGACTGTGAACCTGTGTCATTTTAGCTCCTAAGCTAAACTCACAAGGCCTGACTCCTTGGAAGATATTGTAAGTGGGGTTGGGGCCGAGGGGGCGGATTGTTTACAGTATTCCAAGCACAGTCTGCTGCTTCATCCTTGAAACTCCCAAGACATCTAGATGATTATTTCTTTCCATCATAAGCTTATGAAAGGTGAATTTTTGTGGCCTGGGGATTGGTGTGAGTTTCATTCACAGCCTGCTTTGCTGTACTCCCTTTAAGAGCGGAAAGTGTATATGTCATCTCTAATTGGAACTCCCAGACAGAAATGATGCCATCAGGGAACTTAAAATATGTGGCCATTTGAATTACCCTGCAGACCAACCATATTGCTATAAAGCAAATAATTTACATTTAAATAACTTATCTGCATTCACCTAATTTAAAAGTAATCTTTATTCTTTCTCAACTAATCCCCAAACTTATGGACTAGTTTGATCATATTTGTGCAATAAAATTGAAATTTTCAGATATGGTAGGTAATCAATTTTAGTCACCTCATCTGCGTTTCCAATCTCATTACAGATTGCAATTTTCAGTGCAGATTACATGATGACCCATCAGTGGCTTTGTTGTTTCTGAATTACCGATTCCTTGCCTACTGCCAGATAAGAACAAAGCCTATGCATCAGCCTGACAGCTTGCAAACAGAAAATGGGCTTGTAGGATTGGATTTAAATCCCAGGTGTAGGGGATAATTACCACATCACTCATGCAGTAACTGAAAAATGGTATTTCAACAAGAAAAATTACATTCCTTTTATAGTGCCAACAGAAATCATTATTTGAGGCTTCACACTGATTCACTGTATCATTACATGTGCACTGTACTCATTAAATGTAATGTTTGTTGCAACATAAAAAAGTTATTGTTTTTGGTACTTTGGTGGAGCAGGTAGCTTAAATTTAAGGTTTGTGGAACCTTGATGGTGTAGAGGTCGTTTGGACTCTAATATATACCATGCAAGAGAAATGACAACCCAGACGCAGAGCTTTGCAACTGGCTCCTATTACAGGAGGCGTGGATGGATAGTATGAAAGAAAATGGAGTATAAATCTTTTGTTTCAAAAACCCCAACCATTTAACCCTACAGTCTGTCCAGAGGAAGAGGACAAATAATGATTCAAATCTTCTTGACAGAGCGACGCCGCAGAGTGCATATTTTACCATTAGCTTTGAAATCATTGAAGCTCAACACACACTTTCTAAAGGACGGAAAGATGGAGACTGTATTCATTTGAAAAATCGTTAAAGAAAACAGTGGCAGACATATTGGAAATGCACTCCTCACCCTGGCGTTTGGTCCGTCAGCCACGAGGCTGCAGTTGTTTCTCAATGATTGTGCAAGCAGCACAATAATGAGAGAGATGGGCGGATCATCTGTACATGCAGAAGGCTATGTGTGAACCACTGAGAGCAGCAACCCAAGCTGTATTCATCAGAGTCTTAGTTATGTTTGTGGCCAACTGGCTTTCTCATGAAGATGATCAGAATAGTACAAAAGAGGACATACCCTCAGATTTGCTGTGTCTCTGCACACACTCCAAGGGGAGGCACTGATGATAGAGAGAAAGATAGATAGAAAGATAGATAGATAAATGATAGGATTTTAGGTGTCAGCTCACAGCTTCTCTGCCTTGAATTCATAAATTAATGTAATGAGCCTAACTTGCTTTCCATGGGTAGAGAATAAGACACTTTGTGGAGAGGCTTAAAGTGGAAGCATGAAGAGCTGAAATGTCTTTCTAATTCTCTATTCCTCTCATCTGTATAGTCTTTTTGTCTTCACAATCTCTTTAGAGAGGCTAAGGGCTTACCAATGCTGATGCAGGCTGTGTGTGTGGAAATCATGCAAGGTTTTCTAATTTCTTTCCAAGTCTGGGAAGATACTGCTAGCAACAGACTTAATTTTCTGAGAGCTAGTTCCTATCCACTTGTTTTCCAGGAGAAAATGCACCTATCAAACCTTAAAGTGGTATGTATATACAGATATGCTACCTGCCCTCAAAGAGCTTATAGTCTATTTCAAAAAGAGGGATGTAGGAAATATATATATACAATAACAAAAGGTTAAAAGTCTCAGGGGCTGAATAACAGGGTCACGGGTCCTACAAAAGAGGCAGTAACCCTGGTGAAGGAGGGTGCATGCAGGAAGAGGAGCAGTAAGGGAGACCGCCCTTAAATGAACCAGGGAGGCCTGAGGGAGCTCCAATAATAAAATCTTCTTTCACGATAAGACCACAAGGTACTATGCTACTCTCCTAGACATAAGTTTTCAAAGATGGAGACTGGCAATGTTGCTGGTACTCATCAAGCATTCAAAACGCATTAATCTGACCCTTAATCACAAAGTAAACATTTATGTATGTGCACATTTTATGTAAGGCATGGTGCATAGCCCTTAAGCCAATTTATCTGTTAACTCTCACGCCAATCCTACGAGGTTATTATCACCCCACTTCAAATAGGTGGAATTTGTCACTCTGCCAAGGGACAGAGCCAGGATTTGAACTGACCGTGTCTTTCTACAGAGCCTGTTCTCTTAATCACTCCCCTATATAGTTACAAGGTCTTCACAGGCATTATGCTGTAACATTTTGTTCTCATGTATAAAGCTAACACTACCTGAAAAGTAAAAGTTCTAGTTATTCCATCGGGTCCAACTCTTCGTGATCCCACAGACTACAGCCTGCCAGGCTCCTCTGTCCATGGAATTCTCCAGGCAAAAATACTGGAGTGGGTTGCCATTCCCTTCTCCGGGGGATCTTCCTGACCCAGGGATCGAACCCAGGTCTCCTGTACTGCAAGCGGATTCTTTACTGTCTGTTCTGCCATAGGATTTTCAGCACTATCGAGCCCCAGTCATTTGATAACTAAAACACTCATGGCGTTGATGGCCACTTTAAAATGATCTGAGGATCCAATTAACAGTCATAACAACACATATCTCAGGTGTGGGTCAAATCAAATTTTCTTTGAAGAGCACACTCTGAGCTCCAGCTATGCACTATTTAAATTCTGTGTTGTTGGTGGCATTTCGTTCTAGTTCTTGAAATGCAAAGCACAACCTATTCCACCCACTCAGAAACTCAACAAACTCAAAGAGATAAGTCCCTTTGCAAAGATGCCTTAGAGGAATTTTTTCCCCTAGGCTTATCAGGGAGAACAATGTGCGTTCGATTCTGGATCAGGTGGTCATATTAGAAAATGCATTAAAATGCAGGCTGACAAACAAGACCAAATGCAAAATTACCATTCTGTTCTGCTCCTGACAGCACTGTGGAGAATGGGATTTCTCTGTATTCATGCCATTGGGGCCTTACATGGCATGGTTTAATTGGGGGTCAACATGTGGCTGAACTACAGAGTGTAAGCTGTGTTCAAAATTAAAACTGACCAGACATGAATGCCGTTTCCCACCTGCGTAGTCCCTATAGGGCACCAGCTAAATTTTCCACATGAAGATTCCTGCACCTTCTCAGCACTCCATCTCTGGTCACACTTCCTCTGCAGCTTCTAATTTAGTAAGAAACCAAGCAGCCACATTCATCTAAGAACCCCTGTGCAGGGAGGCTGATCAAACGTTGCCTCCCCTATGTGAATAAATTGGCTGCGCCCAGAGTAAGAAAATCTGCTGTGTATTCTTAAAAGGAATGCGATCAGAGTGTGTGTGATTTACAAACTATCCAGTATTTTTATTGCAACATGAAAATAAATGGATTTGGTCCCTATTGCAGCTCAGTTCTTTCTCCCGGGGCTGGAGGGGTTGCCTGTTTGGCCCTGTGGCATGCCCTCGTGAGAGCTGTGAGAAAGCAGCTGCTTACATTACCTGGGAGGGCTCCCTTTAAAAGCCTCTCTTGCTCTAAAGAGCTTTGCTGCTTAATTTTGTTTTTCCTGAACATGTTAGATTTCGCCCGTTGGTGCTGCCTCCTGCGGCCTCATTGTTCACTACTGGGTTGTACGATGTTTCCATGCTTGGGAAAGGTGCTGGACAAATTACACAGGATATCTCACTGTGTGGGAGTCACGGCCAGGCCAGGAAGACCTCTCAGCATTAGCAACTGGCGCTCCTCCAGCCTAGGAGGTAGGGGTAGGAGTGGGGAGGTGCTACTAACCTCACACCATGGCCATGCAAATAAGTGAAATGACTAGCCTGAAGCCACCCAGGAAGGGAGAGCCAAATACAGAGTGAAGTTGAACAGAAATCATGAGTGCTTCCCACACCACACTGCTGCATCTTTCTTCCTTTGTTAAAAGTGGCAAAATGGATTTACATTGTTCATGACAGGAAGGAAGTTTTCCTTGCTTCCCATTTCTGATCCCATGGTTAATAACCATTTCCATGATTTTAACTCACCCCTTTGAAACACTACTGGGGGAATGGGACAATGAAGTCTGTCCCCTCCAGGCAGGGCCAGAATGCAGCAAAGGAGACAGAGAAGTTAACTGTTTGCCTGGTGTTTGCGGTGGCAAACGTGGTCATGCACCTTCAAAGAATGTGTTCCACTTTGAATTGTTCAGTGGTCTGAATGTGAGGAAATCGTTGGATCTTTCACAATGAAATACAAATCCTGTTACAGTTTTCAGAATTCTGGGGCAGCCAATATAGCCATTTTAGACATATTCACTGCTTAACCAAAGACATGAAATTTACATTTCTGTCCTATCCTTAACTTACTTAAGTCAGATGCTTCATAAGACTCAATCTGAAGAGATTTTTGGCACAGTAGACTATTTTTGAGCTTTCCCTAACTATTCTTAAACTCAAAGGCTCTGTACAATTGCTCTTAGGCTGGCTCTTTCACTTAATATTTATTAATCACTTACCAACAATAAAACCCTATGTTGGGTGCTCAGGGGGAGATAAACAGTACCTGATTCTACTTTCAATCAGTTTATAATCTCATAGAGGTTTTAAGGCTCCCAAACTGGCTACAATGTCGATAGAAAGAGGTCTGAAATACAGACTTTGGAAGACTGGGGTCATGTTTAATGGAGGTGACTAGAGAAAGATTCTTAAAGGAGGTGTCTTTGAGTAAAGTCTTAATGAAAGGGGAGGATTTTTTGAAGGGCACAGATGAGAAAATGAATTACACATGGAAGGAAAAGAAAAGTGAACTATGCAGCGAGGCTAGAACTAGAACCTAGGTTATATGATCAGCAATTGGGGAAGGAGGATGCCAATGCTGCCTTATATTTCATTTGCTTGTTAATAGGAATGCAGGATGCTCAAGCCCGTTGCTCAGGAGACTGCCGTAAGCAAAGCAACGTTTTAGGAAGGTACATCTGGAACTAGAAACAGGGGGACCAGTAAAAAGAATAAGGGCTCACATGAGAGTAGGAGTGTTGGAGAAGGAAAAGAGGAGACCATTGTGAGAGGCATGAGGGCTTGCTGGACTCTGCCAGGACACAGCCCACTGAGCCCTGAGCCAGAGTAGATGGTCACGCCTAACAGAAAGCAGGAAGGTAGGAACCAAAGAGGAAGGCAGAGAAAGGGCAGAAAGAAAGGATTCAAATCAGTATTGAGTATTATAAAGGACCAAAAAAGAAGAGAGTTGCTTTTTTTTTGTTTTCTCCCCCCAAATAGAGGTTTGAAGTCAATAACATCAAATGCTGTAAGGTCAATGATAAGAATGATAAATAGCCATTGGAATGCAAAATCGGGAAGTCATTGTTCACTGCCAAGAGAATTTCAGATTACAAACAGTAAGGGGTGAGAGAGGCAGGGAAGTCTGCAGCTCTGTCTTTAAAATATTTGGGCCTCTAACTTGGACAGGATGTGAGGAATAAGCATTAATATGTGGATAATGGCAAAGGGAGAGAGGCATGATTTTTCCTGAGAGCATTTTTTTGCTTTGGTTGTCCCATGAAGCATGTTGGATCTTAGTCCTGACTAAGGATCAAACCTACACACCTTGAATTGGAAGCACAGACTCTTAACCACTGGGCCACCAGGGAAGTCACTCTGGAGAGCATTTTGGTGGTAAGAACTTGAAATGGGAATCCCCTTGGATTACAAAAGCAATGACATTTTATTTGAATTTGCTTTAAGGAAATGTATATTGTTGATTTTAAAAATGATCGACAGGAATGCTTATTACAAGTCTTTATATAATGGTGAAAAATTTGAAGTAACCTAAATGAATTCTGATACATCTGCCACAGAATTTAGGACTACATAGCCCTATGAAGATGTGCTTAAAAGAAAAAAAAAACTCATGACACAAATAAAGAGGAATTTATCATTTTTGTTAGTTATTAAGTGAGTTAAACAGATTGTAAGGCAATAATCAAGGTGTGATTTCATTTTTGAATACAATTATATATACTGCAAACATACCATACACACACACACACACACACACACACACACACACTTAAGGGGCTTCCCTGGTGGCTCAGCTGGTAAAGAATCTGCCTGCAGTGTGAGAGACCTGGGTTTGATCCCTGGGTTGGGAAGATCCCCAGGAGAAAGGAAAGGCTACCCACTCCAGTATTCTGGCCTGGAGAATTCCATGGACTATATAGTCCATGGGGTCGCAAAGAGTCGGACATAACTGAGCGACATTCACTTATACATTAAGAATGTATATATATGCATACTATATATGCTAAGTTACTTTAGTCGTGTCCAACTCTGTGCGACCCCAGAGACAGCAGCCCACCAGGCTCCCCCGTCCCTGGGATTCTCCAGGCAAGAACACTGGATTGGGTTGCCATTTCCTTCTCCAATGCATGAAAGTGAAAAGTGAAAGTGAAGTCGCTCAGTCGTGTCGACTCTTAGTGACCCCATGGATTGCAGCCCACCAGGCTCCTCCATCCATGGGATTTTCCAGGCAAGAGTACTGGAGTGGGGTGCCATTGCCTTCTCCGATACTATATATAGCCAGATATTTTTGTTTGCCTCATCAAACCCACATTATATACATCTCTACTTGATTTTCTGCCTCTTGCTTTCTGATATATTTGAATGGCCTTACTAGCTCTCTTGTGCTATAGTAGGGTGCGATACAATCCATGGGATTCTCCAGGCCAGAATACTGGAGTGGGTAGCCTTTCCCTTCTCCAGGAGATCTTCCCAACCCAGGGATCGAACCCAGGTCTCCGGCATTGTGGGCAGATTCTTTACCAGCTGAGCTACAAGGGAAGCCCGTAGTAGGGTTAGGACAATGGAAGAATTGGAGATTGGAGGGAGTAAAAGGAGAGAGGATTTGTGTATGTAATTCACCAACTCCATCCAGTGTTGTTACCTTGGTCTCTTCACCTTCCAAAGTACTCAATTCCTATCCATGTGGCATTCTTGCCAAAGTTCTTGGCTCTGGGTTCTAGTACTGCTGTTTTCCCTCACACCTTTAGGTTCAGGGCTGATAAAAAACAGGTAATAGATAAGATGCACTACGCCTTATGGCTCCTCTACATCCTGTTCACACTTTAATAATATCTCTCTTTATTGAACCCTTTAATTTAGGCCAACTTGAGTTTGCCTAATTTTAGTGGGATCTTGCATCATATGTGACATCAATCTTATACAAACTATTTCTTCAACTTGGAAAATTCAAGATCTGCCTGGAGAAGTTGAATTCATTTAGTCTGGTTTGTGCTGCTAGAATTTTAGGGGCCCTCATTAGGAGAAGGCAATGGCACCCCACCCCAGTACTCTTGCCTGGAAAATCTCATGGACAGAGGAGCCTGGTAGGCTGCAGTCCATGGGGTCGCTAAGAGTCGGACACGACTGAGCGACTTCACTTTCACTTTTCACTTTCATGCATTGGAGAAGGAAATGGCAACCCACTCCAGTGTTTTTGCCTGGAGAATCCCAGGGACAGGGGAGCCTGGTGGGCTGCCGTCTATAGGGTCACACAGAGTCGGACACGACTGAAGTGACTTAGCAGCAGCAGCAGCATTAAGAAAAATAATAAATTTATAAATATAGATCTAGGTATAATAGGTATTTAGAATGAGAAAATAAATGATAACATGCTACACATTTTAAAAACTATATTACAAAATTTCCCAAACTGGAGGAAATAGAATAATGTTTTTATTAATCAACCTATTGACACAGCTCTGTAATATGGTTTTGCCAACATTTGTTGCTCGTATATTCTTTGTTTCTTTATATGACAACAATTTTGTAATCTTGTTGTCACTAGAGAAAACACAAAGATAAGCTGAACTTTCCTCTAGTATGGATGAAAAATATTTTGATAGAAAAATTCATTAAGCTTCATAACATTATAAGATCATGTCATTTTTTAGGAATGTGAAAATCTGAAAAAAACCTCTCTAATATTATTCATATATATATATATATATTCTAAGATTTTAAGGCACTATTGAGGGTATTCCTGGGAGGAGAGAATACACTATTTTTTCATTTTGGCCACTCATCAGTGAGATCAAATCCTCTTAGATTTATAATTTTATACACCGAATGACTGGAAGAATTTTCCACAGATTAATTGCTTGTTCTGCACATTTTAACTCTTGCTTCCCTTCCTCCATCCACATTCTGTTAGTGTCAGTTCCATAGGAAATGTTCATATCGAGATATGAACTCTGATCCTGTACCTTTGTGACCCAACCCTGAGTGAGTTGACCCTGTATATTAGAGGAATAGCCTAGAATTGATATATACATTGTGATGGCTAGCAATAACTTATCTACACAGGGATATGACTGCAAACTGCAGAAATGTATCCCACTAACCCAAACTATTTCCAAGTCTACTTTCTCCAAATCACATTCTAAAAAGGATGTGGCCTCTCCAAGCCCACCTGAACCAAAAGGAAGTGTGTTGGAGGGGATGTTGGAGTAAGAAAAAAAGAAAAAATGATCTTAAATATCAATGGGTAAAATATACTGCACAAAACACAAGACCATAAGAGCACAGTGGGAGAGATCCATGCAACTGCAAGGCCCTGAAGTATAAGCTTCATTAGTAAGTCCACCTCTGGGTTTATTGAAACCACCTCTGTGTAGATGCTCTCCTTGAGTCTCCTGTCTCCCAGACCTAGCTCCTTACATTCCGTACACTATAAGCAGAATTATTCCCCTATGTCTGTATTCTCATAGTTCCTTGAAGAGTCTTCTTTGTAAATACCTTCTTACTATAGTAAAATTAATGGTTTAAAAACAATTTGTCTATAAGATCTTGATTTTGTCTTAGTTGAAACAGATGTAGAACCTGGCAAGTGCAGATGTTCAATAAATGTTTTCTTTTAAATAAATAGATTGACTAAATGATATGTGATGAGATAAATAATCGTCAAAAAAGGAGACAGAAAAATTCAAAGCATGATCATAGAATAGAAAAAATCAACTAAAAGAGGATGAAACAAATCTTAAAGAAACAGAGCAATGATGCAGTAAAGAAGAGAAAATTAAGTTTTCAAAAGATGCCTTGATCCTTCTCAGAAAGGGAAGGTGGATAAATCATAGCTAAAAGGAAGAGGTATAACTGACATTTAAGTTATAAGAGACCAATCAAAAAAGACACTGATAGAAGTATATCATGTAATCCAAAAGGAGTAAACAATAGATGGTGACAAAGGACTCAAAGCTGTTTTGTAACTAGTTCAAAAATCTGTAATTCTTTTCAGTAATTCTGTTCTTTGCAAAAATCTATTTCGACAATCCAGCCACTATCATTAGACAGAGATTATCAAAATGTTTCAATAGACAATTCCATCTCCTGAGTCATTACCAGGAGAACCAAATTTCTACATCAAACATCTTGACAGCATTATGTGGACCAAACAAAATACATCTGCAGATTCAATCCTGCCCATAGGCAACCAGCATGTAACCTTTATTTCAACACCATTCAACATCTATAAAAATTATGAAGAAGGACTCTGCTCCCTCCCCATCACCTCCAGCGAACTACATTACAGATCCACAGGTGGGGCCGAGGAAAGCTGGGGAATTGCATTGCTGTGAGAAGTTTATTAAACATGTTAATTTGTTTATGTCAGAGTGATATATTCATTATTCTAAAACTAACATAATTAGCCCTTAATAATGGTGACATGTGTCAATAGAGGGGATGCCAAATTAAGAATTGATGGGTTAAGAGAAAAACAATTAAGAAATCAGTCAATTGATGTGATTTGCACAGCGCATCTGACCAATAAAGGTAGAAAGACAAGGGTATTAATGATAAGGCAAGTTCCCATTTCACCTATTTGTAGCCTGCCTCTAATATAGAGCTCTATCCTACCACAGCTAGAATTCTCTCTCCAATTACAAATCCCTTGACTGATAGACACCACCATTCTGCTAGCAGAATGCATCATGCCTTAGCCTGCAGGGAAAAGAGATGTGATTTCATTGTTACACTTATTAGAGAACTAACTCCATTTAACAGCATTATGAACAGAAACTAAGTGCTAAGTGTGTATAGATGACTCCACCAGGCCTTATAAAACAGTCATAGACTAATAGCTTCAAATAAATCCTTCAAAACAAATGTGTAGTCCAGGATTCAAAACAGATACAGAATTCCATCATTAGTGATAAATGCGGTTTTTCAACCTTGTTCCTCAGAGTCACAAGTAGATGCTTAACAACAGAAGGGGAGATTTTATATAGGCTATAACATGAAATGCTTCCTTTTCACAGGACATTAAATCTCATATACAAGTAATATGGACTCCTCTCACCTTTTCATTAAGGTGGAAAAATGACTGAATTTTCCCAAAGAAATGGGGACTCTTAATGAACTTCAGTCTGACTATGCTAAAATAAATAAATAAATAAATAAAACACTTATGATGATGAGATTCTTAAATTCACAAAGGAAACTTGTCCTGTGTCTTTTCTCAACATGTCTGTCTTTAACCTAAATTTCCTATTGTTTCAGTTTAATACCATTTATTCAGGTTTGCTCCCCAGTGGCCACACCTACTAAAGGTAACCCTACCTCTGGGAATGAAAGTGCAGTCCTGGACAGGCAGGTTTATCAAGGCCACTAGTGAAGGAGAAGAGAAAAGAAAATGCCTCAGGTGGTCACAAATGGTTCAAATCCAATATAAATGGCATGACACATTCAGTATTTATAACAAATGGTCTAAACCAATAAACACTCTAAATGTTTCAGTGGGCAAGAATAGGGGAATGGGGAAAGAGAAGTGAGAGATGACATACTATTTATGAGAAAACTTGAAATGATTCTCTGAAAATTTCCTACAACTGATTCTTAAATTGATAATTTTTAAGTTCACGGAAAAGACCTTTGAGATCTAAAAGCTTATGAATTCACAGAGTACAACTTAAGCATGATGAATTAATTTCCTTATTGCATAGAATTGTTAGATCATGGACTAGATGAGATTATTCCCAGGTTTCTGGGCTCTCTATCACTTGGTGGATAAATGTGGGTTGACAAAAGACTGCTTCCAAATCGGGAAAGGAGTACGTCAAGACTGTATATTGTTACTCTACTTATTTAACTTATAAGCAGAGTACATCATGAGAAACGCTGGGCTGGAAGAAGCACGAGCTGGAATCAAGATTGCTGGGAGAAATATCAATAACCTCAGATATGAAGATGGCATCACCCTTATGGTGGAAAGCAAACAAGAACTAAAGAGCCTCTTGATGAAAGTGAAAGAGGAGAGTGAAAAAGCTGGCTTAAAACTCAACATTCAGAAAACGAAGATCATGGCATCTGGTCCCTTCATTTCATGGCAAATAGATGGGGAAACAATGGAAACAGTGACAGACTTTATTTTGGGGGCTCCAAAATCACTGCAGATTGTGACTACAGCTATGAAATTAAAACATGTTTGCTCCTTGGAAGAAAAGTTATGAACAATCTAGACAGCATATTAAAAAGCAGAGACATTACTTTGCCAACAAAGGTCCATCTAGTCAAGGCTATGGTTTTTCCAACAGTATGGATGTGAGAGTTGGACTATAAAGAAAGCTGAGCACCAAAGAACTGATACTTTTGAACTGTGGTGTTGGAGAAGACTCTTGAGAGTCCCTTGGACTGCAAGGATATCCATCCATTCCATCCTAAAGGAAATAAGTCCTGAATATTCATTGGAAGGACTGATGTTGAAGCTTAAACTCCAATACTTTGGTCACCTGATGCGAAGAACTGACTCATTGGAAAAGACCCTGATGCTGGGAAAGATTGAAGGTGGGAGGAGAAGGGAACGGCAGAGGATGAGATGATTGGATGACATCACTGACTCAATGGACATGAGTTTGAATAAACTCTGGGAGTTGGTGATGGACAAGAAGGCATGGTGTGCTTCAGTCCATGGGGTCACAAAGAGTCAGACACGACTGAGCAACTGAAATGAACTAAACTGAACTGAAGACTGAAGGAAAACAATATTAGGAAAAAAGAGAATAAATTAAATTTGAGATATCATGAGATACACATGTGGCTTCCCAGATGGTTCAGTGTGTAAAGAATCAGCCTATAATGCAGGAGACGAGGGTTCGATCCCTGGGTCAGGAAGATCCTCTAGCGGAGGGCATGGCAACCCACTCCAGAATTCTTGCCTGGAGAATCCCATGGACAGAGGAGTCTGGCGGGCTTTGGGGTTGCAAAGAGTTGAACATGACTGAAGTGACTGAGCACATGCATGCATGAGATACCCACATGGAGCTATTAGACAACTGGATACCAAAATGTGGAGATCAGAAGTCAAGTTTGGGTTGGAGAACTACAGTTGGAAAAACATATACGGAGACGAAGGAGAAAAAAGTAACTGGATAGGTAAGAGAAAAATTTGGACTGGTTTGTGTCATAGGAGTCAGAGAAGAAATGTTTCAAGAAGGCTATGATGGTGACTGTATTGAGTGCTGCCAAAGAGTTGAGTTGGATGAGGAAAGAAATGTTTCTATTATGTTTGAAGATGTCGTATTATTCTATTGATATGCTATGGAAAAATACCTTAACTGTAATTTTTCTTTTTCTTATTTGTAACTTCAGTTTCTCAGCTGTTACCAGCAATGACAACTGATGTCATTTTGTTACGATGAATACCCAGCTTTTTCTTATTGCAAAATATCTCCCGCTGGCCAAAAGAAAATTCACACCTTAGTTAACTGGGGAATCTCCAAGGAGGCTGACATTATTTATAAAACAGTATTGGCTATTCTTTGCTACCAGTAGGGATGTAGGGATGGAAACTTACCACACTTGCTGCTAATGAAATACAAGAGCAGTGCACAACACTGATGACCTAGTGGCTGCAGGGAAGCATCTCTGAATATACAGGCAGATCCATCCCCCAGTTGTATTCAGTTTAGAATATGCCATCATAAAGCTGCTTGGACACTAAAGTTTATAGAACATACTGAAGCAGTCCTATCCTCAGAGGATACACTTGTCTTCAGAATGGCTGAACTTAGCATGAGCTCAGCCATTGCTATTGGAGAAGGAAATGGCAACCCACTCCAGTATTCTTGCCTGGAAAATCCCATGGACAGAGAAACCTGGCAGGCTACGGTCCATGGGGTCACAAAAAGTTGGACACGACTGAGTGTCTGAGCATCAGCCATTGCTATAGCTGGCAAACTAGTCCCCTATGCACCATCACTGAGCTTCCTCTCTTTGGGAAGTTCTATCTTAGGGGATTCTCTGTCCTTCTAGCGATCCAGCATCTTTCACTGACCTCCCAGTGCATCAGATTTACATGAACACAGTGGAAGCTCACTGAACTCTTCAGTTTCTTTGCAAATTAAAGGCTACAAATAGGGAGGTTGGAGCATGCACCATTTCATTGGTGTAGGAGCTCTTATTTAAGACACTTTATTACATACATCCACATCACTTCTATGAAGCTTGAAAGCATTCTAATAGAATCAAAATGAAAATAAGCCTCAGAGAGGCCAAATAACTTGTCCAAAGGCACACAGTGTTTGAGTAGACAATGTAAAACTTAAATCTAGACCTAACTGATTTATTTTTAAAAACAGCTTTTTGAAGTACAATTGTCATGAAATACACTGCATATATTTAATGTGTCAATATTGATAAAATTTAAATACGTATACCTATGAAACAATCACCACAATTAAGAAAATGAATATATATGTCCCTAACAAACATTTCTTCATGCTCTTTTGTTATACTTCCATTCTACCTCTCCCTGACACCCTAACCCCAGTCAACCAATCACCTATTTTCTGTTAGAATAGATTAATTTGCATCTTCTAGGATTTTATACAAATGAATATTTATAGTATGGACTCTTTTCTCAATTTTTTTCACTTGGCATTATTTTGAGGTTCATTCACAGCATTTTGTACACTTTTATTCTTTTTCATTGCTGAATAGCATTCCATTTTATAGATACACCAAAATTTATTTATTCATTCACTGATGGATAGATATTTGGATTATTTCCAATCTGGGGTCATCACAAATAAAGCCACTCTGAGTATTAACATGCAATGTGAAGTCTTTGTATGAACATATGCTTTCCTTGGGCGATTCTGTGAGTACATGTTTAACTTTTTTCAAAACTTCAAAACAGTTTTTCAAAGTAGTTTCTAAGATTTTCCATTCAGTTTGAGAGTGTATGAGAATCCCCGGTGCCTACATACCCTCACCAATATTAAATATAATCACTATTTTAACTATTTTAAGAGTTTTGTTGAAGTATCTCAATATGAGCTTCATTTGTGTTTCCTAGTGACAAGTGATGGTGAGTATGGTTTTGTTTGTTTACTTTCTATCAGTGTATCTTTGAAGAAGTGTTGGTTCTTTTGTCCTCTTTGTATTGGGCTACTTCTTTTATTATTAAGTTTTGTGTTCTGAATACAGTTTTTCAAATCAGATACATAATTTTCAGATATTTCCTACCATTTTAAAGATAGTATCTTCTAAAGACTTTCATTTTATTAACAATGTCTTTCAAATAGTAGGAACTGGTCATTTCGATGAAGTACAACTTATCAATGTTTTGTTTCATTGATCATATTTTTTGTTTAATTAAGGAAATCAGCCTAACTCAAGGTCACAAAGATTTTCCTGTACGTGTTACTCTAGAGGTTCTACAGTTTTAGGTTTTACATTTAGGTATATGAGCCATTTGGAACAATTTTTGTTTCCAGCTTAAGGTATGGATTTATGCTCACTTGTTATGCTTATGAGTATCCTTTGGGGCTTCCCTGGTGGCTCAGTGGTAAAGAATCCACCTGCAATGCAAGAGATGCAGGAAATGCTGGTTCAATCCCTGAGCTGGGAAGATCCCATGGAGGAGGGCATGGCAACCCACGCTAATATTCTTGCCTGGAGAATCTCATGGATAGAAGAGCCTGGCAGGATACAGTCCATAGGGTCACAAAGAGTCAGACACGACTGAAGCAACTGAGCACGCATGCGTCCTTTAGTTCTAGAATAATTTGTTAAAAGATTATCCCTACTCTATTGTATTTTCCTTCAACGTTGTGTGTGTGTATGTATATATATCAGATCAGATCAGATCAGATCAGTCGCTCTTTGCGACCCCATAAATCGTAGCACGCCAGGCCTCCCTGTCCCTCACCAACTCCCAGAGTTCACTGAGACTGTATACACATATACAAATATATATGGACCTATACTGGACTTTATTCTGTTTCTTTGATCTATTTGCCTATATTTAAGTCAGTTTTACATTGTCTTGATTATTAGCTTTTTATTAAGTTTTGAATTCAGGTATTGTTAATTTCTCAATTTTACTTTTTTATTTTTCTAGGTTGTTTGGGCTAATCAACACCTTTTACATTTCCATTGGACTTATAGAATCAATTCATCAATTTTCTCAAAAAAAAAAAAAAAAAACTGCCAGGATTTTGATGGTGACGGTGTTGAATCTATCAATCAATTTAAGGAAAACTGACCTCTCAACAGTATTGAACCTTCCAATCCATAAAGGTGGTCATTTTTTTCATGTAAGTTCTTTATAATTTCACTAAGTAATGTTTTACAGTTTTTGGTTTAGAGGCTTTACATATCTTTTGCCAAATTTGTCCTTAAGTTTCTAATATTTTTGGATATTATTATAAATGGTATTCTTAATTATAATTTCCTTTTGTTTGTTTCCAGTATATAAAAATACAATTAAAGTGCTTGATATTGTATCCTGAAACCTTGCCAAAATTACTAAATTATGTCATTTTAGATATACTGTACATTTTCTACAAAGATGATAATGTCTGAGAATAGAGTTTTACTTCTTTCTTTTCAGTTAGATGCCTCCTATGTCTTTTTCTTGCTTAATGCACCACCTAAACCTGTACTCCTATTTCTTCATTTATTCATTCAACAAATATTTTTTGATTGCCTATTGTGCATGAGCCATAGTTACAAGTAAGATGAATTCAATGGGAATGACACAAGAAGGGTAAGTACATGTTGTCATGGAATTTACAACAATTATTCAATTGTTTAACAAAATAGATGTATATAAACATGAGTGTTAATATAAATAGTGTTAGTCACTCAGTCGTGTCCAACTCTTTGCAACCCCACGGACTGTAGCCCGCCAGGCTCCTCTGTCCATGGAGTTCTCCAGGCAAGAATACTGGAGTGGGTTGCCATTTCCTTCTCCACAATATACATAAGGAATAGCCCATAAAAATAGGAATATTTAACCTAAAATATAGCATAGAGAAGATACTTATACTTTTTAAATATTCAAGGGAGTATCTGGCAGAAGTGGATTATTTTCTTCCTGTATAATTTCAGAGAACTTAACTGGGATTAGTGGTGGAAAGTGGAAGACAGATATTAAAGCATTTGTTGCCACAAAAATATCTGATATTAAAACAAACTGCTTCATAATAATCTTGCTATGAAAAGTTTATCCAGAGGCTGGATAATCTTCCATGAGTGAGATACCATAGAGAGGCACCATTCTCAGGTAGAAGACATAGCTAGAAGGATTACCAGAGTGGTTCCCAATTTGGATGATCTAAAATTCCTTTCTTGTTTTTAAATAAGATTTCCCCCACCCCCGCCCCACTGTGGGGTTTTTTTTTTTTTTTTTTTTTTGGCTGTGCAGTCTTGGTTGTGGCACCTGGGATCTTCAATCTTTGTTGCAGCATACAGGATTTTTAGCTGCAGCATGAGAACTCTAAGTTGCGGCTTGTGGGATCTAGTTCCCTGACCAGGGATCTAACTTGGACCCACTGCACTGAGAACACATAGTCTTAACCACGAGATCACCAGGTAAGTTCTAGAAGTTCTTTATCTGCAAAGATAAATGAGATAAGGCCTTTGTTTTTATTATGCTTACAATCTCCTCCTCCTCAGAAAGATAGATATATGATAGAGACAAATAACACAGTTCAAATTATGGTTCAAGACACCAAGTGAAGATACTTAGACAAAGTAGGATGCAATTAATGGCTAAAATAAATGGGACAGATCATATACTCAGTAAGAATTGTTCAGACATTTTCTGTCAATCAAATTTATATATATAAAACATTATTTTGTTCACACATTCCAGCCTCTCTCCAAAATTCCTATATGCCTTGTCTTGAGTTTCCCTTCCTTTCCTTTACATAGCTTCTAATTCTTAATTCCTCCGTCAGTGTTGATCTTAAATCCCAAAAGCATCCTTCATGAAGATCCTCTCAAAATTCTAGTCTTCTGTGGTCATTCTCTTTTC
Source organism: Tragelaphus eurycerus (assembly GCA_935064755.1). Lineage (NCBI taxonomy): Eukaryota > Metazoa > Chordata > Mammalia > Artiodactyla > Bovidae > Tragelaphus > Tragelaphus eurycerus. The sequence goes on along the minus strand of CAKXYN010000120.1, from coordinate 3,060,675 downwards.
TCATTGATTGTTTACACTTTAATCATCAGGAAAGAAAATAAGTCTTACATCTCTATGTAGGTCTAACATTCAAAATATGCACTCACTCAGTGGGAGCTAATATTATTATAATGGCAACAATGCATAAAGGGGATTCCCAGGTTGTGCTAGTGGTAAAGAATCCACCTGCCAATGCAGGAGACTCAAGAGATGTGTGTTCAACCTCCTGGGTCGGGAAGACCCCTTGGAGGAAATGGGAACCTACTCCAATATTTTTGCTTGGGAAATCCCATGGACAGAGAAGCCTGGCAGGCTATATATAGTCAATAGTCACAAAGAGTCAGACATGGCTGAGCACACATGCAACTAACTTAATAATGCAAAAAAGACACCAAGGAGAAAAGACCATCATGATGACTTTGGGTAGCACAGTTAGAAAATATTCTTTAGAGGAGGTAGAATTTTACCTCCTACTTCCCTCCTGATTCACTGATACATTTAGCCATTCAATAAATATTCATTGATGACTTCTAAGTCACATCCTGTCAAAGACTAAGGACACAAAAAAGAAAAAGGCAGACATGGCACCCTGACTCAAGAGCTTACATTCTAACTATAGAAACAAGGACAAAGACAAAAAAAAAAAAAAAAATTACAAATCATTAAGGAAACAAGCCAGAGACTAATTTTACATAGAATGGTTAGGAATAGATTTTTTGAGGAAATGATAGGCTGGAACTTGATGAAATGAACATCCAGACAGTGTTGGGAGCAGGGCAGTTAGGGTACATTTAGGCAGAGTAAAGAGCTTCTGCAAAACTTGTCATGTGAGAATGACCTTAAGTTTTTTTCTGGGAATGAATATAAGGTTACGTGGCTGCATCTGTTGGTGAAAGGGGAGGTGGGTAAAAGATGATCTTGGAGAGGTAGATGGGCCTGGGTTGCGTGAGGTTTTGAGAGCCATGGGGAAGAGCTCATATTTCCTTTTAAGTAAAAGTGAAGACATTACAGGAATTTAAGCAGGAAAGTGACATGACCTCCTGGTTTAAATTTTTTTGAGAACATTGGTTGCTCTATAAGAAATGGACTGACAAGAGTATGGAGTTAGAAGGCAGTTGGCAGTAACCCAGAGAAGAAATGACACTTTCTTGAACACGGTTGAAGTAGCCGGAAGGAAGAGAAATCAACAACCTTTCATTGTGCAACCTGATGTGGCTGCTTTAAGTTAACCCTTTGAGCTTTAAGAATATTAGAATTCTGCTCTTTTAAGACTCAAATACTGGCTGGAAGCACTGATTTGTTCTTACCAAGGAAATACTTTGTTCTCTATTTGGATGCTGTTCATTTATGGTGGCTTGGGAGAGGGCTGCAGAGGAATGAGGTTTAGGGATGCCCCAGGTCTCCATCAGCCAGTCATTGGTGACACCTCAGATGACCCTCCCCAGCACAGCTTTCTGCTGCACTGGCAGCAACGTGACCAGCTCCTCTGCAGTGTCAAAGAGCTCTAACTGCTACAGTTAGAGCTTGCTTGATTAAGAAACACCATTAGGCTCCATTCATTATCAAAGGCAACAATCTGGCCAAGATAGTGACTCACGTTGTATAGCTAGAGGTCAAGCTGAATACATGGGCATACCCAGATGGATTAAAAAAAAAAAAAATTTCATAGTTTGGGGAACACTGCCCCCTCCTGTGACACAATGTTGGCATTTGAGCAGAAACAATTCTAAAAGAACAGGAAGACCATACATTTTGGGATGGGGCTGCTTCTACAGCTAGGAAATACCTTGGTCCACTGATAAAGGAGGTTCATTCATGTCCAAGTCGATACTTCCACTTTCCTGAAGTCCATCCTGTCACTTCCTTCAAGCCCAATCTCAGTCCCAAGTTTTCATCAGCTACCTTAGAACCGTAGGCAGCAGGACTGGGTCAGAAACCTCATGTTAAACCCAACTAACTGTGTCCAGATATTTTGAGAATAAGAGGTTCATTGTTTCAGTAAAATTTTGTGGCAAAGGTTTGTTTATCCAATCCTATCACCTACTATACCTGATACAGCATAGGAGAGAAATTGCCTACTAAGCTTTCAGCACAGTGACTATAGCCTCACTGGTTCAGAGAATAGGATCCTTGCTCTCCTGTTTTTCTCTAACAAGATGGGCACATGTATGTTTAGTCAATTGCTTCAAAAATTGGGCCTCCAAGAAGAATATTAGTGCTGTTCAGTGCTGCTCTGGTGGCTCAGTGGTAAAGAATCCACCTGCCAATGCAGGAAATGCCAGTTTTATCTCTGGGTCGGGGAAGATCCCCTGGAGAAGGAAATGGCAACCCACTTCAGTAATCTTGCCTGGGAAATTCCATGGATAGACAGCCTAGCAGGCTACAGTTCTTGAAGTTGCAAAGGGTCAGGCATGACTGAGCGATTGAACACACACACGACATACGTGAACGTGAAGTCGATCAGTCATGTCCGACTCTTTGCGACCCCACGGACTGTAGCCTACCAGGCTCCTCTGTCCATGGGATTTTCCAGGCAATAGTACTGGAGTGGATTGCCATTTCCTTCTCCAACACAGCCCACATCCAAAAGGAAGTTAAATGGAAACTGAACTTTCAAAAAACCCAATTCATTCCATTCAAAAACTTCCCTATGAGGACATAACAAAATATGAGAAGGTAGCTGCCAAGAACCTTTCAGGAAAGGTTGTTCCATTCTTAAAGCCATAAGAAAGAGTGGACCCACGTCTGTGCCTCTGAACACCCTGTCTAAACACGGTAATTGGGATGGCTATAGCAGCCTCGGTGCTGAGCAGAAAGTTGGAGTGGATTAGGAAGGCACACAGAATAAGGTTCTTCTAGGATATCTAGGACTGCTGGACTCCTTTTTCCTTGGGGAGGGGGGCTTTTTTTATGTGAGATAATTTTATTGTTGAAGCCAGTTATTACCTCAGCTTCAAGTTTTCCTCCTGGTGGAATGGGTGACTCCTGGGAGTCAACTAGAAGAGTTGACTCAAAGTTTAAAAGCATAGAGGGACCAAGACCATTAAGGATGCTCCCAGTGGAACTACTGTGTCCCCATGGCAGACGGTACCTCATTCCTCAGCTGATTTGCAGGAAGACTCGGCCCTTCTCAGGTGAATTCATGGGCTGCTGCTCTGATGGTTCTCGAAGTTCCTTCTGACCTTGTGTATGTTCCTTCACACGCACTCACTCTTCCTTGGTGTTCTATTTTCTGTTTGCACAAGTTTTACCTGTTAGTGGGAGAAAGATGCAAACATTTTAAAGAATCACTTGCAATCCTAGCATTCAGGTAATGTTTAATATTATCTTGGCATATAATACTTTATATGTATATGTGTTTCTGATTCATATTTACCCCTTTAAAATTTGAATACCATATTGTATATAAAGTTTTACATCCTCCCATTTGAACTATATAATAAGCATCTCTATATATTTCTAAGTATATTTTGAAAGCTTAAAAAAGTGTCCTTTGATTTGGGCAATGTCTCCAGGCACCTGTTGAAGGTTTTTGGGGATGAGACAGATAATTTTCTGTCTTAATTTAAAAATTTTATTACTCACTACCATTTCTAGATTTAATTTAGAAAAGTATATTGATGGGACTTCTCTGGTGGTCCAGTGGTTAAGATTCTGCAATTCCACTGCAGAGAGCACAGGTTCGATTCCTGGTCTCCCTGGTGCCTCTGGTCCAGGAATGCCACGCATAGTGTAGCCAAAAAGAAAAAGAAAAGTGGATTGATAATTCTGGATGCCTAAGCTAGGTCACATTCTCTCTACCTAAAAGATGATTATTTCTCTAGCCAACATGATGACAGTCCATACGCTTGGGGCACACAACTCTTCGGAGGCATACAGTATTTGAGAGCAAAGCCACAGGCTTTCCGGATTCCCCCTCGCTTTGCTAACTGCCTGTGAGATGAACTTAAATATGCTAGTTAGCCCCTCTAATCCTCCTTTACCTCCTTTGTAAAATGAAAATAAAAATAAAATCTGTTTCATACAGTCATGGTAACAACTAGCATAATTCTGAATACAAGGCACTCAGATGTTAGCTTTTTTATTATTATCAAAGTTTTAGGAATATTACCATGAATTGATACTTACCTTCTTTAACTATTCTTCAAAAAAAAAAAAAAAAGGCAGGAATTAAGGAAGGATTCAATAGGCAGTTTTCCCCTCTCTGCTTCACTCGATCAACTCTCCTCTAGAATGTCTATGTGCCTCAGATTCTTATCATGTGCAAATCCTCACCAATCCCAGAGTACAGCAGACCTTTCCATAAATGATTTCATAATCACTTGTCTACATGTGATTTCTTCTGCTAGAATGCTCACCCCCTCCTTCACCCACCTGCCAAATGCTTGCTCATCCTTTAATATCTCCTCCTCTGTGGAGCCCTTTCCCAAATCTCCAAAGAGCTGTTGTTCCACTCTTTACACTCCCGCAACACCATTTTTAAACCAATTTCCTTAACATAGCACTTGCCATGATATAGTTGTAACTGATCTGTTTACATGACAATTCTTCCACTGGAGTGCAGGTGTTCTTTTTTTCAGGGTGGGGGGTGGTCCAGGAACACGTTTTTGTCACCTCCAAAGAGTGCAATAAATGCTTAATGTGTCGGGGGAAAATGGAATAAAACTATAAACCATACATTTCCCCGAGAGGAAAAAACACAGGGATATTCAGGAGTCTGAAGGGCAGATCAGTTCCCCTACTCTGCTCTCCATGTGTTCAAGACTAGAAAAAGCCCCCAAAGGAGTCGGAAGGAAGGGTTCCATTCAGCACACACCTAATTACAGTCCTCGCTCAATTCTCTCTTATAAACGACAACCATCAAATGCCAAGATGTGACAGAATGACATCTGGCTCTTTGGCAGGCACCCTCGGCAACGGCGTTAATGACTTGGGAGATGGCTCTGGGTATGTAACACTGTTAAGTTTGTTGTCTGGATTATATTATCCTCTTCGACATCTTTTTACATTGTCCTCTAACTCACTTCTGATTCTGATTCAGTGAAACCTGGACACATTTATCCAAATTTGCCCAATGCCCTTCATGGCCTTGACATCCCAGTCCTTTAATATATTTTCATCAGCTCCTGTACATCATTCACAGAGAGTTGTGAGTGTACTTCACAGCCAGTTTGTATTCTCACAGGCAACTCAAAGGGGAAGGTTTTTGTCATCTGGGAAAAAGTTCTTTAGTGCTCGACCAAATTACATTTTCTAAGATGACCACATTTGGGGCTCCTTTTGAAATCATGCTGTACAAAGAAAAAAATGCCTCAGTGACTACATATGCTTTGAATTTGAAACCAATATGCAATGCTTCATTAGCTCCCAGGATGAACTATAAAAAGGCAGGGGTTGCAACCATAACAGTCTTGCCTCTGACTGAGAAAAATATATACATTTTAATTTTTTCCTATGCATTAAAAAAAAAGCCTGTATCTGAAACTTCATCCAGTTTTCAGAAGTGATGCATTTAATTTCAGTCCTGAGTTCTTTTATTTTTTCCATTTCTCACCATATAGAAATAGGAGGCCAAACTAAGAAAACAGAATAGTATGAGAAACAAAATCCCCACAGCTTCCTCTTCCATATCAGTTGTTATTGTGATTTTGGAAGAGGTCAAAATTTATCAAGCTTGCATATATGAAAATGTGAAAAATATTAACAGAAATGTTAGAATCCAAATGGTAAATCCTTATAATATAAATCAGCCCCTGGAATCAATAAGCTGAAATGTTAGCTTCATTCTATGGGTATTTTAACTATTTAAAAAAATTTTGCTTACAAAATAACTGCAACACTCACAACTGAAAAAAATCATATTATCTAGTGCTTTGACTTATTGGAGAAACATTTATGTGTAGAACCAATACATTCATCATGTGTAATTGGAAATTAATGAAACAGTATTTATACTGCTTATATTTTTACTTTTTTTTTTATTTAAGCATGCCATCTTAAAATGTATTATACCTATTTAAAATGCTGATGGAAATCAAAGATATAGGATTATGAAATGTCAAATATAAAATTAAAAAGAGAAGGATTATTTTCAAAACTCTATACAGTAGTTCTCAATTATACCATGGTACTCTCTAATTCTTCAAAATTCTGAAGTGATTTGTAGGAAATAGAAATGTCCATGGTTCAAATCCTGTGAGTTTCAAATAGCATATATTTTGTTTGTTTCCATGAAAGAGACAATAGACATCAGAACATAAAGTACTAACATGGTTTTCTATTAACTAGCTTGATGAGGAACAAATAATGGGATCTTTCCAAAAGTTGTCAGTCTTTGACCAAAGTTTCCTGTGCCTTGGTTAACAAAACTTCAATTTCCATAAATATATCGATGCCTCCAGAAAGGTGTGAACAGATGCTTCATCTCTACATTGTGTACATAAATGTACGTTCTGAGATGTAAATTGATCAAACTGTAGAAACAAATCATTTAAGATTCGTGCAGTGATTAATAACAGAAGCCAGTAATCAAATCTCCCTGCCACCAGCGCATCTGTTACAGAGAGTTTCTAGTTTGCCCTATTATGCAAATGAGCAATAAAACAAATACATTACTTAATTTAGCAGCTGGTTCAAAAACATTATTTTAGGTGATTTCTTTAGGTTTTGTGTACTTTTGCCATTGATAGTGGTTAATGTGAACTAATTCAATTGTTTATGAGATGAGGGCTTCTACATAAAAAGTAGCCCCCGGGGAAAGCCAGCCTTTTGAAAGTCATTTTGACCCTTGTCTCTGAGAACCAAACACTGAGGCAAACACAAGATAAGTCATGGCTCTCAAGGCTTCCGCTCAGAAAGCACAGGATTCTTAAATGGTTTAAAATGGAAACTCCCTTGATTTCCCTGTTCTTGAGAATAGAGGAAAATCCTCATGCTAGAACTTGCTGGCTTTGGAATTTAATTCTTTTAAGTTGAAGTTGTTTTTTCATTAAAAAAATATCTGGACACAAAAAAAGAAATTTTACAGGTACCTTGTACTGTATGCTCTGATGTTTTCCTGGCAAAAGGTAGGAGGATCTCATAGAATCAGTGGGAACTTTTTGAATAGCTGGTATACTAAAAAGTAGGAAACATGCCTCTCCTGAGTTTGAGAATGATATGAAAAACCACAAGCAGGTGGGTTGGGCTCTTAGGAAATGCTCAGAGGGGTGCCTTTTAGGGAGTGACCAAACTTGTATTTGTGAGACCAGTTGAGGGAGGAGATGAGGAAAGGGAACAATGGCATCAAACACAGCCACCCACAGAGTCTTCAGTAGCTGGAGAGCAGGCGAGAAAAGAATAGCCCTGAGTTTTCAGCAGTGGAGCTAACTAAAATGGTAGCTGGAGAACAAGGAGTCATATGTTACTCTCGAGTTTTAAATTGTTTGAAGACGGCTGCCTTACTTGGTACAGGGGATAGTTGAAAAGCAATATCTATGCCCAGTTCATATTCAGGGTCTCTTAATTAACATGCAGAATCTCAAGTCCCTTCCACTGTGGGTCCATAGAACTGCTTTAAAAGGACCTTTTGATGAGTTATTTTTAGATCCATCTTTACCAGTGGCTGAGCTTCCCTAGTGGCTCAGACAGTAAAATCGTCTGGTTGCAATGCCAGAGACCTGGGTAGGGAAGATCCCCTGGAGAAGCAAACAGCAACCCACTCCAGTACGCTTGCCTGGAAAATTCCATGGATGGAGGAATCTCATAGGCTATATATAGGTCCATGGGGTCACAAAGAGTCAGACATGACTGAGTGACTTCACTTTCACTTACCAATGGCTAAAAACTATGGCTCTAAGGTGAGGAATTACATACATGCTTACATGTTTAATAATATAATATCTATAATAATTTAAATAATCAATATTTATTGAATACCTGCATTAGCACCACCTTATAAAACATCCTTACAAACAATATCTCTTTTGAGCTTCATATTTTGCCAGTGTGGGTAGTGGGGCTTAAAGTGACTTGCCTAAGGGCACAGGATGTTGGGACCAAAACTAAGGACTATTCCAAAGCCCATGTTCACACTTACGTTACTAAAGTTAAATTTCATTAGAAGACCTGAGGAAAAAGACAAATTGTGGAGTGTGTCCTCAGAACCTTAGATGGAAGAGGGAGAAACTTCAGTTTTCTTAGTAAATACTCAACTTCATGCTCTGCATCCATACTGAGACTTCAAATTCAAACATTAACATTAAAAGAGAAAATACAGGGACTTCCCTGGTGGTCCAGTGGTTGAGAATCCACCTTCTTACACAGGGTATGAGGGTTTGATCCCTGATCCAGGGAACTAAGATCCCACATGCAACTAAGCCTGAGTACTGCAACTACTGAGCCCTACGTACTGGTGAAATGGAGGAGGATCTCACGGAACCAGTGGGAACCAGTTAAATAGCTGGTATATTAAAAAGTAGGAAACAAGTCTCCTATGAGCTTGAAATTGATATGAAAACCCAGAAGCAGGTGGGTTACACTTTTAGGAAATGCTCAGAGGGGCGCCTTGCACCCCAACAAGAGAAGCCCACATGCCATAACTAGAGAAGTGCCCATGTGCCCCAAGTAAAGAAAGCCCATGCACCTCAAAGAAGACCCAGTGTAGCTAACTGGAAGAAAAGAAAAAAACAAACAAACAGATTTTAGGATACATGACTGAGAGTAGGCTTCTAGGAAACATGGATTACCCAGCAGACAGACTGTATTATTCAGGATTCTCCAGAGAAACAGAACCGACAGGATGTGTGTATATAAACAAAGAGATGTGTTATAAAGGAATTGGTTCATGTGATTATGGAGGCTGGCAAGTCAAAATCTGCAGTGTGGACCCCCAAATTGGAGACCTAGGAGATGAAGGTGCAGGTGAAATCTAAAGGCACTCGGCTGGAGAATTCTTTCCTGTACAGGGAGGCCACTCTTCCTGTTCTATTTGGGCATTCAATGATTAGATAAGTCTCATCTACATAATGGAGGGCAATGTGTTTTACTCACAGTTCCCCAACTAAATATACATGTTCATCTCATCCAAAAATTTCTCGCAAGTTAACACATAAAATTAACCATCACACAGACCAAGTTTATACTCAAGTGACAGTGCAAGTGGTTTTGCTCAGTCATGTCCAACTCTTTGTGATGCCATGGACTGTAGCCCACCAGGCCCCTCTGCCCACGGAACTCTGCAAGAATACTGGAATGAGTTGCCATGCCCTCCTCCAGGAAATCTTCCAGACCCAGGTCTCCTATATTGCAGACAGACTGAGCCACCTGGGAAACCCTTATACTTAAGACACCAGCAAATTATGGTACTTTAAAAGAAAAAAAAGACTCTTGAAAATAATCTGATGTGTGATATTTCAGAAAAAAACAATCATCATCAGAAAAAATTGTACTCTGGCTATCTCATCCTTAGTTTTACAGTTTAGCATTTTTAATATTTTGATTAGATGCATGGTGGAGAGGGACCACAAAAATCTCCATAATCCACTCTAATATTGTAGTGTTTGGGACCCTTTTTAAAGGCCTTGCCTTCTGGTCATCACTAGAAATTTCAAACCATCACTATACGAATTTTTTCTGTCCAGTGCTTTAGAAGTGATAATGAAAGTGAATTGAATTCATTTGGCAAATATTAGGCCTGCCAACAATATTCTTACTTTCTGTAGAGATTGTGAGGTCAGCATAGCACAAGGGGCAGGAGCAAGACATTGAAGTCACAGAAAGCCTCATTTCCTAATTCTTTTCAACACTTTTCTGTAAGTGGGATTTTTGGCAAGTTACATAACTCTCTAAGTTGCAATTTCCATATTTTTAAACTAAAGATAATTGAGCCTATTTCCCACTGCTATCACGAGGATTAAAGGAGTTAAAGCAGTTGGAACTCTGGGCACAGTGTCTGACATATGATAACTCAATAAACATTATTCTAGTGATAGCCATAAGAAGAAGAAAATGAGTTAGGGTAAAAAGCATTGTTGTTGGACCAAATCCATCCATACTTTCTACATGTTGCACAATGGACATTCCTGGTAAGTAGGCCACTGAAGAACCATCATGGACCCTATTCCTCTATTTTTGGAGACCATATTCTACATATCAAGTATATTAATAAATTCATATCCCATGTTAAGAGAAGCATTCAGAAGGTAAACTGTTTTGTAAGTTTTCTAAAAATACTTTTGCTATAAAAACTATTTGAAAGGGAACGTGTTAGTCACTCAGTCACGTCCAATTCTGCGACCCCATGGATTGTAGCCCACCAGGCTCTTCTTTCCATGGGATTCTCCAGGCAAGAATATTGGAATAGGTTGCCATTGTCCTCTCCAGGGGATCTTCCCAACCCTGGGTCTCCTGCACTGTAAGCGGATTCTTAATTTCTTATTTATCAACTTGGAATTTCAGGAATTCCTTAAAAGTAAAAATAATCTAAAATGTTTCTTACAAACTAGAATTTTCATAGAATTTAATGCTTAATGAAGTTGTCAATATTTTGTGTGATAAACAGTTTAATAAACATTTAAAAATTTGCAGTTTAAAAAATATTTTGGAGACAGTAAAGCTGTATACAAGTAACAAATATTCTTGAAAGTTCACAGATCCTAGACATTCTTCTTATACTGCATAATGGTTTAACTGTCTTGCATAAGTTTTAAGTTCTTCAGAAAAGTAGAAAGAAAGAGAAAGGGTATGGATGGGGAGTCAGAAAACCATGCTTCCATCATGAGTTAAAAAGGTGTTTATAAATTTTTATATGAAACATTTCAAACATACAGAAAAATACATAAGAAATATAATTCATTCCATTGCTTATTGCCTCTCTTGTTTTACTTACAAGATAATGTATTTTCTTCCAGAAGGGTATTCATTAATACCAGTTTGGGCTTCTGTTTGAAGGCTAGGTTAACTAAATATAAATTTCTAGTCTCAAAGATAGTTTTGCTCAGCAATTAGAGGATATCATTCCATTGTCATCTGACCCGTGTTACTGTAGATGAAGAGTTTGTAGTTAGTCAAATGGTCCTTTGACTGTGCTCTGCCTATTAGCTTCTCAGGTTTACTCTTATCTTTGGCATTACGCATTCGGTCCATAGTGTACCTAGGTGCAAATTTTCAAAATTTATTACCTGTTTATATTTTTCTTTCTGGAATCCTATTAGTGGCATGTTGAACAACCTTATTTTATTTATTAAACTCCTTTGTGTATTTTTTATATTTTTATTTCTCTTGCTTCTATCTGCTAATTTCCTCAGATTTATTTTACAGAGTATAAACATATCCTTATATTTTTAAGTCTACTATTTAACTCTACCATGATTTTCTTTTCTAGTCCACCCTTCCAAGTTCTTAGACTTAATGTGTACATCATAGTGCCAACACTTTGCTTTACCTGGGGCCAGAGCTTCATGTTCTTTCTCTGATGGGGGTCTAGAATCCAATCTATTATGTTAGTTAGACAATAACCTACTCTAGTCAACCTATGTGTAAATTTACCTTCTCTGTTTAAAGATCTTTGTTTTTAGCATCTGAAGATTTATTTTTCTTTTTTGCTAATTCAACTGACATTTACTTTTTTTGTTGTTGTTCTATCAAAATTAGCAGTATTAAATTTTTTTGCTGGAGGATACATTTTAGTCAGTGCTGCTGCGTTGCTTCAGTCGTGTATGACTCTGCGACCCCATAGACTGCAGCCCACCAGGCTCTGCCATCCCTGGGATTCTCCAGGCAAGAACACTCGAGTGGGTTGCCATTGCCTTCTCCATTGTGTGAAAGTGAAAAGTGAAAGTGAAGTCGCTCAGTCGCGTCCACTCTTAGCGACCCCATGGACTGCAGCCTACCAGGCTCCTCCATCCATGGGATTTTCCAGGCAAGAGTACTGGAGTGGCTTGCCATTGCCTTCTCTTATTTTAGTCAGTATTACTGGTTAAATTATATACCCCCTAAATTCGTATGTGGATGCCTTAACCCCCAATATGATGGCATTTGTAGATGGGGGTCTTTGAGAGGTAAACAGGTCAAGAGGATAGGACCCTTAGGATGGGATTAATTCTCTGATAAGTAGAGACTCCACAGAGCTTGGTCTCTGTCTCTCCTTGAAAGGGAGATCAGAGTGAGATGGCAGCTGTCTGCAAGCCAGAAAGGAAGTTCTTACCAGAACCAGAACATGTTAGCATCCTGATCTGGACTTCTGGACTCCAGAACTGTGAGAAAATACATTTCTTTTATTTAATCCACCCAGTGTATCAGATTTTGTTATGACAGCCATCTTTCTGAAATATTGAGTCTCTAATAACTTGTATTTATTCAATTAATACTGACAAGTTTTAAGAAGAAAAAGTCTTGCTGCTTTTACTTTTAACTTATCAACTAAGGCTCCCTAATATGGATTTGTAGTAAAGTTTGACCTCACCTGAATTCAGATAAACCACAGTATCTGAGCAAGTGATGCACAATAATTTTAAAAACCTACTAATTTATGTGGAATTGACAGTTCAATTCATGTTAATTCCAAATGGACCACAAGGCAAAGAATCAGATTTGGAAGAATAGCCAAGAATCGAATGATTTTACTTTGTTGGGCTGAAAAAAAAAAAAAAAAAAAACAAGAAAGAAACAAAGACAGCTTCTGTTTGAATCCAGAAGGCAAGCCATAGAAACCTAATAAAGTGAAAACGTCCATCAAGATTACAAATAAAATCTTGAGGGTATCTGTATAATTAATAAAAAAAATAGGATGGAGCTATCATTATTGTGGTAAATGTAAATTATTACTAAGTCTCCTCCAGCTAATTTGAAGGACCTTTCACTTTTATGTGACTATAGTAAGAAATGAGAAATTTACTATAGTAAAATATGCAGTATCTATTGCAGTCTTAAAGAAATCTGTTGGTTGGCAGCAATATAACCCTGAGGCATTCTGATGAACTGTAAACAATCCAGGCTGTACTGTGTATGCAGAAAAAAAATATCAGCTTATAATCATATAGGATTGTATTCCTGCCATGTGACCAAAGGCTTTAAAAGCACCTTTTCCTTGCATTTCAGAAGCTGATAATAACAAAATTACTTGGCAATCTGGCAGTTGTAAATTGCGACCTCTTGTCATTAGTTGGGTCACTGATGTCCTCCTCTTTTCCTTTTTAAACACTGATGGATTCAATAAAATAAACACTGACTTTATAAATAAGCAGGGAGTCGGAGCACTAGGTTCTAGTCACTTCCGGGACGGGAAGTAAGCAGAGCAATTACTGAGAGGGGAGGGAAGGGACGCTAGGACTGTAGTCAAGCAGATAATGGAATGAATACCCTATTTAAGTATGCCACATGTCGCCATGTAAAAGAAACCGTGGGTCACAAGAAACAACAGGAATGCCATAGTGCGTTGATCCCATAATTAAGGGAGAAGACATAAGTCAGAAGCCTCTCAGACCAAATGAGTTTCTCTACCATACACTGTAATTATTACTCTTAGAACGCTCATTCCAACAGGCACTTCACACTGATGATACAGAATACCTTCTTTCAGTATCAAAACTCAAAGAATAAAGTATGCGACAGATTGGAAAGTCAGCTAAAGCTCCCGCTCTTGCAAAGACAGACTGTGGTCATTACTCTATCTTGGCAAAGCCAGAAAAGCAGGGATTTCCACAGGGCAGCATCAAAATTGGCTGACTCTAAAAGAATCCATCACTTTGAAGACATCACATACTAGATGAATTTCTGCCAGTCCTTTCCCAAACTAGGCAGTTAGAATTCAAGGAAGAAAAAGGTTAAAAACTCCCACTATCACTACCACCACACAGGTGCACACGTCCAGTGCAGACAGTGGTGTACTGCTTTTCTCTCCTTCTAAAATCTTGCTCTTCATAACATCTCCAGAATGTATGTGGAAGACATGAACCCCTCTTAGCATTTTGTCTGGCTTGTTGTTTTGTTTAGAGTGGAATATGCCCAACCCTGGGCTTCCCAGGTGGCACAGTGGTCAAGAACCCATCTGCCAATGTAGGAGATGCACGAGTTGTGGGTTTGATCCCTGGGTCAGGAAGATCCCCTGAAGAAGGGAATGGGAACCCACTGCAGTGTTCTTGCCTGGAAAATCCCATGGACAGAGGAACCTGGAGGGCTACAGTCCATAGGGTGGAAAATAGTTGGACACAACTTACCGTCTGAGCACACACACACACATATGTCCAACCCTAGATAATGAAATGATTGGCTAAAGCCATTCTCGACAGTCCCTTCTGTTACTTTAAAAACTCCTAGACATAGTTATATAAAAACTTCTGTCCAGTGAGATCTGAAAGAAAGTCTGCTATGTAAGTTTCTGGGGAAATATTAGCTTTCTGGAGAAATGAAAACACGCATCTCACGTCAATTTTCCTCTTCCTACCTACTTTGTCCTAGAACACATCTGTGATCATGAGGGGAAGATGAAGAGCATTCAGGCAACGTGGACCCTTACATCACTGAGCTGCTGACCAACACCAGCATTAGCTAATCTCTGGTTTTTAGATTATACAGGAAAAATAAACTCCTCCTTGTTTAAATGACAGAGAAATTTTCTGTTACTTTCAGGCAAATCCATTTCTAACTGATGCAAAATATATGGTACTACCATTTTACATGTTCATTACCCAGTTACCATTAATAAGCATGCAGTACTTAATTTCACAATAACACCAAGGTGAATCTATTCACATCAGATTCCAGGTTTACATATGGGGAAGCTGCCAAGTGAAAATTACTGTCTTATCTTGGGATGGTATAAAACCAGGTGACTATTCCCAGGCAAAGAAATGCCAGTATTATCTGCATTCAGTGGTATCAATAAGGAAGCCTGAGTTGCCCAGCACCACCGGCACCATTTGGTCGCCATCCAGTGGAACACAACCAGTGAAAGCAGAGAGTCCCCTAACTACTAAGATGAGATATATAGTTCAATGCCTGAACTTATGCAAGCTACCAGGATCCATCAAGGAGAGACAAATACAGATGCTGAACTTTCTCCACTACCCAGTCACAGCTGTGCAATGTGATCTAGTATCCTAGGTGCAGAGAAAAAGAAGTGCACTGTTTGCAGAGAATTTTAAATTGTATTGACTATAAACTTATTACTATAAAACCTACTAAAAAACTGTCCATTTTTCATAACCACCATGCCAGGTGGCTCAGTGGTAAAGAATCCGCCTGCCAATGCAGGAGATGCAGGTTGAATCCCTAAGTCGGGAAGATCCCCTGGAGGAGGAAAGAGCAATCCACTCCAGTATTCTTGCCTGGATAATTTCATGGACACAGAAGCCTGGTGGCCTACAGTCCATGGTGTGGCAAAGAGTTGGACATGACTGAATAGCTAAACACACACATACATTAGTAATTCTAAACAATGTAGAATGATAAAATATTCCACTGAAAAAAATTTCTTGTTCAGTTCAGTCGCTCAGTCGTGTCCAACTTTTTGCGACCCCATGAATCGCAGCACGCCAAGCCTCCCTGTCCATCACCAACTCCCGGAGTTCACTCAGACTCATGCCCATTGAGTCGGTGATGCCATCCAGACATCTCATCCTCTGTCATCCCCTTCTCCTCCTGCCCCCAATCCCAGCATCAGAGTCTTTTCATATATATATATATATATATATATATATATTTCATTATTTATTCCTTAATAAACACCATACATAAAAGTTACTTTAGAGAATTCAGTCACACAGAAGCCCCTGATACATGTGGACTGAGCTACATAAGTTTGGTTCGAAAGCAGTTTTAAATGGTTTGACAACCTTCAAGTTTGTCTCCAAATGCTGTGTTCTACATATTCCTAGGGTTAAATACTAGATGCACAATGACTGCACATGACTGTAAGATGAAGAAAGAGACCATGAATCACTTGGTCTAGGTGACTATTTGAAGTTTGTACCTGTGTTTAAAATTTGCAAGAGTGAAACAAATGAACCACACATTGCTGGTAAGTACAAATTTTAGATTATACATGAAATAATGTAACAAATTTGAATAACTCACTTAACGTTGAAATACATTCTTTTTTTTTCATAAGCTGTTGAGTAATATATTTAAAGATCACCCTTCCAAATCATCAAACTAGAATTGTATAGATAACAAATAAAAATGTATTCTTTTTAAGTTGTTACTTCTTTGCTTTAATAATAAGAGATAAATCAAGAAATTAATGACTATTGCTGGTTATTACATGATCATTACTGAAAATAATTTAATTGGTCCATTCAGAGGATCAAATAACCTAGGTACAATGGAAGGAGACATTCAAAAGTTCCCTAAGCACTGTTTTTTGAAAGATTAGTGCTCTGTTTGTGCTATTAACTGACCACACTGCTGAACACTCAGCAGATTTTAATTCACAGCCAGTTCTAGACATGTCTTAGGAGTGGAAACATGTTCTCTGATACATTGTGCCCTATCTTCCCTCTGGCCACTTAAAACAAACTCTATGGCTTTGGAAAATTCTTCAATACTGTTATTTACACTATGAACAGAAAACGGTGCAATATTGAGAGATTGCTTTTGAGAAGTGATACAGAACTTACTTATTTTGTTTGGAAGTTATAATTGGGAAGTTTCACTCAGGAACATGAGTCCACATATGCTTTTGGAGGCTTAAATCTAAGTATTCTCATACACTTGTTTGGATAAGAACTGTCTGGGATGTTCCCAGCTGGACAGACTCCTGCAAATACAGGACTCCTGGAGTCTGTCCCTAAGGCTTCCAGTTCAGAAGATTTGGGGTACAGCCTACAATTTGTGTTTTAAATGAGCATCAATCCCATTTAAGTTGTTCTTGAACTAAACTTTAATCAATGTTAAGAAACTAGATATCAGAATATTGGAAATCTTTTTGTAACTTTTTTCCTATTGACTATTAAGACTTCTAATTCACCAGGTCAGCCCTTTTGTTTCAAGGATTAACAATCATGTAAATAAGGAAATAAATATTACTTCCCTCCCCCTAAATGATAATAGAACAAAACAAGCATGGTAGACAAGAAGATAAATGGCTGTTGAGAGAGATGATTCAGGGGAAAGCACCTGTAACAGTGAAATGGTCAGAGAGTAAAATACCTTGCCGGGTTCAAAGGGAAGAGAAAACAACTTACTTGGAGTCTGCTGTGGTCTGAAGATCTTTGTGCCCAAAGCAGAACCTTCATGAATGAGGTCTGTGCCCTTATAAAGGAGACTCCAGAGAGCTCCCTCAGCCTTTTTACTGTATGAGGACACAGTAAAAAAAAAAAAAAAGCCCCTACCTATGAACCAGGAAGAGGGCTCTCACCAGACAGAATCTGCCAACACCTTGATCTTCCCAGCCCCCAGAACTGAATTTATGTTGTTTCTAAGATATCGAGTCTCTGGTGTTTTGGTGTAGAAAGCTGAAGGGACTAAAATAGAGTTTAATAAATATAATGAAATTTGGGTCTTGAATTCTACTTCAAAGAGATTTTAGAAAAGCAAAAATTACATAATTTAAGAAGCTCAAAATATAAACAAGACATTTATTTTTTTCTTAAAATCTTACATTTTACTTTTAGGAGTAATGATTTTTTATATTCGGTTGAGAGTTTAATTCAGAAATATCTACAGGGCATCCATTAGGTGCCAGACACGGAGACAGAACTGTCATCACTTGGAAGGAGCTTGTAGTCAAGCGGCAGAAATGGTTGCATCAGGAAGTAGAGACCCAGCAGGCACCTTGCTAGGCAGACACCAAGCTGCCCAGAATATAGTCACCGGCCTTTCGCTGGTTCAGGCCTCTCTGGGGTTTAATGTGAGTGACACAGTGGGGCCGTGTGTGGCATCAGTGTGCGTGCGTGTGCGATCGCACATGCTGGTAAGGTAGACTGGCGCATGTCTCCCAAAGGGGACATCTCTCAAACACAATAACTAACACTGTCACCTGGATGTGTCCCTGGAAGGTAGCAGTCACATGCCAGACTGAATATAGACAAGCATATGCCAGGAGAAGGATGAGTGAAGAGAGGAAGTTTACTCCTTATATAGATGGAAGTCCCAATAAGGCCTTATAGCCGCCTCTCAATGCTCTTTACCTGGGACTAGGGGAATGTAACTGCCAGTCTCATCCACTGGACAGATTTGTGGGCAGTTTCTATTAGATATCCTTTTCCTTCCCATCACTTCTCATTTTTCCACAGCGGCCGGACGACGCTGTTACTGCCACGGGCCTCTCCCCAGACCTAGTCAGGCACGAGAGAAGCAGGAAGACCATCTTGTTCTGATATTAAATAGGAGCCTCCGGGGTGATGTACGAGGCACACCGTGTTCCTTAGACTTGTTTCAGATGAGAAAAAAGTAACGTCTGTGTGTGTTGGGTGGTGGTTTTAAGACATTTCATTTCTGAAAACACAGAGATTATAACAAGTGACAAAAAGAACGGTTCCCCCAGTTCCTCCCCCGACTTCTAATGAACCAGAGCCAGTTCTCCCCCTGGGGAGCCGTTTCCTGCTTGCCTCTCATTGAGCCCTCAGGAGAGTGTTCCTTCTGGTAATTTCTCACACCTCGCATGTGTTTTCCTGGGGGCCAATGTTTTTCTCTGTTCCAGGCTTCTCCCTCTTCCCATTTGTTGCTCTGCACTCCAGAAAATCAGATTTGCTGGGAATACCAGGGACTGCAAAGAGAGCTGACCTGGGGAAAGGAAGGCCTCTGTGGTCTCCCAGGAACTGTCTATCGACTGAGCCCTGGCTCACCCTGTGTTAACTGCCTCTGCTGTCTCTCAGAGAGAAATTTCATACCAATTCCACAGGTAACCAAATATGACAGAACTTCAATACTAAATTAAAAAAGCTGTTGCTCCCCAACTCTAGTTACTTCCGTGATTCTGAAATTGATATTTCACTTTTACAAATGTTAAGACAAAACATTTAAGTTTGAAAGATAACAAACATCCTCAAAGGACACAGAGACAAAATGCCCATTTTTCGTGCCTTCCCATCTTACCCCACAGCCCCCTCCTCAGACGCAGAGGTGTGTAGAAGGGAGCCAGAAATTGCCCATAATAACGCGCTGCCTTTCTACTGTACGTCCAATATGTGCTGTCATTATTTCAGTGTTTGAAGCTCTCATGGCAGCATTGCCAGGGAAGATAATGGGGCCTATTATTTTCAATGAGCTCCATCAGAGGTTTCAATGGGCCTGCTATCACTCGCACAAAGACACATTGGGAAGCAACACTACTTTCTTGTCATCAAAATGGCTGAGTTTGTGTGAAGCTAAAGAATACCCTCCACCTTTTTTTTTTCCTTTTCAGCCCTATTGGATTTGAAAGGGCCAAGAAAGGCAGTTTACAAAGAAGCAGGCCTGACTCCTTGCCGAGTGCCCTTTGCCCTGGCCAGATGTACATACGTATTTTATTGAATCAATAAGTTCAGCAAAGTGAAACCTGCTTTACCATGATTTCCTATTTCTGCCCAGAAATATGTTCCCATGAAAAATATCTTCCAATAGAATTAGAAACAGCAACAAGAAAAAGCAAAAGCAAAATAAATAAATAAATAACCTGCCACCACGGAAGTTGTTTACAGAGTGGTTGAGTTTAAAGTGAATTAAAAGATTCTGGCTCAGTTTAGAAATCTCTTTTCCAACCCGTTTCTGACCCTTCTTCCCTAAACTTGAGAACTTTTCCTTTGTCTTTACATCTGTTGCAACATGAGCTCAGTCCCAAAGTGTCTTTTGTCTGAATATTTACAAAACCTTACGAGTTACCCTTTATGAGACTGTAACAAGACTACTTGTCTAACTTCCTAACTGTTGGGCAATTTTAGGATTGGTAAAATGTATTTTCTGTGGGTTGTAAATATGTGAGTCTGTAAAACAAGTTCACATATATTAATAGTTCTAACAGTTCGTTGAAACATTTCCATTTTTGAGTGTTTATTATGTTCATGCTGTTACATATTTACTCACTTAATCTTCGTAACAACTCATGATAAAGAGAGCTGTTGTTATCCTCATCTGTGCACGAGGACATCCTTGAGACCTGATCAAATCACCTGTTGAGAGTGACTCCATGAGCAAGCGCCAGAAGAGGAATCGAATCCTTACAACTTCATTCCAGGGTCCATGAACCATGGGAGGCCTCTATGCATAATTGAGCCACTGTAGAGCTGTTTGAAATACTAATCAATTTTTTCTTCTCCTTGCTTATACTCTTCACTCCTCTCAACCTGTCCCTTCTTTCCCTTAAGTATCTCCGTTCAAGCAGTTAGTGGGCTCCTGGTATGTGTCCTCAAGTTTACAGAATAGGAAACAGAAGTAACCTGCCAATCTGCCTTTAGTGTTTTCAAATGCATAGATTTTATTAGATGCATTATTTTAGATGTCTGTGTCAAAAGCATAAAAGTGGAGGCAATGCATTTGAGAAAGAGAAGGAGAGAAAATAAGGATTTTTAGAAATGTGGTGAATCTGTAGGATTCATACAGGAATGAAAGATGACTCAGCCACGTTACTTCCAGCAGGGTACTCTGTGGTGTGTTCAAAAGCTCTGTGAACACTGTATCATAATTGCAGAATATCCAGGCTTTGCTCCAGTGAGGTCTGTCCAAAGTCCGAAGCCAAATTTTCAACTGGGCTGCCTTCCCACCAGTGGCAGGGGAGCACTGGTCTTCATGGGAAACCCCCAGTGCAGTCCCAAAGGATGTGGTGCCCTTCTCTGCTTGCAGATGCAGACCTGGTTTGCCCCTTTTCAATTTATCCCTGCAATTTAATCCTGAAATATTCCAGAACACCCATCATCCCAAGAGAAGGAGGGATGATGGAGGAAAGGAGTGGTACTGAATAGAAATAGTTTAGTAGCTTTTTTCTGGGGGCGGGGGGAGTGCTGGGTCATGTGGCACGTGGGCTCTTACTTCTGGACCAGAGATCAAACTTGTACCCCCTACATTGGAAGTGTGGAATCTTAACCACCAGATCGCCAGGGAAGTCCCTGAATAGAAACAGTTTAAGTTCTTCTGAGCTAGGATGGTGATTAGATAGAGTCTTATTATGCCAGCTTCACTTTCTGCTGTGTTTTAAAAAATTACAGTTAGACTCTGGGTATAGGTAGGAAAGAATGCTATACAGCTAGTCTGGTCATTTCAGTGGTCAGCTTAGTAAGTATAGGTTACTGCAAGGTAAATTGACTTATAATAGTATTGTCAATGAAGAGTGATTGGAAATGTTTAAAATGACCATAGTATGGCAGTGAAAAAGATCAATGTTTTCAAAATGCTATCTGACCTCTGGTTTATGTGGGGGTTGCTGGGAGGCACACATAAGAAAAGGTATTCTATTGATCTGTATGTCAAATATGCTCAGTTAAATGTGGATAAGGTTATGATATTTATTTATTATTTCTTTGCAAAAAAGGTTGGAGATGACAATGCCTGAAATAGTCTAGCAAAGATAACTTCCATGATGAATAAATATGGCCATAATTATTTATCAACATTAGTTTGGCTCTATCCCCATTGTATTCTAGTCACCTCAGCACCCAAGAATTCTCATTTGTTTCTAACAGATCAAGAGTGCCTACATTTGTAAGGACTTATTTTTAGGATAAAACACATGACGGTCACTACCTTCCTACCATATACAACAGTCATATTTCGAATAACTGTTTTTAAAAGAAAATATATAAATAGATACGGTGCTCAGATACTACAATAACTTCACAGGTTGGGAGTTATGGATTTGTTCACATAGCCTATGCTATAACTGATGATTTAAGCATTTTAAAAAACCACTGGATTTTAAATGTTTTCCATAAAGATCATTCTATCTTAATCGTGTATAAGCACAAGTTAAACAGTGTCTGGAATACAGTAGGTGCTTAATAAATGTTTTCTGCTGCTGTTGCTAAGTCACTTCAGTTGTGTCCGACTCTGTGCGACCCCATAGATGGCAGCCCACCAGGTTCCCCCATCCCTGGGATTCTCCAGGCAAGAACACTGGAGTGGGTTGCCATTTCCTTCTCCAATGCATGAAAGGGAAAAGTGAAAGTGAAGTCGCTCAGTCGTGTCTGACTCTTAACAACCTCATGGACTGCAGCCTACCAGGCTCCTCCATCCATGGGACTTTGCAGGCAAGAGTACTAGAGTAGGGTGCCATCGCCTTCTCCAATGTTTCCTGGGGGATGATCAAATATTTTTATTCAAATGAGGGTAAGCTAGAGCACACAGGCTATGAAAGGGGTTGGGGAAGGTTGCCTGCATAAGTTTGTGGTAGTGATGAGAGGATGACACTTTCTTAGCTAACAAACATGTACACTATGCTTACTATATAATGCTTTTTATAAGACTGGCAGAATTCTAATTATCTCATAAATATGATTAATCCTCACAATGACCCCCATGAATTATCGCTATTTTTACTGCTGTCTTCTGTACAATGGCACCCCACCCCAGTACTTTTGCCTGGAAAATCCCATGGACGGAGGAGCCTGGTAGGCTGCAGTCCATGGGGTCGCTAAGAGTCGGACACGACTGAGCGACTTCACTTTCACTTTCTGTACTTTACAGATGAGTAAACTAAGGCACATCTGAGAGGAAGATATGCTGAAGGTTACATTATGAGTTTATCAATTGAAATCTCTAGTTTTTTTCACCATCCTGTATTTATATAGATGATTTAGCTTTATTGGAAATGACAGGTGAACTTGTTGATGACCTACAAATCAAATGAAGTCTAAAAGTACTTTTTTAGGCAAGACTGGCCATTTCCCCCACATATTCCTCTGCTGTAAAATAGCTGAAAGAGGGGGTATTTCAGAGCTAGGTGTCTTGGACTCCAGATTTAAGATAAATATTTTGAACTATGGCTTACTCTATAGAAGTCCATGCCAGCAGTTTACCAAACAGCTTACTAGATGTGGTAATTCATGAATCACTTTCACTTATATAGCAGCATAAGCTATTTTAAAATATAACTGTCCAGGGATTTTCCCAGACACCTGCCCAACTAATTCAGCCTGTCAAATTATCAGATTATGTGGACAAATGGGAACCATGCAAATTAAGTGCTAAAAGGTAGCCTAACAACTATTAAAGCAAAAAAAGATCTGAGGGTACTGGTTGACCACAAGTTCAAAGATTATGACAAGACTTTTAAAAAGATAATGCCATTTTATAATACATTACTAGATGTACATTATTGTCTAAATTTGAAGTATCAGTTTTAATTTAGGCTCCTTATTTGAAAGGAGGAAAATGATATATTACTCACAAAAAGTATGCTAGGGAAGACAGAGCAACTCTAAATTGAAACAGTTAAAGGGCTAGGAAATGTTTGCTTTGACAAAGGGAAGAACACTCACAACAGTTGTCTTAGAATATATAAAAGAGATTCTGTAGTGAGGGATAAAAATTTTCACTTCAGAGTCCTGCCTTTCTGTTGTCTCTGAAATACACCTTCATCTCTTTCTTTCTACTGCCTCTGACCTAAAATGCCTTTTTGCAATAATTTTCTAATTAGTGTCCCTGCATCTCATCTCATATTTCTCCCACGTAAACCCTTCACAACATACCAGAATTATCTTTCCAAAACACAAATCTTACTGTGACATTTCCTGGCTTCAGAACCTCCCAGCGGCTCCATGGTGTGCACAGAGTAAGCGTGAACTTGTCAGCCTTACAAAGTCTCTGACTGTAATTCCATTCATATCCTGCTACTGCTCTGCTCTCCCAAGCCCACAACCAGCTCCCTTTCCTTAAACGCATACTCTGGTTTCTCAGGACTACTCATGTGAAAGGACTTAAACCTGTTTTCCTCTACACACATGGTTCTTTCTCTGTGTCTGGAATTCTCTACCCCCAAATCCCAATGCCCAGTTAATAAACTTCGACTTATCCTTTAGAACCTGCAAAAATATGTCACCTCTTCTACGAAGCTTACAGTCAGGATTCAAGACCCTCTCCTCGGCACACCTCTAGCACTTAGTACATAATTACCAGATAAGTGTTAGAAATTCATGTGCAAGTCCACTTCACCACATCTTCAACTTCTCAAATCAATGTCTTCATGACCTACAACAATGCCTGAGTCAAGAAAGACTCAATCATTTTCTGTTGAGTCATGAATGAGGATAACATACTAAGGGGCAACACATGGGAGCAGATAGTGTTTCAATACAGCTATAATATTAATGATGACACTGATAATATTAGCTACCATTTATACACATCTTGAAGGTGCCAAGCAATGTCTTAGGAACTATGAATGTATGATCTTGATCCACACAACCCTAGGCAGTAGGTTGTGCATGCTAAGTTGCTTCAGTCCTGTCTGATTCTTTGTGACTCCATGGACTGTAGCCCACCAGGCTCCTCTGTCCATGGGATTCTTTAGACAAGAACACTGGAGTGGGTTGCCATGCCTTCTTTCAGGGGATTTTCCCAACCCAGGGATCGAATCCGTGTCTCTTATGTCTCCTCCACTGGCAGGAAGATTCTTTACCAACTGTGCCACCTGGGAAGCCCAGGCAGAAGATTACTTACAAATAAAGAATCTGAGAGTCAGAGAGGTAAAGTGGCTTGCCGAAGGTCAAACAACAAATAAGCATTGGACTCGGACTTAAAAACAAGTCTCTCTGACTCTAAAATCCATGCCCCAGGCCATAAACCAAATCATCTCCTTTAAACTTCCATACGCACACACACAAAAATAAGAGGTATCTAATTGATTCATGGCTTCCTCTGGAAGTTTGTTTCTAACCACTGCAAGTGAGAGTTTATTTCTTAGAAATACTTCAGAATGGGAACTTCAGGCTTTGGAAGACTGTACTGTACATTCTCGGAGAAGGCAATGGCACCCCACTCAGTACTCTTGCCTGGAGAATCCCATGGACGGAGGAGCCTGTACATTCTGCTTGATGTTGACTGTGCACATTTGCTATCACTCTTCTGTCACTGTCCACAGATAACACTGTGTCTGACTCTGCCATGGATGTTTTTACGTTATTAAGACTGTGGGCTCTTGCTTATGTTTTTGGCTATTTGAAAACCTAAGAAACATTCTCAAGTTGTTTACTGAAAAATTACTTACCATTTGCTTCTCTCCTTACCATGGGATACATGCAAGGAGTTTAATGCATTTATCTTCTCCCTCTGATTGCATCTTGCCATCTGTGGTGCAACCAAGAGGACCAGAGAGGCCTGCTTCTGTAATGATTGTACTTTAGTATTTTGGATGCTCTATAGACACCCTCTAAAGATTTGGGAGGGAACCAAAGCCTAGGGAAATATAGGGCCGAACTCAGCTCAGTTACCTTCCTTTAGATGACCTGCCTGAAGAAGAACATTCTGAAGTTTGCAAATTGGTCCGTGACATCTTTTAAAATAGCTCTAGATGTGCAGCCGGCTCTGTTCAAAAAATGGAACGTCAAAGGTGACTCAGCCCAGCTGAAGCAGAGAAAGTTTAATTCAGAACATAATTTGCTTTCCTTTATTTGCACACTGCAGTTCTGGGGGAATAAAAGCCATTATGGAATCAAAGGACAATTTGCTTTTTTGTTTTGTTGTTGTTCTGCACTGAATTTTTAAAGACTTTTTTAAAAAGAGAACATAAACAGATGAAGGATACTAGATTTAGTGCAGCTTAAAACTAAGTACCTTGAGCTCTTTTCCATGATAAACAGAAACCAATCCTGGCTCTCTGCCCCCAAGCACAGTTCTGCGTGTTCTCAGTGAGATGGGTTAGATCTTTTCCTGGTCTGGGGGAAGGGAGTCCAGGCAAATTAGGTAGTCATCCTCAGAGAGATGGGAATTTTAAAAGATATTTAATAATAAACGTTCCCCTCTCCTCACAAATTGAAGTCTCTCACTGCCTTTTTGGTCTCTCCATTTCCAAACACTGAAGGCAAATTTTGAACTTTTCTCTGGGCCTTTCTATGCATCTTGTGAAAGTGCAAGTCACTCAGTTGTGTCCAACTCTTTGCGACCCCAGTCCATGGAATTCTCCAGGAGTATAGGTAGCCGTTCCCTTCTGCAGGGGATCTTCCCAACCCAGAGACTGAACCCAAGTATCCCACATTACAGGTGGATTCTTTACCAACTGAGCCACCAGGGAAGCCCATGCATCATGTCAGGGAGGGGAAATATCACTGGTGTGGAGAGAGCAGGAAAAACTACACTCATACAAAAAAATAAATGAAAGAGAAAGTCTGATAGAGTGAGAAAGACAGTCAAGATTCCAGGAGACAAATAGCATGTGCTTCTATAAGGGATTTTGTAGGATGTGAATTATATGGTGTGGACACCAAGGTTTTCAGGGCAGTGACAGAGTGTGAGGATATTGACATAAATTATGCATTAAACCCCTTGGACCTTCTTCAAGAAATATCAGTAAAAGGTGGGATTGCTTTTAATTACTTTTTGATGGCTGAACTATTTCTCTGAATGTGACAATGCACAAAAAATAGACAATGTCCGGGCCCAGCTTATAATAGGAATTAAAGAAGAAACTAAATCTAAATTCAGGAGGGAGAAAATGAGTTCTGTCTGTATCAGATCAGATCAGATCAGTTGCTCAGTCGTGTCCGACTCTTTGCGACCCCATGAATCGCAGCACGCCAGACCTCCCTGTCCATCACCAACTCCCGGAGGTCATTCAGACTCACATCCATCGAGTCAGTGATGCCATCCAGCCATCTCATCCTCTGTTGTCCCTTTCTCCTCCTGCCCTCAATCCCTCCCAGCATCAGAGTCTTTTCCACTGAGTCAACTCTTTGCATGAGGTGGCCAAAATACTGGAGTTTCAGCTTTAGCATCATTCCTTCCAAAGAAATCCCAGGGCTGATCTCCTTCAGAATGGACTGGTTGGATCTCCTTGCAGTCCAAGGGACTCTCAAGAGTCTTCTCCAACACCACAGTTCAAAAGCATCAATTCTTCGGCACTCAGCCTTCTTCACAGTCCAGCTCTCACATCCATACATGACCACAGGAAAGACCATAGCCTTGACTAGGCGAACCTTTGTTGGCAAACCTTTGTTGTCTCTGCTTTTGAGTATGCTATCTAGGTTGGTCATAACTTTCCTTCCAAGGAGTAAGCGTCTTTTAATTTCATGGCTGCAGTCACCATCTGCAGTGATTTTGGAGCCCCCCAAAATAAAGTCTGACACTGTTTCCACTGTTTCCCCATCTATCTGCAATGAAGTGATGGGACCAGATGCCATGATCATCGTTTTCTGAATGTTGAGCTTTAAGCCAACGTTTTCACTCTCCACTTTCACTTTCATCAAGGGGCTTTTTAACCCCTCTTCACTTTCTGCCATAAGGGTGGTGTCATCTGCATATCTGAGGTTATTGATATTTCTCCCAGCAATCTTGATTCCAACTTCTGTTTCTTCCAGTCCAGCGTTTCTCATGATGTACTCTGCATAGAAGTTAAATAAGCAGGGTGACAATATGCAGCCTTGACGTACTCCTTTTCCTATTTGGAACCAGTCGGTTGTTCCATGTCCAGTTCTAACTGTTGCTTCCTGACCTGCATACAGATTTCTCAAGAGGCAGATCAGGTGGTCTGGTATTCCCATCTCTTTCAGAATTTTCCACAGTTTATTGTGATCTACACAGTCAAAGGCTTTGGCATAGTCAATAAAGCAGAAATAGATGTTTTTCTGGAACTCTCTTGCTCTCTCGATGATCCAGCAGATGTTGGTAATTTGATCTCTGTATAGTCCTTCCTAAAATGGGAATGCTGCAGGTGGCCTTAGGTCCTCCATGAAGTCTTGGACATAATTTTCCCAGAAAGAATGACCCGGAACATGATGAACACCTCCAGAAAATTCTCTGTGCAAACATTTATTCTACAGTGTAGGACAGGACTTCACTGCTGGCCATGGGATAGCAGGACTGGGATTACCATTAAGAGATCGCATGCTGTAGTTAAGGACAAAGGATAATAAAAATTAATGATGTGTCGAGGATCTGTCAAAAGGCTCAGGACTGGAGTGAACTAAGAAAAGTGTAAAGGACAGCTACAACCACCCAAGGGGCTTATCATCAAGGTAGGGAAGTATGATCACACACAGATCACAACTAGAGACTAAACGGAATTGGAAGAGTTGGAAAGGGTACATTCAGTGGCAGCTCAGTAGACCTTTCTTAAGCACTCCTGATCCAGGTATGAAGTGTGTCCCAGCACAGAGGTGGCAGTTCCATGGTGGATGGGGAGTAGGGTTCACCCATTGCCATGGGTTGGGGTGATGGTCCCATCAGAATGGGAGATTGACTTTTCAACCATTGGTAAGGGTCCCACAGGTTCACTCTGCATGGGACACCAAAAATTATGTAGTTGACCCTGAAGATAAATGGTGTTCATATTGTAGAAATATGGAAGAAAGGAATGGATTTCAGGAAGGGAAAGAGGACTGGAATGGCAGAGATATTTCTTCCTTTTGTATTTATGAAGAATCCAAAGTTCTTTCTCAGCTCCAGACAAGAGAGACTGCAAAAAGTATATATAACTGTTTACCATATAATCATAATCCTTGTTGAGTCTCCAAAGCCCATTTGTGATTATATTAACCCTTGCATTTAACCTACTAATAAGGCCAGAAAGATAAAATATTCAGCCTCTCATTCCATCTTGCTGCCAGAGGCAGGCTTATGACACAGTTCTGGCCAATGAGATGTCATCAGATTTTCTTTCTAAATCAAAAGGCAAAATCTAATGAAGCTTAGGGTTCACCCTTCTGCTGTCCAGGAATGGCAACATAAAGTGAAAATTCCATTTTTCAACTTTGAGATAGGAAATATAAGGGTTAATAAGTACATAAGGACAGAGGGGCTGAGGATGGAAACAGCTTTATTTCCTAATGATACCACTGAACTATCATGACAGTCATGAATTTCTCACTTTTAACTTCCTGCTTCATGAGACAAAGAAAACCTGTTTAAGCCATAGTAATAGAATTATCTATCATTTATTGTAAAATGGGTTCATAACTAATACACCTTTCAATTCAATAGGAATGCCACTTATTCCCTTGCTCATGTCACTGACATCTTTCCACAGGGGCAAATATAGCTTATGTTTCCTTCAGAAACCCAAAATGTCTTCTTGAATTTGCAGCAAAATCTCTATTTTTCAGAGGAGATACATTAAGTCCCAAAGTCTTGTATTAATTTACAGATGCTTCCAAAAGTTATGCCCCATTGCCTCCAAAACTATAAAGCCATATTTAGCTCCAAGTAGTACAAATTTAGAAAACTCATCAGTGGCCACAAGACTGGAAAAGGTCAGTTTTCATTCCAATCCCAAAGAAAGGCAATGCCAAAGAATGCTCAAACTACCACACAATTGCACTCATCTCACACGCGAGGAAAGTAATGCTCAAAATTCTCCAAGCCAGGCTTCAGCAATATGTGAACCGTGAACTTCTTGATGTTCAACCTGGTTTTAGAAAAGGCAGAGGAACCAGAGATCAAATTGCCAACATCCGCTGGATCATGGAAAAAGCAAGAGAGTTCCAGAAAAACATCTATTTCTGCTCTATTGACTATGCCGAAGCCTTTGACTGTGTGGATCACAATAAACTGTGGAAAATTCTGAAAGAGATGGGAATACCAGACCACCTGACCTGCCTCCTGAGAAATTTATATGTAGGTCAGGAAGCAACAGTTAGAACTGGTCATGGAACAACAGACTGGTTCCAAATAGGAAAAGGAGTACGTCAAGGCTGTATATTGTCATCCTGCCTATTTAACTTCTATGCAGAGTACATCATGAGAAATGCTGGACTGGAAGAAACACAAGTTGGAATCAAGGTTGCCGGGAGAAATATCAATAACCTCAGATATGCAGATGACACCACCCTTATGGCAGAAAGTGAAGAGGAACTAAAAAGCCTTTTGATGAAGGTGAAAGAGGAGAGTGAAAAAGTTGGCTTAAAACTCAACATTCAGAAAATGAAGATCATGGCATCTGGTCCCATCACTTCATGGCAGATAGATGAGGAAACAGTGGAAACAGTGTCAGACTTTATTTTGGGGGGCTCCAAAATCACTGCAGATGGTGACTGCAGCCATGAAATTAAAAGATGCTTACTCCTTGGAAGGAAAGTTATGACCAACCTAGATAGCATATTCAAAAGCAGAGACATTGCTTTGCCAACACAGGTCCGTCTAGTCAAGGCTATGGTTTTTCCTGTGGTCATGTATGGATGTTAGAGTTGGACTGTGAAGAAAGCTGAGCGCCAAAGAACTGATGCTTTTGAACTGTGGTGTTGGAGAAGACTCTTGAGAGTCCCTTGGACTGCAAGGAGATCCAACCAGTCCATGCTGAAGGAGATCAGCCCTGGGATTTCTTTGGAAGGAATGATGCTAAAGCTGAAACTCCAGTACTTTGGCCACCTCATGCGAAGAGTTGCCTCATTGGAAAAGACTCTGATGCTGGGAGGGATTGGGGGCAGGAGGAGAAGGGGATGACAGAGGATGAGATGGCTGGATGGCATCACTGACTCGATGGACGTGAGTCTGAGTGAACTCCGGGAGTTGGTGATGGACAGGGAGGCCTGGAGTGCTGTGATTGATGGGGTCGCAAAGAGTCGGACATGACTGAGTGACTGAACTAAACTGAACTGAGTAGTAGACCCTTGCAAAGTCAAGCTTATATGCTAGGTAAATTTTAAAATAATTTCTATGTATTTTGTATTTTCACATTAAAGTGGTGATAAGCCATGAGTAGAATGTTTCAATTTATGATTGGATTCTGTGCAGTTTTAAAATAGCTGGTTGACACATAATAAATATGCAAGCTACTTCTTTGAGTCAATGTAAGTAAAACTCAAGTTAATTATTTCCTAAAATTCCCCCCATTTTTGTTGCTGCTGTTGTTGTTCAGTAGCTAAGTTGTGTCTGACTCTTTGTGATCCCATGGCTTGCAGCACACCAGGCCTCCCTGTCCCTCACTGTCTCCTCGAGTTTGCCCAAGTTCATGTCTTCTGAGTCAGTGGTGCTACCCAACCTTAGTCAATTTAGTTTATTTATATTCTAGTATTTTAATCATATCAAATATCCTGGCAATATGCCAAAATTATTCTCTTAATTTGTATTCCTTACATATGTCACATATTTTTGAAACATGTTGTACTATGATATGTTATAATATTTGTTTATGAGCTTTTTTGACCCAAGTGATGTCTTAATTAGGATGCATTCAGCTACTAGAACAAAATACCTAAATTATAGTGTTTTGAACCACTGTTTATGATTATGCATTCTTTACTTACTAAGAATTCTGTAGTCTGGCAATTGCAGGGTAGTTCTGGGAGTTTCATGATGGG
Organism: Tragelaphus eurycerus; assembly: GCA_935064755.1. Taxonomy (NCBI): domain Eukaryota; kingdom Metazoa; phylum Chordata; class Mammalia; order Artiodactyla; family Bovidae; genus Tragelaphus; species Tragelaphus eurycerus. The sequence goes on along the minus strand of CAKXYN010000120.1, from coordinate 3,029,362 downwards.
ACAAAGGACACTGGCTTTTTCCATTGCTCCAACCCTTGATTCTCCGTGTGTTTGTTTTGCCCCATGTTTATCACCTCATAGTCACATTATGGCGGCCATAATTCCAGTCATGACATCCAAGATGGAAGATAGGGAGAGGAAGGCTAAAAAAGTTATTTTTACTATGCAACTCTCTTTCATTAGGAAGGAAATTATTTCCAAGATGTCTTCTGCAATCTTTTCCTTTGGGAAATGATCCCAGAACAAAGTCTGTAAGGGATAAGAGAAGAAAAGTAGTGCCATTATTGGCCTAGACTAGTCATGACACATTCCTTAGGGTGAGGTGCATTGCTATATGGATTCTGTTAACAAAAGAAACATTCCCAAGCCAAGTAGCCAGTAAGAAAGCCACAGAACCAGCTGCAAACCCACATCCCTGATCACAAATGTCATAATGAATGTCATTCATTATCCTCCAGCATATTCTTATATCCTCACTGCAAGTTAAAAATCAACAATAAATTAACTGCCAGAGAAGCCTATAATTTTTTTTTTAAGTAACAGATACAACATTCACTGTAGCCATGGCAACTCTGGGGCTTCCCAAGTGGCACAGTGGTAAGGAATCTGCCTGTCAATGCAGGAGATGCAAGAGATGGGGGTTTGATCTCTGGGTTGGGAAGATCAGCTGCAGAAGGAAATGGTAACCCACTTTAGTATTCTTGTGTGGAAATCCCACAGACCGATGAACCTGGAAGGATATAGTCCATACGGTTGTAAAGAGTCAGTCATGACTGAGCACAACAATGATGGCAACTCTTTAACATTTTGGATGGTTATGCATTGCAAAACCATACATAAAACTGTATTTTCTCTCATTCATTCGTTCATCCAATAAAATTTTACTTACTAGCTACTACATGAAAATCTCCATACTAGGTCCTTATATTTATCAGGGAAAAAACAAACACAGCAGATAAAGAACCCTGGCCTTGAGGTACGAGTGGGAGGAGCATCCAATAAATAATAAACACCAACTAGTATCAAGCCCCCTTCTGTGGAGGATTTTACTTCCTACATTGTTGACCTCAGGCTTGGCCATATTGCTTGTTTTAGCTAATGAAATGCCAGTGGGAGGGATGGGTGTTATTTCTAAGCAGAAGCTTCTGCTGTCTCTCCTTGTACCAGAAGAAAGGCAATTCAGCACAATATTTTCAGAATGAAGAAGACACTGCAGCAGAGCCTCAGTCAAGCCAGGCAAATACAAGGTTGGTATTGTAAGTCATGGTAGTCTTTTTTTTTTAACCACAGGATGACAGAAGTATGATAGGCTAAGCTGACCAGTAATATAGTTAATATAGTATATGTTGTTTAGTCGCTCAGTCGTGTCCGACTCTTTGTGACCACATGGACTGTAGCCTGCCAGGCTTATCAGTCCATGAGAGTTCCCAGTTAAGAATGCTGGAGTGGTATCAGCCCTGATAAGCACTATGAGGAAAAGGGGAAAAGTAGAACAGAGTGCAGAGGGTCAATGGTAAGATATGGTATGTTCAGATCGCAGTGTTAAGTAGGACAATCAGGTAAATCCCACTGAGGAGATGAGATGTGAATCGGCCTTCTGGATTAAAGTGAGAGAATTTTGCCAAGAGGACATCTGGGGAAGGAGTACTCCAGATAGTAGCACCAGCTAGGGGAAAAGTCCTCAGGGGAGAAGATGTTTAGAATACTCTGTGGCTGGAGCAAATAAGAAAGAGAGAGAGGAGCAGATGAGTTCAGAGGGGTAATGGGGCCAAATGGAGTGGGATTTTAGACACTGAACAAGGATTTTGACTATTACTCTGTCTTAATTAGTGAGTCACTGCAGGGTCTCCAACACAGTTAAGGAAGGGTGATAACTTAAATTTTTAAAATATCAGTTGGCTGCTCTACTGAACACAGACTGTTGAAGGACAAAGGTAGAGCATGAGACTAGTTAAGAGTCTGTTTCAGGAATCCAGGTAGATATGATGGTTACTTGAAGCAGAGACGTAGCCAAGTTGTAGATATGTTAAGATTATCAATAAATTTTGAAGGTAGGGAAAATAGAGTGTAGTAATGAACTGATGTGGGGTGAAGAGAAGACCCTATGCTCCTTCGACAAAGTGAAGTATGCTCCCTTACAAATGGTAACTCTCATGCTCCCTAGAAGACAGCCCATTCAGCACTGTCATTCTTGCTGACCATTTGTGTGTGTGTGTGTCTGTGTGTGTGTACACAGTACCAACAAATCTTCAGACAGCAATATTGATAATCACAATGACCTGTGAAATAAAAAGGGAAATAAGAAATGGACTAGTCTTCTAGGCTGTCTTCTAGGGAGAATCTAGAAAAGATTCTGAGCTTTCTTATTACCATGGCTTTATCATTTAATATATGTCATATTGTATGGCAGAAATCTAGATCTTTTTTATTATAACAATTTTGTAATAGTTTTCAACCAACTATTTTGGTTTTGTGTTAATCACTCAGTCATGTCCATGGACTGTACACCGCCGGGCTCCTCTGTCCATGGGATCCTCCAGGCAAGAATACTGCAGTGGGTTGCTATTTCCTTCTCCAGGGGATCTTTCTGATTCAGGAATCAAACTCTGGGCTCCCACATTGCAGGTGGACTCTTCAATGCCTGAGACACAAGGGAAGCCCCGTTTTGGTTTTGCTAAACTACAAAACAACAAATTGATATTTAATAATAACAAAAAGTACTGAGTTTTCATTCCTCAAGAAAGTTGATGATAAATATGCAACTCTACCAACTCTTGTTGATATTTACCATCTCTCATGGTGGTGACTTAGCACCAGCCCGATGGTGGTATTATTAACACCACAGGCCACATGAAAAGCAGAACACATAAACCTGATGATGAAGCATCAGTAAGGATTTTACAAAGACTTTTCCCCCAAATTACTTCCTAGTTGACAAATGTAGATTTATAGATGACTAAATGAAGAATGACTTTCCATTTAGATCAATGCTCATTATTTTAAATTACTTTTGCTTATCTTCTATTTCAAGTTTTCTTGTGGTCCAATAGTTGAAGAGATTTGTGAATAATTAAGTGATGCTGGTGCTGTATGAGTTTCATCAGATTCTTTAGAAAATCAGTTAAGTTACTAATGGTTGGATTACTTTTTTCATCTAGTTCAAATTAAAGCTTTTAAAATTTCACTCCTTTGTAGGTATTCAAATGCCACATGGTTAGATGCAACAATAAATGTAAAATTTCTTGTTTTGCAGTGAAAATCTGAATGCAAACTTTGGGGAATATGGCATTATAATGAAAAGAACAATGTTATTAATTAAGATCCTTACATAGTAGAAATATGTTGTAATTGGCTGTAGAACATATATAATTCAAAATTAAGTCCAAATTTGGGATGATATTTTAAAAATAAAATAGAAGTTCTGAGAATTTATTATAATTAGTATATATATATATAGTTATATATATAATTATACATATATACATTTTTTAAAAAATAACAAACTTTAGCAATACAGTGTATCCCATATGAGTAACTATCATGTTGTAAATGGCAATGGACTTTTTCCTAGTGAGTTCTGTTAATGTTGGTTGATTTTCATTAAAATCAGTTGGAAATCTTTAACTGATGTATTCAGTGATGATAAAACCTAATATAAAATAAACCCCAGCTAGTAAAGATTTTATTAAATTATAGCTAACTATGAAAATTAAAGCCTGAAAATAGAAAGACTTCCTAAATTATTCTTATAAAGCAAAGAGATAACACAAAAATATAAGCTATAATAGGTCAAATGATATATATAATTTCATTTTAAAATTTGACTTTATTATGCAATATCCTAAGCATGGAAAGATTCTCTTCATAGATCTCTTATTTTTAAGTAGATATGTATATGTGTGTGTGTATATACATATATTTTGAACCAATGGAATAAAAATAGAAAGCCCTATAGTTTTATAGCATCTACATTTCATGAAAAACTCAAAAGAATCATATGTAGAGAAAATCATTTGACAAATTTTTTATTGTAAAAAAACTTTACTAAAGAAAGATCTTCTTAATGGAGGCAAAAAGAAAGAACTTGTGCCATATTTGAAATTAATTATAGATGTACCTTGTTTTCATCCAATCCCAAAGAAAGGCAATACCAAAGAATGCTCAAACTACTGCACAATTGCACTCATCTCACACGCGAGGAAAGTAATGCTCAAAATTCTCCAAGCCAGGTTTCAGCAATACGTGAACCGTGAACTTTCTGATGTTCAAGCTGGTTTTAGAAAAGGCAGAGGAACCAGAGATCAAATTGCCAACATCTGCTGGATCATCAAAAAAGCAAGAGAGTTCCAGAAAAGCATTTATTTCTGCTCTATTGACTATGCCAAAGCCTTTGACTGTGTGGATTACAAGAAACTGTGGACAATTCTAAATGAGATGGAAATATCAGACCACTTGACCTGCCTCTTGAGAAATTTCTATGTAGGTCAGGAAGCAACAGTTAGAATTGGACATGGAACAACAGACTGGTTCCAAATAGGAAAAGGAGTACGTCAAGGCTGTATATTGTCACCTTGCTAATTTAACTTATATGCAGAGTACATCATGAGAAACGCTGGGCTGGAAGAAGCACAAGCTGGAATCAAGATTGCTGGGAGAAATATCAATAACCTCAGATATGCAGATGATACCACCCTTATGGTAGAAAGTGAAGAGGACCTAAAAAGCCTCTTGAGGAAAGTGAAAGAGGAGAGTGAAAAGGTTGGCTTAAAGCTGAACATTCAGAAAACGAAGATCATGGCATCCAGTCCCATCACTTCATGGCAGATAGATGGGGAAACAGTGGAAACAGTGTCAGACTTTATTTTGGGGGGCTCCAAAATCACTGCAGATGGTGACTGCAGCCATGAAATTAAAAGACGCTTACTCCTTGGAAGGAAAGTTATGACCAACCTAGATAGCATATTCAAAAGGAGAGACATCACTTTGCCAACAAAGGTCCGTCTAGTCAAGGCTATGGTTTTTCCAGTAGTTATGTATGGATGTGAGAGTTAGACTGTGAAGAAAGCTGAGCGCCGAAAGAGTTGATGCTTTGGAACTGTGGTGTTGGAGAAGACTCTTGAGAGTCCCATGGACTGCAAGGAGGTCCAACCAGTCCATTTTAAAGGAGATCAGTCCTGGGTGTTCATTGGAAGGACTGATGCTGAAGCTGATACTCCAGTACTTTGGCCATCTCATGTGAAGAGTTGACTCATTGGAAAAGACTCTGATGCTGGGAGGGATTGGGGGCAGGAGGAGAAAGGGATGACAGAAGATGAAATGGCTGGATGGCATCACCGACTCGATGGACGTGAGTCTGAGTGAACTCCGGGAGTTGGTGATGGACAGGGAGGGCTGGCGTGCTGCAATTCATGGGGTGGCAAAGAATCGGACATGACTGAGTGACTGAACTGAACTGAACTGCACTTTAATTTTAAAAAATAGAATTGAAGCATCTTCCTTTTAGCAGAATTTTCTCTGAGCTTCCTAGAGACCTCACTACTTACAGTACTTTTCTCATTTATAAATATTATAGTGTACAGAGAAGAATTCACTGAATGTATCAGCAATGCAAAAATTACTATTTTGTACATTTTAAAATATAAGAATGCATATAAATTTTATTTTAGGAAAATACTATTTTTGAAAGCAGTTTTGAATAATTTTTAGATTCATAATAAGATCAACTTTAAAAAAAAATCTACTTCAAAAATTAGATAATTTCATTTACTTTTCATGTCCATTTCTCTCCTCATGTGAAAAATTGATTTAAAAGCCACTCTAGACAAAGGTATTCAAATAACTTTGAACAGAAGAGAAGTGAAAGGCAAAAGAGAAAGGGAAATATAATTAGAATGCAGAGTTACAAAGAATAGCAAGGACAGATAAGAAAGCCTTCCTCAGTGATCAGTGCAAAGAAATAGGAAAACAATAGAATGGGAAAGACTAGATATCTATTCAAGAAAATTAGAGATACCAAGGGAACATTTCATATAAATATGGGCACAGTCAAGGACAGAAATGGTATGGATCTAACAGAAGCATAATATATTAAGAAGAGGTAGCAAGAATATACAGAATAACTATACAAAAAAGATCTTCATGACCCAGATAATCACAAAGGTATGATCACTCATCTAGACCCAGACATCCTGGAATGCAAAGTCAAGTGGACATGAGGAAGCATCACTACGAACAAAGCTACTGGAGGTGATGGGATTCCAGTTGAGCTATTTCAAATCCTAAAAGATGATGCTATGAAAGTGCTGCACTCAGTATGCCAGCAAATTTGGAAAACTCAGCAGTGGCTACAGGATTGGAAAAGGTCAGTTTTTATTCTAATCCTTAAGAAAGGCAATGCCAAAGAATGCTCAAACCTCCACACAATTGCACTCATCTCACATGCTAGCAAAGTAATGCTCAAAATTCTCCATGCCAGGCTTCCACAGTACATGAACTGTGAAATTCTAGATGTTCAAGTTGGTTTTAGAAAAGGCAGAGGAACCAGAGATCAAATTGTCAACATCCGCTGGATCATAGAGAAAGCAAGAGAGTTCCAGAAAAACATCTACTTCTGCTTTATTGACTATGCCAAAGCCTTTGACTGTGTGGATCACAATAAACTGTGGAAAATTCTGAAAGAGATGGGAATACCAGATCACCTGACCTGCCTCTTGAGAAACCTGTATGCAGGTCAGGAAGCAGTAGTTAGAATTGGACATGGAACAACAGACTAGTTTCAAATAGGAAAAGGAATATGTCAAGGCTGTGTATTATCACTCTACTTATTTAACTTCTATGCAGAGTACATCATGAGAAACACTGGACTGGAAGAAGCACAAGCTGGAATCAAGATTTCTGGGAAAAATATCAATAACCTCAGATATGCAGATGACACCACCCTTATGGCAGAAAGCAAAGAACTAAAGAGCCTCTTGATGAAAGTGAAAGAGGAGTGAAAGTGAAAAAGCTGGCTTAAAACTCAACATTCAGAAAACTAAGGTCATGGCATCTAGCCCATCACTTCATGGCAAATAGATGGGGAAACAATGGAAACAGTGACAGACTATTTTGGGAGCTCCAAAATCACTGCAGATGATGACTGTAGCCATGAAACTAAAAGACGCTTACTCCTTGGAACAAAAGTTAGCATATTAAAAAGCATATTAAAAGTTAGCATATTAAAAAGACAGCATATTAAAAAGCAGAGACATTACTTTGCCAACAAATAAATAGTTTTGTTGTCCATCTAGTCAAAGCTATGCATTTTCCAGTAGTCATGTATGGATATGAGTTGAACTCTAACGAAAGCTAAGCACTGAAGAATTGATGCTTGAACTGTGGTATTGGAGACGACTCTTGAGAGTCCCTTGGACTGCAAGGAGATCCAACCAGTCAATCCTAAAGGAAATCAGTCCAGAATATTCTTTGGAAGGACTGATAATGAAGCTGAAATGTCAATACTTTGGACATTTGATGTGAAGAAGTGACTTATTGGAAAAGACCCTGATGCTGGGAAATATTGAAGGCAGGAGAAGGGTTGACAGATGATGAGATGGTTGGATGGCATCACTGACTCAATGGACATAGTTTGAGTAAACCCCGGGAGTTGGTGATGAACAGGGAGGTCTGGTGTGTTCTGGTCCATGGGTTCACAAAGAGTCGGACATGACTGAACAACTGAACTGAACTGAGGCAAAGATAACATCATGGATTTTACCAGGGCAGCTAGAGGGATGGATTTGCTATTAATCGGGATCGTGAGCGTGGTGTGTAAAGCCATGTTTTCTAGAGTAAGAAAATGAGGGGTTCCGTTTTGGACATGTTCATTTTAGACATCCATTTGATGTTAGGTTGGCAGTCAGATATATAAGTCTAATCCTAGAAAAGATGTGCGGGCAGAAGATAAAATTTTGAGAGTCTTTATCATACAAATTATTTCCCCCCTCCCTCCCCTGTAGATAGACACAGGCTCATTCTGTCCCAGTTTGCCTGCACCTTTGTAACATAACTTTGGTCTCCTTCCATCAAGGAGTGAAATCTATTTTCCCATCTCTTACTTGTACATTGGTTTCATGACTTGCTTTGACCAACAGATTGTGGCAGAAGGGATAATACAACTTCGGAGGTTGTCTATATAGTTCTTTGAGCTTTCCTTTTCACTTTCTTAGAACACTGCCCTGAAACTGCCTTGTAAGGAACTCCATCATCTGACCTGTGGGATGATGTGAGGTAACAAGGAAGAGAACCAAGGCAACTCAGATGACAGCCAGAAACAGCGGCCAAACCTGCATAAGAGGTAACCACGGACCTTCCAGCCTATCATCCGGCTGAATAAAAGCTGCAGAAGAGAACCTAGTGTCACCATAGGAGTAACTACCCAGTCACCCCAAAGAACCATGAAAGAATAAACTGTTTTTTACACTACTAACTTTGAGGGTGATTGGTTATAGAGCAATAGATAACTGATAGAATATTTAAACAATGTGATTCATTAAAATTATCAAAACAATGATGGAAAAGGGATAAGGATCAAGAATTAAGTCCAGGGCATGCTTAGTTGCTCAGTCGTGTCTGACTCTTTGTGGCCCTTTGGACTGTAGCCCACCAAGCTCCTCCGTCCATGGGATTTTTCAGGCAAGAATACTGGAATGGGTTGCCATTTTCTTCCTCCAGGGCATCTTCCTGACCCAGGGATCAAACTTACATTTCCAATGTCTCCTGCACTGTAGGTGGATTCTTTAGCCACAGACCAATCATGGAGGCCCCATGTCCTGGGCACTCTAACAGTAATAAGATAGCCAATATCTATATTATACTGATATATAAATATTGTTGCTGTATAGTTGTGAGCCCATATCTATATTATACTAATATATAAATATTGTTGCTGTATAGTTATGAGTAGTGTGTGACTCTTGCAACCCCATGGACTATAGCCTGCCAAGCTCCTCTGTCCCATGGGATTTCCTAGGCAAGAATGCTGGAGTAGGTTGCCATTTCCTACTCCAAGGGATCTTCCTGACCCTGGGATCAAACTCATGTCTCCTACATTGGCAAGTGGCTTCTTTACCACTGAGCCACCAGGGGAGCATATTATTTATATGCATATAATATTAATATCAAGAAATAATACTGAAATTTTGTTATATCAATGGAAAATATATTTGTAATCAAAGATAGGTATGGAAGCGATTCTCTAGAATTCCAAAAATGTTAACAATGTGATGATTTATAGCAACAATGTAACCCTTGTTTGCATCTGTTGCCTAACAAAACCTAATGTGTTGCAAAAGGGAAAACATGAAAGGTAGATTATTGAAATTAATATATATATGTGTGTGTGTGTGTGTGTCTGTGTGTGTGTGTGTGTGTGTGTGTGTAGGGCTTCCCTGGTGGCTCAGATGGTAAAGAATCTTCAGTACAGGAGACTCTTGTTTGATCCCTAAGAGAAGATCCCCTGGAGAACGGAAAGGCTACTCACTCCAGTATTCTTGCCTGGAGAATTCCATGGACAGAGGAGCCCAGCAGGCTATAGTCAATGATGTCACAAAGAGTCAGACACAACCGAGTGATTAACACAACACAACACAAAATAATCACAATGACTGATCTGATGCCATAGAATGTACACTACAAGCTCTGTAGTAGGCAACCAAGAATATAATGACAAACAAGAAGATATGCTTTATACTACAATGAAATCTGCAATCTAGTGGCAGATATAGACAATTAAATAAGCAATTAGAATGCAAAAGGAAGTTCAATTTTCTATGGGAGAACATACACAGACAACTTAACCCCAGACTAGGGGAAGATCAAGGTCAGAAACAATTTCTGAATAATGTCTCAAGTGAGACTTGAAGAATACAAAAAATGCTAACCAATCACAGCCACAAGACATGAAATCTCAAAGTCAGAGAAGGAGACAGATCACTATACATTCTAAGACTTGAGATGTGGTACATAGTGTCAGGGGAGGGAGAAAGGTTGGGCACGTGAACACTGAGGAAGGCATGACTAGAGATGGGAATCAAAAGGGAGCCTTCTTCATTCCTACAAATTAGGATTTCATCCCAGATTTACAGTAATGGTCTCAGTGTAGTGCTAGAGGCAGAAGCTAGAATATAGTAGATGGAAGAATGAATGGAAAGAAATGAATAACCACAAATATGGTAAAGACTTTCAAAGTCTGTACCTATGAAAGAAGGATGATAAAAAAGGTGGTGGCGAGATAATACTGTGATATCAAGAAGAGGCTGTTTTAAAGTTTGTGAGCAGGTTTAGTACCAATGGAGAAGGAAGCCAAAAATGATCGTAGAGTTGAAGATATAGGAGAAAGAATTCTCCCTGATCCATACAGTAAGAATACCAAAAAGGTGAGGAGATCAAGAGCAAGGTGGGGAAAGTAGCATTAGGCAGCTAATTCATACACTGAAATGAAAGAGAGAAGGAGAGGGTAAGTGTGGGTGCAAATAAGCTGCTTCAGTTGCATGAAGTTGAGACAGTTGTTGGTAGGCTTCTATTTTCTCCTTGAAGTAGGAGGCTAGGACATATGCTGTGGGGAAAGAAGAAAATTGGCAGGAACAGAGGTTTAAGGAGAATGGAGAAGGTTCAAAATAGCTGTTGCAAAGAAATGGGGGTGAGAACTAATTAAGAAATCCATAGCAGCCCAACTGAAGATGGATATCGTGACTTTAGAGGAGCATCAATCAGCTAGATTGTGAGTTTACCCCTTAGTGCACAGCAATACAGACTTAAAAAGGTAAGTAGTTAGATTCCGTAAGAGTTGCTTTTCCCAGGGGTGTTTTAGAAAGACAGTGCAGCCATAGGACACACATATTTCAATTACAAGAAAGGTTAGGATAAATCTCACAATGAATGATACAATCATGTCTGTAAGTGTAGGCAGATGAGGAAAGTCAGTACTGGTCACATTTGTTAAAGGGAACCATGAGCATTGTTCACTGGGCATTCCAGGGGAGGGAAATTCATAGGTGATGGCTTGAGTGTAAAGAGAGCATAGCAGAAATGATAGATCCTTGGTGAGAAGTGATATGAACTATGTTAGGTAGGTGTGCCTTAGTCTGGAAAAGTGTGTGCGTGTGTGTGTGTGTCTGTGTGTGTCTGTGTGTATGTAAATTTGGAAAAGTTAGGAACCTTGGAACAAAGCAGTAAAAACACTGTGGGCAGGAGTGGGGGTTGAAGAAGACACTTGTGCACATAAACTCATATGCTTTTATTAACACCACTACTGAAATAGACCTCAATACTTTAATTTGTTTGGACACCTAAGGGTATGATCAAAAATACGATATTCGTGTGTGCATACATGATAAGTTGCTTCAGTCATGTCTTTGCAATACTATGGACTATAGTCCACCAGGCTCCTCTGTCCATGAGATTCTCTAGGCAAGAATACTGGAGTGGGTTGCCATGCCCTCCTTCAAGGAGCTTATTCATAGAGCTTATAATATTTTAAGTATAAAAGTATTTTTAAAAACAATATATTGCCCAGATTATATATTTAAAAAACCCCTTCATTTCTTTCATTCTTTTAATAAACATTAAGTACGAAGTACTGTTGTAGAAACTAAGATTACAATCTGGGACAAAACAGTAAAAGGAAAAAGCCCTGTTCTCAGTGAGTTCATATTTTATTGGGAGAGGCAGACAATAAAAACTACAGAGATAAACATATGTTATGCAATGATGTGGTAAGTTCTTTGGGAAAAAAAAAAAGATTGAAGAGAAATAGGAAGTTCTAGGGCTCGGGGTGTATTTTAAAATATTAAATTGAGTGGTCAGAACTCTTTGTGGAGCTGACATTTGAAAAAATGCTGAAGGGTGTAATGAAAAAAGCCATGAGGCAATCTGATGTGATTGTAAGGATGTTGGCTTTGACTCTGAGAGAAAGGGCAGGTCATTAATGGTTTTTGAGAAAAGGGGGGAAATAGAATCAGATTTAAGTTTTGCATGAACCAGTTTAGTAACTGTACAGAGCACTAAGTGGGAGGGACGGAGTAGAAAGGGTCGCTCAGCTGTGTCCGCCTCTTTGCAACTCCATGGATTGTAGCCCGCCAGGCTCCTCCGTCCATGGGATTCTCTAGGCAAGAATACTGGAGTGGGTAGCCATTCCCTTCTCCAAGGGGTCTTCGTGACCCAGGGATCAAAACCAGGGTCTCCTGCTATTGAAGGCAGATTTTTCACTACTTGAGCCCAACAGGGAAGCCCCAGTAACATAAGTAATTAGACTATTACAGTCATTCAACAGAACACTGATGCTGACATGTGCTCTTGGTAAGACCACTGTGGTGGCAACCTATTGGAATATGGACATATTCTGAAGGTAAGGCCAACAGGATTTGCTGAGGGAATGAATATAAAGTATGTAACAAAGGGTGAAATGAAGTATAAGTCCCAAATTTTTCACCTGAGCCAAGGGATATATTCACCATTTATTAAGATGGAGAAGATGGTAGATTAGAGACAAAGATCAGAAGTTCAGTCTTGGTCATATAAAGTCTGAGATGCCGATTGGGCATCCAAATGGTGATGTTTAATGAACAGCTAGATACATAAATCTGGAGTTAAAGTGCAAGCTCAAGGTGGAAATATAAATTTTGCAAGTGTCTTATAGATGAGTATAGCTAGATCATAAAAAACCCTGAAGATTGGGCTCCAGAGCCCTGAAAGGTTTAGTGGAAAACTGAGGAAGATGTTGGCGAGGTGGTGGTTGTTGTTCAGTCACTCAGTAGTGTCCAACTGTTTGTGATCCCATGGACTGCATCACACCAGGTATCCCTGTCCACCACCATCACCCAGAGCTTGCTCAAACTCACGTTCATTGAGTCGGTGATGCCATCCAACCATCTCATCCTCTGTTGTCTGCTTCTCCTCCTACCCTCAGTCTTTCCCTGCATCAGGGTCTTTTCCAATAAGTTGGCTCTTCGCATCAGGTAGCCAAACTATTCTAGCTTCAGCTTCAACATCAGTCCTTCCAATCAATATACAGGGTTGATTTCCTTTAAGATAGACTAGTTTGATCTATCTGCTGTATAAGGGACTCTTGGGAGTCTTCTCCAACACAAAAGTGTGAAAACATCAATTCTTCAGTGCTCAGCCTTCTTTATAGTCCACTCACATCCATACACAACTACCAGAAAAACCAAAGCTTTGACTATACAGATCTTTGTTGGCAAACTAATGTCTCTGCTTTTTAACATGCTGTCTAGATTTGTCATAGCTTTTCTTGCAAGGAACAAGTGTCTTTTAATGTTGGTAAGGTAGGAAGGTCCAAAGAAGAAAGTGGCAACTTGAAGCCATGTTGCAGAAGTATTTTTTTTTAAAGAAATCATCAACTCTGTCAAATACTACTGAGAAATGATAAAAGACGGCATCTGAGAGTTAACCTTTAGATTTAGCAACACAGGGATTAATTGGTGGATATTACCAGAGCATATCAGGTGGAAAAGCAGATTGATTGGTATGGAGTCAATAGAAGATAAAGGAAGAATAATGGGAGACAACACATGTAAATGGTTCTTTTGAGCATCTTGCTATATAGAATAAAAATGAAGTTTTAGCTTGAGGGGGATTTAAGATTAAGAGATTTGGGATTGACATGTACACATTGCTATATTTAAAACAGATAACCAACAAAGACCTACTATATAGCAAAGAGAACTCTGTTTAATGTTATGTAACAAATTAAATGGGAAAAGAATTTGTCAAAGGATAGATATATGTATATGTAAAAAAAAAAATAGGTCAAGATAACGACCTATCTTTTTCAGTCAAGTAATGTCAGCACTTTTGAATGCTGATATAAAATGATCTGGTAAAGGGAGAAAAAGTGGTGACTCAGAAGGGAAGTTTCAAGTAACTGTTGTGATATCTTTCCGTAAGTAAGAGGGGATGGGACCCAGTGGACAGATGGAGGAGCTGCACTGAGACAAGAGTATGGTTACTTCATTCACAACACCAGGCAACCAGGAAAAGTATAAAGCTGTGGGCATGTGATAAAGGTGGTAGTGGACAACTGTGGCAAATTTCTCCTGCTTCAACTTTCTCAGTGACACAAGAAGTGATTTATAAATTTTTAAAATGATAGTGGTACATAGAATATTATCATCTATCTGGAAAGTATCAAGGGTCTATTTGAGGTTAGTCTTCATGAATCAAAAAGTTAAATCAGTTTATAAAACAAGGATATTTGTATACACACTGACTTGCATTAATTTAAGAATAGAAGAGTCGGGGATTTAGGTTCAAGAATGACTGAGGTCCTGTCAGGTGAATGTGATGAAGCCAGAAGTCCTAGAGGGAAGTGAAGATGCATGCCTCAGGTCTTAAGAGAGACAGGGAAGATGAGGTAGATGAGGGACAAGGGCGGGGTCAGGAAGATCTCCTGGAGAAGGAAATGGCAACCCACTGCAGTATTCTCACCTGGCGAATCCCCATGGACAGAGCAGCCTGGTGGGCTGCAGTCCATGGGATCGCACAGAGTTGGACACGACTGAGTGACTAAGCAACAGCAGTGGCAGCAGCAAGGGACGAGGGCAAAGGAGAAGCCCAGCAGGACAGTAGGAGGGGTGAATTCAAATTTAGAATCAAGCCCCATTTCCACCAGAGACGCTGAGAGCACAAACAAACCTTGTGCACACTAGGCCCCAGAGACCCCACAGAGACTGAGACAGAACTGTGTTTGAGTGTCTCCTGTGGAGGTACGGGCCAGCAGTGGACTGCCGCAGGGGTGGGGGCTCTGGGTGCAGCAGACTTAGGTATGGCATAAGCCCTCTTGGAGGGGGTGGCCATTAACCCCACCACAGAGCTGCCAGAACTTACACGGGACTGGGAAATAGACTCTTGAAGGGCACAAACAGAACATTGTGTGCACCAGGACCCAGGAGAAAGGAGCAGTGACCCCACAAAAGACTGACCCAGACTTTCCAGGGAGTGTCCAAGAGTCTCCAGTCAGAGGCATGGTTCGGCGGTGGCCTGCTGCAGGGTTGGGGGCACTGAGTGTAGCAGTACGTGCATGGGACCTTTTGAAGGACGTTGCCATCATCTTCATTACCTCCACCATAGTTTGGCCCCAGGTAAATAACAGGGAGGGAACATAGCTCTAACCATCAACAGAAAAATTGGATTAAAGATTTAGGGAGCATGGCCCTGCCCATCAGAACAAGACCCACTTTCGCCCTCAGTCATTCTCTCCCATCAGGAAGCTTCCATAGGCCTCTTATCCTTCTCCTTCAGAGGGCAGACAGACTGAACAGTCACAGAAAACTAGCCAATCTGATCACATGGACCATAGACTTCTCTAACTCAATGAAGCTATGAGCCATGCTGTGTAGGTCCACCCAAGATGGATGAGTCATGGTGGAGAGTTCTGACAAAATGTGGTCCACTGGAGAAGGGAATGGAAAACCACTTCAGTGTTCTTTCCTTGAGAACCCCATGAACAGTATGAAAAGGCAAAAAGATAGGATACTGAAAGATGAACTCCCCAGGTCGGCAGGTGCCCAATAGGCTACTGGAGATCAGTGGATAAATAACACCAGAAAGAATAAAGAGATGGAGCCAAAGCAAAAACAACACCCAGTTGTGAATGTGACTGGTGAAAGAAGCAAAGTCTGATTCTGTAAAGAGCAATACTGCATAGGAACCTCTAATGTCAGGTCCATGAATCAAGGCAAATTGGAAGTGGTCAAACAGGAGATGGCAAGAGTGAACATTGATATTTTACGAATCAGCAAACTAAAAGGGACTGGAATGGGTGAATTAAACACAGATGACCATTATATCTACTATTATGGGCAAGAATCCCTTAGAAGAAATGGAGTAGCCATCGTAGTCAACAAAAGAGTTTGAAATGCAGTACTTGGATGCAATCTCAAAAATGACTGAATGATCTCTGTTCGTTTCCAAGGCAAACCATTCAATATCACAGTAATTCAAGTCTATGCCCTGACCAGATATGCTGAAGAAGCTTAAGTTGAACAGTTCTATGAAGACCTACAAGACCTTCTAGAATTAACACCCAAAAAAGATGTCCTTTTCATTAGAGGGGACTGGAATGCAAAAGTAGGAAGTCAAGAAACACCTGGAGTAACAGGTAAATTTGTCCTTGGAGTACAGAATGAAGCAGGGCAAAGGATAATAGACTTTTGCCAAGAGAACACACTGGTCATAGCAAACACCCTCTTCCAACAAAACAAGAGAAGACTCTACACATGTTCATCACCAGATGGTCAATACCAAAATCAGATTGATTATATTCTTTGCAGCCAAAAATGGAGCTCTATACAGTTAGCAAAAACAAGACTGGGAGAAGACTGTGGCACAGATCATGAACTCCTTATTGCCAAATTCAGACTTAAATTGAAGAAAGGAGGGAAAACCACTACACCATTCAGGTATGACCTAAATCAAATTCCTTACAATTATTCAGTGGAAGTGAAAAAAAGAGATTATATCTGATAGAGTGCCTGAAGAACTATGGACGGAGGATCATGACATTGTACAGGAGACAGTGATCAAGACCATCCCCAAGAAAAAGAAATGCAAAAATATAAAAATGGCTGCCTGAGGAGGCCTTACAAATAGTTGTGAAAAGAAGATAAGCGAAAAGCAAAGGAGAAAAGGAAAGATTCACCCATTTGAATGCAGAATTCCAAAGAACAGAAAGTGCAGATAAGAAAGCCTTCCTCAGTGATCAGTGCAAAGAAATAGGAAAACAATAGAATGGGAAAGACTAGATATCTCTTCAAGAAAATTAGAGATACCAAGGGAACATTTCATGCAAAGATGGGCACAATCAAGGACAGAAATGGTATGGACCTAACAGAAGCAGAAGATATTAAGAACAGGTGGCAAGAATACACAGAAAAACTACAAAAAAGATCTTCATGACCCAGATAATCACAAAGGTATGATCATTCACCTAGACCCAGACATTCTGGAATGTGAAGTCAAGTGCGCCTTATGGAACATCACAATGAACAAAGCTAGTGTAGGTGATGGAATTCCAGTTGAACTACTTCAAATCCTCATAGACAATGCTGCAAAAGTGCTGCACTCAATATGCCAACAAACTTGGAAAACTCAGCAGTGGCCACAGGACTGGAAAAGGTCAGTTTTCATTCCAATCCCAAAGAAAGGCAATGCCAAAGAATGCCCAAACTACCACACAATTGCACTCATCACACACACTAATAAAGTAATGCTCAAAATTCTCCATGCCAGGCTTCAACAGTACATGAACTGTGAACTTGCAGATGTTAAAGCTGGATTTAGAAAAGGCAGAGGAACCAGAAATCAAATTGCTAACATCTTTTGGATCATCAAAAAAGCAAGAAAGTTCCAGAAAAACATCTATTTCTGCTTTATTGACTATGCCAAAGCCTTTGACTGTGTGGATCACAATAATCTGTGGAAAATTCTGAAAGAGATGGAAATACCAGACTACCTGGCCTGCCTCCTGAGAAATCTGTATGCTGGTCAGGAAGCAACAGTTTGAACTGGATATGGAACAACAGACTGGTTCCAAATAGGAAAAGGAGTACATCAAGGATGTATATTGTCACCCTGCTTATTTAACTTCTATGCAGAGTACATCATGAGAAACACTGGACTGGATAAAGCACAAGCTGGAATCAAGATTGCCAGGAGAAATATCAATAACCTCAGACATGCAGATGACACCACCCTTATGGCAGAAAGAGAAGAAGAAGACTCTTAATGAAAGTGAAAGAGGAGAGTACAAAAGTTGGCTTAAAACTCAACATTCAGAAAATTAAGATCATGGCATCTGGTCCCATCATTTCATGGCAAATAGACGGGGAAACAGTGGAAAGAGTGACAGACTTAATTTTTCTGGGCTTCAAAATCACTGCAGATGGTAACTGCAACCATGAAACTAAAAGATGCTAACTCCTTGGAAGAAAAGTTATGAGCAACCTAGACAGCATATTAAAAAGCAGAGATATTACTTTGTCAACAAACGTCCATACGGTCAAAGCTATGGGTTTTCCAGTAGCCATGTATTGATGTGAGAGTTGGAGTATAAAGAAAGCTGAGCACTGAAGAATTGATGCTTTTGAACTGTGGTGTTGGAGAAGACTCTTGAGAATCCCTTGGACTGCAAAGAGATCCATCCAGTCCATCCTAAAGGAAATAAGTCCTGAATGTTCATTGGAAGGACTGGTGATGAAGCTGAAACTCCAATACTTTGGCCACCTGACGCGAAGAACTGACTCATTGGAAAGACCCTGATGCTGGGAAAGGCTGAAGGTAGGAGTAGAAGGGGACGACAGAGAATGAGATCATTGGATGGCATCACCAATTCACTGGACATGAGTTTGAGTAAACTCCGGGAGTTGGTGATGGACAGGGAGGCCTGGTGTGCTGCGGTCCATGGGGTCACAAGGTTTGCCACAGATATTCTCAAAATTCAGGAATTTCTGTTTCTTATATATGTGTAAATACTATCTTGTGGTTGTGCTAAGTCGCTTCAGTCATGTCTGACTCTTTGTAAACCCATGGACTGTAAACCGCCAGGCTCCTCTGTCCATGGGATTCTGCAGGCAAGAATTTCTAAATGGATTGCCATGTCCTCTCCCAGGGGATCTTCCTGACCCAGGCATTGAACGGGCATCTCTTATGTCTGCTGCACTGGCAGGGGAGTTCTTTACCATCTATTAAACACAAAATGATTGGTTTCATCTTTTTAAAAATTTGGCCCTTTATCAACACTTCCAACTTTCAACCATTTATAGATAGTAAATATACATTTTATATGTTTTCAGAATGCATGAACCCCATTTATCCCTGATAAGGCTAAAAATTAAATATAAACTTTCAGATGATTAATCATAATGAGGGAGCCTAGGAAATGTACAAGGGTTGTACTTTTTATTCTATACTCCCAAATGTATGTCCTCCTGGAACTGGCATACAGAATCAAGCAATTCTGAGGCACAGTAGTGTTGTTCTTTGGGATTAACATATGATCAAAGTTCTGTAAATGAATCCAGGAATTGCAAGGCTGTTTTCTAGAAATTCTGCAGGAAAATAGATATGAAAACAAGAGACACGTTCTTTGGTATGGAACCTTGGCTTTCTCTTGCTGTGACTGACACACCAAGATAGAAATTTCTACCATTCCTTTTGTATCATTTAACACCTACTTGAGGGCCCATGAATAAAAATAAGAAATAAATATAAATGCTGAATCCATAATGGATTTTTGAGTTCCCTAACCTGATGATAAAGCCTTTAGTGTTTATGTATATTGTCACTGACTCTCAAATCAAAGATAGCAGAGCATACCAAGTTTAAGAGCTAAAGGATGGAATTATATTATTAAAACTTCTCACCTATCAATCTAAAGCACCTGGGACCACCAGACTTGAGTAGACATCCCTAGAAGTAGAGCTAGTTTCTCACACCTCATTTTCCTATTCATATTTCTATGTTGCCCTGTTTTTAGGCAGACACATATGTTCTTAGTCATAAATCTGGGGCATAACTTCAGAAGGGATTATGTCAGAAAGAAAACATTTTCACAAAAGTCATAAATAAGTTAGTTTTGGATACAGGATAAGCTGTAGGCACACACGTCAGCAGGTATAGATTATTTTCAATGACCACTCCCCACAAAAACTCTAATCAACTGAAAAAAAAATATTATACTAAATATATGCAACTGCTAAGTTGCTTCAGTAGTGTCCGACTCTGTGCAACCCCATAGATGGCAGCCCACCAGGCTCCCCTGTCCCTGAAATTCTCCAGGCAAGAACACTGGAGTGGGTTGCCACTTCCTTCTCCAATGCATGAAAGTGAAAAGTGAAAGGGAAGTTGCTCAGTCGTGTCCGACTCTTTGCGACCCCACGGACTGCAGCCTACCAGGCTCCTCCAACCATGGAATGTCCAGGCAAGAGTACTGGAGTCGGGTGCCATTGCCTTCTCCGAAATATATGCAACAGTTTTCAGCAATTGGAAAATAGGCAGACAGAACATGATCCCTGAAGGAAGGGAAACAAATGAGGTGCATTCTACCACTATTTCAGCTTATTGCATAAAAGCAGGTTTTAGGTCACATGTTGGGGTAGGAAGGGCTTCCTAGGTGGCACAGTGGTAAAAAACCTGGCCTGCTAATGCAGGAGACATAAGAGATGCAGGTTTGATTCCTGGGTCAGGAAGATCCCCTAAAGGAGGACATGGCAACCCACTCCAGAATTCTTGCCTGGAAAATCCCAAGGACAGAGGTGCCTGGTGGGCTACACTGTGTAGGGCTGCAGAAAGTCAGACATGCCTGAAGTGACTTAGCACCCATGCATATGGGGTAGGAAATGGGGCCCTGGTCTCACTGGGTAGAGGAGATACAGCTCAAAGTTCAAGGAGGCCAAGCAGCCAGAATTCACAGGGCATAGTACCAGACAGAAAAGAGCTATGCAGAGACAGAGAGAGCAAACTCTAGAGAGCTGTAAAGGATATCCCTGTACCTTCAGCTGAATATTCATCAACACATCCACAGGAAGAAAATAGTAAGACTGGAGAGAGAACTATCAAAAAGAAGCAGGTCAAGCAAATCTCAGAGACCCCATAGGACTAGAGATAGTTTGATTTTTCAAACAGCAGAGTGAAAAGACCTCTCAATATACAGAGAACCGAACAAAATTATAATGATTCAGTAAAAGCCCAAATCAGTCCTATTACTAAGGGTTCTTACAGATCTGCCTAACAAAGCCTGAAAGCAAGACTTGAAAGGATCAAATTGTTTACAAACAACTTAGCACAAAGCCCAACTATATTTAAAAGAATAAAAAAGTCCAGTATTCCAAAAACCAAAATTCACAATATCTGACATCTATCAAAATAAGGTAATGCTGAAGAAGTTGAAGTTGAACGGTTCTATGAAGACCTATAAGACCTTTTAGAACTAACACCCAAAAAAGATGTCCTTTTCATTATAGGGGACTGGAATGCAAAAGTAGGAAGTCAAGAAACACCTGGAGTAACAGACAAATTTGGCCTTGGAATACAGAATGAAGCAGGGCAAAGACTAATAGAGTTTTGCCAAGAAAATGCACTGGTCATAGCAAATACCCTCTTCCAACAACACAAGAGAAGACTCTATACATGGACATCACCAGACGGTCAACACCGAAATCAGATTGACTATATTCTTTGCAGCCAAAGATGGAGAAGCTCTATACAGTCAGCAAAAACAAGACCAGGAGCTGACTGTGGCTCAGACCATGAACTCCTTATTGCCAAATTCAGACCGAAATTGACGAAAGTAGGGAAAACCACTAAACCATTCAGGTATGACCTAAATCAAATCCCTTATGATTATACAGTGGAAGTGAGAAATAGATTTAAGGGCCTAGATCTGATAGACAGAGTGCCTGATGAACTATGGAATGAGGTTCATGACACTGTATAGGAGACAGGGATCAAGACCATCCCCATGGAAAAGAAATGCAAAAAAGCAAAATGGCTGTCTGAGGAGGCCTTACAAATAGCTGTGAAAAGAAGAGAGGCAAAAAGCAAAGGAGAAAAGGAAAGATATAAACATCTGAATGCAGAGTTCCAAAGAATAGCAAGAAGAGATAAGAAAGCCTTCTTCAGTGATCAATGAAAAGAAATAGAGGAAAACAACAGAATGGGAAAGACTAGGGATCTCTTCAAGAAAATCAGAGATACCAAAGGAATATTTCATGCAAAGATGGGCTCGATAAAGGACAGAAATGGTACGGACCTAACAGAAGCAGAAGATATTAAGAAGAGGTGGCAAGAATACACAGAAGAACTGTACAAAAAAGAGCTTCACGACCCAGATAATCATGATGGTGTGATCACTGACCTAGAGCCAGACATCCGGGAATGTGAAGTAAAGTGGGCCTTAGAAAGCATCACTACGAACAAAGCTAGTGGAGGTGATGGAATTCCAGTGGAGTTATTCCAAATCCTGAAAGATGATGCTGTGAAAGTGCTGCACTCAATATGCCAGCAAATTTGGAAAACTCAGCAGTGGCCACAAGATTGGAAAAGGTCAGTTTTCATCCCTATCCCAAAGAAAGGCAATGTCAAAGAATGCTCAAACTACCGCACAATTGCACTCATCTCACACGCTAGTAAAGTAATGCCCAAAATTCTCCAAGCCAGGCTTTAGCAATATGTGAACCATGAACTTCCTGATGTGCAAGCTGGTTTTAGAAAAGGCAGAGGAACCAGAGATCAAATTGCCAACATCCGCTGGATCATGGAAAAAGCAAGAGAGTTCCAGAAAAACATCTATTTCTGCTTTATTGACTATGCCAAAGCCTTTGACTGTGTGGATCACAAGAAACTGTGGAAAATTCTAAAAGAGATGGGAATACCAGACCACCTGATCTGCCTCTTGAGAAATCTGTATGCAGGTCAGGAAGCAACAGTTAGAACTGGACATGGAACAACAGACTGGTTCCAAATAGGAAAAGGAGTACATCAAGGCTGTATATTGTCACCCTGCTTATTTAACTTCTATGCAGAGTACATCATGAGAAATGCTGGACTGGAAGAAACACAAGTTGGAATCAAGATTGCCGGGAGAAATATCAATAACCTCAGATATGCAGATGACACCACCCTTATGGCAGAAAGTGAAGAGGAACTAAAAAAGCCTCTTGATAAAAGTGAAAGTGGAGAGTGAAAAAGTTGGCTTAAAGCTCAACATTCAGAAAACGAAGATCATGGCATCTGGTCCCATCACTTCATGGGAAATAGATGGGGAAACAGTGGAAACAGTGTCAGACTTTATTTTTCTGGGCTCCAAAATCACTGCAGATGGTGACTGCAGCCATGAAATGAAGACGCTTACTCCTTGGAAGGAAAGTTATGACCAACCTAGATAGCATATTCAAAAGCAGAGACATTACTTTACCAACAACGGTTCGCCTAGTCAAGGCTATGGTCTTTCCTGTGGTCATGTATGGATGTGAGAGCTGGACTGTGAAGAAGGCTGAGTGCCAAAGAATTGATGCTTTTGAAGTGTGGTGTTGGAGAAGACTCTTGAGAGTCCCTTGGACTGCAAGGAGATCCAACCAGTCCATTCTGAAGGAGATCAGCCCTGGGATTTCTTTGGAAGGAATGATGCTAAAGCTGAAACTCCAGTATTTTGGCCACCTCATGCGAAGAGTTGACTCATTGGAGAAGACTCTGATGCTGGGAGGGATTGAGGGCAGGAGTAGAAGGGGACGACAGAGGATGAGATGGCTGGATGGCATCACTGACTCGATGAATGTGAGTCTGGGTGACCTCCGAGAGCTGGTGATGGACAGGGAGGCCTGGCGTGCTGCAGTTCATGGGGTCTCAAAGAGTAGGACACGACTGAATGACTGATCTGATCTGATCTGAAAATCACTGCAGATGGTGACTGCAGCCATGAAATTAAAAGACGCTTACTCCTTGGAAGGAAAGTTATGACCAACCTAGATAGCGTATTGAAAAGCAGAGACATTACTTTGCCAACACAGGTCTGTCTAGTCAATGCTATGATTTTTCCTGTGGTCATGTATGGATGTGAGAATTGGACTCTGAAGAAGGCTGAGCACCAAAAAATTGAAGCTTTTGAATTTTGGTGTTGGAGAAGACTCTTGAGAGTCCCTTGGATTGCAAGGAGATCCAACCAGTCCATTTTGAAGGAGATCAGCCCTGGGTTTTCTTTGGAAGGAATGATGCTAAAGCTGAAACTCCAGTACTTTGGCCACCTCATGCAAAGAGTTGACTCATTGGAGAAGATTCTGATGCTGGGAGGGATTGAGGGCAAGAGGAGAAGGGGACAACAGAGGATGAGATGGCTGGATGGCATCATGACTCGATGGATGTGAGTGTCAGTGAACTCTGGGAGTTGGTGATGGACAGGAAGGCCTGCATGCTGTGATTCATGGGGTGGCAAAGAGTTGGACACGACCGAGAGACTGATCTGATCTGATCTGGTAGCACAGCAGCAGAGAAGGTAATTGCAGCCCACTCTGGTATTCTTACCTGGAAAATCCCGTGGATGGAGGAGCCTGGTAGGCTGCAGTCCATGGGGTCTCAAAGAGTTGGACATGACTGAGCAACTTCACTTTCACTTTTCACTTTCATGCATTGGAGAAGGAAATGGCAACCCACTCCAGTGTTCTTGCCTGGAGAATCTCAGGGACAGGGGAGCCTGGTGGGCTGCCATCTGTGGGGTCGCACAAAGTTGGACACTACTGGAGCGTCTTAGCAGCAGCAGCAGCATACCACAGTAGCACTCGAAAGGTACTTAATATGTTCAAGAAAGCAAAGAAAAATGAGCAGGACAAAAAGAGATGTCACACACACATACATGCAGTTTTAGGTACATACATACATATAAATAGATACATAGATACCCAAATCATACTTCTTAGATGAAATACAATAAATGAGGCTAACAGAAGATTAAATACTGCAGAAGAACAAACTGGTAATCTTAAAGACATAAATGGAAATTATCTAAAATAAAGAAAGGAAAATAAATGAATCAAGCATCAGTGAGTCCGAACACAATATTAAGCTATCTACATGCAATTACAATCTCAGAAAGAAATAATGGGAAGATAGGATCAGGAAAATATATTTAAACAAATAATTGTGAGCAATTTCCAGAGCTTACAAAAAATTTGAACACTCAGATTCCTGAAACTCAACAAAGCAGAAATAGGAGAAACATGAAGAAAACTACAGTGAGATACATCATAATCAAACTGCTTAAAACACTGACAGGCATAATTCGAAATGCAAACAGAGCAGAAAAACATATTAGAGGAACTTAGAGGAACAAAGATAAGGATGGCAGCAAATTTCTTTTCAGAAATAACACAATCTAGACAGGAGTGGAATATTGCCTTTAAAATACAGGGGAAACTATTAACCCAAGGAAAAACCTTTCAAAAAATGAAGGTGAAATGAAGACTTTTAAAGAGATACAAAAGTTGAAAGAATGCATCACCAGAAGCACGTATACTATAAAAAATATTAAAATAAGTCTTTCAAGCATAAGGAAAATAATACTAGATGAAAACCAGATCTAAAAAAATGAATGAAGGGTAATAGAAAGAACAAATACACATGCACAGATAAATACAAAAGATATATATGACTGTTTAAAGCAAAAATAATAACAATATTTTGAGTTAATAACTCATGTAGATATAAAATGTATGAAAACAACAGAAAGAAGGCCAGTGGGGAGGAAATGGAAATGCACAACTATAAAAGTTTTATAGTGTATGAAAAGAAGAAAAATATTGTTTGAAGGTGCTCATGACACTATGAAAATATATACTATAAGCACTAAAGCAATGACCAGCAAAAAAAAAAAAAATGAGGAAAACAGAACAAAAGGTATAGCTAATAAATCAATAAAGACAATAAAATAGAACTATGAAAACTATTGAAAATTCATAAGAAGGCAAAAATAGAAAGAAAAAATGAGACAAATAAAATCAAGTAACAAAATGATAGATTTAAACCTAATCATATCAATAATCCTATTGACTATAAATGTCTATGATGGCAATGATGATCATAATGGATAAAAAGGAAAAACATGTTGTCTGCAAGAAATTCAGCTTGAATTTAAAGAAATAAGCTAAAAATAAAACAATAGTAAAAGTTTCCATAATAAATACTAATCAAAATAAAGCTAAAGTAGCTATTTTAAAATCAAAGTAGAATTCAGAGCAATGAATATCCCTGGAATTAAAAGGATTATTTCATAAAGGGGTCAATTCATTAATAAGCTATACAAATTCTAAAAATTTATGCATTTAATAATAGACTTCAGAATAAAATAAAAAACTGAAAAAGACAACAAGGAAAAACAGAAGGGCCTCAATTAGAGCTAGACATTTCAACATTCCATTCTCAATATATAAAATTAAATCAAAAGTTGGTCAGCATATAAAAGACACAAATATTATTATAAGAAGTTGGCCGAGTTGATATTTGTAAAACATTCCAAATAACATCTCTCTCAAATATACATAAGCATTTTCTAAGAGAAACCATATTCTGAAAGTCCATAAACGGCTCTTAATAATTTTAAAGTAATGAAATATTACAAAGAATGTTCTCAACCAAATTCAAACTAAATCAGAAATAAATAATAAAAAATTCTTTGGAAACCCCCACATATAAGTTTGAAAAACAAATTTATAAGTGACTTGTGGTTCAAATAAGAGAACACAAGAAAAATTAGAATACATGTTGAATAAAAATGATAGTATAATATGTCAAAACTTGTGGTATACATCTTATTCAGTACTTAAAAAAATTATAGCATCAAACGTTTCTATTAGTAAGTAGAAAGGTCTCTAATCAACAGCCTGCATTTTCACTATAAAGAATTAGAAAAAGGGGAACAAATTAAACCCAAAGTAAGATGAAGAAGGAAGTAATATAGCTAAAAGAAGAAATCAAATAAGTAAAACCATAAAGAGAATAAAAGCAAAAACTCATTCTTCTAAAAAAAAAAAACACAAAAATAATAAACCTTTAGCCAGAGTGAACAGGGGGGAAAAATACATAAATTGTTAATATCTGAAAGAAAAACTATCATTATAGATATTATAGACATTTAATAGACTAGAAAGGAATATTTTGAACAGTACTATATTAAACCCCACATATTAATGCATGTGATAACTTACATGGAATGGAGAAATGCTTTGAAAAAGACAAACCACCAGAGCTCTCTCAAGAAGAAATAGAAAACCCCATTTTCATGTATCTATTAGAAAAACTGAATTTCTAGTTAGATATCGTTCAACAAAGAAAAGTCCAAACCCAGATGAACTCACTGGTGAATCCTATCAAACACTTAAAGTAGTGATATTACTATTATACCAGAGAAGGCAATGGCACCCCACTCCAGTACTCTTGCCTGGAAAATCCCATGGATGGAGGAGCCTGGTAGGCTGCAGAGCTTGTATAATAGTAATGCTGCTGCTGCTGCTAAGTCACTTCAGTAGTGTCCGACTCTGTGCGACCCCATAGACGGCAGCCCAGCAGGCTCCTCGCCCGCCCCCCCCCCCCCCGTCCCTGGGATTCTCCAGGCAAGAACACCAGAGTGGGTTGTCATTTCCTCCTCCAATGCATGAAAGTGAAAATTGAAAGTGAAGTCGCTCAGTCACATCTGACTCTCAGCGACCCCATGGACTGCAGCCTACCAGGCTCCTCTGTCCAAGGGATTTTCCAGGCAAGAGTACTGGAGTGGGGTGCCATTGCCTTCTCCCATATCGATGCACTGCTGCTGCTAAGTTGCTTCAGTCGTGTTCGACTCTGTGCGACCCCACAGAGGGCAGCCCGCCAGGCTCCGCCATCCCTGGGATTCTCCAGGCAAGAACACCAGAGTGGGTTGCCATTTCCTTCTCCAATGCATGAAACTGAAAAGTGAAAGTGAAGTCGCTCAGTCGTGTCCGACTCTTAGCAACCCCATGCCTCTTAAAGCCTGCTGCTACTGCTAAGTCGCTTCAGTCGTGTCCGACTCTGTGTGACCCCATAGATGGCAGCCCACCAGGCTCCCCTGTCCCTGGGATTCTCCAGGCAAGAACACTGGAGTAGGTTGCCATTTCCTTCTCCAATGCATGAAACTGAGAAGTGAAAGGGAAGTCGCTCAGTTGTGTCCAACTCTTCATGACCCTATGGACTGCAGCCTACCAGGCTCCTCCATCCATGGGGTTTTCCAGGCAAGAGTACTGGAGTGGGGTGTCATTGCCTTCTCAGTCTTAAAGCCTAGTGCAGGAATATTCACAGCAGCTTTATCTGCAGTAGTCCCACCCTTGAAACAACTTAAATTTCCATCAGCTGATGAATGGGTAAACAAAGTATGGTATATCCTTCAATGAAATCTCAGCTGTAACAAGGAACAAATTATCAAAGTACACCACAACATAGACTGCATCTTAAAATAATCATGCTGAATGAAAGAAGCTAGTTAAAGAAGAGTACACGCAGTATGATTTCATTTACATTCAAGTCTATATAACGCAAACTTATCTACAACAAGAGTAAACAGTAGTTTCCTGGGGGAGAGCTGCACAGCTGAGAGAAGCCTGGATTACGAAGGGCTATGAGAAAACTTTTGCAAGTGTTAGAAATGTTCACTGTGTTGACTGTGATGATGGTATCAATAAACATATATTAAATTCATCAAATTGTATACTTTAAACATGTAAGTTGAATTTTATGTCAACTATACCTGCAGTCATCACTGCAGATGGTGACTGCAGCCATGAAATTAAAAGACGCTTACTCCTTGGAAGGAAAGTTATGACCAACCTAGATAGCATATTCAGAAGCAGAGACATTACTTTGCCAACAAAGGTTCGCCTAGTCAAGGCTATGGTCTTTCCTGTCGTCATGTATGGATGTGAGAGCTGCACTGTGAAGAAGGCTGAGTGCCGAAGAATTGATGCTTTTGAACTGTGGTGTTGGAGAAGACTCTTGAGAGTCCCTTGGACTGCAAGGAGATCCAACCAGTCCATTCTGAAGGAGATCAATCCTGGAATTTCTTTAGAAGGAATGATGCTAAAACTGAAACTCCAGTATTTTGGCCACCTCATGCGAAGAGTTGACTCATTGGAGAAGACTCTGATGCTGGGAGGGATTGAGGGCAGGAGGAGAAGGGGACGACAGAGGATGAGATGGCTGGATGGCATCACTGACTCGATGGGTATGAGTCTGGGTGACCTCCGGGAGCTGGTGACGGACAGGGAGGCCTGGCGTGCTGCGGTTCATGGGGTCGCAAAGAGTCGGACACGACTGAGCGACGGATCTGATCTGATCTGATACCTTAATGACATTATAAAATATGAACCTATATTGGAAAATAATTTTGTAAACTTTACATTCCACTCTACATTTAAAATAATCATTGCCCCTCTAGGACAACTGCTTTTTAAAACTTCCTTCTAATTATAAACAGTGGCCTTTAATGTCTTTAACACGGCACAAAGGTTTAGCAAGCAAATGGGAAATATACTTGCAGAATCAAACATATAGTAGGCAATTACGATTTTTTGAATTGCAGAAGGAATGTGTTACAAGAGACATATACATGCTGTTTAAACGTTTACATTCTGGAATGTTTATAAAACAAGTCATCTAAGGAAACAAGAGACTAGGATGAATGGGTCCTCTTTCTTTCCAATTTGATTTCCTTTGCTTTATCAATTTTGATTTTTCTCAAGTCTCAAGATTTCCAATGAGAAAAGGTAAGTTTGTTGTAAATTATGCCAACTGGTGGGTTGAGAGTGAACAAACTAAGCTGTACCACTAAAAATCCTATGTGCCAAGTGAGAACTTCAATATAATCTATCCTAACTTCTTTATTTTGTAGATCAGAAAACTGAGGGACGGAAAGGTAAAGAGTGACGTTGTTTAACACATTTTAATATTTTCTGTTACACACCAATCAGGTATCAGCCAAGGTACTATGGGCAAGCAGTAGTAGATAAGCTTATTTATATTAACAAGAAAAATATATAATCATGTAAAAGTTCTTAATGATCAGTGAATTATTATCATAGTCAGTTCCTTTTCTTTCTTATGCACATATGAAATGTTGCATATATAGCAATTTTGGTACAATAGATTGGTGTATATTTCCTAATATGTTCCATATTAAGTAATTTGATACATGCAAAAAAAATTTTTTTAATTGTTGGACACATATAAATTAACACGTAGGCCCTGAAATCAGTAACAATGGTTTCAGATTTAGGTATGACCTCATCCTGAAAAATACGATCAGCTTGAATAGATCATGCAGTGTTTTTTATTATATGTATGATCCGATTTAAATTCAGCATTGATTAAATGGTTGAAATAAGTTCAATATCATTGCTTTCATTTATGTGGGTGAGCCCCAAATGGAAACTCTGAAGCCCAAATTGATTTAGAAAGCCCTATTATTCTCACGTTTTTTTTCCCCTTGTAAAACGTCTAACCCAGCGTGGTATTATTTCACAAACAAAAGCTTTGCAAGGTTATCTTTTTTGTCTGATTTGTAGGGTAGCTCCCTTGTCTCCTAGGCCTGCATTACACATTCTGAATAGGACCCTGTGAACATAATTAAGGGTCACACATATGGTATAAAGAGTAGGGGATGAAGAATTAATTTCTCAGTTTTCCTTCCCTGGGCTACAGATTGGTTTCAAGTTACTATTCAATTCAGCAACAGAGAGCTCAGAGGAAAAGACCAAACTGCTACAGCTGCTCTACATTATAAAGCAAGAGAGAGAGAGAGAGAGAGAGAGGGAAAAAGATTAGATTTTATTTGCACACAAAATGAACATCCACAGTCTGTACACTGTTTGGGAATAGCTCCACATTTTAGGGTAGAGGTTTTTAATGTTCTTTATCTTTTCCTCCAAAGTTCTACTCAGTTTATGAAAATTATTAAAACTCAGACAGAGTACCCTTCTGGGTCTCATTCATGCAAATTGTGGACCATTCTTAAAGGTGATATCACCAGAAAACTACACTCTGAGGGTGGTTATTAGTGACATGAAAGAATTTGGGGAACAGG
The DNA here is from genome assembly GCA_935064755.1 of Tragelaphus eurycerus. Classification (NCBI taxonomy): domain Eukaryota; kingdom Metazoa; phylum Chordata; class Mammalia; order Artiodactyla; family Bovidae; genus Tragelaphus; species Tragelaphus eurycerus. The sequence continues at coordinate 2,998,734 of CAKXYN010000120.1, read as the reverse complement.
ATTAAACCATGTCTATACTGAGCTCCTATCAAATATCTTGACCCCAAAATGTGGTTTTACTGTGATGTACCTCTGACATCTACTGAGAAGATGAAAATTAAAATGCTTCTGTAGACAAGAAAACATTAAAATGGGTGGATCTATCTACTAATTGAGAACATCACAGGCATTGACACTGGGGAGACTTACTGCTGCTGCTGCTGCTCCTAAATCACTTCAGTCATGTCTGACTCTGTGCGACCCCATAGTCGGAAGCCCACCAGGCTCCCCAGTCCCTGGGATTCTGCAGGCAAGAACACTGGAGTGGGTTGCAATTTCCCGGGAGACTTGCTAACATATTTAATAGACATTAATCACTTCATCATACAGAAAAGGGGCCCTTGGAATTTCTCATAGTTGTCATCTTGTTCTTATCCATGGTTGATTGGTTAGGTCTCCAGGAAGTCAAATGAAAACTAGACTAGCCATTTCTGCATGAATAAACTCAAGGGTTGGTGCAAACATATTTGCAACATTTCAATAGCAAATCAATGATAACACTTTAACTTGTAAAACTCCTTACTTAACATTTGGATCTATTAGCGACACAACTTTAGTTGAAATTTTATAGGTTCTGTTTTAGGAAAGGTTTTACATTCCTGCCCTTTCCCCCTAATTATCAATTGATTCAAGTCTGATTTTGTTCCCTCCTTCTTACAGTGTACCCAGTTCCTCTCATGTTGTCCCAAATGAGGTTCCACAGGAATCCAAGCAACATCTTTTCCTTTTTTGCATCCTTCCAACAACTTTTTCGCTGTCTTTATCCTTATCTACTTGCTCAAGAAAACAAACTGAGGATGTGTGTCTGTTTTCTTCCTCCTCAATGGAAGAAATACTATTTGCAAATAAAAAGAAGCCATAATAGTTCTGTAATGGTGGAAGGTGAGGGGAAGGGTAGAAACAAGGATTAAAAAAGAACCACAAGTGAAACACAAGTTTTACTGAAAAAAAGAGAGTCTAGAGGAACTGGATCAATGAAGAAAAGCAGAGAGAAATCTCCAGGAAAGACAACTGACAAACAAGTGGGTCATCCCTGTACTCTGAAAAGGCTCCAAAAACTCAAAACAACACATTTACAACAACAGTTTACTGTGGGTGAATAATTATTCTTTTAAGTTAAAAATATGAGGACAGCCTTTTTTTGTTTTCGAAAATCTAATAAAGAGACAAAATAATCAAATGGGAAAAGCAGCAAGAAGTTTCTAACTTAAAAGATAAAACCGAGGAAATTCCCTAGAATGAAGTTTAGAAGAGAATGAGTCAAAAAAAAATTGAGATTTTTGAGTGATATATAGAAGAAGTTCAGGAATTAAATAAGGGCAGGGGGAAGGAAGAAGAAAAAGCAATAACATCATATAAATACAAAATAATTTCCCTGAGCTGAAGAACAGTAATTAGCAGCCCTTCTGATTGAACCAAATCACCAAGAATCAAGAAAAATACACCTTAAAGATCCACATTTGCACAGATCTTGGTGAAATATCAGCATTTAAAGATACAGAGGAGGCAAAGAGCACAGGTTCCCTACTAAGTACTGAGAATTACGGTGCCATCAGACTCTTGATCGGCAATCTGGGATGCTAGAAAACAACAGAACAAAGTCTTCATAGTGTTAAAGGAAAAACTCAACTGAAATGTGGTTAGGTTTCACATCATTTTGTAATTCTAATAAGGAGAGAAAGGAAAACCTCTTACTTTTCTTTTAGACAATAGATCACAAATACGAAAAAGATGAAAATGGTAGTCCTTGGTAGTGTCTGATTCTTTGAGACCCTATGGACTTATCCCGCCAGGCTCCTATGTCCATGGAATTCTCCAGGCAAGAACACTGGAATGGGTTGCCATCCCCTTTTACAGGGGATCTTCTGCACCCAAGCACTGAACCCAGATCTCCTGCATTGCAGGTGGATTCTTTACTGTCTGAGCCCCTGTTTTAGATCCTTTGTTTTTCAAATTAGATCAGGTTAATCTTCCTTCTCCTCACTCCTCCCCCCAAAATTTATTCAATCCCATGTCCTATTTCCTCAGGGCTGCCTAAGCCTTGTTGACTAACATGAGTAGCAATAAGTACATTAGTAGGAATCAAATAAACAAGCTGAAAGGTAATAGAATTCTAGCTAAAATGAAGTCAACAACCAATATGAAGGCAAAATAAAGACATTTTGAAGCACGCATGGACTCCTAAATTGTACAACCTCTTAAGACGACACTCCAAAGCAACAGAAGAATAATATAAAGAAAAGGGCAATATGATACAAAAGAAACAAAGGCAGCAAATTATGAGCTCGACAAAAACAAGAGAACAGAAAGGAAATCAGAAAGAAATGTATTGAAACTTTGCACACAAATCCTTCTCATTTGAGCAGAGATTCAACGTAAGAATCATATTCCTTTCTCTATAAGTTCAGTCATACAACATAGATCTAGAGTGAATAACATGTATATGACAAACTGGAAAGGATGCTTTTATTCTGTTTAAGCTATTAGACAACCTATCAATAAAATGAGAACTATCTATAAGTCAGAATATAAATTTTACATGACTTGACAATGAAACAACAACAATACAGTTAACACAAATCAGGGTTACAATGCTCAAATCTTCATACTTCTAGGAACTGTCTGAAGTTTGTCAAGAAATAAAAGTTGAAATAATCGCTACCAGAAATGCTAATTGTGTTTACCTATGGAGAATGTGAGAAACGCTTTTACTCTTTATTTTAATTTTCAGAGATCAGATCAGTCGCTCAGTCGTGTCCGACTCTTTGCGACCCCATGAACTGCAGCACGCCAGGCCTCCCTATCCATCACCAGCTCTCGGAGGTCACTCAGACTCACATTCATCAAGTCAGTGATGCCATCCAGCCATCTCATCCTCTGTCGTCCCCTTCTCCTCCTGCCCTCAATCCCTCCCAGCATCAGAGTCTTCTCCAGTGAGTCAACTCTTCGCATGAGGTGGCCAAAATTACTGGAGTTTCAGCTTGAGCATCATTCCCTCCAAAGAAATCCCAGGTCTGATCTCCTTCAGAATGGACCGGTTGGATCTCCTTGCAGTCCAAGGGACTCTCAAGAGTCTTCTCCAACACCATAGTTCAAAAGCATCTATTCTTCGGCGCTCAGCTTTCTTCACAGTCCAGCTCTCACATCCATACATGACCACAGGAAAGACCATAGCCTTGACTAGGCGAACCTTTGTTGGCAAAGTGATGTCTCTGCTTTTGAATATGCTATCTAGGTTGGTCATAACTTTCCTTCCAAGGAGTAAGCGTCTTTTAATTTCATGGCTGCAGTCACCATCTGCAGTGATTTTGGAGCCCAGAAAAAGAAAGTCTGACACTGTTTCCACTGTTTCTCCATCTATTTCCCATGTAGTGATGGGACCAGATGCCATGATCTTCGTTTTCTGAATGTTGAGCTTTAAGCCAACCTTTTCACTCTTCACTTTCACTTTCATCAAGAGGCTTTTGAGTTCCTCTTCACTTTCTGCCATAAGGGTGGTGTCATCTGCATATCTGAGGTTATTGATATTTCTCCCGGCAATCTTGATTCCAGCTTGTGTTTCCTCCAGTCCAGCATTTCTAATGATGATGCTGTGAAAGTGCTACACTCAATATGCCAGCAAATTTGGAAAACTCAGCAGTGGCCACAAGATTGGAAAAGGTCAGTTTTCATCCCAATCCCAAAGAAAGGCAATGCCAAGGAGTGCTCAAACTACCGAACAATTGCACTCATCTCACACGCTAGTAAAGTAATGCTCAAAATTCTCCAAGCCAGGCTTCAGCAATATGTGAACCGTGAACTTCCTGATGTTCAAGCTGGTTTTAGAAAAGGCAGAGGAACCAGAGATCAAATTGCCAACATCCGCTGGATCATGGAAAAAGCAAGAGAGTTCCAGAAAAACATCTATTTCTGCTTTATTGACTATGCAAAAGCCTTTGACTGTGTGGATCACAATAAACTGTGGAAAATTCTGAAAGAGATGGGAATACCAGACCACCTGATCTGCCTCTTGAGAAATCTGTATGCAGGTCAGGAAGCAACAGTTAGAACTGGTCATGGAACAACAGACTGGTTCCAAATAGGAAAAGGAGTAGGTCAAGGCTGCATATTGTCACCATGTTTATTTAAATTATATGCAGAGTACATCATGAGAAATGCTGGACTGGAAGAAACACAAGTTGGAATCAAGATTGCAGGGAGAAATATCAATAACCTCAGATATGCAGATGACACCACTCTTATGGCAGAAAGTGAAGAGGGGCTAAAAAGCCTCTTGATGAAAGTGAAAGTGGAGAGTGAAAAGGTTGGCTTAAAGCTCAACATTCAGAAAACGAAGATCATGGCATCTGGTCCCATCACTGCATGGGAAATAGATGGGGAAACAGTGGAAACAGTGTCAGACTTTGTTTTTCTGGGCTCCAAAATCACTGCAGATGGTGACTGCAGCCATGAAATTAAAAGACGCTTGCTCCTTGGAAGGAAAGTTATGACCAACCTAGATAGCATATTCAAAAGCAGAGACATTACTTTACCAACAAAGGTTCGCCTAGTCAAGGCTATGGTCTTTCCTGTGGTCATGTATGGATGTGAGAGCTGGACTGTGAAGAAGGCTGAGCGCCGAAGAATTGATGCTTTTGAACTGTGGTGTTGGAGAAGACTCTTGAGAGTCCCTTGGACTGCAAGGAGATCCAACCAGTCCATTCTGAAGGAGATCAATCCTGGAATTTCTTTAGAAGGAATGATGCTAAAGCTGAAACTCCAGTATTTTGGCCACCTCATGCGAAGAGTTGACTCATTGGAGAAGACTCTGATGCTGGGAGGAATTGAGGGTAGGAGGAGAAGGGGACGACAGAGGATGAGATGGCTGGATGGCATCACTGACTCGATGGATGCGAGTCTGAGTGACCTCCGGGAATTGGTGATGGACAGGGAGGCCTGGCGTGCTGCGGTTCATGGGGTCGCAAAGAGTCGGACACGACTGAGCGACTGATCTGATCTGACTCTGCATAGAAGTTAAATAAACATGGTGACAATATACAGCCTTGATGTACTCCTTTTCCTATTTGGAACCAGTCTGTTGTTCCATGACCAGTTCTAACTGTTGCTTCCTGACCTGCATACAGATTTCTCAAGAGGCAGATCAGGTGGTCTGGTATTCCCATCTCTTTCAGAATTTTCCATAGTTTATTGTGATCTACACAGTCAAAGGGTTTGGCATAGTCAATAAAGCAGAAATAGATGTTTTTCTGGAACTCTCTTGCTTTTTCGACAATCCAGCGGATGTTGTTTGACTATGTGCTGCTGCTACTGCTAAGTCGCTTCAGTTGTATCCAACTCTGTGTGACCCCATAGACGGCAGCCCACCAGGCTCCACCGTCCCTGGGATTCTCCAGGCAAGAATACTGGAGTGGATTGCCATTTCCTTCTCCAATGCATGAAAGTGAAAAGTGAAAGTGAAGTCGCTCAGTTGTGTCCAACTCTTCGGGATCCCATGGACTGTAGCCCACCAGGCTCCTCCATCCATGGGATTTTCCAGGCAAGAGTACTGAAGTGGGGTGCCATCGCCTTCTCCGTTGACTATGTGCAGGCACCCAGAATGACAAATACAGTGTTTGTTTCCCATTCTCTCAGGAAGGGTTAACATTGTGATGGGAAGTAAGGGTAGAAATAAACACATCAGTGTACATTAGCATGGATCAAATAAACAAGCTAAGCAAAGTATGCTTGAGTCAAATGATGGTTATTTCTGGGTTAAGGGTATAGATTAAATTTGGGTCTGACAGTTCAGCCTGGCATGTAGATTAATGGATGACCATTCTGAGAGTGAAAGTGAATCCGGGTCTGTTTTGGGAGACTGATGTGGATTTTGGCCACGAGGTAATGATTCCTGGACCCCCATGTAATCCAAATACGCTGGAACCAGCCAAGGATGTCATAAATTAACCCACTTCATGAAAACGGCCACTGAAGGACTCCTGGTTTCTTGAAGTCAAGATCTCTCCTTAAGGTTGCACATCAGGCTAAGTCAAACTAGTTCCTACTGAGCCCAGGGAAATGGCTCACTCAGCGTGAAAAAAGTACAACCCAGCAGGCTTCCTGCCTTCAAGTGTTTTTCTCTGACTAAAGCAACATGAAACGAAAAGGGAATAGCAACCAAAAATAAATAGTTCAAGCAAATGTTTTTTGCAGATAAATTACCTGGAGAGCCAGGCTGATTTTCATGGCTACTCTCCTCTCAACCCTGTTATTTCTTGTCTTCACCCAAACCTATGGGATAGGGATCTTTCTTGCAGGGTTCATGCTTTGTTTATCATCCATTCGTCTGAACAGTTTCATGAGAAAGTCTAAATCCTTGAGGGGATTTTTCCCTGCTTGTTTTTACGGACTTTGGCCTTGCAGTATTTTAAAAGTCATTTTTTGTTTCCAAATACCACTGCCACTGACTTCTACTCCCTTCTGCTTTTTCCCACTTCCTCTTCCCATGAGCAGTTTTTTGTTTTTCTTTTTTTTTTCTTTTTTTGTGCTTGAGGAATTAAGTTCTGACTCTCTCACCTCTTTACTCCAGTTAGCTTCCCCCTGCTGGTCCCAACTGCTAATCGGACCATTACAGAATTATCCTGAGGCAATAAAACTTCAACGTGAATGTTTCCGTGCAGTTCAAAGTATTTTAGGCACTAGGTGAATGCCTAGTGAGAGTTCATCCCAAAATGTACACAGCAGTATTCTTTGGGGTTTAATTTAAGCTATGAAGGCAAAAGATAAAGAAGTATTACTTCACCAACATGTGTTCCCCTCCTTTGCTTGGTGTTTATCATTGCTTCAAGGTCATCCTCAGACACTGGCAGCATCAGACACATTCTACAGCCTCCTTTATTAGCAAACAGCCCTTATGAGTCCCTCTCCTTAGCTTTGCAGGGTCCGTTAACCTTCTGTGAGTGAAAAACACTAGACAGCCTTGTTTCCTCTTTCCACTGTCTCTCAGATTTGCTCCTGAACCTCTGCTGAATTCTATTTGAATAATTCATCCAACTCAATTTTTACTGAGTGACTAATGTGCTAATTAAAAGAGGAGTCATTTTAAGGTTGGATTGGGTGCTCATTACTAAACATAACTATAAAATATTCATATTATATTTGAGTTTGGAGGGGGGAATGTGGAAAGGACATATATAATCATGTTAATACCTTTTCAGAAACCATGAGCTGAATCACCGTTTTTCTGATTCTGGGAGTGTTGATGTTATAAATCCTTGGGCTCTGCCATTTCTTGCTGGGTAAAAATGCATTTAGGTAATGGATGATACAATTTAAAACAAAAGGATCCAAAAACTGCACCTCTGCCTGAATTGCTCAAGTGTCTAAAGAGCAAGTGGATCCAGTAAACATGGCTATCTTGATTCCAGGAAGACCTCTTCATTTTTAAAGCCATGTCTTAAATATATCAACACATCTCTGCATTTACTGTGCCTTTATATGTATATAGCCACATGCAATCACAGAAATAAGGCCACTCCTGTTTGACAAGGAAATCAGATTATAGTGACAATTGTTTAAGGTACTATGTGACACTGTACAGGCAAATGGTCTTTTGACCAGAGGATGTTCCCTAAAAGTGATAGTCTAAAAGCTCTGCAAAGCATATTTGAAATCTTTAGTAAGTTACATTCCAATACCCTGGCTTCTCAGATAGTTTTGATTAGACTTCCTATATAGAAGTATAGTAAAACCTTGATTAATGGAAATGCTTGAAGAATGGGATGTTCTGGTTAATTTAATTCTGTGATGAAACATACACCTCTTTTTATTTCACTCTTTATTACTGAAAATCTTTCTCAAATACAATATTCCTCTTAATACCATAGGGATCAGATATGCATTTTCCTTTGATCACTGAAAATTATGGAATTATCATTGTGAATACCTTCAGATCAGATCAGATCAGTCGCTCAGTCATGTCCGACTCTATGTGACCCCATGAACTGCAGCACGCCAGGCCTCCCTGTCCATCACCAACTCCCGGAGTTCACTCAGACTCACATCCATCAAGTCAGTGATGCCATCCAGCCATCTCATCCTCTGTCGTCCCCTTCTCCTCCTGCCCCCAATCCCTCCCAGCATCAGAGTCTTCTCCAATGAGTCAACTCTTCGCATGAGGTGGCCAAAATACTGGAGTTTCAGCTTTAGCATCATTCCTTCCAAAGAAATCCCAGGGCTGATCTCCTTCAGAATGGACTGGTTGGATCTCCTTGCAGTCCAAGGGACTCTCAAGAGTCTTCTCCAACACCACAGTTCAAAAGGATCAATTCACTGGTGCTCAGCCTTCTTCACAGTCCAACTCTCACATCCATACATGACCACAGGAAAGACCATAGCCTTGACTAGGCGAACCTCTGTTGGCAAAGTGATGTCCCTGCTTTTGAATATGCTATCTAGGTTGGTCATAACTTTCCTTCCAAGGAGTAAGCGTCTTTTAATTTTATGGCTGCAGTCACCATCTGCAGTGATTTTGGAGCCCAGAAAAAGAAAGTCTGACACTGTTTCCACTGTTTCTCCATCTATTTCCCATGTAGTGATGGGACCAGATGCCATGATCTTCGTTTTCTGAATGTTGAGCTTTAAGCCAACTTTTTCACTCTCCACTTTCACTTTCATCAAGAGGCTTTTTAGTTCCTCTTCACTTTCTGCCATAAGGGTGGTGTCATCTGCATATCTGAGGTTATTGATATTTCTCCCTGCAATCTTGATTCCAGCTTGTGTTTCTTCCAGTCCAGCATTTCTCATGATGTACTCTGCATATAAGTTAAATAAACATGGTGACAATATACAGCCTTGACGTACTCCTTTTCCTATTTGGAACCAGTCTGTTGTTCCATGACCAGTGAATACCTTAGATCATCATAAATTCTAATACACAAAGTTAACTTTGTAGTACATATGTTGCAAGTACTAGATTTCATAATGTCTCTACAAGATTATTAATCTGGCTTTTCACCTACTTTTCCTTGTGCACACTCAGTTGCTTCAGTCGCGTCTGACTCTTTGCAACCTGATGGACTGTAGGCCATCAGGTTCCTCTGTCCATGGGATTCTTCAGGCAAGAATACTGGGGACGGGTTGCCACGCCCTCTTCCAGGGGATCTTCGTGACCCAGGGATCAAACCCACATCTGCCTGCATCTTCTCACTGCAGGTATATTCTTTACCCACTGAGCCACCTGGGAAGCCCATTTTTTCTTAGAGGGTATTTCATATAAATAATTTAATTGGATTATCTACTTGATCAAGATTTACTGTGTAATATTCCCATAAATTAGTAATGAACTTATTCTCTCCTGATAAGCCGGTCCTTGGGAGCCAATTATTACTTAAGGAGGCACACAGGATGCCTTGAACATTGTAGTTATTTGGCATTAAATGGAGACACAATCTAAGTGTTTTAAAATGATGGGAATAAACATATTAATATGCAGATAGAGCCTCTACAAAGTGGCTATAACATGGTTAAATATTCAAATATCTCATGACTGTAACTGAGAGTAAGGGATAGAAGGATATTGTTTCATAATACAATAGTGCTGCTGCTAAGTCACTTCAGTCGTGTCTGACTCTGTGTGACCCCATAGACGGCAGCCCACCAGGCTCCCCCGTCCCTGGGATTCTTCAGGCAAGAACACTGGAGTGGGTTGCCATTTCATTCTCCAATACAATAGTACCTCATGGGAAATACCAGAACATCTAGGATTTTTTGCAAAAGGCTTTTTTTTTTTTTTTTTTTGAAGATTAGTATTAACCTGGAAGATGCTTTTCTCTTCCACAAAGCCAGAAAGTGAAAGTCTCAGTCTCTTAGTCATGTTCAACTCTTTGCAACCCCATGGATTGTAGCTCACCAGGCTCCTCTGTCCTTGGGATTCTACAGGCAAAAATACTGGAGTGGGTAGGTATTCCATTCTCCAGCAGATCTTTCCAGCCCAGGGACTGAATCCAGGTCTCCTGAATTACAAGCAGATTCTTTACCATCTGAGCCACCAGGGAAGCCTGTGCCACAAACCCAGAGGGCTCTATAACTCCTCCCGCCAAGATTAGGAATTAGAGAAATACCCTCATATAGTGCTGAACTAAACTAGACAAGTAATAGTCAAATTAAGATGCTTACACTTGAAGGAAGGGATTTTTACAGGGAAGGCAAATTTCCTTGGAAATTAAAAGAAAAAAATTTATAATTCTGAACTCAGTATAAACTTGGAGGAATTCCAAACAGAGAAACTGAGAGTTTTAGTGTGAATATTATTAAAAAGTTCTGCCAACTGTAAGAAAGGAAGAATGTGGAGTTCTAAAGAATAACATAGAGAGATAATAAAGGCTTCCTCAATGATCAATGCAAAGAAATAGAGGAAAACAATAGAATGGGAAAGACTAGAGATCTCTTCAAGAAAATTAGAGCTACTGAGGAAACATTTCATGCAAAGATGAGCAAAATAAAGGACAGAAATGGTATGGACCTAACAAAAACAGAAGATATTAAGAAGAGGTGGCAAGAATACACAGAAGAACGATACAAAAAAGATCTTCATGACCTAGATAACCAAGATCCTGTGATCATTCACCTACAGCCAGACATCCTGGAATGTGAGGTCAAGTGGGCTTTAGGAAGCATCACTATGAACAAAGCTAGTGGAGGTGATGGAATTCCAGTTGAGATATTTCAAATCCTGAAAGATGATGCTGTGAAAGTGCTGCACTCAATATGCCAGCAAATTTAGAAAACTCAGCAGTGGCCACAGGACTGGAAAAGTCCAATTTTTATTCCAATCCCAAAGAAAGGCAATGCCAAAGAATGTTCAAACTACCATACAATTGTACTCATCTCACATGCTAACAAAGCAATGTTCTCAAAGTTCTCCAAGCCAGGCTTCAACAGTATGTGAACCGTGAACTTCCAGATGTTCAAGCTGGATTTAGAAAAGGCAGAGGAACTAGAGATAAAATTGCCAACATCTGTTGGCTCATAGAAAAAGCAAGAGAGTTCCAGAAAAACATTTACTTCTGCTTTATTGACTATGCCAAAGCCTTTGACTGTGTGGATCACAACAAACTGTGGAAAATTCTGAAAGAGATGGGAATACCAGACCCCCTGACCTGCCTCCTAAGAAATCTGTATGCAGGTCAAGAAACAACAGTTATAACTGGTCATGGAACAACCAATTGGTTACAAATTGGGAAAGAAGTACATCAAAACTGTATATTGTCACCCTGCTTATTTAACTTATATACAGAGTATATCATGAGAAATGCCGGGCTGGATGAAGCAGAAGCTGGAATCAAGATTGCCAGGAGAAATATCAATAACCTCAGATATGAAGATGACACCACCCTTTTGGCAAAAAGTGAAGAAGAACTAAAGAGCCTCTTGATGAAAGTGAAAGTGGAGAGTGAAATGTTGGCTTAAAGTTCAACATTCAAAAAATTAAGATCATGGCATCCAGTCCCATCACTTCATGGCAAATAGATGGGGAAACAATGTTAACAGTGTCAGCCTTTATTTTTCTGGGCTCCAAAATCACTATAGATGGTGACTGCAGCCATGAAATTAGAAGACACTTGCTCCTTGGAAGAAGAGCTATGAACAAATCAGACAGCATATTAAAAAGCAGAGGCATTACTTTGCCAACAAAGGTCTGTCTAGTCAAAGCTATTGTTTTTTCAGTAGTCATGTATGGATGTGAGAGTTGGACTATAAAGAAAACTGAGTCCCCAAGAATCAATACTTTTGAATTGTGGTGTTGGAGAAGACTCTTGAGAGTCCCTTGGACTGCACAGAGATCCAACCAGTCAATCCTAAAGGAAATCAATCCTGAATGTTCATTGGAAGGACTGATGTTAAAGCTGAAACTCCAATACTTGGCCACCTGCTGTGAAGAACTGACTCATTGGAAAAGACCCTCATGCTGGGAAAGATTGAAGATGGGAGGATAGGGGACAACAGAGGATGAGATGGTTGGATGGCTTCACTAACTCAATGGACATGAGTTTGAGCAAGCTCTGGGCGTTGGTAATGGACAGGGAAGCCTGGCATGCTACAGTCCATGGGGTCGCAAAGAGTCAGATATGACTGAGCGACTGAATTGAACTGAAGAACTATAAATAGTGAAATCACAAAAATAGAAGAGATTAAGTGATACAGAACAAAACCATGACAGTGAGAATAAAGTGAAGCTCTGAGAGCAGATTCATCACCCTTGGTCACAACTGCTCAAGTAGATTCTACTGATCTCCTTGTGATGATCCTTTGGAAGGTCATATGGTGGAGTGAGAGGGCTAAGTCTTAGGTTCTGGTCTATGTTTCAGATCAGATCAGATCAGTCGCTCAGTCATGTCCGACTCTTTGTCACCCCATGAACCGCAGCACGCCAGGCCTCCCTGTCCGTCACCAGCTCCCAGAGGTCACTCAGACTCACACCCATCAAGTCAGTGATGCCATCCAGCCATCTCATCCTCTGTCGTCCCCTTCTCCTTCTGCCCTCAATCCCTCCCAACATCAGAGTCTTCTCCAATGAGTCAACTCTTCACATGAGGTGGCCAAAATACTGGAGTTTCAGCTTTAGCATCATTCCTTCCAAAGAAATCCCAGGATTTATCTCCTTCGGAATGGACTGGTTGGATCTCCTTGCAGTCCAAGGGACTCTCAAGAGTCTTCTCCAACACCACAGTTCAAAAGCATCAATTCTTTGGCGCTCAGCCTTCTTCACAGTCCAGCTCTCACATCCATACATGACCACAGGAAAGACCATAGCCTTGACTAGGCGAACTTTTGTTGGCAAAGTAATGTCTCTGCTTCTGAATATGCTATCTAGGTTGGTCATAACTTTCCTTCCAAGGAGTAAGCGTCTTTTAATTTCATGGCTGCAGTCACCATCTGCAGTGATTTTGGAGCCCAGAAAAATAAATTCTGACACTGTTTCCACTGTTTCTCCATCTATTTCCCACATATGTTTAGGTCCTTTCTAATCAGTAGATGTTCAGCAAGTTATTTAACCCCAGTTTCCCATAATGACCTTAATAAAGTTACCTTTTTTACTGAATGGAAGATTCTTTAAATTTTATAATGCTTTACAAGGTCACTTATTTCTTGATATTGTTGTTTCAGGATGAACTAAGAGATGTACAATGCAATCATGTATGAAGTGTTCAAAGCCTATTATCCATGGGACTGCTGCCACTTCTGCCATAATTATGGCTAAATATGTAAACAAAGTACATAGTGACCATGGAGGAGAACATGGCTTTCTCTGCCTGGGAGAGAAAGGAATGCTTCACATAAGAGATAACCTTCAAGCTGGGTCTTGAGAAATAAATAGGAGGCGCTTAGCCATGTCCAACTCTTTGCGATCCCATAGACTATAGTCTACCAGGCTCCTCTGGATATCACCGAACAGCTAACAGTCTCACTTTTAGGTCATTCACTAGGAGACTTATTTATGCTTTGGGATTGTTAGTATCCAGGCAAGAATACTGGAGTGGGTTGCTATGCTCTCCTCCAAGGGAGCCTCCCAATCCAGGGATTGAACCCAGGTATCCTGCATGGCAGGTGGATTCTTTACCATCTGAACCACCAGGGAAGCCCAGATTGAAAAAATATAGAGATTATTTCAGGGAAAGAAGTGGGAGTATATGTGAAAACATACACACACACATGTACACACATATATAAGTTAAAAAGAATAAGGAGCAGCGTCAGAAAAGATATTATCTTAGGGACTTGCACACAAGGATGCACAAGAAACTTTACAAGGAAGCTTCAGTTCAGTTGCTCAGTCGTGTCCAACTCTTTGTGACCCCATGGAATGAGGCATGCCAGGCTTCCCTGTCCATCACCAACTCACGGAGTTTACTCAAACTCATGTCTATCGAGTCAGCGATGCCATCTAACCATCTCAACCTTTGTCATCTCCTTCTCCTCCCACCATCTATCTTTCCCAGCATCAGGGTCTTTTCCAATGAGTCAGTTGTTTGCATCAGGTGGCCAAAGTATTGGAGTCTCAGCTTCAGCATCAGTCCTTCCAATGAACTTTCAGGACTGATTTCCTTTAGGATTGACTGACTGAATGTCCTTGCAATCCAAGGGACTCTCAAGAATCTTCTCCAACACCACAGTTCAAAAGCACTGATTCTTGGAGATTCAACTTTCTTTATAGTCCAACTCTCACATCCATACATGACTACTGGAAAAACCATAGCCTTGACTAGATGGCCCTTTGTTGGCAAAGTAATGTCTCTGCTTTTGAATATGCTGTCTAGGTTGGTCGTAACTTTCCTGTCAAGGAGTAAGCGTCTTTTAATTTCATGGCTGCAGTCACCATCTGCAGTGATTTTGGAGTCCCCAAAAATAAAGTTTGTTACTGTTTCCACTTCTTCCCCATCTATTTTCCATGAAGTGATGGGACCAGATGCCATGATCTTCGTTTTCTGAATGCTGAGCTTTAAGCCAACTTTTTCACTCTCCTCTTTCACTTTCATCAAGAGACTCTTTAGTTCTTCACTTTCTGCCATAAGGGTGGTGTCATCTGCATGTCTGAGATTATTGATATTTCCCCTGGCAATCTTGACTCCAGCTTGTGCTTCATCCAGCCTGGTATTATGCATGATGTACTCTGCATAGAAGTTAAATAAGCAGGGTGACAATATACAGTCTTGATGTACTCCTTTCCCGATTTGGAACCAGTCTGTTGTTCCATATCTGGTTCTAACTCTTGCTTCTTGACCTGCACACAGATTTCTCAGGAGGTAGGTCAGGTGGTCTGGTATTCCCACCTCTTTCAGAATTTTCCACAGTTTGTTGTGATCCACAGTCAAATGCTTTGACATAATCAATGAAGCAGATGTTTTTCTGGAACTCTCTTGCTTTTTCTGTGAGCCAACAGATGTTGGCAATTTGATCTCTAGTTCCTCTGCCTTTTCTAAATCCAGCTTGAACATCTGAAAGTTCATGGTTCACATGCTTTTGGAGCCTGGCTTGGAGAACTTTGAGAGCATTATTTTGCTAGCGAGTAAGATGAGTGACTTAGCAGCAGCAGCAGGAGGCTCAAGGGCTGGACTTCACTCTGTGTGGCCTTGGTGAATCTCTAACTTCTCTCCACACCTGTTGATTGCTGTGGGTCTCAGTTTCTTCCTCTTTAAGATGATGTGGTGGTAGTATTTGAGATAGATGGTTTTTCAGGTCTTTCCCATGCTATATGCTATTAATAATAAGTCTAAAACCAAAACCACTCCAGCATTCAGTAAATGTGTCAAATCTTACATGATTTCACATTGTACAGATATTCAGGCGTCATAGCATTCTTGTATCACAGCATATAAATACCCTATCAGGAATGGAAAACAAATTTATAGTTACCTAAGGAGATAGCACCCCACCCCAGTACTTTTGCCTGGAGAATCCCATGGACGGAGAATCCTGATAGGCTCCAGTCCATGGGGTCGCTAAGAGTCGGACACGACTGAGCGACTTCACTTTCATTTTCTCTTTCATGCATTGGAGAAGGAAGTGGCAACCCACTCCGGTGTTCTTGCCTGGAGAATCCCAGGGACCGGGGAGCCTGGTGAGCTTCCGTCTATGGGGTCGCACAGAGTCGGACACGACTGAAGCGACTTAGCAGCAGCAGTAGCAGCAGCAAGATGAGTGCAATTGTATAGTAGTTTGAACATTCTTTGGCATTGCCTTTCTTTGGGATTGGAATGAAAACTGACCTTTTCCAGTCAAAAAAGCTTAACAGAAATTATTTCATTGATTTTCTTAGCAGATTTGATAAAGCAGGTTAGTAGTTTTTACAAATGCCAGAATTCTGTCTCTGAAAAAATTTTCCCAAGGACAAAATATTTAATAAATAATTATCTGATGTATGATCCCAGCCATACAAAGGTCTGTGTGTATCAAGAACTAGTTTGCTTGGACTTGCAGAAATGGCATGTTTAGATTTAGAGTCAAGTGAGAGTTCTCTCCTGAGTAGTAGGTTAAGGTTAAAGTCAAAGATTTGTCCTAGTTCAGCTGAGAACACTGAGGCCATATGAAACAGAGAGCCCTAAAGAGCACCAACTCTTGAAAGGTGAAAGGTTAGTTCAACATCAGGACCTCAACACCAAAAATTTAAAGCTAAGTGAAACTGGATTATAAACAAAATCACTAGGGTTTAGGAAAACAGGAGCCCTGGGTATTAACATCAAACACAAACACAGGCCAGTATCCACAGGACTTGCTTTTGTGGACTGGAACGTATGTGGTGTACAAAATAGCCAGGCTCGTTTAGATTTCCAAGGAAGAAACTGAAATACTTTAATGCACTGGGATGACCCAGAGGGATGGTATGGAGGTGGAGTTGGGAGGGGGGTTCAGGATGGGGAACACATGTACACCCGTGGCAGATGCATGTTGATGTATGGCAAAACAAATACAATATTGTAAAGTAAAAAATAAATAAATAAATAAATAAAAATAAGAGCCTAACAATTCCAATGCATAAATAAGTCTCCTAGTGAATGACTTAAAAGTGAAAGTGTTAGCCAAAGTGTCTGACTTTTTTCAATCCAATGGCCATAGCCCACCAGGCTCCTCTGTCTATGGGGTTATCTCAATAAGAATATTGGAGTGGGTTGTTATTCCCTTCTCCAGGGGATATTCCTGACCCAGGGATTGAACCCAGGTATCCTGCATTGCAGGCTGATTCTTTACCATCTGGGCTACCAGGGAAGCCCATGAATGACTTAATAAACTTCAAATTTTAAGAATCATCTAGAACACTTCAAAGGAATTTTAACTATCATCCAATTCAGCCCTGACATTTTACAAATGAGAAAGCCCATTGGTCAACAAGTCATGTAACAGGAAACCTACAAGAAAACCCCAGGCCTCCTGTTTCCAATTGCACTACTGTAGAGCATTGGATTAGGAATCATGGATTACAGTATTTTTTTTCTGCCTAGATTCTGCCAGCATGCTTTACTTGCAAATACATCCTCTCCCTTTCCCATTGCTACCTCCATATTTCTAAGAAATACAGGAAGATGAGAATCAAAATGAAGATGCAGAAACTCTAGCAAATGGAAAAGAGCAAGAGACTTAGTTAGAAACATTTAGGAATGGTCACGATCTAGAACCAGCTCTTCCCTATCTAGGTCCATGCTACTCACCTCAGTCCCACACATTCTTTCCTCAGATGATCACAGTTGCTAAAATTGCTAATATTTTCAGTTTAGCAACTAAAATTCTAACCTTGGCTTTCCTATGTGCCCTGGCCAAGGGCATTGCTAAATAATGCTCTTTATCAGCCTAATTGATAAAACTATTATGAATATCTTCACTAATTCAGGATGAAGAAATTTATTGTATACAGTAATTAATTTATAAGATGTGTAATTGTCTCAGTTTTCTTTCTGCTACTACTTCTGTTGATATTTTAAGAAGACCAGAGCAGATTTAAAATTTATTTGAAGAATGAGGTGTGCAAATATGAAGTGTAAATACAAATGTATTTTAACATCTTATATTAAATTCAATGAAGAAAAATTGCTGTTTGGAATAAAGAGAGAGATACATCAATTAAACATAGGAAAGCTACCAGTTATGTAGAAAGAACTTAATAAAGCTAGTGAAGGGGACTCAAAAAAAATGGTATTTTACAGATACTGCAGTGAGAAAAGAAGTAGCAGAGAGAAAATAGGTCCACTAATAAATGAGGAGCATGAAATTAATGATGAGTCTAAAATGGTAGAGATAATGAACTCATTTGTAAAATCGGTCCTTAACAAGAAGAAAGAAGATAGGAAGTTTGAACAATTAAGAAGTAATGAAAACCTTGCAAAAATAGCTGTTGACAAAGAAACAGGAAAGAAAAGGCCAATTCTATTTTGGGCTGGATCAAAAGAATTATGTCATGGCAGTTAGGGAAGAGGGCTTTTATTATGTCAGTGATGACGTATCTAAAATCCTATTATAAGTTTGTGGCCATATTGGTCAGTTTCACTCTCAAACAGAAGACAAGACATAAAGAGACAAGAACTATGGAGTTACCACTCGTCAGGCTTGTGCTCAAGTAGAAGAAACTAGATACACCATGTCTAAAAGGATGATAAGTGAAAGGCTTTTTTTGTGCTGTTTCTATCCTCCAAGAAGTATGGGTAGATATGGTGCACGTGTAAACAGCTGAAAATAAATTTCGCATATATAAAATGTATGATCGTTTTCTCTTGAATTAAAGTGATAGAAGTTGAAGAAATGTTAATTAATTATCTCAAATAGGGCAGCAGAAAGCAAGATAGGCTGATATCATTATAAATCACCTTGTCTGCCCAGTAAATCTCTGCTTTCTACTTATTGTGGGCAATGTAGAAGCTATACAACTATGAAAAATACACAAAGAAATACTCTGATATTAAGAAATACTCGATACTTGCAGCATCAAAGCTTAACTGCCTCCTTTGGATCCTCCTCACAGATTCAATTAGGTGCTAGTTATGTTAAAAAAAAAGATTACAGTACTTTTTCCATCTCTTTATCAAACTTTACTCATGTGGCTGAAGTGTCCCAATACAAGAACAACAGAAAGATTGCAGGATCTGATGGAGCCAGGACACAATATATAGAATGGCCTTTCTCCTTCCTCCCACCAGAAAATTTTGGACCACTGCTTTCATTCAATGGAAAAACACAGTAGATGGCGTCATCAAGGTCAACAGAAACAAAATATATGCTACACAGAAATTAAATGCATTAGCAACTTTTAATTGATTGACTCAACAAGTATTTAAATATATCCAAGGGAAGACCTGCAAAAGGGTGGATTGGATTTGAACTAAGATATGCCTGACAAGGTGAGACCCAGGTGGTGCTAGTGGTAAAGAACCCACGTGCCAATGCAGGAGACACAGAGATGTGGTTTGATCCCTAGACTGGAAAGATCCCCTGGAGGAGGACATGGCAACCCATCAGTATTCTTGCCTGGAGAATCTCATGGACAGAGGAGCCTGGCAGTTTACAGTCCACAGGATCGCAAAGAGTCGGACATGACTGAAGCAACTTAGCACATGATTGACAAGAATTTAGCCTTTCTGAAATCTGGGGAAAGGACTTTCTAGGCAGAGGAAACAGCAAGTAGAAACAACAAAGGCTTTAAGGCAGGGATGAATATGAGTCTGAGAATGTCTAAGAAGGCTCATGTGGTTGGATCATGTTAAGTGAGAGAGGAGCAAGCTCCAAGGTTATTGAGAGGTAGGCAGGAACCCTGTTAAGCAGAACCTTATATTATGCTGTGCTGTGCTTACTCACTCAGTTGTGTCTGACTTTTTGCAACCCCATGGACTATAGCCTGCCAGGCTCCTCTGTCCATGGGGATTCTCCAGGCCAGAATACTGGAGTGGGTTGCCATGCCCTCCTCAAGGGGATCTTCCCAACCCAGGGATCGAACCCTGGTCTCCCATGTTGTAGGAGGATTTTTTATTGTCTGAGTCACCAGGGAAGCCCAAGAATACTAGAATGGGTAGCCTATTCCTTCTCTAGATTGCCCTGACCCAGGAATTAAACTGGAGTCTCCGGCAATGTAGGTGGATTCTTTACCCGCTGAGCTACCCGAGAAGCCCAGGTGAACCTTAGACAACATAACTAAAAATTAAGATGATAGGCTGAACTTGGTGGAAGCTACTGGAGCATTTTAAAGTGGATCACAATGATATTATTTACAGTTTTGATCTCATTCTAATAAATAAGGATGGTTGCCTTGTAACTTGAGGGTAAAAAATGAATATGACATCCTAGATTATTAACAGAATTAAAAGACATACCAAAAATTAACAACTTCAGTTACAAACTTAGGAATCATTGCATGCTAGAGAAACCCAAACCCTCTGAGCATGTCACGACATCAAAGTGGCTACAGTCTATGGGGTTGCAAGCACAGCACAGCACAATATAAGGTTCTGCTTAACAGGGTGCCTGCCTACCTCTCACATAACCTTGGAGCTTGCTCCTCTCTCTCTTAAAAGTGGGCATGGGTTTATTAATACAAAGTTTAGACTCTTTCCTAGAGTGGTAAATAAGCAACCGGGAGCAGGTGAAGGGATGGACGGGTTTCTAAAGAAAAGAGCAGAGAGAATCCGCATGTCAATTCAGGAGACATAAGAGACCTGGGTCCAATCCCTGAGTCAGGGAGACCCTGGAGGAGGACATGGCAACCCACTCCAGTACTCTTGCCTGGAAAATCCCATGGACAAAGGAGCCTGGTGGGCTATAATCCATGGAGTCACAAAGAGTTGGACGTGACTGAGTATCTAATATAATATTAATCATCCTCCAAAAAGAACTGACACACACACACACACAAATATATATTTGTATTTCCATTCCCAATCACCAGAATTCTTCATCTGTAAAAAAGCCTAACAGAAAAATAAATGTTTGGTTATTCTAAGTAATTCTCAGGGTAATTCTTATGTACAGTCTGAGAAGAATCAGTGTTCTGAGAAAGTAAAAGGAGGCCTGGAGTGACAAAGTGAGAAAAGAAGTTTGACTTCTATTGAGGGTGGATTTCAGACCTGATTCACCGGTGTCAAAGTTATCTTTACAGGACGATCTTACCAGAGATCCCTGAGGAATCATGAGGAACATAACACCATCAGGCAGAAGAGATATGAACACAGTGAGAATCAAACTGGCCGAACTGCTAAAACAGGGCATGTAGAAAAAAGTTACTAATGAAAGAGGTTAAAAAGAGAATTGGAAACAGAGAAAGGCCAGGCAATTTAAAATGGGAGAATTACAGAGACACTAAAGGAGAGAGGAGAGAACAATGAGGAAGAAAGAAAAGGGGCAGAGAACAGAAGGGAAAAAAATATGGAATATCCTTTCTAGGGTAGAAGAGAAAACACACCTCTTTGGATTCTGCTATTCTTGAATTCAGCTTCAGAAGAAACATTCCAAGACCAATACATGTTTCTGCAGTTACTCCGTTAAAAGGATGTTGCCACATGTATTCAAAATGGTCTGACTATAAAGCCACCACACCCTCAAAGGAAAGGAGTATTTAGTGCTCACACAGATTTTGCTCTTTTAAGAAACAGTAATCAGTCTGTGTATGTAATTTGGAGAGTGGTGTAAATTTGGATAGGGCTTGTTTATAATGGGGCACTAATGTGGGAGTATTGTGCTAATGAAAGAGTCAAGAGGGAGGCAGAGGCTGCACTTTAATAGACAGTTTGTAATAGCAGTAATTGTAGACTCAGCAATTTTGCTTAACAATTGCTCCATCCGCTAGTTTGTGAAGGTCTGTTACGTTTTTCTACGGCATCTTTTTAATCATGGTGCATGGTGGTGAATTGGCCTAGGTTTTAGGTGGGGGATGGATTCATGGAGTAGTTATTTCTTTTTATGGGTAGGATGTCTCAGGAAAACAGGTGCCCTAGGTGATGCCAAATGTCACTGTGCAGCTCAGTCACGGTAGAGGGTAATTGCCTCTGTAAATGAGAGGCAGTGGGGAGATGGTAACCCCGGGGGTTGCATTATTAAGGCAGCTTCTGCACACTTGGGAATCATTGTTTCTTACCTGGTGCCTTGCCCTGGGCCAGGAGTCTGGAGCCTTGATCTTAAAGAAAATTGAATGAGATGAAAGTTGGGATTCAGTAAAGGTAGGCAGTGCAGCATAAAAGAAAAAAAGTGCAGAACTAGGATTATAAATACTCATGTTGGAATTCCAGCTCTGCTATTGACTAGCTGTTACTTCATGTGAATAATTTAAACTTTCTGAGCTTTAGCAATAAGAATAATCAAATCTAGTGTTTAAGATTAAATAAACTAATATGTAAAGTGCTCAGTTACAGGGCCTATCTCATAGAACCAAGGTACTGTTATTATTTTTACTATCAGCATTTCAGAAGAACATTGTAAACGTTTTCCATTTAAAATCAGAAGGTATATGTACAAAGGTATAAGAGTCTAAAAACCATGAAGTTGAAAGAAAAAAGTATGTTGCCAATGATAGAATGTATATAGAGATTTTACATGATAAAATGTCTACAGAGATTTTAAAAACTTAAATATTACTATGTACTATTGACCCTAACACGGATTTGAACTGCATGGGTCCACTTACATGTGTATTTTCCCAGTAGTAAATACCACAGCACTATACAATCTTTAGTTGATTGAATGCATGGATGATGACCACCAAATGTAAAGTTATAGGAAGATTTTTGATTGCTGGGAAGAGACGAGAGTAGGGGGCCATTCCTAAGTCCATATTGTTCAGTGGTCAATGGTACAGGTTTGTTTCACTATTCAAAAGTAGAGTGTTCCTAGGAAAACTTGTGTAAGCTGAAATGGCATAAAGCAAGGAAACAATTACCTCAGGACACATCTTGCTTTTAAGGAATACACAGACTAAATCAAGATGAAGACAGATGCTCACAGATGCAGTACAAAGCTATGGCAGCTTCATGCTGAGATACTGAATATAGATCCCAGGGAAGGAGCTTGGCAGCACCATTCTGCCTGAGTGAGTGAAAGTCGCTCAGTCTTTCGCTCACTCTTTCAGACTCTTTGTGACCCCATGGACTATATAGTCCATGGAATTCTCCAGACCAGAATACTGGAGTGGGTAGCTTTTTCCTTCTCCAGGGGATCCTCCCAACCCAGGGATCAAACCCAGGTCTCCCACATTGCAGGTTGATTCTTTACCAACTGAGCCACAAGGGAAGCTCAGAGTGTGCTGCCTCTATAAATACTCACTGTAAAACCATCAATGAACACTATTTTCACATTTTATCTTTTTCTCCTAAAAGTAAAAGGCCTCTTCAACTTCATTTGATTGGCAAAAACAAATATCAAAGTAGGCCTTCTGTAAAAGCCACGTAATGTAAAGCAAATTTCTGAAAAGTGGGGGATATCTGTATTTCTTACTGATTAGAGAAATAAGTGAGAAAGATAAATTCCACATTCAGGATAGTGGTTTTCTCTGCAGGAAGATGAAAGGAAGGGTGGGAAGGAATGTAAATGACAGGGGAGAGGTACAGACAATGCAGCGCAGCTTTAACAGGTGGCACTGGTGGTAAAGAACCCGCCTGCCAATGCAGGAGACATAAGGGACACAGGTTGGATCCCTGGGTCAGGAAGATCCCCTGGAAGAGTGCATGGCAACCTACTCCAGTATTCACGCCTGGAGAATTCCATGGACAGAGAAGCCTGGTGGGCTACAGTCCATAGGGTTGCAAAGAGTCAAACATGACCGAAGCAACTTAGCAAGCACAAAATGTTTCAGTTCCTGGGTTGTGTTGTAGGAACATGAGTATATAATTATTTATTTTATCTCTATCTCTTCATAAGTCTGGTAAGTTTTAAATTATTTAATCATTCACTTCTGTTTACTCTATATTATAGGAAATTTAAAGTCATTAAATACCTAGGAACACTATCTTTGAGCATTTATATTGTTGTTGCTGTGCAGTCACTCACTCGTGTCCGACTCTGACCCCATGAACTGCAGCACACCAGGCTTCCCTATTCTTCACCATCTCCTGGAGCTTGCTTAAACTCATGCCCATTGAGTTGGTGAAGCCATCCAACTATCTTGCCCTCTGTTGTCCCCTTCTCCTCCTGCCTTCAATCTTTCCCAGCATCAAGTTAAAAATACTGTAACAGATACTTTTGTGTACACCGTCTTACAGAAACTACAAACATCAACACATTTAAGCAAACTAGTGTGGTAGAAAAAAAAAATGTAGCTCTAAGTTAGAGTAGGCTCAAAACTTGCCTCTGGTGACTTGAGCCCTGTGATTTAGACAATGTCCTTGGCCTTGATGATTTAGTTTCTTAAATAAAACAAGAATAACAATATTTATTTCATAGGGCTTGTGATGATTCAATAAAATAACACATTGACCTTATATACAGAAGGCTCTCAACTAACATAAGCTTAACTAGTACCTTCCCCAGAGAAAGCCACAGTGACGCTATGAAGCTCTGCTATCATCCCTACTGGGTAAATTTCTATTTGTTTAAATATAATTTGAGGCAGCAATTGATGCTTTTGAACTGTGGTGTTGGAGAAGACTCTTGAGGGTCCCTTGGACTGCAAGGAGATCTGACCAATCCATTCTGAAGATCAGCCCGGGGATTTCTTTGGAAGGAATGATGCTGAAGCTGGAACTCCAGTATTTTGGCCACCTCATACGAAGAGTTGAATCATTGGAGAAGACTCTGATGCTGGGAGGGATTGGGGGCAGGAGGAGAAGGGGACGACAGAGGATGAGATGGCTGGATGGCATCACTGACTCGATGGATGTGAGTCTGGGTGAACTCCGGGAGTTGGTGATGGACAGGGAGGCCTGGCGTGCTGCCATTCATGGGGTCGCAAGGAGTCGGACACAACTGAGCGACTGAACTGAACTGAACTGAACTGAGGCAACAATATACTATTTTTTAAAATCATCAGAGCAGAGGTCCCATGTCACCTAAAAGCCTGGAAGGAGAGTTAGATGTGGGGACTGGAGAATAAGTCAGAGAACTATTACTGACGTCATTTAGGAAGAATTAAGTTGATCACTATTTTGCAGATGAGATATCCATGTTCTGTCAACAACAGAGTCAGGAGTAGAGATACACTGAATCTAAGTAAATATAACAGATAAAATGAAGTCACACGAAAAAAATACAGCATCCACTCAGCCTGGAAACAGGATTCATTTCTTTTTCTCTGAGACCTCCTATCTCAGGAGGATGCTAACAGAGCCCCAAGCTTTCTTCTCCTTAAGCTATTTCTTCCCACTTCACCTTTGTCATCCCTCTTTCTCTCTGTCCCAATCCCTCCCTCCTTACTTTTGTCTTCCCCACCCCCTCCCAGCTTGTAAGAATTCACCAGCTTTTAATTCTGGATAAAGAATTATTTAAACTTGAAGTATTACAATTATTAGACAATCTCTATGCTAATCAAAGTATAACCTACCAAAAAAAATAGAAAGAAAAGTAAGGCTAAAACCATGAGTCATAAACTGATTCATTAAAATAGGTGACCTTTAACTATGCCTCATTGGCATTTTCTCCTCACAAAATATGACCACTTATATAAGACACCATGAAATTACATACCTGTTATAGCTAGTTTTGCTCTTTGCAAATGGAGCTGCACATATTAGAAATTAGAATAATGTTTTGTATCCAAGTGCATTCTTTTTTAAAGAAATCTAAAAAATATGTTTGAATTTAGGGGTTGAAGTGTGACGGTAAGAACAGAGAATTTACACACCCCCTTTTCTTTAAACTTCTTTCATAGAGAGTTAAATGAAAGTGATACATTCTTGTTGTTTTGATTTTCATATCAAACGAAAAGGTAAATAAGCTATATCCTGATGGCATTTGTAGCAACAACAAGAAAATCTAATCTTCTTTTCAAAAAGTGAAGTTGTTAAGATCAAAATATTTGATATTATGCAATATTAGTAAAGGTATAGAGAAATAGGCATTCTCAACTGCCATTGGTAGGAGAATTCCTTTTAGAAAGTAATTTGACAATAGTTGTAAATATCAAATTTTAGTTGCACTTACTCTTTGATACAGCATATTCACTTCTAGGAATGTGGGCTACAAATGTACTCACTCACACAAAGGGTATTA
This sequence comes from Tragelaphus eurycerus, assembly GCA_935064755.1. Taxonomy (NCBI): domain Eukaryota; kingdom Metazoa; phylum Chordata; class Mammalia; order Artiodactyla; family Bovidae; genus Tragelaphus; species Tragelaphus eurycerus. Next base: position 2,973,051 of record CAKXYN010000120.1, on the reverse strand, counting down.
GTGAAGCAATGTTTCAGTAACTAAAGAAAAGACCCAACCTATATATCAATTAATAAGATACTGGCCAAATAAGTTCATTAGTACAGCTGTAACATGGAATACATTTCTGCAGTTAGATAGAATGAAATAGCTTTCAAATATACTGTATTGAATGATCACCAAGATATATGTTTAAGTGAAACAAGTAAGATTAAGAAACCATTTATTTAAAATATTCACACATAAAGTGCAGAACTATAGATAGAATATTTCTTGGGGGAAAAAAACGACTCGTTTTTAACTCTGGGAAGGCTGATTAGAATCAGGAGTAGGAAGTGCATATGATTTCATATTTTATCATATTATGGATTCATTTTTTTCAGTTAAAAATACTACTATTGGTGTTTGGAAGGGCAATATATATATATATATACAATATTGATTCTATTTGCCTACTTGAATTTGAAACCAAATAACACAAATGGAAAATTTGGAATTAGGGTTATAGACAAACTTGCTATCATCCTATCCCTGAAATAGGTACACTAAACCATTCAATCACAGACAACACTGGAGAACCATAGGTGTCCTCGCAGGAGCCTGAGAATAAAGGTCTGTGCTGTATGGATAGTGAAACTGAAATAGAAAAAGATCCCAATGGAAACTAAGCAAAATGTGTTTAGTTCTTTATCCTAAGTGCTTATCAAAGAAGTCACTCTTCCTATCTACAATAAGTTTCCTTATATATGAACTCTCACTCATTTTTGCTGGGAATACCAAATGGTACAGCAACTTTGGAACACAGTTTGGCAGTTTCTTACAAAATGAAACATACTCTTTGTATACAACGCAGCAGTTTTACGCCTTCATTTTTACCCAAATGGATTAAAAATTTATGATTACACAAAAATCTGCACGATTGTTTATCTCAGCTTTGTTAATAATTGTCCGAACTTGGAAGCAACCAAGATATCCTTCGGTAGGTGGGTAGATAAGTAAACAGTGGTACATCCAGACAATGGAATGTTATTCAGCACTAAAAAAAGAAATGGGTTATCAAGCCATGAAAAGAACTGAGGGATCTTAAATGCACATTATGAAAAGTTAAAGAAGCCAGTCTGAAAAAGTAACATACTGTATGATTCCAACTCTATGATGGTCTCAAAAAAACAGTACAAAGATTAGTTGGTTCCCAGGGGTTATAAGAGAGTGAGGGATGAATAAGTAGAGCATAGAGGATTTTTAGAGCAGAGAAACTATTCTCTATGCTACTAAAATGATGGACACATGTTATTACAAAGTTGTCAAAATCCACAGATTGTACAGTGCCAAGAGTGAATTCTGGACTTCCCTGGTGGTGTAGTAGTTAAGTATTCACCTGCCAATGCAGAGAACATGGGTTCAATCCTTGGTCTAGGAATATCCCACATGCCACAGAGCAACTAAGCCCCTATGCCACAACTACTGAAGCCCACAGGTCTAGAGCCCATGCTCCACAACAAGAGAAGCCACCGCAAAGGGGAGCCTGCACACAATGAACAGTAGCCCCAGCTTGCTGCAAGTAGAAAAAGACCAGGTAAAGCCACAAAGACCCATCACAGTCAGAAATAAATATATTTTTAAAAAGTAAATTCTAATGTCAACTATGGACTTTGGGTAATCATCATTTGTCAAGGTAAGCTCATCAACTGTAATAAAGGTACCATTGTGGTGGGGGATGTCGATGGTGGGGAAGGCTATGCGTGCATGGTGGCAGGGGTATATGGGAACTCTGTATTTTTCAATCAATTTGGCTGTGACTCTAAAACTCTCCTAAAAAATACAATTTATTAACAATAAAAAAGCAATGTTTTCTCCATTATTATCTACCTATCTACGACAATATTTTAAAAGTAAAATTAAGACAGTAATCTTTTACCTATTGATGTTTATGACTATTTTATGTTTCTTTTAAATCTAGTACAAAGGTAAATTTCTAAATGAACATTGAATCACTATGCTAAAAGGAACTATTCATGGTAATTCAGTAAATAATGTGTATAAAAAGTTAAGGAAAAGTGGCATGAGGGCAATAGAGTTTTGCAGTGACTATTACACTTTTATATCATTGCTTCAACCTTAGATTGTCTGAAAATGATTGAAATCTTTCAGCAGTGAAGCAGTTTTAGACTATTCATTTCTTGAGTTTCTTGATTTGATATTAAGGCTTCCTGCATGCCATCAACTTTCAAGTAAAAGGAAAAAATTTCAGTCATGATATCAAAAACTATTCACCTTGCTTTAGGTTCATTTATGAACAAAACAAACATTTTTTAAAAAACAACTCACAATATAACTACAGAAGTTAAATTACCGAGGGCTTTGTTTTGGTGAAGGATAGTATAGGGGAAGCATTACCGTTTAGATCTTTGCATGAGATTGGTTTAACTTGACTAAGACTGTAAAATAAACTTTTGTATTTATTGCTTATTCCAAGGCTTTCTGACCCTGAAATAGCAGAGAAAACTACTGACTTGGAAACATTACTGTTTACAACTCACCACCCGGAGAACCAGAGGGATTTACAAGGTTAGGATGACAGGTGTGTTGTGTATTTGCATCATGTTTGAAATGTTAGTAGCATATCATACACATGGCCAGCATATTTGTTTTGCAATATTCATCTCAGTTCCTCCTGTCAAGCACAGGAAGTACTGGCAATGTGATGCTCATATATAGATGGTAAAGAGATTTCCTTTTCCAGCTCCTCTGCTCAATGACCATGAATCCACACCTCTAGAATGCAATGAGACTCTAAAACCTTCAGTGTTTCAGTAAGCTCAGCATACTTTTTGCTTCTCCATTTATTAAAACCAGTGGCCACATTCAGGGATGAACACAGCATAGGTCCATTTTTTTTTTTTTTTTTTGGCCACCTACGTGGTAAGATTTAAAGGGTTCCATATTTTCAGCTTGTTTAACATCTCCTAAATCTCTTCACCCCTATACATTGGTTAAGAGGAATACATTATATTTTTATAAGCTAGCACCTAAATTCTTTAGGTTAGCTGGCCTGGATAATATGACTTAAGAGGGCCTTAAAAACATTGGGCAGAGGTCAGATAAATTTTTGATTGGAGAGAAAGGGAAAATTCTGAAATATAAAATGCCATTCTGCAGTATATCTGCAGTCTCAATAACAGCAAGCACGGAAGTTGTTCTCTTCCTTGTCCTACTAATAGTTAAGGAGAACAAAGAGAAGATGCTAAACATGGGTAAAGAAATCATTAAAAAACACACACACACACAAACACATGTTTTCCTTCTATTACAGTTTTGCTAAGTTTTGAAAGGGTCACTCAATGCAATGTCACTGCAATAATTCTTCAGATTACTGATTTTCCAAAGCATTGTCTGAGAATGAGAAGAGTGCTATGATTCCTCAGAGTAGTGATATTGTGTGGAAGTTTTAAAAAACAAAGAAATTAATTATTTATAAATGCCAATATTTAGCTGCAATTTCTCCTGATGAAAAAGCTGTCAGAGGCTCCCTTTTTTCTATGATAATCAGCCTGAACTCTTTTATTGGCTTCCAGATACTCATAATTTTGCCCAAAATTTGTTTTCTATGGTTCTTCAACCTAAATCTTTCCTTCATGTATGCCTGCATGAGCATCCCGCTGTGCCCAGAGTTTCCCTATTTCAGAACATCTTCTTTTTCTCTACTTATCTAAAAATTCCAAGAACTAGTTTAAGACCCACCTCTATAAAGCTGCTCATATCTATTAATTTAATTTTTAAATAAATTCCTATAGCATTCAATCTGATCAAATAACTCAGCTATATAATTATAGTGGTTAGCAGTGGTTCTACAAATGTGGAAACTGTTACAACTGGTGAATCTAGATAATGGATATGTGTGTGTGTGTGTTTATTGGACTATTCTTGGCACTTGCTCACAAACTGAAAATTTTTTCAAACATTTAGGGAAGAAATGTCTTGTGACTGACAGCCTGTTTTCAAATGCTAGTCCCCAATCTACCAGCTGTGTGTCCTTGCACAAGGCCTGTCTTTGACTCAGTTTCCATTGTAAAACAACAATTAAAAAATGGTGTTTACCCCACGGGGTTGTTGTGATAATTACAAGAGATAATGGCTAATAGAAGTTTATCTTAGTAATTGTAAGGTAAGTTTGTTATTTACAATGTGTGCAATGCAGTACAACCCAGAGGTTAAGAATACATTCTCCGCAATCAGATCCCTAAGTTCACGTCCTGACTCCACCACTCACTGCCTATGTGTGAGCACAAATGTTGGACTTTTTGGTTCCTCTTCTCCTTTAAAAAATTTTTGATGAGGATTATAAAGGTAATATAGAAAGAATTTTACACAGTATTTGGCAGGTGTATGTGTGTTCTTGGTAGTGTCTGACTCTGCCACCTCATGGACAGTAGCCTGCCAAGCTCCTCTATCTATGGAATTTTCCAGGTAAGAATGTCAGGGTGGGTTGCTTTTCCTACTCCAGGAATCTTCCTGACCCAGGGAGTGAACCTGTGTCTCTTGGTCTCCTGCCCTGGCAGGTGGATTCTTTACCACTGCACCACCTGGGAAGCCCTATTTGGCAGATAAGTAATCCAAAAATTTGTCTCTTTGATCTTATTGCATGTTTGATAGTAACATGAACAATTTTTACCATAACAAATTCTACATTTCTTAAAGTCAAAGATACCTTCTTATACTTCTAAACTTGCCACATGATCAAGCAAAAGACTGAGCATGTAACAATTATCTGATATGTATTAGTTACCTTACAACCTGGCTGAATACATTTCCCTTATCATAACAGGAGACCTAGAAGGCATCTGATAGTCATGTGAAGAAAGAGACGGGTTAGGGAGGAAAAATTCACTCATATTTTTAATCAGCATGATGAGTAACTTGCTCATAGATTACGTTCTTAAATATTTATTACAGCAAATTGAATAATTTTTAAGGAAATACTTAACACTGGGGAAAAACAAAAGGAAGAGAAAAACAGAACAATACCCAGGCTGGGGGAAGAAAGATGCCAAGGATGTCCCTGGAGCAAGAATGGCAAGTAGTTCTGTTCCATGTGCCAACTATGATGGAAGGTAGCTGCCTGGCTTTAGGGATGAAAGAGATTTGGGACTCATTATGAAACGAAACAAGTACTCATACTCATGAGTCTTAATTAAGGTAATGTTATCTATTCTAACAGATATACTTGAATTTTCAGTGCCTTGGTGCACTTAAGTTTGTTTACTTCCACTGTCAAGTCTTGAAATGGATGTTCCTACTTAGAGGGATGAAGCTCTCTGCTCCATGAAGCCGCTGAAGGGCCCAGATGAACGGAGACTCATCCACCTTCAAAATGTTTCTTCTACAGCTCCCTTGGGTATTACCTTCATTCTAGCTCACCAAAGGGGGGAAAACCATGGAGGCTCATAGATCAGATCGGATCAGTCGCTCAGTCGTGTCCGACTCTTTGCGACCCCATGAATCGCAGCATGCCAGGCCTCCCTGTCCATCATCAACTCCTGGAGGTCACCCAGACTCACATCCATCGAGTCAGTGATGCCATCCAGCCATCTCATCCTCTGTCGTCCCCTTCTCCTCCGGCCCCCAATCCCTCCCAGCATCAGAGTCTTTTCCGATGAGTCAACACTTTGCATGATTTGGCCAAAATACTGGAGTTTCAGCTTTAGCATCATTCCTTCCAAAGAAATCCCAGGGCTGATTTCCTTCAGAATGGACTGGTTGGATCTCCTTGCAGTCCAAGGGACTCTCAAGAGTCTTCTCCAACACCACAGTTCAAAAGCATCAATTCTTCGGTGCTGAGCCTTCTTCACAGTCCAACTCTCACATCCATACATGACCACAGGAAAGACCATAGCCTTGACTAGGCGAACCTTTGTTGGTAAAGTAATGTCTCTGCTTTTGAATATGCTACCTAGGTTGGTCATAACTTTCCTTCCAAGGAGTAAGCGTCTTTTATTTTCATGGCTGCAGTCACCATCTGCAGTGATTTTGGAGCTCAGAAAAATAAAGTCTGACACTGTTTCCACTGTTTCCCACGTAGTGATGGGACCAGATGCCATGATCTTCATTTTCTGAATGCTGAGCTTTAAGCCAACCTTTTCACTCTCCACTTTCACTTTCATCAAGAGGCTTTTTAGCCCCTCTTCACTTTCTGCCATAAGGGTGGTGTCATCTGCATATCTGAGGTTATTGATATTTCTCCTGGCAATCTTGATTCCAGCTTGTGTTTCTTCCAGTCCAGTGTTTGTCATGATGTACTCTGCATATAAGTTAAATAAACAGGGTGACAATATACAGCCTTGATGTACTCCTTTTCCTATTTGGGACGAGTCTGTTGTTCCATGTCCAGTTCTAACTGTTGCTTCCTGACCTGCATACAGATTTCTCAAGAGGCAGATCAGGTGGTCTGGTATTCCCATCTCTTTCAGAATTTTCCACAGTTTATTGTAATCTACACAGTCAAAGGCTTTGGCATAGTCAATAAAGCAGAAATAGATGTTTTTCTGGAACTCTCTTGCTTTTTCCATGATCCAGCGGATGTTGGCAATTTGATCTTTAGTTCCTCTGCCTTTTCTAAAACCAGCTTGAACATCAGGAAGTTCACGGTTCACATTTTGCTGAAGCCTGGCTTAGAGAATTTTGAGCATTACTTTACTAGCATGTGAGATGAGTGCAATTGTGCGGTAGTTTGAGCATTCTTTGGCATTGCCTTTCTTTGGGATTGGGATGAAAACTGACCTTTTCCTATCTTGTGGCCACTGCTGAGTTTTCCAAATTTGCTGGCATATTGAGTGCAGCACTTTCACAGCATCATCTTTCAGGGTTTGGAATAGCTCCACTGGAATTCCATCACCTCCTCTAGCTTTGTTCGTAGTGATGCTTTCTGAGGCCCACTTGACTTCACATTCCAGGATGTCTGGCTCTAGGTCAGTGATCACGCCATCATGATTATCTGGGTCGTGAAGCTCTTTTTTGTACAGTTCTTCTGTGTATTCTTGCCACCTCTTCTTACTATCTTCTGCTTCTGTTAGGTCCATACCATTTCTGTCCTTTATCGAGCCCATCTTTGCATGAAATGTTGTTTTGGTATCTCTGATTTTCTTGAAGAGATCTCTAGTCTTTCCCATTCTGTTGTTTTCCTCTATTTCTTTGCATTGATCATTGAAGAAGGCTTTCTTATCTCTTCTTGCTATACTTTGGATCTCTGCATTCAGATGTTTATATCTTTCCTTTTCTCCTTTGCTTTTCGCTTCTCTTCTTTTCACAGCTATTTGTAAGGCCTCCTCAGACAGCCATTTTGCTTTTTTGCATTTCTTTTCCATGGGGATGGTCTTGGTCCCTGTCTCCTGTACAATGTCACGAACCTCATTCCATAGTTCATTAGGCACTCTGTCTATCAGATCTAGGCCCTTAAATCTATTTCTCACTTCCACTGTATAATCATAAGGGATTTGATTTAGGTCATACCTGAACGGTCTAGTGGTTTTCCCTACTTTCTTCAATTTAAGTCTGAATTTGGCAATAAGGAGTTCATGGTCTGAGCCACAGTCAGCCCCCAGTCTTGTTTTTGCTGACTGTATAGAGCTTCTCCATCTTTGGCTGCAAAGAATATAATCGATCTGATATCAGTGTTGTCCATCTGGTGATGTCCATGTATAGAGTCTTCTCTTGTGTTGTTGGAAGAGGGTATTTGCTATGACCAGTTTAAGTAGTTTTATTGTGGTTAAGAATGAAGGTAAAGTACATCACTTTCCTATGCATTTCATTCGCTCTTGACTTTAGTCACATAGTCATACCTAAGCACAGCTAAGAGCAAAGACACCTGGAAAATCCGATCTAACTGGTCCAAGAAAGGGATCAGCTAGCCATCCTTGACACAACAGGGCCAATCAAAGATACCTGCATGAAGCAGGGAGCTCAGTTGTGAGGACATATTGGCTGATGCTGAGCCACACAAAAGAACACAAAAGATATCATAGAACTCAAATTAGGGTCTTTTGTGCTTCACGTATGGGGATTAAAGACTTGAGAAATCTGGAGAATCTGAGGGCATCTGGCTTCTGAGGTTTAGAGTGAAGCAGAGGCAATCTGAGAAGATTAGTGGCAGATGAGTATCCTTTGCAGGGAGAGTATCTTCAGCACTGTAAATAGTTCCAGGAGGAAGTATGAGTAACAGCAAAGCAAAAAAAACAAAAACAAAAAACTTCTTAGGACTGACTTTAGACCCAAGAGATGTAGGAAAGTAAAATGGTCAGGTTTCCTTCTAGGTTAGGAATGGAAAGGAAAAAGAATAAGATTGTGTACTGGTCTATGCTAATGCTATGCTATGCTAAGTCTCTTCAGTCATGTCCGACTCTGTGCGACCCCAGAGACGGCAGCCCACCAGGCTTCCCCATCCCTGGGATTCTCCAGGCAAGAACACTGGAGTGGGTTGCCATTTCCTTCTCCAATGCATGAAAGTAAAAAGTGAAAGTGAAGTCACTCAGTCGTGTCCGACTCCTAGAGACCCCATGGACCACAGCCCACGAGGCTTCTCCGTCCATGGGATTATCCAGGCAAGAATACTGGAGTGGGTTGCCATTTCCTTCAAGGGTAGAAAAAGGGCCTGCAAACACATGACCTTGGGCTTCAGGGTCTTGTTTGGGTTACTCTGTTCTTAGAATTCCCAACCTTGGGGGCATAAAATAGGGGTAGGGACAGGAAAACCTGTGGTTCTGACTGTGACTTGGTCAGTTATTTTGAGAGATAGGTATAAGGAAGTCATATATGGTCATATTTTCAACCTATCTTTGCTAATTCAATTCTACCATAAATAAAGATTATACTTTTATATTTATTTGTCTGAATCTTGTGCATTATTTCTCAAATAATTCTTAAACACACAAGGAGAGGGTATCATTTACTGGCTACCAATTCCAAAAATTAACAACATTGCTATTTCTTCTCCAAATTGTATATTGTCCTACTGCTATAAAGGCTCTAAATAATAATAAGAATAAAATAATAATAATCCAAACATCTGCAATTTTACAACTCACCTCACATGTTCTCTGAGAAATGTATAGGGAATATGGAAAAAAGCAGAGTATTGAATATTTCATTTCTGTGAAATATAGAAGCTTGATTTCCCTATAGACCTAATTTCTTTCAAACACAGAATATTAGTGCTAGCGTTGAAATGGCAGGGAGATATACTCAAGTTTAGAAAGCCATGGTCTACTCAGTGAACATTCCTGGGTAGTTTACTTCTTCCCTCCTTTGCATACCAAACGAGAGAGTTTTTGATGAAGTATATATTTCAACTTGAATGTTCAGTCCCTAGAACACAACTTGACCCTTGACCTACTTTACTGGGGCTCTCATCATGGTTGGAAAGCAAGAAATAGTAATAAAGTCATAAGGATGAATAAGATGTCTATGCCAAATAGTCCAACTTGTTTGTGACTAAAGACAAACAGCAATTTCACTAGTAAAACCATGTAGATAGAGAAATTTGCTGCTCAGATTAACTCTTCTTATTCAGTCCTTTATACATTTGGTAAACACTGATCCTAGTTTACAACACAAGGGTTCACTGACCTTCCTTAAAGTAATCTATGGAGGAAAAGAAAATCCTCCCCAATTCTGTGAACCAGCATTTCCATCAAGCAAGAATTCCTTTAGTATCTTTGCTTTGCTTCTCCTCATTCACCTGTAAATGATCTCAGGCTCCTCTTCATAGGCAGAACAAATGGCATTATCTAAGAGCTTCCAGTCTGCACTGAGAATAAACCTGGTCACTGTATTCCAGTTTGACCTAAAAGAGAAACATGTTTGTGTATGTGTGTATGTGTGTGTGTGTGTGTTGGTGATGGTAGGGGTCTTTCCACAAGGAATCCAGTCCTCTGCTCTCCAAAGGGAGGGGAGCAGGGAAGGTCTCCTGTTCACAAAATCTCCTGTTCTTTCTGAGTATCCACACCCATCGCAAAGATTCTAAAGAAAGCCTTTTATGCTTCTTTGGCTATTGCTTTTCCCAATCCTCCAGAATTTATTTTAAAAATAATTAAACCTAATTAAAACCATCTACTTTACTGCCAGAGTGGCCCTTCAATGCCCCGGATAGACAGAGATTGCTCAGAGAGGGGCTGGGAAACAGGAGGAAACACAAAGCTCTGCAGCTTTTCATATGCGAGAAAATAAGCAGGAAGAGAGGTTAATGTTGGAAAAAAACAAAAGAGTGAAGACAGGTGTTGGGACCCGAGGCAAGATTTGAGACTGTGGGAGATGATGTGCCTGGAATGAGGGTGTAGGCGTGTCTCGGAAGATTCAGCTAGCAGCCCTGACCTATTTGCTCCACAGGAGTGACCGCATTATTACTTGCAGTTTAGTGTGTCAGCCTCCATGCTTACTGGACCCTGGATGCTGAAGGGTATGAGCTCCGCGGCAAACATGGCTTGCTTAGATTGGTGGTTTAATTTTCCTGCTTCTCTCTAGAGAGTTTGTTTCTATACTGTAGCATATTTATTATGAATATTAAGTGATAAAACTAGCTGTATTTGAGAAAAGAGTCATGCCCACTGAAAACTTCATGTTAATTAGCTGCAGATAAAGCCCAAGTATCTCTAGAAAACCTAATGCTTTACATTCCAAATCTATGAGCTGTTAGGTTTCCATTTCCCCATCACCACAGAGCCACGGGGTGAAGATGTTTCCCTGTTAATGTGTGTAATAATATTTTCAAAGAGGTTCTTCATGCCAGTTTGTTCCTCGATTTAAAAACATTTAGAAATGTTCTAGCTCTAACAAGGAAATAGAAGACACAGGGGCACATGTATCATGAAACTGTATGGAGGCACCGAATTTCATTTTAATCAATAATTTTGACATTTCACCTCCTGAACAAAGCCCTGATGTCAGCTCATTAATAAAATCACCCCAGTGATTTGCTGATGTTGTTCAGTCACTAAGTCGTGTCCAATTCTTTGCAAATCCCATGGACTACAACGTGCCAGGTTTCCCTGTCCTTCTCTATCTCCCAGAGTTTGCATAAACTCATGTCCATTGAGTCAGTGATGCCTTCCAACCATCTCATCCTCTGTGATTAAGCTCAATTATGAGAGCCCCAAAGATCAAAAGGAAGAGCAAAGGATGTGAAATGAGCATGTGTGTGCTGGGGATACAGGCAGTGCAGAAGAGGCAATGGGAGGGGTAAGATTGAAAGGGCAGACAGAGATGTGCGTAGGAAAATACACCCCAAAAAATATTGCCTTTGAGCAACAGTAGACATAAAAATACTTAAAAAAGAATTTCACTAACAAGATTTCCCACTTTAGAACATTTCTCTCTGGAATGTAATACCCTTAATTTAGAGAAGGTAAGAGCATTATAAAAGAGGCTGCACAATTGGAAAGTAAAAAGGGTAAAATCTAGGAAAAATATTAATCAAAACTGTAAAAAAAAATTTCTAATTTATGTGTCAGCTCTTTCAGAATTCCAGAGACATGGTTAATATTTCTCCATTCACAAAGGCAGAAAGTGTTCAGCAAGACCTTCTTTAAAAACTCAGATCTGGATCTCTCTAGCTATTAGGTGCTAAGTTATAAAAGAGTCATTCTTGAGTTAGTCAGCTCTAAATCTGAAAACTCATACACTGCACATACTCTCCTGGTAGGTAAATTTCTAAAAGTGACTAGCCCTGTCGCTACCATCTTGACAATCTGATACATACAGGCACACTCAAACAGTCCTTTTCACATTCACGTTGCCCATAGGCAACTGGGTCTCATTGGTTGTTTGGATGGTTAATTATTTTGTGCTTGTTCTTAGGTTGCCCTGCCCCTGTTCTGTTTTGTGATATGAAAATAAACATAATCTATTCCAAACTGGGAAAGGAGTACATGAAGGCTGTATATTGTCACACTGCTTATTTAACTTACATGCAGAATACATCATGCAAAATGCCAGGCTGGATGAAGCACAAGCTGGAATCAAGATTGCCGGGAGAGATATCAATAACCTCTGATAAGCATATGACAAGACTCTTATGATAGAAAGTGAAGAAGAACTAAAGAGCCTCTTGATAAAATGAAAGAAGAGAGTGAAAAAGGTGACTTAAAAGTCAACATTCAGAAGACTGAGATCATGGCATTTGGTCCCATCACTTCATGGCAAATAGATGGGGAAATAATGGAAATAGTGAGTAACTTTATTTTGGGGGGCTCCAAAAACACAACAGATGGTAATTGCAGCCATGAAATTAAAGGAGCTTTGCTCCTTGGAGAAAAGCTATGACCAATCTAGACAGAATATTAAAAAGCAGAAACATTACCAACAAATGTCCTTCTAGTCAAAGCTATGGGTTTTCCAGTAGTCATGTATGCATGTGAGAGTTGTACTATAAAGAAAGCTGAGTGCCAAAGAACTGATGTTTTTGAACTGTGGAGTTGCAGAAGACTCTTGAGAGTCCCTTGGACTGCAAGGAGATCCAACCAGTCCATCCTAAAGGAAATCAGTCCTGAATATCCACTGGAAGGACTGATGCTGAAGCTGAAACTCCAATACTTTGGCCACTTGATGTGAAGAACTGACTCACTGGAAAAGACCCTGATGCTGGGAAAGATCGAAGGTGGGAGGAGCAAGGGATGACAGAGGATGAAATGGTTGTATGGCATTATCAATGTGATGGACATGCATTTGAGTAGGCTCCCAGAGTTGGTGATAGACAGGGAAGCCTGGCGTGCTACAGTCCATGGGGTTGCAAAGAGTCGGACACAACTGAGCGACCGAACTAAACTGAACTGAAATGTCTACTGGGGTCTATCTGAGAGAACAAATGAAACTATACTACTAGAAAACTGAATATCTACCACTTGTTGAAAAGCTAGATCCTCTCTAACATCCTTTGCCAAACTCATGGTTTCACGTGTGTGTCATCCTGGGGCTCTCTTCCTTGCCCAAAGGTTGTTAGACAGCAACTTTCCTTTAATCCCAGCTGTGTTAGCAGGCCAGTTCTTTCAACTTGGCAATAGTGTCCTGTGATCCTAGTCTTAAAACTCCCTTTTAAACCAGTTTAGTCGCTTAGTCCTGTCTGACTCTTTGCGACCCCATGGAATGCAGCATCAGGCTTCCCTGTCCATCACCAACTCCCAGAGTTTACTCAAACTCATGTCCATTGAGTTGGTGATGCCAACCAACCATCTCATCCTCTGTCATCCTCTTCTCCTCCTGCCTTCAACCTTTCCCAGCATCAGGGTCTTTTCAAGTGAGTCAGCCCTTCGCATCAGGTGGTCAAAGTATTAGAGTTTCAGCTTCAACATCAGTCCTTCCAATGAACACTCAGGACTGATGTCCTTTAGGATGGACTGGTTGGATCTCCTTGCAGTCAAGGGACTCTCAAGAGTCTTCTCCAACACCACAGTTCAAAAGCATCAATTCTTTGGCACTCAGCTTTCATTATAGTCCAACTCTCACATCCATACATGACTACTGGAGAAACCATAGCTTTGACTATATGGATGTTTGTCAGCAAAGTAATGTCTCTGCTTTTTAATATGCTGTCTAAGTTGGTCATAGCTTTTCTTCCAAGGGTCAAGAGTCTTTTAATTTCATGGATGCAGTCACCATATGTGATATTGGGGCCCCCCAAAATAGTCTCTCACAGTTTCCACTGTTTCCCCATCTATTTGCCATGAACTGATGGGACCAGATGCCATGATCTAAGTTTTCTGAATGTTGAGTTTTAAGCCAATTTTTTCACTCTCCTCTTTCACTTTCATCAAGAGACTCTAGGTTCTTCTTCAGTTTCTGCCATAAGGGTAGTATCATCTGCACGCCATGCCATGCCATGCTATGCTAAGTCAGTTCAGTTGTGTCCGACTCCGTGTGACCCCATAGATGGCAGCCCACCAGGCCCCCCTCATCCCCCCATCCCTGGGATTCTCCAGGCAAGAACACTGGAGTGGGTTGCCATTTCCTTCTCCAATGCATGAAAGTGAAAAGTGAAAGTTAAGTCGCTCAGTTGTGTCTGACTCTTTGCGAGCCCGTGGACTGCAGCCTTCCAGGCGCCTCCGTCCATGGGATTTGCCAGGCAAGAGTACTGGAGTGGGGTGCCATCGCATATCTGAAGTTATTGATATTTCTCCCAGCAATCTTGATTCCAGCTTGTGCTTCATACAGCCTGGTTCTAACTGTTGCTTCTTGTCCTCCATACAGATTTCTCAGGAGGCAGGTCGGGTGGTCTAGTATTCCCATCTCTTTAAGAATTTTCCACATTTTGTTGTGATCCACACAGTTAATAGCTTTGGTATAGTCAATAAAGCAGAAATAGACATTTTTTTGGAATTTTCTTGCTTTTTCTATGATCCAACAGATGTTGGCAATTTGATCTCTGATTCCTCTGCCTTTTCTAAATCCAGATTAAACATCTGAAGTTCATGGTTCACATACTGTTGAAGCTTGAATTGGAGAATTTTAAGCATTACTTTGCTAGTGTATAAGATGAGTACAATCATGCAGTAGTTTGAACATTCTTTGGCATTGCCTTTCTTTGGGATTGGAATGAAAACTGACCTTTTCCAGTTCTCTGGCCACTGCTGAGTTTTCCACATTTGTTGGCATATTGAGTGCAGCACTTTCAGAGCATCATCTTTTAGGATTTGAAATAGTTCAACTGGAATTCCATCACCTCCACTAGCTTTGTTCATAGTGATGCTTTCTAAGGCCCACTTGACTTCACATTCCAGGATGTCTGGCTTTGGGTGAGTGATGGGATAGTGGTTATCTGGGTCATGAAGATGTTTATTCTATAATTCTTCTGTGTATTCTTGCCACTTCGTATTAATATCTTCTGCTCCTGTTAGGTCCATACCATTTCTGTCCTCGATTGTGCCCATCTTTGCATGAAATGTTCCCTTGGTATCTCTAATTTTCTTGAAGAGATCTCTAGTCTTTCCCATTCTATTGTTTTCCTCTATTTCTTTGCATTGCTCACTGAGGAAGGCTTTCTTATCTCTCCTTGCTATTCTTTGGAACTCTGCATTCAAATGGGTATATATCTTTCCTTTTCTCTGTTGCTTTTAGCTTCTCTTCTTTTCTCAGCTATCCGTAAGGACTCTTCAGACAACCATGTTGCCTTTTTGCGTTTCTTTTTCTTGGGGATGGTCTTGATCACTGCCTAGTACAGTGTCACGAACCTCTGTCCATAGTTCTTCATGTACTCCTTTGGGTCAGGCTATATCGCCATGCCCGCCTCAGTGGCACTGCTCCTTATTAGTAACCCCTGGCACTCCTTACTTCCCCATCTACCTATTATTGAAATAAATTTCCAGGTCCAAGATATGAGCAGCTCCTGCCTGGAATGGCACATCAGCAAACCAAAACTTAGATAATTTTTGTCACCTTGCAAATGGGCAGTTGACCAGAAATTCAGATATATTCAGCCAGTCAGTCCCCACACACCAAGCCAATTCTGGACCTGCTCACCTCAAACGAGGCTTGACAATGTGGCCTCAGCCAGTCAGATATTTTCCATTTGTCTCTTACTTTAGACTTTATCCTATATAAGTGACTTACTTTCCATCCATTTTGCAGTTCTCTGAGACTGTCCACTTCATGAAATATTGAAGTTTGTATCACTTAAATTTTCTTCTTTAACCATTTTTTTTAACAGCATGAAAGACAACTCTTTTCACACTTGACTGGAGGCCCAGATATAGGAAGAGAGAAGTTCACGCAGGGATTATTTCATAGAAGCAACTAGAAATGACTGGAGAAGCCACAATGCCAGTCCCTTGGCTGTGAAGCTCCTTAAAGGCTGCTTCCTTGCTTGTCCAGTGAGGGAAGAACTTCTTATACCCAAGAGTCTTCAAATTTGGCTAGAATCCTTAGAGATAAGACATCCTAGGCAGATGAAGCTTTCCCCTCTTTTCCTCCTGAGGAAATATTCATTTCTGGTCTCAAAATCAACAGAGAGACTGACTGGAAAAATCCATCCTGTAAGAACAGGCTCAATAAAACATTCACAGGTCAGAATCCAGCCATCGTACCTCCAGGAGATTCCATAGAGAAGATGGAGACTCAAGAGAAGCTGCTTCTTTTTATGCCTTGCTTCCAAATTACTAAAAAACATTGATAGCTCCTTCAGTTTTTAAAGCCTCACAGGTCTGGGCTTGCAGTCTTGAGCACATCGCCTATGCATGCTAAGTTGCCTCAGTCATATCAGACTCTTTCAGCAGGGTTTTATGTTCCTTTGGTGAATAGGATTCCTGCATATCTTTGTCAAAGTCTCAGGATCTCAGAGTCTCATTGCCTTCATGAAGCTGCTCAATAGAAGACTCAAGACAGTTCCATAGGGACAAATAGCAGTTTGCAGGCATCTAAATCCATACTTAGAAACTTTTATTTTAGATGAAGCAGCTTGCAGAAATGCTATTCAGTTTACCACAGAGATGACCTTTTCCAAGATCACCCAGAACGGTTTAGCTCCCTACATCTACAGCTTCTCAAACACCCCGCTTTCTAATTATGACCTGTGATTTAGATTTGCATAACTGAAAGTCCTGTGTGATGATTTTCCTCAAAACAGAGAAATGTTCTACAGCAACACTGTGTTCAAGTCTCAACTTCTAGCGAAACAGAAAAGCTGCTTACAGTTTTGAAGTGACTTTCTCCAGGTTCTGTCAGTTCTATCAATATTGCCAATAGTTTGGGACCAAATTCAAGTTCAAAGTACCATTTGCTTTTCCATAGTCCCTTCAGCAATTTCTGCAAGAAGCTATCTCAATAATAAGAACTCGGCCCAGAGGTGATGGCCAGGGGGTCATTCTCATACTTTTTTAAGAAATCGCTTCCTTTTCTCTACATAGTCAGCAAACAACCTTTCTAGAAAGCACTCAATTAGATGTCAGTTGAGTAAGAATAAGAGTAAACAACACTGTTCCAAGTGTGCCACATATGTGACTTAGTCTTCAACTCTACTGCATTTGGACTACACGCTCATACACATACACATGTAAACACACACATACACACAACTATGCACACACACAAATCCTCATTGCCCACTTTATAGGCCACAGAGATTAATTTGACTCCAGATTTGATCTCTTAATCACTCCACTCCACTGCCTCATGAGATGGACTATCATGCTACTTTTCATAAGTTTCCAATTTAAAAAGCTGACCAAATTGACTTGGAGTATTCCAGCCAATATCCTGCTTCATTTAGTTTCTGCATACAATTTCAGAGTCATGCTAACACAGGTTTGCAGCACACCATTGGAGGAAGGAGACGAATACTTCGGTGCCTACCTCATGGGTATTATTATAGCCAGTCACCTGCAACTATCATTTGTGGAGTTCTTACTGTGTCCCAGGTACTGAGCCGACTGCATATGATGGACTGCATATCATTCCGTTTTTCAGAAGTCCATGGAATAGGTGCTTTATTCTTCTCTATTTTGCAGAAGAGGAAGCTGAGTCTGTAAAAGGTTAACTAATTTGCAGACTGGCTACTGAATTTGAGAACAAAATATATGAACTAAGCAGATAGATTTCAGATTCAATGCTTTTGACTGCTAGGCTGCACCACCTCCTCAGTGTTACTTTGTTGTTCTGAGACAATGGGATGGGATGTGAATCATCATGAAGTAGTGAGGCCATTCAAATTATTGAAAAAAATGAAAATTCACTTTCTCTTATGCATGAAACATGGCCTCAGATTTTTCCTTTGTGATTTATTTTCATACTACTTAATACATCATATCTAAACTTCAGAAGCTAGTTTTGTAAAGAAGAAAAAGCAAGACACTTGGAGTTAGGTTCTCTGAGGTATGGGGCTCTGTTATTAGCTTTTCCATTTGTTTATTCATCTCATGAAACCTGAGATTGTGTTCATTACCTCCTTGGTGCAAGCCCCAATTTACATGCATGCAGGCAGTCTGGTACGAAAACTGTTGTTCTTTGTTGTATAATTACTTTGACCTGGGATTCAATAAATAGAAACATGTTTATAAGACTGTGATGCTAATTTACATGAAACTGGAAAACTTCCAATGCTAAAAAATTAACAAAGGATGTATGACATCAAGAATAGCTGGAGGAGTCAAAATAATCTCAGTACTGTTATTATGTTTATATACTTTTATTTTCTCTAGGTTTTCTTACTTAAAGAAGTCAAAAGACTTTTTTATGTACCAGTGCATTACAGTCTAAGGGACTCTAACATAAGGTAATAGAGTTGTGCAATAGAAAATGCTGTGTACAGTGAAATAGCCCGGCATAGTGAGAAGAACACCAGCTTCAGAGGCAAGACATTTGGGTGACATTTACGGAAAGCAAGCATATCAAAATCTTACAGTTATTTTTGTCACAACAGGATTGCAGTGCTTGGTTTGCTTGTCTAAATTGGCTGCAAGAAGGCAGTGAGAACAAACCATTGGTTTCAAAGAACCACTTCTTCCAAATGGTTTATTGACATACACATTTTCCACACCTGATGCTGCTTCACTGGGATCCATAGGGTCAGCACAATTACTCATTAGGACATATTTCAGTCACCTAATGACTGGAATGGATGTGAAACTAAGCCTATTTATGATCTTTCTTCTTTCTAACTAGCTGGGTGCTCAGTATGTGGATCCTAAGCTTGGGAAATACATACATAAATTTATACATGCACACATGCATAACATACCTGGATTGGTTCAAGGCTCATGCACTACTGGTGGAGTGTAAATTGATACAACCACTTTAAGAGTATGTTCACCAATATCAGCTAAGGCTGGATATTTGTATGCCCTACACCCAGCAATTCCACCCCTAGGAATATGCCCCTCAAAATGTGTACATATTTTCACAACAGTACATATACAAAAATTTCAGAGCACTATTTTTAATCATCAAAAACTGAAAAATATTCAAGTGACTTTTAATAGTTGAATGAATAAATGAAGGGAACACTAAACAACAAGAAATCACAAACTGCTGCTACATAGCAGCACAGAAGAACCATAAAACTGTAAAGGTGAATGAAAGAGGGCAGACACAATAAGCACATACTCTATGATTCAATTTCCATAAAAATCTGAAAATAGGCAAATCTAACCTGGAATTAGAATTCACAATAATGGCTGTCTATAGTGAGAAAGAATAACTAGACTAGGTCATGAGAGAGCCCCTTGAGTATCAGCAATGTTCTATTTCCTGAACTGTCTACTATATTACACAGATGTGATGACTTTGTGAGAATTTATTGAGATGTACACTTAGGACTGTGGACAAAAGTCCATTTAGTCAAAGCTATGATCTTTCCAGTAGTCATGTACAGATTTGAGAGTTGGACCATAAAGAAGGTTGAGCACCGAAGAATTGATGCCTTCATGTTGTGGTGCTAGAAAAGACTCTTGAGAGTCCCTTGGACAGCAAGGAGATCAAACCAGTCAATCCTAAAGGAAATCAACTCTGTGTATTCATTGGATGGACTGATGCTGAAGCTGAAGCTAATTACTTTGCCCACCTGATGCAAACAGCCAACTCACTGGAAAAGACCCTGATGCTGGGAAAGACAGGGCAAGAGGAGAAGGGGATGACAGAGGATGAGATGGTTGGATGGCATCAGCAACTCAATGCATGTGAGTTTGAGCAAACTGAAAGATGGTGAAAAACAGGGAAGCCTGGAGTGCTTCAGTCCATGAGGTCACAAAGAGTTGGACATGACTTAGCAACTGAACACCACCACCACCACCACTTAGGACTTTTGCACTTTTCCGTTTATATACTATACTTCAAAATAATCTATATTAAAATTATTCTATATATTTGTATTTATAAAAATTCTATACTTTTTTCTCAGATTACCTTATAGAAGGATTTCTTAATTAGAGTACTATTGAAATCTAGAGGCTGGATAATTCTTTGTTGTGGAGGCTGTCCTGTGTATTGTAGGATGTTTAGTAGCATCCTTGGGCAGGAACACTCCCCCCACACAACCTTCCTAAATCATAACATGCATCTCTTATATCTTCCTTGGTGGCTCAGAGGTTAAAGAATCTGCCTGCAATGCAGGAAACCTGGGTTCAATCCTTGGGTCAGGAAGATCCCGTGGAGAAGAAAATGGCAATCCCACTCCAGTATTCTTGCCCGGAAAATGCCATGGACAGAGGAGCCTGGTGGGCTACAGTCCACGGAGTCGCAAAGAGTCGGACACAACTGAGTAACTTAACTCTTTCTTTCTTATATCTCCTGCATGTGCACACAGGTTCTTTACCACTGTGCCACCTGGAAAGCCCCAAAAACTGTCTCCAGACTTTGCTAAATGTTCCCTGAAAAGCAAAGCTGTCCACAGTTATGGAGAAGGCAATGGCAGCCCACTCCAGTACTCTCGCCTGGAAAATCCCATGGACGGAGGAGCCTGGGAGGCTGCAGTCCATGGGATCACTAAGAGTCGGACACGACTGGGTGACTTTACTTTCACTTTTCACTTTCATGCATTGGAGAAGGAAATGGCAACTCACTCCAGTGTTATTGCCTTGAGAATCCCAGGGACAGGGGAGCCTGGTGGGCTGCCATCTATGGGGTCACAGAGTCCACAGTTAAGAACCTATAGCTTTAAAGTAACAAAAGGGTCACATTTTATCAAGGTTACTGATAAGTTATGCCATCCACATTGTTTTCCCGTCCATTAGTGAAATGCCAAGAAGAATTGTCAAATGGGGATCAGCCTGAATATTAAAAGAAAGAGTCATTCACATCCCAGAAACAGAATTATTCATGTTACATATTGTGCAGATGGAAATAGGGACAAGGAAAATTCTAAAGACTACATCAATATTCTTCTCTGAAAAAAACTATGCGATAATAGACAATAATAAGCCCTATCTGGACATGACTCAAATTCCTTAGTTTGAAAAGATGAATATTGAAGGGAAGGTGGACAGTAGAGCAAATGTGGAACACTCCTTAGGATCTCTTTGGTCTCTACAGTGTGTGAGGAGGCACAGAGGTCAAAGGACCACACTAAACAAAAAGTTATGACAGAAATTCTTCCTAACACGGTGGATCATGTCTTATATGACAAAAAGCTGAAACCAAAACAGGTCCCATAATTCCAGTCTTAAGAAGTAATAATGTGAAGACATGGTTTCCCTGCCAAAACTGTTCTTGGCCCCACCTCTCTCAGTCCTCAGTAAAGTTCTCTATCACTGATTAGATCTTTAACTTAAGATGCCAGAGGACAGTTTGTAAGAGTATTATCTAGGAGAAATATAATGTAACTGCAAATTATACACGTGATTTTATGTATTTTAGTTGTCACAGCTTAAAAAAGTAAAAAATAAGAAGTGAAATTAATTTTGATAATACATATATTTACCCTGGAGGAGGGCATGGCAACCCACTCAAGTATTCTTGCCTGGAGAATCCCCATGGACAGAGGAGCCTGGTGAGCTACAGTCCATGGGGTCAAAGGGCAACTAAGCACAGCACAGCATATTGTATTTAACCCAAATCTGAACTATCAACATTTTTATATAATAGAAAAATCATTAATGAGATTTTTGTCCTTTTTCATAGTCTTTGGAACCTAATATACGATGTATAATAAATAACATCACAGTTCAATTCAAACTAATCACACTGCAAGTATTCAAGGGTCACATTTGCCTAGTGGCTGCCATACTGCACGGCACAACTTTAGAGTTAATAGCAACAAGGTGGACAGTGAGCGTATCTGGGAAGAATCTTTTTTTTTTTTTTTTTTTGAGGCTTATAAAAGTCATAACTAATTTCTCATAAGAAAAGAATCAATAAATAGAAAGTAAGGTTGATGTGCACTCTTCCTTTTCACTTCTAACTTTTTTGTGTGATTCCCATTATAATTTCTTCTTTGATTCATACATTATTTAGAAGGGCATTTGTGAATTTCCAAATTTATTTGGAAAGAGATAGGGAGAGGATGTTCTTATTTTGTGTTTTTTTTTCTGTTGCTTTTATTTACTTGTGGTCTGTATTATATAAATCTTGGCTGTTTGTTGAGCATTCCTTCATGGCCTCAGACATGATAAATCTAGCACATGAGTTGTTACTATAAATATTCCATGCATGCTTAGAAAGAAAGACCAAGACTAGAAATTATATTGCTCAGTTCAGTATAAATTTTGCACAATGCAAAGAAATTTGTTAAAATCTTATAACTACAGATTTACCTACTTTTGGTAACTTGGTAGTATTTTCTTCATGTGTGGACTGAAGTATATGAAATGGCCAGTATTTCTTCAGTTTTAATCTAAAAATATTTCATTTGGTCTCTATTTGTGTGGAATATCTTTTTCCAGCCCTTCACTTTCAGTCTGTATGTGTCCCTTGTTTCGAGATGGGTCTCTTGTAGACAACTACAAAGCCATAGTCATCAAGACAGTATGGTACTGGCACAAAAACAGAAATATAGATCAATGGAACAAAATAGAAAGCCCAGAGATAAATTCACACACCTATGGACACCTTATCTTTGACAAAGGGGGAAAGAATATACAATGGAGAAAAGACAATCTCTTTAACAAGTGGTGCTGGGAAAACTGGGCAACCACTTGTAAAAGAATGAGACTAGAACACTTTCTAACAACATACACAAAAATAAACTCAAAATCGATTAAAGATCTAAATGTAAGACCAGAAACTATAAAACTCCTAGAGGAGAACATAGGCAAAACACTCTCTAACATAAATCAAAGCAGGATCCTCTATGACCCACCTCCCAGAATATTGGAAATAAAAGCAAAAATAAACAAATGAGATCTAATTAAAAGCTTCTGCACAACAAAGGAAACTATAAGCAAGGTGAAAAGACAGCCTTCAGAATGGGAGAAAATAATAGCAAATGAAGCAACTGACAAAGAAGTAATCTCAAAAATATACAAGCAACTCCTGCAGCTCAATTCCAGAAAAATAAATGACCCAATCAAAAAATGGGCCAAAGAACTAAACAGACATTTCTCCAAAGAAGACATACAGATGGCTAACAAACACATGAAAAGATGTTCAACATCACTTATTATCAAAGAAATGCAAATCAAAACCACAATGAGGTACCATTTCACGCCAGTCAGAATGGCTGCAATCCAAAAGTCTATAAACAATAAATGCTGGAGAGGGTGTGGAGAAAAGGGAACCCTCTTACACTGTTGGTAGGAATGCAAACTAGTACAGCCACTATGGAGAACAGTGTGGAGATTCCTCAAAAAACTGGAAATAGAACTGCCATACAACCCAGCAATCCCACTTGTGGGCATACACACTGAGGAAATCATAATTGAAAGAGACACATGTACCTCAATGTTCATTGCAGCACTATTTATAATAGCCAGGACATGGAAGCAATGTAGATGTCCATCAGCAGACAAATGGGTAAAAAAGCTGTGGTACATATACACAATGGAGTATTACTGAGCCATTTAAAAATACATTTGAATCAATTCTAATGAGGTGGATGAAACTGGAGCCTATTATATAGAGTGAAGTAAGCCAGAAAGAAAAACCAATACAGTATACTAACGCATATATTTGGAATTTAGAAAGATGGTAATGATAGCCCTGTATGTGAGACAGTAAAAGAGACACAGATGTATAGAACAGTCTTTTGGACTCTGGGAGAGGGCAAGGGTGGGTTGATTTGGGAGAATGGCATTGAAACATATATATTATCATATGTGAAAGGAATCGCCAGTCCAGGTTTGATGCATGGTTTTTCCAGTAGTCATGTATGGATGTGAGAGCGGGACTGTGAAGAAAGCTGAGCGTCGAAGCATTTATGCTTTTGAATTGTGGTGTTGGAGAAGACTCTTGAGAGTCCCATGGACTGCAAGGAGATCCAACCAGTCCATTCTAAAGGAGATCAGTCCTGGGATTTCTTTGGAGGGAATGATGCAAAAGCTGAAACTCCAGTACTTTGGCCACCTCATGCGAAGAGTTGACTCATTGGGAAAGACTCTGATGCTGGGAGGGATTGGGGGCAGGAGGAAAAGGGGACAACAGAGGATGAGATGGCTGGTTGGCATCACTGACTTGATGGACGTGAGTTTGAATGAACTCCGGGAGTTGGTGATGGACAGGGAGGCCTGGCATGCTGCGATTCATGGAGTTGAAAAGAGTCAGACACAACTGAGCGACTGAACTGAACTGAACTGAACAGGATGCTCAGGGCTGGTGCATTGGGATGACCCAAAAGGATGGTATGGGGAGGGAGGTGGGATGGGGGTTCAGGATGGGGAACACATGTATACCCGTGGCAGATTTATGTCAATGTATAGCAAAACCAATACAATATTATAGAGTAATTAGCCTTCAATTAAAATAATAAATATAAAAAATAAAACCATTTCAGCTCTATATGGCTCAATCTAACATTTTAATTGTTCAGTTCAGTTCAGTTCAGTTCAGTCGCTCAGTTGTGTCCAACTCTTTGTGATCCCATGAATCACAGCATGCAGGCCTCCATGTCCATCACCAACTCCTGGAGTCCACCCAAACCCATGTCCATTGAGTCGGTGATGTCATCCAACCATCTCATCCTCTGTCATCCCCTTCTCCTCTTGCCCTCAATCTTTTCACAGCATCAGGGTCTTTTCCAATTAGTCAGCTCTTCGCATCAGGTGGCCAAAGTATTAAGAGTTTCAGCTTCAACATCAGTCCTTCCAAAGAACACCCAGGACTGATATCCTTTAAGATGGACTGGTTGGATCTCCTTGCAGTCCAAGGGACTCTCAAGAGTCTTCTCCAACACCACAGTTCAAAAGCATCAATTCTCCTGCACTCAGCTTTCTTTATAGTCCAACTCTCACATCCATACATGACCACTGGAAAAAACAGCCTTGACTAGATGGACCTTTGTAGGCAAAGTAATGTCTCTGCTTTTTAATATTCTGTCTAGGTTGGTCATAACTTTTCTTCCAAGGAGCAAGCATCTTTTAATTTCATGGCTGCAATCTCCATCTGCAGCGATTTTGGAGCCCAGAAAAATAAGTCAGCCACTGTTTCCCTATCTATTTCCCATGAAGTGATGAGACCAGATGCCATGATCTTAGTTGTCTGAATGTTGAGTTTTAAGCCAACTTTTTCACTCTCTTCTTTCACTTTTATTGAGGCTCTTTAATTCTTCTTCACTTTCTGCCATAAGGGTGGCATATCTGAGGTTATTGATATTTCTCCCGGCAATCTTGATTCCAGCTTGTGCTTCTTCCAGCCCAGTGTTTCTCATGATGTACTCTGTATAGAAGTTAAATAAGTAGGGTGACAATATACAGCCTTGACGTATTCCTTTTCCTATTTGAAACCAGTCTGTTGTTCCATGTCCAATTCTAACTGTTGCTTCCTGACCTGCATACAGGTTTCTCAAGAGGAAGGTCAGGGGGTCTGGTATTCCCATCTCTTTCAAAATTTTCCACAGTTTATTGTGATCCACACAGTCAAAGGCTTTGGCATAGTCAGTAAAGCAGAAATAGATGTTTTTCTGGAACTCTCTTGCTTTTTCCATGATCCAGCGGATGTTGGCAGTTTGATCTCTGGTTCCTCTGCCTTTTATAAAACCAGCCTGAACATCTGGAAGTTCATGGTTCACATATTTTAATTTTTACAGGCATTTAAGTATAGAGTACATATATCTTTCTTGTGCTTTTTTCATTTTATAATAATACATATTTAACCCTTTTATAGTAATATATATAAAATGCATAATAATAAAATATAATAATGTATTGATATACTGACCCTTTTTATGGTAATATTTTTGCATTAAATTTTGTTATTTGATGATATTGTACATAATTTTATTAGTATTTGTTTTGAAATAATTCTATATATCTTAAATTTTATCAAACTTCCATATTTTTATCATTATATTTTAGGCATATTTCTAATGAGCAAGATTTGCTAAATAATTTTAATTTGAATGTTTATCATTTAACTGTAAGACATTTTAAAATTACATTTGGTGTGATTATTGATACTTCTGGATTCATTTTTGTAATATTCTATTGTTCTTTTCTAAGTTATCATAGAGTTTTTTGCTGTTTTTAGTTTGCTATCTTCTTTTCTTGCCTTCTGAAGGACTTTTTTCTTCATTTGCTTCTTTTTACTGATGAAAAATTACTATTATTTCTATATGTGTGATGGTTGTTCCTAAACTATGCTATGCTATGCTATGCTAAGTCACTTGTCGTGTCCGACTCTGTGTGACCCCATAGATGGTAGCCTACCAGGCTCCCCCATCCCTGGGATTCTCCAGGCAAGAACACTGGAGTGGGTTGCCATTTCCTCCTCCAATGCATGAAAGTGAAAAGTGAAAGTGAAGTCGCTCAGTCATGTCCAACTCTTAGCAACCGCATGCACTGCAGCCTACCAGGCTCTTCCGTCCATGGGATTTTCCAGGCAAGAGTACTGGAGTGGGGTGCCATTGCCTAGGTTCTTTATTTCAAATATAAAGTTAATTAATAATTCTGGATACTTCTTGTAGAATAAACATAAACAAAACCCTTGGTCCCTAATCACAGTGCTGTTACCTGGTCTTATTTCTCTATTATTTTATTTTCTTCCCAATTGTTTTCTGTACCTCCTAAACTGATCATTATTATGGAGGTGACTGTCTTAAATATTAAGCGTTTTGCTGGCTTCCTAACTGAAACAATTTACTGATTCTTTGCTCACAGAGCTTACTGTATCCCACTACTTCCACAGAGATCAGTTCTCCTTTGTCTTAAGATCATTTTTTTACAGGACGTTGTGTGAAATATCTCTGTCTTCGATACTGTTTTTTCACCTCTCATTTACTATGGTACTTTATTCCTATAAATAATTCTAGATTGGCTTTTATTTTTGGTTGGCACTTTAAAAGACAAAATACCTGGCATTTTTCTGCACTCACTTGTGTACTCTGTCAATTTAATTCTGGCTTTTTTGTAAGACATCTGTCTTATCTCTCTAGTTGCTTTTTTTTTTTTTTTCTCTCTGGCTTTAGTGTTCACCACAAAGGGTCTGGATATTCATATGTTTGTATTAATTCTGCTGGCTTTTCAAATATCAATTCTGGGAGATATGTAGCTTAATTTTTCTCTTGGAATTGTTGTCTAACCCCCAAGTTGTGTCTGACTCTCTTTTGACCCCATGGACTACAACCTACTAGGCTCCTCTGTCCATGGAATTTTCCAGGCAAGAATACTAGAGTGGGTTGCATTTTCTTCCCCAATTCAATATTTAGTTATTAATTTATTTAATATATTAATTTGGTTTTTAATTTATATTATTAAAAATTTCATTTTCTAAATCCATTTAATCACTCCTAGTTTATTTCACTGGATTTCAATGTCAGACATTATTAACAATATACTCATTTTCTGTTTAAGGCTATCATTTATTATTTCAAGTTCTTTAGGCTATAATCATTCTATTACCTACTCACTAAGACTAATAATTTTTTAGAAATACTTTGTAGTTTATGTTGTGACATTACTTTTACACAGGTTCAGTTTTTCACTGGAAATCCACATAAGATAGATTGTAAGAATGTGAGACAATGTAAGAAAAGAGTATGACAGGGCTGTGTGTTGTCACCCTGTTCATTTAACCTATATGCTGAGCATATCATGAGAAATGCTGGCTGAATGAGTTACCAGCTGGAATCAAGATAGGCAGGAGAAACATCAACAACCTCAGATATGTGAGTGATAGCACTCTAATGGTAGAAAGCAAAGAGGAACTAAAGAACCTTTTGATGAGGGTGAAGAAGGATAGGGAAAAATACAGCTTAAAACTAAATATTAAAAAAAAAAAAAACTAAGACCATGGCATCAGGACCTATTACTTCATGGCAAATAGAAGGAGAAGAGGTGGAAGCAATGACAGATTTCCTCTTCTTGGGCTCTAAAATCACTGCAGATGGTGACTGTAGTCATTAAATCGAAGATGATTCTTTCTTGGCAGGAAAGCTACAACAAACCTAGACAGTGTGTTTAAAAGCAGAGACATCACTCTGCTAGCAGAGGTCCATATCGTCAAGGCTATGGTCTTCCCAGTGGTCACGTACAGTTGTGAGAGCTGGAACGTAAAGAAGGCAGAGCACCAAAGAATTGATGCCTTCAAACTGTGGTACTGGAAAAGACTTGAGAGTCCCTTGGACAGTGAAGAAATCAAACCAGTTAAAGGAAATCAACCCTGAATATTCTTTGGAAGGACAGATACTGAAGCTGAAGCTCTAGTACTTTGGTTACCTGATGGGAACAGCTGACTTACTGGAAAAGTCTCTGATGCTGGAAAAAGACTGAGGTCAGAAAGAGAAGAGGACATCAGAGGATGAGATAGCTGGATGGTATCACTGATGCAATGGACATGAACTTGGGAAAACTCCAGGAGACGGTGACAGGCAGGAAGGCCTGGCATGCTTCAGGCAGAGAGTCAGACACAATTAGGCAACTGAACAACAATAAGACATTCTTCACAGTAAGAATGTCCATCAAGAATCAGATCAGATCAGATCAGATCAGTCACTCAGTCGTGTCCAACTCTTTGCGATCCCATGAATCGCAGCACGCCAGGCCTCCCTGTTCATCACCAACTCCCGGAGTTCACTCAGACTCACGTCCATCGAGTCACTGATGCCATCCAGCCATCTCATCCTCTGTCGTCCCCTTCTCCTCCTGCCCTCAATCCCTCCCAGCATCAGAGTCTTCTCCAATGAGTCAACTCTTCGCATGAGGTGGCCAGAATACTGGAGTTTCAGCTTTAGCATCATTCCTTCTAAAGAAATTCCAGGATTGATCTCCTTCAGAATGGACTGGTTGGATCTTCTTGCAGTCCAAGGGACTCTCAAGAGTCTTCTCCAACACCACAGTTCAAAAGCATCAATTCTTTGGCACTCAGCCTTCTTCACAGTCCAGCTCTCACATCCATACATGACCACAGGAAAGACCATAGCCTTGACTAGGTGAACCTTTGTTGGTAAAGTAATGTCTCTGCTTTTGAATATGCTATCTAGGTTGGTCGTAACTTTCCTTCCAAGGAGTAAGTGTCTTTTAATTTCATGGCTGCAGTCACCATCTGCAGTGATTTTGGAGCCCAGAAAAACAAAGTCTGACACTGTATCCACTGTTTCCCTATCTATTTCCCATGTAGTGATGGGACCAGATGCCATGATCTTCGTTTTCTGAATGTTGAGCTTTAAGCCAACCTTTTCACTCTCCACTTTCACTTTCATCAAGAGGCTTTTTAGCCCCTCTTCACTTTCTGCCATAAGAGTCGTGTCATCTGCATATCTGAGGTTATTGATATTTCTCCCAGCAATCTTGATTTCAACTTGTGTTTCTTCCAGTCCAGCGTTTCTCATGATGTACTCTGCATATAAGTTAAATAAACATGGTGACAATATGCAGCCTTGACGTACTCCTTTTCCTATTTGGAACCAGTCTGTTGTTCCATGACCAGTTCTAACTGTTGCTTCCTGACCTGCATACAGATTTCTCAAGAGGCAGATCAGGTGGTCTGGTATTCCCATCTCTTTCAGAATTGTCCACAGTTTATTGTGATCTACACAGTCAAAGGCTTTGGCATAGTCAAGAAAGCAGAAATAGATGTTTTTCTGGAACTCTCTTGCTTTTTCCATGATCCAGCGGATGTTGGCAATTTGATCTCTGGTTCCTCTGCCTTTTCTAAAACCAGCTTGAACATCAGGAAGTTCACGGTTCACATATTGCTGAAGCCTAGCTTGGAGAATTTTGAGCATTACTTTACTAGCATGTGAGATGAGTGCAATTGTGCGGTAGTTTGAGCATTCTTTGGTATTGCCTTTCTTTGGGATTGGGATGAAAACTGACCTTTTCCAATCTTGTGGCCACTGCTGAGTTTTCCAAATTTGCTAGCATGTTGAGTGCAGCACTTTCACAGCATCATCTTTCAGGATTTGGAATAGCTCCACTGGAATTCCATCACCTCCACTAGCTTTGTTCGTAGTGATGCTTTCTAAGGCCCATTTGACTTCACATTCCAAGATGTCTGGCTCTAGGTCAGTGATCACATCATCATGATTATCTGGGTCTTGAAACTCTTTTTTGTACAGTTCTTCTGTGTATTCCTGCCACCTCTTCTTAATATCTTCTGCTTCTGTTAGGTCCACACCATCTCTGTCCTTTATCATGCCCATCTTTGCATGAAATGTTCCTTTGGTATCTCTGATTTTCTTGAAGAGATCCCTAGTCTTTCCCATTCTGTTGTTTTCCTCTATTTCTTTGCATTGATCACTGAAGAAGGCTTTCTTATCTCTTCTTGCTATTCTTTGGAACTCTGCATTTAGATGTTTATATCTTTCCTTTTCTCCTTTGCTTTTCGCAGCTCTTCTTTTCACAGCTATTTGTAAGGCCTCCCCAGACAGCCATTTTGCTTTTTTGCATTTCTTTTCCATGGGGATGGTCTTGATCCCTGTCTCCTGTACAATGTCACGAACCTCATTCCATAGTTCATCAGGCACTCTATCTATCAGATCTAGGCCCTTAAATCTATTTCTCACTTCCACTGTATAATTATAAGGGACTTGATTTAGGTCATACCTGAATGGTCTAGTAGTTTTCCCTACTTTCTTCAATTTCAGTGTATGGATAAACAATTCTAACTGCCAGGTTACCCTGATCTAACATCCTGTAGAATCTAAATGCTCTTTGAACATTTTCTCTACCTCTCCATTCATGAGAGGTATAATATACTCCTATTCATAATTGTTAGTAATGCAGTGAATTGTGCTCAAATAAATAACATATATTTGCAAAGACTCCTAGGACAGTACCTGTCAATCTTTAATTGGCTCATAATTCACCTGTTGAATCTCATTAAAATGCAGATAGTAATTCAGTAGGTGAATCATGCCATGCCAAGGCTGCTGGAGAATCTACTATAAGGAGAAAGGCCCAAGGAGATTCTGATATACATTCTCTAAGGAGGCATCTTCCAAACAATTACTTGCTATTCCAAGTGGCTGTTTATAACAAAATATTTGTAACATTTAGTGTGGATGATCTGATCAGACCAGTAAAATACTACATATTTAATAACACATAAGCTTAATTCCTCAAGTTTTTGCTGTTGTTTTCTTGTTACTTTGTATTTTATAAGTGTCACTTACAATTTAGCAACTTTGACTATTTCACTTACCTGCAGTATGCTTCAGCATCCCAAAATGTGGCGGGGGGTGCGGAGGGGTGGGGGGAGATTAGTAAATCTTTGAATCTAGCAATATTATCCACACTTTCTATATCCCACAAATTATCTACATAAAGAGGACCACATAGAAGGCACTCAATACATAATTGCCAGTTACCAAAAATGAGATAATGTAGTTTTATTCAGAGATGGACTCACTGCCCTTGGCTTTACTCTATAGTTTTATGAAAAGAGAAATGCTTACCACCAGAAGATTGTCGCCTGTCCATTACCTATGCTGGGCACTTTAATAATGAGGTACAGTCTGGAAAGGAGAGACTGTGGGGAGTGAGTCTGCTCTCCTCAAAGACTGTCTGTCTTCAGTTCCTCAAGGTGAACACCACTGCCTAGAGGGGAGCATGATAAACTGCTTCCCCAGCTGGGATGTTAAGGACACAGCTTCGGAGTCTAGGAGTTTCATTACTCTCTAACCTGGTGGGGAAGGAAGACCTCAAAAGGGATTTTTGCCCTTTTATATACCCTAATGTACATTACTGACTATACCTACCAGAAGACATTAATAAGAAGGAAGAAATAAGTTTGGAATACACAGAAGAATCTGGGCACCCAAGAATCATGTTAGTGTTCATCCTCAAAGCAGTATTTGAATTGTTTTGCTTGCTCTTTATCGGCTCATCACTGAGCTCCATTTATGAGTGAATATTTTTTAAAAGTGTGTATGTATGTTTGCACATGTTCACACACACACACAAAACCACAAAACTTCCTAGAAGACTCAACATTTTAGTGCCACATGCTACAGGAAGAACCTGGGGTAAACTATAACCAACAAAGCAGGCATCAGAAAACCTGGACTTGAGTTTTCAGACTGTTGGTGGCCATAGGTAGGTCTCAGCCATCCAGGGGCAGTGCTCGAGGCTGCACACTGTACACTTCGTATTTCCCCTTACTGTGCTTCGCTAGTCCACGTCTAATTTAAATGATATCCTGAAGCAGCTGCAAGAAGAACAGGCCAGCTTATTTTTACAGGCCCTGCTTCCCCTGGAGGCAGTCTGGCTAGAATTCACTCACCACAGAGGTGCTCTGAGCTATGTGGACAGGCATTTCAGTGTTGCAGTCATGAAAAATGTACTTAAAGGCATCAACTCTTTAACTAACCTACTGAGTAATCTGTTAAAGAGTAGAGTTGGTTATTTTCTTTTATTCCAGTATTTCAACTCATTTTCTTACTGTTTTCTCTGACCACTGATGATCTATAACTGACTGTTCTCAAAAATGAGACAAGAAGCAGAAGTCCAATTAGTGCACCATTTTTCAAATAAAAGTACTCTGGCTAAACTTAACAAAGAACATTGGTTCCTTTAACCTAAAAATTAACCTACTGAATTTTATGGCTTTATTTTCACAGACATCCAATTCTATGTGCCTAAAAAGTGAAAGTGTTAGTCACTCAGTCATGTCTGAATCTTTGGGACCCCATGGACTGTAGCCTGCCAGGTTTGTCTGTCCATGGAATTCTCCAAGCAAGAATGCTCAAGTGCATAGCCATTCCCTTCCCCAGGGGATCTTCCCAACCCCAGGGATCAAATCCAGGTCTCTTGCATTGTGGGCATTCTTTACCGTCTGAGCCACCAGAGAGAAAAGAAGAAACCAGAACACTGGCATACAAACAATTCTCAAATACCAGTCAATAATTCCTACTAAAGCCTTTGACAGAAGCAAGCCAAGGTGACTGATGGAATGTAACCTCCTCTCCTGTTCCACTACATGGTAGAAGATCTTGGGTGAGGAGAACTCAGAGCTAGGCAGCCCCAAGGATTGAGCAGAGAGAACAATTGGTTGCCATGTTATACAGAACAGGCTGAACTCTGTGTATTGTGAAGTCTGAGGTCCTGGGATCATTCAGTCTATAAGGAGACCCCCTCTGCAGAAATCTCCATAGAAAATCCTACTGAATCGTGGGCTTCAGAGGGCAGCGATGTGTCTGTTCTTATTTTACCCCTACTACCTAGCATACTGTCTGACATGTGATAGGTACTCAATAGACTCTCAATATAGTTTTACAAAAGGAAGAATGGGAAGGAGGGGAAAATGAGACATTTTTATCTGGTTATACATTAGATTTTCTTGCTTCTTACTGATGGAGCAGAACAGTGCCTCTTTTTTAATTTCACAAAGCTGCTGGTGTTGGTTGAGCATGACAGTATACTCTTGACTGATCCTTTATCACCATATGCCCTGGTTACCCATTGAGGTCTAAATTGGCACTTACTCAGTACATCCCAAGTATAACTTTGTGACCATAGGAACCAGTGTTTTCTGTAATTATGCTCCTGGGCTGTGAAATCTGTTCCCTGTTGAGATTAAGAGAGGAGCGTCTGTTGTAAAAATTAGGTTAAAATAAAAGAGGTACATGTATTTGCTGATAACTCTAATCCTGGCTATTGTTTTAATTCTATTTTCACTTGATTTTCTTTACTGCATCACCACTTGATAAAGTGGTAATAATTATAACAGCAACCAACACATATAATTTTATCAAGTACCTAACACTGTTCAACTCTCATATAAGCTCTAAAGGAGGTACTGTAATTCACTTTATTTTACAGATTCAAAAAAACTGAGGGACAGAGAGATTAAGCAACTTTAAGTAACACAACCAGGATTCAATCCAATCAATCTAATATTCTGATATATTTAAAATATATTTCAACTATATATAAATATGTGTTGTGTATACGTGTGTATGCATGTACAATGTGTATATTTTAAAGTAGATCTCACTTTTAAGTTTGAACAATGGCTGACATTCTTGGAAATGGTAAATTACAGCAACATATGAGAGATCATACAGCATCAAACATCCCCACGTTCCAGTCATTACACTGCTTTATATGCTGGATCTTAATACACACAGGTGAGATCCCATTTTACAAAGTAGATCACTGGATTGTATGATACTCTCTCAAGGTATTTTCTAGTAAATGGTATTGCCATAAACTAAACTTAAGCTAATTCCAAAGTCACACTCTTAGAAAACAGAAATATGTAACGGTTTGGTCCAATAATACTTAAAATCTAAGACCAGTTCATCAGGAATAAGAGTCAAATGTTGACAAACTGGGACATATTTTGGCAAACATATTATAGACTTTGAGTCTACTTTCAGATTCCTTTGCTTCCTTCTCCATCTCTAAATCCACAGTCTGCAACCATCTCCATGTATGGTCACAGTATCCCTCCACTACACACAAACACACACACACACACACACACGGACACACACACACACACACACACGGACACACACACACACAGAATCAAATGAAATGAATCCCAGAGACTTAATTAAGCCATTAAAAAGAGCAAGAAATAAGAGAGTCTTTGGAAAAAGAGCATTGGGTGTGTCATCATAGTTAATGAGTCTTCTCTTTTTTTCAAAACTCGGGTCTTGACTAAAGAAGGAATCCTTGATAGTTTGAAGAAAGGGGCTCCAGAATGCCCTACCCCGTGGTCAGGCGCTATTCAAGAGTCCCCAGGCTTTGCTCATGGCAAGCTTGGTTCAATAATCAGAAAATTACAGCATTTATAAATATTCTCTTAAGGGGTTAAGAGAATTCTCTTAAGAACAGGGGTTGTTAGTTCAAGTTTCTCTTGGATGATGATCTAGGACCATGTATAAAGCAGATTGGTTAGAAATACCTCAACTTTCCCTATCAGGCTATACAGAGTACACTACACAGACAGTGTCAGTATCTGGGTGTCCCCAGAACTATAGAAGACAAAAGCAACTATATGGGAACATATGTACAGTAACTGTATCTGTCCTAGACCCTGCTCACTGGTCCTATTCCGAGGACCACTCTTGTCATGAACTGTCTCTTGTCAAGTTCTTCAGGAAGCAGATGCACATGCAGGACATTTACTAAGTGATGATGTCTGGAACTATGCTATGAGAGAGTGAGGAAAGCATATCTGGGTAGAGGGAGATATTGAACTGAGATATATTCACAAGTTAAGATCCAAACTGTTCATAATGGAGGCCTGCAGCTAGAATTGCCTTTTGTAATATTCCTGGATTGAGCCGTGGAGGCCGGGTGTTGGTACTCTAAATATAACAATCATTGAATGCAAGCTGCTCCTAGAAAGGGGAAGTCTAATCTTGGGCCAGGCAGTTACTTTTTGCTGAAGTTAATTCCCAGGAAATTACTCCATTATGAGTCACCAGCAACTAACATTTCTACCAGTTAAGAAAATAATATCCTGCATAGGGCATCTGGGTGGCACATCACTGACATTTATCAGGCAGGTGGTGGATATAGATTTTGAACCTAACCTCATTTTCTGTTCTTAATCACTGCCTCTGACATCTCTGATTCACCTTCTCTCTTCCATTATTCTCTAACTACCACAGACTGGACCTTCATTATCTTTTTACTAAAATATTGTGATATTCTGCTCCTCCTTCCTCATCTCTCTCCTTGTGAGTCTGGCTTTTACATTCCTACCACAATGACCCGTCTAAAGTGCAAATCCTCTATATACTCCTCACATTTGTTCAGTGACACTCTACTGCCTATAAGATCAACTCCAATAACTCAACATAACATGAAAGGCTTCATCTAGTTTCTATCTCCTTGCACAATTTCATCTTCAGCAGTAAACTCTCCGAAGTACACCAACATTCTAGCCAAATTTTAAACCACTTAATGGTTCCATCTTCTTTCACGATTCTTGACGTTCTAGTGCAGAATCTTCTATCAGAAAACTCCTTCCTCCCATCATCAATCACATGAACTCCTAACATCTCTTCAGAACCCACCTCAAACTTAGGATACCCTGAAGCAGCTGAGATGACTTTATGCA
This sequence comes from Tragelaphus eurycerus, assembly GCA_935064755.1. Classification (NCBI taxonomy): domain Eukaryota; kingdom Metazoa; phylum Chordata; class Mammalia; order Artiodactyla; family Bovidae; genus Tragelaphus; species Tragelaphus eurycerus. Next base: position 2,937,003 of record CAKXYN010000120.1, on the reverse strand, counting down.
CTGCTTTACTAATTTGTCTAGGACATATCTATATCGATGACATAGCCTTCATGGTCTTTTGTCTGTTTCCAAAGTTCAAACATGAGTTCCTTGAAAGCAGGTACCATATCTCATTCATCAGTGGCTCTCCAGTGCATGACTCTTATTTGGTGCTCATGAATGATTACTGAATAAATAAATGAATTAGTGACTGAACCAGTGAATTAATGTGACTTTCTTCCTCTTCTCTTTACCTAAACGTACTCTGTAAGTGTCATGAAATCTTTATGTAAACACAGTAAGCTTCATAGGCAGTCAAATACGTTGTCTTTCCAAATTTCTTTCTAAGGTTTGATTCTATACACTATAACCTTTTCTGCTTCTTCATTTTTCTCTTCCTTCTAGCTCCTATTGGTCTTATAATACACATGTAAGTTAACAGACCAAGTGAAATAGTTAACAGGTACATTATTTGGTAAGAATGAGGTCAAGAAGAGAAAAATTCTTATTGCTAATGCCTGCTATATCACTGCAAATCTTAAAATACCACCACACTTGTAAAATCAGTAAAGCAGATAAAAATGCATTTTCTAAATGCATTTCATCTTCCAAAGATAACTACAATTTTTCTCTTAATAGAATTTCTTCTGGTCTTTGCATGCATGCAGGTGTATTTATTTTTCACAGAGTGTGGATCACAGTATGCACAAAGTTCTATATCCTGCAAATTTACTTACCATTTTACTGTGACCATTTTCCCATATCTTTCCAAGCATGAATTTTAATGAATAGATAATTTTCCTTTGTGGAATTTGTATAATCAACTCTTCATTTTTTAGACTTACAGAGTCAAATTCTACTGAAAATGAGATGGCTATCTAATACTACTAGGATAACTAGCTTGTCAGGTATCATCTGCAATATAGAGAAGTCAAAAAGAAAGAGAAATGTTGAATCTAAACACACAGTTGAGCTTTTTCTTTCCATGGAAGAAATTTATTGGTTAGCATTTCTTTGATATTAAATAGTGAAGAAGATTTTAGCAAGTTACTGAAAGGTCCTAAATTAAGGGTTGATTGATTAATATTTCTATATAACTTCCCCCATTTCATTTCATCAATATGGCACTTCAGGCCTTTTCTCTCTTGCATCATTATGCACTGACCTTTCCATTGTTAATGCTTCTATTCTATGCCTGAGTAGAGAGAATTTTTTCCCTCCTTTTCAGAGATTAGCTGTGAAAAAAATTTATGTGACATTCAAAAGACTTATTTCCAACCTACCCTTTCAAATGCCTTTCTGACATCTAATGATGTAATTGAGCTACATTAATTTTAGGGAGCATGTTATTTGCATAATAAAATTTTTATTTTAATGTACTTAAAAATATGCATTGCTTCAAAATTAATGCAGTATTTTTCTGCAAAAGATACTAAACTGCATTTAGTTTGGTACTCTATTACAGTATACCTTGCATTTCATGGTTGTTATAAACTTTGAGTCAACTTCAATATTGTAAGGTTTTTTTCACTTTATCCTGTCACCTATATGCAAATTTTCTCACTAGGAACCATACATTTATGCCTAAAAACACCAAAAATATTTTTAATACAGAGTATTACACAATAATATTTTTTAAGCCCAAGCTTCTCAATATCTATGTAGCTCTACTTCTTTAGGTTGATAAAGGTACCATGTGAATGAAATAGGGACTTTTGACTACATGCTGCTGCTGCTGCTAAGTCACTTTAGTCATGTCCGACTCTGTGTGACCCCACAGATGGCAGCCCACCAGGCTCCCCTGTCCCTGGGATTCTCCAGGCAAGAATACTGGAGTGGGTTGCCATTTCCTTCTCCAATTTTGACTACATAAATTAGAACAAAATCAGGTTTAGCAAATTACATATTTCTTTACGGACAGCAGTTCCTGGAGCCATTAAAGGAATAACAGAATAAGAATAAATAAGAACAGAATAAAATTCACTCTGAATCTCAAAAGGGATGTAGTACTCCCTCTTCTATATGGACAGTAGTTCTTGGAGCCATTACAGGAATAACAGAATAAAAATAAATAAGAACAGAATAAAGTTTACTCTGAATCTCAAAAGGGATGTAGTACTCCCTCTTCTCCAGCCATCTGTCAGAGTTCTCTATTCTTGCGCCACAGAACTGATTATTCTGCAATATGCTGGTCTATAGGCTTCCCTTGTGGCTCAGCTGGTAAAGAATCACCTGCAATGTGGGAGACCTGGGTTCGATCCCTGGGTTGAGAAGATCCCCCAGAAAAGGGAAAGGCTTACCTACTCCAGTATTCTGGCCTGGAGAATTCCATGGAATGTATAGGCCATGGGGTTGCAGAGTGACGACTGAGTGACTTTCACTTTCACAGGTTGCTGGTCTACAAATGTCTTTTCCTACTTCAAAGAACATTTCTGTTTCCCAATTTTCTGCTTGATTTTGAGGATTCCAATCAACATAGTAAGAATACTATGAGTTGCAGGAGAGAGAAACAGACTGGGGAACACTAAAAGGGAATGTTTCAGATGTTCATCAGGAAAGAGTCCCTGGCCCAGGGTGTCCAAATATGCCTGAGTCTCCATGCCTCATTCAACAGCTTTCTGCCCAGGCCTAGTCTGAGACACTTTTCAGTTTAGAGCAGCTTAAAATCTGTTTTTCTCTTTTTTTCTTTGAAGGATTGACCTTCAAAACATATCCCGAATCTGATTGTCTCTTGCTACCTCCATCACTACTAGGACAAGCCACAATCATTTTTCTAAGTACAACAGATCAGATCAGATCAGATCAGTCGCTCAGTCATGTCCGACTCTTTGCGACCCCATGAACCGCAGCACACCAGGCCTCCCTGTCCATCACCAGCTCCCGGAGGTTACTCAGACTCGCATCCATCGAGTCAGTGATGCCATCCAGCCATCTCATCCTCTGTCGTCCCCTTCTCCTCCTGCCCTCAATCCCTCCCAGCATCAGAGTCTTCTCCAATGAGTCAACTCTTCGCATGAGGTGGCCAAAATACTGGAGTTCCAGCTTCAGCATCATTCCTTCTAAAGAAATTCCAGGATTGATCTCCTTCAGAATGGACTGGTTGGATCTTCTTGCAGTCCAAGGGACTCTCAAGAGTCTTCTCCAACACCACAGTTCAAAAGCATCAATTCTTCCGCGTTCAGCCTTCTTCACAGTCCAACTCTCACATCCATACATGACCACAGGAAAGACCATAGCCTTGACTAGGCAACCTTTGTTGGTAAAGTAATGTCTCTGCTTTTGAATATGCTATCTAGGTTGGTCATAACTTTCCTTCCAAGGAGTAAGCGTCTTTCTAAGTACAACAGTAGTGGTTTTTTCCAGAGGTTTCTGGACTTCCATTGTTGCTCCCTAATATCTATTCTTAACAGCCAGAATTATTCCTTTAAAATGTAAGTATTGTCTGATACTGTAACAGTTTAGGGTTAAAACCAAAACCTCTGCCATGAGCCATAAACATATGCATAACTCAGCCTTTGCCCTCCCCCACCACATCTCCACAAACATTCCTTCCTGCACTTACCCCCTACTGTTTTTTAAATATATCGAGCACACACCCATTACTGTGTGTTTGTACTTATAGTTCCCTCTGCCTAAATGGTTCTCCCCTTAACTATCTGTGGCTTGTTAATTCATGAGTGAATGAATGAATTAATAATTTTAAAACTTGGATAGTTGCTATTTTCCACAAAGGAAGTCCACCTGCATGAGAGAATACACATTATCACTTTTGACCTTAAATTTTGTATGATTATATACAAGAGTTTAAAGAATCCTAATGTGAATATAAAAGAAAATTTGGAAAACTAAATTTGAGAGGAAAAAAAATTTGAATTTTACCTTCACCATTTAGGGTTATATATATCATAAATACTGAGAAATTAATGTAAATATCCTTCTGTTTTTCTTTTTTTCCAGTTCATAGAATGCACTGTGATAGAGCTAGAAATGACTCTGGAGATTTTCTACAATAACTTCCTTATTTTCAAAGTAAAATGAGACACCAAAAATTAAGTGATTTCCCCCAAATCTCATAGCTAGTTTTAGATGAATCACTAGTAGGATCTACATTTTCTACCTTCTAATCCAGTGTGCTTTGCACTCCCCAGATGGTTTACATTCTGCACTACATAGTAAACTATCCAGAGGCTCATGAATTGGCCATGGGGCCAGAGTTATAACCTAAGGGTAGAATGGAATGAGAATTTGGCTGAATTTCTTTGTTTAGAGCTGAGAAGAAAAATGCTATGCTGAGTATTTTCTCTTCTTACAACTTAAGGGATATCTTCCAAAATGGCTCCTGGCTTTGCCTCACATTCTGCCAAAAAAAAAAAAAAAAATTAAGCTCAAGTAGAAAAGCATGAGAGATGGCTGAAGGGGCTTATCATTGTATCCTTTTCCATATCAATATTCTTTATGAAACTTGAACAGTTTTAGTAAAAAGTCTATATACCCCTCTGGCAGAGAGTACCCAAACCTTGAAGACCCCTTTCATGAATAACTTCTGAACATAAAGCAGAATAGTTTCATGTGTGAGATATTCCTTAAAGCAACACTCAGTTTTAAAGAAAGTAAAACATTTTGTTTCTGAGCAAATAAATGGTTATTTTTATGCTCTTCCTCCATATTTTCATCAACTTTCAGTGATTTGATACTTCAGAGAATACTCTGAGGCAAAGCTACATATATTCTTCATTTTTTTGTTTAAAGGAGTAGTATACTCAATCATGAAGGGGATGACAGAGGATGAGATGGTTAGATAGCATCACTGATTCAATGGACATGAGTCTGAGTAAACTCCAGGAGATAGTGAAGGACAGGGAAGACTGGTGTGCCGCAGTTCATGGAATCGCAAAGAGTCGGACATGACTTAGTGACTAAACAACATACTCAATCATACAGCATATAAATCAATTGTAAGACTCCTTTCTTCTCTTAGAATTGTTTTCAAGGCCCGTTATTGAGTACATGGGCAACCTCCTATGCCTCCAGCTAATGTAGGAGAGAAAAATATCAGATATAAGGACTTGAAAAACTCTTTGTCAGAGGTATTTATGAATAAAAACAAACTTAAGGGAATGATATATTCTTACGAAAGAAAGTTTCATTAATTCTAAAAGTAGTCCAAAAATAATTCTGTTTCATTTGTGGGAGATAATTACTGGTTTTCCTTTCAATGGTGCCATTCTCTTTCCATTTTCTCTTTAAGTCTACTCTGCAGGGTTATGACAAGGAGGAATAAATTTTAAAGTAATTTCAGAAGAAGGAGTATGCTCTCCACACCTCTTTGTACCAATCAGCTTGTACATTGGGCAAGTTAATTTCTATTTTCAGAGAACTTTATTGATATTGGTTTTCCCATAAAATGTTCATGGAAGTAGGGAGTTGTTCAGCATGATCAGCATTTCCATCCCTACAGCAAGTGAGGCAAAGCAGCTGTGTATATGGAAAATCAGTTGCAGTTTGAATGAGGTATGTATCTGTATCCCTCACTGACATGTTAGCACTTCCCCTTCTTACTATTTCAGTATTAACCTTCTGAACACCTGGCAACTTATTTTGCTCTCTTAAGCAGATCTGTTATATTGCTATTCTTTTCTGTCATATTTTTAAATCCACTTAGTTCCATGAAAACACAATTGCTTTTTAAAATAATTATTTGCAATAAATGGAAATAAAATAGCTGCCTTGCACCCAATAAACATACAAAATTATTATCAGAGGAGCTAAATAAATCAAGATGAACCTTTGCCTACCTCTCCCTAATTCTACGTGTGTATGTGTATCTGTGTGTGTACTACTATCTGGCCAAACCCATTGGCAATTTTAAAGTAAGTAGGAGTAATGACATCCTTCCTAGAAGCCAGAAACTTGGAAAGAGACACATACCACCTACCAGGAAGGATTTCGTTTGTGACTAATTACAAATTCTGTGGATTCTAGTATTCACAATCTCAGCTGGGGCACTATTACTAAAATTAGATATTGAGAAGGGCCAAATCCTTTCATTTTCTTTCCCCATAGTTATTAATTTTGGCAAAAGATACTGCTTAATTTTAAAATGTAAGAATATAAAAAAGGATCAACAGTTGGGAAACAGCACTGTGAGGTGGAATGAAATCACCAGGGTCCTCCACAGAAAGTGCACAAAATGAAAATTTGAGTATAGACATGATTTCTGTGGCTTATATTCCTGTCTTCTCGTACCTCTGTTCTTTCCTTCCTCCTCATTTTCTTGCTCTGATACTGAGAGTTTTCCACTTTTCTTGAATAAGGAAAAAATGTGCTTGTCTCCTCAATTTAGCCAGAAAGGTCACAGAGACATTTTAAAATAGTACTCCTTGGCAATATTTTAGGACAGTTAAAATCCCTTAATTCTCAGAGGTTTCACCGGAATCACTACACTTTTGTACTTGATGACTATCCACAAGAGGAAATACCAAATACCATTTTCTTTTTTTCCTCCTTTTATACAAGAGAAAAAAGTGTCAGGGAGAAGAAATGGGTTCTAAATGGCCTAGGTTAGGACTCTGCTGAGACTACATCATTGACACAAAATAATCCATTTCAGTTATCAGATCAAATTCAGAACGGGGTCACACAGTTCAAAATAGCCTTTAAAACTGAATCAGAAGGTTGTCCCCATTTCAGTGCTCTCTGAGAAGAATTATACTGTATCCCAGATACACGTTGAGTTAGAGCTGCTTCACTTTTCTCTTTGGAGTTTCCTCCTTTCTGGAGAAATGACTTCAGAGGTCCAGCATGTTCCCTGAGCTTCCTCTCTCACCCTTGAAACCCATTCTTTGGCTTCTGATCTGTGGATGGGCACATTTAATAGGCTGAGGTTAATTGGAATGAAGCTTTTGAACATCTTCCCCAAAGATCTTTAAATCCTCAAACTGTAGTACAAAGAAGTGATTAATTTCTGTTTTCTCAAGCTCACCATCTGGAAGCCTTACAGTTTTTCGCTCCAGTGTGAGTCTAAAAGAGAAAGTATCCAGGTGTCATCTCTCTTTTTGTTTTTGCTTGTTTCCTTGGTAAAAACGTGTAATTGTCTTTATTTTGTGCTATTGCGCCCACCCTATCTCTTTCTAGTAATACAAATGATGAAAACTCTTGATGGCATCTACTTCTGATTCACTGACTATGCTAAAGCCTTTGACTGTGTGGATCAAAACAAACTGTGGAAAATTCTTAAAGAGAAGGGAATATAAGACCACCTTACCTGCCTCCTGAGAAACCTGTGTGCAGGTCAAGAAGCAACAATTAGAAACAGATATGGAGCAACAGACTGGTTTAAAATCAGGAAAAGAGTACGTTAAGGCTGTATATTGTTATCCTGCTTATTTAACCTCCATAGAGAGCACCTCATGTGAAATGCTGGGCTGAATGAAATACAAGCTAGAATCAGGATTGCCGGGAGAAACATCAATAACCTCAGATATGCAGATGACACCATCCTAATGGCAAAAGCCAAGAGGAATTAAAGAGCCTTTTAATGAAAGTGAAAGAGGAGAATGAAAAAGCTGGCTTAAAACTCAATATTTGAAAAACTAAGATCATGGCCCCCAGTTCCATCACTTCATGGCAAAATACAGGGAAAAAAATGGAAACAGTGACAGGCCTTATTTTCTCGGGCTTCAAAACCACTGTGGATGGTGACTGTGGTCATGAAGTTAAAAGATGTTTACCCCTTGGAATAAAAACTATGACAAAACTACACAGTGTATTAAAAAGCAGAGACATCACTTTGCCTACAAAGATTCATATAGTCAAAGCTATCGTTTTTCCAGTAGTCATGTATGGATGTGAGTGTTGGACCATAAAGAAGGCTAAGTGCCAAAGAATTGATGCTTTTAGACTGTGGTGCTAGAGAAGACCTTTGAGAGTCCCTTGGATACCAGGGAGATCAAACTTGTCAGTCCTAAAGGAAATCAACTCTGAATACTCATTGGAAGGACTGATGCTGAAGCTGAAGCTCCTCTTTGGCTATCTGATGCGAAGAGCTGACTCACTGGAAAAGACCCTGATGCTAGGAAAGACTGAGGGCAGCAGAAGGGGGCAACAGAGGATGGTGTTTTGATGGCATCATTGACTCAATCCACATGAGTTTAAGCAAACTCCAGGAGATAGTGAAGGACGGGGAAGCCTGGAGTGCTGCAGTCCAGCACTGCAAAGAGTCGGACACAACTGAGCAACTGAACAACAACAACTTGATGGCATGATGCAACTTAATGGGATCACAGCTGCACTACCTCCTGTATCTCGGACTGACATTGGAGTTGGTCATCAGCTACATACAGCCACTCTGGGTCAGAGGCTATGAAAGCAAGGGTATGTGCCAGGTATTGTGATCTTTGTTTTATATCTAGTATTGTATTTACTCTTTTTATACTATGTTTAAAGTTAGATTATACTCATATTATAGATGATTAAATTCAAGATCATGCTGTGTACGTGATATAAAGCCTGTAGCATGAAGCCATCAGGGAAGGCAATGGCACCCCACCCCAGTACTTTTGCCTGGAAAATCCCATGGATGAAGAAGCCTGGTAGGCTCCAGTCCATGGGGTCGCTAAGAGTCGGACACGACTGAGCGACTTCACTTTCACTTTTCACTTTCATGCACTGGAGAAGGAAATGGCAACCCACTCCAGTGTTCTTGCCTGGAGAATCCCAGGGGCGGGGGGAGCCTGGTGAGCTTCCGTCTATGGGGTCACACAGAGTCGGACACGACTGAAGTGACCTAGCAGCAGCAGCAGCATGAAGCCATTAGCTGAGGCTCAGAAAGGGGATATTATGGACTGAATATTGTATCTCCCCCAATATTCACAAGTTGAAGCCCTAATGGTATTTAAAGGTAGGGCCACTGGGTGGAAATTAGGGCTTGATGAGGTCATGATGGGATTAGTACCCTTATAAGAAAGCCCTTTCTCTCTCCCCTCACCACCCTGTCCACCTCATGCTCCCACAAAGATGAGATCATACATGCACACAGTGAGAGGGCACCATCTATATCTCAAGGGGATTCACCTTGCCAAAAATAATGCTGGTATCCTGATCTCAGACTTCCAGCCTCTAGGACTGTGAGGAAATAAACTTCTGCTGTTTGGAAGATTGTAGACAGTAGGTAAAAAAATGTGAAAGAAAAAAATTAATAATTTTAATTCATTGATTTGATGCCAAGAAATTAAGAGAAATCCATAGATATCAGAAATCTTAAAGGGTGAATATGTGAAAGCACTGAAGGAGGATTTGGCCCTCTGGCATCTGCCAATGGTTGATGGCCTACAGAATTTTAACTTACTGAAAAAGTTGAATGTAGACCAGGGCATATCAAAGAAGGAAGGTCAGATCAGAGACTCACTAAAAATAAATTCAAGGCCCTAGAAAGGAAATAGTTACAGAGTGTAAACTTAACACACACACATACACACACACACACACACACACACACACACACACACACACACAAAGTGGAGACCATGGTGATAATCACCTTGGCTCTAGGAAAAAATGGGGAAAATATTTTGTCTCTCCTGAAATTTCTTGAACATCTTTGTGCAAGTGAAGGCCAAAAATCATATGTGCATTCTTTACCTCCACTGCCCAACAAAAACACAAACTAGAAATTGACTTAAAAATGGTTCTGAGTCATGCCTTAGACAATTTGTGTAGCTGTTATCATGGTTCTGCATGTCAACCCCTGGAAAGCTGAGATAAGGGCAAAGAACCATGCTGGGCACTTGAGAGAATGAGAATGAAGAAAAGATGAAGTAAAAATTAATGATCTCAGTAATGTGCCAGATGCTCTATGCTCACCATTCTATTTAATTCTCACATCTACCTGAGGGATAAACAGTGCCTTTTCCACTTAAAGATTAGGTCACTGGCATTCAGAGAGGGTAGGTAACTTGCTAAGGAACACACAGCAAGAGCATGGTAAGCCACAGAGATAGTCCAGTTTTGTGCCCTCCAAAGTCTTTTATTTACAGCAAAAACCATATATCATAGTAACAGTTATAGTGTGTACACTAAAACTTGATGAATGAAGAGCATGTGTGCTACACAGATATCACTAAGATCTAAGTGGGCTTTTGTTTGTTTGTTTTACTGTCATATTGTCCTCGGGCAACACTGGAAAAATCTTTAAAAATTCCAGGTCATCAGGAGGTCATTTTAGTGGTTCTGGAAATTGTAAAACAAATAGTTGTGAACAGGCTTTTTAAACTGTTTCTTGGCAGGAATTGAATAATCAAGTGCAATGGATTTAATTGATTACAGAGCATGTTCCTTTGAGCTGATGCAGCAATTGCTTTTGGTCTGTTTGTGGCTTGGAAAGTGAATTCATGCAATGTGTAGCCATGTTAGGGTGTTCCTGTTGGAAAAGTCTTCAGTGAGAAAAACTGGAAATATTTGAAGTGAATTGTTTCTTAAGGGATACCTTCCTAGTACGTAAAAGTGGCTGCTCTCCATAGCCTCCTTGCTTAAGTCTTACCCTGATTCTTTTTTTTCTCAGTCTTAGGACTTGATTCTCTGAGTAGAGAATGAAGACCATACAAATGCTCATGATTCTCAGGTCTGCACTAACTATAGCCAACCCTTCAACAACGCAGAGGGGAGGGACACCAAACCACAAGCAGTGGAAAATGCATGTATAATTTACCCAGCCCTCCAAACCCATGGGTCCTGTGTGTCTGATTGCACATCCGCAAAACCAACCATGGATCATGTAGTAGTATAGTATTTACTACTGAAAAAAATACCCAGATAAGTGGACCCTTGCAGTTTAAATCCAGGTTGTTCAAGGGTCAGTTGTAGCTGTGTGAGCTTGGTCAAGTTGTTGGACCTCCTGCCTCAGTCTTCTACTTTCTAAAATGGAGGAAATAATAATACCTACTACCTTATGTAATATTGTAATGATTGAAGAAGTTGATATCTCAGTATATTACCTGGGACTTCCCTGGAGATACAGTGGATAAAAATCTGCCTGCCAATGCAAGGGACACAGGATTGATCCCTGGTCCAAGAAGATTCCACACGCCAGGGAGCCACTAAGCCCGTGCACCACAACTGCTGAGCCTGTGCTCTACAGCCCATGAGTTGCAACTATTAAGCCCATGTACCGCCAACTATTAAAGCCCATGCACCTAGAGTCTGTGCCCTACAACAAGAAAAACCACTTCAATGAGAAGTCCATGTACCACAATGACACGTAGTCCCTGCTCGCTGCAACTAGAAAAAGCCCACATGCAGCAACAAAGACCCAGCACAACCAAAATACGTTAATTTAAAATATATATGTGTGTGTGTGTATATATATATATATACACACACATATAAATGTATGTGTATATATATAACCTGAAACATGGCAGATAGTCAATAAATATTGATATTTTTAGTAATAATAAAAATAACAATTTCTCTTGAATGTGATGATAACATTTCACATTACTGAAAATTTGTGGCCATAACCCAGTTGGGACTAGCTGTTAGCAATTCTTTGGGATTTATAAATAATGTGAGAAATCAGAAAAACTTACGGGAGAAAAGGGACTCAGGAAACTGTCTTCTGGGACCATGGATGTGCATGTCTAGAAGACATCTGGGGCAGTGACTGAGGCTGATATGCCACTTGTTGGCTCCATATTCCAGTCTGACCTCCTGTGCTAGTCTGCTATAGGCTGTCATAACAAGCTATGGCTTAAATAACAGAAATGTATTGCCTCACCATTCTGGAGGCTAGAAATACAAAGTCAAATGTTGGTAGGGTTGATTCCTTCCAAGATCCAGAAGGGTAGGGTCTGCTCCAGGACCTGTCCTTGACATCCAGATGACTGTCTTCAAATTCACATGGTGTTCTCTTTGCATCTTTATACTGTCTTCCCCCCATGCATGTCTCTGTGTACAAATTTCCTCTCTTTATGAGGACATTGTCCTACTGGACTAAGGACAACCCTTGTGTGCTAAGTCACTTCAGTTGTGTCCGACTCTTTGCAATCCCATTGACTGTAGCCCACCAGGGTCCTCTATCCATGGGATTCTCCAGGCAAAAATACTGGAGTGGGTTGCCATGCCCTCCTCCAGGGGATCTTCCTGATGCAGGGATCAAAGCCCTGTCTCTCATGTCTCCTGCATTGGTAGGTTGGATTCCTTACCACTAGCATGACCTGGGAAGCCACTCATTTTAACTCAAGTACCTCTGTTAAGACTCTCTCCCCAAATAAGGTAGTATTTCGAAGTGCTGGAGCGTAGGACTTCAACATACTAATTTGATATAGACATAATTCAATCCTTGGCCCTCAATGTTCTTATCACATGCAAATATATTCATCAAACCCAATAGCCCCTCAAAACCTAATCTATTCCAGCAACAACTCAATATTATCTAATATCTTATTCTCAATATTAATTAATATTAGTATTACTTAATATCACTTCACTTCAGTTCAGTTCAGTCGCTCAGTCGTGTCCGACTCTTTGCAACCCCATGAATCACAAAATGCCAGGTCTCCCTGTCCATCGTCAACTCCCGGAGTTCACTCAAACTCACGTCCATCGAGTCGGTGATGCCATCCAGCCATCTCATCCTCTGTCGTCCCCTTTTCCTCCTGCCCCCAATCCCTCCCAGCATCAGAGTCTTTTGCAATGAGTCAACTCTCCACATGAGGTGGCCAAAGTACTGGAGTTTCAGCTTTAGCATCAGTCCTTTCAAAGAACGCCCAGGGCTGATCTCCTTTAGAATGGACTGGTTGGATCTTCTTGCAGTCCAAGGGACTCTCAAGAGTCTTCTCCAACACCACAGTTCAAAAGCATCAATTCTTCGGCGCTCAGCTTTCTTCACAGTCCAACTCTCACATCCATACATGACCACTGGAAAAACCATAGCCCTGACTAGACGGACCTTTATTGGCAAAGTAATGTCTCTGACTTTCAATATGCTATCTAGGTTGGTCATAACTTTCCTTCCAAGGAGTAAGCATCTTTCAATATCATGGCTGCAATCACAATCTGCAGTGATTTTGGAGCCCCCAAAATAAAGTCTGACACTGTTTCCACTGTTTCCCTATCTATTTCCCATGAAGACATGGTGGAGAGATATGACAGAATGTGGTCCACTGGAGAAGGGAATGGCAAATCACTACAGTATTCATGCCTTGAGAACCCCATGAACAGTGTGAAAAGGCAAAATGATAGGATACTGAAAGAGGAACTCCCCAGGTCAGTAGGTGCCCAATATGCTACTGGAGATCAGTGGAGAAATAACTCCAGAAAGAATGAAGGGATGGAGCCAAAGCAAAAAGAATACTCAGCTGTGGATGTGACTGGTGATAGAGGCAAGGTCCGATGCTGTAAAGAGCAATATTGCATAGGAACCTGGAATGTCAGGTCCATGAATCAAGGCAAATTGGAAGTGGTCAAACAGATGAATGTTGACATTCTAGGAATCAGCGAACTAAAATGGACTGAAATGGGTGAATTTAACTCAGATGACTATTATATCTACTACTGTGGGCAGGAATCCCTCAAAAGAAATGGAGTAGCCATCATGGTCAACAAAAGAGTCCAAAATGCAGTACTTGGATGCAATCTCAAAAACGACAGAATGATCTCTGCTCATTTCCAAGGCAAACCATTCATTATCACAGTAATCCAAGTCTATGCACCAGTAACGCTGAAGAAGCTGAAGTTGAACTGTTCTTTGAAGACCTACAAGACCTTTTAGAACTAACACCCAAAAAAGATGTCCTTTTCATTATAGGGGACTGGAATGTAAAAGTAGGAAGTCAAGAAACACCTGGAATAACAGGCAAATTTGGCCTTGGAATACAGAATGAAGCAGGGCAAAGACTAATAGAGTTTCGCCAAGAAAATGCACTGGTCATAGCAAACACCCTCCTCCAACAACACAAGAGAAGACTCTACACATGGACATCACCATATGGCCAACAACGAAATTAGACTGATTATATTCTTTGCAGCCAAAGATGGAGAAACTCTATACAGTCAGCAAAAACAAGACCAGGAGCTGACTGTGGCTCAGACCATGAACTCCTTATTGCCAAATTCAGACTTAAATTGAAGAAAGTAGGGAAAACCACTAGACCATTCAGGTATGATTAAATCAAATCCCTTATGATTATACAGTGGAAGTGAGAAATAGATTTAAGGGCCTAGATCTGATAGATAAGAGTGCCTGGTGAGCTATGGAATGAGGTTCATGACATTGTACAGGAGACAGGGATCAAGACCATCCTCATGGAAAAGAAATGCAAAAAAAGCAAAATGGCTGTCTGGGGAGGCCTTAGAAATAGCTGTGAAAAGAAGAGAAGTGAAAAGCAAAGGAGAAAAGGGAAGATATAAGCATCTGAATGCAGAGTTCCAAAGAATAGCAAGAAGAGATAAGAAAGCTTCTTCAGTGATCAATGCAAAGAAATAGAGGAAAACAACAGAATGGGAAAGACTAGAGATCTCTTCAAGAAAATTAGAGATACCAAGGGAACATTTTAGGCAAAGATGGGCTCGATAAAGGACAGAAATGGTATGGACCTAAAAGAAACAGAAGATACTAAGAAGAGGTGGCAAGAATACACAAAAGAACTGTACAAAAAAGATATTCACGACCCAGATAATCACGATGGTGTGATCACTCATCTAGAGCCAGACATTTTGGAATGTGAAGTCAAGTGGGCCTTAGAAAGCATTACTAAGAACAAAGCTAGTGAAGGTGATGGAATTCCAGTGGAGCTATTCCAAATCCTGAAAGATGATGCTGTGAAAGTGCTGCACTCAATATGCCAGCAAATTTGGAAAACTCAGCAGTGGCCACAGGACTGGAAAAGGTCAGTTTTCATTCCAATCCCAAAGAAAGGCAATGCCAAAGAATGCTCAAACTACCACAGAATTGCACTCATCTCACACGCTAGTAAAGTAATGCTCAAAATTCTCCAAGCCAGGCTTCAGCAATATGTGAACCGTGAACTTCCTGATTTCAAGCTGGTTTTTGAAAAGGCAGAGGAACTAGAGATCAAATTGCCAACATCCGCTGGATCATGGAAAAAGCAAGAGAGTTCCGGAAAAACATCTATTTCTGCTTTATTGACTATGCCAAAGCCTTTGACTGTGTGGATCACAAGAAACTGTGGACAATTCTGAAAGAGATGGGAATACCAGACCACCTGATCTGCCTCTTGAGAAATTTGTATGCAGGTCAGGAAGCAACAGATAGAACTGGACATGGAACAACAGACTGGTTCCAAATAGGAAAAGGAGTACGTCAAGGCTGTATATTGTCACCCTGCTTATTTAACTTCTATGCAGAGAACATCATGAGAAACGCTGGACTGGAAGAAACGCAAGCTGGAATCAAGATTGCAGGGAGAAATATCAATAACCTCAGATATGCAGATGACACCACCCTTATGGCAGAAAGTGAAGAGGAACTCAAAAGCCTCTTGATGAAAGTGAAAGTGGAGAGTGAAAAGGTTGGCTGAAAGCTCAACATTCAGAAAACGAAGATCATGGCATCTGGTCCCATCACTTCATGGGAAATAGATGGGGAAACAGTGGAAACAGTATCAGACTTTATTTTGGGGGGCTCCAAAATCACTGCAGATGGTGATTGCAGCCATGAAATTAAAAGACGCTTACTCCTTGGAAGGAAAGTTATGACCGATCTAGATAGCATATTCAAAAGCAGACACATTACTTTGCCAGTACAGGTCTGTCTAGTCAATGTTATGATTTTTCCTGTGGTCATGTATGGATGTGAGAGTTGGACTCTGAAGAAGGCTGAGCACCAAAGATTTGATGCTTTTGAACTGTGGTGTTGGAGAAGACTCTTGAGAGTCCCTTGGACTGCAAGGAGATGCAACCAGTCCATTCTGAAGGAAATCAGCCCTGGGATTTCTTTGGAAGGACTGATGCTAAAGCTGAAACTCCAGTACTTTGGCCACCTCATGTGAAGAGTTGACTCATTGGAAAAGACTCATGCTGGGAGGGATTGGGGGCAGGAGGAGAAGGGGTTGACAGAATATAAGATGGCTCGATGGCATCACTGACTCGATGGAAGTGAGTCTGAGTGACCTCCGGGAGCTGGTGATGGACAGGGAGGCCTGGCATTTTGTGATTCATGGGGTTGCAAAGAGTCGGACACGACTCAGCGACTCAACTGAACTGAACTGATGGGACCAGATGCCATGATCTTCGTTTTCTGAATGTTGAGCTTTAAGCCAACTTTTTCAGTCTCCTCTTTCACTTTCATCAAGAGGCTCTTTAGGTCCTCTTCACTTTCAGCCATAAGGGTGGTGTCCTCTGCATATTATCTAAATCAGATAAGGATAAAACTCAAGGTATGATTCATCCTGAGGCAAAATTCCTCTCCAGATGTGAACTTGTGAGGCAAACACATAGTTATAAGGTCAGGGGTCAGACTACATGTATAAAAATTAACAGGTGCAAACACTGGCCCATAGGAAGTCATGTGGTATGATTTCTAGGTCAGATTTTGGGAATAGAATGAATAGAGTACCCTTAAGACATTTACTACAAACATTGAAGGTAGGAGTTCAAAAGAGAGATATAGGAAACTATATACTGAAAAGCTTGATGCATATATGTATAATAATTTTCCTACTATGGAATGTGGAGTCTCAGAAAAAGTGACTCACAAAAGACTGGATGACAAATTATGGACCACTGTAGATAAAGGGTTTATTTCTGCAATGAACAGAAGGAATGATCATGTAATTGTAAAGTACCTAAAACCTCAAAATCCAACTCACAGCCTTTCTTTCTAAACAAAACAATTTCTTACAGAAAGCACCAAAACTACCTAATATACAATTTTGCCCACATAATCACTCTGAAAGCATTTATGTAATCAAAAGGAACCTCTGGGAATGGAAACTGGAATCTGGAAGTGAAACTCAAGAAAGATTTCATCATTGCACAAACAATTTCAAATTAAGCACTAATCAGAGGGGAAAATTAGGTTTATTCACAGGGGCCACTCAAAATAACCCTCTTAATAATGTAGAAATTGTCTGTAGCTAAAGTCCCACAAGTCTAGACACAAATACATTTAAAATACAGCAAAGCCAGTCAATATAAAATGTAGCAAATACAAGAAGTCAATGTAAAATAGATTTCCCAGATATGAGGAACATGATTCCGGGATTGTAAGCAAACTGCTCAGGAAAAAAAAAGAAAGAAAGAAAATCTGTGATTTAGCACAATTTCACTTATAAGAAATGTCTTTGCTTTTATTAGTGTCTTGGTCTTAAAATGTCATTTCATATTCTTCCTCTACTAATCAGGATAGATGCTGATCAAAAACAAAAGGGTGATTATGAACTGAGGACACATTTATCAAGCTTAAAAAATTTAAAAAAAGAAAGGGAAAAAGCGGGCACAAAATAGTAGCCAGTGTATCTAAGGTGTTGTTAAACTCACTTGGAGTTGAATTCAGATAGGCAGTGGCACCCCATTCCAGTACTTTTGCCTAGAAAATCCCATGGGCGGAGGAGCCTGGTGGGCTGCAGTCCATGGGATCGCTAGAGTCGGACACGACTGAGCAACTTCACTTTCACTTTCCACTTTCATGCATTGGAGAAGGAAATGGCAACCCACTCCAGTGTTCTTGCCTGGAGAATCCCAGGGACAGGGGAGCCTGGTGGGCTGCCATCTATGGGGTCGCACATGACTGAAGCGACTTAGCAGCAGCAGCAGCACAAAAGTATAAACAGAGTTAGCAGACTGCCTCCACCCACAACTGCCCACAAGCTCAAGCCAAATTTTGAGACAAAGTATTTGTGACTGATTCAAGTACAGGTTTTCAGGTAAAAGGGTCTGGCTTCCTGGGTGTGCACAGTCAGAGGTAGAGCTGTGACTAAGATCACTGTGAGTCACATTCTCACTCTCCACCTGAGTATTCTAACTCTGTCCTTTTTTTCCTTCCCTACCAACTGTTTTTCACTCCTTTGCCTTCTCATCATGCCTCCTTGGCTCAAGACCCTTGTACCAACACTGTTTATTCCTGCAGATGGTCAAAGAGGTTGCTGACCTCTGCCTTTTCTCATGAAATTTTCAAACACACCTGCTCCTATGCCTTGCAAATTAGCCCTATCTGAACCTTCAATCACACCAAGGTGCCCTGCATCCCTAGCTGGAAAATATCTGGTCTCCCAGAAACCAAAAAGGAGCATTCTGTCTTCAGAAAAACTACTAAGTGCTCTCTTGCCCTGAGAGTCCTCTTATGTTGAAGAAAAGGGTTTGGACAAGATGCAAACCAAACTTCATAAGCTGGACCAACTCTCCCTGGTAGTAAGTGATTTTGAAAAAGAAAAAAAAAGGAAAGAAGAGAGTAGTTAGAGAGGGCCTCAACTCTCATTCATCAACACATGAGTAGTACAGATTGTGTCAGAGATAAATAATTGGTCTAACTAAAGCTGCTGCAGCTAACTTGATACCTATTAGCTGCACGTGGCCATTCAAATTTAAATTTAAGTTCTATTCCTCAGCCACAACAGTCACATTTCAAGTTCTCAGTAGCCAACATGGGCTGGTGGCTACTGCGCTGGATAGTGCACATAGCATTTCCAGCACCATGGAAAGCTCTACTGGACAGCACTGGAAAGGCCTGCAGATGCAGGAAAAAGAGAAACAGAGAAACAGGGAGGAGAAAAACAAAGAATGCTTTGTTTGATCATCCCTTCTATTCACTGCAGAAATAAATCCTGTATCTACAGCAGTCCATACTTCTGTCATCGAGCCTTTTACAGTTCATTTTTTTGAGACTCCACATTTACTCTTTTTGAGACATCAACATTATTTACTTCCTTTGGGGAAAAGAGGAGAAAAAGAGAAGGATAGACAATGATAAAAAAAAAAAAAAAAGAGGGAAGAAAAAAAAATAACTGAAAGAGTAAAACTGCAGGTCTGAGATTGAGACTTTTTCCTCCAGGCTTCAGACACTCTGAGAGGCATGTGGATATGTTTAGAGAAGCACATTTTCCTAAACACTTGATTTTAAGAGGCTGTCTTGGGTATAAGTAAAGTCAGTATGGAGACTCACCTACATGGGAAGTTAGAGTTCTTGCAACCAATTAGTTGCTTTGACCTGAATCTACTCATTTTCATTTAGATGCTTCCTTGTAGCCTACCAATAAGCATCCTATACCACTCCACTCTAAATTCCCCTAAATCTGCGAATGACCATGGAAATGAGTTCACATGTACTAGAAGTGAAGAGCATCATTGAGAATTGAGAGACTGTTCCTAGTTTGGAAGAACCCAAGGGAACTTCAAGAAAAGTAATCAGAGTGAATAGGGAAGAATACATAATGCAAAGTGTTCCCTCCAGGAACCTTACTTCAGCAAGAACAAGAGCATTTCCCCGAAGGACATAAGTAATGTTGACTGTAACTGTTCACCATGCTTCTCCAAGGCACCAAACCGGCTTTTAAGTCACACATTCCTATGGATTTAACAGTGGATTCGAAATAGGAACTATGAATCTGCTCTCAGACTTTCTAAATTTGTAATGAGATGCAGACGATATTACAATTATTGTATGGCCTGACTCTCATAGCTCAGTCAGTAAAGAATCTGCCTGCAGTGCAGAAGACCTGGGTTTAATTCCTGAGTCAGGAAGATCCCCTGGAGAAGAGAATGGCAACCCATTCCACTATTCTTGCCTGGGAAATCCCATGGACAGAGAGCCTGTTGGGCTACAGCTTATGGTGTCATAACAGTCAGACATGACTTAGCAACTAAACCACCATCATGGCTGGTGGTATCTGCTTACAATTCAATGAGAGGTTTGTCAAAAGTGGATTGGTTAGTGTCTCAGAGGCCTCAGCATTTTTGACCCCCTATTTTATGTAGTAAACCACAAGACCAACCAAGAGCAAAACTTCTGGCAGCCTCTGAAAATATTTGCTAAAGTTAGTTGCAGAGAGTAGGCTTGTCTTATGAATAAACAGCAATAATAAAGATATAATATTCATTTATAATACCTTAAAATTAATGAACCTTTGTCTTAGCTATTTCCTCAGAGGGCAGAACAGGTCAAAGATTTTCTGTTTCATAAAATGAAGAGAACCACTCCTATTATACCTCAACCCTGATGGAAGGAGAGGAGGCCTCCATTCTTCACCTATGTGCCTTCAGTTCCAAAATCTATTTTGCATCAGCCTGTCCCTTCCTTGTGGCTTTCCAAAGAGACGCTCTGGGATTTCTCAATTACCAACAGATGCCTCTTGATACAGACATTCCCAGTCAAAATGATTTGTCCTGCTCCCCATTATTACTGGGGCTTCCCTAGTGGCTCAGACAGTAAAGAATCTGCCTGCAATGTGGGAGACCTGGGTTCAATCCCTGGGTAAGGAAGATCCCCTTGAGAAGGGAATGGCTACCCACTCCAGTATTCTAGCCTGGACAATCCCAAGGACAGAGGAGCCTGGCAGGCTATAGTCCATGGGGTTGCAAAGAGTCAGACATGATAACCATTATTATTAGCCCTGATATCTTAACATCTTTAAGGAAGATTGTCCCAGTGTTGGATGTTCAGGCCAGGAGAGGTACAGCACACTGAGGTTAGAGGAGGGACCCTGCAGCCACACTTGATATGTGAATTCTTTGGCCTCTTTTCATGTGTGGGGCCTTCAGGAAGTCATTTAGTCTCTCTGAACTTCAAATTCCTTCTCTGCAGAAGAATGTTGTTAGGAGAACTGAAAAAGTATCTCTAAAGTACTTAGACGGGGAAGGCAATGGCACCCCACCCCAGTACTTTTGCCTGGAAAATCCCATGGACGGAGGAGCCTGGTAGGCTCCAGTCCATGGGGTCGCTAAGAGTCGGTAATGACTGAACGACTTCACTTTCACGCACTGGAGAAGGAAATGGCAACCCACTCCAGTATTCTTGCCTGGAGAATCCCAGGGATGGGGGAGCCTGGTGGGCTGCTGTCTATGGGGTCGCACAGAGTCAGCACGACTGAAGCGACTTAGCAGCAGCAGCAGCAGCAGCAGCAGCAGTAGCAGCAAAGTACTTAGAACAGGATAGATAGAGAGAGTTAAACAGACAGATAGATAAGATAAATGTAGGTAGGCAGAAAGATACAGATAGACAGATAGTTGGGGAGTGTAGTCAAAGTCTGGCATTTATCCATCATTTATTCATCTCCTACATGAGCAGCACTAAGTATACAAAGATAGCGAAGACATAACCCATGCACTTAGGCAACTCAAAGTTTAATGGGAGACAGACATTTATAACATATTACAAAGGCTGTGATAGAGTCAGAAACTAATTACTTTAGGAGTACATAAGAAGAAGTAATTAATTCTCCCTGAGGATTTAAGGAAAGATTCATGGACGAACCCGTGCTGCCCTGCAATGCCACTATGCATCCAGAAGCCACTGGGAGTGAAGTCAAGGGCAAGATGAGCAAGGGCCAGATACAATAAGCTCATGAATGACACCTCTCCTAGTACAGCACACCCAACAAAGTTATCTATTCACACATATCCTCCCCAACTGAACCAACCCTTGGCCTTGTTTTTGCCACCAACACTTCAAAAGTGAAAACTCCTCTCCAGGACTATTGCTTTGAAAGCAGCCTTTATTCCTCTATTGAGCAGTCAGTTGTTAGAGGCACAAGAGGCCATACACTCAAGTACACATACACACACAAACACCCCTACATAAAGTACATATGCATGCATGTATGTACACAAACATATGTATATTTTATATTAAGTATATGTAGTACGTATTAAGCACCTGAGTGGGTAGCTGTTTGCTAAGGCTCAACAGATAAAAACCAGTATAAGACATGTGCCCATATAAAGCCTATAATACAGTGAGATATATGGCATGCCATACCACATGCACTGCTGGCACAAACGGGAAGGAGGAAGGCATTTTGTAATAGTGTTTAAGCTGCTACTTACAAAGTTGGGAAATAAACTGAGATATTTCAGTATTCTCTACTTGTAAGCACTATTAGCACCAACTAACAGCCATGAAATTAAAAGATGCTTACTCCTTGGAAGGAAAGTTATGACCAACCTAGATAGCATATTCAAAAGCAGAGACATTACTTTGCCAACAAAGGTTCGCCTAGTCAAGGCTATGGTCTTTCCTGTGGTCATGTATGGATGTGAGAGCTGGACTGTGAAGAAGGCTGAGCACCGAAGAATTGATGCTTTTGAACTGTGGTGTTGCAGAAGACTCTTGAGAGTCCCTTGGACTGCAAGGAGATGCAACCAGTCCATTCTGAAGGAGATCAGCCCTGGGATTTCTTTGGAAGGACTGATACTGAAGCTGAAACTCCAGTACTTTGGCCACCTCATGTGAAGAATTGACTCATTGGAAAAGACCCCAATGCTGGGAGGGATTGGAGGCAGGAGGAGAAGGGGACGACAGAGGATGAGATGGCTGGATGGCATCACCGACTTGATGGACATGAGTTTGGGTAGACTCTGGGAGTTGGTGATAGACAGGGAGGCTTGGCGTGCTGCGATTCATGGGGTCGCAAAGAGTCGGACATGACTGAGCGACTGAACTGAACTGAACAAACAAAAAGGAAAAATAAAAAAGGAACCACTATTAGATATTTTGTATCCAATACAGAATCCCTGGTGACTCAGACCATAAAGAATCTGCCTGCATTGAGGCAGACCTGGGTTCAATCCCTGGGTTCGGAAGATCCCCTGGAGGGCGTGGCAACCCACTCCAATATTCCTACCTGAAAAACTTCCATGGACAGAGGAGCCTAGCAGGCTACAGTCCATGGGGTTGCAAAGAGTCGGATACAACTGAGCGACTAAGCACAGCACATTCAATACATATATTCTGTGACCATCAGGAAGCCACGTTCTCTCAGCAGGGCCTCACTGAAGATGGATACTGTCTTCCCAGATGCATGTGCCACCCTAAGAGAGCAATGCTCCCTATAGGGTCCAGGATTATAGAGCGGCATCCTCATTCAGGGATCAGGAAAGCCACATTCTAAGCCTCAGGAAAGTCACGTTCTAAACCAAACATGGCTATAGAAATAGTTGAATGCCTTCAGCCATTTCACACCTTTCTGTTTCCCCATCTAAACGTGAAGAGACTATACTAAATAATCAGTAAAATGATTTCCAATTGTGACATTATTCTAAAGACAGAGGCAACCATTCCTGAAAACCCACCCAAATGGCACCTTCTTTGCTTCTGTGCTCCTCTATTCCCCAGCCCAAGTATACTCATTTTATTGCAGAGCCAGAGAATTCAAACTACAGGTCCCCTTGGGAATACAGAGTCATCCTCAGACTTCTATGCATTGGTTGATTCAAAATCTCTTCATCACTTTATTTTCAAATGTATTTGGCCCGTAAGAAAGACATGAATTTGGGGGGGGGGGGTGGTCCAGCGCACAGAATATTGTGGGCTGAATGATATTCATATTCATATGTTGCAGTCCTAAACCCCAATACTTCCGAATGTAATCATATTTGGAGCTACGGTCTTTAAATGGGTAATTAAGTTAAACTCTGATGCTGGGAGGGATTGAGGGCAGGAGGAGAAGGGGACGACAGAGGATGAGATGGCTGGATGGCATCACTGACTCGATGAATGTGAGTCTGAGTGACCTCCGAGAGCTGGTGATGGATAGGGAGGCCTGGAGTGCTGCAGTTCATGGGGTCGCAAAGAGTCGGACACGACTGAGCGACTGATCTGATCTGATCTGATCTGAAGTTAAACTAAAGCTTTTAGTGTGGAGCACTAATCCAATATGACTAGTGTCCCTATAAGAAGTGAGAGAGACAACACAAAATGCACAGCAGAGAGAAATGGCCACATGAGGACACAGAGGGAACGTGGTCATCTGTAAGACAAAGAAAGGGGCCTCAAGAACAACAAAACCTCCCAACACCTTGTTCTTGAACTTCTAGCCACTACATTGTGAACTCTAACAATCACTTTTGGGGGGCCAAAACATCTGAACCAATTGGCCCACATAGACATTTCTCAAATGTCTGAATCCTCCTCTTGATGTAAGAACTGGTGCCTTTGTAAGTTACACTGAACTAAAGCAAAAAAAAAAAAAAAAAATCAGAGAAGGCGATGGCACCCCACTCCAGTACTCTTGCCTGGAAAATCCCATGGACAGAGGAGCCTGGTAGGCTGCAGTCCATGGAGTTGCAAAGAGTTGGACATGACTGAGCAACTTCACTTTCACTTTTCACTTTCATGCATTGGAGAAGGAAATAGCAACCCACTCCAGTGTTCTTGCCTGGAGAATCCCAGGGATGGGGGAGCCTGGTGGGCTGCCGTCTATGGGGTCGCAAGAGTCAGACATGACTGAAGCGACTCAACAGTAACAGTAAAGCAAAATATTGTATCAGAAGATAATTTGATCCAGTGTGTTCTGAAATCCTCTAAGAAAAGCTGTCCTCCACAGTACAACTTTTTTTTTTTTTTCTTCTGGGAAACTTTGTTTTAGCAAGTTTTATTCAGACCATCTGAGCTAAAGCACAATTGTGACTTGATTAATACTTACTTCCAAGTGGAAACCACTGCAAAGCTTCTTCTACATTGATTAGTGTCTTCCAGCTGCCTAAAAACCCACAATGAATTCACAACGCATTAGGGATCGCATCAGGGGGTTATTTATGGGTGAGGAACATGCTTATCGCCGTCTCTATTGTGCTATCTATATGTCAAAGGATCAGAGACTTATTATTGGGTCCTTTCAGGCATTATTCCCACCCAGAGTGAATGACTGTTTCTGATTAGTCTTAAATTAGCTTATGTGCAATTAATTTTTTACACGGGATACATTCATTTGCTTTTGTATGAATAAGAACCTATACTTATCCATCATCATGTCTTGCCATAAATCTGTGCAGAGCTGCCTGTGGGCCTGAGCTAGAGCTTAGTCCCCAGCATTAATGGGTTACCCAATATGCTCACCACTGAGCGTGAACCCAGCCTCTTATCTGGCTCCACCATGAAAGTAAATAAATAAGCAAAATGCTAAAAGTAAATGGAGCCCTATCTTATTCAAAACGTTATCTGCATCAGCTGAAGAAGAATCCAAGGGGAATCAGCTCTGTCGTGGAGTTGTTCTGTGGTGTTAAGAACTGTAGGGCATTATGCCTGAGGAGAAAATGAGGTACAAAACTGAGATTCCCCAGTATCTGATTAGAATTTACACAATATGAAGTAAATAATGAGCTCCAGATTCTTAGCTAGACAGGCAACAGACCTAAGTTTTATCATGGGCATGGTGATTTTTAATGAATGGGAATGGACAGATGAAATCAAAATGCAGGGGAAAACATGAAGCTCAATTAAACTGAGTATCCTCTGAAAGAAGTTACTCTAGTTATCCCAAACCAAGATCTGCAGCTTAGTCTATGAGTGCTACTGAGTAATCAATAATCAAAGGCATGAATGCTTTCAATACCCAAAGCTTCTAAACTAACAAGAAAGAAGTGGATGGATAGAAAAAAGTAAATAGAGAAATAGAGCAACCAATTCTATCTTAAAATGGTTCTCAAATGCAGCCTTACCTAATGGGGCCTGAATGTCATGCCAAAAGGAAAAAAAAAAAAAAAGGAGAAAAATAACAATACCAACCAAAACAAACAAAAAGTGTCTTTTGATTACATTTTCTAAAACATGCAGCTTTTCGAGCTACTTTCTCTTTGAAGTAGCTAGAGTGTTTCTGAGTATACACATGCAATCTAGTGCATGCATTTTAGTTATTCTGTGTCTTTTATTTCTGTCAACCTTAGGGCTATACAGATATCCCTCTAGGTTAATATCTCACTGTCAAGGATGGTGCCCCATTGGGAAGTTGAGTCGCTTCTTTCAGAAGTTCTTTCAGATCCGACCCCTCACTGTCAAAACTTCTGGCATCTTCTATTGCTTTTTCATTCCCTTTTATGTATCTTCTTTTTATTGTTTTTTTCTTCTTCTTTATATGTTTTCCTCTTTTTCCTCCTGCTGTTCTTATTATCGCTAGTCCCACAGGTTCTCATCTTTAGTTTTCTTTGTTTTCTGTATTTCACAGGAAGTTTCTTTGACTCCAGCTCAGTTATCTCTAGGATTCTCTTTCAGCATTAGTTTCTCCTCCAATCAATGTCTTTGTTGTTTAAAGCTACAGTGGTCTTCAATTAGCCTCATAGGCTATTTGCCTTATGGTGACAAGAAGGATGACTTGTCTTCTTCTTTTACAGCAGACCTAACATGCTGCCATCCATCAATCTGGAGATTATTTCATGTATTTAGGATGTCAGGGGTCAGAATGATACTAAATAAACAATCAGATCAGATCAGTCGCTCAGTCATGTCCGACTCTTTGCGACCCCATGAACTGCAGCACGCCAGGCCTCCCTGTCCATCACCAGCTGTTCTTGTTACTTGTTCTAAGAACAAGTAACTTGTTCTTAGAACAAGTTGTTCTAAGAACAGCCCTTCACAAGCTTTTTTCCAACTCTTTTGTTATATCTCTCAGTGAAAAACTGGTTCCGTCTCTCCTAAACTTGAAGTTTATCTGAGAACATCAAATTAAGAACTAAATTTTCTTTGAATTTGGATGGTGGGAATTAATCAAACTTGCATACGAGTGCACAGTATCTTGGGTATGTTTTAAATACTTGCTGATTGTTGTTCTTCAGTCGCTAAGTCATGTCTGACTTTTTGCGACCCTATGGACTACATGCAGCATGCCAGACTTCCCTGTCCTTCACTATATCCCAGAGTTTGCACCAATCCATATCCATCGAGTCGGTAATGCTCTCTAACAATCTCATCCTCTGCCACTCTCTTCTCCTTTTGCTTCAATCTTTCCCAGCATCAGGGTCTTTTTCAATGAGTCTGCTCTTTGCATCAGGTGGCTTATGTATTAGAGCTTCATCTTCAGTATCAGTCTTCCCAGTGAATATTCAGGACTGATTTCCTTTAGGATTGACTGGTTGGATCTCCTTGCAGTCCAAGGGACTCTCAAGAGTTTTCTCCAGCACTTGATGATTACTTTTTATTATTTGATAAGCCACATTTTCTCCATACTCCCTGGCTACCATTACAATCTCAGGGAAAAGAAGGCGGTGGGGGATGGTCGGGGGGTAGATGCCATCTCAATAAGCAGTACAGTATTAGGGGAATAACCCTGCATTTAGCCAAAACAAAAAGAAGGGGACAAACTATTTTTTCTAGTGCAATAGTTCTGGGACTAAAATGGATATAGAAGGATGGGCACAATCCCATGCACATTCTGATTTTCCCTTTCCAGGTTTCTTTGGAGAGACTCTTGTCCTGCTCTTGGTCTGGGACTCATAAGCATGACTGTTGCATATGGCAACCCTACATATCCTAGTATAGTTAAGAGAGAGCACAGAGGTAAGATGGAGAGATAGTCCAATTTTACATACCTTGTCAAACATGGCTTTGAGCTGGTATGCACTTGAAGACTCAGGGAACCTTCTGTGGGGCCAACTGTTGAGTGTGTATATGTGGGGGGAATGGTGAGGTGATTCTGTGGTAGAGACTGTGAGGTGGACAGGCTAAGCCTTGTGCCAGACAGACGACATGAAAGAGACTCAAAGGGGGTTGTGGAGGCCACAAGAGAATAGAAAAGGTTAAATAAGCAAGATGGGGGTCATTAGGCCCTGACCAAGACAGGAAGGTCAAGAGTTGACTATCCTCAGAAGTCACGGGTGGATAGCAACAAAAAAAGAGGAAAAATAACTTTTCTTCTACCCTTCTGAGGTCTTTTCTGAAAGCCTTATAATAATATGGGGCTAATATAACAGATTAAAAGAAAATAGAAGTTTATGAACATGCATACCTCATATATACATGGAAATTCCCTGAGGAAAATGAGTAACTCCCTGAGCTGGCTCAAACCACCAGCTTACATACTTTTATTTTCAGTGGAAGACAGATAAAAGAAAAGATGTAGCAAGGTCAGTTATGGGGAAATGACCAGGGAAAGTTGGGCAAACAAGAATAAGGTTGGTTATACAGATTTAAGTCTGCACCTTCTCCATCGATAAGACTCTCTTATGATTTAGAGTCACCCTTCTCTTCTTGATACAACAAAGGAGATGCGCATACAGATGGAGATTTCCTTTACAAATGTAAATATCCTGTACAAAAGGGTAACTTCTTTTCTCAGGGATTCTTTGGTATCTACTCTTTCTCAAAATAATTGGCTCAAAATAACTCCTATGCCGAAGAGGTCTGTATATTTTGAGATGGCATACTCTGCTACCTTTCATAACAATATCCCATGTACTAAAGTTACAACTCCACAGAAAAATGTGGGCACAGCTAGAAATACATCTCATGAATAGCACCAGTTAGACAGTCAACTTCTGCTACTTCTACGAGCCCATATAATCTTCTTTCCCAGGAATTCAGATATTGTTTTTGCAGAGAAGGGATTCAGAATTTGAAATACAGCATTTTGCCTAAAGAACCTGAGTTATTCAAAAGAGATGCATTAGTGTAGCCATGACAGAAAGCTAAAATTTAAGGGTAAATGCAGAAATAAACAGACACTCATTTAAGCCAGCACAGGGGATACTCTTAATAAGCCTCAGTGAAAAAAGTATGTTTGAGCAAAGAACTAAGCAAGCTGAGGAATGAGACATGAAAATAAGTATGGGAGGAATATTCCAAAGAGAGAGAAGAGTAAGTACAAAGGCCCAAGGTGGGAAAATGACTGAAAAGGTCCAGAAAAAGCAATGAGACCAGGGCAACCAGAGTGGCCTGAAGGGAGGGGGTGAAAAATAAGAGATAAGGTCATAGCAACAAGAGAGGAATCAGCTCTTTTAAACTTTGGGGCCATTACAAGGACACTGGTTTCAGTACTAAGTAAGAGTACATCATGAGAAATGCCAGGTTGGATGAAGCACAAGCTGGAATCAAGATTGCTGGGAGAGATATCAATATCAGATATACAGGTGACACCACCCTTATGGCAGAAAGTGAAGAAAAACTAAAGAGCCTCTTGATGAAAGTGAAAGAAGAAAGTGAAAAAGTTAGCTTAAAACTCAACATTCAGAAAACTAAGATCATGGCATCCAGTCCCATCAATTCATGGCAAATAGATGGGGAAACAATGGAAACAGTGAGAGATTTTATTTTGGGGGATTCCAAAATCAATGCAGGTGGTGCCTACAGCCATGAAATTAAAAGACACTTGCTCCTTGGAAGCAAAGTTATGACCAACCTAGACAGCATATTAAAAAGCAGATATATTACTTCGCCGACAAACATTTGTCTAGTCAAAGCTATGGTTTTTCCAGTAGTCATGTATGGATGTGCAAGTTGGACTATATAGAAAGCTCAGTCCCCAAGAATCAATGTTTTTGAAATGTGGTATTAGAGAAGACTCTTGAGAGTCCCTTAGACTGCAAGAAGATCCAACCAGTTTATCCTAAAGGAAATCAGTCCTGAATATTCATTGGAAGGACTGATGCTGAAGCTGAAACTCCAACACTTTGGCCACATAATGCTAAGAACTGACTTATTGGAAAAGACCCTGATGCTGGGAAAGACTGAAGGCAGGAGAAGGGGATGACAGAGGATGAGATGGTTGGATGGCATCACCAACTCAATGGACATGAGTTTGAGTAAGCTACAGGAGTTGGTGATGGACAGGGAAGCCTGGCATGCTGCAGTCCATGGGGTCACAAAGAGTCAGATACAACTGAGCGACTGAAGTGAACTGAAGAAGGAAGCACTTTAGATGAATGGACTACAGCAATCATATAATCTGACTTCTAAGATGATCATTTTAGACTGTAAGAATTAAACAAGAAAGAGGCAAAGAAATTGTTTAGGAAGATACTGTGATAATCCAAATGAGAGATGGTGGAGGCTTGAATCAGAATAGTTAGGGTGAAATAAGAACTTTAATTTGGGACATTTTTACTTTGAGGTACTGATCATGTATTCAGGTCCAATCTGGACCTTCAGCTTCTAGATGGTACATATTTGAAGCTACCTGACTGGGCGAGCTCATC
Source organism: Tragelaphus eurycerus (assembly GCA_935064755.1). Lineage (NCBI taxonomy): Eukaryota > Metazoa > Chordata > Mammalia > Artiodactyla > Bovidae > Tragelaphus > Tragelaphus eurycerus. The sequence goes on along the minus strand of CAKXYN010000120.1, from coordinate 2,906,952 downwards.
AAAGCAGTGAATGTAAAGGGAGAAAATAAAAGTTATCTAAGGATTAAGCCCTGAAGGAATCCTCTACTTAGAGGCTAGAGAGAAGAAGAAAAAAAAAAAAACAAGAAACACACACACACACACACACACACACACACACAAATGCTATCCAGGATAGTGGAAAGCAAGCCAGGTAAGCGCTGCTGCTGTGGAAATCAAGTAATGAAAGACTTTCAAGGAGGAGAGAGATAGTATGATGTCAAATCATACTGACAGGTCTAATAAGATGAAGACCATGAATTGATGGGATTTGGCTATTAAGAAGTCATAGGTGAATTTACCAAGATCAGTTTTGCTGCAGTGATGGAGGTGACTGATTGAATGTAATTCAGGAAGAAGTGGAGGATAACTGGAAAAGGCAAATATACACCACTCAAAATATTTTGCTATAAAAAGTAGCGAAATGAGGAAATAGTCAATTAGGTATATGGAGTCAAGTGTTTTTATCTTCATGACTAGAGAAATGGTAACATATTGTACATTGATGAGAATATCATCCAAAAAAAAAAAAAAAAGGTGGAGAGAATTGCTGGACAGGGTAAGAGGAGATGGCAGATACTATACAAGTAGAGGAGTTAGCCACAAAAAGATGCCCTAAGAGAAAGGAGGCAAGTCCTGACATTCTCACAAAATCTCATGAGATATAAAAGTGATTACAAACACTGTCATTTTAGTAATGAAATTGAATAAAACTATTAGAGATTTCCACTGTTTCTCCATCTATTTCCCATGTAGTGATGGGACCAGATGCCATGATCTTCGTTTTCTGAATGTTGAGCTTTAAGCCAACCTTTTCACTCTCCACTTTCACTCTCATCAAGAGGCTCTTTAGCCCCTCTTCACTTTCTGCCATAAGAGTGGTGTCATCTGCATATCTGAGGTTATTGATATTTCTCCCGGCAATCTTGATTCCAACTTGTGTTTCTTCCAGTCCAGCATTTCTCATGATGTACTCTGCATATAAGTTAAATAAACATGGTGACAATATGCAGCCTTGACGTACTCCTTTTCCTATTTGGAACCAGTCTGTTGTTCCATGACCAGTTCTAACTGTTGCTTCCTGACCTGCATACAGATTTCTCAAGAGGCAGATCAGGTGGTCTGGTATTCCCATCTCTTTCAGAATTTTCCATAGTTTATTGTGATCTACACAGTCAAAGGCTTTGGCATAGTCAATAAAGAGTCGGACACGGCTGAGTGACTGATCTGATCTGATTAGAGATTTCCAAAAGCCAAGGAGGCAATGAAGCAAAGGGGCGTTAAAGCACAGACTAAGTCAAAAGAATGAGTCCAGCTCTACCATTCTAAACTCAGGCTTCTTGATTGTGAGAACCAAGTGTGATACTTAGCTGACCACAGTGTTACAAAGCTTAGTTGAGGTTGCTCAGCATCATCCATGCCCTCTCTTCCTTGGCCCATGTTTTTCCGTAATTCCTAGCTTTGGTTGCAAACAGGTATGGCTACGTGACTGAGCTCTGTATGTATGAAAATGGGCAGAGTGATAAACATCAGTTCCAGGCCTGGCCCCCTCTAACTTCTGTAACATTCTTTGTCTCTTCTGCTTCCCTCATCATTCTGTCAGCAAGTGATCAATGGAGGATTCTGAAGCCCTAGAAGATGGCAGAGGCATTAACCAGAATGAGAAAGGATCCCTTCTGATTTGATATGAGCAAGAAACAAGCCTGAATTACATTAAGGCACTAAGATTCTTGGCTTGTTGATTAGAGGTGCAAGAATTAATTAGCTAATACAATGAGTCCTTAATAAATGTTAAGTATCAATATTAATGTGGTTAGCCCCAGACCACAGTGTTAACTGATGACAGAGGTCAGCAAACATTCAGGTTTTTAAGTCCCTAATGCTCTCCCATGCTATGCACGAAATGATCTAATTTTTGTCCACCGTACATAAGCCATTATCCCTTTCAGAGCATAAATCCTATCAGCTAGAGAAGGAAGAAGAGAGTTAGATCTTGTCAGAACTCCCTCTATAAGCCATCTTATAATTACCTTGAGCAGCAAATTCTGTTGCTTTGGCTTTCTCCTTTTAAGTTGAAATGTAACCAAAAATAAATAATTGAGATTATGTATCACTGAATAAATCAGATTATGAGTATCTGATCTATTGATGCAGAACACCTCATACTCTACGGTTTATATCACAACTAGGTCACAAGAGAAAACACTCCCAGCTATCATCTCTAAACTTTACGTGGACAGACACTGGTTGACATTTTTCAATTAGAAATATGATAATTGCTATGCTAGAATTTGCTTAATTCAAAATGAATCCAATTTTCTTTCTTATACCTTTCCACTTGTTTAATTGGAACATAACATTAGGAAAAAACTCTTTAATATTCAAGAAGTATATCTCAAATAGCATCATGTCATGAATATTCCCCACTGTAAAGTCATATTTCTGCTTTGACCTTGTTGTCATTGTTTTGTTACATAAATTATTCAGCCTGGTAGGTCTCACAGATTAAATACTCTAGAAACAAATTAAAACACATCCCAGTAGCTTAAAAATGTCAAGGAAGTCTTCTTTTCTCCAAATACCTCTTGTCAAATGGGGTAGTGAACACCAACCCCACAAAATAGGCAAGATGATTTGTTTAGAGATCAAATTGCCAAGTGAAATCAGCATCTCTCTCTTAAAAAAAAAAAAAAAAAAACAACTTATAATTCATTTCTCCTTGTTGAATTCAGTCAGGCATATGCAGCTTGCCCACTGACGTGTGGAAGAGAGAAACCAACACTCCTTGCCCTTGCCCAACACCACGGGCTTTTTATAGTCAGGACATGCAGGCTTAAAGAAGACGTATTTTCCTCAGAAGAAGCCTGCTTGAGCTTTCTTTGCCCATAGAAGAGAGGTGCCAGGAAGACAAGAGAGTTCCTGAGCAGAGCTTTCCAGAAATATAATGGACTGCTATGCCATGAGTCCTGTCCCTAGAAGTTCTCACCTAGAACCAGGGTGCTCAATCACAGCAGAAAATAAAGAGTCCTTTAATTGAATCAAAGGCTCATTCAGTCATTACTTCAAGAAACTTCTATTAGGCAACTAATCTGCGGATAAGCACCAAGAATACAATAATAAAAAGGCAATATCCCTTAAGAAGCTACTGGCACTCCCATAAAATTTTGACTGTGCCAGGAGCTGTTCTGAGTAAGTCTGAGCTTTACAGGTATTAACCCATCTAATTCTAACACGACCTCTGGGAAGGTGGCCTTCTCATCACACTTATTTTATTGATGGTAAACTGAGATCCAGAAACTTGGCCAAGTTCATGGAGGACAAATGAGAATGGGCTGGAACACAGGCATCCTGACTTAGGGTTCCTGCTCCATCTCCTATGTACACTTCCTTATGCTCTGAGGCCCACATCCACCGGGAGAAACCACCTGAGACTACCACAGTTCCACACTCACAAGGGCAAGAGTAAAGGCATGTATAGAGTACAGGGATATACCTGTCCTCAGGAACTTCCAGACGGCTTTCCAATCTTTATGCCTTATTTTTAAATGGACAAGCTGAGTCCAACAGAGAGAACAGAGTTAATTTTAGAGTTATGCAATTTATTCCAAATTTGGGAGATAGTATTGTTCATATACGGGCTTCCCTGGTGACTTAGGGGTAAAGAACCCACCTGCCAATGAGGAAGACACGGGTTCGATCCCTGGGTCAGGAAGAGCCCCTGGAGGAGGAAATGCCAAAGGCACCCCAGTACTCTTGCCTGGGGAATCCCATGGACAGAGGACCCTGGTGGGCTACAGTCCCTGGGGTCTCTAAAGAGCCAGCCATGACTGAGTGACTAAGTAACAGCAACGATTGCTCTTATATGCAGTAGAGCCCATACACTTGTGAAGAAGGGTATCTAGACTTCCCACTTCATAACACCACTCTTAAACCTTGCAGAAGTGCTCTACAGTGCTAAAGTCATCTATGAACTCTGTTGCTATGTCTAGTCAGGCCACTTTCCACTAAAATCAGGAGAAATAGGTTCGTGAGGCCATGAGTTCAGCATTTTAAAAAACTTTAAAATAGTTAATTTAAGCCCTTAGAGTCATTTTGACATTAAAATGAATTAACCTCAAGACCATTATGATCAACCATATAGGAAACAATATATCAGATTCTCTAACAAATTGATTCCCCTTAAATACAGTTGATTCTGAGGTTCTTTATATTGTCAGCCTACCTGCAAAAGGTATAAATGGTAAAGCCTGTCCAATGAGGCTTCAGTAAATAGCGCTAATATATTCACATTCCATCTTTCTCTTTTGCAAGGCTGTCACATATTCTGATAAAAATTGATCTGCATCATTCAATTCTTTCAAAAGTTCACTCCTCCTTAAAGATGGCTGCGAGTAGTGATTTAGAGATACAGGCAACAAGTTTGTTGGTCTTTTTGCTTCACAAATAAACCTCTCCACTTAAGAATAATAATTACCATGGCAACCCTAACAGCTTAGGAATCATTCAAGCAAGCAGTTTCTAGGGAGAAAAAAAATCTTGCCATTTCTGAAGTTCCTTTAACCCTTCGAGATTCAGTGTCCATTTTCCCATGGCAGGGTCAATTTGATTTAACTTTTTAAATCAAAATAGACACAACATTTTTTCAGTGGAGGGATCAGGAGGAGATGGACACAAACAGAAAGAGAAATACTATTTTTAATAGTAACCTGATCACATTTAAAGAAGTATAAACCAAATATGGCATTTGAAATGACATTTGCCTCACACACAGGGACACTGGCACATCTCAGCTCCGAGATGAGGGTCTAAATGATAAACAGCCTGTTGGTCTGCAGTCAATGGGGAGGTTGTACCTCAAGCGCTTCAGTTTTCTCTTCTTTTCCTTATGGAGCCTTAACTCAGATTATCAGGAAATGAACAATCCAGGTAGCACAATTTAGCTGTAATTGTACCTCTGGACTGGAAGTTGAGGCTAGACCAGGGTCTCACGACTTCTCTGTGTGCTTTTTCCTCTTTCCTTTGCCTAATATGGCATTTTGCCAGCAGTTCCAAATGTGAGAGCCAATGAAAGCCTGAAATTTGCTGCATGTGCAGCGTAACAGGAGCAAATGCATACCTCCCAGCAAAGTACAATTCCTACTGAACTAATACCAAACTGGGTTTATACAACCACATTAGAATAATGGACTCTCAGCTAATCTCATGGACTATGCACAAAGTCTTAAAAATATCATATTCTTTCTAGCATTGCTTATTAGTGGTAAGAGAAGAAGGAATTCTCAATCTGAATTCCTCTCCAATAAAAACTGCATTCTGTCAGTGCATTTGAAAAGCCAGTTAGAGCACTATCAGAGGAAGAAATGGAAAATTATACTGTCCACATACAAGTGCATTCATCTTTCTCTGAGAAAACCTAAGCTTGATTCGTGAGCCTCCTTCGTTAATATCTCAGAATATAATTTTTTCTCATTTATTTTACTCCATTGTTTGCAATTTCATTATATAATTTAAATTGCATTGTCTCTGAACAGTATAGTTCATCTGGTGAATTTGTTCTGTCAGTAAGCTTACTTCTTTGTGTGTGTCTATTAAAATTTTAATAAAAGTTTCACTAGTAGGCAAGTCAGCAGTACTTTCAGAGAATTATCAATATTTCGTACATGCTCTTTATGACAATGAAGATGGAGAAAAGGAAGGTAAAAGATGGAGGGATATGATAAGCACACTTTTCTAACAAAGATTTGATAATGATTAACATTATTATTATTATTATTTTATGAGCATTTCCTTCTTCAAGGTAACCTCTCCAGAAGAAAAAGAAAATGTATTAAGAGGAACAGCCAGGCAATTTTTCCCTCGCAGCCCCTTTATCTTCCCATCAAATCTTGATGCACATACAGTGCAATGAGCCTCTGAAAATAATGGTTTGTGGCCTTGGTAACTGAAGGCAAGAGGCAAAATAACCATTGCCGAATCTCATGATGGGAATGAAATAAATTTCTGTCACTACATTTTATCTCTTTCCCAATCCTTTCTCACCTTCAAATCATTCTTCATTTTCAGCCTTTAACATTACACTTCATTATTTCTTCTTTCCAAAAATGTTACACCAAGGTCTACAGCCAGAGGAAGAGCTTCAAGTAGACTAAACAAGATTCTCTTCAAAATTGCTTTAGGCAGTTTTTGAGTTCCCCTGGTTCAGATCTTGGAAGTTTAAATGACACTGAATTCATGACACCAATCCAGACAGTTTTAATTTTCATGTTGAGATAAGGACAGTGTAATAACATCACCTTCTCCAAATGACCTGAAAGTCCCTGAAATTGGCATCCAATCCTCCTTATTGTCATCTCCTAGTCCTCCCCTACTAACATGTTTTTCTTTATTCATAAATATTATTATCTCTGCTATCTTGAATGTAGTGAACTAAAGTGATTTCAAACTCTCACGAAAAGCTGGATGTCTTTTCAGTGTCTCCAGCAGCCCTCAATTGTAGAAGTAGCAAGGAAGTTTATGCTTTCAGATCTCTTTTCCTTCTCTCTGCCAGAGTGCCTAAACATCCAAGTTAGAGCCCATTCTTGGGTATGATAGTAATATTTTTTTTTTTAACAGTAAGGTTTTCTCTCTTAAAATGTAACTGACTCAGGGAGGAAAAAGGCATTAAGTTAGTTATCTATAATGGTCCAGGTAAATTCCTGCATTTGAACTCATTGTCTTCCCTGGCATGTAGCTTAAATAGAGTATCAAGGGAAGAGTATTTATTATTGGTAAAAATTAATAAGGCTATTGTGCCTATTTCAGAGCACTGAACATTCTCAGGGAAGACACTGTTAGGAGAAAACCTCCACGAGAACTATAGAGGGTTTATGGAGATAATTTTGCAAGCGAAGAGAAAAACGACCCAGGATGGACATGAGATGGAGATGAAACTAAAGCAGCTCAGTTCCTCTTTTCATTACCCAGGACCATGGGGGTACACCAGGACACTACATAAAGCCCCTGTGGACATACCCTTCAACTAAACCTTCTATCCTGGGACCTGTAAATCCTATATCCTAATTATCACATTGCTGAAATGATTTCCCAATTATTAGAACTACCAGACTTATTGTTAGGTGTTAAGGAACATATATAAATACATACAATATACATCTGTAAATATATATGCAAATACATATAATAAGTGCACCATCAGACTGACATTGACACGGGGCTCTTATTGACTATTTTCTCTTGCCTTCACCTGACTGGCTTCCCCCTAAGTTAGAGGCTAAATTATTCCAAAGTTTTCTGCATCCAAAAAGAAAGTCAATAAACATACTCAGATTATTTATCTAAGTATAAATAATTATATATTATAATCATACTCAGCTTGTGTCATGAAGGGATGAAGAAAGTACAAGTGAAGAGAGTGATGCAACATTATACTAGAGTACAATCTATTTTTAAGATAGATGAAAACATGCATTCAAATAAAACTGAAGAAAAATGAATTTAAAAAAGAAAAAATGGGAAACTATGTGAGGGGCATATACAGACTCTTCATACTATCTTTGCATCTTTTCTGTAAATCTATAATTATTTCAAAATAAAATTCTATTAAAAGAATAGAAGAAAAAAAAGAGGAAAACAAGATGTAGAGGAGAAGAAAGAAAAAGACCATAATATTAAGACGGGGTGATAAGTAAGGAGAGACAGCTAACTTTTAAAGAGTTCTCACTCTCTCCAGGCACTGAGGTAGGTGCCTTGTTTGTTGTTGTTCATTAATTCTGACATCATTCTTATGCGGTAGATATTATTATTCTCATTTTAAGATGAAGCATGTTATGACTCTAGAGGATAAAAAAGTATCAAGATCACAGACAGGAAGCAACCCATCTAGAATTTGATTCACTGTGTCCTAGATTCTAATTCTAAATCTTCTAATACAACATTGTATATCAATTATACTTCAATAAAAATAAAATATTTCAAAAAGAACCCTGAACTTTTCCTCAGGTCCACTTTCACCTCTCAATGTTCCCTGCAGTCTTTGCCTTTGCTAGACAACTATTTGATAGACAGGTATCCAATCGAACCTTCCTCCTATTCAGTTGATGTTATTTTTTGCTTCGGCATAAGATAAGCTATCCTTGTGAAACACCCAGGTCTGTGTTTAACTTTGTAAGCCAAGGAGTTCAAGGAAAACCCAGCTGAGGTAGCCAACCCTCAGTGCTGTGATAGCTGCATTTTATATCAAACAGTCTTCTAATATTCTCTTTGACAAGTAGAATCCACACTCCCTCCTGTTAAATTGTTAATGGCTTCCCTTGTGGTTGGCTTCTGGTTCTGATTTCATCATAATTTAGACTCCTTATTTTATGTCAGTAAAATTGTCTAGAATAACATCACGGCCCTTGGCTAGAAGCCCTTGATGTAGCCAAGAAACAAGGTGTATGCTCATGGAAGAGTATCACTGTCTTTCTTGCTCTTGCACTTTTATTTCTCCCTCTCCCTGGCTGTTTTTATTTTCATTTTATTTTTTCCTCTCCCCCCCTCCCCGATTGTGCTTATAATGTTTCTATTGCTTCTTAAAACACACTTGAAAAGAATCCATAATGGATTCACGTTATTTGTTGGGAGATATTCCAAAAGGATGTATCTGATCTCAAAATCTTGAGTTGCAATTCAGTGATGTATTTTACTATAGATTTGTGCGTTGCTGTTCTATAAATGTTAAGTTATGTCAACCTATGGGAAAGAGGGAAAATATTCAGTACCACACACCATACCTTTTCCTTCTGGTGCTTTAAGTAGTTTTTTGGTTTGAGACTCTTGAGAGTCCCTTGGACTGCAAGGAGATCCAACCGGTCCATTCTGAAGGAGATCAGCCCTGGGATTTCTTTGGAAGGAATGATGCTAAAGCTGAAACTCCAGTATTTTGGCCACCTCATGCGAAGAGTTGACTCATTGGAGAAGACTCTGATGCTGGGAGGGGTTGGGGGCAGGAGGAGAAGGGGACGACAGAGGATGAGATGGCTGGATGGCATCACTGACTCGATGGATGCGAGTCTGAGTGACCTCCGGGAGCTGGTGATGGATAGGGAGGCCTGGCGTGCTGTGGTTCATGGGGTCGCAAAGAGTCGGACACGACTGAGCTACTGATCTGATCTGATCTGATCTGATCTATATATATATATATTTAATGCCTGAAGGAGTCTGCTCAGACAATGACCTTATTTCAATTTAAGTATACAAATTCCTCCAGTTTTCATAAAAAGCATCCATATTTGGGAGTGACCTTCTATAAAATACAGCACAGGAATTCTTCATTTCTCTCAACATTCTCTCAAAGGCTGAAGTTATTTAACAGGAAAGATTTTATTCTTCAGATATCCTGTTAACTACTAGAGTTGATGCAGGATGCTCAAAAACTCTGTTCCTCTAAAACACAGATTAACAGTGCTTTTCTCAGACTCAAGATGTCTAAACCCATAATACCATACTCTGAGACAAAATAAAAAACATAAAATTAATGTGTAATTTGCCCTTGCTTCTTTCCACCAGTCTGTCTGTAATAGGCATATTTGCCCCACAAGGTCCCTTACATACAGTCTGCCACCGAAGTTCATGTTCTGGAGTTCTCTTTGATAGCAAGTTTAGATACGTGCAAGACAAGGCCATCATTAATTAGTCTCATACACAGGCTGACCATACAGCTGGTCCTCTAAATCAGGATATTTTTGACAGTGAAACTATAAGCTATTAATAATATATACTAGGAAAACTCGTACAAACTAACATTGTCCTAGGTTAAGTTGAGATGTAATGTCATTTTGTTCTCTGGTATAATTATTAATAGTATCTTCTTTCACTCTCAAAGTGTCACCATTTGAAGCAAGAGATTAAATTAGTGGTTCTCAAGCTTTTTGGTCTCAACTACTTAACTGTATTAAAATTAATTAGGACCCAAAATAGCTTCTGTTTATGTGGATTATATCTCTCAACATTTACATTATTAAAACTGAGACATTTAAAAAATATGTATTTATTAATTTACTTAGAAAAATAAATGCATTATACGCTTACATAGATATTTTTACAAACTCTGTTTTCCAAAATCAATTAGGGAGAAGGTGCATTGTTTTACATTTTTGGAAATCTCTTTAATGTCTGGCCTAATAGAAGACAGTTGGATTCTCAGAGATGCTTCAAGATTCCATCTGTTGTAATATCACATGTTATATAGCTTCTGGAACTCTCATGAGAAAATGAGAGTTAAAAAAAAAAAGATCTTGGTATTATTATGAAAATAATTTTGTCCTTGCAGACTCCCTGTTTACACTTTGAGAACTGCTGGATTATGTCATCTCTTTACTTTTAGGCAGGAGAAAGCTACTTCACAGAGCTTCCTAAAACTGGCAAAACCACACATGCCTTTTCTTCTTGTTTTCTCAGCCTAAGACACAAGTCCCATTAGTCTTCAGTTACTCACTTTCTCTATACCTTTTATGTTTTCACTTTAACATAGTTTCCTACAGAAAGTCTCTCCTGATATCCAAGAGACTAAGCTAGAATCTCTGCTAAATAGTTTTAAAGGAACCATGTGCTTTCTTCCTCTAACTATTTACTGTCATTTCATGTCACTGCTGATGGAAATAACTGTCTACTTCACAGACTTTAAGTCTCAAGATGGTGATGGCTGGGTCTCTGTCCTTCTCAACACAGTGCCTTACGCTACTTGGGCATCCTGACCTCTCTCCATCCTTCTCAATGATGTGCTCCTTCCACAAGAATAGTGCTTGACACAGAATAATAGCTTAATGAATATTTCATGTTCAAATTATTTGTTGAATGAACCAATTAAGGGTATGCCTAACATTCATATCCTAAAAGCCAGAGCATCCACTTGTGATTGGGCAGAGATGAGGTTACTGCCTGCGACAGAAGAAAACTAAATGTCTGTATTTCAATAATTAATTAATTTAAAAACCTTAAATTTCTGGCATAAATCTCATAAGTTTGGTGTAAGTTTTACTAAACACTGAGATACAGACCTAATTACAAGAAGGGCAAAGTAAAGGTGAAACAGGAGGGAAGGGGAATGAAACAGGAGGAAAGCGGGCAGGGTACAACCTTTAAAAGAATAGCTTAGCTGTGTTGTTTCCTGTTGTTCAGTCACTAAGTCACATCCAACTCTTCGTAACCCCATGGACAGTAGCCCAGCAGGCTCCTCTGTCCATGCGATTCTCCAGGCAAGAATACTTGAGTGGGTTGCCATTTCCTTCTCCAGGGGATCTTCCCGACCCAGGGACTGAACTTGGGTCTCCTGCACCGGCAGGTGGATTCTTTGCCATTGAGTCACCAGGGAAGCTCATCATAGCCATGAAAGTGAAAGTGAAGTCGCTCGGTCGTGTCCAGCTCTTTGCGACCCCATGGACTACAGCCTACCAGGCTCCTCCATCCATGGGATTTTCCAGGCAAGAGTACTGGAGTGGGGTGCCATTGCCTTCTCCAGGGAATCTTCCTGACCCAGGGATTGAACATAGGTCTCCTGCATTGCAGGCAGATGCTTTACCATCTGAGCCACCAGGGAAGTTCAACATAGCCATGCTGCTGCTGCTGCTGATGCTAAGTCACTTCAGTTGTGTCCAACTCTGTGCGACCCCGTAGACTGCAGCCCACCAGGCTCCCCCGTCCCTCGGATTCTCCAGGCAAGAACACTGGAGTGGGTTGCCGTTTCCTTCTCCAATGCATCAAAGTGAAAAGTGAAAGTGAAGTTGCTCAGTCATGTCTGACTCCTAGCGACCCCATGGACTGCAGCCTACCAGGCCCCTCCATCCATGGGATTTTCCAGGCAAGAGTACTAGAGTGGGGTGCCATTGCTTTCTCTGTCAACATAGCCATAAGACACGACAAAAACAGGTTAGAACTAACTAGCTCCCAGATGGCACATTATTTGGCTTTTAGTAGACCCTGGTGCCTCAGGCATCTCTGACTCTTTATGGCTCCATGGACTGTATCCTGCTGGGTTCCTCTGTTCAAGGACTTTCCCAGCAAAGAATATTGGAGTGGGTTGCCATTTCCTGCTCCAGGGGAATCTTCCACACCTTGAGCCTTGTTACATGTTCGGGCATGTGTTCTAAGTTTCTTCAGTTATGTCTAACTCTTTCTGAGTCCATGGACTGTAGCCCGCCAGGCTCCTCTGCCCATGGAATTCCCTAGGCAAGAATATGGAGTGGATTGCCATACCCTCCCCAAGGGAATCTTCCCAACCCAGGGATTGAACCCACATCTCTGACCTCTCCTGCATTGGCAGGCAAGTTCTTAGCCACTAACACCACCTGGGAAGCCCATTATATGCTTATTGTAAGACAGTAGCTAAATGACATAGCCACCAGCACCATGACAGTTCAGAGTTAATCATAAAAGGCCAAAAAGTGGATGGTGGCCCAATTCCTGGAAATCCTCACTCTTTCCCCCAAAAGAGCTGGAATAATCCTCACACTCATTAGCCTATGAGATTGCCCAAGCCATAAAAACCAACTGCGCCATATTTTGGTGCCTTTCATCTGAGATGGCCCACACTCTTGTCTGTGGAGTGTGTTTCTTCCAAGGCCTCTCTCCTTCTGAGATGGCTCACACTCCATCTGTGGAGTGCATTCTCTGTTAAAAAAAAAAAAAAAAAATTCACTTCTTACCTATCTCTGTTTCTCACTGAATTCTTTCTGTGATGAGACATGAAGAACCCGAACTTCATTAAGTCCTGAGATCGGGTATGTGATCTCAATTAAATGGCAGTGGGTTCAAGTCCCAGTCTGAGTTGCATGGTTTCAAAGACAGATTAAAGTGTGGAGAAGTGATGACTTGGCTACTCCAAAAGCTTTTATGAATATAAAGCAGCTCGAGTGCAGCGTAAACTTAGTACTTATCTTGATTACATTACACAGTCCTTTGCTATCTCATCCTCAGGGAACTTCCTCTCTTCTGAATTTCTAAAAATACCAGGTGTTATATCCTATGATTCTTTTCATGTATAGCCCATATATTGCCATTTTTCATGAGCTCTGTCATATTCTTTACTGGATGATAAGTTTGAGAGCCTATTCTATGTGCCTTATAATTTTTTATCTACCCAAAATACCTGTATAGGAAAACATCTTGCACACAGTAGGCACTGACAAATAGGTATGCAGGATGCAGAGAACATAAATTGTAGAACATAAATTGTATCGAGTTTACTTTATTTTTTAAAAAGCAAAAACAAAAAAAATTGTTATGTGAAAAAAAATTGTTATGTGAACTACACAAAAGTCTGAAGATTAAAAAAAAGAAAAACAAGTATTCTTGGAACCCCGCTATATATCCTGACTGGGACCCTTTGTGATGAATACTAACCTTTAGCAACTTTGATACCCATGGGTATTCATGAGGAAACAGAGCTCCAATTCCACAGTACATTCTCAGCCTCAGGGTTTAGCCCATCTCATCCTCTTTTGAGTTATGGGTCCCTGTTCTTTTACTCAGATTTATGAATTCAGACAGCATCACAGGAGGCAGGTACAACACATAAATCAAACAGCACAGGCACATGGGACAAGCTGCACAATTATCATTGTCCCTTTGCACACCTCGCAATGTCAGAGTGAGGATGTGTCTAATAGTTCAGAAGCTTGAAACAGTTAATGTGACTCATTAAGTGCCTAGCTTTTTTTATGTGGATCTCATTTAGGCACATGAAAAAGACTGATCATATAGTTCTGCACTCAATAAATTTACAGCCTAACTGCATAATGTGGTTATGTTTGTTAGAAAATGGTGTTGAGTGGATCATTCTCCAAATTTCCTTCCATTTCTAACATTGTATAATTCAGTACGATAATATCTTACATGCTTGATATTGTTTGATAGCAGTGACCTTGAGGACATTAAAAACCAATTTTCCCATCAAAAAAATAATAACATTCAGTAGTTTTCAATGGATCTCCACTGTTCAGACAACAAACAGTGATAAGTGTCAGCAAAGCCAAGTATTATCTTTACATTAACACTAACAGATTTTGCATGATCTATATCAAGGTAACTCCATATAAGTATGGTACAGTTAACTGGTTTTCCATCAATGGCTCATTTTCCCACTTATGTTTTTTGTTGTTTTGATTTTTCTTGTTTTATTTAAACTTTTTATTTTATATTGGAGTATAGCAGATTAACAATGCTATAATAGTTTCAGGTGAATAGCAAAGCAACCTAGTCATATATACATATGGTTTTAAAGCTGTACTTGAGAACTAATTGCCCAGACAGTAGGTATTTACAAGTCCAAGTTCCCCTTACATTTATGTGGCAAACAGGATAAAGCCATTCAACTGTGGTCAATGAAATTAGAGCATAAAGGATATACATCACTTCTAGGATTACTTTATGGCAAATAGATGGGGAAAAAATGGAAATAGTGGCATATTTAATTTATTTGGGTTCCAAAATCACTGTGGATGGTGACTGCAGCTATGAAATTAAAAGACACTTATTTCTTGGAAGAAAAGCTATGACAAATCTAGACACCATATTAAAAAGTAAAGACATCACCTTGCCAGCAAAGTCTATCTAGTCAAAGCTTCAGTTTTTCCAGTAGTCATGTACGGATATGAGAGTTGGACCATAACGAAGGCTGGGTGCCAAAGAATTGATGCTTTCAAATTGTGGTGCTGGAGAAGACTCTTGAGAGTCCTTTGGACTGGAAGGAGATCCAACCAGTCAATCCTAAAGGAAATCAACCCTGAACATTCATTGAAAGGACTAATGCTGAAGAAGCTCTGATATTTGGCCACCTGATGCGAACAGTCAACTCATTAGAAAAGACCCTGATGCTGGGAAAGATGGAAGCCAGGAGGAGAAGGGGACAACATAGGATGAGATGGTTGGATGGCATCACTAATTCAATGGGCATGAGTTTGAGCAAACTTCACTATATTGCGGGCTGTAGTGAAGGACAGCGAAGCGCGGAATGCTGCAGTCCATGGGGTTGCAAATAGTAGGACAGGACTTAGTGACTGAACAACAATAATGATCCTTAACGCTCTCTTTCTTGACACTCAGAGCAATCTCAGAAACCACATGACGCAGGGAACAGAGCCTCGGTCTGCCTGGGGCCCAGAATGACTATACCAGGCAGAGCTCCCTTTCCACTCCCTGAATAACCTACTTCACCCCAACCACTAATTACTAAACTTTGAATGAGAAACATGCTTATATTTACAAGCAGTTGACATTTTGGAGTTTTATAAGTTGTATAGCAGCTACTGTTACTGCAGCCAGTGTAACTGAGCTTACATTATTTCTTTCGAAATGAACCACAAAGTATTATTTTCTTTAGAACTGTTAAGAATGTTTCCTTTTTCTTCCTCTGAGTCTTAACACAGGTGCACCCTTGTCAAAAGCAAAAGAATGTGTTTTGGTTCAAGGGTTAAACTTTGTTATAAGTGCCTAGATATTTATATATTAAATTCTAAAAAGAATTTAATACTGATAGAGAATGAGGTCATGCAGAAGAGATTTCTACTGCATCCATGATAATTAAAAAAAAAAAAATCCCTAGAAGGGTTAGACACAGGGTAGATCTCATGCAATTTGAAGTAGCTACATTTTCCACCAGGATCTTCCTGTCATTTCAATTAAATTGACTGTTCATGTTGGTAAAAACGAAATTTGGGGTAACAGCCTCCTCTTGTCATTTCTGTTATTCTGAAAGGTGAAAAATAACTTTTAGAATGCTCTATTTTTCAACTAAAATTGTTTTCACAGCTCTCCAGAAAAATGAGGGCCCCTCAGCTCTACAGCAGTTTCAGTACCTGCAACCAGTACCCACCACTCTTTCCCTCTCTGGCTGGGTAGTCTAAACACATTCACATACCCCATCAGTAGTTCTGTTTTCATCTTCTTATTCTTATTCATAATTTGCCCATAAGGATTCAGTTTCAGGTTTGTACCTTTTTTCTAAACTCATACTGCTTCTCTGCCTTTCCTTCTAAAAGGCTTGAAATTTGGGGATTCAGTGCCTCCTAACCTCAGATATGCAGATGACACCACCCTTATGGCAGAAAGTGAAGAGGAACTAAAAAGCCTCTTGATGACAGTGAAAGAGGAGAGTGAAAAAGTTGGCTTAAAGCTCAACATTCAGAAAACGAAGATCATAGCATCCCGTCCCATCACTTCATGGAAAATAGATAGGGAAACAGTGGAAACAGTGTCAGACTTTATTTTTGGGGGCTCCAAAATCACTGCCAATGGTGACTGCAGCCATGAAATTAAAAGATGCTTACTCCTTGGAAGGAAAGTTATGACCAACCTAGACAGCATATTCCAGAGAAGGCAATGGCAACCCACTCCAGTACTTTTGCCTGGAAAAATCGCATGGACGGAGGAGCCTGGTAGGCTGCAGCCCATGGGGTCGCTAGAGTCAGACATGACTGAACAACTTCACTTTCATTTTTCACTTTCATGCATTGGAGAAGGAAATGGAAACCCACTCCAGTGTTCTTGCCTGGAGAATGCCAGGGACAGGGAAGCCTGGTGGGCTGCCATCTATGGGGTTGCACAGAGTTGGACATGACTGAAGCGACTTAGCAGACAGCATATTCAAGAGCAGAGACATTACTTTGCCAACAAAGGTCCGTCTAGTCAAGGCTATGGTTTTTCCAGTGGTCATGTATGGATGTGAGAGTTGGACTGTGAAGAAAGCTGAGTGCCAAAGAATTGATGCTTTTGAACTGTGGTGTTGGAGAAGACTCTTGAGAGTCCCTTGGACTGCAAGGAGATCCAACCGGTCCATTCTGAAGGAGATCAGCCCTGGGATTTCTTTGGAAGGAATGATGCTAAAGCTGAAACTCCAGTACTTTGGCCACCTCATCTGAAGAGTTGACTCATTGGAGAAGACTCTGTTGCTGGGAGGGATTGGGGGCAGGAGGAGAAGGGGACAACAGAGGATGAGATAGCTGGATGGCATCACTGACTCGATGGACATGAGTCTGAGTGAACTCTGGGAGTTGGTGATGAACAGGGAGGCCTGCTGCTGCTAAGTCACTTCAGTCGTGTCCTACTCTGTGTGACCCCATAGACATCAGCCCACCAGGCTCTCCTGCCCCTGGGATTCTCCAGGCAAGAAAACTGGAGTGGGTTGCCATTTCCTTCTCCAATGCATGAAAACGAAAAAGTGAAAGTGAAGTCGCTCAGTCGTGTCTGACTCTTAGCGACCCCATGGACTGCAGCCCACCAGGCTCCTCCATCCATGGGATTTTCCAGGCAAGAGTACTAGAGTGGGGTGCCATTGCCTTCTCCACAGGGAGGCCTGGTGTGCTGCAATTCATGGGGTCGCAAAGAGTCGGACACGACTGAGAGACTGAACTGAACTGAACATGAACTATTTCTGTTGCAGAATGTTACCAAGCTTCAATTTTACTTATGCTATCACACTCTTTATTACTTTACCATCTCACGTTCACTTTCTTTATTTGCTATACTTTGTGCTATAATTTATAGCCATTAAAGTCACTAAACATTGCTTTCCTTCCTTTTGCCAATTATATTCTCTTGTAATCCCTTTCTGTTATTATTACACTCTTATCATATGATAGTACTGAACTATACAGTTTCTTCAAAGAATTCACGGGGGATTTAGCCAATTGTTTGAAGAAATTAATTATTCTACACTTTTTCCAGAAATATCAATCTACTAATTATTCCTTGAAAAGAAACTCTAGTTGTTCTAACTCAAACTACCAAGTCTGAGATTCAACTATTATGTCTTAGACTCATATTGCATGTGTTTACCCCTAAATAATCATCATATACTTTTATGAAAGCTATTTGGTACCCAATTGATATTAATGTTCTTGAGTTTCTAATTTTTGCCTTTTTGAGGATTTCAATATTTTTCCATTTCTAGCCATGTGACACCAATTCCATTTTTCATTTCTCTCCGTGTTTAACTGTTCAGTTCAGTTGCTCACTCATGTCCGACTCTGTGACCCCATGAACTGCAGCACACCAGGCCTCCCAATCCACTGTGAAATAATGCAGAAATTCCTGGCATAAATTCATCTGAGTTTAGTGCCTTTTCCTTATATCCTAACATTATCTGATCAAAAATTTGAAAGTCTTTTTCTTAAATGAAAGTAAAAACAGCTGAGTGAGTTGTCTGTCCCCCGTTGCTTTTGTTTTTTTAAAGGTTCAGTTTATGTGAAAGCATTTTATTATCATTACATTGATTCAACAAAGTCTAGTCTTTTTTAAGTCTAGGAGTTAAATGACAAAAGAATGAGACAAGCAAAAATATATGTTTAAAGCCAAAGAAGGAGAATATTTTAAAACCCATTCTCATCACCCTTGTCTGGGTTTTACTCATAGTTCTTCCAAGGCAATCTCACTAACAATATATTCCATGTGCATGCCCACAGCTGTGCATCCTTAGGACTCTCAGGAGTAAAGGTCAGTGAACGTCAATTACACTTTTACTCAATTAGCACCTGCCTACTTGCATTTTTATTTTGCTTGTTTTTTTCAGTTTCAGTGAAATTTCTATCTCAAGAGGTTTAACTGATTTTAGATCAAAACTTTGAAAAAGGTTGATGTTGTAATGCTTCTGAGGATAGCTTAAGGTCTTTAAATTTGATATCTTTCAAAGATTTTCCTGGTATCTAGAATTTCTCTTCAATGTGAAAGATGTATTCCATAAACAGAGGAGTTTTCAACTTTATGGTCTGCAGTTCCTTTAGAACTACATCATGTTCAAAAGCACGTTTTGATTTTGGTTTTACATTTCAGCCAGGCTCACTGCTCTCTATTACACCCCATACTCTGTGCAAGCTACTTCAAAGTGTCCATGGGAAGGGAGAAAGCCTTTCATACTCTCTTTAAGAAATTAATTCATAAGGGAAAATGAATACTGAAGCCTATGAATACAATGAGTAGGAGATAAGTTTTCCAGTTGCTGTTCCAGGCCATCATAAAATAACACTGGCCTCTGTGATCTCGGTGATCTTGTTTTCCATTACTTCCTACTGCTGTTTACACACCTGTTTTCACTTGTTTTGTCATCCTTTTCAGAACAACAAAAATATACTGTTTTTCTCATTTCACCCAATATGTTAAATAGAGGGTCTGTTTCAGCAGTTCATAGGAAAAACAAGAATGACTTTCTACATTTCTTCCTAAACAGGGTCCTAAAGCAGCTTTAAGCATGGCAATAATTTCCTCAGTGATTACATATTAACTGTGAAAGCAATTATTAAAGATTTCATTTCTCAAAAACAGACTGCTTCTAGGCCTGCAATTTATTTTAATTGAAGGCTGAGAGACTCACTGGCTGGAAAACAGAGGAAAACAGTTCATGTGGGTCTAAAAAATGGATGCAAAACCCAAATGCTCACAGAGGTCAGGCAGGGAACAGAAACAAGTGAAGCAGACAGGGTGAATTCGGCAGTAAGCTGAGCAGTAAGGCTCAGGCCTTATCTAAGGAGCTGCTCCGGCTGCTGAGATCTGGCTAGCCCATGGATGCCTTAAGGGATTTAGATTTCTGTTTCCGGATCTTCCAGTATTTTAAAAGATGCCAGGAACTTGGATTTTCATGTGAAACATTTTGCTTTTCAAACGCTGGCAACCAACTCAAAATATTTTTAAAACCTTCTGCTCACCAAAAGAAAAAAAAAAAAAAAGGAAGAGAAACATACTGGAGGACAGATTGGGCCTGGACATTACCATTTCACAACCTGTGTTCTCAGTGAAAAAATGAGTCTTCTTTATGTAGAAACAAGCTTTTGCTTTTTTGTTACGCTTTCTTTCTCTTTTATTGCATCTTTCTTCCATTCCATTCCCCAGTGTGTCACTACTGAAAAAATTCAAGATAATAGGAAACCAAGAAATTATCTTTATACAGAATTATATGTATACATGCATATACAGTGTTAGAGTCCAGAGAGGAGAGGAAAGCAAGCGTTTACTTTTTCAGAAATTCTGAGGTAGGAAAACTGCCTGAACTTCTAGAAAGAGACATTGAGGAGACACCTGAGCATAAAGTTCAGCACATTCCTTTGACATAGACTGGAATCTGGAGTCACTGCCAGACAACTGCCCCTGGACAAGCGTCTGTGAACAAACAGGAAAATGACTCACCACAGACAACCAGGAGCGGAAACTTCCTCGAAGACAACTTGTGCTCAGAGAGCAGCAGCTTTTCACACATGCTCAAAAAGGGCAATTTTGAAGTCCCATGTCCCTCCCGGGGTAGCAGGACTGAGCATGCCCACCATCTTCCAAGTGCTGGGCGCAAAGGCATGGGTGGGCGGGGCAGACGGACTGCACACCATCCCTGCACACCGCGACTGGAGGGGCCTTCTGCAAGACGCCTCGCGTCTCACCGCTGGATCCCAATCCTCTCCACATTTTAGGGTCCAGCTCCCACTCTTGGGGAGCAAACTTTGGTTCCTGACTCTTGTTTCAGCTTCCCTTTGCTGCAGTATAAGCCCCAGTAAAGCTTTGCCTGAAATTCTGGGACAGCCCTTCCTCAATTTCTATTGATTGAAGAGTCCAAGAGCACAGGTCACTAAGACTGTCCTTTTGAAGGAAGGCCATACAGGGTGAATATGGGTGGATCTGTGTGTTTATAGTAGTTTACAGCATTGTATGTGTTCTGATTACTTTGCACGGTCAGTCAGTTCAGTTCAGTCGCTCAGTTGTGTCGGGAGTCTTTGTGACCCCACGACTGCAGCACACCAGGTCTCCCTGTCATCACCAAGCATCTCCGAGCTTGCTCAAACTCATGTCCATGGAGTCGGTGATGCCATCCAACCATCTCTTACTCTGTCATCCCTTTCTCCTCCCACCTTCAATCTTTCCCAGCATCAAGGTCTTTTCTAATGAGTCCGTTCTTTGCACAGTACCTACTTGAGACAATTTATTCTGCTCTGGAATTCAAAAACTCTTCTGACTTTTTTCCCCTCTACCAAAATATCAATAACCTCAGATATGCAGATGACACCACCCTTATGGCAGAAAGTGAAGAGGAACTCAAAAGCCTCTTGATGAAAGTGAAAGTGGAGAGTGTAAAGGTTGGCTTAAACCTCAACATTCAGAAAACGAAGATCATGGCATCTGGTCCCATCTACATGAGAAATAGATGGAGAAACAGTGGAAACAGTGTCAGACTTTCTTTTTCTGGGCTCCAAAATCACTACAGATGGTGACTGTAGCCATACAATTAAAAGACCCTTACTCCTTGGAAGAAAAGTTATGACCAACCTAGATAGCATATTCAAAAGCAGAGACATTACTTTGTCAACAAAGGTCCGTCTAGTCAAGGCTATGGTCTTTCCTGTGGTCATGTATGGATGTGAGAGTTGGACTGTGAAGAAGGCTGAGCGCCGAAGAGTTGATGCTTTTGAAGTGTGGTGTTGGAGAAGACTCTTGAGAGTCCCTTGGACTGCAAGGAGATCCAACCAGTCCATTCTGAAGGAGATCAGCCCTAGGATTTCTTTGGAAGGAATGATGCTAAAGCTGAAACTCCAGCATTTTGGCCACCTCATGTGAAGAGTTGACTCATTGGAGAAGACTCTGTTGCTGGGAGGGATTGGGGGCAGGAGGAGAAGGGGAAGACAGAGGATGAGATGGCTGTATGGCATCACTGACTCGATGGATATGAGTCTGAGTGACCTCCGGGAGTTGGTGATGGACAGGGAGGCCTGGCGTGCTGCAGTTCATGGGGTCGCAAAGAGTCGGACACGACTGAGCAACTGATCTGATCTGACCTTTTAAATCTCCATTTCAGAGATGTCCTAATTATATGACAGTGGCATTATTTCCTTGCTCCTGCTGCTGCCAAGTCACGTCAGTCGTGTCCGACTCTGTGTGACCCCATAGATGGAAGCCCAGCAGGCTCCCCTGTCCCTGGGATTCTCCAGGCAAGAACACTGGAGTGGGTTGCCATTTCCTGCTCCAATGCATGAAAGTGAAAAGTGAAAGTGAAGTCGTTCAGTTGCGTCCGACTCTCAGCGACCCCATGGACTGCAGCCTACCAGGCTCTTCCGTCCAAGTGATTTTCCAGGCAAGAGTACTGGAGTGGGGTGCCATTGCCTTCTCCCATATCTATGCATTGCAGCATGTGATAACTTCCATGGAATGGAGAAATGCTTTGAAAAAGACAAACCACCAGAGCTCTCTCAAGAAGAAATAGAAAATCCCATTTTCATGTATCTATTAGGAAAACTGAATTTCTAGTTAGATACCGTTCAACAAAGAAAAGTCCAAATCCAGTTGAACTCACTGGTGTATCCTATCAAACATTTAAAGTAGTGATATTACTATTATACCAGAGAAGGCAATGGCACCCCACTCCAGTACTCTTGCCTGGAAAATCCCATGGATGGAGGAGCCTGGTAGGCTGCAGTCCATGGGGTCGCTAAGAGTCCAGCACAACTGACGTGACTTAGCAGCACTGAAGTAGGTTACCATTTCCTGCTCCAATGCATGAAAGTGAAAAGTGAAAGTGAAGTCGCTCAGTCATGTCCGACTCTTAGCAACCCCATGGACTGTAGCCTGCCAGGCTCCTCTGTCTGTGGGATTTTCCAAGCAAGAATACTGGAGTGGATTACCATTTCCTTCTCCATGGTATCTTCCCAACCCAGAAATCAAACCTGGGTCTCCTGCATTGCAGGCAGATTCTTTATCAACTGAGCTATGAGGGAAGCCCAAAAGAATGACTAAATAGTCACAACTTTAGTTGATTCTCCTTTTCTCAGGCATTAGAAATTATATATGGTGTTTACTAGATGTGGCTTATATGATACAAAATAGAGTTAGAATAAATTAACATACTATTTTTCTTTATATTCCTGTTGGGTTTTTTCTCTTAACGTAAGAAAAAAGTAAGAATAATAACATGAGTTAATTAAATGTGTACACTCCTGTATGCACGTGCATTCTCAGTAGTATCCAACTCTTTGCAACCCTGTGGACTGTAGCCCGCCAGGCTCCTCTGTCCATGGGATTTCCCAGGCAAGAATACTGGAGTGGGTTGCCATTTTCTACTTCAGGGGATCTTCCCCAACCAGAAAATCATCTTTGGGGAAAAATATCTTGGTCAGCTTTTTTGGGGGTACCTATTGTTATATTCTGCCTGCCCCCCGTAAGTATCTTGGGTAGTGTAAGGACAGATTTACGTGTGAAATGACCAGCTAGCTTACACACAATAGCTTGTACTTCCTACTTCCCAACTTCTATGTTGCCCCACTCTCCTCAGGAAGTTTTTAAATTACTAATCTAATTATTTTACAGATCTGTTCAGATTTTCTTTCTTTTGTGTCCGTTTCAGTCATCTATGTCTTTCTGTGGTTTTGTCTAGTTCATCCACATTATCTAATTTGTTAGTATTCAGTTGTTTGTAGTTCCTTATAATCCTTTTCTTTGGAAGGAATGATGCTAAAGCTGAAACTCCAATAGTTTGGCCACCTCATGCGAAGAGTTGACTCATTGGAAAAGACTGTGATGCTGGGAGGGATTGGGGGCAGGAGGAGAAGGGGATGACAGAGGATGAGATGGCTGAATGGCATCATCGACTCGAAGGATGTGAGTTTGAGTGAACTCCGGGAGTTGGTGATGGACAGGGAGGCCTGGCGTGCTGCGATTCATGGGGTTGCAAAGAGTCGGACACGACTGAGCAACTGAATTGACTGATAATCCCTTTCAATTGTTTTTGATTGAATTGATGCTTTTGAACTGTGGTGTTGGAGAAGACTTTTGAGAGGCCCTTGCACTGCAAGGAGATCAAACGAGTCAATCCTAAAGGAAATCAGTCCATAATATTCTTTGGACCAACTGATGCTGGGAAGCTGAAGTTCCAATACTTTGGCCACCTGATGCAAAGAACTGACTCATTTGAAAAGACCCTGCTGCTGGGAAGTATTGAAGGCGGGAAGAGAAGGGGACGACAGAGGATGAGATGGTTGGATGGCATCATCAACTCGATGGACGTGAATTTGAGCAAGCTCAGGAAGTTGGTGATGGATAGGGAAGCCTGGTGTGCTGCAGTCCATGGGGTCACAAAGAGTGGGACATGACTGAGCAACTGAACTGAATAATCCTTTTTATTTCTGAAAAGTTGGTCATGATGTACCCCCTTTTAGCCCGGATTTTAATCATTTGAGTCATCTCCTTATTTTCTTAGCCCAGCTAAAGGTTTGCCAATGTTTTTTAATACATAAAAAAACTTTTGATTTTATTGAGTTTTCTACTCTTCTACGCACAATCTCCCAGAAAATCAAAAGGGAAAAATACTTCCCTCCCAATTTATTCTATAAGGCCAGCATTATTATGTCGTCAAACACACAAAAATATTACAGGGAAATAAAATTTTCCTCATAAACACAGATGCAAAAAATCTTTTAACAATTACAAATCAATACAACAGTATATATAAAGATAACATACAGTGGTCAAATGTGATTTATCCCAGGAGTGAAATGTTGAATTTACATTAGAAAATCAATCAGTGTAATTTACTGTATTAACAGACTAAAAAAGTAAAACCATATGATCATCTCAATAGAAGCTAAATAAGTTTCTGACAACATTCCAAATCTATTCTGAATAAAAATTCTTGGCAGACTGAGAAGAGAACTTCCTCAGCCTGATGAAGGGCGTTATGAAAAACCTACAGATAATATTAGTACCATACTTAACGATGAAAGACGATGCTTTCACCCTGAGATCAGGAGTAATACTAGGATGTCTGCTCTAATCACGACTATGAAACATTGTACTTGCTGTTCTAATCAATTAATAGGTAAGCCTAATGAGCAGATGGCATCAAGATTTGAAAGATGTAAACTTGCCTTTTTCTCAGATGATATGACCATCTACATTGGAGATCCAGTTAAATTTACTAAAAGACAGTTGGAACTAATAGATTTTTAACAAGACTGTACAAAATGAGATCTATGTACCAAAAATTAGTGAAAAATAAAAACGTTTAAATACCACTTACAATAGTTTTAAGCCTTCCAGGTGGCGCTTATGGTAAATGTAGGAGACATAAGTGATGCAGGTTCGATCCCTGGGTTGGGAAGAAGATCCGCTCGAGGGTATGGCAACCCATTCCAATACTCTTGCCCGGAGAATCCCCGTGGACAGAGGAGCCTGGTGGCCTGCAGTCCATAGAGTCGCACAAATTCAGACATGACTGAAGCGACTTAGCACACACACACGCACAATAGTTTTAAAACATTCAGTTTTCCAGTTAAAAGACTAATGAAAGATGTATAAGATTTATATGCTGAAAATGACAAAACGTTGCTGAGAGAAATTAAAGTTGACTTAACTAGAAAATATACTGTGTTCATTAATTCAAAAACTCAGTGTTGTTAAGATGTTAATTCTCCCTGATTTGATCTATAGATTAATTACTTTCTGAATAAAATTGCAGCGCATTTTTCTTAGATACAAACTTTTCTAAAATTCACATAGAAAAGCAAAGGAACTAAAATAGACAAGATAATTTTGAGAAAGAAAAGCAAAATGAGAGGAGTTATACTACCTGACTCAATAAATTATTGTAAAGTTACAGTATTAAGACAGAGTGGTACCCGACGTCATCAAAGACAAATAGATGAAGGGAACCAAATAAAAAGTGTAAAAGCAGACCCACACTTATGTTGTCAATTGACTTTCAAATAAGCTGAAAGGTGTTACAGTGAAAAAGTATAGTCTTTTAATCAAATGGGGCTAGGATAATTTTGTACCTGTATATAAAACCAAACTTTGACTATTACCTCATGTCATCTTCAAGAAAGAAATTCAAAATGGATCATAGACATACTTGAAAAACTTTATAAGACTTTTAGAATAAAGCACAGGAAAAGATCTTTGTGACCTTGGGTTAGAAATTTCTTAGATAGAAGCATAATCTTTGAGGAAAAAATTAGAAAATGGCTTCATCAAAATTAAGGACTTCTGCTTTCAAGAGACTCAAGGGAATAAAATGACAAACTCTATACTGGGACAATATATTTTAAAACCATGTATCTGATAAAGGACTTACATAAGTAATATATAGAGCACTCCGAAGCTCAATAATAAGAAAAAAATGACCCAATAAAAAATAGGCAAATGATATGAACAGTCCAAAGAAAGTAAAATAATTGCAAATAAGCCCACAAAAATTGCTCATCATTACTCATTAGAGAAATTCAAATTTAAAAACATAATAAGATATCTCTACACATCTGTTAGTATATTTATAGTTTTAAAAAGCTAACCATGCCAATGTTGGCAAAAGGATGGAGAAACTAGAACTCACATATACTACTATTAAGTTCTTTGAGGGTAGTCTATGACTCTAATTCAGCTCATTGTTTCTATTAGGAACAAGTTAATAAATATTTATAAAACTTAACAGTAAAAAGTTTATAATTTGTTAACAACCAACCAATTCTGAGAAACTCAACCAATATATAGCTCTAATCACTGTACTAGCATAAAAATTCTCACACTAAATGACACGTCTAAATCACTCTGTCATTTATTATAATCCTAATATATGCCAACTTGTATTTATCAAAAATATTACATTATTAATGGATGCTAATTTGGTCTACTTTCCCCCAAAATTCTATAATTTCATGGTAATAAAATTCTGTTTCTCATGTCACTTTCCTGTTTGGAGATATCCAATTAAAATATGTGAATTCTTAAATAGACTAAAAGATAATGAGACATAAAAGGGAAAATGTGAAAAACAAGTCCCCTGCCCCCAGATAAATAGCTTATTTAAAACAAAGCCCTTTGGCCATTTCTTTCCTTAGAGCTCCTGGGCTGTGCTGCCAGTTCTGATGCCTCAGTTGCTGTTCATCATATACATATAGAATGTTTCTACCAGAGGGAACTAGCAAGTATGCCCAGAGTCATGAGGTTAATAATTCAAAGCATCTTCCAGTTGTGGATAAGAGTATCCTTTACTTAAATGCCAAAGCCTTTGACTGTGTAGATCACAATAAACTGTGGAAAATTCTGAAAGAGATGGGAATACCAGACCACCTGATCTGCCTCTAGAGAAATCTGTATGCAGGTCAGGAAGCAACAGTTAGAACTGGTCATGGAAAAACAGACTGGTCCCAGATAGGAAAAGGAGTACATCAAGGCTGTATATTGTCACCCTGCTTATTTAACTTATATGCAGAGTACATCATGAGAAATGCTGGACTGGAGGAAACACAAGTTGGAATCAAGATTGCTGGGAGAAATATCAATAACCTCAGATATGCAGATGACACCACCCTTATGGCAGAAAGTGAAGAGGAACTAAAAAGCCTCTTGATGAAAGTGAAAGTGGAGAGTGAAAAGGTTGGCTTAAAGCTCAACATTCAGAAAACGAAGATCATGGCATCTGGTTCCATCACTACGTGGGAAATAGATGGGGAAACAGTGGAAACAGTGTCAGACTTTATTTTTCTGGGCTCTAAAATCACTGCAGATGGTGACTGCAGCCATGAAATTAAAAGACGCTTACTCCTTGGAAGGAAAGTTATGACCAACCTAGATAGCATATTCAAAAGCAGAGACATTACTTTGCCAACAAAGGTTCACCTAGAAGGCAATGGCACCCCACCCCAGTACTTTTGCCTGGAAAATCCCATGGACGGAGGAGCCTGGTAGGCTCCAGTCCATGGGGTCGCTAAGAGTCGGACACGACTGAGCGACTTCACTTTCACTTTTCACTTTCACGCAATGGAGAAGGCAATGGCAACCCACTCCAGTGTTCTTGCCTGGAGAATCCCAGGGACAGGGGAGCCTGGTGAGCTTCCGTCTATGGGGTCACACAGAGTCGGACACGACTGAAGTGACTTAGCAGTAGCAGTCAAGGCTATGGTGTTTCCTGTGGTCATGTATGGATGTGAAAGCTGGACTGTGAAGAAGGCTGAGTGCTAAAGAATTGATGCTTTTGAACTGTGGTGTTGGAGAAGACTCTTGAGAGTCCCTTGGACTGCAAGGAGATGCAACCAGTCCATTCTGAAGGAGATCAGCCCTGGGATTTCTTTGGAAGGAATGATGCTAAAGCTGAAACTCCAGTACTTTGGTACAGAGGATGAGATGGCTGGATGGCATCACTGACTCAATGGATGTGAGTCTGAGTGACCTCCGGGAGTTGGTGATGGACAGGGAGGCCTGGCGTGCTGCGATTCATGGGGTCGCAAAGAGTCGGACACAACTGAGTGACTGATCTGATCTGATCTTTCTTAAATGTGGCCCATTAGCTAAAACTTGAAAAACTTTTAGTAGGCTTTTTGAGTCTCTTTTCCAGTTAAGAAGCTCAGTATTCCTATGCTAGAGCAGTAAATATTCCTTGTGGAACATGATTTCAAATTCTATTATCGGGATGGTGCATATACCAAGGTGATGCTCACATGATTATTTTCTATAATCTGTGCAGGCAAAGAGGCTCTCTTTGCCTCAGGACCAAGACAACTACGCATGCATCTTCCATTAGTTCCTTCTCTCTCTGAACTTAAGATGGGATAAAATTGATAATTTTTCACTTTACTGGGTATTTTGCTACAAAAACTATTTATCATTCTGTAAATACGTTTGGTGAATCTCTGAACTTATTGCCATCTGAGAGCTGCACATAGAAAATTAAACAGCTCTGGTTCCTACCCACTAAGAGATTATAATCAGCTACTGATATGAGAGTAGGCATTAAATTTACACTGTAGAATTGGAATGTCAAGTATGAGGTATAGATTGCAGAACTTCACCTAGCTGTCTGGCAGAATTAAAGCTCTTAAAATAATGGAAAATATTGGTGAAAAATCACCAAGTAAAAAATTGTAAAATGGGTTACTGATTCTTACTTTATGTTAGTTAGAAGACATTTGTTGTTTGAAATAAATCTGGGAAGATGATATAAATAAGAAGCAATAAACATAAAGATGCATGCAGATGGACCTTCTTAAAGAGGTGAAACACACCTATTAGTAATATGATGCTTTTAAGAATAGGATGAAAGGATTTGTCAAATCTTGAGGTTTTGCATAGGAGTAATTAGCATAGCTATGACATTTTCTACTTCTATTCACATATGAATTCCCTGCAAAGCATTGTTTTGGAACAGTAGTAATCATACTTTCAAATAAGCTGCAAATAAAGGGACAGAAGGGCTTCCCAGGTGGCTCAGTGGGTAAAGAATCCACCTACAGTGAAGGAGACAGAGGAGACATGGGTTCAATCCCTGGATTGGGAAGATCTTCTGGAGGAGGGCATGGCAACCCATTCCAGTATTCTTGCCTAGAGAATCCCATGGACAGAGGAGCCTGGTAGGCTACAGTGCATGGGGTCACAAAGAGTCAGACACGACTGAAGCAATTGAACATGCACGCACAAAGGGACAGAAACAAATAATGGTAATCAATTATAGTGAGTAAGAAACATGAGTAACTTCACTTGAAACCCCTTGTGTGCTAACGATTTCCTCTATGGGGTAAATAGTGGAAAATTTACTATTTAAAAAATGCTAACATTTTGCATGTCTACTCCATATATATTACTGGAAATAACTGTCAAGATGTCTAAGTTGTTAAAATAGATTTGCAGTTCAAGGAGCCAAATTTCAGAATCAAGTAGTAGACACTGAATTGCCATTGAGATCACTATGGTGGGCAAACTGCTCAAGTTCAAAAATTCACAGCTGTTTCAGTTCAGTCGCTCAGTCGTGTCCGACTCTTTGCGACCCCATGAATCACAGCACGCCAGGCCTCCCTGTCCATCACCAACTCCCAGAGGTCACTCAGACTCACGTCCATCGAGTCAGTGATGCCATCCAGCCATCTCATCCTCTGTCATCCCCTTCTCCTCCTGCCCCCAATCCCTCCCAGCATTAGAGTCTTTTCCAATGAGTCAACTGTTTAGTCTCATGATAATAAAATGTTCCACTGTGCAACTAAAAGTCATCTACTTTGCTCCAAATGTGAGAGACAAAGGACCTACTTTCTGAAATCTGAAAACTGGAAATGAAGTTTTAAAGAGAGGCAGACTTGAATAAGCTTGCATCACTGAGAAAGAGAAAGAGGAAAAAATCGGAGTTAGAACTTGGCGAGACTTGCCAAACTAAGATGCCACTGGCTGAACTTTCAAAACTCATATAATTCCTCATTTAGCACCAGGAAGGGTTAGGATTCAAGTGCAATTAACAGAGGTAGGGAGGGGTGGAGGGGATAGGAGGTTCACATATTAAGCTGGGAATTAGATTAAATCCCCAAGTTCATCAGGGAGAAGTGACAAAGCTGTATTTAAAATTCTCTAAACTCTTGGGAAGATAAAGCCCTTTGAAAAAGATAAAAGAAATACGAAGGATATGTTTCCTCTTTCCTTTAAGAAAAAGTTGAATGTGGTTTATTACCCTTAATTATTATGACTCCCTTGATTCACCTGGCAACAAATTGGCTTATCAGCCAGGGACTATTAGTTGTGCATTAGCATCAAGTTAGACGCTGTATCAGTTTTCAATAAACTCAATGAATAATAACTTGACATTTGAATAGAGCTTTATAATTTGAAAACTATTTTTCACAATATTCTTTCTCTTCATGTTTAGACCCTGGAGCAGGGGTTGACAGATTACAGCCACAGAACAAATCTGGCCAGCCACTAGCTTTTATAAATATTTATTGGGACACAGCCATGTTCCTTCTTTTACATACCATCTGTGGTTGCTTTTGTGCTACAAAAGCAGAATTGAGTAGTTACAAAAGATATTGTATAGTCCACAAGATTAAAATATTTACTATCTTGTACTTTACAGTAAATGATAGCTAAGCCTTGCCCTGCAGCTCCATGTTGGTACCCTCTTTAAGTCAGTTATCTTAACAGCCTTTGTTTCACAGTGATATTTGTAATTGTACTATTGTTTTCTAAAGTATAAGCTACGTGAAGTCTAGAGCTGTGTTTGACTTATTTTTTTTATTTACTGAAATAATTAAAATAATAGGTGATGAAAAATTTAATAAATTCATCTTATTTGATTCTCTTAAAATTCCTACAAGATTTCATGCAATCTTTACCTTTCACATCTGGGAATGAAGTAAAATAAAGTGATGGTTTGTCTTATTATACTGTGTAGCTGATTTTAGAATGCTATTCAAACATGCTAAAAAGTCTGTATTTTTCCTTTGTTTTCACACATCATTGAACACAATATTTCCTTTACATTTTAAGAAAATTTGTTGATGGCATTTTACGAATTTACATTTGCAACCAGGGCTTACCAAGTCAATGTGTAATCAATATTTTATTGTTCACTATGAACCTGGACAGTTTCTTTGGTTTACAGTTGCAGTAATTGTTTTCAAGACCTTTCTCTATCCATGAAACTAGTTAGACTCTTCAGAACAAACATGTTGCATGTTGAGCCACTACTAGTAACCATCAGTAGACCATAACAGCACCAACATAGCAACTATGCGGTCCTCTCAGTATAGCTAATATTCCCATCTGAGGATTACCTGTGTCTACAAGTCTCAAATTGATCTATAGAGTAGTTTACAGAGACATCATGCAGAAAATAGAGAGTTCCTATATACCTCTCACCCCCATAATATCTCCTGTTGTTAACATCTTGAATTAATGTTATGTAGCCATCATTATAGTACTTCATAGTATAGTTTTACTACACTGATACCACACATCTGTGAAAACCCAGTGAACTGTACAAGACAAAGAATGAACCCTAATATAATCTATGGTCATTAGTTAATAATATCAATTAATTTATCAGTTGCACAAATATACCACATTAATGTAAGATGTTAATAATAATAGAAACTATGGGGATAAAGGGTATATAGAAATTCTCTATTTTCTGCACAGGGTATCTGTAAATTTCTCAAAAAACTAAAATTTATTTTAAAAATAGAGAAGTTTCTTTTGTAAAACCAGATGTTCACTTGCAATAAAAATTATTTTCCTGGCCTGACTTTCCAAATTCTGTCCTTGACAACCTCTACCTTTGTTTCTGTACAGATTTCTTCAGAAATGGATATTTTTCTTGACAGCCCTGGGGACTTTCCAGCTCTTTCCCACATGGCCAAACATCAGTCTTGGTCTTGGGCTCTCCTGTCCAAATTTGTCTGGATGATATACAATCATGAACATCTCACCATAGCTCAAAGTGATGGCAAGTAAGAATGATCTGTGATTTTGCCTTTTTGACACTCATATTACTGGGCACTCAGAGATGTCACTGAACATATAGAAAGAATTACTATTATCCAGGGTCTCTGATCCAGAAACAGTGAGGCCTAATACTTTCTTCCCTATCCAGGGCTGCAAAGAGTTTCTCCTTGGCTCCAGAAAATCTTGAACCTGTGGCTATGCTGTTGCCTAGCCCATCTTGGCCCATACCTTCAGACAACATTGCCTAAGAAGTGACAAGACACATATACACAATGGAATATTACTCAGCCATAAAAAGGAACAAAATTGGGTCATTTGTAGAGATGTGAATGGACATGGAGATTGTCATAAGAGTGAAGTAAG
This sequence comes from Tragelaphus eurycerus, assembly GCA_935064755.1. Classification (NCBI taxonomy): domain Eukaryota; kingdom Metazoa; phylum Chordata; class Mammalia; order Artiodactyla; family Bovidae; genus Tragelaphus; species Tragelaphus eurycerus. The sequence goes on along the minus strand of CAKXYN010000120.1, from coordinate 2,874,381 downwards.
TCAGAAAATAAATATATATTAACACATATATGTGGAATCTAGGAAAATGATACAGACAATCCTATTTGCAAAGCAGAAGTAGAGACACAGGCATAGGGAATAAGTGTATGGATACCAAGGGGAAAAGGGGGATGGTGGTAGGAGGAATTGGGAGATTTGACATATATACACTATGGGACTTTCCAGGTGGCACTACTGGTAAAGAACCCACCTGCCAATGCAGGAGAGGAGACATAAGAGACTCCAGGATCGAATCCAGGGTTTGATCCCTGGATCAGGAAGATTCCCCTGAGGGAGGGCATGGCAACCCACTCCAGTATTCTTGCCTGGAGAATCCCATGGACAGAGGAGCCTGGCAAGCTACAGTCCATGGGGTCGCAGAGAGTCAGACACGACTGAAGTGACTTAGCATATGTATAAAAATAACTAATGAGAATCTACTGTACAACACAGGGCGCTCTACTGGATACTTTGTGGTGACCTAAATTGGAAGGAAGTCCAAAAAAGAGTGGATCTATGTATATGTGTAGCTGATTCACTTTGCTGTACAGTAGAAACCAACACAACATTATTGAAGGACTAAAGTGAAGTGAAAGTGTTAGTCGCTCGGTCATGTCTGACTATTGCAATGCTGTGGACTGTAGCCCGCAAGGCTCCTCTGTCAGTGGGATTCTCCAGGCAAGAATACTGGAGTGGGTTGCAATGCCCTCCTCCAGGGGATCTTCCCAACCCAAGGATCAAACCCAGGTCTCCTGCATTGCAGGTGGACTCTTTACCATTTGAGCCACCACAGAAGTCCATAAAACAACCATAGTCCAATAAAATTTCATTAAAAGGATGAGTAAATGTTTAAAAAGAAGAAAAAAAGTCAGTTGGGAGTAAATCAAAGAAAATGACACTGGTATTCAAGAAACCCTTTCCATGATTAGTGCTGTACTACCTATCTGGGCTTTCTTGAGCAAACTGTGTTACCTTGTCTATGTTTCAATCTCCAAGATCCCTTTCAGCTGCTGTTTTTCTGCATGTAGCAGCTGAAAGAGGTTCATTTTCTCCCCTCCCACCCCAGCCTTATTGAGATGTGATTCATTGACATGTAACAAACACATGAAAAGGTGCTCAATATCACTAATCATCTGGGAAATGAGAATTAGATCAGCAATGAGATATTATATTAGACCTGTTAGAATGACTGTTATCAAAAAGATAGAGAAATGCTGATGGGGATGTGGAGAAAAGGGAACACTGGTACACTGTTGGTGAAAATGTATATTGGTACAGTCAGTATGGAACACAGTATGGAGATTCCTTTAAAAGTTAAAAATAGAACTACTATATGATCCATCAATTCCACTTTGGGTATATATTTGAAAAAAGTAAAATTACTATTTCAAAGAGATATCTACACTGAATGTTCATTACAGCATTATTCACAATAACCAAGGCATGAAAACAAACTATCAGTGAATGAACATATTAAGGAAATGAGATTTGTGTGTGTTTAGCCATAAAATATGAAGGAAATCCTGCCATTTGCAACAACATGGATGAACCTTGAGGGTATCATGCTAAGTGAAATAAGTTCAGCATTGTCTAAAAGCATTTACTCTGTTAGCCCCTGGTACAACTACTTATTTTAGCCTGGTTTGGTGAGCTTTCTTAAACAGCTTCTTATCATCCACCCTTTTCAGAGGCCTGCCCAAGTTGGAGTTCAAAAAGGAGAGTCACACCATTGCTCATATGGGTACTAACACAAGTTTCACTGAGAGCTTGCCTGTTCATTTAATGTTAAGTGACTTCAATTTAAATACAGTTGTTCACCACCTCCTTTCAGAAAGGATTTAAGTTAGTTTCTAAAATGATAAATATTAAAAAAGTGGTAAAATATAACTTAATACAGAAACATAGCTGAGGAGAGAAAACAGATGCACCAATAAGAAGCTCAAAATGGTTTTGGGGATTGAGCATAAAAACTATGTAAGTTTCCTTGTATCCAAGTCAAGGATGTATACAAGAGTAGAATACATATAATTTCTTATGGAAACCAAAAGTTTTTCTACCTTAAACTTTTAAAGAAATGTCTAATGTTGGGTGACTGTATGGCACACATTGAATGGTATGATATACAACATCCTCCATAGAAATTTCATAGTAAATACAAAAGTTGTGCAACTATTTGTCTATGTTTACCTTACAAAAATTAAAGACATAACAATTCATTAAATATTATTTTGAAGGGAAATAAAGCTCAATGATTTAGCTCTCTTATTTTCTCAGATTTTTCTAGGAAAACCTGTAAGACTTGAATTATCTTCCAGCCATTTGAGCTACTGACTATAAATAGCTATAAGATAGTCTAAGATTAAAAATCTCCAGAAAAAGTCTGGGGTAGTGATAACATGTGATAATTTAGAATAGACCAGACTTTTGGACTCTGGGACCGGGAGAGGGTGGGATGATTGGGGAGAATAGCATTGAAATATGTATAATATTATATCTGAAATGTATTAATTGTTCAAACTAAACACTATCATGTTACAATTTATTCATACTAGATGTTTGTAATGTTTCTGATAATCAATAAAAGAGATTCTTGATTAAAAAATAAAAAATAAAAAAATAAATAGTTTGAATCACAGTAGAATAAATGATAGACTTAATATCCTATTATTCACATTAGACATTTTAAGTTATTATTCTTACTCATCTAGAAATCGATTTTACTTCTATGTATGATTGTGGGCTACAAGGGAATTATCAGGTAAAACCACCTTTCTCCTCAAGAAGAGGCTTTGCAAATATTTTAGCACTCCAATCAGTGTTTGCTTAGACTATTATCAGCAATGGCAAATGAATACTGTATTGACAGTCTGTTTTGCCCAGAACATTCAGTTGTGTGTTGAGAATAGCAAAAATAGAAATAGCAAAACTGTACTTTCAGTGGGGTTTACAACCTAGTTAGGCAGAAAGATAAGAATCAAAAAGCCGATGGAAAAATATGTTAAATATACAAGTTAAATGTCAAATGATTGTCAGTATTTTATGTTACTGGGAAACAGTGACCAGGTTACTTATCTATGATTAAAATTTGTCTTCAATGCAAAAATACATATATCTGTTACTTACTGCATAAGGATACAGGCACTGGAGTAATTAGCTGAGTTCTGGTTGGTGCCTTGGATCTCTTGGCCACACTCAGTCACTTTTCCTGGGGTGATAGGTAGTAAACAACTTGCAGGAGGATGATTGCACTTAATATCAGAGCTCTATCCTTTTGGAATACTCCCCACTTTTACATATTCTTCTAGGAACTCCTACTATACCCAACACTTAACATCAATAATTCTTACATTGTATATAACCAAAAACAGCTGTAGGCAGAGATATACAAAATATATTGCTGAGATTTCATGTGTAGTCAGATCTCTGAATTGGTGGCTTCCTAGAAATTAATTTTGAGTCATCTTCTAATTTCCCAGTAAAGTGAAAGACAGTAAGTTAAGTAAGAGTGAAGATAAGGGAACAATCTCTGAGGGCCATAGGAGTTGAACAAAGTTTATGAGGGAAGGGGAGCTTGAGACAGACTTGGAAAGAAGGAAGGGATTTAGTTAAGCAGGGAGAAGGAGGCACTGGGGAGAAATCAATACTGTAAGTTTGATGAGGCTCTAGAGCTGCAGCCTCCAGAAGGACATGGACTGTGGTGATCCACTTTCCCTACTTGCCTTAAGTTAGCAGAAAACTCATTAGAATCATGTAGTTCATCTCAGGTTCTCCTTCAACCAAATGATGATGGCTCAGAATTTGCATATCCTACCTCGGCCCCTGATGATTCCCAGTTGTGCCAAGGAGTATGTGACCTGCAGTGGCTTGGGATTTTGTCAAAGTCTTCTGTCCTCAATGTATCAGCAGCTCATAAGGTTCATGGGCACAGTCTTCCTCCTGCAGTAGATGAAAAGTTTTCCTGTGAAGAGCAGTGGAAGCCCACCCTACAAAGTGGAGTAAATTTTATATTAACCCATCAGATTGGATGGCTGCTCAGTTTGGCACAGGGACTCCAAATTTTATCTTCAGTAGTCCTCTCCAAGTAGCTGCAGTCTGTAAGAATGTGCATGCCTTCTAGTTCATTTCCTTCAAGGTCAGTCATCAGTCTGCACTGGAAATGAACTCAGGGAGTACTGAAGAAACCGTCAAGTTCAGAAGAGATTTTCAGAATTCCAATACTGTACAGCTAGTAATAATCATGCTGCACTTGAAAGAGGATTTGGAACTTCAGTCTGTTTTAATATTCAATATAATGTCTATGCTACATTAAAGAAATCCAAAGCATTTTATTGACATGGGTTTAGAGCAGAGAGGACTCTATAGAAGGGAGAAACATGCTTGGGTGATACACTTGTGTGTGTGTGCTTAGTCACCCAGTCATTCCAACTCTTTGCAACTGCATGGACTATAGCTCACCAGGCTCTGTCCATGTGGATTCTCCAAGCAAGAATACTGGAGTTGGTTGCGATGCCCTTCTCCAGGGAATCTTTCTGACCCAGGAATTGAACCAGGGTCCCCTGTATTGCAGGTGGATTCTTTATCAGCTGAGCTACCAGGGAAGCCCAAAGAGTGATCTATTTCTGCCTGGTAGGTGATATACTTGTAGGCATCATTACAGAAGACTAAACATCAGTCTCAGGAAAGTCATCCAAGGAAGGGATGAAGGGTGGGAGGAAACCAGGAGTTAAGGTGGTGGCCTTTGGAGACCTAGCTTGCAATCCTGTCTCTACTACCCACCATTCTGTGACCTTGCACATCCCTGACTATTATACCCTCAAGGAACAAATGACTTTAGGGTCTTGGGGAACTTTTCACAGTTTCTAAACTTTCTAGGCTGTCTGTGCCTGTTCTAGATAAAATTTCAAAAATGGCCAGTCATTGTCTTTTGCAAATTCAAATACCTTTTCTTCAATAAATCATAACAGAAAAGGTCTTAGTTGTGACAATTCCAATGAGGTGGTTAGTATTTTACCTTTGAACAAAGAATGTTAAATTTGTAGGATTTTAGACATTGGTAAATAAACAGATTAAGGACAGAGGAGGTATCCCTGAAGTCTTTGAAATCACATCATGGTTTTATTACTACTTAAACAAGAATTTTAACAGTTTAGGCATAAATACTGAAAGCATTTACCAATGAAATGACATGATGCCTGGGATTTTCTTAAAAATAAACCTTGAGGGAGAGAGAGGAAGTGGGTGCAGACATAGATGAAACAAGACTTGCCAAAAATTGATAATTACTGAAGTTTTTGATGGGGATACATTTTACTGTTCTATCTATGTTTTATTTGAAAATATCCATAAGAAAACATTTTTTCAAAATTATCCATTACAGTGGACAGTACAGAAACATAGAATGAAGTTTATCCTGTAAATACATTTCTACATCTCCTCCTGTCCTTATTGCACCTTATACACATAGACAGATTTAATCAATTAGTGGTGAATCAGGCTTCAGGCATTAAAATTTGTTGCAAAAGTTTTATAATAGCTTTTGGTTCAAATGTTAGAGTCGAAACTCAACCAGCCATATATATATATATATTTTGTGGACCACAATAACCAGCAGCAACAAGAATAATGTCCATCCAGGAAATAAAGTTACTACATTGGATGCTGAGCAACAAAAACCTTTGTATATTAAAACAAAACATAAACTCATCAGGCTTATTAGTAGTAGTAGGAATAGCATCATCAATTTTTGTACTCTGATACTGGCATGAATTTCTTAGTTCACCTGACATTCCCATTCAACTACCCAAATTCCCTAAGTTCAATTCATCTTATGGTATTAAATATTTTGGGGATGATCCAAGCTATAGGCAAAACATCCATCTGAGCCCAATTTACCAATTTTTGGGAGCCACAATTAGTCAGAACTCTCCTTCTGTGTGTTGGGGACCAAGCTGTTTACTAAGATAACAGTGCGAACACTTTGTACATTAGCTCCTTGTCAAACAAGTCCTTTCACTGGATGGCTGTCCTCATACAAATGTCGAGACTTTTGCTGGCTCCTTATTTCTCTACCCATTTCTTCCCAAAGGATGGCTCAAGTTTCACCTTTTCTAATTGAGCATTCATTGACAAATTTAGCCGATAGTTAACTTTCCTTGAATTTTTTGCATATTTATTCACTCAAAAAACATTGATAAATTATGATCACACTACACACATATAAGTACACACACATTAAGCACAAGGTCTACATGGTCAATGTTCAATAAATACGTTTCGACTGATTGATTAAAATATATAGATATTTTAGTGGGATAAATGTTGCAGCCAAAATTTACCACACAAAACTAGAGAGCTATTTTTATCTAATAAATTAATGCTGGCTACATGTGAATCATTTTAGTAGTCCTTGTGTAGAAACAATGATAAATAAAAGAATCCTTCTAAGAGATTAATATTCAGGGATCTAAGTAAAAGTATGTATACTGATAACTAAAGTGAAGTCAATTAATGGCCAAGTGAATTTTGAGTAATAAACTAGGCAAACGCCAGATTCCCTCCAGGATGTTGCTATCCTGACCTCAGTCCAGTCTCATGGTTCCCAGGAACACCTAATGACAAATGCTGCACCTCCTGTTATCAACTCCACTGACCTGATGAGTAATAATGATGTCATACAGCCGAATTCCAGTCTTGTCTTTCATCAGGAAGCTGGGGAATAGCTGTTACAGAACCTAGATCAGTATCTGTTTTGTCCCTGATTCCCAGCCACCATTTTTCCCCCAATAAAGCATGTATTTAAATTTGTTAATCACGACTTAATGATTATAATCCAGGATCATAACAGGGATCCTGGAGTGGTATATCATCACTTTACACAAGTTTATAATGTTCCTGCCAAGACTGCAATAAAAAGTGGCTCATGTTAAATGCGAATTTGTTTACCATGACACTTAGTTAACAGTCTCAATTAATTGGTTAAGGAAATCTCTAATCTTCCAGAAGAGGTGAATACTTGAAAGAAAAATTCCTTTGCACGGGATTTACTTAGAGCTGATCTCTATCTCTTTCCACTACTTTTAATGGACTCATAGCTTACTTAAATTTTTACCTTAAGAATAAAATCCAAATGAACTTTTTAATCTGTTCTATAATAGAGGAACAGTATAGATCTACTAAAATTACATAAAAAATAGACTTCATGCAAGTAGTATCTGTGTTCATTTCTATGTATAGGAACGTAACTGAAGTCACTGATATATGAGCAGAATTTATAAAGTGCCATTTACCTCTTTCTTCTGGGCTCCAAGTCCAAATATCCAACTGCACCTTGAAATCTCCCACTGGAAGGCTTACCATAACCTTCACCACACAGATTGAAATGGATTCCTTGGTTACCACCTACCCTCACGCTGATTTCCTTCCCAGCCCTCATCGTTTCACTATAGGGCATCTACCCAATTGCTAGAGCAAGAAGGCGACAGATACTCCTAAAACCTCCCTCTATACCATTCTGTATATTCAACTGTCAGCACATATTGGCATTTCTTCCTCCAAAATGTATTTAAAATCTATTTGCCTGCCTTGATCGCCACTCTATTTCTAGTCCAATTTCTCACCACGTCCTGCCTGGACTGGTGCAGTTTCCCCCACTGTATCTCCCGGCCTATATTCTTACCCTTCTGTAATTCATTCTCCCCACAACAGCCAGATCAATTGCTGTAGACATAAATCACCTCCTCTTACTTTCCTGCTATATACCTGTCAGTGGTTTTTGGTTTTACTTAAATAAAATCTAAATCTTTCACATAGCTGAGGCTATTTTCTCTGCTTGCCACACTCTTTGTCCCCAGTTCTCATTTTGTAGACCTGGACAATTGACTTCCTCAGAGAAGACATCCTTTATTACCTATATAGATTTCTACGTATGAGGGCTTTTATTTCTTTCATGGAACTCACTACAATGAATGGCAGCTTGGATTAAAACATGGAGACTATTTATTTGGGTTCATCCAAAAGCAAGACTCTTAGGCTACTACCATTCAACTTCCTGTCTATACTGTATGAAGTGATTTAATGGTTTGGCAAACATTTCTTTTTAAACTCATTGTAATATTCCACTTGTATCTTTCTGGTTTTGATTTATGGGAGAACGGTGAAGACACTAAAATGGGTTAGCCTGTCTGTCAATATAAACTATATTCATCCATCTAGGCACATTTTTTTCTTCATGGAAGTGCCATCATTTGGGGGACACCTTTTTGTTTGCCTGAATAGCACAATCATGATAGTTATATAGTAGTCATATGGCAATTCTGTATAATGGCTGAGGTTTGAAACCATGCAGTTATACTTTCATCTGTTAAAGAGAAATATATATATATGGCAGAATAATATAATAAATAAACATATTTATATAAATATATATATATATATATGCTGCTGCTGCTGCTAAGTCGCTTCAGTCGTGTCCGACTCTGTGTGACCCCACAGACAGAAGCCCACCAGGCTCCCCTGTCCCTGGGATTCTCCAGGCAAGAATACTGGAGTGGGTTGCCATTTCCTTCTCCACCGTATGAAAGTGGAAAGCGAAAATGAAGTCGCTCAGTCGTGTCTGACTCTTAGCGACCCCATGGACTGGAGCCTACCAGGCTCCTCCGTCCATGGGGTTTTCCAGGCAAAAGTACTGGGGTGGGGTGCCATGGCCTTCCTCATATATATATATATATATGGCTAAATTTATCTTACCATATTGGCAGCCTTATATTTCTAGTCCACAATTCTATGCAAGACCATAGTAGTATCTTTTTAAATTTAGTAAATTTGCCAATTAAATGTAAACTGGGAAAGATAGATGGATATAATCAGAGAAATATTTTCATTTTTAACATATTCTCTGACTATATTTTCTACCTTCCTTTTTAACTAATGGAAATTTCAACTGTGAGCCAATGGCATAAACAAAGGATATTTCTAGCATATATTTTTTCACAAACATTTTTATACCTTATGAATCCTTATGAACCTACCATAATCAGAATTCCTGCTGAGTATGGAAGAGAGTAGGAAGGGTTGAAATTGCAGCAGCTGTAGTATGCCTGGACTCTGCTGAAATCAAAGGCAGTTGAATCTTTTCTTCCATACTGGCTGACTTCTGAACAATAGATTGGATCCCAGCTTTGGATTCTAAATCTTTTTGATGTCTATTGTGAAAATACGTTCTACCATCATAGGATCTAATAGCTGCTCTCCCTCCTGGAAGGCATCACAGTCTGGTAGCACTCAGAGCTTTTAGCTTGTTAGTGCAAATCAACTTTTATTGCCTGCATTTGAGAGAAAAGGACAGTAAAATCGCACATCCATACATAATTTTGGTTATTTGTAAAAGGTTAAAAAAGAAGAATGGTGGCAAAAGCTGCAGCATTTTCTGAAGGCTTAAGAAATTACACTGAAGCGCACACGCACACACAGCAGCAGCAGCTACTGGTTCCTGATGGTGCACAAAAGACAAACTAAATGTTAGCTAAGTGATTTACTGTCAACGTGGGATGACATTTTGACATGCACTGTTTTTATGTTTTCCCATTTCCAGTATGAAATTTGTGGAACTTTTAAAGCTGTTTGACTCTAGAAGCCTGCTTAGCAGCTCTGAGCACTCAAACCCTGGAGACAGTAAGTGGCAAGGGGAGGTAAAGAATTACCAATAAATTGGGAGTTGAGAAGCAAGAGTGATGAGTGAGGCAAGTGCTGATATTAGAAACTTTGATTTGGGGGTTTATAAAGGTAACTGAATGTGACATTCAGTCATCTGGATTCTGAAATGGGTGAGTGCAAGGATTACAGATGATGGCTTTTAGTGAAGGGCAGAATCTTTTAAATCTTTTATGGCTGAAGTTTCAAGGCAAAGTCAAAAGTAGATTAGAAGATAATCAATACTCAGGCTTACCAGGAGGTTTTGAACATTTTTACTCAGAGTACCTAACTTAGGAAATGGTTTTGGAAAACAGTTTTCAAGTAGAACCAGTAAAGGGGCTTTTCTAAGGTGATTACAGAAAAAAATATTTTAAAAATACAGATTAAGTAGTATAACCATCTCATTCATCCATATAAAACATTCAAAATGGTTATCTGCATATAATTCTGGCGTTTCTGATATGCAAACATCCAAAACTTCTACTGAGCAAAACCCTTTCACCTCACAACTCTTTTCACACAAAGCAGAGGACTGGGGGCAATTAGAAGTGTATAATAATGACTGCTTTCTTCTAATCTGGAGTCTTGATGACACAGTCTCTAGGTCATGGCTGGAGCAAATTGACAAGTGTGACTATACTTGTTGAACCTTCGAGACATTTTTGCAAAAAGTGTTTTTGGACCCAGTCTGGTATATGTAAAAATTTGTCTTTGTTTTCCATCTGAAAATTAACTGTGAATATGTTCTTAAAATGAAAATGCCATACTTTAATCTATTTGTCAACATGTATCAAGCCTCTATCAAATATTAGGAACACCCATATATGTAAATATTTTCTAAATGTTCCTACAGCTTGCTAGACATTTCTCCTCTGTCAAAATTCCTGCCCTGCTCTTTCCCTACATCTCAGGTCATGATTCTGCATCATATTTAAATGATAAATCTATATGTCCTCATCTTCTACTTCTCTGCATCTGTATCCATTTTTACCTTGTCCCCTATTTATTGAAGAAATCCCTCTATTTATGCCAGCAAATTTGGAAAGCATAGTAGTGGCCACAGTACTGGAAAAGTTCAGTTTTTATTCTAATGCCAAAGAAAGGCAATGCCAAGGACTATTCAAACTACCGTACAATTGTACTCATTTCACATGCTAGAAAGGTAATGCTCAAAATCCTTCAAGTTAGGCTTCAGCAGTATGTGAACCAAGAACTTCCAGATGTACAAGCCAGATTTAGAAAAGGCAGAGGAACCAGAGATCAAACTCTCAGTGTTCATTGTTTCATAGAGAAAGCAAGGGAATTCCAGAAAAACATCTGCTTCATTGACTATGCTAAAACCTTTGACTGTGTGGATCACAAACTCTGGAAAATTTTTAAGGAGATGAGATAACCAGACCACCTTACATGCCTCCTGAGAAACCTCTATGCAGGACAAGAAACAACAGTTAAAACTTTACATGTAACAACTGACTGGTTCAAAATTGGGAAAGGAGTACATCAAGGCTGTATATTGTCACCCTGCTTATTTAACTTATATGACGAGTACATCATGCTAAATGCTGGCCTGGATGACTCATAAGCTAGAATCAACATTGCTAGGAGAAATATCAACAACTTTAGATATGCAGATAATACCTCTCTAATGGCAGAAAGTGAAGAGGAACTAAACAGCCTCTTGATGAAGGTGAGAGAGGATAGTGAAAAAGCTGACTTAAAACTCAGCATTCAAAAAACTAAGATAATGGCATCTGTTCCCATTGACTCATGGCAAATAGATGGAGAAAAAGTGGAAACAGTAACAGATTTCATTTTCTTGGGCTCCAAAATCACTTCGGATGGTGACTACAGCCATGAAATTAAAAGACACTTGCTCCTTGGAATAAAAACTATGACAAACATAGACAATGTATTAAAAAGCAGAGTTATCACTTTGCTGACCAAGGTCCGTATAGTCAAACCTACGGTTTTTTCAGTACTCTTGTATGGATGTGAAGGAGATCAGCCCTGGGATTTCTTTGGAAGGAATGATGCTAAAGCTGAAACTCCAGTACTTTGGCCACCTCGTGCGAAGAGTTGACTCACCAGAAAAGACTCTGATGCTGGGAGGGATTGGGGGCAGGAGGAGAAGGGGACGACAGGGGATGAGATGGCTGGATGGCATCACTGACTCGATGGATGTGAGTCTGAGTGACCTCCGGGAGTTGGTGATGGACAGGGAGGCCTGGCGTGCTGCGATTCATGGGGTCGCAAAGAGTCGGACATGACTGAATGACTGAACTGAACTGAACTGTATGGATGTGAGAGTTGGGCCATAATGAAGGCTGAGCACTGAAGAACTGATGTTTTCAAATTATCATGCTGGAGAAGACCCTTGAGAGTCCCTTGGACAGCACAGAGACCAAACCAGTCAGTACTAAAGGAAATCAACCGTGAATATTCACTGGAAGTTCTGATGCTGAGGCTCCCATACTTTGGCCACCTGATGCAAAAAGCCAACTCATTGGAAAAGATCCTGATGCGGGGAAAGATTGAGAACAGAAGGAAAAGGGGGTAACAGAGGATGGGATGGTTGGATGAGCATCATCAGTTCAATGGGCATGAGTTTGAGCAAATTCTGGGAAATAGTGAAGGACAGGGAAGCCTGGTGTGCTGCAGTTCATGGAATCTCAGAGAGTCAGACATGACTTAGCAACTGAACTACAACATTGAAGATCAAACTGCCCACCTATTGAGCCTTCTCATAGGCTTAGCATCTCTTTATTAATTCCACTCTCAAAGTCTTTCTCTGCCTTACTTTTCCCATTAGCAAATTTCCCCATTAGCAACGAATGTGTTTAGTCTCTAGTCTTTAGGAACAGTCCTCTTTGAGTCTCAGATTCCTATCCAGGTATCCCCTTTTATATATTCCTCTTTACAGAATGACTTTTCAAGAATTGTTTATACCTACTGTTTCCATTGCCTCGCATCATATTCACTCCTTATTCCACTCCAGATTGGGCTACATCTTCCCATCCTCACTCCACTTAAAAGCTATTTATTCCAAGGTTCCTAATGATGTCTCCACTGTTAAAAAGAAGGCTTCTTTTCTGTTCTCATTTCATCTGCCTCTTATCAATATTCAGGGGTGTAGATCATGCCCTCCTTGAAATACTGTCTTTCTTCGATTTCCAGGACACTATTTCCTTCTGGTTTGTCTCTGAAATTTTTTACCACACCTTCTCAGGTTTTTTTGTTTGTTCATTTTCTTGATGACTCCAGAGATTGTTTCAGATTCTCTATACTTCTCTCAACCTTTTTTTTTTTTAATCAATAAACTCTATCCCTGTGACTTTAAATATGTTTTATCTCAAGGCTTTATTCTGGGCTCCATGTTCAAATATCTAACTGGAAATCACCTATTGGCACGTTTACCATAACCTACACTACACAGATTGAAATAGACTCCTTGATTGCCACCTACCTACCCACTGATTTCTTCCCCAGCTCTAATCTTTTCATTATAAGGCACTATCTACCCAATTGCTCAAGCAAGAAGCCTACAGATACTCCTAAATCCTCCCTTGCATCATTCTTTATATTCAGCTATCAGCAAACACTGCATTTCTTCCTCCAAAATGTATTTAAAAATCCATTTGCCTGCCTTGATTTCCACTCTCACTATTCCTAGTTCAATTTCTCATCACGTCTTGTCTGGACCAGTGAAGTTTCCCCCACTGTATCTCCCTGCCTATATTCTCACCCTTCTATAACTCATTCTCCCCATAACAGCTAGATCAATTGTTTTAAACATAAATCATCTCCTCTTACTTCCCTGACTACCAACTCATCAATGGCTTTCCATTACACTTGAATAAAATCTGAATCCTTTACATGGCTAAAGCTGATTTCTCTGTTTGCAACACATGTTGTCCCCAATTATCATTCTTTAGAGCTTGACAGTTGACTTCCTCAGAGAAGACATCCTTCACTACCTATGTAGATTTCTAGGTATCGGGGCTTTATCTCTTTCATAGAACCCATCACATCAATTTGTTCATTTTTTCTTTGTTGGTTGATTCCAAAGTACTGAGAACAGGGCCCACGATTGTTTTATTCATACATTATCCAATGCCTACTTCTTCCTCTTAAATATTTGTAGCTTTATCCTTATATTTCAATCAATGAAGGAAAGAAGAAAGAAAATGATTTGATTTTTAACAGATTTACCAAGACTTGACTTAAATCACTCAAAATTCAGAATATCTGGCAGCTGCAAGTTATTGATCTGATGGCACATTTCACTGAAGCAAGAGCTGTTAGTTCACAGCCCCTTCAAGTACTGTTCCTTCAGTAATAACACAGGGTCACCCTATATACCTATTACTTTTAAAATCTATTTAATCAGCTTCTCAAAATGGTCATTCAATTTCCTCTCTGAGAAGAAGCCTGAATTTTACTTGCAATTTTAGTTTCAAGCAAAGTATAAGGGCTATATTATACTTAATTTTAAAAACTTTCCTTCATTAAGGAATGAATCTTTGTACTTTGCATTCAGTTTTAAGAGCTCATCAAATGTTAAACACGGTAATGAAAGTTTTGCAAATTCCACCATTTTCACAGATTCTATCTTTCCTTAGCAGTTGAATTATTTATATGATACACTTACTGACAATATAAATTCTAAGGATGACTAAACTGAATCACAAGTTTTCAGACAAGTTAACAATCAGCCCCTTTGGGCAACTGAATATTATCAGCTATTATTTGATGTTAGAGGCATTTCATATTAAATGAAATTAGATGAAAATTCTCAGATGAGGTTTAGACTTGAATGTGTGATATGCATTCATATAGAACTGGATGAACTGGTACAAAAATCTGAGTGAAAAGCAAATGAACACTGGCCTAATGAAGGTCAGGGAGAGACCTCATGAGAATTTTAACATGCTTCCACTTCTTTGCCCTTTTCATTTGGATTTTAAGGACATCTATAATTATTGGATGACCAAAAGGTTGTATTGATATGTGACTATTGTATCAATCATTTTTTTCCCATTAGAGTTTTTTCTTCCTGTGATCCTAATAGTCAATATCTGCATAATCAACTGAATTGAACATTCAGTCAATGTGGTCTGGTAATGGAGAAGTCACTATCCCTCTAATCCACATTTCTAAACCCTAATTTGTACCATGAAATCTGACTTAAATTGGTTTTCTTTTGGCAAATATCTGCCTTCACTCAGTATGAGAAAAACAGAAACATTTACCAACAGAACACATATTTGCAATGTTTACTAGGGAGCAAGGTGATGAACCTTAATAAATGCTAATACAGAACACTGCTTGTTGCATGCCCTGTAGCACTTCTGTGTCATAACTTTCAGCTTTCCATCTAGACTATAAGTTCCCTTAGGCAGTGTTGTAAATCATATCATTGTCAAAAATATTCCCTGCCTCTCATTTCCAGGCCTTCTTGACAGAAGGATTATTCTTTCCACCTCATTGACAATTGGCTTGTAGATATGACCTAATTTGGCCAATAAAATATGAGTTAATGTAACATATGCCACTTCCAAGCAGAAATTTTAAATCTACCACGTGATTCTGCCATTGCTATTTCCCCACTACCATAAGACCAGCATGAACAGGCAGGAGTTGCTCCTTCAGCTTAAATTGCAAAATGATAATTGACATGGAACATAGGCAAAGCCAAGCTTTAAAAACATATCTTTGACAAAAATAAATCTTTGTCATTAAAGGCATCTAGGATTCTTGGTGGTTCATTGTTATTAGAAAGAAACCTACCTTAAACTAACTAAGGTAAACTATATATTCTCAAATCCCAGCAGAATGTATGGTGCAAAGATGATTGATAATTTGTAGAATGAGCAAATGAACCAGAAAAAGAGACACTAGAATGCATTTCCGTTCGTTGCAAGATTTTATTCCTTCCCAAACCATATCTGTTACAGAAATAAAATGTATTCTAGTCACTAAGATAAAGAATCCAGTTCCAAGGCAGAAATCTATTTAGGGATAAGTTGTTACTACCATTGGTACTCTAAGAAAACTAGCAGCAATTTTTATACTTGGAGATTTCAAGGTTTTAAGTATAGCAAAATATTCAAGTACATAAATTATAATTACTACTGAAAAAAAGATCCCAGTTCTTGCAGATTAAATGGTAATCCCTATCTCTTAATTTTCCCTGCCTGGGGAGCTTTGATAAGAATAAGTGATGCTGTGCTGCCTACGCTTATCAGACATGACCACACGTTTCCTAAGGAGAACATCCATCAGGGACCCCTACTGTCTGCAGGGGTTATATCCAGAGTCAGAGGAAATTATAGCAGTTAAGCTAGCCTTAATTAGTACTGCACTTAATTTTGGTAAGCGCTTTGAGTAATTGTTTATTTTCCCCAATTTAAAAATGTCAAACTATTAGTGTTTCACAACACATCACAAGCACTATCCTGAGGAACTTTTGTGCTCCAGGATCTTTGCAGCCTCCTTTGTTGTCTCCATAGGACTTATTATTGGCCTCATAGGCTTGCCTATTTCACCTCGGAGTCCAATGTGGAACAATTATGTACTTTAGTCAAATGTGATACAAAAGTTTAAGTCTGGATTTAAATAACAAGGATAAGAAGGAATCTGGCAATCATATATGAAGTTCATCTGTATGTGCAAATATATTTGGATCTGAGTTGTCTACACGATTGGGCGCTGCAGTGTTCACACGTGGTTATATAGACTGGCCTTCTGAAAGATGTCTGCATGGTCACAGTCAGCCATCAATAGAAGGTGATTTTTGCTGTCTTCCAAAAGCCCTCTGGATCCATGACCAAGGATGGTAATAGGAAGCAGAAATCTGTCTTTTGGTTCTCCCTGACAGGCCAGAAACAGAGTTAACCACGAGTAACACTTTCTCTCCCCACCCCTACCTTTAATCTTCAACAACAGATGGTTGAAACAAAAGTAAGGCCTAGGTAAGATGCAAATGAAGATACCTCTCAGGTCATAGTGTAATATGAGTTATTGTTCTAGATAAGAGTGTATGCCTCAGGCTTTCATTTATTAAAAAAAAAATAATAATAATAAAAGGGAAGAAGCCAGTTTGGTTTCAGATAATACCAAGTTTCCAGTCACCAACTAAACATTTGAATTCAAAATGTAACGTGGGTGCACAGTGCTCCTATTTTTGTGCCCTAACAAAGTACCTTCTTTGGTATTTTTCCTCTCCCTAAATCCTATTCATGATTGAAAGCAAATAATTTATAATGAATGATGTCTTTAAGGTAGAGTGAAATTGCTACCTGCTTTTATAACTGGTAATGGAAACCTGTAGACATGGTGGGTAATAACTTACCTCATTAATTTTCCCAGACTTGTTTTAGGCAATAAACACCTGATTTGAAATGTTGAGGTGTACAGAAACACCTTGGCCTTCAATGGAACATATTTGGTCCCATAATATCCCAACTTTTGACAACTTTATCCAATTTTTTAATCTAGTGAATTAGGATATTCTGAATGTGGACTTACTTTTTTTGTGGGTTAATGTATATATGCTACTTTGCCTTTCTCTCATCATGGAATTACATTTAATAAGACAAATGCATCTATGTGGTTTGTGAATAGAACACAAAAGTAATTTCAGAGCATTTGTCTATAATTGGAGGGCCCCTGCCTATGAAGTTACAAAGACAGAGTGACCCTGCAGACTCTTGTTTTGATAAAGTAACTAAAGTGCTTACATTCAGGCACTGTAAATATGTGAAAGTTTGCTCTGATGGGTGATTCAGAGAATAGCAATAATGATGATAATGACAGGGATGATCATAATGAAAGTGGGAGTATTTTTGGAAAACAATGTTCTGCCTCATTCAAAGCCAACAAAACAGGGACACTGGGGAGCCTGTTGGGCATAGAAACTTTCTACAATGAGTTGCAGCTCCTGCTGCCCTTTTCAGACGACCTCACTGCTGTGGCTGAGCTCCTTGAACCATCTTTCCAATATTTGCAGTGTGCAAAATCCTTATTTTTATCAAAAAGAAAGAAAAAACAAAGCAACCAAGACCTTCCTACTATCAGCACTATCTTGACTGAAGAGAAAATGCATTATGAGGGCTGCGCTCACCCAGTCACCTCCTAAGCTGTTTTCTATACTAGAAGAGCAGTAACTTCAGAAGATTCTTTTTCTGGATTCCCAAGGGTGCCACAGTCTCTCTTATATTCTCAAGGCTGTAACCCTGAAGGGTCTACCTATTGCTGAGAAGGTAATTCTATATTCACAGCAGGTACTAGGAGCTCAATAAGGGAGTTCAAGTTGACTAGAGAAGCAAAGAAATCATTTGAACATCCTCAGATTTAGGTAGGAAAGTGGTTTTATGCCTTACAAAAAGAACTCCAAATTGTCAAGTTAATTTTTTTCAGCCTTCTACATCCCTCCTTTATTCTTTCTCTTTGCAAAGTAATACTCTTCACCTGGCTTATCCTGCTACCTGTACTAGGAGGATCATGCTCTCATTCAGCTTTAAGTAGAAGAAAATAAAATCCAGAACAGAGGTATGATTAATGAAGCCATGTTTACAAGTATTTCAGCTATAGCTTGGATAGTGTGTGCACGCATGCTAAGTCGCTTCAGTCACGTCCAACTCTGCGCGACCTTGTGGACTGCAGCCTGCTAGGCTTCTCTATGGGATTCTCTAGGCAAGAATACTGGAGTGAGTTGTCATGCTCTTCTCCAGAGGATCTTCCTGACCCATGGTGGAACCTACGCCTCTTATGCTACCAGGTGGGTTCTTTACCACTAGTGCCACCTGGGAAGCCCCAAAAGCCCAGATAGCACTTCCAACAAAGCTCTAGAACATCCTCATGATGTCAGAAGCAGTATTCTTCTGCTTTCTTTTTTCTTTACTCTAAAAAAACATAAAAAATAAATGTCTTAAAACTCTGATTATCCCCCAGATGACCTGGCAAATTTATTTCTACTCTATCAAGTTATTTACTCCTACAACAGTTACTCCTCATGAGCTATCAGATTAACTCTAGATGCCAAGAAAGTGGCATGCCCATGTTTTTGTCCTCCTGGGATTTATAATATAGTTGAGGAGGCAGGAGGTAAAGGCATGGATAGTGGCATGACAATGCAAGCCACCAGCCAAAGTCATGCACATGATTCTGATTAAGTGTATAATGCGTTGGATATCATGTTTTCAGGAGATCAAAGAAGGCTTATATGAGACTAGAGCATGACAAACATGACTAAGATAGAGTAGGTATTTTTGGAAAGAGTACACAAGGGTTAGGTACTGTTATGGGAAAAGCAATATAACGTGGAGAAACTGGAAGATTGTCCTGTTGTGATGAGATAGTGCACTCAAAGTTGAAGATTTATGTAGAAAAGTAGCAGCATTTAGTTGGAAAGATTGTTTAAGGACTTAAACTGTAAGTCTTGAGTCATCCTAAAATTTCACTCTCAGTATAGTTGACAAAAAGGAACAAAGGAAGGAAAAGTAAAATACCCAGAGATAGATAGATAGATATAGATGAATACACACTGATTGATTGATTGCCTTTGCTCAGTCGTGTCTGACTCTTTGCGACCCTATGGACCGTAGCCTACCAGGCTCCTGTGTCCATGGGATTTTCCAGGCAATAGTACTGGAGTGGATTGCCATTTACATATAATTACTCTTTGTCCCTTAATAAATTATGTTATGTCCCATAACATAATTATCATGTTATGATATAAGCACAAAAGTTATGATATACATACAATACAGTCTAAAAAAATCACTATCTTCCAATTTATGACATAAGATTATTATTAATTTATGAAAGTGAAAGAAAGTGAAGTCACTCAGTTGTGTCCGACTCTTTGTGACCCCATAGACTGTAGCCTGCCAGGCTCTTCTGTCCATGGAATTTTCCAGGCAAGAGTACTGGAGTGGGTTGCCATTTCCTTCTCCAGAGGATCTTCCCAACCCAAGGATTGAACCTGGGTCTCCCACATTTTGGGCAAATGCTTTACCATCTGAGCCACCCATTAATTTAAGACATAAGACTAAATATGTCTATGTAAATTAACTTCCTATTATATAAAAATTGCATACATTTTTGAACTTTTATTTATTTCTTTGAACGTTTAAAAGTTTTAAGAAGCATAAACATGGATGACGCCTTTGTAAGACTGCTGCACACGTGCCCAGTTGCTCAGTCGTGTCCGACTCTTTGTGATCCCATGGACTGTAGCCTACTAGGCTTATCTGTCCATGGGATTTTCCAGGCAAGAACTAAATCAGACAGAGAAGGAGAAATATCATATGATATCCCTTACATGTGGAATCTAAAAAGAAATGATACAAATGAACTTATTTTCAAAACAGAAAAAGACTCATTGACTTAGAAAACAAACTTAGGGTTCCAGGGGGAAGGGATAGTTAGGGACTTTAGAATCATCGTGGACACACTGATCAGATCAGATCAGATCAGTCGCTCAGTTGTGTCCGACTCTTTGCAACCCCATGAACTGCAGCACTCCAGGCCTCCCTATCCATCACCAGCTCTCGGAGGTCACTCAGACTCACATTCATCAAGTCAGTGATGCCATCCAGCCATCTCATCCTCTGTCGTCCCCTTCTCCTCCTGCCCTCAATCCCTCCCAGCATCAGAGTCTTCTCCAATGAGTCAACTCTTTGCATGAGGTGGCCAAAATACTGGAGTTTCAGCTTTAGCATCATTCCTTCCAAAGAAATCCCAGGGCTGATCTCCTTCAGAATGGACCGGTTGGATCTCCTTGCAGTCCAAGGCACTCTCGAGAGTCTTCTCCAACACCACACTTCAAAAGCATCAATTCTTTGGCACTCAGCCTTCTTCACAGTCCAGCTCTCACATCCATACATGACCACAGAAAAGACCATAGCCTTGACTAGGCGAACCTTTGTTGGCAAAGTGATGTCTCTGCTTTTGAATATGCTATCTAGGTTGGTCATAACTTTCCTTCCAAGGAGTAAGCATCTTTTAATTTCATGGCTGCAGTCACCATCTGCAGTGATTTTGGAGCCCAGAAAAATAAATTCTGACACTGTTTCCACTGTTTCTCCATCTATTTCCCATGTAGAGATGGGACCAGATGCCATGATCTTCGTTTTCTGAACGTTGAGCTTTAAGCCAACCTTTTCACTCTCCACTTTCACTTTCATCAAGAGGCTTTTGAGTTCCTCTTCACTTTCTGCCATAAGGGTGGTATCATCTGCATATCTGAGGTTATTGATATTTCTCCCGGCAATCTTAATTCCAGCTTGTGTTTCCTCCAGTCCAGCATTTCTCATGATGTACTCTGCATATAAGTTAAATAAACATGGTGACAATATACAGCCTTGACGTACTCCTTTTCCTATTTGGAACCAGTCTGTTGGTCCATGACCAGTTCTAACTGTTGCTTCCTGACCTGCATACAGATTTCTCAAGAGGCAGATCAGGTGGTCTGGTATTCCCATCTCTTGAATAATTTTCCACAGTTTATTGTGACCCACACAGTCAAAGGCTTTGGCATAGTCAATAAAGCAGAAATAGATGTTTTTCTGGAACTCTCTTGCTTTTTCCATGATCCAGCGGATGTTGGCAATTTGATCTCTGGTTCCTCTGCCTTTTCTAAATCCGGCTTGCACATCAGGAAGTTCACGGTTCACATATTGCTGAAGCCTGGCTTGGAGAATTTTGAGCATTACTTTACTATAGTGGACACACTACTATATTTTAAATGGATAAACAACAAAGATCTATTGTATAGCAATGGAACTCTGCTCAATATTATGTGCCAGCCTGGTTGGGAGCGGGGGTTGCAAGAAGAATGAATACATATATATGTATGGCTGAGACCCTTTGGTGTTCACCTGAAACTACGACATCATTTTTAATCAACTATGCTGCTGCTGTTGCTGCTGCTAAGTCGCTTCAGTGGTGTCCAACTCTGTGCGACCCCATAGACGGCACCCCAATACAAAAATGAAAAGTTTAAAGTTACAAAAAAGAAAGAATACTGGAATGAGTTGCCATTTCCTTTTCCAGAGGATCTTCCCAACTCAGGGATTGAACCCACATCTCCTGCTTTTCCTGAATTGGCAGGCAGATTCTTTACCACTTGAGCCACATGAAAAGATTCTAAGATTGCTGAGAAAGCATGTAACTGAATGGATCTAGTTAGTGTATATAAACACCAAGCTGCAATATATATGGAAGAGTAACTGGAAATATGTGTTTTAGTTGAGGCACTGCCATATACATCTTATGGAGGGTTGGATCATTGAACTCTTGTCTTATCTGAAAAGAAAGTATTTTTATAATGAAAAGTGCAAATATATATATATATGAATTAATACTGTATTTATAATGATTAAGATCTGCTAGAATGGCATATGTTATACCAGCTATAACTGTTTAATATTTTAGGAAGCTAAAGTACTGATAGTTGTCAATAAACTTTCTATATCATGGTATTTAAATTTGGTTGGTCATCAACTTTTAATGTATCCAGTGATTTGGTGGAGCTGTCCTGCAGCGTGAAAGCTTTAAGCAATGGGGAATCACAGGGAATTTTAAGCAAAAAGTGATGTGGATAAAGCCAGACTTTAAGAAAATTAACTTGACAACAGGATGTTGTATAAACTGGAAATAGAAGTGACTAGATTGTCCCTGGACTGAAACCACCCTCATTAGCCAACCCTTGGTATTTTTTTATCATTCGCATCAGCATTCCAGTGACATTCCAATTCTTTTGTTTTGTTCTACCTAAATTCGTGTTTACCCCATCCTACTGGGGAGCAGCAATTTGTATAGCTAGTTGTAAAGAACTTCACTAAGAAACTGTCCTGATGTGTTTTTTTTTTTTTTTTTCACTTCTGCTCCTGACTTTTCCAGAAGATATATGAGTGTGAGGTTTAAAGTTGCTCTCCAGCTCTCCCCGTAGTAACTACATTCCCTATTACTGACACTATCTCAGCATCAGTGGAGAATATACAAGGCTGCCAGCTCTTTCTTCTCTTGTGTCTTTGATCACTGCTCCTCTAAATAATATAAGAGATTTTCAGGATTGGGCTTTAGTGTCAATTTATCACAAAGAAAGCACTGTTGCTTGTTATTGGTTCAAGCTGCATTCCTATGGAGGCCTATTTTTGTATCAAAATTATTACCAAGGTGGTAAATGATGAGACTTCAGTGTATTCAAATGATGTTGTATCATCAGGAAAAATCCATCCAAAGAATACATTTAGGTATCAGGCCTTTGAAAGTTCTCTAGACTAAGCAGTCTATTTCCCACCTCCAAATTGAATGAGAGAAGATTCTTTTAATTTAAATTTTAAAGTTTCTATTCAGGTGCCTAAGCAAAAGGAGGAAAGAAAAATACAAGCTTTCAGGGAGATCTGTGTTTCTTTTACATAAGGTGAACCAATCGAGTAGTATTAGTTTTAAACTGCAGTAGTTTTACAAACTAGTCAATTTAAGATATTTCAAACTAACTTCTAATGACACCTGAGTTCCCTGAAACTTTTAAATAATAGCATTAACATGAAAATGAAACTGACTAAATATTGGAGATTTCCATTTGTTAATGACACAGATAACAATCCTTTTCTACCTGAAAGATGCAGAGGAACAAAATATATTAGGGTTTTTGATATTTTTTTAATGATTCCCTCCCTCTCCCCTCCCTTTGTCTCTTGGGCTCTCCTTCTTCCTATCTATCTATCTATCTTCCTTCTTAACTTCTGCTAAAAGAGAAATTGAGGCATAGTAAAAAGTTTAAGAGTTTATTTGAGTAAATATCAGTGCTAATTGGGCAGTGCCAAACAGGTCACTGCTCATACAAATTCAGAGACTTTCCATAAAGAAAAGGCACAACAAAGTAAGGAAAATTTGATTAGCTATGGCTTAAAGCCAAGTTGGCTGTTTGTTATTGGTTGTCCTTATAGTTTTCATTTTCTTAACCCTGAGCCATTTACAGTGTTAAATGGAAAAAAAAAAAAAAAAGTACAATGTGAGAGTTGTGAGTTAAGTTTTTTTTTGGAACAAAATGAGAACTATAGCCTGGGAGAAAGCATTTTGGATAGCTCTGAGAAACTGCTCCAAAGAGGTTGGGGGGAAGATTAGTGTAATACAGTATATGATTTTAGTGAAGAGGAGTGTATGTACTTAGTTATACACTTAGTGTATGTACTCAGTCGTGTCAGACTATTTGTGACTCCATGGACTGTAGCCCACCAGTTTCTCTGTCCATGGGGATTCTCCAGGCAAGAATACTGGAGTGGTTGCCATGCCCTCCTCCAGGGGATCTTGCCAACACAGGGATCAAACCCAGGTC
This sequence comes from Tragelaphus eurycerus, assembly GCA_935064755.1. Lineage (NCBI taxonomy): Eukaryota > Metazoa > Chordata > Mammalia > Artiodactyla > Bovidae > Tragelaphus > Tragelaphus eurycerus. Next base: position 2,850,344 of record CAKXYN010000120.1, on the reverse strand, counting down.
TTCTGCTTTGCAGGTGAATTCTTTACCATCTGAGCCACCAGGGAAGCCCAGTGAAGAGGACTGCAGGCAGTTAAGCACACATGTTGGCAGAGGCTTGCTGCTAGTCACCAGGAACAGATGTCACTGTTAATGATTTCAGTGCTTTTCTAGATATGTGGAGATGCAAGAATTGGGCTCATAAAAATCTTCTCCTGAAAATATCTATCTAAAGGACTGTTCTGCCAGTTTTACCCAAAGCATAGAGTGCCTCATTCCTTATCTCCACCTGAACTCCTTGCAGGGTGTGTTGAAGGTCAGTGGTCGCAGCAGCTCATGGTGTAATCATTGTACAGGTAGATGACAATTGCCAATTTTTAGTTGGCATAAGGTTAGATTTTGGGCTTCTTACAAGACTGCTAGGGCATTACATCCACATTAGTCAAATGACTTCCTTGTTTAATTAATTTAATCCTTCCTCCTTCCCTCTCACCCCTCTCCCTCCCTTCTTTTCTTCGTTTGTACTCTCCTTCCTTCTCTTTCTTTCTTGCCATTAAGCACTGAAGATTTCCCAAGAAGGATTCTCTCTCCAGGAGTGAAGCACAAGTCAAGATATACATTTGATTATATATCCTCACAAACACAAAAAATAGTTGTTCTTTTCCTTGTGCTGCCCAAGAAAATTGACTCTTCATTCAAACTAAGCTCCATCTTATCTAAATAGCATCATAGCTGGTGTTGCTTTCTGTCTAATGAAAAAGAACCTCACGGTATATATGTTTATGGGTTTTCCCATATTTTTGCCAGCTAATTAAATGCTGAAAATTTTCTACAGTTCAATGAGAGAAAGAACTAAAGAGGTTGACTCACTACACTTTTGTATTCTTTGTATTTTTTAAATGTTTTCAAACTGCTAAACCTACTTTAAAATTTTGTATTTGTAAAAATGCTTAGAAACACTTAGAAATCTTTTAAGTTCTAATATGCCCACTATCATTAGTAATGATCACATTGTCTGTAAAGCATGTCTTAGATTGAGAGAGTCACCAAGTACATTATTTAAACCATCTAATGGTATATTGTTTGTAAAGGATCAAGGTTTATTAAAGCATTATTTTTTCATTCACCACACAATTTGAAAGCCGTGAATCCATGATTTTGAAATATTCTTCCCAGCAAAAAAGAATAGAAAAACAAATGGCCTTTAAAAGAAGGATTTGGTGTTTGGTGGAATTTAAAACATGGTTTAAATTTGATTGGTGACCTCGAGAAATAGAAAAAACAATCTAGTGTTCACTTCTAATCAGCAAATAATTAGCATTTCAGACACCGTCTTAGCTGATCTCTGGTAGACTGGACCTCTTTGAACAAAGATTCATAAGAGCTCATTAGAGCTTTATCTTCCTAAAAGTAAAACCGTTCCCCAGATATGAGAAAATGTACACAAAGAATCCTGGGGAATACGTGGTTGCCAAGTAAGTTGCCAATTGATCAAAGACTTTAAATGAAGTTGATTGGTATGTGGAAAAAATGCATTACATTAATAAATACATCTGAAATATTGATACAGTGAGAATAATATGTGTTACAGGGTATCAGATCAGATCAGTCGCTCAGTCGTGTCTGACTCTTTGCGACCCCATGAACCGCAGCACGCCAGGCCTCCCTGTCCATCACCAACTCCCGGAGGTCACTCAGACTCACATTCATCAAGTCAGTGATGCCATCCAGCCATCTCATCCTCTGTCGTCCCCTTCTCCTCCTGCCCCCAATCCCTCCCAGCGTCAGAGTCTTCTCCAATGAGTCAACTCTTTGCATGAGGTGGCCAAAATACTGGAGTTTCAGCTTTAGCATCATTCCTTCCAAAGAAATCCCAGGGCTGATCTCCTTCAGAATGGACTGGTTGGATCTCCTTGCAGTCCAAGGGACTCTCAAGAGTCTTCTCCAACACCACACTTCAAAAGCATCAATTCTTCGGTGCTCAGCCTTCTTCACAGTCCAGCTCTCACATCCATACATGACCAGAGGAAAAACCATAGCCTTGACTAGGCGAACCTTTGTTGGCAAAGTGATGTCTCTGCTTTTGAATATGCTATCTAGGTTGGTCATAACTTTCCTTCCAAGGAGTAAGCGTCTTTTAATTTCATGGCTGCAGTCACCATCTGCAGTGATTTTGGAGCCCAGAAAAATAAATTCTGACACTGTTTCCACTGTTTCTCCATCTATTTCCCATGTAGTGATGGGACCAGATGCCATGATCTTCGTTTTCTGAATGTTGAGCTTTAAGCCAACCTTTTCACTCTCCACTTTCACTCTCATCAAGAGGCTTTTTAGCCCCTGTTCACTTTCTGCCATAAGAGTGGTGTCATCTGCATATCTGAGGTTATTGATATTTCTCCCAGCAATCTTGATTCCAGCTTGTGTTTCCTCCAGTCCAGCATTTCTCATGATATACTCTGCATATAAGTTAAATAAACATGGTGACAATATGCAGCCTTGACATACTCCTTTTCCTATTTGGAACCAGTCTGTTGGTCCATGACCAGTTCTAACTGTTGCTTCCTGACCTGCATACAGATTTCTCAAGAGGCAGATCAGGTGGTCTGGTATTCCCATCTCTTTCAGAATTTTCCATAGTTTATTGTGATCTACACAGTCAAAGGCTTTGGCATAGTCAATAAAGCAGAAATAGATGTTTTTTCTGGAACTCTCTTGCTTTTTCCATGATCCAGCAGATGTTGGCAATTTGATCTCTGGTTCCTCTGCCTTTTTGAAAACCAGCTTGAACATCAGGAAGTTCACGGTTCACATATTGCTGAAGCCTGGCTTGGAGAATTTTGAGCATTACTTTACTAGCATGTGAGATGAGTGCAATTGTGCAGTAGTTTGAGCATTTTTTGGCATTGCCTTTCTTTGGGATTGGGAACTGACCTTTTCCAATCTTGTGGCCACTGCTGAGTTTTCCAAATTTGCTGGCATATTGAGTGCAGCACTTTCACAGCATCATCTTTCAGGATTTGGAATAGCTCCACTGGAATTCCATCACCTCCACTAGCTTTGTTCATAGTGATGTTTTCTAAGGCCCTCTTGACTTTACATTCTAGGATGTCTGGCTCTAGGTCAGTGATCACACCATCATGATTATCTGGGTCGTGAAGCTCTTTTTTGTACAGTTCTTCTGTGTATTCTTGCCACCTCTTCTTAATATCTTCTGCTTCTGTTAGGTCCATACCATTTCTGTCCTTTATCGAGCCCATCTTTGCATGAAATGTTCCTTTGGTATCTCTGATTTTCAGAGATACAGGGTATACTAGTTACAGGGTATACTATTTACAGGGTATACAGAGTTACAGGGTGTACTAGTACAGTATTTTTCCATATATTCTCAGGTAACCTTATTAAGTAATCCAACAGTAAAGAATAGATGATTCTTATTGTCTCTGACTCTATGTCAGTCAATAACTAGACAACAAAGTCAACTTGAAATTTTGAACAAGAAAGTAATTTTGCATTTTATATTCCCTTAAACTTAGTGACAAAAGATTCATGTCTATAATGGGATGATGGAAATATATCACCTCTTCTAAAGATAGTTTTGTTAGAGGGCTGTTATCAACAGTGAGCTGCCCAGGTGACTCACTGGTAAAGAACCTGCCAGCCAAGCAGGATTTACGGGTTCCATCTCTGGATCAGGAAGATCCCCTGGAAGGAGGAAATGGCAACCCACTTCAGTATTCTTGCCTGAGAAATCCCATGGACAGAGGAACCTGGTGACAGTCAATGGGGTTGCAAGAGTCAGACACTAAACAACAGCATTATTAACAGTAGTAGGATCTAATTTTTCTGCATCCATGGCCACATAGAAGACTCTCCATTACTAGCAGGTAGGTCTGGCCCAGTCTCTTATGGGGTCACTGCTTTTTGCCCTGGATCCTGATGTGCAGGACACTTTGTATGCCCTCTCCATGAATGGAATTTCTTTTTCCCCCAATCCTATGGAATTCCTGTGATAAACTCCACTAGCCTTCAAAGCTAGATTCCCCCAGGGCTCTTCCTCCCATTGTCAGATGCCAGCCTGGTAACCCTGACATGTGCTCAAGGCTTTCACTCCCAAGTCAGAACTTCTCTGGTATAATTATTTTCCAGTTTATGGGTTGACCACACAGCAGGTATGGGATTTGATTTTATCAAGATTGTGCCCCTCCTACAGTACTGCTGTGGCTTTTTCTTTGTCTTTGAGTGTAAGGTATCTTTCTTGGTAGATTCCAGCTTATTTTTCTTAATGATTGTTCAGCAGCTAGTTGTGATTTCAATGTTGTTTTTTTTTTTTTTTTTTTTGAAGAGGTGAGCTCACATCCTTCTACTCTGCCATCTTGCTGACAAGCCCCCTGAAAAATCACCTTTAATATTCTAAACAATCCACAGCAAAAGTCCTTCATTTTCTATCCCAAGTCTCAGATTCTAAATATATTTGGTACATAGGATAAAAGATAACTTTATCTCTCTACTATAGCCTTGTTTATCAAATGTGTGTGAAAAAAGAAGTGGGGGTAATAGTGAGAAGAGAATTTGATGAGTCATGCTTATCTGAAAGATCAATTCTAATTCAATTAAGTGGAAATAAAAAGAACAATCAGTTGAATATAATACTATCTTACTAAAAAAAATGATGGAATTAATAAAAATTAAGTACTTATTATGGACTTTCCTGGTGGCTCAACTGGTAAAGAATCTGCCTGCAATATAGGAGACATGGGTTCAATCCATGGGTTGGGAAGATCCCCTGGAGAAGGGAAAGACTACCCACTCCAGAATTCTGGCTTGGAAAATTTCATGGACTGTATAGTCCATGGGGTTGCAAAGAGCTGGACTCGACTGGACACACTTTACTTTATAAGTACTTAGCATAGCATTTGCCATCGTAGACAATCAGCAGTAAAACTCTTACCTTCACTATCCCTTCTCTAAATTCTAAAACTTGGCCAGAGGTAAGAAGTTTCAACTCTATTGGAAAAATAAACAAAAAATGTGAAATTTATAACTTTATGATAGTTGCAATATCACAGAAGACAAAAGAAATCATGCAAAAAACTCTTACATAGAATATTATTCTATTTAACAAGCAAAGTAAAACAGGCTTAAGTAAAAGGTACAGGAACTGAATAGGAGTGATAAGATTGACTTGGAGTTCATGATGCTATGCTATGCTAAGTCACTTCAGTCGTGTCCAACTCTGTGTGACCCCAAAGACAGCAGCCCACCAGGCTTCCCCATCCCTGGGATTCTCCAGGCAAGAATACTGGAGTTCATGATAATAAGCAAAGATAAAGCTAGATGTGGTTAGACATACAAATCGTGTAATGAAGTGAGAGTATGTGACTTTGGAGTCAGCCAGATGTGGAAAATTTATTTAATCTCTCTTTAAATAAATTTAAAGATTGAATTTACTTTATCTTTCTTCATCAATGAAAGAAAAATACCACTTTAAACTTTTAAGAATACCAACTATAAGGATTAAATGAGATACTGTTGGTAAAAGCTAGGTAATACCTAGCAAATACTAGTAATTCAATTTATTTTACTTTCCCTTCAGGGTAGGAACATACATTTCAAATAGTTTAAAAAAAAGATTAGTATGGCACCATAGTAACAGATTTGGGAAAAAATGTGGCTTATTCAAAAGATTCTGGAAAATGGCACTGAGGCTACACAATTGTAATTGATCCATGAGAAAAATAAAACTATTCAAAGAAATGCTGCAATTGTTCACAGAGCTGTATGATCAGTTTAAATTTTATACAGACATAAATAACTTGGAAGAGGGACACAAAACCGAGAACATACACAAAAGTTTGGCACTAACCTAGGAATTATTTGAAAAGATGAACACTCAAAATGATCTGAGACTTGGTGGGCGAAGCAGTCAAAGAGAAAAGAAAACAAGACTTTTAAATCCACATTCTCAGCAGGATGCCTAACAAGGAAGAAAGGGATGTGCCTGATGCTTAGGGGAAAGAATCTTGGAACATCAGATATCTGGGAGGGTGCAAACCAATAATCACCTTCAGGAATGTGAATAGCCTTCAAACCAGGTGTGGAAAAACAGGATAAAGAGGAATTATAGCTTAGGTTAAGAAAGGAAAAACTTAAGAAGTAACATCTCATTTTAACTTATTCTTAAGTAGATATTTATCCTCTACCAGGCATGTAGAAATGTGCTGTTAATAAAATATAAACAAGGCAGTTATAGTTGCTGTTTCTGTGGAGCTTATAATCTAGTAGAAAAACAATAGATTAATAATCACATAAATAACTGTCTGAAAACTGCCTGGCTAAAAACATTTCAAAATTCTTTTTTTTTTTTTAATTTTATAAAGGCAGTATAGGTATATGATGCTGCTGCTGCTAAGTCGCTTCAGTCATGTCTGACTCTGTGCGACCTCATAGACAGCAGCCCACCAGGCTCCCTGGTGCCTGGGATTCTCCAGGCAAGAACACTGGAGTGGGTTACCATTTCCTTCTCCAATGCATGAAAGTGAAAAGTGGAAGTGATGTTGCTCAGTTGCGTCTGGCTCTTAGCAACACCATGGACTGCAGCCGACCAAGGCTCCTCTGTCCATGGGATTTTCCAGGCAAGAGTACTGGAGTGGGGTGCCATTGCCTTCTGCGATATATGTATATACCAAAAGGGAAGCCCTATTTCCGTATACATAAACTATAATAATGTTTATATTTTTTAATCTGATTTTTGGTGATTATTCCTACATTTTGTTGGAGAAACATTAATGGCATTGATTATGGGGTGTGTCTCAGGACATGTTTTATAGAAACAGAAAACAAATAAAACATGTCCTGAGTCACACCCCATAATCAATGCCATTAAAGTTTCTCCAACAAAATGTAGGAATAATCACCAAAACTCAGATTTAAAAATATAAACATTATTATAGTTTATGTATACAGAAATAGGGCTTCCCTTTTGGCTCATATAGTAAAGAATCTACCTGCAAAGCAGGAGACTTGGGTTCAGTCCCTGTATTGGGAAGATTCCCTGGGAAAAGGAAATGGCTACCCACTCTAGTATTCTTGCCAGGACAAAATTTACATGGACAAAGGAGCCTTGCAGGCTACAGTCCACAGGGTTGCAAAGAGTCAGACACAACTGAGCAACTAAGTGCAGCATGATATAGAAATAAATGATAAATGGAATAGATTGAGATGATAAGAATTTTATTTCTAATTCTAAATTTTTAAAGTTTTATACATATATATATATTCAAACTATTTCTTTGCATTGATCGCTGAAGAAGACTTTCTTATTTCTTCTTGCTATTCTTTGGAACTCTGCATTCAGATGTTTATATCTTTCCTTTTCTCCTTTGCTTTTCGCTTCTCTTCTTTTCACAGCTATTTGTAAGGCCTCCCCAGACAGCCATTTTGCTTTTTTGCATTTCTTTTCCATGGGGATGGTCTTGATCCCTGTCTCCTGTACAATGTCACGAACCTCATTCCATAGTTCATCAGGCACTCTATCTATCAGATCTAGGCCCTTAAATCTATTTCTCACTTCCACTGTATAATCATAAGGGATTTGATTTAGGTCATACCTGAGAATGGGAAAGACTAGGGATCTCATCAAGAAAATCAGAGATATCAAAGGAACATTTCATGCAAAGATGGGCTTGATAAAGGACAGAAATGGTATGGACCTAACAGAAGCAGAAGATATTAAGAAGAGGTGGCAAGAATACACAGAAGAACTGTACAAAACAGAGCTTCACGACCCAGATAATCATGATGGCGTGATCACTGACCTAGAGCCAGACATCCTGGAATGTGAAGTCAAGCGGGCCTTAGAAAGTATCACTACAAACAAAGCTAGTGGAGGTGATGGAATTCCAGTGGAGCTATACCAAATCCTGAAAGAGGATGCTGTGAAAGTGCTTCACTCAATATGCCAGCAAACTTGGAAAACTCAGCAGTGGCCACAAGATTGGAAAAGGTCAGTTTTCATCCCAATCCCAAAGAAAGGCAATGCCAAAGAATGCTCAAACTACCGCACAATTGCACTCATCTCACATGGTAGTAAAGTAATGCTCAAAATTCTCCAAGCCAGGCTTCAGCAATACGTGAACCGTGAACTTCCTGATGTTCAAACTGGTTTTAGAAAAGGCAGAGGAATCAGAGATCAAATTGCCAACATCTTCTGGATCATGGAAAAAGCAAGAGAGTTCCAGAAAAACATCTATTTCTGCTTTATTGACTATGCCAAAGCCTTTGACTGTGTGGGTCACAATAAACTGTGGACAATTCTGAAAGAGATGGGAATACCAGACCACCTGATCTGCCTCTTGAGAAATTTGTATGCAGGTCAGGAAGCAACAGTTAGAACTGGACGTGGACCAACAGACTGGTTCCAAATAGGAAAAAGAGTACTTCAAGGCTGTATATTATCACCCTGTTTATTTAACTTATATGCAGAGTACATCATGAGAAATGCTGGACTGGAAGAAACACAAGTTGGAATCAAGATTGCTAGGAGAAATATCAATAACCTCAAATATGCAGATGACACCACCCTTATGGCAGAAAGTGAAGAGGAACTAAAAAGCCTCTTGATGAAAGTGAAAGTGGAGAGTGAAAAGGTTGGCTTAAAGCTCAACATTCAGAAAACGAAGATCATGGCATCTGGTTCCATCACTACATGGGAAATAGATGGGGAAACAGTGGAAACAGTGTCAGACTTTATTTTTCTGGGCTCCAAAATCACTGCAGATGGTGACAGCAGCCATGAAATTAAAAGACGCTTACTCCTTGGAAGGAAAGTTATGACCAACCTAGATAGCATATTCAAAAGCAGAGACATTACTTTGCCAACAGAGGTTCGCCTAGTCAAGGCTATGGTCTTTCCTGTGGTCATGTATGGATGTGAGAGCTGGACTGTGAAGAAGGCTGAACGCTGAAGAATTGATGCTTTTGAACTGTGGTGTTGGAGAAGACTATTGAGCGTCCCTTGGACTGCAAGGAGATCCAACCAGTCCATTCTGAAGGAGATCAGCCCTGGGATTTCTTTGGAAGGAATGATGCTAAAGCTGAAACTCCAGTACTTTGGCCACCTCATGCGAAGAGTTGACTCATTGGAGAAGACTCTGATGCTGGGAGGGGTTGGGGGCAGGAGGAGAAGGGGACAACAGAGGATGAGATGGCTGGATGGCATCACGGACTCAATGGATGTGAGTCTGAGTGACCTCCGGGAGTTGGTGATGGACAGGGAGGCCTGGCGTGCTGCGATTCATGGGGTCGCAAAGAGTCAGACACGACTGAGTGACTGATCTGATCTGATCTGATCTGATATTCAAACTAATTAAACTCATGCTTTATATTCCATAAATGCTTACAGTATCTAAATGCATGAGAGTCTTAAAGAAAGGGCCACATTCTGCTACCCTTAATGTGAAGAGTAGCAGAATATGCCACCCCAAAATATGCTATTTTGGCATAAGGATTATTTTGAAATGTAGGCAGTTAAGGAGAAAAAGATACAAGAACAACCTTCTACTCTTTATTTGTTTAAAAGCAGAACATAAATTTGTAAAGGTGCCCTCCCTTGCCTCTCTGCCATGAAGGACAAAAGCTAATCCTATCAGCCCATGGACTGCATCAAAGGAATTTGCTTAACAAACTTCAGTAAATAGTCTTTATCTTCAATTAGTTCCCCCATATATTTACCTTCCCATAATTTGCCAAGTTAGGAACTCAAAGTCCTTTGTCATATCAATTTTCTAAAAAATTATTATTTTGCTGTTGTTGTTGTTATATAAGCCTGAGTTCTAACTATCCCTTTGAGTTATTCATCTCTGAGACTTTCAATGTTCCTCTTTTTTTTTTTTTTCAAGTTAATTTGTCTTTTGCCAGTCTAACTTACAGGGAACCAGCCAATAAATCTAATATGAGTAGAGAGAAAATATATTTTTCCTCTCCAAGTGTCACAGTTGTTCATTAATATTAGTTTGGAATGGGACAGAGTAAAACTCTTGTAGTCACAAGGCTGAACGCCTCATTGAGAGAAATTAAATGTCAGAGTGTTTATTTTTATAAGAAGTTAGAGAGATTTGTGTCTAGAAGTGATAAAATTTCAGATTTCTCCCCCCCAGGTTAGCTTTCTTGCAATGGTCTTACAGTGCTAAAAAATATTTGCTGTCCACATAATAACACACGTGACTATACCAAAGCCTTTGACAGTGTGGATCACAACAAACTGTGGAAAATTCTCGAAGAGATGGGAATACCAGACCACCTGACCTGCCTCCTGAGAAATCTGTATGCAGGTCAAGAAGCAACAGTTAAAACTGGACATGGAACAACAGACTGGTTCCAAATCGGGAAAACTATATATTGTCACCCTGCTTATTTAACATATATGCAGAGTACATCATGAGAAATGTCAGGCTGGTTGAAGCACAAGCTGGAATCAAGATTGCCGGGAGAAATATCAATAACCTCAGATAAGCAGATGATACCACTCTTATGGCAGAAAGCAAAGAAGAACTAAAGAGCGTCTTGATGAAAGTGAAAGAGGAGAGTGAAAAAGTGGGCTTAGAACTCAATATTCAGAAAACTAAGATCATGGCATCTGGTCCCATCACTTCATGGCAAATAGATGAGGAAACAATGGAAACAGTGAGAGACTATTTTCTTGGGCTGCAAATCATCACTGCAGATGATGAGCGCAGCCATGAAATTAAAAGACACTTGCTGCTCCTTGGAAGAAAAGTTATGACCAACCTAGGCAGCATATTAAAAAGCAGAGATATTACTTTGCCAACAAAGATCCATCTTCTCAAAGCTATGATTTTTCTAGTAGTCATGTATGGATATGAGAGCTGGGCTATAAAGAAAGCTGAGCACCAAAGAATTGATGCTTTTGATCTGTGGTGTTGGAGAAGACTCTTGAGAGTCCCTTGGACTGTAAGGAGATCCAACTAGTCTATCCTAAAGGAAATCAGTCCTGAATATTCATTGGAAGGACTGATGATGAAACTGAAACTCCAATACTTTAGCCATCTGATGCAAAAAACTGACTCATTTGAAAAGACCCTGATATTGGGTAAGATTGAAGGCAGGAGGAGAAGGGGACAACATAGGATTAGATGGTTGGATGACATCACCGATACGAGGGACATGAGTTTGAGCAAGCTCTGGGGGTTGGAGACAGACAGGGAAGCCGGGCGTGCTGCAGTCCATGGGGTTACAGAGTTGGACACAACTGAGCAAATGAACTGAACTGAATCTCAAAACTTCGAAATATCTCATGCTGGCTTTCTCAGTCCTTAGCATCTTCACTTGATGTGTGCCTACAGCATTGCCTTCTAGGAGATTTATTCCTTTATACTACTGATGTTCTCTCATGGGCTATGTGTAAGGCTTTTGTAAGAACAGAGCACTAGTCCATCAGCATTATAAACTTGCTCAGGAAGCAGGATTTTTTTCCATAGATAATCTGTCACATCCATCAGTGTGATTTTCAACTGCATCATAATTCACGTAAACCTCTTTCCAACAGATTTTTTTGAAAGTTTATGCCATGACACTCTTAAATTTTGTTTAGACAACTTTCTATATATTCCTTTCTTCTTCAATTTTCTGTTTTGCTTGTTTCATTCTAGTTTGTTCATGACTAACAAACTAGTTAAAGGGAAAGTATTGGAGGAACAAGTTGGTGGAGGAGCAGGTGGACTTGTAGTACACCTCCCTCCATGGATACATTAGGAACACAGCTTCAGACACAGAAGTGCATGCAGAACACCAGCTGAGAGTGGCCAGGAGTACCTGACCTGCGGAAAAGAACATATAGAACCATGCAAAACTCAGTAGAATGAAGGAACCAGGGGGGAAAACAGGAGTGTTAGTAGGAATGGGCATGCCTTCTGCAGGTGGGGGAACAGAAGCAGGGGCCTGATCCTCACATCAGAGCAATTGTCTGAGTTAGAGAGTAACATTAAGGGCTGAGAGTAAAACAGCTGATCCGTGGCAGCATAAATGAAACGAGAATCAGACAGTACTTGCCACATCCATACATATCCCGGACAGGGATGCAGATCCCCTGGAAGGGATCAAGGGGATGTGAGGGAGGATATTGTGGTGGGAAATGCCTGTGGAGGAAAGCCAGGAAGCGATGGAAGCAAGGCAGTACTGCTGAGTCACGTGTAGAGGGTGGAGCCATCACCAAAGGCTCTCTCTCCCCACAGGCCAGCATCGGCAGCTGAACAATAGACAGGCTGGCCCATCAAATGTCTGACGCACTGAACTGCAGAGCAGGACCCCACCCAGGGTGCTCCTTTAAGTGCCTGATGCACCAATTTACAGAGTAGGACTCCAGCCGGGGGGGACGGGGGGCCCTCTATGTGTCTGATGTGCCAAACATCAAAGAAGGACCCCAAGCAAGAGAGCCTCTAAATGCCTGTACAGGCAGAGCTACGGAGAAACACTGGCCGAAGAGGCCTTCTGATCACCACCTACAAGAGGCTTGAAAAAAGACTCTGATAGGGCTATAACTCCTGCAGTGGAGGCAATCCGTGTCCCTAAACACTTGGTACCACCAGGATCCTGGCTAGCCAAGCAGCTGTGCCACCTTCAGGCTCAATTATCACTGGGGCAGAGCTACCACAGGCAAAAAAAGAGTCTTGCATATATGCACACAGGGTTGCTTCAGTGGTGTCCAACTCTTTACAACCCTGTAGACTGTGGCCTGCCAGGCTTCTCTGTCAGGGGGTTCTCCAGGCAAGAATACTGGAGCATATTGCCCAATGGTTGCCATACCATTTTAGAGCACTATATTTCCTGCTGCCCTAGCCACCAACTCCCCTGAGTACCTGGGGCTGCCAGAACCCCTGAGACTCAAGCAGCTACACCACCTCCACACCCAGCCTTCACAGGGGCAAACCCAAATCCTCCAGGTCATTCTCAGGAGCAAACCCCAGTGAATGACTCACATTTGGAGGTGGAAACAAAATCACAATTGAAACCCAGGGCCAGTGTGGCTAAGGAAGAAGACCCAAAACCTTCCGACCAACTGTGCAAGCTGTATATTAAATCCACATGATCAATTAGGCAGACTTTGTGTCCATGGAATATATACAAGGACATTGAGAGCTCCCACAAAAAAAAAAAAAAAATGCACTAGTTCTGATAGCTATGGATATTGAAGGCAAGAACACACAGGAGTATGACCAGATTAGAATCTGAGATGCCCCCACAGCAGGCCCAGAGATCAGCACAGTGTTGGAGGGCATCCTAAGGAGGTTAGGTGGACAGTGACTCCCAGCGAGGGAAGGATTCTGATAGCAGTGACTCAAGAAAAACATTTATTATTCTTATGTTTTGACTTGTTCTGTAGATTCTTTTAGATTTTTTTTTCTTTGCCTTATCCCCCCCGCCCCTGTTGCAGTTGTCAATTTTATTGGCACTATGACATTCAATTAAGCTTTTGAACTTTTTCATTTCTCAGTCACATTTTTTATTGTTGTTATAAACCTCTGCCTCTATGTGGGCTTTTGCACTTCTCTGAAGTTTTCCTTTTGTTTTTCTTTTCTCTTTTTTATACTTTTAATTATTTTTAAAACCTATTATATTTTTTTCTACATCTATTCTTTTGTTTGCCTTTCCTACTGGTCTTTTCCCCTTGCAGTTAATCTTTAATGTATATAAATCTTCTTCATCTACCTCTATTTAACTTTACATATCCAGTCTTTCTTTCTGTTCTTTCTTTCCTTTCCTCTCAACATATTTGTTGGTTTTATTTTCATTGCTTTATCCCCCACTTGACACCTTGTTTAGTTTTGTTTTCCAGTTTGTGTTTTAGTTAGTTCTGTTCTTAACTGGTAGATATAATTTTTGGTTTCCTTTGTTCACTGGGTCAATCTATTGTACTTTATTTTTGTTGGACTGTTTTGACTTTGCTTATGGGTGTATGTGTGTAAGTGGATATTCCATTGTTTTGATTATTATTTGCCTGATTTTGTAACTGCCATTTGTCTGGAGTTCATCTTTGATTTCTCATTTGGGGGTATTTGTTTTAATCTCACTTAATGCCATAACAAACCACTTGTGGAATCTTTGTTAGTGACCAGAGATCAAGACCTGAGTCTTTGGAGTTGGAGCCCTGACTCCAAGACCCTATACTACCAGAGAACTAACCCTAGGGAGTATCAGATAGTGAGAACTCACACAAAGGAAACCACTTGAATACAAGATCTAGCATCTCCCAACCGCTAGTGGCACCCTGTGCAGGATGCCTCATCTGAACAACAAGCAAAACAAAAATACAAACCCAACCATCAGCAGACAGGATTACCACCTCACTCAGCCTTGCCCTCAGAGGAATAACAAACAAATAAACAATAACAACAACAAAAACTCAACACAAATCTCACCCTATAGGAAGCTTACAAAACCCACTGGATCAATCTTAGGAGGGCAGAAACCAAAAGGAAGAAAGAATTTAAAATTTAAACCTGGGAAAAGGAGACCTCAAACACAATAAGTTAAAAAAAAAATAATGAAAAGGCAGAGAAATACTATATAAATGAAGGAACAAACTAGAAACACAGAAGTCCAAATAAATGAAGAGGAAATAGGCAAACTACCTGAAAAAGAATTCAGAATAATGATAGTAAAGATAATCAGAAACCTTGAAAACAGAATGGAGAAAATGCAAGAATCAATTAACAAAGACCTAGAAGAATTAGGGAGAAGGCAATGGCAACCCACTCCAGTACTCTTGCCTGGAAAATCCCATGGGTGGAGGAGCCTGGTAGGCTGCAGTCCATGGGGTCACTAAGAATCGGACACGACTGGGCGACTTCACTTTCACTTTTCACTTTCATGCATTCGAGGAGGAAATGGCAACCCATTCCAGTGTTCTTGCCTGGAGAATCCCAGGGACAGTGGGGCCTGGTGGGCTGCCATCTATGGGGTCGCACAGAGTCAGACACAACTGAAGTGACTTAGCCGCCGCAGCAGCAGAAGAAGAATAATCAAAGAATAACCATACAGAGACAAACTACACAATAACTGAAATTAAAAATAGTCTAGAAGGAATCAATAACAGAATATCTGAAGCAGTACAACAAATCAGTGAGCTGGAAGATAAAAAGGTGGAAATAACTTCTGAAGAGCAGAATAAAGTAAAAAGAATGAAAAGAACTAAGGGTAGTCTCAGACACCACTGGGACAATATCAAAAGCACCAACGTTCGATATAGGGGTCCCAGAAGAAAAGAAAAAGAAAGGGTATGAGAAATTTTTTGAAGAGATTAGAGTTGAAAATTTCCCCAACATGGAAAAGGAAATAGTCAATCAACTCTAAGAGGCACAAAGACCTTACAGGATAAACCCAAGGAGAAAAACACCAAGACACACACTAATCAAATTAACAAAGGCTGCTGCTGCTGCTGCTGCTGCTAAGTCGCTTCAGTCGTGTCCGACTCTGTGCGATCCCATAGACGGAAGCTCACCAGGCTCCCCCGTGCCTGGGATTCTCCAGGCAAAAACACTGGAGTGGGTTGCCATTTCCTTCTCCACAAAGGCTAAACACAAAGAAAGAATATTAAAAGCAGCAAGGGAAAAGCAACAAGTAACATACAAGGGAAACCCCTGTACGTTTAATAGCTGATCTTCCAGCAGAAATTCTGCAGGCCAGAAGGGAATGACAGGATATATTTAACGTACTGAAATGGAAAAATCTACAACCAAGATTATTCTACCTGAAAAGGATCTCATTCAAAATTGATAGAGAAATAAATAGCTTTTCAGACAAGTAAAAGTTAAGAGAATTCATTACCACCAAATCAGCTTCACAACATATGTTAAAGGGACTTATATAGTAAAGAAATATAAGAGAAGAAAAAGATCTACAAAAACAAAGCCCAAACAATTAAGAAAATGGCAATAGGAACATACATATCAATAATTACCTTAAATATAAATGTATTAAATGCTTCAATCAAAGACACACACTAGCTAAACAGATACAAAAACAAGACCCATACATATGCTGTCTACAAGAAACCCACTTCAGACCTAAAGACATATATAGACTGAAAGTGAGAGGATGGAAAAATATATTCCATGCAAATGGGAAGCAAATGAAATCTGGAGTAGCAATCTTCATACCAGACAAAATAAACCTTAAAGAATATTATAAGAGACAAGGAAGGACACTACATAATGATCAAGGGATCAATCCAAGAGCAAGACATACCAATTGTAAATATCTATGTACCTAAAATAGGAGCGTCTCAACACATAAGACAAACAGTAACAGATATAAAAGGAGAAATTGACAGTAACACAATAATAGTAGGAGACTTTAACACCCCATGCACACCAATGGACATATCATCAAAACAGAAAATTAATAAGGAAGCACAAGTCTTAAATGATACATTAGATGAGATGGATCTCATTGATATCTTCAGGGCATTTCATCCAAATGCAGAAGAATACACCTTTTTCTCAAGTGCACATGGAACATTCTCCAGGATAGACCACATCTTGGGTCACAAATCAAACCTTAGTAAATTTAAGAAAATTGAAATCATATCAAGCATTTTTTTCCAACCACAACACTATGAGTCTAGATGTCAATTACAAGAAAAAAACTGTAAGAAACACAAACACATGGAAATTAAACAATGCATCTCTAAATAATCAACAGGTTATTGAAGAAATTAAAAGATTTCTAGAAATAAATTACAATAAAAACACGACAACTCAAAACCTATGGGATGCAGCAAAAGCAGTTCTAAGAGGGAAATTTATAGCAATACAATCCTACCTCAAGAAATAAGGAAAACGTCAAATAGACAACCTAATGTTACATGTAAAACAACTGGAAAAAGAACAAAAAACCCCAAAATTAGTAGAAGAAAAGAAATCATAAAGATCCGAGCAGAAATAAATGAAAAAGAAAGGAAAGAAACAATAGTAAAGATTAATAAAACCAAAAGCTGGTTCTTTGAGAAAATAAACAAAATTGACAAACCTTTAGCCAGATTCAAGAAAAAAGAGAGGGAAGAATCAAATCAAGAAAATTAGAAATGATAAAGGAAAGATTACAACATACAATGCAGAAATACAAAGGATTTTAAGAGACTATCATGAACAACTATATGGCAATAAAATGGATAACCTGAAAGAAATGGACAGATTCTGGGAAAAGTTCAATCTCCCAAGACTGAACCAGGAAGAAATAGAAATTATAAACAATACAATTACAAGCACTGAAATTTAAGCTGTGATTAAAAAAAAAAAAAAAAAAAATCCCATAAAACAAAAGCCCAGGACCAGGCGGCTTCACAGGAGAATCCTATAAAACATTTAGAGAGGAGCTAATGCCTATCCTTATGGCAGAAAGCAAAGAGGAACTAAAAAGCCTCTTGATGAAAGTGAAAGTGGAGAGTGAAAAAGTTGGCTTACAGCTCAACATTCAGAAAACGCAGATCATGGCATACAGTCCCATCACTTCATGGGAAATAGATGGGGAAACAGTGGAAACAGTGTCAGACTTTATTTTTTTGGACTCCAAAATCACTGCAGATGGTGACTGCAGCCATGAAATTAAAAGATGCTTACTCCTTGGAAGGCAAGTTATGAACAACCTAGACAGCATATTCAAAAGCAGAGACATTACTTTACCAACAAAGGTTCACCTAGTCAAGGCTATGGTTTTTCCTGTGGTCATATATGGATGTGAGAGTTGGACTGTGAAGAAGGCTGAGTGCCCAAGAATTGATGCTTTTGAACTGTGGTGTTGGAGAAGACACTTGAGAGTCCCTTGGACTGCAAGGAGATCCAACCAGTCCATTCTGAAGGAAATCAGCCCTGGGATTTCTTTGGAAAGAATGATGCTAAAGCTGAAACTCTGGTACTTTGGCCACCTCATGCAAAGAGTTGACTCATTGGAAAAGACTCTGATGCTGGGAGGGATTGGCGGCAAGAGGAGAAGGAGACGACAGAGGATGAGATGGCTAGATAGTATCACTGACTCAATGGCCGTGAGTCTGTGTGATCTCCGGGAGTTGGTGATGGATCAGGAGGCCTGGCGTGTTGCGATTCATGGAGTTGCAGAGTCGCACACGACTGAGTGAATGAAATGAACTGAACTGAATGCCTATCCTTCTAAAACTCTTCCAAAAAATTGCAGATGAAAGAACACTTCCAAACTCATTTTATGAGGCCACCATCACCCTAATACCAAAACCAGACAAAAACAACACAAAAAAAGAAAACTACAGGCCAATATCACTGATGAACATAGATGCAAAAATCCTCAACAAAATTTTAGCAAACAGAATTCAACAACACACCAAAAATCTCATATACCATGATCAAGTTGGGTCTATTCCAGGGATGCAAGGCTTCTTCAATATATGCAAATAAATCAATGTGATATGCCATATGAACAAATTGAAAGATAAAAACCATATGATCATCGCAGTAGATGCAAAAAAAAGCCTTTGACAAAATTCAGCACCCATTTATGATTAAAACTCTTCAAAAAATGGGCATAGAAGGAACCTACCTCAACAGAGCACAGGCCATATATGATAACTCTATAGCAAATAATATTCTCAATGGTGAAAAACTGAAAGCATTGCCCAAGATCAGGAACAAGACAAGGGTGTCCACTTTTACCACTGTTATTCAACTTAGTTCTGGGAGTCCTAGCTACAGCAATCAGAGAAGAAAAAGAAATAAAAGGTGTCCATATCAGAAAAGAAGAGGCAAAGCTCTCACTGCAGATGATATGATACTGTACATAGAAAACCCTAAAAATAGTATCAGAAAATTACTAGAGCTAATCAGTGAATTTAGAAAAGTTGTAGGATACAAAATCAATACACAGAAATCACTTGCATTTCCATATACTAACAACGAAAAATGAGAAAGAGAAATTAAAGATTCAATCCCATTCACCATTGCAACAAAAATAATTAAATATCAAGGAATAAAATTACCTAAGGATACAAAAAAAAAAAAAAACTGTACACAGAAAATCATAAGCACTAACTAAAGAAATCAAAGATGACATAAACAGATGGGGAGATATTCCATGTTCCTGGGTAAGAAGAATCAATATTGTGAAAATGACTATAGTACCACACAATCTACAGATTCAATGTGATCCCTATTAAATTTCCAAAGACATTTTTCACAGAATTAGAACAAAAAT
Source organism: Tragelaphus eurycerus (assembly GCA_935064755.1). Lineage (NCBI taxonomy): Eukaryota > Metazoa > Chordata > Mammalia > Artiodactyla > Bovidae > Tragelaphus > Tragelaphus eurycerus. The sequence continues at coordinate 2,831,135 of CAKXYN010000120.1, read as the reverse complement.
TTCACAATTCATATGGAGGCACAAAAGACCCTGAATAGCCAAAGCAGTCTTGAGAAAAAAGAACAGAGCTGGAGGAATCAACCATCCTAACTTCAGATTATACTACAAAGCCACAGTCATCAGGACAGTATGGTACTGGCACAAAAACAGAAATAATACAGACCAATGGAACAAGATAGAAAGCCCAGAAATAAACCTATGCACCTATGAGTACCTTATTTTTGACAAAGGAGGCAATAATATACAATGGGGCAAAGACAGCCTCTTCAATAAATGGTGCTGGGAAAACTGGACAGCTACATGTAAAAGAATGAAATTAGAACACTTCTTAACACCATAAACAAAGATAAACTCAAAATGGATTAAAGACCTAAATGTAAGACCAGAAACTATAAAACTATTAGAAGAAAACATAGGCAGAACATTCAATGAAATAAATCAAAGCAAGATCCTCTATAACCCACCTTAGACTAATGGAAATAAAAACAAAAGTAAACAAGGGGACCTGATTAAACTTAAAAGCTTTTGCACAGCAAAGGAAACTAAAAGCAAGGTGAAAAGACAACCCTCAGAATGGGAGAAAATAATAGCAAATAAAACAACTGAAAAAGGATTAATTTCCAAAATATACAAGCAGCTCATATAACTCAATACCAAAAAAATAACCCAATCACAAAGTGGGAAAAATACCTAAACATGCATTTCTCCAAAGAAGACATACAGATGGCTAACAAACACATGAAAAGATGCTCAACATCACTCATTATTAGAGAAATGCAAATCAAAACCACAATGAGATTTCACCCCACACTGGTCAGAAGCAGATCAGATCAGATCAGTCGCTCAGTCATGTCCGACTCTTTGCGACCCCATGAACCGCAGCACGCCAGGCCTCCCTATCCATCACCAGCTCCTGGAGGTCACCCAGACTCACATCCATCGAGTCAGTGATGCCATCCAGCCATCTCATCCTCTGTCGTCCCCTTCTCCTCCTGCCCCCAATCCCTCCCAGCATGAGAGTCTTCTCCAATGAGTCAACTCTTCACATGAGGTGGCCACAATACTGGAGTTTCAGCTTTAGCATCATTCCTTCCAAAGAAATCCCAGGGCTGATCTCCTTCAGAATGGACTGGTTGGATCTCCTTGCAGTCCAGGGGACTCTCAAGAGTCTTCTCCAACACCACAGTTCAAAAGCATCAATTCTTTGGCGCTCAGCCTTCTTCACAGTCCAGCTCTCACATCCATACATGACCACAGGAAAGACCATAGCCTTGACTAGGCGAACCTTTGTTGGCAAAGTGATGTCTCTGCTTTTGAATATGCTATCTAGGTTGGTCATAACTTTCCTTCCAAGGAGTAAGCATCTTTTAATTTCATGGCCATTATCAAAAAGTCTAGAAACAATAAATGCTGGAGAGGGTGTGAAGAAAAGGGAATGCTCTTGCACTGTTGGTGAGAATGTAAATTGATACAGCCACTATGGAAAACAGTATGGAGATTCCTTAAAAAACTAGGAATAAAACCACCATATGACCTAGCAATCCCACTCCTAGGCATATACCCTGAGGAAACCAAAATGGAAAAAGATACATGTATCCCATTGTTCACTGCAGCACTATTTACAATAGCTAGAACATGGAAGCCTCCTAGATATCCATCGACAGATGAATGGATAAAGAAATGTGGTATATATACACAATGGAATATTACTCAGCCATAAAAAGGAACACATTTGAGTCAATTCTAATGAGGTGAATGAACCTAGAACCTATTATACAGAGTGAAGTAAGTCAGAAAGAGAAAGATAAATATTGTACCCTAATGCATAGAAATCTAGAAAATGGTACTAGAAATCTAGAAATATGGTACTAAAGAATTTATTTGCAGGTCATCAGTGGAGAAACATATATATAGAATACTCTTATGGACATGGGGAGAGGGGAGGAGAGGGTGAGGTATATGGAAAAAGAGTAACATGGAAACTTACATTACCATACACAAAATAGATAGTCAATGGGAATTTGCTGTATTGCTCAGGAAGCTCAAGCTGGGGCTCTGTGTCTACCTGGAGGTTTGGGATAGAGAGGGAGATGGTGGGGAAGTTCAGAAGGGAGGGAATATATGTATGCCTATGACTGATTCATGTTGAGTTCTGACAGAAGACAACAAAAATCTATAAAGCAATTATTCTTCAATAAAAAAACTATTTTTTTTAAAGGGAAAGTTATTAGTGGCTTAGTCACATCTGACTTTTTGAAACCTCATAGACCATAGTCTGCCAGGCTCCCCCTTTCCATGGAATTCTCCAGTCAAGAATGCTAGAGAGAGTAGCCATTCCCTTCTCAAGGGGATCTTCCTGAACCAGGGTTTGAACTTGGGTCTCCTGCATTGCAGGCAGATTCTCTACTGTCTGAGCCACCAGGGAAGCCCTATAAACCAGTTAATACCTATAGTTGTCTAATGTCAAACTGACGTGATACACAAATGGTTTAGATAATTTAGGTTTTGCCATATGCATTTTATTTTATTAGTTTTTATTTACCATGGTCACTAAAATCCTTCAGCAACTTGTCTGTCTGTATTTTTTAATCTTATATAGTACTTTACTATTCAATAATATGCTTCATAGCTGTACCACACTGAAGCATCTACAGTAACTCCAATCTCTATGTGACTGATATTGACAGATGCTACCTTTATTCTTCTGTTAATCATGTCACTTAATGCAATTACACACAAAGTCACAAAATAGAAAAAAATAATGCAACAAAATACTCATTCTCAACAAAGGCATCTGTGTCCTGAGTCAAAACTAATGGCTTATATCAGTTAAGGTTAAAAGAGAAAGTTAGCACAAACTTTAAAAAAAAATTTAAGTGGTTCAAAACCTTTTAGGTCTTGGGATTTAGGGATGCTATGGGATCTTTTAACCAAGCTGTTTATGTATCTAGGTCCATATGAATTATATCTTTTTGGCTGAAATAATTTCAATGCCATCTATGTCACTGCTGCTGCTACGTCACTTCAGTCGTGTCCGACTCTGTGTGACCCCATAGACGGCAGCCCACCAGGCTCTCCCGTCCCTGGGATTCTCCAGGCAAGAACACTGGAGTGGGTTGCCATTTCCTTCTCCAATGCATGAAACTGAAATGTGAAAGTGAAGCCCTTCAATCACGTCCGACTCTTAGTGACGCCATGGATTGCAGCCCACCAGGCTCCTCCACCCATGGGACTATTTAGGATAGTTGAAAAATTAAGATTATTTATAATTAGGACTATAAATGTGCAAAAGTGTCAATCTCCAAAAGGAGGAAAAATATATTGCAGAAAAAAGTTACAGAAAAGAATTTTGAGTGCCTACCCTTGACCACACTCTCAGTCTTCTGAGGACCAACAAGTCCGTTATCTCAGGGGATGCTAGAGCAGAAGCTGATTTGTTCATGAGGTTGTTTTGGACTCATCTCCAACTGAATGCTCCCTTCACTCTGCCCACTGTCTTGCTTCTGTCATTTTCTAGATGTGGACACTCTATTCTCCTACATCTTCAGCCTCCTACAAACCACTGCACCTTTTTGCAGTCCAGGTTATTCCTTTATTTACTATTCATGTGCTTCAGACTGAATGATCACTGCTTAGCCCCAGGACTCTTCTTATATGATTTGTCCCCCACTAACAGACCCAGACTTGAAGCCCATTGTGCCCTGACCCTATCCCTCCATCTAGGCTGCAGCTTCCAGTTGGTCCCATGTCAGAAAGCAAACACATTGACCATCAGCACAAGTATGCTCAAGTACTCATACCAAACTCCCTTCACCCTTCTACCCCGCTTCTTTCTTTGGATTGCTGTGGCATTATAAGGTGGTAGATCAAAGAACTGTGATGAAGGTCAATGAACAAATTCATCTAAACTATCTTATAGAATAAAAGAGTAAAATGCATATTCAATAACTGTTTGCTTTATGGGTTTTCACATGCTACCCAGTTTAGAGTAACAACTGGATCCCTAAAAATGTGACTACTCATGTTTATATTAATAACTTAAACAAGAACATAACAACAACATTTATAAAGAATGCAAATGATACTGCTTACAGGACATGACAAAGTAAAGATTGGGCTGAAGTAATAAAATAACATCTAGTGAGGATAAATGTTAATGTTATTTGGTTCCAAAAATATGTATAAACTCATTAATATAAAAAAAATAATTTAGCCCAGGCCCCATCAGACAAATTAATTCCCTTAACAGTATCTTCTGTCAGTAATTTTCCCACTGTTTAAACCATTGCTCACTATTGCCCAAAATAGCCTATGCCACTTTTGAAAAAAATCTAATGATAAGAGAATTCTTCCTATTATTGTGTTAAATTTTGCCTTGTTTTAACATATAGTAGTTGAACTTCTACCTTTGGATATCAGCCATTCAGACGTTTGAAAAGAGCTCTCAGAAGAAAAAGCTATCACATCACTTTTTCTTTATGCTTTTTCCCATTCCTTTGACAGCTCCTCATAAGACATCTCCCTAAATCCCCTAAGTATTCTTGTCCTTCACCCCAGATACTAAAGTATATCAATATGTCTCAAAGTGCAGGATGCAGATATGAACACATCAAGAGGATGTGATTGCCAGTTAACCCAAAAGCTGGACTTGGACAGTGGGAATCTTGTCCTTCCCCATCCCCTTGTCTAACCACTGTTCCCATTGTCAGAGCTGTTTCAAGAATGCAGCCTTGAGAGAGTAGTGTGTTTTGAGACCATCCAGTGACTGAACCCGTTTAAGATGTCTCTGGAAGCAGAAGTGTTAGTTACTTCAGTCATGTCCAACTTTTTGTGACCCTATGGGCTGTAGCCTGCCAGGCTCCTCTGTCCATGGAATTCTCCAGTCAAGAATGCTGCAGTGGGTTGCCATGTCCTCCTCCAGGAAAACTTCCCCACCCAGGGACTGAACCCATGTCTCTTTGTCTCCTGCTTTGGCAGGTGGGTTCTGTACCACTAACACCACCTGGGAAGAGGCCTGGGAAGGCCTCTCTATAAAATTCTAAAATACTATTCCTCTTGTGCCCACCTAAGACAAGCCTTGTATGTAAATTCCTTTCTTATTGAAACTGCCCTCGGACAATCTGGAGTGGTCTGCCTCTTTCTTGTGACTTCCTGGCTGTCTGTCTATGTGGACCAGTTTTATATTTCACCTGGAGAACTCTCAAGGTTATGAACAAACAAAGATACTTCAGGTGGGAGCTTATAACCACATAATAGCACATAAACCACATCATCTCCAATACTTGATCTATGAATATAATCTTATGACACATAAAGGTAGGGTAGGAACGACCTAGTTAGTAAGTCACTTTAGTTGTGTCCAACTCTTTGTGACCCTATGGATTGTAGCCCATGGGATTCTCTAGGCAAGAATATTGGAGTAGATTGTCATGCCTGACTCCAGGGGATCTTCCTGACCCAGGGATCAAACCCACAACTTTTACATCTCCTACAATGGTAGGGAAGTTCTTTACCCCTAGAACCCTCTGGAAAGCCTATATATAAATGAAAGTGTCTGAAGTTCTTGACTGACTTCAAGCTTCAGTTCAGTTCAGTCGCTCAGTCGTGTCATCATCTGGTGATGTCTATGTGTAGTCTTCTCTTGTGTTGTTGGCAGAGGATTTTTGCTATGACCAGTGTGTGTTTCTTGGCAAAATTCTATTAGCCTTTGCCCTGCTTCATTCCGTATTCCAAGGCTAAATTTGCCTGTTACTCCAGGTGTTTCTTGACTTCGTACTTTTGCATTCCAGTCCCCTATAATGAAAAGGACAAATTTTGGGGATGTTAGTTTTAAAAGGTCTTGTAGGTCTTCACAGAACTGTTCAACTTCAGCTTCTTCAGCGTTACTGGTTGGGGTATAGACTTGGATTACTGTGATATTGAATGGTTTGCCTTGGAAATGAACAGAGATCATTCTGTCATTTTTGAGATTGCATCCAAGTACTGCATTTTGGACTCTTTTGTTGACCATGGTGGCTACTCCATTTCTTCTAAGGGATTCCTACCCGAAGTAGTAGATATAATTTAGGTCATCTGAGTTGAATTCGCCTTCAAGCTTACTATGAGCCAATTCTATGATACAGTTAATCAAACATTTAAGCAAATTCAATGGCTTTAAAAGAGGTATGATATCTGGGCCTTCAGTTCAGTTCAGTTGCTCAGTGATGTCTGACTCTTTGCAACCCCATGGACTACAGCACGCCAGGCCTCCCTGTCCATCACCAACTCCCAGAGTCCACCCAAACTCATGTCCATTGAGTAGGTGATGTCATCCAATCATCTAATTCTCTGTTGTCCCCTTCTCCTCCCACCTTCAATCTTTCCCAGCATCAGGGTCTTTTCAAATAAGTCAGCTCTTCACATCAGGTGGCCAGTGCTGGAGTTTCAGCTTCAGCATTAGACCTCCCAGTGAAGGGAAATTAGAGATTTACTCAAACTGTCACCTAATGTCTGAATCCGTAACACATTCTTGCTGAGCAGAAATCCACCTCTAATGGAATAGCTATAGTGATTGTGAATATACCACATGCCAAGAAACAAGTACTGATCTTGTTTAGGATGGGCTGGTTGGATCTCCTTGCAGTCCAAGGGACTCTCAAGAGTCTTCTCCAACACCATCATAGTTCAAAAGCATCAATTCTTTGGCACTCAGCTTTCTTTAGAGTCCAATTCTCACATCCATACATGACCACTGGAAAAACCATAGCCTTGACTAGTCGGACCTTTTCTAGGCCTTAGAAATCAATATTCTTATTACACACTGCATTGATTGTACCATATCTGGAATACTGTTTCCATTATTAGGAAATATTAACTGTTGAGATCTTGACAAACTAGCATGTATTCAGAAAACAGTATCCAGGAAGTTAGGGCAGTCTCATAACCATGTGATCTCAAGACCTGCTGATGTAATGTGACATCTCAGGTCAGGAGAAAAAGAACTAACCAGGGATGGCTGCTGTTAAACCTCTGAAGTGTAACACCTGGAAGAGAGCCATTCACTGTGATTGTTCCATGGAGCAGACTAGACAAATGGATGAAAGCTATAGGGGGGCAGGATTTGGAATACTATCTACTTTGGCATGTGGTATATTCACAATCACTGTAGCTATTCCATTAGAGGTGGATTTCTGCTCAGCAAGAATGTGTTACGAATTCAGACATTAGGTGACAGTTTGAGTAAATCTCTAATTTCCCTTCAAAAGCTAAGCTACTGTGATTTCTAATACCAAAATTCCCTACCAGTTCAAGAAATAAAAATGGGCATATTGATAGTGAGATGATGTAGAGGCAGAAAAAGAAAGCTGTAAGTGCATCATGAAACACTCTTGTGAGACAGAGAAGAAGGACTTGCCTATAGCATTAGTATATCATTTCCCTGATGGCTCAGATGGTAAAGAATCTGCCTATAATTCAGGAGACCTGGGGTTCAGTCCCTGGGTTGGGAAGATCCCTTGTAGAAGGGAATGGCTACCCACTCCATTACTCTTGCCCAGAGAATTCCATGGACAGAGGACCCTAGTGGGCTATAGTCCATGGAGTTGCAAAGAGTTGGACGTGGCCGAACAACACTTTCACTACTTTTACCCCTGGTCCACTGTGATGCTTACCTCTGGCAGGTCATTTCCTACCAACCTGAGACCACTCTGCCCTGTACCTCCTGGTGTCTGCTTCTCCCAGAAGCTTCAACTCCAAGAAGCAACGGGGAGTGGGGGGAGGTTTAGTTCTCTCCATTAATTATCTTACACTCTAACCTCTGAAGGCCCTTTTGAAAGTGTTTTTTTCTACATTAAAGTATAATTTTTGATGAAATATTAGATGTCATTTAAATAACTAAGAAAAATTATGTATGTTAATATACATCCATACATGCATTTAATCAAGTATATACAGACATTTATTTCAAGTGTCACTCTTAACTCATTTCTCAAAGCAGGCAAAAGGTAAGACTTTTCATTTATCTGCTCTTATTTAGTAAGTTAGGGATTAAATTAAAAATGTAAGTTAGTTAGTAATAAAAATGCAAGATTCTAAGTAGATGATAAATTGGTAGGCCAGTGAAGAATAAAAATTCTGAGAGGCACTTGCGTACCTATCACTATGATTGGTAATAATTTAAAAATATTAGGTATTAAAACAGTATTACATTTAGTCTTTGATGTTCCTATTCTTTTTTAAAAATTTACAGTTTGCTTGGTGAAAAGCAAGAACTATGGGTGTTTCTTTCTTCTTTCCAGAAAAAGGAAAAGAGAAAAAAAAAGTAATTGGTAGATTTAACCTTAGATAATAATTTAAAAGTTTCCATAAAATGAGAAAGGCTGAAGTCATTATTGTAAGTGGTCTTCGTCTCTCTTACCATTTTAACCATATCTTGGTATGTAATTACTAATAACAAGGAGACTATAAATATCCTCAAGCATTATTCACATAGAGAGAAGTGCTTATGGGTGAAGTCCTTTGGTACTTGACCATCAATTTCCCAAAAGTAGTGTTGGTGAGAAATGGAGGGTTAAGATTGTTGAACACAGAACTCAGGTATAATTTTCATGTTCTGGCAGCTCTGCTTCTCTTATTTAAGGCAACAACAAAGAAAAATGCCATTACTTTGCTACATGCCTCTCGAGTAACAGGTGCTATCTCTCTAGATGAACAATAATGATGCCCTAAGAATTAAATAAAGACAACACTGCTGCTGCTGCTAAGTTGCTTCAGTCGTGTCCAACTCTGTGTGACCCCACAGATGGCAGCCCACCAGGCTCCACCTTCTCTGGGATTTTCCAGGCAAGAATACTGGAGTGGGTTGCCATTTCCTTCTCCAATGCATGAAAGTGAAAAGTGAAAGTGAAGTCGCTCAGTCGTGTCTGACTCTTTGCGACCCTATGGACTGCAGCCTACCAGGCTCCTCCGCCCGTGGGATTTTCCAGGCAAGAGTACTGGAGTGGGGTGCCATTGCCTTCCCCAAATGATAACACTATGTGATAGCAAATAAGAAATGGAATGGAATGGGATAGCTATGAGTTAGCTATTACAAAACCTATGTGCTAATATTTGGTTTCTAAGAGTATGCATCAATAGCTCACTCTCAGTTGAATTACTAAATGTGAATAAATTGTATTGGAATGCTAACTCACCAAACTAATTGTGTGCAATGACGAGGATTGCATGTTTTTGATATATTTGATAAAAACAGTGGAGCTAACTGATCATGTGGTTCCAATGAGCAGACATATTTCCAGAACAAACATGGCAAAGAGAAATAAGTATGTCTGTCTGATTAAGGACCTGTAACAAATTTGAAGATTGAGATGCATCAGAGTGAAACTCATCATTTCGGTGACAGGTATGGCTGTGCATGCACTAGTTAAACATCTTAAATTACTGAGAATTGTTATGCACAGACTGCTTTTGTTAGTTCAGAACAGGATCATCTTAGATATCCATGGCTAAAACTTAGAGATTGTTTTTTTAAAACCAGTGATAGATAACTTTAAATATTTATAAGTGAATATAATTCTTTTTATGTACAATAAGAAAACAGGAAAGATAAAGGGTTATCTACTAACATTCTGCTCAAAATTAGTAACATAAAAACCTGCAGCCTTATTTGCTACATAGGGTGACCAACAAGATAAGGTTTAGAGCTAAATTATGTTGTAAGTACACTACACAACAGCATAGAATGTCCAGAGCATCAGTCTCTACTGTACATTCCATTTTACCTGTTTTTTTTTCCCTTGTCTTCTCCAAGTCCTGAATGCTTCTGATGTGCGGCAGAATCTGTTTGTAATGTATTTCAAAGCCAGAAGCACATATCTGCTCACTGAAGCACGTTAGTGTCCTCAGACTCCTTTATTACCTTTCAGTTCCCTTCTGAAACCATTACCAAATATCCCTTCTAGCTCTTGACTTTTCAGCTCCACTCTCGCTTCTGCTAATTTCATCCCAAGACAAAGACAGACCATGATCTAATGGTTAGAGCATGAAGTGTGGCAGGGTCTCATTTGGTGTCTCTGGTTCCCACAAAGGGACTGATTCACCGCATGGCCCTGGGTGAGTTACTTAGCCTCCATTGCCCCTCACGAACCTGAGTCTTAATAACACCTACCTCACTGGGGGTTACGAGAATTCATTAATAAGCTATCATTATCGGTCTTCATTATGCACCTGTGTGCAGCCCCAAACAATCCCTCTTGTTCTAATTGAGCACTATAGTGTGTTTTTTCCTGTGGTTTTATTTTTTTTATGTGTGGGGAGGAACCATTGCACACTCCCTCTACTCCTGCTCGAGAAGGCCATTAGGACCAGACCACATACTTTATCTGGGTAATTCAGCCTCGTGGAATTTTTCAAGTCATACAGCAACCTAGATGTTGACACTGAGAAATTAAAATGATGATTATTAGACTGGGTTCCCATCCATTGCAAAGTGACAGGCTCATTTTTCTCTCTTCACAACTGCCAGCTAGCTGGCCCCTTTGCTTCTCAAAGCAGCAAAGTTTTAAAGAAGCGAGGAACATTACCAGAGCCACAGTGCAATAACTCTAATAAACTGCACCTGTGGATGACTCGCTGGTTTATTTATATACTGTATCACAGGTCATTAACAGAAAATAACCCACTGAGATACAACATTCTTGTTTACAGTGAGGTTCTGGTGGTGACAGCAGGAATATAAAACACAAAATCAACAGGGAACACTGAACTAATAAAAAGACAAGGGTCTATAAAGCATAGGAAAAAAAACAAAGCCAACTGTGCAGGCAAAAATAAAATAAAATAAACTTCTATCATAAAACAATCAAAAGCTATGGTATATTTATAGAGACCGGGGAACCCAAAGACCTACTGAGCTGGAATATTTATGGGTGTCAGATTCAAAGTCAGGAAATCTGTGTGCTGTTGGGAATGAAAGCTTGATCCGTTGGTTGTATCCTTAGAAAAACAGACTTGTTTCTCCTGCTTTCAGTTGTCTTTATCAAACTTTCCAGCCAATAGGCTTTCAGCCATCTTAGTAATGAGGTTCTGCAATTAACCTTTCAAAAAAGTTAATGTATGTTGAGTTTAGAAAATGCTTGCCAAGAAATTCTTATTCTAAAAAGTAAAATTTTGACCACACTTTCACTATCATGCCACTTCTCAACCTTTATTGCTAAGAGTGATGGAACCTTTCTTTACAAGCAGTTGATCACTGGTAGGTAGTAATCCTTAAGTTTTATTGAGACCGTTTGCCTTGATAAAACTTCCCTAGTCCTGAATCACAGTATTTGATATTTTATACTTTGATTTTATATTTAAGGCTGTATCCCTCTACCATTCATCTCTTTAACGCTAATACTTTTTAAGATGAATGATGCAAAATTTACAACAAATGTTATTATAAAAAGCATTCAGGTGATTCTGGAAGAAAAGGAGAAGAATAAAGAAAGGAAGGGATTAGGGAAGGATGGAGAGAAGGGAGGGAGGAAGGAAGAAAAAAAGAGGGAGAGGAGGACGAAGAGATGGAGGCAGGCAGGTGAGTTGGACTCTAAAAAGCACATGTTTTGTTATCAGTCACTCCTGAGACTACTTTAACTATAGTCCTTTTGATATGGATACAATGACAGTGATACAAACAGCGCTTAATTTAATCAAATCATCTAGAGACTTGCTGCACAATAATTCTCAACCATCCCATATCACAGTCTTTTTGCTTCCAGGCTTCTGTGTTTTTGCCTCTTCAGCACAAGCCATCTAGTTTTGTAACAAATATTTATTTCTGCTGCATGTAAAACAAGTGAAAAGAATTAGATGAATCTCATCTTCTATGAACTTATCTATTCAGAAGCTAAAATCCTTGAAGGCAGTGACTGTTTTGCTCACCAATGTATCCTCGGCACTTAGAATAACTCCAGGCAGGGGTCCCCAAACTCGGGGATCTAATGCCTGATGATCTGAGTGGAGCGGATATAATAATAATAGAAATAAGGTGCACAATAAATGAAATACACTTGAATCATCCACAAACCATCCTCCCCCCTACCCCCAGTCCATGGAAAAATTGTCTTCCATGAAACTGGTCCCAGGTGCCAAAAAGGTGGAGAGCACTGTGATAAGTGGTCAACAAATATCTGTTAAATGAAGGAATGAGTGAATGAATGAATGAAACAGATGAGAAATGACTTTAGGGCTATAGAAATAATGTCTGTATATAAAGAATCTATTTCAGTGTCTGTCAAATGGAGTTGCTCAATTAAATAGTAGTTGTTCACCTTTCAAAGTGGAAACTAATATTATTCGGAAAATTCTCTGTGATGGAAGTAGCAAACTTGCTGAGTCAACAAGAGAAGTCTGGTTTAGGATGGATAAAGATTACCAAAGGAAAGCAATCTAAGTAGAGAAAAATAGTACATACTCTGTGCAGCTAAGTGTTGCTAACATCTCTAAAATTATCACTGGTCACACCATCTCCAATACTGGAAGCTTTTATGAAATGCTATTTGTAAGACGTTATGGAATCTTTAGCTAATAGAAACTACGGATACTGAAAATAGGCCAATCCTTATAAATTCATTAATTATTTTCCTGGTGGCTCAGACGGTAAAGAATCTGCCTGCTGCTGCTGCTAAGTCGCTTCAGTCGTGTCCGACTCTGTGCGACCCCATAGACGGCAGCCCACCAGGCTCCCCCGTCCCTGGGATTCTCCAGGCAAGAACACTGGAGTGGGTTGCCATTTCCTTCTCCAATGCATAAAAGTGAAAAGTGAAAGTGAAGTCGCTCAGTCGTGTCAGACTCTTAGCGACCCCATGGACTGCGGCCCACCAGGGTCCTCCGTCCATGGGATTTTCCAGGCAAGAGTACTGGGGTGGGGTGCCATTGCCTTCCCCGAAGAATCTGCCTGCAATGCAGGAAACCTGGGATCGATCCCTGGGTCAGGAAGATCCCCCTGGAAGAGGAAATGGCAACCCACTCCACTATTCTTACCTGGAAAACCCCGTGGACAGAGGAGCCTGGCAGGCTACAGTCCACAGGGTCAAGAGTCGGACATGATTGAGTAACTAACACTTTGGAAACAATTTAAGCAAGATAAGCCACAGCTTTGAAATATCAGAAGGGGCAGCTCATGCTGACTTATGGCAATCTTCACAGTTTTGAGAATAATCAACCAAGATCGTCAATTTATTTTTTAAAAAAAAGAGCCAGAAAACCAACTTTAGTGCACCAGAGTACAGGCTCTGTGAGGTGGTTTCCCAGTAGGAGTCCCAGTGGTTATCACAGGAACTGGAAAATTACAAACACTCAACATATTTTAATAAATCAAAGAGTAGCCAGTTCAAGCTGCTTTCCTTTACACAGGCAGCAACTGAAGCCCAGAGAACTTACCAGACTAGCTCATAGTCACAGAGTTTGTTAGTGGCAATGTTAGGCCAACACTTCTGACTCTTGGCTCAGCGTTTGGTCTGCTTTCCTTTGTTTATTTTAGCTTATAGTGATTCCATTAAAGGAACTGGACCCACTAGCAGCTGCTCTCTAGACATTTTCCTGATTTGAATCTTTAGCCATGAGACATACATCTCTATTCTTGTTTCTAGTGAGAGATGAACTGACATCCCGTGCTTGTTTCTAAGGAGGAAATCATTTTGAGCTGAAACACAGCCAGATTGAGGAAGTCCTGCTGAGTCTGAAGGAAGTTCACTCATCCTTTGCAAATGCTCTGGAAGGAAGAAAAAATAATTCTTGTCTTTGCAGTTTTAGCTAGCAAATATTGGGCAACAATCCATTGGATTATTTCCTATGCACCTGTATGTAAATAATCCGAATGGAACTGATTAACATTTAAATTCTAAGTTACTGAAGTATCCAAGGGGAAATTGATTAGATTGACTTGATTTAGTGCCAATGTGGCAAATGCCTTAATGTTTTAAACAAATTGAGGCAGCAATCTGTAATGATTTTGAAACATTATACTTTAAAAAATCTTCATTTGGAAATCTATAAGAAAGTAATGATCTCAGTTGGTTTTCCTTCTCCTTTGTATCAAATAAATTTTGTGTTTATTTTTACAAACATGGAGATACCAGCAATGGGTCATTATTGTGTCCCTGTAGTGGATTACTTCTAACCCAAATGGCTTTTTTGTTGTTTAAAGAAACCAGATGTCTTTGGGGGCTTAATGTGCTTGGAAAATATGTAAATGATGGCTTTCCCCTGTCAATCTGGGAGTGACAATTCAGTAAGCCCTTCATCCACATCATCTGTAGCATAATAGCATTTTAATTTAGAATGAACCTTTTTGCTTAGCTCATATGTATCTTGCACATTTTAAGAGAAACTATTTACAGAGAAGTACAAAAGTCCCTAGAGATGCAACATCTCATTTTCAATTCTGTTGGCAGGAATACTAATTACATTATCACATATTCAGCAGCATTCAGCAAAGTTATTTATTCATTCATCCTTAAGACCTGGGATGCCCACCAGGTCAGTTTCAATAAGCAGTACCTTGAGAATCTCAGCTGATGGTACATACAGATAATTAGGTGTAGAGTTGTGAGAAAAATCTCACCCCCAAAAGCTCAGCCTGGAGATTTGCCTGCTTCTTATTTCTTTGAGTAAAAGAAAAAAATCCAGTTGCTAGAAATGAGGAAACATTTATCACTCAGCTCTCTCCTTTCTACTGTTCTGGTTTCTTAATTGAAGTTTGATTTTAGTTCTTAGAATAGCAAATGGAGTTGCTGATAGTTAATACTACAGTCCAGGTGAATGGTCTTTTAAGAATATTGTCCTCAATATGGTAAAAATACTGAGAATTTGGAACAATATTGCTCCTCAGATGATTTTTTAAGTATTTTATTAATGCTACAAACCTTTGAATAATCATTGCTTAACAATAATGATTTACACTGTAGACCATCTTTTAGTGAGCTTGCTCTACTGAGATGTTAAAGGAATTAGAGAACTGTATAATAAATAGGCGGAGAAGGCAATGGCACCCCAATCCAGTACTCTTGCCTAGAAAATCCCACGGATGGAGGAGCCTGGTAGGCTGCAGTCCATGGGGTCGCTAAGAGTCGGACATGACTGAGCGACTTCACTTTCTCTTTTCATTTTCATGCATTGGAGAAGGAAATGGCAACCCACTCCGGTGTTCTTGCCTGGAGAATCCCAGGGACGGGGAGGCCTGGTGGGCTGCCGTCTATGGGGTCACACAGAGTCGGACACGACTGAAGTGACTTAGCATAGCATAGCATAGCATAATAAATAGGCATATTTACATTCACATATTTACTAGTAGTACTAACTCAAAGGTCTAGAGAAAATTAATACCTGACAATGACTAGAGCTTGGAAGAAGACAGTCCCATAGCATGCATACAATGTGATCCCAGAAGTTGCCCAATTTCATCAACTGATGATAGCTTTGTTATGAAGCCAGGTTTGCAGCAGTGAAAGATGCCTTCTGGTCCACCCCACTCAAAAGGTGGAGAAAAAGTGAGGTTATCATACATGCACAAAGTAAATTCCTGGTGGTATCTTTGGAGTTTGCTTTTGTATTAGGTGTGGATTTTCTACCTTTTTTGTCTCAAAGATTTGTAAATGACCTTGGATTCGATGTCACATCTGGGCTAGATTCCATCTCATCCTGTGTCCAGGCATCCTTTCCCTTTAATATAAGAGAGCCCTATCTTCCCTCCCTACCATAAAGCTTAACATAAATTCAGATGTAGGAAGGGAGTTTCATTCTCAAGGTGTTGCTTCATAGTCAATGTCAAAAGCAACTGAAAAAAAAAAAGCAACCAGAAGCCCAGTTAGAAATCTGACTTTTTGCATATCCTTAATGTCACTTTTCTCCAGAAATAGAGGGTAAAAATGGGTAGGCTGAACAAGCCCAGTGGGAAATATTTCTGAAACCTAAATGCTACAGAATATCATAACATTACAAATCTATTCCTTAGAGATTTAAGATTCTTAATAAAGATTCCAGAATGCCAAAGATTTCTTGCTAGCAGGTGACGACAATGGGGAAAAATGCTCACTTTCTGAATCATTTTTTTTAAGTGAAAGCAGTTTTATTTAAACAGATACACGTTCCACAGACAGAGTGTGGGCCATCTAGGAAGGCAAGAGCAACCCCAAAGCATGGGATCAACCTGGAAAGTAAGATCAGCCAATATTTTTTTTTTTTTTATTAGAGCCTATGGTGACTTAGGGGCTTCCCTGGTGGTTCAGATGGTAAAGAATCTGCCTGCAATGTGGGAGACTTGGCTTCCATCCCTGGGTCAGGATGATCCCCTGGAGAAGGGAACTGCTACCCACTCCAGTATTCTTGCCTGGAGAATTCCATGGACAGAGGAGCCTGGTGGGCTACAGTCCATGGGGTTGCAGAGAGTGGAACACTACTCAGCGACTAACACTTTCACTTTTCATGGTGGATTTAGGGGCCCAGTTGTCAGCCTCCTAATTGCCATTCCCTTCTCCAGGGGATCTTCCCAACCCAGGGATCAAACCCAGGTCTTCTGCATTACAGGCAGATTCTTTACCAGGGAACCCCAGTAAGGCCAGGGATAATTTGATTTGGGTGAAGAATATATTCAACTTATCCTCATAAATACTCTTAACGTTTACAATGGCTTTATAAAAAGCTTATTTGGGTTCATTCCTCTGTTTTGAATGTGATAACAGCTCACATACACTGGTTATGAGATGAGTAAGCTGTACTCTGAAGCTGCTGAAGACAGGAGGATATTTATGTAATTACACAGTCCAGATTCCATCAGGAAGCTCTTTTCTGGTCAATAGGGTGGAATATAATCTCTTCCCAATCCTGCAGTGAAGTCAAAAACGTAGCGATAAGAACTGAAAGCATAAAACCCGTGCTGGAGAGACAAAGGGGCAGGGCCAAGCCAGCAGGCATGCCATTCCTGTTGTAGTAGGTAAGGATGGAGAAGAATTTAGAGTTCACTTAGGAAAAACAAAACTCCTTAGCAAAAGAATCAATTCTTGATATATGAAGTGAACTTTCAGTGACTATAAATGGATGTTAAAAATATGCAAATAGCAATAATGGTTCTACTAGACAAAATTGTTGTCCAAGCACAGATTGGGGTGGGGTAAGGAGCTGTGTGTAGATGGGCAAAAAATGAGCAGAACTTAGATACTGCAAAAACAGGGCGCATCCAAACGGAACTCACAAAAACAGGGCGCATCCAAACTGAGCTCACATTGAGATCTTTCTCTTGGACAAAAACTACCTAAGGGTTTTCTCTAATTTTTTTGGTGTAGAATGATATAAAAATAAACATACCTTTTTCTAATCTGTTGTGATTGTGCTTGAGTTCACAATAAAAAGTTTATTGTGTTCATTCTATGGTATGGATTAGACTATTCCAGTAAATCATTTCCCTATCCGCATGAAATCCTAAAGCTATCTGGACTAACAAGGACCCCTAATTATTGTGGTGAAGGTTCTGAAGCTAGAATTATACAAACGTGGAAACAGTTCACCTTTCAGAGGGCCCTACATTGCCTGTGCATACTTACTTAATGATACCAGCCAAAGAGACTCACAAGAGCTACACAAGACAGACTCTGGCTCATGATTCTCCTTACAGGAATAATGACTTTTCCAATAATAATACTTTTCAGTATACGCTCATCTTTTCAATTACTTACTTTTTGATGTATTATTTTAAGTTCATTTGAGACAGAACTATTAAGACACAGTAGGTACATTTATGTGTGCCAATGTGTATGTGTTTGAGAGAGAGAGACCTTGTTGTTAATAATATCAAACAAACGAGCTCTGTATATATTGGTCTAGAAGAAGTAGAAATAAGAAAATGGTACACACATCTTGGATTTCTTTTTTACTATTTGGCTTTGGTTGTATGTAAATATAAAGAAGGGCTATGTCTAATGTGACCTATGAGCTAGTTTTTCAATGGCATTGACTTGTGACTACTCTAAAAACCAGTTTCTGAATGTCATAGTTAAGCATGTGGAGCGGAACATCATCAGAATGTTCCAAAATTCAGGTTCCAAAATCAAAATTACCTTTGAAATTCTTTTCAGTCACCCATAGAATGTTAGCATCGTTAAGTCCAACACAACCATTTCCTTTCCATTTTAACAGTAAGTCTGTATTTCTTTGGGTGGGCATCATATGAAATAATTTACATGTATTTTTAAGGACCATACTGAATAGGAATATGTCTTTTTAATCACAAAAAGCATGCTCATAAAAGTGAGATGCTTGCCTTTGGAGATGTCTGTGGGGACTATAGGCTCATGAAACACTCGCATGAAGGTATTTCTACATCAAGAAGAATGCCAGGTGAAATGTTAGGTAGTTATAAAACTGTGTGTGTGCGTGTTGTCTTTAGCTGAACATATACAGTAAGTACACAGTGTAAATGCAACCCCACCCTAATGGATTCAGTTTGGTCACTTCAGTGGTTAGAGTCTGGCACAGACTGTTTTCCAATCTGATATTTGTTCCTGAACCACAGAGACATTGCCTAATGTTTATTCAAACTTATCAAGCCCAAGAATATTCTTTCACCTTCTTCTTATGGTAGCCCCCACTGTTCCACCTGCTGAGACTCAAACACATACCAGTGTGTCTTAGGATGCTTTCGTTGCTGCTGCAGTCAGATGCTTCCTCAGGGACCCTAGGAATAGCAACAACCCTGGAAATTCCATCAGCGTTATAGCTACCTGCCTGAGCTTTGGTTAATCTTCTAGAACTTGGAGAAGAGGTAGAGGCAATGGGTGGTAACACACCTGAAATTTTAATTTGGAAGAGATCAGAACATTCTTTCTCTGTCTTACCATAAAGCTCCCACAATGCTGAATGCTTTCAGAGATCTCCAGTCCTGTTCAAAATAAGATCATGCCATAGCACCTTTTTCATGGAATACTTTCTCACTGTTTCAGAGGTTCAAACTTAAAAAAAATAAAATAAAATGCCACCAGGGTTGAGTCACTTGAGTTGTCTGAAAATAATTACAGGAGGTTTTATCTAAGCAAAATTTTTAAAGTGCCCATTAAATCTTATCATTAGTGGTCTTGATGGTAATGTAGTCTAAGCTAGACCTTCTAAATGGGAAAAGGTTCATTTTCTAAACTGGCCTTTGTGGGGAAACTGTCCCTTCATAACTGGTGACTCATAGAATTCAGTGAACTACAGTTTGGTGTAATCTGATAGTGTATACTGCAGGGCTTCTGACAGTTATGGTAAGAGATGCCACTTATCTATATTAAAACTAAAATGGTAATTTTTTAAATTTTTACATCTTCTGAGTGATTACAAAACTCAGAACCACAAGTCAGTTTTGCATTTGACTTGAACAATGGTTATATAAAGAACAGTCTGTAAGACTCAATAACCTTTAGAAGTTAATAGACATTAAATGAGGTGCCAATAAAGAACGAAGACTGTGTAGACATTTTTAGTAGGAATGGTGCAAGAAATAAACATGAAAAGGACAAGTTAATCTTGAGGAAGTATTATTCCTAAAAAAAGGAGTACAAAAAAGAAGAAAAGGGAGATAGAGGAGGAGGAGAGGTAGGGGGAGGAGGAGAAATGAAGGCAGGAAGGAAGAGGAAGAGGAAAAGGACTTGATTAAACCAATGTTTAAACATGAGTTAAATTGCACTAAGATTTGTGTGAAAAAAATGTAGACATATTCATATTTTTTTAATTTGGAAAAGAGCAGATTAATAAGGGAAATGCATTAATCCAAAGGAAACTTTTATTACCAAGCAATCTTGGTTTTAATACAAGCAATATACAATGTAGTGAGCAAAACATGGAGCTTGGAATCAGTGGAACCAGACAGCAGTTCGCACCTTGCATGTACATTAGGCAAGTTGCTTTGCTGCTGGGTCTTTGTTGCTTTGCTTGTAAAATGTTCCCCATCAATCTGATTATGTACAAAGTAGAAAGTACCTCTCAGTATATTTCACAAATTATCCTTTTCTTTTCTTTTTTTTTTTCAGTAAATTGTATTTGATGGAATAGAAGTGAGCTTTTCTTCCTGCTCTGCCACCATGTGTGATCGGAGGCAACCTCTCACTCTGTAGGCAGATGGAGGGGAGGGGGAGTGTGACAAGAGGCAATCCGCGTGGTCCCTTCAACATTAGAGTCCTGATTGTATAATAATGCAGAAACTGCAGGCCAGTAGCTGTTCCAACAAATTGTCCCTGTAAGTGGTAAATTTCTGGAAAAAAATAATTTCTAAAGAGGCTTTTGGTGGCCTGAAAGAGTTAATGCAGATTCCTAAACAGCCTGGGGACAGCCTGGGAATAGTGATATTTGGTTGACTATGACAAAGAATCTGATCTCCCTGTATTTGTAGTGCCAAAATAGCATTGCATAAGCTGTCAAGCCTCAAGCACCAGGAGCCTATCACCAAATATTAATTTACCTGTTGTGTGCATCTAATAACTGACAGCTCTGAATCCCATATCATTTTTGGTGGCCTTCCCACTGACATGTTCTTTGATTAAGAAAAGAGTCAGCCAGAACGCCAGTGTGTCCCTAATGTGGCCACCTCCATTTAGCCTCCTTATTATGCTGGAATATTTTTCTCTAAATTAGATTTCCTGTCTTCATAGTGGCAGTTTACATGAATTTAATACATTATAAAATGTGCAGTCCCCTTGAGATTCTGTGATAGATTGTGGTATTTGAAACCCATATTTCCATGGGAAATAAAAGCGTAGGCCATGGCCAAATATTTTATCAGCTTAACATTATCTTGAGATAATGGTACTATTAATGCTTGTCACCCCTGTCTGTTTCCCAGGGCTTGTGTTGCTTCCTTTCTTGCCTCTGAACAAAGTGCTGAAAGTTTTAGTAGAGCTTTGAGCTCTACTAGTAACATCCAACCCAGATAGGTATCCTTTGTTCTATGTTGTCTGGGAAAAATCATGCATGATGAGCCCCTCTGTTATTTTCCCCTCACTGATACTGAATCTAATTACCAATTATGGCTACATGGGATGGGACCTCTGTATATTACAGCTTGGCTGTGATGGCCCAGTGATACAGTGTCAAGGATAGCAACACAGCTGTGATCTCTTCCTGTAGGATGGCTGGAAGAAGGGAAATAGTGTGAGGAAAGATAGAATACAAAACCCAAAGACTCAGTAAAATGAAATCTAAAGCTGGTATAATCAGATCATGTGTGTATGCTAGTTGCTTCAGTCGTGTCCAACTCTTTGTGATCCTACGGACTGTAGCCTGCCAGCTCCTCTGTCCATGGGATTCTCCAGGCAAGAATACTGGAGTGGGTAACCATTTCCTTCTGCAGGGGATCTTCTCAACCCAAGGATCGAATCCTGGTCTCTTATATCTCCTGCCTTGGCAGGAGGGTTCTTTACCACTAGTGCCACCTGGGAAACTCATAATCAGACTACCAGTGAGGAAATATCAGACACTCCTAGCCAAACAGAAAGGGGGAGTTGGAGATAAGTTTTTCATTGGTTTATTCAGCCACATTGAACTAAATGGAAAGTAAGCAGAATCAATAACTATAGACATAGTTGCATTGACTATTCTACCTTCTTGCCTATTCATTTTCATGAAAGTTATTTATCTAGGATTTGAGTTCCTACAGGTGGAAGGTTGTTTCTGACTTGACAATTACATCAATCTTTTTTCTTGTCCTACATTTACCCAAGATAGAGCTTGTGTCTGGGCAAAGAGTACATTGGTCCCTGAGGCATTCAGAAAGTAATATTGTAGTACACGTTTCTGCTTTGCCCTTGTGTTTAAATCTCTATGCCTGAATGGGCATAAGCTGACTTCTGTCAGTAGATTGTGCCTTACCTAGAAACTGAAAAACAAAAGATGACTTTTCTGGTTTTAGTAATATTCCAGCCACAGTCTGAATCGCAGCTGCACATGCATGGTAGCGTTCGGGTGTAGTGAGGGTGTTCTCCTATGCAGAACAACAAAAGCATGAAAGAGCTGAAATCAAAGAGTTGTGAGATTCACAAGCAATGACTTATGGATTTTTAAAAAAATTGCCTGTGAAAAGCAAATTTTAATGTCTAGTGATATGCCAGTTTAATGTCTAGTTATATGCCAAAACAAAACCCCAAGAATGTGGAATCTGGTTTTAATCAAAGGCATCAGGGTTGGAAAAGAGCCAGGGTGAATACATAACTGCAGTCAAAATAATTCCCCTCGTGTATCTGGATGTGTAAGTGTGCTCTGCTGCTCAGTTGTGTCTAACTCTTTATGACTCCATGGACTGTAGCCCACCAGGCTCCTCTGTCCATGGAATTTTCCAGGCAAGAATACTATATTGAGTTGCCATTTCCTTCTTGAGGGAACCTTCTTGACCCAGGGATCAAACCTGTTTCTCCTGTGTCTCCTCCTGCATTGCGAGAGGATTCTTTATTGTGTTCTATGCTATTCTAAGTCACTTCAGTCGTGTCTGACTCTGTGCAACCCCATAGACGGCAGCCCACCAGGCTCCCCCATCCCTGGGATTCTCCAGGCAAGAACACTGGAGTGGGTTGCCATTTCTTCTCCAATGCATGAAAGTGAAAAGTGAAAGTGAAGTCGCTCAGTCATGTCTGACTCTTAGCAACCCCATGGATTGCAGCCTACCAGGCTGCTCCATCCATTGGGATTTTCCAAGCAAGAGTATTGGAGTGGGGTGCCATTGCCTTCTCCGTTATTGTGTTCTCAGATCAGATCAGATCAGATTAGATCAGTCGTTCAGTCGTGTCCAACTCTTTGCGACCCCATGAATTGCAGCACGCCAGGCTTCCCTGTCCATCACCAACTCCCGGAGTTCACTCAGACTCATGTCCATCAAGTCACTGATGCCATCCAGCCATCTCATCTTCTGTCGTCCCCTTCTCCTCCCGCCCCCAATCCCTCCAAGCATCAGAGTCTTCTCCAATGAGTCAACTCTTTGCATGAGGTGGCCAAAGTACTGGAGTTTCAGCTTCAGCATCATTCCTTGCAAAGAAATCCCAGGGCTGATCTCCTTCCGAATGGACTGGTTGGATCTCCTTGCAGTCCAAGGGACTCTCAAGAGTCTTCTCCAATACCACAGTTCAAAAGCATCAATTCTTTGGTACTCAGCCTTCTTCACAGTCCAACTCTCACATCCATATATGACCACAGGAAAAACCATAGCCTTGACTAGGTGAACCTTTGTTGGCAAAGTAATGTCTCTGCTTTTAATATGCTATCTAGGTTGGTTATAACTTTTCTTCCAAGGAGTAAGCGTCTTTTAATTTCATGGCTGCAGTCACCATCTGCAGTGATTTTGGAGCCCCCAAAAATAAAGTCTGACACTGTTTCCACTGTTTCTCCATCTATTTCCCATGTAGTGATGGGACCAGATGCCATGATCTTCGTTTTCTGAATGTTAAGCTTTAAGCCAACCTTTTCACTCTCCTCTTTCACTTTCATCAAGAGGCTTTTTAGTTCCTCTTCGCTTTCTGCCATAAGGGTGGTGTCATCTGTATATCTGAGGTTACTGATATTTCTCCCGGCAATCTTGATTCCAATTTGTGTTTCTTCCAGTCCAGCGTTTCTCATGATGTACTCTGCATAGAAGTTAAATAAGCAGGGTGACAATATACAGCCTTGACGTACTCCTTTTCCTATTTGGAACCAGTCTGTTGTTCCATGTTCAGTTCTAACTGTTGCTTCCTGACCTGCATACAGATTTCTCAGGAGGCAGATCAGGTGGTCTGGTATTCCCATCTCTTGAATAATTTTCCACAGTTTATTGTGACCCACACAGTCAAAGTCTTTGGCATAGTCAATAAAGCAGAAATAGATGCTTTTCTGGAACTCTCTTGCTTTTTCCATGATCCAGAGGATGTTGGCAATTTGATCTCTGGTTCCTCTGCCTTTTCAAAAACCAGCTTGAACATCTGGAAGGTCACAGTTCACGTATTCCTGAACCCTGGCTTGGAGAATTTTGAGCATTACTTTACTAGCGTGTGAGATGAGTGCAGTTGTGCAGTATTTTGAGCATTCTTTGGCATTGCCTTTCTTTGGGATTGGAATGAAAACTGACCTTTTCCAGTCCTGTGGCCACTGCTGAGTTTTCCAAATTTGCTGGCATATTGAGTGCAGCACTTTCACAGCATCATCTTTCAGGATTTGGAATAGCTCTGGATAACCTCAAATTATTTGGACTACAATTAAATGTCATACTTCTGGGAAAATTGCTCACAAATATATCAACAATAATAGATGTATGATTTGCATACAAAGGCAATTGCACCCCACTCCAATACTCTTGCCTGGAGAATCCCATGGACGGAGGAGCCTGGTAGGCTGCAGTCCATGGGGTCGCTGGGAGTTGGACACGACTGAGCGACTTCATTTTCACTCTCATGCATTGGAGAAGGAAATGGCAACCCACTCCAGTGTTCTTGCCTGGAGAATCCCAGGGACTGGGGAGCCTGGTGGGCTGCCATCTATGGGGTCGCACAGAGTCAGACACGACTGAAGCGACTTAGCAGCAGCAGCAGCATCAAGGGAGTTACTTTAAGGGAAGAGGACAGCAAAGTTTATGTTGTCCTGTTCATGGTAAGAACATTTTTCCTTTGAATTGGAAGCAATTAGGGAGGAAAATACAGTAGTGGTAACGCTTAGAGCTAACTTTAGCCCTCATGGTATTTATTGAAAGCCTTTGGAAAGAATTTTTCTTTTGCTCCATGATTAAGAGGCAAGAACAGGGCATGCTCTCCTAAGAACTAGATGAGACATGACCTAAGTTGCAGATTAGTTCTTGGGAAGCAGAGATGCACATAGAAAAATTTTATTGAAAGGAACTTCTGAGATAAACGTAGTGGGTAGCATCGTGAATAAAGTAGGATTGGGAAGAAAAAAAGGTTACACTGTGATGTAGCCCCAGGTCCAGTTAATCCTGTTGAGAGCTCTGGCATTAGGATACCACTCAGAGTAGTCCGAACATGGACCAGTCACTGCATAGGGACTGCCCCTGGAAAGGGTGCAACCTCTCAGGTAAGGCTGCTCTCTTTAGCTGAGGGCAAGTTCCAGAGAGGGACACGGCTAATGCTCTCAACCACCAGTAGTCTCAGCTCCTGGGAGAGTAAGTGCCTCCTTCTTGGAGGGAGAATCCAGCTAGTGCCTCATAGCATCCACTGTAGGAAGTGGATAGTAGGAAGGTAGTAGTATGGTGGATTTGGCAAGACATGGGCTTTGAATCCAGACAGATATAAGCTCAAAGTTTATATCAGAACAAATTACTGCAATTCTGGCCAAATTATTTAACTGCTAGAAGTTTTTGCTTCCTCATCTGAAAACTGAGAAATAAGAATCTCTCTCTCACTCTGCTTTCACTAAGATTAAATTACACACACACACACACACACACGCATGCACGCGCGCGGACACGCACGCGCAGAGAAAGAGTAATTGCTAGCACTATGCCTGCAACATACCAGGTGTACAGTAAGTATTTGTTCTTTGCTTCTCTCCATTCCTTAAAAACAAACACTCATCGGTTAAAAAGTATTTGTTTAGCACCTTCTACCCTCTAACCACTATGCTATTAATGTCAGAGGATAAGAGTAAGTATAAGATATAATCTCCACCCTAAAGAGTACTTACTACATTGCTAGAAAAGAACAAGATTAACACAATGAAATTACTACAAATAATTACATAAGAAAGAAAATTATTGCAAATAATTACATAAGAATTGGTTTTCTAAGGAGTAGAGAGAAACAGAACAAATACTTTTTGGACACCTAAAATGTTAAAGGCATAGTGCTAGTCTCATAATCATCTATGAAATCAAATATATGGTTATGAGAAGATCAGTGATAGCAGAGTAATCAGGAAAACAACAAACAAAATGTTTTGTGGAAGAAATAACTCTCAAGCTGGGCCTTAAAGGAGAGGTTAAATTTAAGTCCTTGGGGATTTTGCTGGTGCCACTGTGGATAAAAATCCACCTGCCGGTGCTGAGGTCATGGATTCCATGCCTGGTCCAGGAAGATTCCACATGCTGCAGAGCAGCTAAGCTCGTGCATGACGACTACTCAGCCTGGGCTCTAAAGCAGCCACAGCTACTGAAGCCCACGTGCTCTAGGGCCCACAAACCACAACTACTGAGCTTGCATGCTGCAACTACTGAAGTCTGTGCACCTAGAGCCCCTGATCCCCCAAGAGAAGCCACTGTAATGAGAAGTCCGTGCATTCCAACAAAGAGTAGTCCCTCACTCGTTGCAACTAGAGAAAGCCTTTGCACAGCAACAAAGACCCAGCACAACCAAAAAGAAAACAAGATTAAATGCTTGGTCGAAGAAGTAGAGGATTGTGAGTGATGGAATCCTTACTGAAGACACATGAGAAAGAGCAAGGCTTTCTCTGACTGGAGTGTCATTTTGTGTATGGAACTACACAATGTTGAATAGCCATTCATAAACTCTCACCCCTGCAGTTCAACCTAATCCCTCTAGAGCTGTTGCAAAGCTGAGTCTCTTTAACCTATTAAAACAACATTGGGCTAGAAAAAACTGAGATTTTGTGTGAGAAAGAGAAAAGCCAAGCTTTATATCTGTGGTCACACACATTGATTCCTGGCATCTATTGACCTTAATATTATACCCTACTGCCCCATCAGATAGTCACTTGCCCACTAAAATTGGTTTATATGAGCACTAAAATACTTGGTCATAGGCTGAATTGAATGAGCATGAGTTGTGTTTAGATAAATTCTCCATCTACTTCCTACATGTCTGGTACAGATCTGCTATATATATCTGTCAATATAGAAAGAGCAGGGTATATTGTCTTGTATTTTTCATTTGTGTAATCCCAGCACACACAAAAAATTACCTAATTTGGATTGTATAAAATGAACTATGACAGTGAAGAGATTTGCCTAATCAGAGACTGTTGTAAAGTAGAGGGATAAAAGATCAGACAGTTGACAAAATTATGAAAGATTTTGGGAAATAGGTAGAGTAGCTTATACTCAAAGTGCTTGTGGTCTTGGACCAGAAGAGCTATATAATCAAAATTGTTTAATGTGAAATAGTCTAATAGCAGATTACAAGATCGACAGCCAGAAGCCATGGGGGAAAACTAACAACTTTTTAGGAAATGGATGAAGAAGTACAACAGTAACAAGACACCTCCTAGATAAGAGGTCAAAACATAAGAAAATCCAGAAGTCATAGACAGCAATCTGACAGATTAAATCAATATAATAGATATGTTCTCCAAGATTGAGAATTACAAGGGGAGAACCCAGAACTAATAACTAAGCCTTGGAGGATGCTCACAGCTAGTCAAACAGGCAGGAAGAAAAGAAGGTTTGACATTGTGTAGAAATCAAAAGGAAAGGAATGATTCCTTGAGGGTGGAAGTAGTTAAGCATACAAAAAGGTATATGAAGTTTAAAAGCCACAAGAATTACTAATAAGGAATTAGTAATACTAATTACTAATACTTTATGCCCTTTGAGGAAGCTGTGTTTCAGGTTAGAAATGGGATTGGAATGTAGATTGCTAAAGGTTGAATGAGGGAGCAGGTGGAGAAAATATGGAGGTCATGTACATTTATTGCAATGATTAATTTTGTCAATTTGTTTAAGCTATGATGCCCAGTCATTTGGTCAAATACTAGGTGTTGCTGTGAAGGTATTTTCAGATGTAATTAATGTTTAAATCAGGAGACTTTGTGTAAAGCAGATTACCCTGCTTAATGTGGGTGAGTCTCATCCAATCAGGCAAAGGCCATAAGAAGGACCTCCTGTCACCCTTCAGACTCAAGATCAATCTCCAGTCTGCCTTCAGACTCAAGACTGCATCATGAATTCTTCCCTGTTACTCCAGCCTGCCAATCTACTCTACAGATTTTAGATTTGCCAAATGCCCCTCCCACCCACCCACTCAATCATGTGAACCACTTTCTTAAAATAAGAACCTAGACCTACATACTATTGGTTCTGTTCCTCTGGCAAACCCTAACTAATATAGACAATATCGTTCATTTTAGGAATATTAAAGTGAAAAAATATGAGAAACAGCAGTAGAGAAGCAATCAACATATTGTCATTTCTGAAGTTTAGAAGACAAATTTGAGAGCAAGATAATTTCCAGTTGCACCTTGCAACTTTCACTGCTGCCCAGACTCCCTGCAACAATTGAGGACCAAAACTGACTTCATCCAGTGAAGTCAGATTAACCCCAGACCTTCCTAAGACAATGGTGATATCCAGATATCAATCCAGGCTAAAGCAACGGACATACTCTCACAAGGCTTCTGTGGCTAATTCTTTAGACAAAATGTACACTCCCTGTCATGTTTCACTCCCTGTCTTTGCCAAAGTGTAGCATCATCTACTTATGTACTAAATTTCTATATCCTCCTCTCCATGTCCTCAGTGCTTTCTTTTGCCTTGTGCCAACTTCACACTGCAGAGCTGTGAATCAGGTCCAGGTCCAGTGTCATTGCTACACAGTCCTGTGCATCTTCTACTTTCTTTAATACCTATTATACTATGTTCTCATCGCTATTTACTTGTATGTATCTCATGTGTTCTCAGTCACTCAGTCATGCCCGACTTTTCACAACCCCACGGACTGTATCCTGCCAGGATCCTCTGTCCATGCATTTCCTAGGCAAGAATACTGGAGCAGGTTGCCATTTCCTCCTCTAGGGGGTCTTCCTGACCCAGAGTAAAAATTCATGTCTCCTGTTTCTCCTGCATTGGCAGGTGGATTCTTTACCACTGAGCTACCTGGGAAGCCATCAGATCAGATCAGATCAGTCGCTCAGTCGTGTCCAACTCTTTGCGACCCCATGAACTGCAGCACGCCAGGCCTCCCTGTCCATCACCAACTCCCGGACGTCACTCAGACTCACATCCATCGAGTCAGTGATGCCATCCAGCCATCTCATCCTCTGTCGTCCCCTTCTCCTCCTGCCCCCGATCCCTCCCAGCATCAAAGTCTTCTCCAATGAGTCAACTCTTCACATGAGGTGGCCAAAATACTGGAGTTTCAGCTTTAGCATCATTCCTTCCAAAGAAATCCCAGGGCTGATCTCCTTCACAATGGACTGGTTGGATCTCCTTGCAGTCCAAGGGACTCTCAAGAGTCTTCTCCAACACCACAGTTCAAAAGCATCAATTCTTCGGCACTCAGCTTTCTTCACAGTCCAGCTCTCACATCCATACATGACCACAGGAAAGACCATAGCCTTGACTAGGCGAACCTTTGCTGGCAAAGTGATGTCTCTGCTTTTGAATATGCTATCTAGGTTGGTCATAACTTTCCTTCCAAGGAGTAAGCCTCTTTTAATTTCATGGCTGCAGTCACCATCTGCAGTGATTTTGGAGCCCAGAAAAATAAAGTCTGACACTGTTTCCACTGTTTCTCCATCTATTTCCCGTGAAGTGATGGGGCCGGATGCCATGATCTTCGTTTTCTGAATGTTGAGCTTTAAGCCAACTTTTTCACTCTCCACTTTCACTTTCATCAAGAGGCTTTTTAGTTCCTCTTTGCTTTCTGCCATAAGGGTGGTGTCATCTGCATATCTGAGGTTATTGATATTTCTCCCGGCAATCTTGATTCCAGCTTGTGTTTCTTCCAGTCCAGCATTTCTCATGATGTACTCTGAACATAAGTTAAATAAACATGGTGACAATATACAACCTTGATGTACTCCTTTTCCTACTTGGAACCAGTCTGTTGTTCCATGACCAGTTCTAACTGTTGCTTCCTGACCTGCATACAGATTTCTCAAGAGGCAGATCAAGTGGTCTGGTATTCCCATCTCTTTCAGAATTGTCCACAGTTTATTGTGAGCCACACAGTCAAAGTCTTTGGCATAGTCAATAAAGCAGAAATAGATGTTTTTCTGCAACTCTCTTGCTTTTTCCATGATCCAGCGGATGTTGGCAATTTGATCTCTGGTTCCTCTGCCTTTTCTAAAACCAGCTTGAACATCAGGAAGTTCACGGTTCACATATTGCTGAAGCCTGGCTTGGAGAATTTTGAGCATTACTTTACTAGCGTGTGAGATGAGTGCAATTGTGCGGTAGTTTGAGCATTCTTTGGCATTGCCTTTCTTTGGGATTGGGATGAAAACTGACCTTTTCCAATCTTGTGGCCACTGCTGAGTTTTCCAAATTTGCTGGCATATTGAGTGCAGCACTTTCACAGCATCATCTTTCAGGATTTGGAATAGCTCCACTGGAATTCCATCACCTCCACTAGCTTTGTTCGTAGTGATACTTTCTAAGGCCCACTTGACTTCACATTCCAGGATGTCTGGCTCTAGGTCAGTGATCACACCATCATGATTATCTGGGTTGTGAAGCTCTTATTTGTACAGTTCTTCTGTGTATTCTTGCCACCTCTTCTTAATATCTTCTGCTTCTGTTAGGTCCATACCATTTCTGTCCTTTATCAAGCCCATCTTTGCATGAAATGTTCCTTTGGTATCTCTGATTTTCTTGAAGAGATCCCTAGTCTTTCCCATTCTGTTGTTTTCCTCTATTTCTTTGCATTGATCGCTGAAGAAGGCTTTCTTATCTCTTCTTGCTATTCTTTGGAACTCTGCATTCAGATGTTTATATCTTTCCTTTTCTCCTTTGCTTTTCACTTCTCTTCTTTTCACAGCTATTTGCAAGGCCTCCCCAGACAGCCATTTTCTTTTTTGCATTTCTTTTCCATGGGGATGGTCTTGATCCCTGTCTCCATACAAGACTTCAAATTCTGTGAGACCTGAGGGAGTGTTTAGAACTACTTTACAAGCACTCAACAGATGTTTATTATAGAATAAATAAATGAATGAGTAAAGTCTTAATACAGCAGTGAATACTCATCATTAAATTTCTAACAGGGAGTATAAAGTGTACTAGAATCAGGAAAACTCTAAGAGAGTTTACTTACAAAAAGATGAATTACAATGGTAAATGGCAACCCACTTCAGTGTTCTTGCCTGGAGAATCCCAGGGACGGGGGAGCCTGGTGGGCTGCTATCTATGGGGTCGCACAGAGTCGGACACGACTGAAGTGACTTAGCAGCAGCAGATAGAGCATGGGGAACTTATGATGGGACAATGAAGGAACCTAGGACTCTTAGGGGAAGATTTATGGCCACCCTTAGGCCCAGAGCAATAAAGTTAACAGAAGGGGGTTACTAAAACCTGGAATGAAAGCAACTCAGAGGCAGAACAGATCAAATTATGTATAGTAAAGATTACTAAACAATGGGAATAGCCAGTCCAAGACTACTTCCCAGAGAGGGAACCAGAGAAATAAATATCTTGATCTCTCTCTCTCCACTCCCTCTGCTATATTCTTGGGGTTTTTCATTGACTGGACTCAAAGCCAGAAGGCATAAGAATGTCTAGTTATAGTTCATACAACTCCAGTCATGAGGTAGAGAGCAAGAGAGAAAAGATCAGAGAATGGAGCTAGAAGGAAACCAGATATCCCTCTGGCCCAATATTATTTACAACTGATATCTGGTCTTCCTAACTATGTCGTCTAGTGTTCAGTGTAGTAAATAATCTTCCAAACATGTTTCCTAATTTTTTTTTTTTTTTTTTTTTGCTAGAAATACCTTTGCCTTCCTCCACATTTAGAAATTTTTCTAGATGTGGATCAAAAATATTTTTTCCAGTATATTCCCCAATTCCATTGCAGATGTTATATAATTATATGCAGATGATGCCATAGTATTTTTCTTATATTCATTGAGTTGCTATAGTAGTAGTAACAGTGCAAGTAGTCATAGTAATTAACCATTTGTTAAGGTGGTATTATGTACTGGGCACTGTTTTTCTGTTTGTTTTTTGTCAATTTTATTTTATTTATTTTTTTTTAGCTTTACAAATATGTGTGCTAAGTTGCTTCAGTTGGGTCCAACTCTTTGCAACCCTATGGACTGTAGCCCACCAGGCTTCTCTGTCCATGGAATTTCCCAGGCAACAGTACTGGAGTGGGTTGCCATTTCCTTCACTATCTACATATATACATACATTGTATTAGTCAACTTCGGCTGTCATAAAAAAATATCACAGATTGGTTGGCTTTAATAACATTTATTCCTGTACAGTTCTGGAGACCAGAAGTTCAGTATCAAAGTGCCAGCAGGATTAGTTACTGGTAAGACCTCTCTTCCTGGCTTGTCAATGACTGCCTTCTCACATACTCTCACGTGCCCTCTCCTCTGTGTGTATACAGAAGAAGAGCTCTGATGTCTTCCTCTTTATATAAGGACACCAGTTATATCAGATTAGGGCTTCATCTTTACCACCTCAAAGGCTTTATCTTCAAATGCAGTCACATTGGATATTAGAGCATCAACATATAAATGTTGGGGGTACCCAATTCATTCCATAACATACATAATCTCATTTAATATTCACAACAACTTGTGAGATACCTTCAGCTTTTACAGATAAGGGAGCTGAAGATTGGAATTTACTTATATTAGTTTTTATAGATAAAAATGATAGAATCAGAATTTAAATCCCAATCTGTCTTATCCCAAAACCTATGCTTTTTAGCTACTCCCTGCTATTACCATGAGCTGCGTTGCCATTCACTAGGTTCCCACATGGAAGGGGCCATGTCCCATTCATTTTTAAACTACAGCACCTTATGTAATGTCTGCTCCATGATATACATTCCATAAATGTTCCTAGAATTAAATATTAATGATACAGAGAAAACAAACAAAAAAGGGCTTATAGTTTCAAACCACATTTATCAACCATAAATAATAGAAAAATACAAAATATAAGACAAAGGAAAAGCAAGAATAAAGTAAGTATAAGAAACAGTCATTTCTTTTCCTTGACATGCAGTAGGTTTACTTTGATCCCCTTCTCTCAGTTGGGTTCTAGTTAATATTTCTTTTCAACTCACTGTTTTGCTGAGAGCCAAGAGCTCAGATTTTTTTGGTTTGAAACAGCCAGTTTCGTTTTCTTGGAACAGTCTCCTCCTGAAGCAAAAACCTCTGTTTTGGAGCAAAGCCTCCCTCCTGGGGTTCTTTGTTCTGCCAGTACTGAATCCCTTTGAGTTTCTCTCTGGAGCAGATCTGGAACCAGTAGCTCTCCCTTCTTTTGAACCACTGAGCAAGTCCTCTCTCGTCTTGGTTTCCCCTTGCTGTGCTGGAGGCCTGTTCAGTCACACTCTCTGTTTCAGCTCTTTTCAGTAAACCCCCACCAGCAAAATCTGGTTGAATACCCAAGCAGGTTGACTTTTTAAAGATAAGATTATTTTGATACAGCACTAATATCTTGCATAAAAAGTGGTATATCACTTTAACTATAAGCCAGTCAACTTCTTCACAAGCAATGCAGACATAAGATCAAAACTTTAATCATTAGAGAATGAATCCAAAAGATTATACACTGTTAAGATATGGAAAGGATTTTAGGCATCATCACATCAAACCAACTGCCTATCTAATGAAGAATTCCTACTATAATAAATTGAGAGTTAGTTTTCCAGAATGAAAACCTTTTGCATTTTGAAAGAAAAGTCTACTTCTGTGTTAGACAGCTCTGCTAATAAAGTTGCCTTAAATTAAACAAACATCTACTTCTCTTGAAATTTTGTTACTCATTATTTTAAGTCACTGTGGATGATGACTGCAGCAATGAAAGTAGATGATTGCTTCTTGGAAGGAAAGTTGTGACAAACCTAGACACTGTGTTAAAAAGCAAAGACATCACTTTGTCATCAAAGGTCTTTATAGTCAAGTTTATGGTCTTTCCAGTAGTCATGTATGGATGTGAGAGCTGGACAATAAAGGAAGCAGAGCGCTGAAGAATTGATGCTTTCCAACTGTGGCACTGGAGAAGACTCTTGAAAGTCCCTCCGAAACCAAGGAGATCAAACCAGTTAATTTTAAAGGAAATCAACCCTGAATACTCTTTGAGGACTGATGCTGAAGCTTCATCTTCAATATTTGACCATCTGATGCAAACAGCTGACTCATTGGAAAAGATCCTCATGGTGTGAAAGATTGAGGGCAGAAAGAGAAGAGGTTGGCAGAGGGTGAGACGGTTGGATAGCATCACCAATCCAATGGACATGAATTTGGGCAAACTCCAGGAGATGGTGAAGGACAGGGAAGCCTGGCATGCTGCAGTCCATGGTATAGTAAAGAGTTAGACAAGACTTGGTGATTGAACAATATTTTAAAAACGTGTATTAACTCTATGCTCAATTAACAGGTGCTGTCCTTGGTACTAGAATTTCTACTCATTTATCTACCAACCAATATGCAGTGGTGGTGACAGTTTAGTTGCCAAGTCATGTCCAACTCGTGTGACCCCTTGGACTATAGCCCATCAGGCTCCTCTGTCCATGGGAATCTCCAGACAAGAATACTGGAGAGGGTTGTTATTTCCTTCTCCAGGGGGTCTTCCCAACCCAGGAATCAAAACAGGGTCCCCTGCATTGTAGGCAGATTTTTTACCAACTGAGTTATGAGGGAAAACCAGTATGCAGTAACTCCTCCCAATTGTCTGTGTTGTCAGTTGAAGGGACCGAAAATGAAGCTGAAGTGGAATAAGGTGGAGATCCCATTGGTGAAAACTTGGAATTATTTTCACAAGGTGGAAATAGAAAGCCATGGAATAGTAGATCAAAAAGGCATAGGAGTAGAGAAGACATGTGGGTATGAATGGCCATGGATATGAATGGCTGGGTGTGAATTGGATGGAAAGGACCATATTCAAAAAACAAACTAAAATTTCCCCAAAGTTACAGACAAATTATAAAAGTAGAATGCACATTGTAATGAAAAGCAAAATAAATCTCTACATAATTATAGATCCTTAATAAAAACATTTCATAACTTCTCACCTCTCTTTTTGACAAGGTAATGGTGTTCTGTTTGTTTTATAGGACTAGACCTACAGAATGTCTTTTGTCACTTCCTCATCTGCTCACAATCCCAACCAGCACATATTATGAATATTGGTAAAATCTCAAACAGGAATAACAGGGTGGGCATAGTATATCATACTCCTGACCCCACCAGGATTATCTTTTCCCATGACCATGCAACTTTGTTTGAACTGTTCAATTATCCTCCTCACCCCCAGAAATAGATACACAAGCAATATTATGATTGCCACCAAGGAGGAGTGGTCTTCATAGATAGCAAGTACTTTTTTAAAAAACAAATTTTCTTTAATCATATTTGTTGATTTATTTTTGGCTGTCCTGGGTCTTCGTTGCTGTGTGGGCTTTTCTCTAGTTGTGAAGAGTAGGGGCTACCCTCTAGCTGTGGTGCCTGGGCCCCAGGGTGTGTGTGCTTCAGTAGTTGTGCTACATGGGACCAGCAGCTGCGGCGTCCAGGCTCAACAGCTGTGGTGCAGCAACGGGTTTAGTTGCTCCACGACATGTGGGATCTCCCCGGATCAGGGATGGAACTCATGTCCATCCTACACTGGCAGGTGGATTCTTTACCACTGAGCCACCAGGGAAGCCCGATAGCAAGTACTTTTATCTAATTCCTATCAGGAAAAAAAAAAATCTAGTGTTTCATCTCCCAACAACCTGAAACCATGTTGTAATATTATCTATCTTCACAATTATTATATTATCTATATTTATCTTATTGTCAATCCTTATCTATTACCTTTCTTAGAAAAAAAAAAAAATCCTCCTAATCCTATTGCACTCATCTAGAACCTCAAGCACAAACCTATTAAAAACATGTATGTTTCTACATTTATGTTTTACAGTTTTTTCTCCAATGTCTCACACCCCCGGCATTATCCTCTCAACCTGTTCCATTCGAGTCATTCCAGAACCATTTTCATTGAGAATACAAATGAATACTTCAAATTTTTAATTTAAATTTAATTCATTCTAAAGGAAATAAATACTAATCCTATAACATTCAAGAGTGTGCAAAAAGGGTCTAAAATGAATTTCCCTCCCTACTTATAACCCGAGCAAAAGTTCTCCTCCGTACATTGTTATCTAGTTTTTCAGTGTGCATCTGGAGAAGGAAAAAAGACATATAGGCATTTTGTTGCTTTACACTTTTCTTCAAATGGTAGCATGTACTCTTCTGATCATTTCATTTTTCACTCACTGTATATTGGACATCTTTCCATATCGATACATGAAACAAAAAGTTTTACCCCTCTTTCCCTCTTCCATTGTGTGCCTCTATATTATTTATTAATTGGTCCCCTCAACCAATTGATCCCCATCAATATTTTGATGTTTTTAATCTTCTGCTATTATGCTGCTGCTGCTAAGTCGCTTCAGTCGTGTCCGACTCTGTGCGACCCCATAGACGGCAGCCCACCAGGCTGCCCTGTCCCTGGGATTCTCCAGGCAAGAACACTGGAGTGGGTTGCCATTTCCTTCTCCAGGCAGGAGTACTGGAGTGGGGTGCCATCGCCTTCTCCATCTGCTATTATAAATTATGCTATAATAATAAACTGTACATAATGTCATATATGTTGCAGTTTGCAGAAGAAGTATTTTGAACAGAATTTCTAAGTCAAGGGATATGGGTATTTTTTATCTTTGCTATATGACTATACTATATTGCCCAGCATATAAATCATACTTATTTATATCATTTCCTAACACAGTTACGGGTATAGTGCATTGTCAATCTTTTTAATACTTACCAGTCTAAATATAGTATTCCTCTGCAATTATAATACACCTTTCTCTCATAATGTACAACTTTGTACAACTATTTACATATTTACAGGCCATTTAGATCCCTGTTCTGTGAGTGCATACAGAGTGTATGCACTCTAGTTTCCATTTTTATATTTTCATTTTAATAATAATTTGTAGGTATTTTTTATACAATAGAAAAATTGAGTTTTTTTGTGATATGAGTTGCAAATTTTTTCCCAAGTTGGTCTTTGTTTATTTTCTTTAATTAAATCATTTTTTTAATTTTACAGGGGCAAATGTATTAATCATTTCTTTTATGATTATGATTTTTCTGGGTCATACTAAGACATTTCTTCCTTGATAAAAGATTATTTAAAATTCTTTTCTAATGGGTTGTCTTTTACCTTTATGGTTTTATTTGTGCCTTCAAATTTTACCGTTTTAGATTTTACTTTGCCGCAGGAAATGGCAGCCTCATAGTTGTTGTTGAGGCATTGTCACGTCTGTCTCTTTGCAGCCCCATGGACTATAGCCCACCAGGTTCCTCTGTCCTCCACCATCTCCTGGAATTTGCTTCTTTGTGGTCCAGTGCTCACATCCACACAAGACTACTGGAAAAATCATAGCTTTGACTATACGGACCTTTGTTGGAAAAGTGATGTCTCTGCTTTTTAATATGCTGTCTAGATTCGTCATGGGTTTCCCAGGTGGCTCAGTGGTAAAGAACCTGCCTGCCAATGAAGGAAATGTAGGTTTCTCATAACTTTCCTTCTGTGGAAGGGGGCTATCCTGGTGGCTCAGACGGTAAAGTGTCTGCCTGCAATGCGGAAGACCTGGGTTCAATCTCTTGTCAGGAAGATCCCCTGGAGAAGGAAATGGCAACCCACTCCAGTACTCTTGATAGAAAATTCCATGGATGGAGGAGCCTAGTAGGCTACAGTTCATGGGATCGCAGAGTCGGACTGAACTGAGTAACTTCACTGGTTGGTTCCTTCCATGGAACAAGCATTAATTTTGTGACTGTAGTCACCGTCTACAGTGATTTTGGAGCCCAAGAAAATAAAATCTGTCACTGCTTCCACTTTTTCCTCTTCTATTTGCCATGAAGTAATGGACTGCAAGGAGATCCAACCAATCCATTCTGAAGGAGATCAGCCCTGGGATTTCTTTGGAAGGAATGATGCTAAAGCTGAAACTCCAGTATTTTGGCCACCTCATGCGAAGAGTTGACTCACTGGAGAAGACTCTGATGCTGGGAGGGATTGGGGGCAGGAGGAGAAGGGGAAGACAGAGGATGAGATGGCTGGATGGCATCACTGACTCGATGAATGTGAGTCTGAGTGACCTCCGAGAGCTGGTGATGGATAGGGAGGCCTGGCGTGCTGCAGTTCATGGGGTCGCAAAGAGTCGGACATGACTGAGCAACTGAGCGACTGATCTGATCTGATCTGATCTGAATGGGACCAGATGCCGTGATCTTCATTTTTTGAATATTGAGTTCTAAGCCAACTTTTTACTCTCTTCTTTCACCCTCATTAAAAGGCTCTTTAGTTCCTCTTCGCTTTCTGCCTTAGAATGGCATCATATGCATATCTGAGGTTGTTGATATTTCTCCTGGCAATCTTGATTCCAGCTTGTGGTTCATCCAGCCCACCATTTCACATGAGGTACTCTGCATATCAGTTAAGTAATAAGCAGGGTGACGATACACAGCCTTGTCGTACTCCTTTCCCAATTTTGAACCAGTCAGTTATTACATGTCTGGTTCTAACTGTTGCCTTTTGACTCACATACAGTTTTCTCAGGAGGCAGTGAGGTGATCTGGTACACCCATCTCTTGAAGAATTTTCCATAATTTGTTATGATCCATACACTCAAGGTTTTGTATAATAAAGCAGAAATAGATGTTCTTTTGGAACTCCTTTGCTTTTCCATGACCCAACACATATTCGCAATTTGATCTCTAGTTCCTCTGCTTCTTCAAAATGCAGCTTATACATCTGGATATTTTTGGTTCACATACTGCTGAAGCCTAGCTTGAAAGATCTTGAACATTACCTTGCTAGCATGTGAAATGAGCATAATTACGGTAGTTTGAAAATTCTTTGGCATTGCCCATCTGTGGGATATAATATCATTCACTGAATAATCTATCTTTCTGTCTTTCCCCATCAATTTGAAATGGCACTTTTAATAGGTATAACATACATATCTATCTATCTGGATATTTATTCCTTTCAACTAACTGTGTATTCATATAGCATCATCACACTGTTTTAATTATTGGAGGTTCATAAAATATTTTGTCTAGAATGATTAGACCTTTCTCAATATTTTTCATTTTCAGAGTATCCTTAATAACTACATACATATATATTATTCATACATTATATATATTATTCAGCTTTTGATCGCCAAAACATCAGCATCCCGTAGTGTCTTGAAGAAGGCCTCACAATAATTACACCACCTGAGCTCTTGCATGCTCAGAAACGTTCACTCTTTATTTTAGGAAATGGATGCTTCTATGCTATTTTCTAGTGTTAAATATTGCCATGGAGAAGTCTGATTGAATGACTTAGACCAGATTGCAAAGAAAGAAAGAATGATAACTATTGACAATCACATATATTTGGGAATACAAACTCTCTGTGGGACTATTTTTTGTTTTGCTTCTGCTGTTAAAATATTTACTCTTGTTTCATACTTCCATGAATATTGGTATATATTAGATATATCATACAGTGCCAGATAGCAAATGTTAAGCAATGGGCATTCAAGCATTAAATATTTGACATTTAAAACAAAACAAAAAATTCC
The DNA here is from genome assembly GCA_935064755.1 of Tragelaphus eurycerus. Classification (NCBI taxonomy): domain Eukaryota; kingdom Metazoa; phylum Chordata; class Mammalia; order Artiodactyla; family Bovidae; genus Tragelaphus; species Tragelaphus eurycerus. Next base: position 2,791,653 of record CAKXYN010000120.1, on the reverse strand, counting down.
ATCCCCTCTGGAATTCTTGCTATTAAATAGAGTGATGGATATAACTTGGGATTTCTGTCACAGATTTCATAAGCAGCCTTTTCTGTGCAGTGAGTCTGCCTTGAGCCAAGCTATGCCTTGGCTTTGGATAGGTAGTATTTTTCTTCCACTGAAAATCAGAGATTGTTCAACATTTCTAACATTTGTAAATTTTATTTTCTTCTGTAAGTAATATCATGCATTACTTTATTATGTTTTAGCAAGTCAACAGGTATCTTTGCTTCAATCACTAAAGAGGTTATTTTGTATTCAGCATCTTCAAGAAGCATGTATGAACATGAACCTTCGATGCTAATGGACTTACTGCTCTTCTGGACATAATTGTTGAATCCCTAACTAGGATTGTCTAATGAGATGTCAGTCAATTGTAAAATCTTTAATGAGACTTTGCTTAATGATATTAGCTAATTTTACTGAGTATCAAGTATCTGGAGGAGAAGGAAATGGCAACCCACTCCAGCATTCTTGCCTGGGAAATCCCATGGACAGAGGAGCCTGGAGGGCTACAGTTCAAAGAGTCGGACATGACTGAGCAACTAAACACACGTGGTTTAGCACATTTAATTCCAATAACAAACCTAGGGTAGATTTTGTCAATACTCACATTTTATGGAGAAGGAAATTGGGTTCCAGAAAGGTTAAGTAAGTTTCCTAGGGTTGCACAGCTAGAGAGGGGGCAGGACATTGTTTGTATACAGGCATTCTGATTCTAGAACCCACGCACTTTACCACAGTTGTTAACACAGTCACCCAAATGATGTCTGGGATGACAATGCTCCCAGTGTGCTATACCTTTCATAGGATCTAAATTTAATACCATTGAGAGAGGGATGTATTGGCTTATCATTGCTGCTGCTGTTAAGTCACTTCAGTCGTGTCCGACTCTGTGTGACCCTATAGACAGCAGCCCACAAGGCTCCGCCGTCCCTGGGATTCTCCAGGCAAGAATACTGGAGTGGGTTGCCGTTCCCTTCTCCCACGCATGAAAGTGAAAAGTGAAAGTGAAGTCGCTCAGTCGAGTCCGACCTTCAGTGACCCCATGGACTGCAGGCTACCAGCCTCCTCCGTCCATGGGATTTTCCAGACAGGAGTACTGGAGTCGGGTGCCATTGTCTTTAGGCGCACATATTTTCTTATTCTGGCTCAAGTTAGCAACATTAAAACAATGAAAACATTAAAACCAGTACAATTGGTTCGCTGGAATCAAAATAATTTTTGTTTGTAGTTGTTTGAATTTTTCACTTCTCAATCCATTGTTAGACATAATATGAACATCTCTAGAGAGATTATTAAGGAATAAAAAAAAGTGCACACACACACACATCCTGCTTTGAGAATGATACTATAAATCCCAGATCTGTGCAAGGCTCCTTTATGCTTTAGATTAAGTCAAAGGCAGGACTCGATGTGTGACCTGACTGTTTACTTGCTTTGCCTCTCACCTCTGCTCTGTGAGAAACAGTAGTGACAGCATCATTATCACATCCTCATGCATTTCAACTTAGGGCATGCTAAAGTTGCAGTGAGTGCAATTTCTTCTGGAAGAATAAAACTTTTGCTTCTTCTCCAGTAATTTGCAAAAATGAATAAAAGCAAAACAAATCAGAAGGGGGAAAAAAAAAAAAAAACAACCCTTGAGTGAACTGCTCTGAAAAATACACTCCAATAGAGAAAAGTTTAAAAAAAGACATTGTTATCTGGTGAAAAATAGCACATTTGAATAAATATTTATGTATATTTTCATAGTTTTCTGGCTTATGATCCTTCATGTACCTTGCAGGCTGTTAAAGAAACAACTATAAATCATAAATAAGGAATGAAATGAGCTCTATGAAAGCCTCTGATTACTCCATTACTGAAATCCAGCTTAGCAATCATTTCCTTTCCTTCCCAGTATGTTTCTATAAACAATCCAAAACAAACCTATAGGACATTTAGGATGTATTTAATATAGATGAAAGTAGGACTGTGCACAGAACTGGCAAGAAATTAATTCATATTCCCTCTCTAGCAAAAAAAAAAAAAAAAAAAAGTATGTTGGGAAAACATATTCCTAATGAGAAACACCATGGAAGAATTTCAAATAACTTGATATAAACAACATATGATGTTTCTGTGAATTATGAATCAACCAGGAAGCTAGTGGACGGAACACTTTACTAATTTTTTTCCTATCACTGACTCTTGTGTGAACTTAGGCATGTCATTTTACTTTGGTTTCTGTAATGATAAAGGTAATTAAATGAGCATGAGCCAGCCCAGCTCCCAGAATGACAAAAACTAATTTAACAGAAACCAAAATGTGTAGTTTTAGCTGAGAAATGCATTTTGAAAATAATCTGTTAGGACTACGAAGATTTCATATTGTAATTGGAATCCCTGAAAATAGCACAAAAAAACTCAAACTTTTCCTTCATCCCTATATATCTGGTCAAAACTGATTTTGTTATTCCTGTTTCTTCTAGGGAATTTGTACCCCCATATTTCCTCATGTTGGAGAATTTCCTAAACATCTTTACCCAATGGACATCTGCAACTAATCCTATGGCATCACATCCATTATGGATATCCATTCTCCAAATTTAATAAAAAAAAAATCAAGTGATCTGTAAATCATAACTCTGGATTATAACTTTATAAAAACTTGATCTAGTATTAATTAAAGATTATATATAATTTTAAGTATGTTCAAAATGCATCAAAAAGCCTGATCTTGCAGGATTATCTTCATGCTTCTTATTGTAGAAATATAATTTCAAATAGATTCCAGATACTGACAAAAATATTTTTAAAGTAACTGGATATTGGTTTTGTTTTGAAAATAGGAAGTTGAGGCTTCCCAAGTGAGTTCACAGCAAGGTGGAAACTAATATCTATTTTTCTCAAATGTGTTAGACAAGGCCACCACAAACTATGTTAGGGGCTAAAATTAGCCTTTGTAATAAAGTATAAAGCAATAGTGTTATGTGCTGTCACTGTGTTCCAATATATAATATGTTTTGATGGAATTCAGTAGTTTTTATAAGTTGAAATCATTCAAACAACTCTTCTTTTGTCTTTGTCTATATGCTAAACAGTCAGTATCATAAGGTTAGCACTTTTTAATCAAATGTTTTGGTATAATGTAGGCATAGTCTTCATATAATTATTATGGACAATTGAACATTAGCTATAAAGTATATATGCCATGAGTTTTTCAACTGAATGTAATTCAGATTTATGCATAAGAGTTAATGAATATCTCTGTTATTAAAAACAACTTTAAGGCATGATCAATTAGTCCAAATAAATATACCAACCCAGAAAATTTCAAATCAAAGTGGCAGGCTTAATTTATTGCAGAACACAGGCAAAAAAGAATGCATACTAAGGAATAATTCCAAAATCTCACATCAAAATAACTGAAATTAAGTTCATCACAGGAGCAACTCAGGGAAAAAAATATTACCATTAAAGTTCTCTTTCAAAGAGATTTTCAAAACCAATAAATACTCATCTGAACTTAGCCTTGGTCTTATCTGGAAATTAAAAAGGCATAATTTCATACTTCAATTCTCTTCTAGTTAAAATTAGTGTTACTTAATATTGATAGACAATAGGAACCCAACTTATCAGCAAAATCCTGATACACCACAGTTATTGCAAGAGATTTATGAATTTGTATGTCCACCAAGTTTTGTAAGCTAAATAAAGCACACAGATATATATATTGCTAATTTTTCAAATATAGATAATATTGAAAGTTTGGCTAAGCTAATCCATGGTATCACTGGCTCTGCATTTATTTTGGTTTATTAAACTTCAGAGTCCTTAAACTGACACTAGTCCCACGCCCCACCCCAATACGAGCTCATGCACTAGATAGCAGCCTTCAGAGTCAAACAAATATAGGTTCCTATTATGACTCCCCCAACACTGTCCACTGACCACTGATCACTGTTGTTATCAACAGACTTTCATGCCTCCCAGCACTTGCATGTCTTATATGCCCCTTAGGTAAGATGCCCCCCTCCACCCCTCATGGGACTTACCAAAACCTAACTCTTTTGGTTTGAATTGACCCATCTAGCATTAGCTGGGAAACCCAAAAGCACTCTACCCACTGACTCTAATGAAACCATAAGCTGCGGGTCCTGCCTTTTCCTCTCTGCTCTTTGTCATTGACTCCCTGTGTGGCCTCTGGAGGTGTGCCAAGTACCTCCTTCAGGACCTAGAAGTAATAATCATCTCTATTTCAGTTCCTCATGTGGTCTTTTTTTGAACTTTGGCTCACCATCCAACACCTTGTGCTCCACTTAACAAATGTTAATTTAATAAAGTCATAACAACTAGTCACTATTGTGTTTAATAAAGCATAAATTCATTAAACGTATCACAAAGTCAGCACACACACCCCAAATTCCATGGGACTTCCTATATTTCTGTATAAGTAGGCTTCTCCAATAAAGAATGGCATGGGTCACCTCAGGGAAAGCTGAGGCAGTTAGGAGCCTAATTGCTATTTCATTCTTCATTTCCCAACCTGCAGTGACCTTCAGTTCAGTTCAGTTCAGTCACCCAATTGTGTCTGACTGTGATCCCAGGCAGCACGCCAGACCTCTCTGTCCATCACCAACTCCTGGAGTTTACCCAAACTCATGTCCATTGAGTCAGTGATGCCATCCAACCATCTCATCCTCTGTAATCCCCGTCTTCTCCAGTGACCTTAGAGACCATGAATTCTAAAGGGTATAATGTAGGAAGATCACTGACCCATACTTGTCTCTATATAAATTATAAAATAAGCATCTCATTGTCAAGGAATGAAGGTTTCAGGCTAGTCTGCTACAACAGCTAGCATTAATCCTGCTGATCAGTGCTAAGTGAAATAGTGAGTGCGTGCCTGCTCAGTCATGTCCAACTCTTTGGGACCCAATGGACTGTAGCCCACCAGCTCCTCTGTCCATGGAATTTTCCATGCAGGAATACAGGAGTGGGTTACCATTTTGTACTCTTGGGGGTCTTCCCAACTCAAAGATCAATCCTTGCATCTCCTGCATTGGCAGGTACATTCTTTACCACCATGCCACCAGGGAAGCTGGTAAGTAAAATAAGCTAGTCACAAACATCATATGACTCCAGGTATGTAAAGTATTTAGAATAGTCGATTTATAGACACAGAAAGTGATTGACAGGGGCTGGGGGTGGGAGGGAATGGGGAATTGTTTAATGCAATATTATTTCATTTTGCAGTATGAAAAGAGTTTTGGAGATTGGCTGTATAACAGTGTGAATATACTCACTGTGAGTACCACTGAGCTATGCATTTAAAATTAGTTATGCTGTTAAATTTTACATTAGGTACATTTTATCATAATTAAAAATAAAAATAAAGACGGAAAAATTAAGATGTCAGAGTAAAAATGTACTTCATTTTTGTTAATAAAAAAAATCTTACAAAAACCAAGCCTCGGTGGCACAGAAGTCCCAGGTGATTCCCTCAAGAGACTTCCAAAAGAGATCTAAACTGCGGGTGTACAACTAGAATGAAAATAAAGCAGCTTTACCTAAAATGACTGCCTAGGTCCATGAGCCGTCTGAAGACAAACAAGCTTCCTAGCCAAATATTCCATTTTTGGACATCACAACATCTTTTAATGAGTTAAAACTCTGAGAAATCCTATAGAGGAGAAGAAAAGGTTTTCAATTTGTGTAAGCCAGCCTTTCTTAATCATTTAGCTAATGATGCATTTTTTTTTTTGCATAATATCTATTATTATCTGAAATGCCTAACTTTCTCCACAACATTCTTTTCAAAATGCTGGAATAGCATCTCCAAAATGACACGTTAAACTATTATGTTTGCTTACAAAATGTCTTATTTTTTATACATGTTTATAATTATGCCTTGAAGAGCTAAGTGCTATCTGTCATAATCAGTCCTAATCCCGCATCACAGAAATAAAGCTAAAAGTGTTTTCTGGCAGATAAACACACAAACACACATATAAGCATACACACACACGCACAAAGCCGACATATAATTGAGTATTTGCTATGAGCCTGCCACTATGCTAATGCATTACATATTCTTTACCTCATTTAATCATCACAATAGCATTATGATAAAGTGTTATTAATACCAGGATTTTGAGGAGTGAGGAAACTGAGGCTTCAAGAGGTTAAGGAACTTGCCCAGGGTCACATGATTAGCAAAGGGGTATAATCTGGATTTAAACCAGAGCTATGGAATTCTAGCACTAAGCCCTGAGCCACTGTTTTAAATTAATCTAGATCTGAGTTTAATTAATCTTTTCTAGAAATCTAAATCTGAGCTTATAAAATGCTTCACTCTACAGTAATAAAACCTCACTGCGAGGGAAGATGAAAACAAACAACAAACCAAAGAAACAAGTGAAACCCACAGCACCGAAAGAAATACGTGGACTTCCTAAAACTCCCATTTTTAAGACACTTAAAATGGTTTTGATAGCCTGTGAGGACCTAAAATGGCATGCTGCGATTCATGGGGTCGCAAAGAGTCAGACACGACTGAGCGACTGAACTGAACTGAGGACCTAAAAGTTGAAGAGAAATTAGGAGATTTCTGTTTGTTTGTTTGTTTAAAAGAGTTCTTATAACAAATGGCTTGAAATAGCAGAGCATCAGGAGAAAGGCTAGGCTGAGAACTGGAAGACGGATTCTAGACCTGGTTCTTCCCAGGTTGGCCCCTACCTGGCGACATCCGCCAACCTTTTTATGCCTTAGTTTCCTGTTTTGAAAAGCATAGAAAGGGGCCAAACTAGCTGATCTCTAGGGTTTTTTTGAAAAACCCATATTTAACTGCAGCTCTGTGAATATGTTTGATGACACGGTAGGGGAGTCTACAACATGTAAAAGATATTCACCTTAAATATGACACGTATCAACTTTTGAACTGAGGGACAAGCTGCCCCTTGACTGCACTTGTGAGTACATCACTTATTTCATTTTAATAAAGTTCATAAGGAGATCCAACCAGTCCATTCTGAAGGAGATCAGCCCTGGGATTTCTTTGGAAGGAATGATGCTAAAGCTGAAACTCCAGTACTTTGGCCACCTCATGCGAAGAGTTGACTCTTTGGAGAAGACTCTGATGCTGGGAGGGATTGGGGGCAGGAGGAGAAGGGGACGACAGAGGATGAGATGGCTGGATGGCATCACTGACTCGATGGATGCGAGTCTGGGTGAACTCCGGGAGTTGATGATGGACAGAGAGGTCTGGCATGCTGCAATTCATGGGGTGGCAAAGAGTTGGACACGACTGAGCGACTGATCTGATCTGACCTCCAGTGGGCCACATTCTGTCAGACCTTTCCACCAATACCTGCCCATCTTGGCAGAAGTTGCTGCCAATAGGAGTCCTGTTTACTTCTAGTTCTTCCCCACCCTGTCCCACCTCTTTCCATAGCTCCACATTACAAAATCAATTGGTCCCATCCTCTCCCAAGTTTCTGCTGACATGTGGTACTTCCACACCTCTAAATGGAAGTGAAGTGAAGTGAAGTCACTCAGTCGTGTCCAGCTCTTTGCGACCCCACGGACTGTAGCCTGTCAGGCTCTTCTGTCCATGGGATTTTCCAGGCAAGAGTGCTGGAGTGGATTGCCATTTTCTTCTCCATCTAAATGGAAGTAAAGCCTTAATAATGCATCTCCATAGTGGTCTGCAGTGATTCTGTTCTCTCTCTCTCTTTCTCCGTTCCCCCCTTACTCTCTCTCTCTCTTGTCATTCCGTCTAGTTATCAATCAGTTGATCGATATATCTCCTTACTTTTCTCTCTCTACCTCTCCCCTCTCCACTCAGTCCCTTCAACATGAACTCTTCCAAGGCCTAGTTTTATTATTGAGCTTTTGTCAAACCTCAGAATGATTCCTGAGCCTTCAGGTTCCCATAGTTATAAATCTTGTCGTGTCAGATGATCTTTGTGCTCCTACCATTGCTCACCAAATGCCTTCCACTTTTCTAAATGAAGATGTCTTTGCTCCCTGTTCAACTCTCTGAAGCTCCTGTCATGATCATTTCAGTCAGTTTGAGGGTAACTATTTACAAGCCAAGAAACCAATGGAATCAACTAGGATTTTTTTGCTTTAAAAAAAAAATTGTTCCCCTCCACTTTCTCACATCAGTCATGAAAATTCACACTAGAAATAATAAAAGCTTTTAAACAAGTAGCATTCCTAATTCCTAATAAGCTCCATGTCGTCGTCTTTATCAACCTTTATAGAGTGTTCTTTCCTTTTCTCCTTTGACTTGGCATAGTCTTTTAATAATTTCACACTGTTGCTTTTCCATAAGACAGCCACAGAAAACAGACTCAGGGTTCAAGCTACCCTTCAGATAGTAGGATATGCATAAGTTCCAGTGGGCATGGATAAGTCATTTCTAAAACACAAGTCTTTAGATAATACTACACATCACACTCTTTCTCAAATCCAGTATTGTTTCTTACATGAGGCTGTTTATGAGAACTAGCTCCTCAAATCCTAGACAATAACATCTGGAGAGTGAAATATCAAATTCTCCAATAAAAGGAGACAGCACTTAATGTTATCTCACTCAAGGTCCAGTGAGGAAGATTTGGGTAAGTCTGAATGAATGTGAGCAGTTACTATGGTTCTTCTCTCTTGGGTGTTATGACTATGGGTCAGTTGGTGAACTGTTGTGGCCTCCATGGCTTCACCTGTTTTATGAAGGCTATAGTTCCAAAGTGTCATATCCTAGGGAGAGTTTAAAATCCCAGTGAGAGAAATAGGACCATCACCAACTTTATGGACTAGGTACACTCTCTCAAGTGTTTTTAATATGCAATTTGCTTCAGTGCATAATGTCTGTGTCTTGCAATGTTCAGAATTACTATAATTGGAATTGAACTATATGTCTCTATAGATCAATGGAAGCATAGCTTTTGGTAAAAGAAAATGAATTTCCTTATCTATATGCCATTCAAGGTCACCATTCTTTGGTGGCACAGTGAAAGATGCTGAGGAAGTAAAGTCAAAAGTAGAAATGAGATTCATGAGTTTAATACCGCTTTGTATAAATACAGACAACCTCTCCCAGGTAATTTTAGTCACAAAGAAATGCTTTGAAACCAGTTAGCCAGAAAAAGAGAATGACAAAAAGAATAAAAGGAAAAGGAAAGGGTAAAAGATCATGAGAATCTAGAAAATAGACAGAAAAGTAATAGAAAAGAAGAGAAGGAAGAAGCAGAGAGAAGGAAGGAGAAAAGTAGGAGGAAGGAGGAAGAAGAAAAAGTCTCTGGACATCTTTACATATACTACGTGCTAATTAAATAATGTGAATTTGAAATTGCAGTATCATACTTTATAAAGGCAAATATGTCTATGAAAACAAGAATCAGCTTTGCTTCTTTGAAACTGAATGGATCCTATGCCCTGGGGAGCCCAATCCTAAATTCTGAAATGTTCTCTTCCTTGTCTCTTCAACCCATGGAGCTAACAATTTCAATCATGTAAAGGTCATCAAAGTCAAGAAACTCCATGCTAGGCCTTATTTAGAAGATTAGAACATTCAAATCCATTTGCAGTCACATTAAGTATACACACTATTTGTAGAATTACTGGTAAACCTAGTTAATGGGAAGGAAGAACCTTAGACAGACGTTAGAACAAGCATAACAAGTCTACCATAGTCAAATTCTCCTAGAGACAGAACAGATAACCTTAATTTTGTTTATTTCAAGAATTTTTAAAATACGCCAACAATAAATTTACCAGTGTGTAACAAAGTATTAACAGAAAATTTTGGTGACTATTTAAAAGTTAATGTCAAAGATACTAAAGTTAGAATGAACTCAGACTGGCAAAAAACAACAATAAAATTAGGAACCCACAAAGAACTGTGTGAATCTGAACTTGTATGAATATCTGCATAGGTGAGTTTGTGTGTGTGTTTCAAACATAAAAGTGAACAACCACAAGAAAGCTAACATCTTTGATAAAATATGTAATAATTTTCATGGCATAAAACTGATTTCTCCAGTTGATTTGTTATCTTCTCAGTAAAGGCAAGTGACGTTTAAACTCAGGAGATTAGAACATACAGCACAGGAATTTTTTTATTGAAGTATAATTGATGTATAGTATTGTGTTAATTATTGCTTTATAGCAAAGTGATTCAGTCATGCATGTATATATCAGATCAGATCAGATCAGATCAGTCGCTCAGTCGTGTCCGACTCTTTGCGACCCCATGAACTGCAGCACGCCAGGCCTCCCTGCTGCTGCTGCTAAGTCACTTCAGTCGTGTCCGACTGCGCGACCCCATAGACGTCAGCCCACCAGGCTCTCCTGCCCCTGGGATTCTCCAGGCAAGAAAACTGGAGTGGGTTGCCATTTCCTTCTCCAATGCATGAAAGCGAAAAAGTGTAAGTGAAGTCGCTCAGTCATGTCCGACTCTTAGCAACCCCATGGACTGCAGCCCACCAGGCTCCTCCATCCATAGGATTTTCCAGGCAAGAGTACTGGAGTGGGGTGCCATTATCCGTCACCAACTCCCGGAGGTCACTCAGACTCACATTCATCGAGTCAGTGATGCCATCCAGCCATCTCATCCTCCGTCGTCCCCTTCTCCTCCTGCCCTCAATCCCTCCCAGCATCAGAGTCTTCTCCAATGAGTCAACTCTTCGCATGAGGTGGCCAAAATACTGGAGTTTCAGCTTTAGCATCATTCCTTCCAAAGAAATCCCAGGGCTGATCTCCTTCAGAATGGACCAGTTGGATCTCCTTGCAGTCCAAGGGACTCTCAAGAGTCTTCTCCAACACCACAGTTCAAAAGCATCAATTCTTCGGCGCTCAGCCTTCTTTTTAAAATATTCATTTTCATTATGGTTTATCATAGGATATTGCATATAGTTCTCTGTGCTATACAGTAGGACCTTGTTGTTTATCCACTCTACATATAAAAACTTATATCTACTAATCCCAACATCCCGTCCCATCTCTCCCCCAACCTCCTACCTCTTGGCAGCCACCAATCTCTTCTTTATGTCCATGATTCTGTTTCTGTTTCACAGAAGGCTCATTTGCATCATATCACATGTAAGTGATGTCATATGGTATTTGTCTTTCTCTTTCTGAAATACTTCACTTAGTATGATAATCTGTAGTTGCATCCAGAGTAGGAATTTTCTGAAGGAATTTCCTCACTGTAGGAAAATTGGAACACAGCCTCAGAGAAACCTGGGACATCAATTAGCTAACCAACGTAAACGTAATGAGAGAACCAGTTCATTGATCTGTCTCCTCAATTTTACTCTTAAGCCCCTTAGCAGTTTTCAACCATTTCTTAAAAAAGATTTTTTTGATCCTATCCCACCCTCCTCTCCTTCTGGTATTCCCATTATTAGACATGTCTGTATGTTTAATAGTGTCCCAGATTTTTCTGAGAGTCTGTTTTTCTTCATTTTTTTCTCTGTTCTTCAGACTACGTAATCTCTATTCCCCATATTCAAGTTTGTTGTCATCTCTTATTGACTGTTTAGCTCCTTTAGAGAATTCTTAATTTTCATTATTATAATTTTCAATTCCAGAACTTCTATTTTGTTCTTTGTAATCTTTATTGATGTTATCTATTTAGATACTGTCACCATACCATCCTTTCATTTTTAAAAATACAGTTTTCTCTGGGTCATATTTATAACAGCTATTTAAGTATTTATCTGCCAAGCCCAATGTCTGCCCCCCCCAAAGAAGTTTCTATTATTATATTGCCTGTTTATTTTTCTTGCATATGGGTCAATACTTTTCTATTTCTTTGCATGTTTTTTTTTTTTTTTTCCTAAAACTGAGCAGTTTAGATAATGTATTGGAGTAGTTCTGAATGATTATCCTTCTTCTGAGGTTTGTTGCTGATTGCTGTGAGGTTATTTACTGTTGTTTGTTGTCTGTTGACTAGCCCAGTTCAGGGAGGCCTATTTCCCACTGAGTGTGTAGGATTCTTGATACCTCTCCTCAGAGGACACAGATTTGTCTACATAATCTTCCTGACCACTGGGGACATCTGTGGCTGTAGATAGGCTCTCTTTCATTCTCTTTCCCACATCAATGTGCTGGGTCTTAAATTGCTCCACAGTCTGATCCTAAATTTGGGCCCCTTTGCAAGGGCAGGGTATTGCCAGCTTCTAAGTCTTTCTTCAACTTTCCCCTGGGAGGTGCTGGGAGGTTGGGAAGATCCCCTAGAGAAGGGAATGACTATCCACTCCAGCATTATTGACTGGAAAATTCCATAGACTGAGGAGCCTGGTGAGCTACAGTCCATGAACTCACAAAAAGTTGGACACAACTGAGCGAGTAACATTTTCACACTTTCTAGGAGGTGCTAAGGAGCACAATCTGGGGCACATGAGGAGCTCTCTCTGCACTGGCTGCCTACCTAGAGTTTCCCTGTGGGGTAGGAGCTGTGTGAGTGTGTAACTAGGGGAAACTGGTGGCACCACTGGCTGCCACCACCATGCAGGGATGGATCCTCTGAAGCCCAGATCCAAGGAGGATAGGACTGGCTGCTGTTCACAGTTGGCACAAATACCCAGACTAGGTCTTCTGCTCTAGAAAGCCGGGAGAGATAGGAACTTCCACTGACCTACTGAGCCTATCAGAGCACCTTCCTTCAACACAGATCAGCAGGAAACTGAAGCTGCTTTCCTCACCAGCTTTCTCTGCCTATATCACCTACTACTTAGAGTTGCAGTGGAGGAACAGGCATGGCTGGCTGCCTCCAGTCACTCAATATAGATCTGCTACAGGACATAGCTGTGGAAAATGGGAACTGCCAATGTTCATTGGCTGCCAAAACCACCCAGAATAGCTCTTTCACCCTAGGGAGCTGTGGGAGATGGGAACTTCTACTTGGCTACTGAGCCAGCTGAAATAGTTCTTCTGTGAGGCAAGAGCTGCTTGAGAAGGGTGCAGTTGTAGTTTGAATGTCATGGCCCCTCATTGTTCTTATTGAATTTCTGTATGTTTTGCTGAATAAATACTTCCAGATTTTCTGTGAGCCCTTCAGTCAACCTCCAGGAGACTTTAAATGATTGCCTTTGCTAATTTTGACCTGCTTAAAAGATGTTTGTCTGGGAGAGAGCTTTCCCTAAATGCCTCATACCATACTATACTGAAAGTCAGCCTCTAATTCTGTTCATTTTTGAGTTACATTTATTTTTGAGTTACATACATATTTGAGTTATATTGGTAGGTATTTACAAATTCATGATAGCTATATTTTCTTGTCAGGTTGTTCTTTTAAATATTATATACAATACAATTTCACTCAATTGTTTTTCATTTAAGGTCTGTTTTCTTAAAATATAAATATTGTCATGCTACTTTATTTTGGTTTATACATTTTCTATCACTTTATTTTAGTCTTTTTCATAGTTTCTACTTTTAATATCCTTTTCTTTAAGCTCTTTTGATCTTATAATTCTATTGATTTTTATTAAATTAATTTCATCCTGCTTTGGAAATTAATTCTATCATGATTGTGCCCCTCCCACCATCTCACCATGGCTTCCCCTTTGTCCTTGGATGTAGGGTACTTTATTGGTAGATTCCAGTGTTTCTTTGTTCATGATTGTTCAGCAGTTGTTTGTGATTCCAGTGTTCTCATAAAAAGGGATGAGTGCACATACTTCTACTCCACCATCCTGAGCTAATCTGACATTCAAGTTTTAAAATGGTATTTTGGGACTTCTGCTCCAAGTAATTAGGTAATAATATCAATGGATCCAGTCCTGGAGCCAGCAAGTTGTCTGAATCAGATTCTTATCCTGAGGCACCCGTCATTCTTTCCCACTTCCTTAAACCCAAAGCTGCCTCTAAAGCCAGAACCCAAGCTGTCAGCCAACGATTCTTCAACCTCCTTTAGTAAGCAGGAGCACATCCCAGGCTTATCACGGTGTGTTTTGTCTCTGTTAAACTTCCAGATACTGCTGCCTACATCTGTCCTGGAAACTGGAAGGCCCAAATTTTACCCTAACTCACCACCTTGTATCTGTTTTATTTCATATGTATACAGTGAATTGTGTGTAGTATTTGAGACAAACTTTTTGGTTACATCTTCAATATTTCATTTAGTATTACTGTGTATATAAATAACAGAGAAAGGGAATTGAATTTAGAATGAACTACTAAGTCATCCTCATTGAAACGCTCCAAATTTTTTAAAAATCCTAATCTTACTAGATTTATTTCTCCCTAAGACAGAGGCTCAGTCTAAATGGCATGCTAACTAACTAGGGAAAATATAATACCAAGAGAGCCAAGTGTTGGCGCAAGGACAAATCTGAGAATTTTAAAATGTCCGCAGACGATTTGCCTTCATTCACACTATAAAGACAAAGTTCTTAGTAGGCTTACTCTCCTACTCTTGGTTGAAAAGCATATTCTTCAGCCCAAAACAATATTTCTCAAAATGCAGCCTTTAATGAAACTTAGAATTCTGTGGCTTAATTTTAATTATGGAAATTAATATAAACTTACTGTGAATTATCCAAACACGGATGTTATAATTAAATACCAAGTGATGCAAATTCACTGCCTCTGTTTGCATCTGTGTAAATAGTTGTACACATGTGCCAAAGGAAGGCCATATAATGTTGAAGCATAGTGTACGAATTGAATTTTCAAAGTAATTTGAATAGAAATTACAGAAATATCAAGGCATCACATATCATATGGTTTTATCGACATTCCAAAATCAAAAGGACCTATGCAGAGGAGAATTAATTCTGTTCTTGCAATTACCAATAGTTCATTAGCAGTCAAAATAAAAGAGACACTCAATGAATTCCTTTTCCATTTGTGTCTCTTATTCTATCAATAAGAGAACTGAAAATTTATTTAAATTCATTTTAAATAACCCCCAAAAGATAACAAAGCCATATTTTAACACGAACAAGAATGCTTTACACTGTCATTAAGTGATGCATCATTAAAACTACCATTCAAAAATCTTTGAAAGATGGGTTTGGTAAGAAAGGGTTCATAATTGTTCTAAATTATTAAACAAAAGTTTAACATTATTGATGTCACCTGTCAAACATGTTTATTCAAGTAGTAATTCTGTGAATTAGAGTGATCATACCCAAGATTTTTAAAAACATAAATTAAGAATTTCTAGTCAAAATACTAGACTAAGAAGATACAAAAGGCCTCCTTCACCTCACATCAAACACATAGACACACTACTTGAACTATTTGAAAAGTTATGAAAAATTTATAGCTAAGTTTGATAGCAAGAGAGGGAAATCTTCATGTGATAGAAATGAAGAAAATCTATAGTCGTAGTGGACCTGGATTTGATGTCCTGAATGCATAGGATGATACAGAACAGTAAATCCTTTAACAGTTGGAATCTTAATGCCTCTGAAAGTAGGGTTTCCTAGGCCACAGACTCTCAGCATTTTAGACAGATGGCATTGGGCTCAGTGCATTGTTCTAAGAGGCAGGAAAATGCTGCTATTGTCTGAAGAGTGATTAGAAAATCTCTACTCAAAAGACCAGACTCCTAACCTCAGGCAAAATGCTTGAGCTGCAGAACCACGGATGTAGTCAAGGCCTTCAGCACAGCCTGGCCTTTCTGAAAAAGCATATGGCTGCCTCCCTGACTTTAGCTTCTCAAGACCCCAGGCTATCCCCATTTACCATGTGGATGATCTTTACTGCACTCCACACTCACTGTGTGCCTTACCTGCTGCGCGGCTTCCCACCTTGCAGAGGCTAGGATCCCTTCCAGGTATCCTGCATCAGCATGTGGCAGAGTTCCGTTCTCACTACACTGGCCTTCCAGTGAGCACAGCCTGAGTGCCATTCCCTTCAAAAGGCCCAGCCTGGCTGCTTCTCAGTTACAAATCACAGCACTGAGCCTGTATTACACAGTCTTACTTGCTATTTTCTCTGTCACTTGACTGTTATATTTGTTTTAAAGCCTGAGTCTTCTTTCCATAATGTTCATGGGGTTCTCAAGGCAAGAATATTGAAGCGGTTTGCATTCCCTTCTCCAGTGGACCATGTTTTGTCAGAGCTCTCCATCATGACCTGTCCATCTTGGGTGGCCCTACAGGGCATGGCTCATAGTTTCATTGAGTTAGACAAGGCTGAGGTACATGTGATCAGATTGGTTACTTTTCTGTGATTGTGGTTTTCAGTCTGTCTGCCCTCTGATGGAGAAGGATAAGAAGCTTATGGAAGCTTCCTGATGGGAGAGACTGACTGAGGGGGAAATTGAGCCTTGTTCTGATGGGCAGGGCCATGCTCAGTAAATCTGTAATCCAATTTTCTATTGAAGGGTGGGGCTGTGTCCCCTCCCTGTTATTTGACCTGAGGCCAAACTATGGTGGCAGAGAAGGCAATGGCAACCCACTCCAGTGTTCTTACCTGGAGAATCCAAGGGACTGCAGAGCCTGGTGGGCTGCCGTCTATGGAGTCACACAGAGCCGGACACAACTAAAGCAACTTAGCAGCAGCAGCAGCAAACTATAGTGGAGGTAATGAAGATAATGGCAACCTCCTTGAAAAAGTTCCACGCACACATTGCTACACTCAATGCTCCCAACCCTGCAGCAGGCCACCGCCAACCCACGCCTCCACCAGAGACTCCTGGACACTCATGGCAAGTCTGAGTCAGTCTCTTGTGGGGTCACTGCTCCTTCTCCAGGGTCCTGGTGCATACAAGTTTTACTTTGTGCCCTCCAAGAGTCTGTTTCCCAGTCCTGTATAAATTCTGGCAGCTCTGTGGTGGGGTTAATGGTGACCTCCTCCAAGAGGGATTATGCCATATCCAGGTCTACTGCACCCAGAGCCCCTTCCCCCACAGCAGTCCACTGCTAACCCATACCTTCTCAGGAGACACCCAAACACAGTTCTTGCTCAGACTATGTGGGGTCTCTTGGTGTGCACAAGGTATGTTTGAGCCCTCTGAGTGTCTCTGGTATGTATGAGGTTTGATTCTAAACACAGTTTCACCCCTCCTACTGTCTTGCTAGGGATTCTTCATTGCCCTTGGACGTGGTATGGACCTAACAGAAACAGAAGGTATTAAAAAGAGGTGGGAAGAATACACAGAAGAACTATACAAAAAAGACTTTCATGATCCAGATAATCATGATGGTGTGATCACTCACCTAGAGCCAGACATCTTGGAATGTGAAGTCAAGTGGGCCTTAGGAAGCATCACTACAAACAAAGCTAGTGGAGGTGATGGAATTCCAGTTGAGCTATTTCAAATCCTGGAAGATGATGCTATGAAAGTGCTGCACTCAATATACCAGAAAATTTGGAAAACACAGCAGTGGCCACAGGACTGGAAAAGGTCAGTTTTCATTCCAGTCCCAAAGAAAGGCAATGCCCCAAACACTCAAACTACCACAAAATTGTACTTATCTCACACGTTAGCAAAGTAATGCTCTCAGAGTTCTCCAAGCCAGGCTTCAACAGTACACAGGCTGTGAACTTCCAGATGTTCAAGTTAGATTTAGGAAAGGCAGAGGAACCAGAGATCAAATTGCCAACACCCAGTGGATGTTGCGGGGAAGGCAATGGCACCCCACCCCAGTACTTTTGCCTGGAAAATCCCATGGATGGAGGAGCCTGGTAGGCTGTAGTCCATGGGGTCGCTAAGAGTCAGACATGACTGAGCGACTTCACTTTCACTTTTCACTTTCATGCACTGGAGAAGGAAATGGCAACCCACTCCAGTGTTCTTGCCTAGAGAATCCCAGGGACGGGGGAGCCTGGTGGGCTGCCATCTATGGGGTCACACAGAGTCAGACACGACTGAAGCGACTTAGCAGCAGCAGCAGTGGATGTTGAAAAAGCAAGAGAGTTCCAAAAAAACATCTATGTCTTCTTTATTGACTATGCCAAAGCCTTTTGACTGTGTGGACCACAACAAACTGTGAAAAATCCTGAAAGAGATGGGAATACCAGACCACCTGACCTGCTGCTTGAGAAGCCTATATGCAGGTCAGGAAGCAACAGTTAGAACTGGACATGGAATAACAGACTGGTTCCAAATTGGAAAAGGAGTACATCAAGGCTGTATATTGTCACCCTGCTTATTTAACTTACATGCAGAGTACATCATGAGAAATGCTGGGCTGGATAAAGCACAATCTGGAATCAAGATTGCTGGAAGAAATATCAATAACCTCAGGTATGTAGATGACATCACCCTTTTCACAGAAAGCAAACAAGAACTAAAGAGCCTCTTGATGAAAGTGAAAGAGGAGAATGAAAAAGTTGGCTTAAAGCTCAACATTCAGAAAACTAACATCATGGCACCTGGTCCCATCACTTCATGGCAAATAGATGGGAAACAGTGGAAACAATGACAGACTTTATTTTTGGTGGCTCCAAAATCACTGCAGATGGTGATTGCAGCCATGAAATTAAAAGATGCTTACTCCTTGGAAGAAAAGTTATGACCAACCTAGACAGCTCATTAAAAAGCAGAAACTACTTTGCCAACAAAGGTCCATTTAGTCAAAGCTATGGTTTTTCCGGTAGTCATGTATGGATGTGAGAGTTGGACTATAAAGAAAGCTGAGTGCCAAAGAATTGACGGTTTTGAACTGTGGTGTTGGAGAAGACTCTTGAGAGTCTCTTGGACAGCAAGGAGATCAAATCAGTCCATTTTGAAGGAAATTAGTCCTGAATTTTCATTGGAAGGACTGATGCTGAAGCTGAAACTCCAATACTTTGGCCACCTGATGTGGAGAATTGACTCATTTGAAAAGACCCTGATGCTGGGAAAGATTGAATGCAGGAGGAGAAGGGGACGGCAGAGGATGAGATGGTTGCACGGCATCACCAACTCAGTGGACATGAATTTGAGTAAACTCCGGGAGTTGGTGATGGACAGGGAGGCCTGTCACGTTGCCATCCATGAGGTCGCAAAGAGTTGGACAAGACTGAGCAACTGAACTGAATTTCTTCCCATAAGACCATAAGCTCCTTGAGACCATGGACATCAGAGGCTTATAGGGAGTACCTCGGGGTTTTCTTTTATGAGTTCATGACAAGAAAATCAGACCTTTTCTACTCCAAAGGCCTTGATGGAAATCTCCAGATCCCTCTGGCAAGTCTTTTGTATTAACTCCCTGCCAAGTCATTTTTAAGAACTTCTAGGTAAAGGGCAGAGGGAACCCTTTTAAAAATGCATGCATTTATGGATTTTGTGTTGGATAAAATATTCATTTGGCTAGAAACTTGAAATGAAGTCAGCCTCCTACTTTTGTTTCTCAAACACCCAGTTCCCTTTCTGAAAGGCAAACAATGGAACAGCACACCAGGCTTTCCAGTCTTTCACCATCCCCCAGAGTTTGCTCAAGGTCATGTCCACTGAGTGAATGATGCCATCCAACCATCTCATCTTCTGCCACCCTCTTCTTTTGCCTATAATCTTTCCCAGTATCAGGGTCTTTTCCAATGAGTCAGCTCTTTGCATCAGTTGGCCAAGGTACTGAAGCTTCAGCTTCAGCATAAGTCCTTCCAATGAATGTTCAGGGTTGATTTCCTTCAAGATTGACTGGTTTGATCTCTTTGCAGTCCGAGGGACTCTCAAGAGTCTTCTCCGGCACCACAATTTGAAAGCGTCAGTTCTTCAGTGCTCAGCTTTTTTGTGATCCATTCTGCATATATTTCACTAATAATTATAAAAACCTAAGTCAACACTGAGGATAAACAATTTTTCTCCTTAAAAAATAGTTGGTATAATAGTGAAGTGAAGTCACTCAGTCGTGTCTGACTCTTTGTGACCCCATGGACTGTAGCCTACCAGACTTCTCTTTCCATGGGATTCTCCAGGCAAGGATACTGGAGTGGGTTACCATTTCCTTCTCCAGTTTATGTAATAACTAACACTAAAAAACATCATTCTAGAGGGATCATCTATAGTAATATCCCATAGACTCCTGTTTTTTTTTTTTCATGTTCAGTTCAATATTTGTACCAATGTTTAATATTCAGTGAATAATTCAAAGACATGGAAATCATGTTCATGACATTTATATATATTCTAAAGTTGGTAGAGAGAGCTAATGCTGAATGAAGTAATGAAAATTTTTAAAAATCTCTTTTAGCTAGAATTCTGAGTTTAAGTCTCAATGAAAATAACCAGTAATTTAAAAATTCTGTGTTTACAAATAACCACGTTGCTAAAATAATCTAAAAAAGTATAATACCTGGATTGAAAGCAGTTCATATGCAAAGGCTTTTCAATGAGCTGAGCATATGCTCCATAATGTCCAATGAGTTCTACAGTTGAGGTTATTGTTCAGTTGCTAAAGTTGTGATTGACCATTTTCAATCCCATGGACTATAGCACACCAGGCTCCTCTATTCTCCACTATCTCCTGAAGTTTGCTCAAATTCATGTCAATCAAGTCAGTGAAAACCATATCACACACACAAAAACAGTTGATCATATCTTAACCTGAGCAAGCAAGAAAAAGGCTTGGAGGGGATATGCTAGCTCACGTCATATATTTGAAGAACCCTCTTTGGAAGCAGGTTTTTAAAATAAACAAAATTATTCATAAAAATACATCATTGGCTCGTGTCTTAAGGCTGGAGGAAATCGCACTGCACTTCACGCATGTCAGCAGTTCGATTCAGTGCTTCTTCCCTGTGCGCTCTCAGAATGTGTCACAGATAGAAAGAAAATCTGCTGTTTTGACTGAACTGAAATGAAATATCAGTTCATTTTCACCACTCAGAGTGATTTGGCAGCTATAATGAGAGACAGCCCACCCCATTCTTGAAAACTCCCAGGAGAAAACCGTTCTTATCATTAAAGGGGAGGAAAGTCTCTCAATAGCGATCAGTTAATCCAGATAATCAAATTAAAGCATAGGAGCAACACATTAGTGCCTGATTTTGTGACTAGACTGTTTGGTTCACATGCTTAAACTGCTCAGGGGATAATCTGTGGGAAAATTCCCCAGACAGGTAACCAAGAAATTCTGTTCCCTTACCTGACACAAGGCTAAGGAAGGAAAGACCACTGGGAAGATCAGAGATTTGAGAAAGAAGTGCTGAGGGTTTAACGTTGCCAAATTCAATGGAAATTTTGTAGCAGGGAAAAAAACATCAGTGATGTCAGTCAAAAGAAAGAAAGAAGATATATTAGGGAAGGAGGAAGTGGAGGAATATATTCCAATTGTCTTATTCTCATGATTTTCAAGAGAAGAATAAAGTATCTCCTTCTAAACAAACAAATCTCACAGCTCTTGAATGATGTCTTGGATTACTTAGTAAGTAAAAAAGTCTGGGGCCCGCACTTAGCATCCTGTGGCCAGTAAATACAGTCATTTCAATGTTCTATTTTCCTTGTAATGCAAGGTGGCTAAGAAGAATGTCATCAGGCCTAGAGCAAGCAATCTACCACCCTTAATTCCCATCCCATTAGCTGCATAATGATGTTTATTATGCTACTTTTATTATCTTATAAGTTTTATTGTTCCCATTTCATCATATAAAATTGAGGCAATGTACTGTACTTACATTTTGTTTACTTCATTTTTCTAGTTAGATATTATATATGTTCCTGTTCGAATAATAACTAGATGCTGAGGCCTGTTAGGTGATTTTGTTCTTTTCTGTGACCTGGTTGGTAAATGGGAGATGAAAGAAGATTGATTTAGGAAAGAGGAAAATGCATGTGAAATATGGAAATGAGAGGTCAGATAGGGGAGGGGTGGGAAGAAGCTGTTCTTAATAATATATGCTATATATTAATATGTATGTATGTGTGTGTATATATATATACACTTTCCTTGTTCTTGTCTTTACTATCCAGCATACCAAGCACAGAAACCATTCAAAATATAAAATCTCTTCAAAACACCAGTCTCCATAGCCCAAATGACTCTTTAAGGTATAAAAAGTAAGGTAGTTAAATAAAAAATGTTAAAGACTTTAATGGAGAATAAAATACTCTATTTTGCAACACATGAAGTAGAATGTAGATGGACTGAGTAAAAATGTAATAAATCTACATAATTTGTTCTGCCCTTGGAAGAATCACCCTCTATTGAAAGAAGAAGCTATTAAGTCCCTAAACCCAGAGAGGCTTCACTGTTTTTCATCCAAAGCAAACATATGTAAAAGACAAAAGGAGGATGTTTACACCTAGAGCGATGTCATTTGTTCTTCGTTCATCGTATTGCTGATTCCATCAGCATCATTAGGTACTTCAGAGTGCTGTGACATTGAACCTGCTTTGGTCCCACCAACGACTGAAAGGAAAACCCCAGAGAGGAAAAACTGAGGGAAAAGATATACTGGCTGTGTTAAGCAGAAGACAGACACCATCTTAATGATACCCCAATTTCATGATGAACACTGACTATTTTTTAAATTATGCAGCTCATTGAAAACACTTTTCCTAATCCCAGCAAGTGGCTCTGGCTAACTTCTCTCCACTCTACAGTAACTCTATAGAGGGAATCCCTGAAGAAAAGTTGCCATGGCTTTTAGCGTCTTCTGCACCATACACCATGATAAACCTTATACCACTACTTACCTAAGAACATTCTGCTCCAAACAAAACACATTCCTAGAAGTTCATGTACATATGCTTTGGAAAAGTAGCTATATTTTAAAATAACATAGGGAACTTGTTTTTGTTATTTTTAATGGAAGGAATCTTTGGAAAATGAAGTTAACTTTCTCATAATCATGTTTATAACTTTTGTTTTGTTTAGCATTCTTTAAGCCTATATTTGTTTTTTAGAATTTTGTCAAAATGGAAAAATATGACAGTGACGAGTAAGGAGATATGGGTCTTAATCCCATGTCTTTCACCAACTGTATTTGACTTCTCGTCTTACCTATGATGTTTCAGTTTTCCTAACTGTCAAATTATCATAAAACCTCTTTCAGCTCCATAATTTGAACATCTGTAGTACTGAGAAAAACAAAGTTAGAAAGGAATCTCTAACCTCTACCGAGATGCCAGATGCAATTGTGCAATTGTTTTCAATTAGGGGGCACCATTTGCTTTGGAGACAATTTACAGCAGAAGAAGCTGAAATGTCTTAGGGCAGGATGTCTTTCCCTCAATTGCCATATGGGCTAGCAGTGCTCTTGTCAATTCCTTAGTTCTTTGCTGCTAAGAAACCACACAAAAGATTTTGTAAGCTTGTACACAATGTCCATGGGACTTCCCTGGTGGCTCAGATCGTAAAGAATCTGCCTGCAATGCAGGAGAGCTGGGTTCGATCCCTGGGTCAGGAAGATCCCCTGGAGAAGGGAATGGCTACCCACTCCAGTATTCCTGCCTGGAGGATTCCATGGACAGAGGAGCCTGGAGGGCTATAGTGCATGGGATCACAAAGAGTCGGACATGACTGAGTGACTAACATACAATGTCCACCATTTCACAGAAAACTAACCTAGGGAACGATTATTTGGGGAGTCACAATTCAACTGCATATGACATGTCTTCTATTTCATTGGAAGAGTTTACAGTGCATGGAAAAACAAAACAGTGCATGGAACATAAAGACTGGGTAATATCATTAGTGATCAGTGCCAACTGAACCCTCAAGACTTTCTTGAAATATTCTGGAGACCACTGAGGTTCTTATATTACTCTAACAAGAGTGAAAAGTTTCCCCTAAAAATGATCGGCATTTTTATTTCCTGCTAGCCAGGTGTGTGATGACACAGAGCATACTAACGGACTCAGTAAATGAATAGGATAGTTCTTTTAACTGCATTTTGAGGAGTGAAATCATACCTGCTAAATATACAGATGGTAACAATTACATCAGGCTTTTCAGGTGGTAAAGGACCCACCTGCCAATGTAGGAGATATAAGAGATTCAGGTTCGATCCCTAGGTGGAGAAGATCCCTTGGAGTAAAGAAATGATGACCCACTCCAGTATTCTTGCTGGAAAATCTCAAGGACAGTCCATAGGTTGCAGGCTACAGTCCATAACGTTGCAAAGAGTGGGACACTACTGAAGCAACTGAGTACATGAAGTAGTGGAGAAAGCAGATTTGTGCTCTCTGGGTGCCTTACAACTTCCATAAAACTTATTTTCAAATGCCTGTTATGTGAATAAAGTCAAATTCATTAAGATGCCATCTAATGATGCATAAATCATAAACAGAAAGTGTACAGAAAAATATCCCTTTCTGTGTCCTCTATTCCCCCATCTTAGAGGCCAAGCTTTGCCCTTGAATGAGCACAAACACCTCCTATCTAAATGACTCACTGTCAGCTGCTGGCTCTAAGTCTATTAGATTATCATCATGTCATCTTTGTTTTTGGCAGTGTTGGAAAGCACCTCTAGCAGCTTTATTTGAACACTGTTTTCATACCTAAAAGTTTGAATCTGTAAAACAAACACAGAAACATTTATAGACATCTTTATATCACTTCAAATTGTTGTGATTAGTGTACACACTTTGAATATTATTACTTAAACAACCTCCAGCTGATGTTTAAAAAGTAACACTTTAGAACAAGGCATTCTCCAAATGTTCTATTAAGGATGCTGTTTATTTATATCAGTGTATAGAAAAGTACAGCTGTACAAAACATAAATCAATGTCAAAAGTAAAACGCATTAAAATTCATAAGGTTCATTTTCCGACATCCAGAGCAAACTGTAGCTGAGAGTTTGTCACAGACTTAACATCAGCAATAAAATTATATAACTGCTGATGTCACATTCTTTGAGGTACACTCAAAGGCATCTAAAATTTTATAGCTTAGTTTGGCTTATTTTTAAAATGAACATATATTACTCTTAATTTTGTTTCTTATGATACCTAGAAGACCTGAATATAAAAACAGCATCAGAGGGGAAATAACTTAGCTGTCCACAGAGTTTTAGCCAACATGAAAAAATATGTACATATGCACTTGCTTTGCTATTGATCAGGAAACCGGAGGAATTAGTGGTTGGTTTAACGCCTATTAAGGGAAACAGTGTTTTCTACAGTAGAATGAAGAAGGGTTATTGCAAAATAAGAAAGACCTGAAAACAAGTCATGCAGATACTAATACTCATGCACAGTTAGGTAATTTTCTGCTTTGACTTTCATAATTTTAAAGCTCTGGTGCCATTTTCCCAGAGTGATTTATGAGATATTTATTCCTACTTCAATATTCATCTGGTTTGGGGAGGATATACATTTGTCATATTAGTATCTGGAAACCTTATTTTCCATCATATTCTAATTCCCTTGAAGACAAGGACCACATGGTTACATCTGCATATTCCCAAGAATCTGGGATAAACTTGCCACTATTTTTCCCTGGATGGTGAAATGGTGATGCTGAGATCTATTACTGTGAGAGTAGAGGCTGAGATGAATCAGACCATTTTTCTATCCCCAAAAGGAGTAACAGTCACCATTGTTTGTTCAGTCCTTACTATGGGCCTGACACTGTTCTAAGCAGGTTACTCACTGAAATTCATTTAACTCCCTCTGGAGTTCAGGAGATCTCATAGTGGTTCTACGAGTTAGGGACTGTTAAGATTCCCATTTTACAGGACAGGAAACTTCAACACAGGAAGGTTATGAAATTTTGCTGGTGCTGCGAAACTGGGGTGTGGTCTAGCTACAGTTCAAGTAGACAGTGTGGTTCAAGAGTTTGTTCTTTTAAGCATCACTTCATATCACCTCTTTCAGAGATTCATAACTTCACAATAATGCTGCAGGAGAGTAGTATTTCAATCCCTAACATCTTTCCCTCAGAAAAATATAACCTACAGTCTATAATCTATTAAAAGGTCTCTGCACTGTAAATAACATCAGAATCATTTTTCCTTTCGAGGATGCCTATATACTCACTTCCACTTCTCCTGGGACTTTTGGTAGTTTATGAGTCACTTTATGCAAACACGTACATGCACGCAGTCTTGGAAAACTATATTTATGTGGTAAAAAATTAGATTATATGTGGGCAATCACCATTGCTATACAGGGAACCTAAATTCAAATGCCTTTCTTAAGAACACAGAGAGAAAGTAGAATTTGGGAAGAGAGGGAGGAAGGAGATTTACCCACATTCCTTACATAATTAGCCAAGGCTGATTTCGGTTGTTTTTCACTTACTATGTACCACTCACAACATTCATGCCTGCATTTATTAATGTAGTCAAAATGCCCCATTTTGTATTCTCCTTTGCTCACATCTGTAAGGAAACGCAAGGGGGAGAGCCTGCACAAAGCACAGTGCCCAGGTCCCCAGGCGTGTCCTCCGGCTACAGATTGCGGGAGAGATGGATGTGAAGGTAACTCAGCTGCACCAGGACCGGCTGCACGGCCAGTCCCTGATTCCAGCATCAGAGATGCGGCGTGTGGAATGCAGTCTGGTCTGACTGCGAACAGCACTGTGAATACAAATGTGTTCAAAATGGCTGACTCTGTACGAGAGGAAATAAGAACCTTTCCAGCTTTTCATTTAAGTCACAGGATCAGGAGGTCTTGTCACCCCAAATAGAGGAGAGAATTGAGGTAGTTTTCCAGTTGAGAGAGGCAAAGTAGGGAGCTGGAGGAAGGTGACTTGAGCAACAAGGACTTTGCCTTTTAATGTTCTTTTTAAAAGAATAGAGCTCAGACTGAACTAATCCCCCACATGAATATATATGCCTTAGGAAATAATTATTATTAATAGCTGAATATTTTTACTTTCATCCACATGCACCCAAATATTGGGTTTACAATATTTAGTTGCATGCATATATCACTGTGTCAAAGAAAAGGGGGAAATCTAGCCTTAATAAAAAATGATTTATTAACTTCTCTACATCCTATAAATTTAATATGCTATGGGTTCTTGCTCTCATTGCAGATT
Organism: Tragelaphus eurycerus; assembly: GCA_935064755.1. NCBI lineage: Eukaryota > Metazoa > Chordata > Mammalia > Artiodactyla > Bovidae > Tragelaphus > Tragelaphus eurycerus. The sequence continues at coordinate 2,764,762 of CAKXYN010000120.1, read as the reverse complement.
TCTTTTAGAAGTATAGTTCTGAATATGAGCTCATAATATTTCTGAATAATGTATTGGCACATACTAACAAAATAAAACATCTCCGATGCACATAATCCACAGACACACGACTGAGGGGACTGCGTGTCAGTTAGCTGTGCTATTTATTTTGCATCCCTTTTACTTTCAACCAGTTCATCGCTTTCCTCAAGAGAAATAGCCGAAGCTGGTTTATATTGCTCCATAACGTTAAGCAGCAATATATTCATTTTCTGAACATAAAATAACACAACAATGATTTTTTTGTCATTCTCCTTCTAAATCATACTCCCTGTTTTTAGTAGCTTTATTTATTTATTTCTGGTTAGGATGCAAACAAATTTTAGTTCTTTTGGTTCATAATCATGATGATAACAACAAAGTGTGATCCCTATATAAATATAATTTTCTTCTCCATAATTGCACATAAAATTCATCCTACTTGGAAACCTCAGAGAGTAAAAGAATCACTATAAATGCTGGCCTCAGGAAATCCATGCTACCTACAAGATTTAAGGTAGAAATATTCAGAGACCATGTTACTCAAACAAGACCCTACCATTTTCTGTTGTTAGTCTCTTTCCTTTTCTTTTTTGCAGAATATTACCTAAAGGTAGCTCTAAGCACTAGGGATTGAGGTTTCTATTTAGTCTACAAGAGAACTAACAGGTTTTTTTCTACCTGTAGGTATCAACTTGGGATTTCAGTTAGCTAAGCAGCTTTGGACCTAGAAAAAAACATTTAAGGGACCAGGGAAAATGTAGGCAGCAAAAACCCTGCAGATTGTAGCCTTTACTACTAATTTACTTACTTATTTGTTTACGAAATATACTTTATTTTTTTAGCTTGATTTACAAAAAATTGAAAAGCTAGTACAGAAAATTCCCATATGCCCTTACCCATGCCGCTCTTTTACATGAATGTAATAAAAACTATGCATTTTTATATTCCTCTTTTCCTATATGTGCCTCCTTGTGCCTATTCCTACTATGCCCCAGTAATTATTGTAGACAGAGAAATAGATTTTGTTGCTGTTTAGCCACTCGGTCATGTCTGACTCTTTTGTGACCCTGTGGACTGTAACCGCCCCCAGGCTCCTCTGGCTGAGGAATTCTCCAGGCAACATTACTGGAGTGGGTTGCCATTTCCTTCTTCAAGGGATCTCCCCAACCCAGGGATCGAATCCAATTCTCCTGCTTTGCAGGTGAATTCTTTATCACTGAGCCACCTGAGAAGCAGAGAAATAGATACTTAATATTATAAACTGGGCCATGGAACTCTATAGTATTCCCCAAGTAACACCACCTCAACTTGGCTTAAGAGGTCAAGAAAACTTGGACTGACATAACCCAAGGGAAGCTGAAGGCTGACCAACGTCTTGTGAACTTCAACCCTCTTGGGAGAACTAGCAGTCAGGGAAAGGTGGTATCTCTGCCATAAAGCCAACAGGATAGCAGGGCACGGGGGGAAGAGCTGCTTAATGTTGTCAAATGTTTAAACCTCTGATCTTTGAAGTGAAATGTTGGGCTAAATAGTCTCAAATTTCTTCTCAAGTCATAGTAATGTACAAGGCAGAGGTTTAAAAAATAAATGTGCCTTACAGTATATTAAAGAAAAGAACTCTTATCAACCTGGACCCTTTGTCTTGTGCATTATCAGGACAAATTCTGAAAGCACAGTTTGTTTTCAGCCACGTTTATTCCAAGATGATAACAAATGGAGACATTTGAAATATCTTTGAAGGTTTTTCAAAAAGTGTCATGGCTGATATGCAGAAGACAAAAATTTAAACTTTTTTTGTTACCCTTTCTTCCACCTTAGTAAAGATAGTAGCTCTGAGTAACATTAGCCTGAAGGCATTCTGTTTCTCCCTCCCTATTTCTCTATCTTCTTTTCCTATTAGGCTAGTAAACAAATTCTGAAACTTTGTTTCTTTTATCCGAAGACTCTGACTATGCAGCGGGGAGCACTAGGAAAAGACTTAACAGACTAACTTAAAGTTACCCTGAGGATGTTGGTCCACTTTTCTTTTATTTTGTCCTTAGATTGGCTTTAGGAATCTGTAGTCTACGCTTAAACAATATAGTTAGAGGTAGCAGAGGTACTGCGTGTATGATTTGTTCTTGTACCTATTTCCCAATTCCATCTGTTTTTTAATATATTCTCTTGATAAAATTTTATCCCTTCTTTCCAGTCAGGCTTTTTGCCTGATTTGATAGAGAGTCCCTCCGGCTCATGTTGAAATTGAAATGTATGATATCTTATTGTTTGCCTATATACCCAGATGTCCAGGCACTGAGTTTACTTTTATAAATGAAATATTGAAAACAAACATAAAGCTAAGGAGATGCAGTTGCAAGGGACGGGAGCAACATTACTATATTAGGAATGATCAACATAAGACTGCAAGCTTCTGTATCTCAGGCAGCAGATCTGTGGGCTTCTCTGAGCACATCATCTCTAGTAACATTTTTCTCTTGCATGAACATTTCACATCCTCTAGGCACAAAACCATCACTGTCATAAAGTAGCAGAGCAGTGTGGAATAGTTGAAACAATGTAGACTGGGCTAGCTGCTGCTGCTAAGTCGCTTCGGTCGTGTCCGGACTCTATGCAACCCCATAAAGGGCAGCCCACCAGGCTCCCCCATCCCTGGGATTCTCCAGGCAAGAATACTGGAGTGGGTTGCCATTTCCTTCTCCAATGCATGAAAGTGAAAGTGAAGTTGCTCAGTCGTGTCCGACTCCTAGGAACCCCATGGACTGCAGCCCACCAGGCTCCTCCATCCATGGGATTTTCCAGGCAAGAGTACTGGAGTGGGGTGCCATTGACTGGGCTAGATCTGGATTCAGTTCAGGCTCTGCCATTTATAGGGCTTCCCAGATGGCTCAGTGGTAAGGCAGATGCAGGAGATGCAAGAGACGCGGGTTTGATCCTGAGGTTGGGAAGATCCCCTGGAGAAGGAAATGGCAACCCACTCCAATATTCTTGTCTGGAAAATCCCATGGACAGAAGAGCCTGGGGGGTGGGGGTGGGGGCACAGTCCATGGGGTTACCAAAGAGTCGGACACAACTTAGTAACTAAACAGCAACAACAATTGCCACTTATAAGCTTCTTGACTTTGGTAAGTCATGTAAACTATGAACCTCACTTTTCTTGCCTGAATTTTAATGCTTCCATCATGGAAAGCTTGTAAAGATGAAACCAAACAACCCACTGTAGAGACTAAAGAAGTAGGCGATATCACAGGCTCTCAGGCTATAGTAGTGAACAAGGAAGATGCTGTTTCCACCCTCTTGGGTTTTGCAGTCCTGTGAGGAGGCATAGCCTATATATGAGCAATTAGAATAGATTTGACAGACAGGTGGGGACGTATAGGAGGGACAAGTAGACCAGACCTGAATCATTTTGAAGATTTGCTGAGTAAAGACAGTGACATCTAAGCTGTTAATTAAAAGCTGGGTACAGAATACCTAGGTATGTATAAAGAACCTAGGGCTTGCCTGGTGCTTTGTAAGAGTTGAGTGAATTGCATTTCTGTTCCCCATGCTGCCTTCTTCTGTGTCCCCTGAACCCCTCCAAACAGATCCTGCATAATGAGTTGCATACATTGATTTAAAAAATATTTACCAAGCACCTGGCAAATGCCAGACAATGTTAGTGACTACAGGCATGTCCATGAAAAAGGGACGATGCCCTTCAGCAGTTTACTGTCTGATGGAGTCAGTTCAATACAATACAAACCCAAGAGACCATCACATGCATTCTGGAATGGGTAAATAAGGTTCGTCTACTGGGCTCTATTAGAAAGAACCTGAAGAGACCCAAAATTCAGAGATCCACTTCCAGAATCTTCAGAACTGGAACATTTGACTTAATATGCCAACAGCTGAAGTTTCGATTCTGTGCCTTTAGATTATTTATTTTAATCAGAGCAAGCACACACAAAAAAGTCAGAAGACTTAAAAATGGCAGTGCCCTAGACTTCCTTGCTGTCTTAGAAAACATGAGTAAAATTCAGCTATTGCTTAGAACCAGACCCATGGCAGGGAGAGAGATTGTAAAATAACAAAACCTGGGGGTGGGGGTGGGGTGATTTTTTTTTTTTGTAAATTATAAAGTCTGTCCTTTGCTTTATACAAAAACAGTCATAAAGTGAATGACCCTGCTCTGTCTTTTGGAGGACTACTGATTCTGATTTCCTAAGCATATTAATTTGCGGCAATTCACTGCAGAAGCTAATTCTTATTTTTTGGAATTAATTGAGCTGAAAGCTGGACTCCTGACAGCCCATCCCTTCCATGGCCAGCACAGAAGCCTAGGACAGACGGCCATTTCAACTTTACTATCCTGACATCCTGCATAATCAATGCACGTCAGTCACAAAGACCGGCTGCCTGTGCTCAGGCCCATTCGCAAGTTGGCTGAGTGCCCACTCAACAAATTGGGATGCCAGCTCCACTAGGGCACACAAGTGTCAACAAAAGATCACTTCAAACCAGAAGCCTGCTCCGTTTTGCAAGACCCATCATTTTGTTAGGCAAAAAAAAAAAAAAAAAAAGGAAAAGGTTTAAGGTGGTTAATCCCATATTGCTGACAAGTGGCTATTTACATCCCATCATACCTTTGGCCTCAAGGGACATTTTATTTAATGACTTAATGCAATCTTCTCTATCCTTTATATTTGACTTTCAATCGCTGCATTTCAAATGAGGTAAAGAGGAGACAGTATGTCAATCTGAGAGTCACTGGAAATGTCCATTTTCTTCATTCCCATTACATGCATCAGAGATGGAAAGAGTAAGCAAAGCTTTATCACGTGCATAATGTTTCTAGACACCAATTAGAATGGTGAATAGTGCACCTAACAAAATGCAAATACATGCTTTAATATTCAATTAATTCAGCAAATATTGGTTAAGCGCCAGGCACCCAGTAGGGATTAGTTTCACTGCCTGGAGCCTCTTCTCTTTCAATGGAGCCTGCACATTTGCTGTTATATTAATCAGTCTCACTAAAGCAGAGTTCTCACCTTATGAATTCCAGGTTCAAAATGCTCTTAAGGTTTGCCACTGCCCACCGAATACTTTCAGACATTTACATGAAATTGAAGACCCTTAGCCTTGTCTGGCTAAAACAAATGTTTTGATTCTCATGAATTCTTATGCTATGCTATGCTAAGCTAAGTTGCTTCAGTCGTGTCCAACTCTGTGTGACCCCATAGACGGCAGCCCACCAGGCTTCCCCGTCCATGGGATTCTCCAGGCAAGAACACTGGAGTGGGTTGCCATTTCCTTCTCCAATGCATGAAAGTGAAAAGAGAAAGTGAAGTTGCTCAGTCATGTCCAACTCTTAGCGACCCCATGGACTGCAGCCCACCAGGCTCCTCCATCCATGGGATTTTCCAGGCAAGAGTACTAGAGTGGGGTGCCATTGCCTTCTCCGATGAATTCTTATAGAAGCATGCTGCTGCTGCTGCTAAGTCGCTTCAGTCGTGTCCAACTCTGTGCAACTCCAGAGACGGTAGCCCACCAGGCTCCCCTGTCCCTGGGATTCTCCAGGCAAGAACACTGGAGTGGGTTGCCATTTCTTTCTCCAATGCACGAAAGTGAAAAGTGAAAGTGAAGTCGCTCAATCGTGTCTGACTCTTCATGACCCCATGGACTGCAGCCCACCAGGCTCCTCTGTCCATGGGATTTTCCAGGCAAGAGTACTGGAGTGGAAGCATATAAAGGCAAAATTCATAGAACCAAAATGGACTCCATCTATGTCTTGGATCTCATTGCATCTATAAATTTCTCTGTTTCCTTCCTCTGTTTCTACCTTATCTCAATGTTGAAATTCTCCTCATCTAGGTAAGAACCGAGTGCCCCCTCAGATTCAACTAACTCTCTTTTTCAAGTTCTGTGTGACAGCACAGTCCAGATGCTATTACAAAAATTACCTCATTTAATTCTCCATTCAAACTCAAAAAGAATATATTGTTATCCCCAATTTTCATATGTGAAAGTAAATTGAGAGTAGCTAAGCACTGTCAAGGCATCCATTTGGACATCAGCAATCCAAAACCTGAACGCAGGCTCTCCACACTCCGACCTTTCACTCGTATCTTTGCGATTTCCTCTTGGGACTCTCCCTGTCTTCCCCCTCCTCACCCATAATATGGCCTTCCTCTGTACATTTAGCACGTAATCCATGTTTGAGATTTTAACTTTATAGTGCACATTATTTATAAAGCAAAAGTGTTAGTCTCAGTCGTGTCTGACTCTTTGCGAGCCCACCAGGTTCCTCTGTCCACGGGATGCTCCAGGCAAGAATACTGGAATGGGTTGCCATTTCCTTCTCCAGCTCAGTAATTTTAATGGAAACTGTGGATGATAATAATGTAGGGAAAGAGAAGGGGAGGGCAGAGAGAGGAAGTTACATTTTTGCTCCCCATAAATATGTCAAAACTGTATGGACTACCTCCAAGGTATCACCTTGGATCATTACAACAAACCTCTAACACAGGTGTTCTCATCTCCAACAAACAGAGAAGGAAACTTGGGCTCAAACACTTGGCATGACTTTCACAAGACTGCAACCAGATAGTTCTTAGGTAGGAATTCAAATCTACTCATTTAACAAAAAATTTGAGTGCCTATTATATGGCAGACACTCTTCTAGTTTTATGAGTTCACATTGAACAAAATAAAAATTCCAGCCTATAAGGAGCTTGGATTCTAGAGAACAGACAGGTGCTAAATACTAAGCTTAACTAAAAAGGGAATATACAGTATTTTAGAAGATGAGATGGGGAATGAAAATTGAGCAGAGGAGGGGAAGTTAGAACTAGCAGCGATGGAGATTGGGTCTGCAATTCTGAACAGCATGGTCAGTGTAGCTTCACTGAGAACACGAAATTTGAGAAAATATATGAAGTACTAGGTGGATAAAGTGAAAGGCATTCCAGGCAGAAGGAACTACAAAGTTCCAAGGAGGGAACAATTGTATATGAAGGAAAGATGGATAAAAATGACGCCACCTAACAATTTTTTGATTTGTGATAACAAAATATGTTTCTTCCTCATCTGAAAAAAAAGAAAAACCTAAAAACAAAACAAACAAAAGGCCCTTCCTGAAATGATAGGCAGTATTTGAGAGCTATGTGTGAGGGACCATTATAAATAATTCACATGTATTTACAATTATTGTTTACAAGAAACAATGAGGTAGATCCTATTACTATTCTCATCTTTGGGATGAGGAAAATGGAAAATGTGATAAGGAGTGGCTAAGTATGTTGCCGGTAGTCAGGCAGATTTTTAAGAGCTGGCGTTCTGTATGAACTTGGGCAGCCTGGTATCAGAGCTCTGCTCCGAACTACAGTGGAGTTCATTAGTTTTTGCTGCTGTACTTAATGTATTGTTCTCTTCTCTTGTTGATAGGCATTTTGAATGTTTCTAGCTTTGTTATTTTTATAAATAAGCCCATTATGACATTTTTGCCTATCTGTATGGCATTATATGTGAGACTTTCTCTACGCAATGTACTTCAGAGTAGAATCATATGCAAAGATACTGTGTAAGGCCTTTTCTCATGCAAGACAAGGAAACAACCACATTTTCAGTTCATCCCTCCCTCTTTCCCAGAATTATTTACTATGGCTTGGATTTTATTATCGTTTGTTTACTTGTGAACTCTTTAGTGAATATTTTATATTTTTAAGTTATTTGTGATCATTGCCTTTTGTGTTTTATCACTGTTACAAAAGTATTTAATTTTATTTTGAAGAGAAATTATTGCTCACTGCCTTTTTTTAACCATAATGTTTAATTAAAATAGAGTGAAAGTTTGAAAAAACTGAATGAAATAAATAAAAATGGCTCATACATAGTTTAAAATATTATAGCTTATTTATACAATTAGGTATTTTGTACCACTAGAATAATATTTTCAAACATTTTACAAAATAAGAAATAGCTCTGGTAGAGCATGAAATAAATTCAGAATATTATGGCCCATAATCTTAGTATATAAATTATGTATATATTATTTATAACAATTATAATTATAAGTAATATGTATTAGACATTATATAATTATACATTTATATATTATAATTTATGTAATGATTAATATTTAAAAGCATAGTTACTTATACATATGTTTCATGTATATACATTTTTATAACTAGTTTTAGATTTGAATTTTATGTTTATCTGTATCTTCATATAAATATTTCTCTACTTACCTTACTTATCTATCTATATACACATAAATTTCAAGGAGTTGTAAAATAATTGTAGAAAGAGCCTCAGTGTTCCACTTTTTCCTTTGCAGTGTGTCTTTGGAGCATCTACCACCAAGAATTAAAGGTTATTTCCTTACTCTTTGATATCCAGTAGATTACAACTGAGTTGACATGGTACCAGCTACCAGCTTAGGCTTCAAGGGTCCTTAAACATTTCTCCCTTCCCTCTCAGAATGCTACTTCTGCCAAGAGGAATAATAAACCTGGGTTAGCCTCCTGGAAGATGGGAGATTGTGTGGAGCAGAGACAAGTTATTCATGCTGAGGCCATCCTAGACTAGCCAGACACTGGGAAGCTCCAACCTGCCCCCAGATTCCCCATCAGCTAATGATAAGATTCAAAAAGGAGCCCAGCTGAAATCAGCCATCCCTAGTCCAAATCAGAAGTGCTACCCAGCTGACTTGTAAACCCAGGAGCATTAATAAATGACTCCTTTTTTAACTTATCAAGTTTTGAGGTTTTTGTTGTTGTTATTCTTTGGTTGCTAAGTCATGTCCAACTCTTTCGGAGAAGGCAATGGCACCCCACTCCAGTACTCTTGCCTGGAAAATCCCATGGACAGAGGAGCCTGGTGGGCTGCAGTTCACGGGGTTGCCATGAGTCAGACACGACTGAGCAACTTCACTTTCATTTTTCACTTTCATGCATCGGAGAAGGAAATGGCAACCCACTCCAGTGTTCTTGCCTGGAGAATCCCAGGGACGACGGAGCCTGGTGGGCTGCCATCTATGGGGTCGCACAGAGTCAGACATGACTGAAGCGACTTAGCAGCAGCAGTCCAACTCTTTGCAACCCTATGGACTACAGCACACAAGGATCTTTTGTTTTCTACTATCTGCCGGAATTCACTCAAATTCATGTTGATTGAATCAGTGATGCTACGTAACATCTCATCCTCTGCTCCACCCCCCACCCTCCCACTTTTCCTTTGCCTTCAATCTTTCCCAGCATCAGGGTCTCTTCCAATGAGTTGGCTCTTGGCATCAGGTGGCCAAAGTATTGGCACTTCAGCTTGAGCATCAGTCCTTCCAATGAATATACAGGGTTGATTTCCTTTAGGATTGACTGGTTGGATCTCCTTGCTCTCCAAGGGACTCTCAAGAGTCTTCTCCAACACCACAATTAGAAAGCACCATTTCTACAGTGAGGTTTTTAGCAAGAGGTAATAATACAGGAATTCCTTTGAATGTCAGAATTAGAGTGATTTTTGTGTCATATATGTTCTTTTTCATTTGTTTACATTTTTATCAGTGAGCATTTATTACATTTTTGAGAAACGTTTAACATAATTCTGCAAAGATATGTCTTGGATAAATTATCTCTGTTCCTTCTGGATCCCAAACAATGATACAAAGGTATCAGCTGGAGCCAGCGGGAAGCTCAAAATCAGCATATGAATAAACAGGATCTATCTAAGAATGCAGAATGGAGAATGGTGACATTTGGCTGTGACTTCAGATCATGGGCCCTGGTGGCTCAGAGGTTAAAGCGTCTGCCTACAATGCAGGAGACCTGGGTTCGATCCCTGGGTCGGGAAGATCCCCTGGAGAAGGAAATGGCAACCCACTCCAGTATATCTTGCCTGGAGAATCCCGTGGGCGGAGGAGCCTGGTGGGCTACGGTCCACGGGGTCGCAAAGAGTCGGACACGACTGAGCGACTTCACTTTCACTTTCACTTTCAGATCAAAGTGTTGACAGTGATATTCTATGTTATCTTGTCACTCTGACTAGGAACTTTTGCAAAAAACTGTGTAAACTCATATTATTACAGACCTGGGAATGCTCTTGAGTCCAGAGGAGGTCAGAAACATCACTTTGCATCACCTTTCCAACATTAGAGTCCTTTCCAGATGTTCAGCCACCCTCTTTGATTCTCTTCTTGTTGTGGACTGAATGTTTGTTCCCTTCTCCCAAAATTATATATTGAAACCCTAATTGCCAATAAGATGGTATTAGAAGGTTGGGTCTTTGTAAGGTGAGTAGGTTATGAGGGTGAAGCTCCCATAAATAGGATTAGTGCCCTTATTAGACAAGACATTGAATAAACGATTGCTCTCTCCACCATGTGAGAACACAATGAGAAAATGGTCATCTGCAACCCAGAAGAGGGTTCTTTTCAGAACCTAACCATGCTGGCACCTTGACATCAGGTTTCCTGCCTCCAGAACTGTGAGAAATAAATGTCTGCTGTTTATAAGCCACTGAGACTACTGTGTTCTGTTATATCAGCCTGAATAAAGACAATTCTCAGTGTTTCAGCTTCAGCCTGCTGCTATACCATATGTTCAACACTCAGTTTCCCTTTTATGCTGGTGGTCCTTAAATTCAAGCCAGGAAACCTAATAGCCCTACTTCTTTGCATTATTTAATAATAAATGGAGTTTGCAGGGGAGAAGCTTCATCTTGCTACTATTGTTTGCTACTCTTAACATGCTTCTGAAGTAATATTACTGAAGGACCCCCAACACACTTGGAGAGAGGATAAGGTGGGGAAAGGGGAGTAAAAGGGATGAGAAAAAATGATCACCACTTTTGAAGGGACGATGTTTACATGGTCAAGAGAGCAGAGCAGTGCATCCTGCTATGCTTCTAAAAAGAAAGACCTGTGACTTGGTCTTTCTTGCTTATGAATGAGTCTTACACATTCTTATTTGTTTCTCCTTTTTGTGCCTGCAGGCAACATTATGAAAATGGACAAACTCTCTTTGAGTGAGTCATTGTTTACATTATTGATGTCTAAAAGCTGGTCTCATTTCAGAGTAGAGAGAATCCATATCCACAGGATGCACACACCAATTTTGGTTTTTCAACTTGCTTTTTATGTCTTTTACCATTCCCACTCTGTAATGTAGTTTTGATAGTAGGAGCAGAGTGTAACTACTTTCCATTATATGAAGGGCTATGCCAAAGTCACTGGGTACACTTCAGATCTTATAAGCAGAACATATTTGGGGCAGAAAGAAAATAGATATCTGGAAAGGTTTCTTCTATTATGGCAAGGAACCTTTAGCAATGACTTTAGGATGCACAAGAAAACTTGAGATTTTTCGTTTGAGCTTGCAACATGGGAGGATCCTAAACAAACCTCCTCCCACAGATATACCAAGACTACAGCTGCACACAGAACAATTTCCTCTGAAAGAAACCTCTAAGCTAGCTGAGCAACTCCTGCACATAATGTAGATAAGAAAAAACCCACATCAGAATGAGTAGGAGAGGCTGAGACACAATCTTGTTATACATCCAACCCCCTGCATAGCAACCCATGGTAAGGATGGAACTCAAAACCCCTGAGGAGCAAGTGATTTAAACCCTAAATCTGGTACCTCAGCTTTTAAGACTTGCACCTTAGAGATGAGCCCTCAAAGCATCTAGTTTGGAAAGCCAATGTGTTTTTCAATCACAAGACCCAAAAGGCCACAGTGAACTGAGAAATGGTTCTTAAAGGGCTCCCTGAAACTCACCTGGCTACACCCCAGGGCGCAGCACAGAGGCAGCCAACTGAAAAGCACCATCTTTCTGTGAAAGAGATCTATTTGCTTTTTTTTTTTCTTTTTTTTTTTTCTATTTGCTTTTCTTAAAGCCTCAGCCTGAGGGGCAAGCATCTAGTTTAACATACAGAAGGAGCTTATTGAAATACTCTAGAAAGACTAAGCCTGGCAGTTTCCATCTTCGAGGTCTCCCTCTGCCTCACTCCATGTCACAGGTATCTCTGGAAAGGAGCTTGTGCACATGTCTGGTGCCCTGGTTTTCTTCGCTATGCCCCGGGGACACACGTGACCTCATGACTGTTCCCAATGCACATGTGAACTCTAAATAGGCATGAGACAAAAAAAGAGTTGTGCCAAAAAGAAAAGAAAAAAAAAAAAAAGGTACTCTGAAAAATGAAACAACTGGAAATGACTGCATTAGGATAGAAGATGACATGCGTTAAGAGCTGGATAGCTACAAAGATGGAACTCAGCGGTGGTGATGACTTCACCTCTTTCAGGGCTATTTGATAGGAAGAGAGAGTCTAAAGAACTTCTGTATTCTCTAAACCAGTGTAAGACAAGACAGACAATACCAGATCCAATTGCACTGGCAAAATGAAGAGCTGAGTGGCAGGTACCCGTGAGTTCATCATAATATTCCGTCTATGCTTCTGTTTTTGAAGCTTCACAATGTATAAATGAAAAATAAATAAATTCTAGATGTGCTGCTGCTGCTGCTAAGTCATTTCAGTTGTGTCTGACTCTGTGATACCCCATAGATGGCAGCCCACCAGGCTCTGCCATCCCTGGGATTCTCCAGGCAAGAACACTGGAGTGGGTTGCCATTTCTTTCTCCAATGCATGAAAGTGAAAAGTGAAAATGAAGTCGCTCAGTCGTATCTGACTCTTCGTGACCCCATGGGCTGTAGCCTACCAGGCTCCTCTGTCCATAGGATTTTCCAGGCAAGAGTACTGGAGTGGGTTGCCATTGCCTTCTCCAAATTCTAGATCTGCTGCTGCTGCTGCTGCTAAGTCGCTTCAGTCGTGTCCAACTCTGTGAGACCCCATAGACAGCAGCCCACCAGGCTCCCCTGTCCCTGGGATTCTCAAGGCAAGAACACTGGAGTGGGTTGCCATTTCCTTCTCCAATGCATAAGAGTGAAAAGTGAAAGTGAAGTCACTCAGTTGTGTCCGACTCTCAGTGACCCCATGGACTGTAACCCACCAGGCTACTCCATCCATGGGATTTTCCAGGCAAGAGTACTGGAGTGGGGTGCCATGAATTCTAGATCAGTGGTAGATAAAAACAACAAAGAAAAACTGTCAATTTCAAAATGTTCTCCATGAGGCCTCAGACTGGCAGGTACGTTCCTCAAATCCATAGTGAAGTTGTCATTTATACTCAAGACAATAAAATTGAAAATCTAAAAGGAGACCCCATTTTAAGACCACTTTGATGGGCCCACTGCTGTGATACAGCAATGTTGCCTCCTCTTTTCTGTGTAACCAGAGTCTTGATATGTACCCAGTTGTAAACCTGCCTTATAGAAACCTTTCTCATCATTTGAACTTGAAATATTCAGCTGCAGTCAGAATGTCAAGACTAACTGAAACTGTGTGTCTCAGCATCTTGACTCACACAAGATGCCCAGAAGTGGCCCCAAAGGGGAAAATGGTAGGAGTTAAAATCATAGAACGAACATTTATTTTCAAGGAACCTGCAGGGTTTTTTTTATACATTTTAGGATATCTTCTGAAATTTTTCCCATAAAGAAATATTCTGAACACTACTGGTTTTCAGATGTACTATCTATGGAATTAATCTTTCCACCTCTTAGAAACCCATAGTGAACGACCTGCTTCCTCATTTTAATTTGTGATCTTTCCTGTGGCTATATACATATACACAGAATTTAACTTATTTGTGTTCAGTTTTATGGAGTGATACAGAAAGAATTGCTATACAACCAGGTATAATTTTGCATCTACTAGGTCAACAGGTGAGACATTTCTGATTGCAGGCAAATTCATTACTATCCCTGACACTGTGTATCATCTAAATGAGACTCTTCCCTTTACTTTAAACTCATAAAAAAAAAAAAAAGAAAGAAAGAAAGAAAAAGGAGCTAGCAAGACCAAAGCAAATATTAATTTTCTTTTGTTTCAAGTCTTTTTCAGGTGTGTATTGATTGGAAACCAACTTAGCAATTTAATTAGAAATACAAGCTTTTCTCTTTCCCTTAGGTTCAGATCAAATTTAACTTTTTTTTTCCCTTAGATTTTCTTATGCTGAAGCTATAAACATCAGAGAAGGGCTGAGCTCCTAGGTATTCTTTAATTTGTTCTGGAGTAATTATGATCTAAAGATCAGAGATAATAACCAGCTACTGTGTGCTGCATCAACTTGGCCTGGAGGTAGTTGACTCGGTGATTGATGAGAATGTTCAGGGTACATAAATCTGAAAGCCTAGAGACACCACAACCATCACCATCCAATTGCCCAGTCATTTACCAGTATTTTTTTTAGGAAATCCACCTGGGAAATGCAGAATGGAACACATGGGACGATTTCTATTCATCAGTCCCAATAAATTGTCTTTGTTTCATTGAAAACACAATTCCATTTTACTTAGAACTCAATTAACATAAAAGAAAAAAGTTGGTGAAATAAACCCAAACAGACATTGAACTTCAAAGCAAAACTTTTAAAATTCTGGTTTGGAGGTACTCTCACTAAAGCAGAGCAAATATTGCGTGTTTATATCCAAAGGTGAAATATGCTACTCATCACGGCCTATGTGGTCAGAAGTAGTACAGCAGTGAACATATTTGTCTGATGAGACAAAACCACAAGAGGAGGGCAAGGGCTCTTGGACTCTTGCTACTCGGAGCCTGTGAAAGCGCCTGAAACTCAGTGATACCATGGGCGACAGACCTTCACAGCCCCCAATCACCAGGGTGAGATAAGACAAAAGCACACAGACTATCCAGAGTGCTCAGGCCAAGGGCTCTGAAAAAGAGAAGCTGGTTCCAAGTACAAATTGTACTCATTTATTTAATTCAGCAAAGCCAATCCGACTGCATTGTGTAGTAACAGTCTGTATTACTTCCAGATGCACATGTGGTCCTTTGCATAGAGTCAAGGTGATGTCACACCACTGAGGATTCCAGTCTGGTGATCTCCTCTTACTTGTAGTGAATAGTAACTGCTTAAGACTGCAAAGTCAGTGAGTGCAAAGAAGGCTAGGGTTTTGGCTCATAAAGTCATAACATCAAATATAGATTCTGTTGCCTCATTGTTAAGAGAGCAGATTCTGAGACCACATTTCCTGGCCCTGAATCATAATTCCAACACATCTTAGACTTGAGCAAGTTACCCAAGGTCTCTGGGCTCAGCTTCCTCATCTGTGCAGTGGGAATATACTATAAATGTATAGTATTTTTATATTTATAAATGTAGTTCTGCTGTGTGAGTTAAGTGAACTATTACATCCATACGTTTAGAGGAGCCTGGATCACAGTGAGACAATAGACATCAGTTACTATGATTGGGAGGCTTCCCAGATGGCTCGGTGGTAAAGAATCCATCTGCCAATGCAGGAGATATAGGGAACACAGGTTTGATCCCTGGGTGGGGGAGATCCCCTGGAGGAAAAAGTGGCAACCCACTCCAGTATTCTTGCCCGGGAAATCCCATGGACAGAGGAGCCTGGCGGGCTACACTGCATGGGGTCACAAAGAGTCGGACACAACTGAGTGACAACGCCCCCATACACACACTGTGATTGGAAATCCTGCTTATTCCTCTTCTCCAGCTTCTGCCTCTCAGATATAAAATAAGGGAGGTAAAATGAAAAAGAGCTTCCTTCCCCAGCACAGATGAATTGCACAAACTCTGGAACATGTGAGTGGCTATCAAGGTTCTCCAGGATTAGATGTGGGGAAAGGAGCCTGAGAAACAATAGAGACTTGAAAAAGCACAAGGAAAGCCTCGGGGGGCAGAGAGGCCCCGAGGCAGACAGAAAGAGACATCTTGAATGCCAGCAGAAATTAGAAAAGAATCTAAGGAGAGAAGCAACTCCCTAAGCAGGAACAATATAGAAGGAAATATGAACCTTCCAAGGTAGCTTTTTTTGTTGTTGTTTGTTTATTTCAGGACAATTATTTTCCCTGTGACATGGGGGTGAAACAAAATACTGTCTTTTGTTTTTTCTTACTCTCGTTGAGTTTTGAGAATTTAGCTTCCCCAATTATATTTCTCAAAAAAAAAAAAAAAAAAAATCCCCAAATCTGAAGAATGTCTGCAATTGGCACCTGGACAAGACTTTAGAAGAAATAGCACAGGTGATTGTAAAACTGGAATTCCTCTCTTACTAAACCATCACTTATAAAATAAATAGAAATTGGACTTGTAGAAGGTTGTTCTCCTTCTACAAGTTATTTACTGGAAAGCATTAGGGCTGGGATTATGTTCAGCAACTAGCTCTTTGCCAGGTCAGATAATATTCAAAAGAGCCTATGATCATTTTTTTTTTTTCTGTGTTGAAAATAGTCAACCACATTCACATTCTTCTAAATAATTACAAAAAAGTCATAGAACATCTGGAATTCTGGGAAACATGTAAAGTGAGCTATAAATTTGGAAAACTTTCCCAAACTGAATTATACCACTTCTGTCACTACCATTAAGTCACACATAGTATTTCTTTACTTGGCTTCAATTGACCTAGTGATTTACCTGGTACCAATGGACTGTTCTCTATGGTCCATTATAGCTTCCTTACAGTGAAATTAATACTAACTCCAAACTTAGCAGTTACTGGAAATGGTACATTATTTTTTTTTCCACCATGCCCTCAATACACTTGAAAATCCCACACACTGAAGAGAATTATGTAAGAGGATCAGGACTGTAGCTTCAGAAAGCATTCATTCAATTGTCTGAATTCTGCCCTATTCTCTCTCTCTCTCTCCTAATGTTCTATAAATACAACATCCCTATGAAACTGATTTCCTTTAAAAATGCAATGAAAAAGACTCATGTAAGAAATGTTTTGTATCTGTGTAGTTTAAATAAAACATTTTTTCTCAGCCTCCTGTATTTTATCATCACAAAAATTATTTAATCAAAATAAAAATTTTGATTAAAAATGCGAGTTCTATCTCTGGGTTGGGAAGATTCCCTGGAGGAAGGAATGGCAACCCACTCCAGTATTCTTGCCTGGAGAATCCTGTGGACAGAGGAGCCTGGCAGGCTATGGTCCATAGGATCACAAAGAGTCGGACACAACTGAGGTGACTTAGCACAGCACATTCAGCATATCTCCACACAGTAAGCTAAAACACCACTACCCATTCCCTGAATCTCCATTGAAAATAAGGATTACCTTTCCAGGGCAATGAGCTCTAGCGGGAAATATGCTGTGGGTCTTCTAAGGTAAAGATATTTATTTCTCACATAACAATAACTATGGCAGTAGTGGGGAGAGGGATAGTCTAGAGAGTGAAAAGCATTGCGCATTTCCTCACTTCCTCCATCTGAGCTGAGTTATGATACCTCATGCTGCCGCAGCTGTATGGGTGAAAAATCTACAGAAGAAAAACCATCATGCTGACGATGACAGAAGAGTAAAATGATCCTTAATGGCATTAGTGACCAATACCAGTAAAAGTCTAACTCCAGATTTTTTGTTATGTTAAAAACAAAAAACAAAACACTGTAATTTGTTGTGAGCATTGATTTTTTTTTTTTTTTTTTAATAATTTGCCATGTAAGGAGTCGTATTCTTAGAGACTCTTTAAAAAGCTTGCCTACGAGGGTAAGTAGGACAGTGGCTAAGTTAAAAGGAAGTGAAATTTGTGGGTTTGGTATGTTTTGCTTTCTTGTTGGAAAAGTTGGGCATTTGTTTTGATTTTTTTTTTTTTTTTTTAAGAAAGGAAACATCTATGCTAATTTGTAAACTGATGCAAGGAATCAATGAAGAGAGCGAAATTGGATCTATACGAAAGCAAGATAATGAGTGAGGAAGAACAGTCTCAGATAAGATGAAGTGATGGGCACTACAGGTGAAGAGATTAGCCTCAAATAGATGGAGGGAAAACTGCCTTCCTCTAGGGTCAGAGACAAATTTGAAAAGAGAGTTGGAAGGAAAGGACAGAGGGAGGCTGAGAGAAGTGTTGTCTGATTACCCTGTACCCTTGCCCCTGGACAAGCCAATCTTGCCATTTGGACCTGCTCAGCTAGCCTAGAAAGTCTTTTCCACCCTGCCTGGAATCCAAATTAGCTCCAAAAAATGGAATCACAATTAGACTAGTGACGGATTAATTTCTCTCACCTCTCTCCTCCCCCCAGGCTATTGTGCATTTTAGTACAGGATTTATTCAAAAGAATAAATCTACTGGTGGAATTGCAGGCAGGCACAGAGCAGAGAGATTTCAAGCGCCTTCAAACCAGCCCCGTTAATAGGCAGTGACCTACTTACCCTTCAGGTAACAAGGGTCCTGCCAAAAGGCTCAGCATGTGCCTCTGTACTGTCCAGGAATATAGAAAGGTGAGATGAGATCCCTAAGCAAAAGATGCAGTGTCAGAACAAGTTTGACTTTCATTATCTGTGTCTCTGGGTTTCTCTTTGGCTGCAGTGATTTATTTAGTATTTTAAAATAAAATCTCAGTAAGACTATGTGAAAATTAAAAAAAAAAAAAATTTTAAAGGAAAAGAAAAACCCCTGCTTTTTCTCCACAATGAATACAGGAGCAAAAAGTCAGTTACTGTTGAACTTTGCTGCCCGCCTCAATTGAGTCACTAAGTTTGCACACTACCTATTGACCTTGAGGTTTAGAAACAGCAAAGACTAACTTGATCAAAGATGGAATAAACTGTCTTATATTCTGACCTCCAGCAATCACTTTGCTTCTTTTTAGATTTTTAGCATCATAGTAAAACGGTCAAGTGTTTCACATAGCTAGCAAGTTCTCCATGGTAATTCTCAGGAGCAGATTTAGAAACAGTGGAAAGCTTTCAGCCTCCCCTCTTGGCTGGCAAGAAATTTTGAGGGAATTGGAATGACTCCTGCCATCCATCCTCCTCTCCTTGGAATTGACTACGCAGGACTCTGAGCCTAACATTCAACTGGGTTCAATGCAGAGCATTACAAGAGGGTTCACATGATCTTAGGAATTATTACTCATAGCTGGGCTGCCTCTAAGCCAACGGAAGGTGCATGCTGTACTTCATGGAGCCAAAAGTTTTCGTCCTAAAGAGCCTGCCTACTCCATTCAATTAAAAGCACTACTCAGTGCTTATAAAGAGAAGAAAAAAAGGCATAATGATGCTTTATGTCCTTCACGTAGACCCCATAGAATAAGTCAGTGTTTAGGCTCATTTTAAGATGGCAAAGAAGTATCTGTCAAGTGTTGATTAGTAAATTAACTTTCTCTGATATAAGCCAAGACCTGCTACTACCTTTCCCTGTTCAAAAGCCAGGAGAAAGTCAGAAAGCCAGGCATGTGATATGAGAAAGCTTTACTGAAATCACTGAGCACCATTAATGCTGAACTTTACCTGAGCTCTGTGCTCCTTGAAAAGAGCTATGGTCAATAAGTCCCCTCTCCCTTTATGTTTCAGAAAATGGCTTACTGTAAAATAAAAACTTTCCCCACAAAACTTAGACAACATTTTCACAGATGGCCTCATTGTTTACCTATGACAAAGTTAGACATAGACCCTCCAAATTCTCATTTTCTCTCATATAACTGAATAGCTGAACTGTTTTTTGCCATAGACCACTCCAGTATTCTTGCCTGGAGAATCCCAGGGATGGGGGAGCCTGGTGGGCTTCTGTCTATGGGGTCGCACAGAGTCGGACACGACTGAAGTAACTTAGCAGCAGCAGCAGCAGAGTGGACAAAACACTTGCTAACTTGACTTGTCCAAACTTCCAGGCTTCTTCCAGTTAGACAAGACTGAACTTTGACCCACCCTCAGCCTCAACCAGCATCTACTTAAGGATCCCTCCTGAAAATCAGCTGACCACAAAAACAAACATTCCCTGATGAACTGTCCACATATCACACACTCCTCCCGTACCCTGCACCCACTTCTTTCTAGACTTGTTTATTCCTCTTTGTTAAAAAAAAAAAAAAAAAAAATTCTATCTGACTTTTGAAATGCTTACAGACCTTATGGTCTGCGCATTCTCCTATTGCAATAGTGTCTTTTCAAATAAAATTTCGTATGTAAGTCTGGATTTGTATTTACTTGACAATACTTTTGTTTGCTTAGGTTATCATTTTAAGCATGTCTTTATTCATAGAGAGAGTAGGTTAGTCTGCATTTGTATTAGCAAACTAAAACTGAGGCCCAACAAGCTGAATAATCTTGACCAAGCATTTTCTACCTCAAAACTCAAAATACAATATGATACTGATCTAATTTGCAACTAACTTTGTAAAGGGGAAAACAGTGCCATATAACCTGTGCAAGTTATGAAGCTGTCATATCGTACAAAGTAAGGGGCATAAGGAGATGGTGTTATAAAGTGTGGTACCTAGCAGGGCAGTGTGGTATGGGAAGAACCACCGCTAGCCTGGGATCCGAGGCCCACATTACTATCCCACATCTACCGCGTGACCTTTGGAAGATGACTTATTCTCTTTGGGGCTGCTGTAATTTTATCTGTAAAATGAGGGGATTGAACTTTGTGATCTCTAACCTCCCTTCTAGCTCTAGAAGTCTACGATTCTAAAACAATTTAGAGTAAATCATAAAGATGGACCTTCAGGCAGTCAGATCAGCAAAGGGGAGTGCAATGAGGGCTACATGGTGTTATGGCCAGGGCCGTAATGAGATTTGTAATTAAATATAACAACATGGGGTCATAATCAGATCTCACGCTTCAGAAACCACATTAATCATGATAGGGATCAGGTAGGTCACTCCCCAGAACACAACGGGGACCTTGAAAAGGAAAGGGAAGCATCCTTTTCATCTCCAGGATCAGGCAGCATGTTTCAGAGGGGAGAGCCACGGCTGGGGGACCTGAGCCTTAGTTTCAGGTTATACCTAAGTTTTCTCCATGGTAAAGTGAGAAATTTAGACCCATGCTCCCAAACTTTCCCAAACTTTCTCTCTAAAGTAAACTGGAAGAAAATGTCTAAAAAAAAGAGGTTTAAGACTTCTGAAGGCTGCCAGACACCTGTCAAGTTTTTATTTTCTTAAAAGTGAGTGGGATATTTACTCCTATTCTAGATTATCTCTGACACTGCCTCAAACTTAGAATATTTAAAAATAATTTACCACATTGTAAAACTAATGAACTTTGAAGACAGTAAAGTTTTATCTACAACTTCAGGTCATTGCCATGAGGTGAGGGTGGGATTCTGCAAAGAGTAGATGTAGATGTACCCCAAGTAGACCCTTCTGGAATTGATATCCAATGCTTCTTATACTTAGAAACATCCTTGCTTCTGGAGTAATACTTTATCATATTATAAATTCACCTGTGTGTGTGTATGTGTGCATGCTCACATGTGTGTGTCTGTGTGCACACGTGTCTGTGTAAGTGTTGGGATAAAAAAGAGGGAGCGAGTCTGGAAGAGTAAGTGGCAGAAAGGAGGCCTTTATAATGAAAATTCTTACTCCAAGGAGAAGGAAAAAGCAGGAAAAGCAGACATGGTGAGGCCTCAGACTCCTTGGGGCACAGATCAAATGTAGCAGATCTCCCAAGCCTGAGGCAAGCCCCGCAGCACAGAGACAATAAAATGGCACAGCCTAATAAGTGCCTCAAACCCTGCTCTGTCTGATTCAAAACTAGCATTTTACACAGTGCTACACCATCTATATTTAAACTGAAGCCATTTAGCCACATTTAATTCACACATACCCATACTATTTTCAGGCCCGCTCCGGTGGCTCACGGAGATATCGATCTGAGATCTAATCCTTCGGCTGCTGGTCTGGATCCATGTGTTGCCAAATTACAGGCTTGTTCACAAAAGTCAAATTGGTTTATCATGGAGCTGTCCTTTCAAGGCTATCCTGGTGTACCCTATGGTCTTCACAACTGTTTTCCCCATCCTCTTAATGAATACTGAACCTGTCAGATCAGATCAGATCAGTCGCTCAGTTGTGTCCGACTCTTTGCGACCCCATGAATCACAGCATGCCAGGCCTCCCTGTCCATCACCAACTCCCGGAGGTCACTCAGACTCACATCCATCGAGTCAATGATGCCATCCAGCCATCTCATCCTCTGTCGTCCTCTTCTCCTCCTGCCCCTAATCCCTCCCAGCATCAGAGTCTTCTCCAATGAGTTAACACTTCTCATGAGGTGACCAAAATATTGGAGTTTCAGCTTTAGCATCATTCCTTCCAAAGAAATCCCAGGGCTGATCTCCTTCAGAATGGACTGGTTGGATCTCCTTGCAGTCCAAGGGACTCTCAAGAGTCTTCTCCAACACCACAGTTCAAAGGCATCAATTCTTCGGCACTCAGCCTTCTTCACAGTCCAGCTCTCACATCCATACATGACCAGAGGAAAGACCATAGCCTTGACTAGGTGAACCTTTGTTGGCAAAGTAATGTCTCTGCTTTTGAATACACTACCTAGGTTGGTCATAACTTTCCTTCCAAGGAGTAAGCATCTTTTAATTTCATGACTGCAGTCACCATCTGTAGTGATTTTGGAGCCCAGAAAAATAAAGTCTGACACTGTTTTCACTGTTTCCCCATCTATTTCCCAGGAAGTGATGGGACCAGATGCCATGATCTTCGTTTTCTGAATGTTGAGCTTTAAGCCAACCTTTTCACTCTCCACTTTCACTTTCATCAACAGGCTTTTTAGTTCCTCTTCACTTTCTGCCACAAGGGTGGTGTCATCTGCATATCTGAGGTTATTGATATTTCTCCCAGCAATCTTGATTCCGACTTGTGTTTCTTCCAGTCCAGCATTTCTCATGATGTCCTCTGCATATAAGTTAAATAAACAAGGTGACAATATGCAGCCTTGACGTACTCCTTTTCCTATTTGGAACCAGTTTGTTGGTCCATGTCCAGTTCTAACTGTTGCTTCCTGACCTGCATACAGATTTCTTAAGAGGCAGATCAGGTGGTCTGGTATTCCCATCTCTTTCAGAATTTTCCACAGTTTATTGTGATCTACACAGTCAAAGGCTTTGGCATAGTCAATAAAGCAGAAATAGATGTTTTTCTGGAACTCTCTTGCTTTTTCCATGATCCAGTGAATGTTGGCAATTTGATCTCTGATTCCTCTGCCTTTTCTAAAACCAGCTTGAACATCAGGAAGTTCACGGTTCACATATTGCTGAAGCCTGGCTTGGAGAATTTTGAGCATTACTTTACTAGTGTGTGAGATGAGTGCAATTGTGCAGTAGTTTGAGCATTCTTTGGCATTGCCTTTCTTTGGGATTGGGATGAAAACTGACCTTTTCCAATCTTGTGGCCACTACTGAGTTTTCCAAATTTGCTGGCATATTGAGTGCAGCACTTTCACAGCATCATCTTTCAGAATTTGGAATAGCTCCACTGGAATTCCATCACGTCCACTAGCTTTGTTCGTAGTGATGCTTTCTAAGGCCCACTTTACTTCACATTCCCGGATGTCTGGCTCTAGGTCAGTGATCACACCATCATGATTATCTGGGTCGTGAAGATCTTTTTTGTACAGTTCTTCTGTGTATTGTGTGCTAAATTGCTTCAGTCATGTCCGACTCTTTGTGACCCCATGGACCATAGCCCTTCAAGCTTCTCTGTCCATTGGATTCTCCAGACAAGAATACTGGAGTGGGTTTCCATGCCCTCCTCCAGATTCCTGACCTATGGCTCAAACCCATGTCTCTTATGCTTCCTGCATCAACAGGCAGGTTCTTTACCTCTAGCCACTTGGGAAGCCCTCAAGTGAAGTCGCTTAGTTGTGTCCAACTCTTTGCGACCCCATGGACTGTAGCCTACCAGGCTCCTCAGTCCTTGGAATTTTCCAGGCAAGAGTACTGGAGTGGGTTGCCATTTCCTTCTCCAGGGGATCTTCCTGACCCAGGGATTGAACCCGGGTCTCCTGCATTGCAGGCAGACACTTTACCATCTGACCCACCAGGGAAGCCCTGGGAAGCCCTCAAGTACTGGATAAATAGTTGATTACAGGGTAATTCAATTTAATAGATTTACAAACTTCTGCTCCCACTTCAACCCTGGAGCAGAATCTAGCATAAACAAAATCCTCCTTGATGCCTGCTTCTTGGAGAAAGTGAATGCTAATTTAGAGACAACCTGAAGACCCTGGAATGACTCTGGTACTTATGACTATGGAATCTACTTCAAAATGCCACACGCTAGACATCACAGTCTTAGGAACATTAAGAACTACCAGTAATTTATTATTCACTGGTTGAATATTTGCAATAGTCCTTGTACTGTCTGAATACACAGAACAATCTTCAAAAATTGGTCCAGTACAAAAATCGATAGAGAGCAACCTCTGCCTCTCTGATCTCACGGTCAAGTTTCAGAAAATTAAACCTTCTAGAAGAGTCTTTAAGTTTGAAGAAAAAAAACACACTGCTGCTAAGTCGCTTTCAGTCGTGTCCGACTCTGTGCGATCCCATAGACGGCAGCCCACTAGACTCCGTCCCTGGGATTCTCCAGGCAAGAATACTGGAGTGGGTTGCCATTTCCTTCTCCAATGCATGAAAGTGAAAAGTGAAAGTGAAGTCGCTCAGTCGTGTTCGACTCTTAGCGACCCCATGGACTGCAGCCCACCAGACTCCTCCGTCCCTGGGATTCTCCAGGCAAGAATACTGGAGTGGGTCGCCATTTCCTTCTCCAATGCATGACAGTGAAAAGTGAAAGTGAAGTCGCTCAGTTGTGTTCGACTCTTAGCGACCCCATGGACTGCAGCCCACCAGTCTCCTCTGTCCATGGGATTTTTCAGGCAAGAGTACGGATCTGGTTAAAACAGCTGCCAAAACAGCAACCACAAAATTATAGTCTTCTGAGATACAGATACCTTGGGCTAATTTTACACACATTATTTGGTAATCTAATTTTTCTTGAAATATTTTAGTATTTTCCTAGGCAGCCCCCACACCAACCCCCCCAAAAGATATCTGCGTCTTGATTCTCATAATCTTTGAATATGCTATGCTACTAGGCAAAGGGGAATTAACACAGGAGGTAGAATTAAGGCTGCTAATCAACTAACCTTGAGATGGGAAAATGGTCCTGGATTATTGGGGTGGACAAAGTAAAAGTGAAAGATGGAAGCAGAAAGAAGAGAAGCAGAGAGGCAGCAAAATGAGGAGGACTCACTCTAACGGTGCCAGCTCTGAAGACATGCACAGAGGATGAGAAGCCTAGGAATGTGGGTTGGTTCTAGAAGCTGGAATGAATAAGGAACAGATTCTCTGTGAGTGCATCCATGAAAGCAAGCAGTCCTGTGAGCACCTTGGTTTTCGCTCAGGAAACCCATTTCAAACTTCTCACCTCTAGAACTCTAAGACAATACATCTGTGTTACTTTAAGCCATTAAGTGTCTGGTAATTTGTTACAATAGCCACAGAAACCTAATACACTAGTTACAGCGGAAAAAGAGAAGGAGGTGAGACTGCTAGCCAACAGCCAGCTCAGATGGGGAACCGGGAGTCACGAACACAGTGGAAGTAGACCCACAGGCAGATGGGAGGAGTGCCTGAAGAGAGGAGAGAGTAAAACTACCAAGGAGGAAAAAATCATAGTGTGGGGAGCCCACAAACCACAATAACCCCTGAGGGACAGGGGCATAAAGCCACTGAGTAGTTAGCCATAGAGCAATGGGAGCCCTTTGAAAAATATATCATCCTTACAATGACTGCCTGAAGTCATCATTTATTCTAAGGTTCATTCTCTTGCATTCACAAAACAGGCCCTGAGTCACCATGAGAAAGTTAAAGTCCATTCTGAATCTTAGAAGGAAAGGGATTATAGATTATTTACAACTATTTTAATTGGCAGAACTAGCAGAGTTTTCATGTCTTAGCTATTTTAACCTATGGCTGCAATTCTCAATCTTTCTTTCCTGCCCATAAATCATTTACATGCATAAGAACTACTCACTAACACAAACTTATTCTTAATTTGGGGACTCATGAGAAAACAAATGTGCATCCAGATCTTTGTGAAGATGATGGCATGCACAGCTTGAAAACTATGAAAGATTTCTACGCCATTGCTGTTTTTTCTTTACACTGACCACATCTCATTTTCCTTTCCCATGTTTCCTCTACCCATCACATTTTTGTTGTCTAAGATTTGCTCTCACCAATATTTTTTCCTTCTTCCTTTCTCTATATGCTACATGAAGTCCTCCAAGGTGGTGGCTTTCACCACTTTCTACATGCTGATGTCCCCAAGCCTTATCCCAAACCCAAGATTTCCTTCTGTCCAGATTGACATTTAAATCATTCAAATGGCCAGTCGAAAAACTGATATAGAGCAGCCTCTGCTTCTCTGATATTATGGTCGACATCAGAAACAGAAAATGTATCCCAAGGAAGCTCGGAATCTCTACCCGTCTTTACCTCAAAAGTCTATCTAGTCCTCTACTCTTTATCTCATTGACTTGTAACTGAACCACCAAGTTGCTGAAACCAAAAAGCTAAATATTGTCCTCAGTCTTTATTGACACCAAACTCCAGGTAGGGGAACTTTTCTTAGAACTCACATATACCTTATTATGGTACTTTTATGGTTATTATTGCTGCATAACAAACACTAAAAGTTAGAGGCATAAAGCAATCATTTTATTATGCTCATTTATTCTGTGGGTCAGGAATTTGGACAGAAGACGATGAAGATGACATTTCTTTGCTTGATGCTACATGTGATCTCAGGAAGATTCAAAGCTGTGGATGACTACATGGCTGGAAACTGACATCTGAAAGCATCTTCATTCACACTGTTGTGACTATCTCTGGAAAGCATAATTTGCAAAAGATACTATGCTATTATGAATTTTTTTAATCTATCTACCACTTTTGTTGGATTACAACTGCTACAGAAATGTGTTATTATTTTTAAATTATTTCAGTTACTTGATCCACTGCTAGATCTTATCATTTGAAGCATTGATGAAGAAGCACATATATATCACAAAATTTTAGAAATATTTTTGATAAATATATTTTAATATGTATCTTTTGCAACCATATACTTTTTGGTTGATCATTAAGAACCACTACTTTGAGAAAGATTCCTCAGACAGTCAATGGGACTCAGACATAAGAGAAGGTTAAGAACTCTTGTGTTATTTTGAATGAGTAAATAAATAAAATGCAGAAATACAATATTATTAGAATTCAGTGGCAAATTCTTGTATGTAAACTTTTAAAAATACATATCACCTCACTTCCCAAGAAGGCTAAACAAATATGGTGATACTCTTTAGGGCTAAAAACACATTTTATGTTGTTTGTTTTAGTCCATTGTTCACTAGTGCTGAGGAATCCTGTAAGTAGTATAATTATGTAATAATTAAACAATAATTAAAGTAATATATTGTGGTTCCTGTATTGTAGCATTTGAGCAGGGCTAGATTCCAGATATACAGGAGAAACAAACAAAGCAACCTAGAGAAGATTCATTTAATATCCTGCATTTCCCACAAGGAGTTCCTTAGAATGCTCGTTCTGCATTGTATTAACAAGCAATATATAAAAAGAAAGAAAGAAAAAAGAAGGAAGGAAAAAAGAAAACAAGTTAGAGAGTTCTTCGGTCACAGTGGGTGAGGAAATTCTTGGTTAAACCAAATGGTAAAGATTTCTCTGTAATCAGATGTCTATGTTCACAGTGGGTCACTGAGAAGAAATGGAGAGCATGTGGTATTTTCCAAGCCTGCTTCCTCATGAGTATCACATTTTATGGAAAGAAGGATCCATTCCAGTTCCTTCACTACCCATCCACAGAAATCAAGGTCTAAAAGGTAAATGACATGCCTGAGGCCAGCCAGCTGTTGGGAGAGTTGGGCCAGAAATGGAACCTGTCCCCTGGCTTCCAGTCAAATGCTGTTCCCACAGTCCCACCAGGCCAATTAATTAAGAGTGCAGGTGCCTGCCTGCATAGAAAAGAGCAACAGTTATAAGTGAAAAAAAGCAGTTATGGACTGATTGTTGGAATGTCATCTAAATGGGTGAGAGCAATGAGAGAGAAGGGAATCTCCATAGTTCTGCTTAAATAAGAACTACTGACAGGTTTTTGGTACCTAGCCTCTCTGTGAAGAACATCTTCTTTCCACCTCCCTCTAGCCCTGAAATCTCTGTAGGACTTGTGGTTGGATGAAGATTGAGGGAAGTGGGGTACTTGCCAACAGGCAGAACAGAGAGATGAGTTCTACAGCTGAGCAGAAAGCAGGCAGCAACAGTGCTATTCTGCCTTTCCTTCTGAGAAAGTGAAGTGAGAGTGTGGCTCCAATGGAGTACCATTACTCAAATTTCATTACCTATAGATCTAATTTGTTTTTCATCCTCATCTGTAGGTTGGAAAGAATTTCTTCTCCTAAAAAAGTCACCTTTAACATAATAAAGCAGATGAGAAATGGACAGAGTTGTTCATTTGTTTCTTGAAAAGTCTGAATATTCTCTCTCCTCTACTCCCAGGATCTAACTTCTGCTATGACTCGTAGGGGTCTAAGGACCAATAACTCACTCAAGAAAAAGATGAACAAAGTCCAGGATGCTAGGAAGAAAGAGAAGAAGAAATGATTGGTCCAAAGGAGAACCCCCATAGCCTTGAGGTAGAGGGCAATTTCCAGGTCAGTGAACAGAGGCTTCCAACCAGTCAGTAAAAAAGGTTGGAGGGCCAAGGAGGTGACAGAAGATGGTATACAAAGACTGTTTTAAACCTTATTCTCAGCCTCATTCGTGTACTTGAATGGCTAGCAAATCAGGCCCCCGGAGTTATGCATCGCACAGGTCCTTCTTCCAGCTGTGAAGCACAGTATTAGAATTATGGTGTCTTATGATGGAAGGAATGATGCTAAAGCTGAAACTCCAGTATTTTGGCCACCTCATATGAAGAGTTGACTCATTGGAGAAGACTCTGATGCTGGGAGGGATTGGGGGCAGGAGGAGAAGGGGATGACACAGGATGAGATGGCTGGATGGCATCACTGACTCGATGGATGTGAGTCTGAGTGACGTCCGGGAGTCGGTGATGGACAGGGAGGCCTGGCGTGCTGCAGTT
Source organism: Tragelaphus eurycerus (assembly GCA_935064755.1). Classification (NCBI taxonomy): domain Eukaryota; kingdom Metazoa; phylum Chordata; class Mammalia; order Artiodactyla; family Bovidae; genus Tragelaphus; species Tragelaphus eurycerus. The sequence goes on along the minus strand of CAKXYN010000120.1, from coordinate 2,735,748 downwards.
CATGGGGTCGCAAAGAGTCGGACACGACTCAGCGAATGATCTGATCTGATCTGATGATGGAAATAGTAGGATGTTTCCAGATACTGTAATAATCTCATTCAATGTGCACTAACTATCTTTTCTTCAACTGCAGCCATTTTTCTGCAAAATTTAATAGTTAGGCAATATGTGATAGGACTGCAAGGTAACTGTCATGAGACTTCGAGATTCTCCCTGGAGACAATCCAAGGTAGTCTACCTTGTCCCCAAAGAAATGCTAACTTTGAAAGGCAGGTGAGGAGAGACATAGGAGAGACACCTTGAGAAACAAAGTAACTGAAAATTCCCTGTGTACAAGGAAAAGGAGAGAAAAACAAACAAAACAAAAAAACCCTTCCTCATCTTAAAGGAACACAACTCTGAACAGTGAAAGCCTCCAAGCCACATAACTGAGGCAAAGGGAACACATATTAGTAAAAACAAGAAAGAAAATATTTCTGAAGTGCTGCCTGTTCCAGAGCAAGCTAAAACAGTTAAGCTAATAATTGTAACAGGAAGCAACAGCCAAATCCTTACTCAGAGATAATCCATTCCCTATGAATCCCTCTTTTCACAAAATCTTCTCCCCACCTCCTAAGCTGGGTGACTGGGAATCATCTTTCTGAAGAAACTCAGCGAGATTTTTCATTTTGTCTTTTTACAAAGAAGACAGTGAGCCCAGAAACCTCGCCCTGCAATGAGCCAGGTGGCAAAGGGCTCCCGCCCACAGGCTCTGCAGCCCGCACTGGTGGCCCTCCGCTTAGTGTGTCCTTCAAAGTCCGGAGAATGACTATTCCATAATTCTCTCACCTGATTAATTCTTAACTATGAGCATAATTACACTCTCCAGAAGGTAAATCGGTCTTATAAATCAGTCGTGGCTGACAGTTCACTGTGCGCAGCTCAATCGGCTAGGATGGGGAAGGGAGATGCTTGCCCAGGCGCGGAGTCCTCCACCCCAGACTCCCGCCCCCAGCTGGTCCTTCTTCTCAGAGCCCGGGAGCCGCCACCCAGGGACTGACCGAGAGGACAGGGGCGGCCGGAGGGTTGCAGACGGTGCGATTTCCTTTTACAGCAAGGCCAAAGGGAGATGGGGAGAAGGAAGCTTAGAGACTTCTCTATTAAAGCTGCGCTGAACTCTAGCCTTCTGGCAAGCTGCGGCAAGCCGCCAATTTGAAGTGTGTGAGCTTTAATCTGCTTCTGGCCTGATGGGTTCTCCTGTCCGCAGGGAGCTGGGAGGCATCCATTACGCCGGACCAAGGAGATGAGCGTCTAGGAAATATGTTAATATGAGCCCTCCCCGCCCACCCCTGCCCTTGCCTCGTCTGACAGCCTCCGAAAGTGACATTTCGGGAGTGTGTCGCTCCTATCAGAGCTTACAAAATTCATTTCTGTTCATTGCATTAAACTTTTTTTAGAACTGTGATGAACAATTGGGTAAAAACAAAAACAAAAACCCTGAGCTTTAAGTCCTGGGGATGGACCTAGGTGGGGCGGTTAGGTGAACAGAAAAAACACTTACACTTCTTCAATAATGTAACAACTAAGGAAAGGTAACTTTGTTTTCAAAATTAATACATGACATATTTAATATATGGGGACTTTTCAGGTAGGGCTAGTGGTACAGAATCTACTCACCAATTCAGGAGACATAAGAGATGCCGGTTGGATTCCTGTGTGGGAAAGATCCCCTGGAGGAGGGCATGGCAACATACTCCAGAATTCTTGCCTGGCAAATCCCATGGACAGAGGAGCCTGGTGGGCTACAGTCCATAGGGTAGAAAAGAATCAGATATGACTGAAGCAACTTAGGGCATATTAAATGTTACTTTATCAGTTTAAAATCTAGTTTTTCTTAAGCTTTTGATTTCCATCTATAAATCTTATTCAACTTTCAGTTCAGTTCAGTTGCTCAGTTGTGTCCAACCCTTTGTGACCCCATGGACTTCAGCTCCCTGTCCATCACCAATTCCTGGAGCTTACTCAAACTCATGTTCAGTGAATCGGTGATGACATACAACCATCTCATCCTCTGCTGTCCCCTTCTCCTCCTGCCTTCAATCTTTCCCAGCATCAAGGTGTTTTCCAATGAGTCAGTTCTTCATGTCAGGTGGCCAAAGTATTGGAGTTTCAGCTTCAGCATCAGTCCTTCCAGTGAGTATTCAGGACTGGTTTCCTTTTGGATTGACTGATTGGATCTCCCTGCCATCCAAGGGACTCTCAAGAGTCTTCTCCAACACCACAGTTCAAAAACATCAATTTTTTGGCACTCAGCTTTCTTTAGAGTCCAACTGCTCACATCCATACATGACTACTGGAAAAGCCATAGCTTTCACTAGACGGACCTTTGTTGGCAAAGTCAATATTAAATGTAGCAATTAAATGTAGCAATTATAAGGGAGATTTTCATTAATATTTGATTCCATTTACGAAACTTTAAAAAATATGTCAAATATTTAAACTGGCTTTATAAATTGAATGTTTCCTAGTTTAGTTCCTCAACCGTCTGACTGACAAACTTTCCTAGGCATGTTAGTATGGTAACCTTATAAATTAAACTCATGCCGTGGTGAACCTTAAGTTTTCTTAAAGGTCTAAACTGAGTAAATTTAGTAAGATGTGAACAAAAAATGACACATATGATTCCTGTGGTCTTGTATGGATGTGAGAGTTGGACTGTGAAGAAGGCTGAGTGCCGAAGAATTGATGCTTTTAAACTGTGGTGTTGGAGAAGACTCTTGAGAGTCCCTTGGACTGCAAGGAGACCCAACCAGTCCATTCTGAAGGAGATCAGCCCTGGGATTTCTTTGGAGGGAATGATGCTAAAGCTGAAACTCCAGTACTTTGGCCACCTCATGCAAAGAGTTGACTCATTGGAAAAAACTCTGATGCTGGGAGGGACTGGGGGCAGGAGGAGAAGGGGATGACAGAGGATGAGATGGCTGGATGGCATCAGTGACTCAATGGACGTGAGTTTGAGTGAAATCCGGTAGTTGGTGATGGACAGGGAGGTCTGGTGTGCTACGATTCATTGGGTTGCAAAGAGTTGGATACGACTGAGCGACTGAACTGAACTGAACTGATGAATCTTATATGCAGTTAACATGTTCAGTTGGAATTATAAATTGACTTATTCTCACAGGTCCAATTCTCTTAAATGATGTAACAGTTAAAGGTTAAAATATGCTCAGATTTCTAAACAAAACATCAATACTGTGTGGTTAATTTTCTTAAATATTTCTATCAGATCAGATCAGTCGCTCAGTCGTGTCCGACTCTTTGCGATCCCATGAACCGCAGCACGCCAGGCCTCCCTGTCCATCACCAGCTCCCGGAGGTCACCCAGACTCACACCTATCAAGTCAGTGATGCCATCCAGCCATCTCATCCTCTGTCGTCCCCTTCTCCTCCTGCCCTCAATCCCTCCCAGCATCAGAGTCTTCTCCAATGAGTCAACTCTTCGCATGAGGTGGCCAAAATACTGGAGTTTCAGCTTTAGCATCATTCCCTCCAAAGAAATTCCAGGGTTGATCTCCTTCAGAATGGACTGGTTGGATCTTCTTGCAGTCCAAGGGACTCTCAAGAGTCTTCTCCAACACCACAGTTCAAAAGCATCAATTCTTCGGCACTCAGCCTTCTTCACAGTCCAGCTCTCACATCCATACATGACCACAGGAAAGACCATAGCCTTGACTAGGCGAACTTTTGTTGGTAAAGTAATGTCTCTGCTTTTGAATATGCTATCTAGGTTGGTCATAACTTTCCTTCCAAGGAGTAAGCATCTTTTAATTTCATGACTGCAGTCACCATCTGCAGTGATTTTGGAGCCCAGAAAAATAAAGTCTGACACTGTTTCCACTGTTCCCCCATCTATTTCCCATGTAGTGATGGGACCAGATGCCTTGATCTTCGTTTTCTGAATGTTGAGCTTTAAGCCAACCTTTTCACTCTCCACTTTCACTTTCATCAAGAGGCTTTTGAGTTCCTCTTCACTTTCTGCCACAAGGGTGGTGTCATCTGCATATCTGAGGTTATTGATATTTCTCCCAGCAATCTTGATTCCAACTTGTGTTTCTTCCAGTCCAGCATTTCTCATGATGTACTCTGCATATAAGTTAAATAAACATGGTGACAATATACAGCCTTGACGTACTCCTTTTCCTATTTGGAACCAGTCTGTTGTTCCATGACCAGTTCTGACTGTTGCTTCCTGACCTGCATACAGATTTCTCAAGAGGCAGATCAGGTGGTCTGGTATTCCCATCTCTCTCAGAATTTTCCATAGTTTATTGTGATCTACACAGTCAAAGGCTTTGGCATAGTCAATAAAGCAGAAATAGATGTTTTTCTGGAACTCTCTTGCTTTTTCCATGATCCAGCGGATGTTGGCAATTTGATCTCTGGTTCCTCTGCCTTTTCTAAAACCAGCTTGAACATCAGGAAGTTCACGGTTCACATATTGCTGAAGCCTGGCTTGGAGAATTTTGAGCATTACTTTACTAGCGTGTGAGATGAGTGCTATACCTATTTCTAAATCTTCAATTAAGTATTTTTAATTCACTAAGAAAAAATATGTCTTAGATACAGTTTGGGCATTGTGTTTCTGAAAGAATGGCCTCAGCATTTTGATGTTTCTTAAATAACCAATGGATATCCATCATACCTAGGCTTCTTTGTGGCTCAGACAGTAAAGAATCCACTTGCAATGCAGGAGACCTAGTTTCAGTCACTGGGTGGGAAGATCCCCTGGAGAAGGGAATGGCAACCCACTCCAGTGTTCTTGCCTGAAGAATCCCAAGGACAGAGGAGCCTGGTGAGCTACAGTCTATGGGATCACAGAGTCAGACACAACCGAGCAACTAACACACACATCCATTAGACCTACTGATCTATAGTCTCAACAGGAAATGAGGAGTGTCATTTACTGTGGTTATTTCAACAACTTCAGAATCTAAAGAAGGTGGCCATGGAGTTTATACCCTCTGGTTTTGAAACTTTTCATTCCCTGACTGTCAAATCAATTTAGAGTTTGCAACCACACCCAAACTGACTATAATACTCAAGTGAATATTTTCATATCTTTTACTTTTAAATGATATGTGTTTTCTGGTGTAAAATTAAAGTTTTAAAAGATTACTTATTTTTTTTAATTATGGAGAACTTTAAACATACACAAAAATAAAGACAGTATAATGAAATCCTGATTACTCTGCATGCTCATAGTTCAGCTCTCACAAAAGTCATGTCCCATTCTCACACCTACTTCCCCCACATTATTGTGGACTAAATCTTGGATGTCAGATCCTTTTATCTGTAAAGAAAGGATGAAGACTGCTCTTGTTTATAAATACAGTCATTTATGATTACTGCACCTAAGAAAATTGACAAGTTCATAGTATTATCAAATATCCAGTACAGTATTTGAATTTATTTATTGAAGATATGTGGAGAAAACAATGGCACCCCACTCCAGTACTCTTGCCTGGAAAATCCCATGGACGGAGGAGCCTGGTAGGCTGTAGTCCATGGGGTTGCTAAGAATCGTACACCACTAAGCAACTTCACTTTCACTTTTCACTTTCATACATTAGAGAAGGAAATGGCAACCCACTCTAGTACTCTTGCCTGGAGAATCCCAGGGACGGGGGAGCCTGGTGGGCTGCCATCTATGGAGTCGCACAGAGTCGGACACCACTGAAGTGACTTAGCAGCAGCACTGAAGATATGAAGGATTTGTCCCATAGGGTTTTTCCCATTCTAGATTTTGCTGATTGTATCCCTTCTGTGTAGATTTACATGTTCATTCTTTTCATAAATTATGGTTTTTGATAAAACTACTTTATGGATGGTATGTTCACCCACGTGGAAGCACATAATTTCTATCTCTCTGTATGTCCCTCTTTGATTTTAGGAGATGCTGATGACCACTGTCTAGATACATTCATTCTTCTGTAGAAATATTCCCTTTCTTTTTTCACTATTCAATAAACTAGTAGGATTTCACACAGGTAATGCAAGATATGCTTTTAACCTGCTGCCATATTGACTGATTTTCAAAATATTGTGTGGGTACAGTAGGATCCTCCAGTGATGATTAATTGTTTTTTCATTATAGATGCATGAATTTAAAAGTAAAAGAGACAGATAGTCTTGTTTTCAGATGTTTTTCTCTTCAATGAAAAAGCATCACTCCCGGCTTGTGTAACCCATTGGTTCATGCCTCTGGAGCCCTGATTTTAGGAGCTAGTTAACAGGAAGACTTTGAGGGAAAGAACACTTATGAAACTTTAATATCCTGTGCTCTAGGAAATGAAAACGATTGCCGTGTCTGAGTAGATATAAATATTTTATTGGTGATTTTTATGTGTCAAGCTGTCTAAAGCATTTTAATTGTATTAACATGTATTAACTAGTCTAACCTTTCTATTGATAATATTATTACTTCCATTTTACAGATAAAGATACTGAGGTACAGAACCATTAAGTAATGTGGCCACCATTATGCATGCAGTAAGTAAGCAGAGCAGATGAGATTCAGATTTACAGCCTGATCCCTTAACAACATGTTTTTGCTTTTGAAACTCACTCAGTGTAGGAATTTCAAAAATGAAGTAACTCATCTCTCTGAACAGCAAGGAACTTTAAATCCCTGCATGACAGTGAGAAAACAAGGACAGCAATTCATGCAAACCAAGCTCTAGAGCAATCAAAGATATTATCTCTGGCAAAGTGAAAAGATGATCTTACTTAGAAATGAAATACAGAGATTTCAGTTTAGAATGTACAGTACTGAAATTTTAAGAACATTCTGAATTTAAAGACAGTTGGAAACCAGCATAGTAGAGGAGAAAGTTTAGTTGGAGTCAGACACATCTAAATACAGACCCAGCCTCTACCACTGCCTAACAGGATGTCCTTGGTGTTAACTAAAATCCCTGAAACCTGGTTTCTTTCCCTATAAAATGGGATGAGTAATATAAACTTTTCCATTCAACTACTGAACAATTACTATTATAAGGTACCTTATCCATAGTTAATAAATGGTTGTTTCTAACCCCTTATCATGTTGAGAATTTTAATATTCTATTTCATGTATTTTTGGGTAAGTTTTCTTTTAATTCTGTGAAAAATTAAATAAACTTGGATTAGTCTATTAATGTAAGCTTTGCTTCTTTTAAACAAAGGATAATTATTTTTGTCATCTTAACCTGGGCCAATGCCTTTTATTTCTCCTGAGTTCTCTAGGAAATAGGTAGGAAAAAAAAAATAGAAGGCAACAACTTTCATGATATAAGAATCTGTAACATGATGTGACCATAGGGAGCACTGAGCAAAGAAAGAAAACTGGCTATATAGAATGAAACAGTCAAAAGCAAAGAGAAGAGGTCTTATTTCTAATTTCTTTATCAACGTAAGGCACTGGCACAGAGAAACTTCCACACACCTCAAGACAGAAAGGGATGGAAGAAGCGCTGACACAGTCAGTAACATCAGTAATGGAGATAACGAATTCACTGGCCATTGTGCACATAACACAATGTTTGTCTCTTAAATACACACACAGGCAAACACATACATGCACGCATAGGCACACACAGTACTCATTCTTAGTATCCCATCAACTGAGTTGTGGCTGGTATTAAAACATTAACCCTTTGCTCCCTGTGCTGGTAGTCCCAGGCACTGGCCACCGTTCACTTCCCATCAACACCACAGTAAGTCTTTAATGCCATCTTCAAGCCAAACTTCCAAGCATACTAACACCAGCATGAACTAGTGGGATGAGGTAAGACCAGCCTCTGTGCCCATTCAAAGTGAACTAGTTAGATATTACTCAAGACACTGTGGTGCAAGAAATGCCAACTCTCATTCATTTTTAAAAAATCAAAAATTATGTGACTTTATGTCCTTTGTTACTTAGATGCAAGTTTCCCTATACTAGCCAGAAAGCAGAGGAAAGGCTTCTATTCCCAAGTCAAGAATTTCTACTGAGGTTCCAATTTCCCAAATCATATGGTCAATTTAAATGAAGGAGATTCTTCTTTCTATTCATCTAGCTAGGACTTAGAGGGTTTTGTCATTATTCATTCATTTAACAAATATTTATAGAGCACATACTATGTACCAGGAATCCTTCTAAAGATAGAGTATTAAATCAAGCAGACTAAAGTCCCTTCTTGCCCGAAACTAACTTTCCTTGCTGTCTATTTCCCTCTGTTCCCAATAGAAATTAAGTAAAAAAGAATCAGTGCTAAGGAGACATAGTGAAGAGGGAAATGGACAAGAATCAGGGTGAAGGGCTGACATGTCTCAAAGAATAGCCAGGCAAGGCCTCACAGAGAAGGTGAGCAGAGATAGGAAGGAGGTGAGCCACATGACTCGGAGCAGAGCAGCCCACACAGAAGGCTCATGGAGCATAAAGGCCACAGGAAGGAGCAAGCCTGGCTAGCAAAACACTTGGAAGGCCAGTGCAGTGAAAGGTCTAAGTGATAGAGATGAAGACAGAGTTGCAATGGAGAAGGAAATGGCAACCCACTCCAGTGTTCTTGCCTGGAGAATCCCAGGGATGGCAGAGCCTGATGGGCTGCCGTCTACGGGGTCGCACAGAGTCGGACACGACTGAAGCGACGTAGCAGCAGCAGCAGCAGAGAAGACAAGGCCCTGCAGACTCTAATAAGAGCTCCTGAAGGCTAAGGCATCAAAGAGGGACACAGGTCCCTGTTGACCTAACCTCCCTGGCCTCCCCCACCACCTCCTCTTTCCAACAGTTCTGCATGAAGCTCACCTTCTTTCTCAGGCGTTAGCTCCTCTGCTTTCAGGACCCCAGTTCATTCCTGGCCCCACAGGGAAGACAGGGCTCTGTTTTAGGCAATTGGCTAGAATCACAAACAAAAGCCTCAGAGTTCCAGACTCATTTGTTTTCTGCCTGAAGGAAAAGGACCTTTTACAACAACCTGTTGCAAGACACAAGAACTCAGATCTCCAAGGCTCCATCTTTTAACCTCAAAAGGTAAGGAAGGGATGGAAAACATTACCCCCTGTGAAAGGGAGAACACAGAACTCACTCAGCAAATTATTCTGTGGCTCTGCAGAATGTGGAGGCTCTGAGGAGAGTGCCTGCCATACAGTATGTCTCTTAACGTCATCTGTTTCAATTCCTGACTTACTCACTGTGTCACCATCCTCAAACTGTGAACAATATGAGGAAAAGACTGAGCTTTATTTAATCTTCCATCTCCAGCTAATGTGGAATCATGCATAGTCAGGTCTTTGTAAGTTGCTCTTGAAAGCCAGTTCAAAAGAGGCGGCAGCACAATGTGGCATAGCCCATCCTGAAGGAGTGACTCCAAAATTTCATGGGGGTACTGTGTCAGAAACTGTCAATTGTCCCCCTAACATCCATTCTCCCCAAGCTAAAGTTACACATAACTTTCAACTGGGCACAGGTGCCCCCAGAAAAATGTGACCATTTCCCCCATCATCTCTTGCATCTTAGTGTGGCCTTATGATCAGATTCTAGCCATGGGATATTTTGGATGGATGTGGAAATGATGTGTCCTTCGAAGGAAGAAGGACATCCTGTAATCTGTCACACTGGCTGGAATGAGGAGGCAATAGTGGACCATCTGGGATCATGCTGACCAAGGAACACCCTATGGCTGGAAATGTAAAGCAAGGGGAGAGTTTGTCCCCAACAATGTCAAGTCTCTAAATAAAAAACCAGTACTGGACTGCTTATGCCTGGACTGTGAAAATCATCACCATTGTGGGTCTTGGTTACAGCAGGTGAACCCCTATTCTAACTATCACTAATGATTCTTACTTTATCACTCTGTTTCTTACTTTATTACTTTATTAAAACGGACTCTTTTCGGCCCAAGTACAGAGCTTCTTGCTAAGGTAAACTGAGGATAAACATGAACAGTGCTTAATAGAACTTTAAAACCATCAGAAAGAATAATGATTTAGAGAGGATTATGATGGTTTCATCCTTAATTTGCTACAAAACAGCTAGAAAAAATATAAATATTAAGGATCCTTTCTAGTGTGCAATTAAATATAGCACTAGTTATAAATTCTGCATTTCTTCTTCAATTTGTACAAACTTAGAGAATATCTGAATACATACAATGTCAATTTTCCACCTTCTATTCTATTTCCCTGTATTAACCAGATCTGGGGTGGGCGACGGAGGTGGGGGGAGGGTTTTGCTGACACAGCAAACAAAGACAGTATCAAACATTGCATAGAAAACTCAACTAGCAGAGAAATCAGGCTAAGTCTGAGTCCTGTAGATTCCATAATATAATTTGTTTGTTTGTTTGTTTTCTGATTTATCCTCTCTTCTGTCACTCCATTGCCACTTGGTCCTCTGAAAATAAATTCACTGCCTTTAATCCCAACTCCTTTCAATTGTAAATCAAAGTGCTTTTTACAATGTAGAAACATGACTATGCCCTTTGGCTGCTCAAGGATGCTTTAAACGTTTCTAATATCTTTGGGATACAGTTTCAAATTCAGAAACAGAAAAGTTTCTGTGATCTAGTCTCTGCCTTCTTTTCAGCCCATCTCTCCTCATAATGCCAAAGAATGCTCAAACTACTGCACAATTGCACTCATCTCACACGCTAGTAAAGTAATGCTCAAAAGTCTCCAAGCCAGGCTTCAGCAATACGTGAACTATGAACTTCCAGATGTTCAAGCTGGTTTTAGAAAAGGCAGAGGAACCAGAGATCAAATTGCTAACATCTGCTGGATCATGGAAAAAGCAAGAGAGTTCCAGAAAAACATCTATTTCTGCTTTATTGACTATGCCAAAGCCTTTTACTGTGTAGATCACAATAAACTGTGGACAATTCTGAAAGAGATGGGAATACCAGACCACCTGATCTGCCTCTTGAGAAACCTATATGCAGGTCAGGAAGCAACAGTTAGAACTGGGCATGGAACAACAGACTGGTTCCAAATAGGAAAAGGAGTAGGTCAAGGATGCATATTGTCACCCTGCTTATTGAACTTCTACGCAGAGTACATCATGAGAAACGCTGGGCTGCAAGAAGCACAAGCTAGAATCAAGATTGCCAGGAGAAATATCAGCAACCTCAGATATGCAGATGACACCACTCTTATGGCAGAAAGTGAAGAGGAACTAAAAAGCCTCCTGATGAAAGTGAAAGAGGAGAGTGAAAAAGTTGGCTTAAAGCTCAACATTCAGAAAACGAAGATCAAGGCATCTGGTCCCATCACTTCATGGGAAATAGATGGGGAAACAGTGGAAACAGTGTCAGACTTTATTTTTGGGGGCTCCAAAATCACTGTAGATGGTGATTGCAGCCATGAAATTAAAAGACACTTACTCCTTGGAAAGAAAATTATGACCAACCTAGATAGCATATTGAAAAGCAGAGACGTTACTTTGCAAACAAAGGTCCGTCTGGTCAAGGCTATGGTTTTTCCAGTGGTCATGTATGGATGTGAGAGTTGGACTGTGAAGAAGGCTGAGTGCCAAAGAATTGATGTTTTTGACTGTGGTGTTGGATAAGACTCTTGAGAATCCCTTGGACTGCAAGGAGATCCAACCAGTCCATTCTGAAGGAGATCAGCCCTGGGATTTCTTTGGAAGGAATGATGCTAAAGCTGAAACTCCAGTACTTTGGCCACCTCATGAAGAGTTGATTCATTGGAAAAGACTCTGATGCTGGGAGGGATCGGGTGCAGGAGAAGGGGACAGCAGAGGATGAGATGGCTGGATGGCATCACTGACTCAATAGACATGAGTGTGAGTGAACTCGGGGAGATGATGGTGATGGACAGGGAGGCCTGGCGTGCTGCAATTCATAGGGTCGTAAAGAGTCGGACACGACTGAGTGACTGAACTGAACTTCCTCATAATCCTCTCAACTTTCTACGCCACTGAACTACTTAACATTCCACAAATTCTGCACACTCTTTGCCATGTCTCTGTCTTTACGCATGTCCTTCCTATTGACTTTAGCAGCATTTCTCCCTATGTGCCTTAACAGTAATTTCCTTTTTTTCCGTCTCTTTCATATCTTCTCTGACTTTTGCCCTAAGACTCATTCTTCTACTGTGTTCCCACACCCTCCTCTGGGTACCTGTATAATGGGATTTACACTGTACTGTTTCTGTATCTGCCCCTCTTCACTGGATTTTTTTCACATATTCTTGAAGACAGGTGCCACGAGTCTATCCTTTGCATCTCTGGTATATAGCAGTGTGCCTGCCATAGAGAAGTCCCTCATTAGGTAAATAAATGAGACTTGATTATGCAACTTCCTTCCCATGTCAGAAAAATCTCCATTTTTGCACATTTGTATTTTGGGCTTTAAATGTTTGGAATATTGACTCAACTTCCCTTTTCACTTGCCTTTGGAAGTCAAACTAGGGCAGTTCCAGAAAGGACAAAAGGCATCTACAAAGCACCCCTGCCAACAATGATCACTTAACCAATCCAGAGGGCATCTACCTGAAAGCCGAGCCACTGCCTTTACTCTTCAGAAATCTGAATTACAACAGAAGGGTCTATGCACATTGAGAATTCTTAATTCTGACTATTAATAACACAGCAGAATTGTCATAGTTACATGCAAAATAACAACTTTAATTGGCAAAATTAAACTTCTAATAGCCGAAGCTATATCAAGGTGGCTGACCTCCTTTTGGAGCAGAAGTGCCTTGGCGAATAGAAACCACATCTGATGTATTTTAAGGTCTTCTGTGACCATATGTGCCCCACTCACAGTGACAGATGGGTATTGGTGTTTTTTTCTCAACTGCACAAAAGCTAGCTGAAGCATATGCAAAACTCTTAATGGCATTAAAGTTTTGCCAATTAAAAACATGTTCAAGCATTTGATACAGTACTTGATATCATGTTTCACAAGTTCCATGCTGAATTTTAAATCATGATTTTTATTGCACTGTTTGTCAAGCTAGTGTGACTAAAACAATTATCACGTGGGTCATATTTTTAGCTCTTTTATCATTTTGGCACCTGTCAAATTTAATGATGAAGAAGCAGTAGAATCATTCAACAGTTATAGAAAAATTAAGTAATAAGTTACAAATGGTATACATAAAAGAAATCAGGTTTCATGTTTTCACTGTAATCCATACATGACTGAAGATAAACTTGGTGGGGGGGGGGTGTAAAAACAGACCATTAGCAGAAAAGTACACCCCAACACTGACTAGCCAAAGTTATTTATTTCTTAAACTAATCATGAAATTTAAAGCAATTTCTACTGGATGGGATAATTTTAAGATATTAAAACTCTGTTAAGACACTTCGGGGTTTGTTTTATATTAATACTTCAAGGAAGTTTTAATTTGTCCCCACTCCTTGGGCAGGCTGTACATATGGTTCTCTCTCTGGATATTTGACTAAGATCTCAAGAAAGGTATTTTACCTTTTGATCATCCTGTGTCTTTACTATCCATGCACATGAATTTAAAAGAATCCGTGGAATTTCTTCTAAAGGTAGTGGAAATTTTCAAATGTGTCCACTTGCACATTTCAATACATGTGTTTGTTCTCTTATTAACTGACTTCATCAACTTCTCTTTGCCACCTTGCTCCCTCTTTTGCAATCACCTCAAGAAGACATTAAGGGGACGAGGAAAAAGGAGAGAAAACACAAATCAGTAAGAAAGATCCAAAATGAGTCAGCATATGATTATTTTTAATTCCCTCCAGAATCAATCAGGCAAATTTATGGAAGCAATTTTTGGAGTTAATTTAATTGAGGCAATGTCATAGCCAGAGAGGTGAAGACACTTGCCTAAAGCCTCAGAGTCAACTGACAGATCACAAATTAGAACTCCCATCTTCTGACTCTTGCAGGGGAAATAGTACCTTTTCTATGACACTGCAGAGCCCTGCACTGCCTGACAGACACCGTTGCTCTGCCTTCCAAATGAAATCCTCAATTTCTAGGCCAATATACAATGCCTATGTGTTCCACGGGCAAGGATACTTCGGATGGTAGAAACCAAAAAGCCATATAAGATCGACAATGGTAACAGTAAGAAAAGACCATGAATGTCTCAGGTTAGAAAAAGATTGAACATTTCAGACTGGAACGTTACCCACTTCTGAGAGGGTATGGTAATATTAACATTTAGTAGAAGCGGTCAAGTAACTATCTTCCAAAATCCCTGTTTACGACCAAGATGAGGCATGCGCAGTGGCAATATTCTTATTGGACAAGAGATTAAAAGGGTAGAAAAGTCAAGTGTCCGCCCACCTCATTTCCAGTTTTGCAGGCAACTGGGGCTCAGCAACCTGTTCCTGTTCCCCAATGCACATCACTGAGTCGGGAGATGGAGTTTTATAGAGACCAAGAGAAATTTTCATTCTGCTCAAGCGTGGAAATGTCGCCAAAATCTGAAAGCCTGAACTCTGCAGGAATGAGAGAACAGTTGGCTCCTGCATCTGAAATAGGCTCTGGCAGTGGTGTTGTGTGTAGCTAGGTCGCATTTTGCAAAATAGAAGCCATTATCTTTAGCATATCAACCAGACAAAATTAAATTGTAATTACATGGAGACATCCAAAAGCAAGCTATTTTGTCTTCAGTTAAATTCAAAGAAGTGTAATCGAGATTACCAATTTGAAAAGAAGTTTAGACAAGCAATAAACGTGGCTAGAAGAAACATAGAATTAGACATTTAAAAATCCACCAGTCTGAATTTTAATGACTGGCAAATAATATTTCAGAAACCCAAGCACTTGTACTGTAGTACATTTTTCCAGCTTTAGAGGTTGAGAAAGGGATGTGAATTTTCTTGAACTTTTACTGATTTATTAACCAAATTCTTTCATTAATAGATTTTCATTTGCTCTTGAAGAAGTAAATATAAAGGTACTCACACTCATAAAATGTTGTAAAGAGCTCATACACTGTTAGAAAATTGCTTACCCAAAGAAATAGATTAATGCCATTTTATTCTGCAGTTTTCTTTAATATGAGAATTAGGCCTCTGTTGAGAGAGAATATTTTTAGAATAGATAAAAACCAAATCAGTCACTGTGAAGACTTTGAAAGAATAATGTGTATCCATTTAAGATGGCCAAGAGGAAAAGGTAAAGAAAAGGTCATGCAGCAGGGCACTGCCCAATAATCAAATCCTTCCTTTGGGTACTTTAGTGGTTTTTTGTTTTACAAACCCTTGATTAGATTCTGATCAAAGGAATTAATAGCCAGTTAGCTTTGCAAACCTTCATCTAAAATTTTGACCTAGCAGACTTGAAAGCAAACTGCAAATGAGTTTTAAAAATTTCACCTTTCAGTGATGTCTGATGAAGTGGTCGTACTGGCCAAGCTGAAAGGGGAATCAGCAATTCCCCTTCAGAGCAAACCTTTGTTCTCCTTTCATCTCTAAAGATGAGAAATCTGGCTCCTTCTCAAGGTGTGTTGCCACTGTGGGTTTTGATGGGAAAGCATTTTCATGAACCTTCTCTCCAAAGTCTGGTTAAGTATGTGTAACTTGTACACACATATATATACTTCTTAGGAGGAAGACAGAAGTTAAACAACTAGGTAAATTAAATAACTAATCATATTGAATAAATGGATTTTGAAAAAAATTAAGTCGGGGACCACAGAAAGATACAAAAGGGATTTTAAGTATCACTTTAGTCAATTTGTGGCTAATGTTAACTTTATATCCACAAGAAATTGGGGTCTATTCCCTCACATATTTATTTGAGTGTAAATGTCACAAAGAAGGTAATAGAATATATTCATTCAACAATATAATGACAAGGTTTCCCCCCTCTCCCCGCCCG
This sequence comes from Tragelaphus eurycerus, assembly GCA_935064755.1. NCBI lineage: Eukaryota > Metazoa > Chordata > Mammalia > Artiodactyla > Bovidae > Tragelaphus > Tragelaphus eurycerus. The sequence continues at coordinate 2,719,921 of CAKXYN010000120.1, read as the reverse complement.
GGTCAGGTGCCATTCAACCTCTGCCCATAACACCGAGAAATCTCTCATGTTCAACTGTACAAATGAGGAATTTGAATATAGTATTACCTTTAAAGAGCTGCAAATTCCAAGAATAATGCCTTCCTTTTTGTCACTTACGTTATATATACTTGGCACTATCTTGAAGATCCAGGCACTGTTCGCCTTGTACATAAATAACCCCAATCTCCCCTTGACTGACCTTTTATAATCCATGCTTGCATCTTTCCAACAATTTGTTCCTTGATTCCCATTTGCCCTCCATAGCAAATCCAAGTTATTGAATGCAGCCAAAAGGCCCTCCATTTATCACCTCTACCAGGTCAATCTGAGAGTGTGACAATCTATAATGGTCCTTGTAAATAAATAGAAAGCGAACATGTGAAAGAGATAAGGCAGCTCCCGAACCTGGCCAATGTCCAAGACAGTAAGTGGTTTAGTCAGAAAGAGAAACTTGGGTTCAAGAGCATCCTCTAGGCACAAAAAGAAAGAAAAGGTGGTATATGCATGTCAGTTCACCCTGAATATCAGTGCCTTGCTGAAAATAAACCAAGCATGGGACTAAAAGCAGCTGGCTTTTTTATTTTTATTTTTTAATCTTTTTTATAAACCCATCAAATGGCTTAACTAACAAATGCACCAACTCATTCTCTGGCCTGGATTTGGGTTATACTTGGCCTTGACAAATATTGTCCAGATGTTGGCTAAATTGTGTCTGCTTTCAACAGAAGGTCAATAAACTGAGAAAACTGGTTTTGTGTTTCCTACAAATTTATTGATCCAAATCCTAGAAATGAGATTAAACCACAGTAGGGATAACCAGGACTCGAGATAGGAAGAAGGAGCCAAATGTTTTTCTCCTGCTTTCTCCAAGCATAACTATAATTTGTCCACAAATTAATTTACATTTTGGAGAGGGCCAACGGTTGTTAGAGAAAAGAAGAGGAAGAGAAAAGTGATGATGGGAAAGTTAGGGAGAGAAGAGAACAAAAGAAAGAAGGATGAGAGACCAAGAAAAAGACAGGATGCAAGACCAAGCTAAAACACGCTGAGTAATGTGAGTGGTTACACTACCCTGAAAACAAATACACAGAATCCCCGCCACTCCTTTCTCACCCGTTTGCACATGTACCATTCCTAAAATTTCAGGGCTGCTATAAATGTGAATATCAATAAGATGGTGTGTACACATCTGTGCTTCATTTTCATAACCCCTCTACCAACGATCAGATGTTTTTCTCACTTAAGATCCTAATGCTTATTATTTCAAAACCAAGTCAGTGAGCCAGAGAGCTCTTACCTCACAAGACATCTTTTGATGTCATGTGATCATCTTTAAAGCTATTTGAACTCTTTCTGGTTATCAGGAAGTTACTCGATATAAACATCTTACTATACTGAATGGAATTTTACAAAGAGAAATGTGTCATCATGGCATAAATAGGACACTAACAGCATTTGATTTGCCTGGAATTTGTTGGTTTTTTTTTTTAATCCTAAAATATACACACAAATGAAAAAAGCATTCAAATTATTCAGAGATAATCACATTTCATGGTGGTTCCCACAATATAAAGTATATAGCTTTATGTCGTGCCAACCTTAGAGAGATGTGTGATGCGTAAGGAAATAAAAGTATTATTTTATGTTTGATTTATTTGAAGATCAGTCTACCACAAATTTAATTATCCAGGAAAGAGGCTGAAACCAGAAAAAAATCACAAATTAAACCTTTCAGCTCAACGGAAAGATGTAAAATGCAAAAGTTTTGAAGCCAAGACATTGCATTCACTTAGAATAGCTTGAAATACATGGCAGCCAATGGGAAGCAGGAAAAACACACACTGATAGTAAAGATAAATGGCTGTTGAAAGAAATGACCATAGGGGAAAAAGGAATACAACAGTGCTCTGGCATCATTTGGAGCTGAGGAAGATAACCTAGGGAATCATATTAGTGTCTGAAGGCCTTGCTAAATTATAATTCAGCATATTTTTAGCACATTTTGACAATATTGGATGATGAAGAAAATATTTAGTATTATTAATATCAATGAGACAAAAAGCAATATATTTTGTAAAAAGCTTTATCAAAAACTATCAAAAACAGTATATTTATTAAAATATACTGCTGATGCTTAAATGGGTAAAAATAATGAATAGATATGCAAGAAAAAGAAATGAAAAGAATAACCAATCAGATGTGAGGGGATTATGGGGCATCAGATTAGATTGATAAATCCATGAATGCCAATGTATTTCTTTCACCGTGGAGAGAACATCTTAATGGAGGTAATTTAGGTATGATATTATTGTGTGTATAAGGCAGTCAATACGTCCATAATGAAGATCTTAAAAGGAACTTGGGCAGAGAATGTGCTTTATCCCACTGAAGACCAGCGATTGGCCCTTCCACAATGGAAGGGACTCTTGTTTGGAAATAACAGTGGGCTGGGCTGGGAGGGAGGGAAGGGGTGGTAGAATGAAACTGGAAAGGTAAGTCGAGATAAGGCCTTGCAGGGCCTTATAGGCATATTAAGAATGTATATTCTAGATTTTCTAAGAAGGAATCCACGAAAGTGTTTTAAACAGGGGCATGAACACGACTACACTTGTGTTTCTAAACTGTCCCTCTGAAAGTAGACTAAGAAGGGATGTGGATCTTAGGAAAGTCTAGGAGCAAGGTGATAAGTTATGGTGGTTAACAGAGTGATGATATGTGGAGATGAAGGATTGTGTAATGAGGTGTAAGTACAGAGGGAAGTAAGACAATGATGAGTGCTGGGGGGCTAAGTGATGCATTAAGACAGTGAGTATGGAGATAAAGTGGAGATTATGACCTTAGTTTTGGACATGATGAGTTTGAGGACGGTTAAGGCATGTATGCGGAGAAGGCAATGGCACCCCACTCCAGTACTCTTGCCTGGAAAATCCCATGGATGGAGGAACCTGGTAGGCTGTAGTCCATGGGGTCGCTAAGAGTCGGACACGACTGAGCGACTTCCCTTTCACGTTTCACTTTCATGCATTGGAGAAGGCAATGGCAACCCACTCCAGTGTTCTTGCCTGGAGAATCCCAGGGACAGGGGAGCCTGGTGGGCTTCTGTCTATGGGGTTGCACAGAGTCGGACACGACTGAAGCGACTTAGCAGCAGCAGCAAGGCATGTATGAACTAATGTATGTTGGTGGACATACAAGTCTAGAGCTTAGAGGATAGGTGTGGGCTATTTATATAATGTGTTCTAGATAGAGAACCATGGAAATACTTCTTATGATTCTGTTTAAGAAGACAACTTTCCCTTTGCACAATAACACAGGTATATCCCAATATTATGAAATGAATATTTATGATCCCTCCAAATTCATAATTAGTGCCTTTAGAGAGCTCTCTTGCCGTCTCTCCACCACATAAGGATACAAGAACATAAAGGCAGTCTACAACCCAGTAGAGAGTTTTCACCAGAACCTGACCACACAGGACTCTGATAAAGGACTTCCAACCTCTAGAGTTATAAGAAATAATTTTTTATTGTTTATGATATGGTACTTTGCTATTGTAGCCTGAACTAAGAAACCCAATGGGGGTTTCAATATTTTAGGAGTCTGCTAAGAACTAGTGCCAGCTGTTACATAGAGCAATCAGAAAATCCTCTAAACTGAAATTTAAAAACACTGATAAAGCTTTAGGTGAAATTGTAATTGGGCAGGTATATACCTGTGAGCAACTTGATAAAGTTTTTTTTTTAATCTATATGGGCCCTGTCCCTTACTACCCAGTAAGCTAAGAAGTGTTTATCCTTAATGTATATTAATACAAGAAAGTCAGGCTTCATATAACTTTCTAAAGTGGATGACAAAGTCCAGCGTCCTTTTGCAGAAATTCAATTGGGTCATCATCTTTTCAGGCAGCAATTTTTGAGTGCTTGTTGGGTACCATGACTAAAACAGGCATGGTTCTGCTCCCCCTGAAGCTTATATTCTGCTTATTACAGATCAGGAACAAAGTGCATGTCCCATTCTCTGAGAATGCAGACTTTCTTGTATTAATATACATTAAGAATAGTAATTCTTAGCTTGTTGGGCAGTATGGGAATGGGTCCAGATAGATTTTAAAAAAAGTCTACACCAAGTTGCTCATAGGTCTATAACTGTCCAATTACAATTACACCTAAAGCTTCATCAGAGTGAAGGTTTACCTAAAACTTAGCCTAAAGTTTCACCAAAAACTTTCAATTTTAGAGGATTCTCTAATTGCTTTATGAAGGACAGGGAAGCCTGGTGGGCTACAGTCCAAGGGGTTGCAAAGAGTCAGACACGACCTTAGCGATTGAATAGCAACAACATGAAGCCTTCTGGAAAATATTTCCTTTCCTTTAGGAGATACCAGTAAAAAAGTATCTGCTTTTTATATCTCTGGAAAATGTCTGTCTTTGACATCAAATGCTGCTGCATCTATCAAGCTGTAAGTCTCAAGATGGTGACACAGGAAGGAGGTTGAGCTAAAAGAACCACAGAGAAGCAGAGCTTGGAGCCTCTACCCATGTAAGCTTCCCACGTGAGACGATAACTTTGTTATTGCTCAGGCCAAGTTGAGTTTAGATACCCTGTTATTCATAGTCTTAGACATTCTAACTTACAAAATACCACTCCCACTTGAAAATAACATGCTGCTAGGCCTGATTAACTTGGTGAATATGTCAGATGACATCCAATTTATGCAACTTATATCCCTGTTTTGAAGAGAATATTCTAATGTCCTTCAAACTATTAAAACAAAGGAGCCACAATCAACTAGCAAGGTATCAGCACCCTGTGTTTTGTCAGACTTACCTCTTTTCATTTTCATCATTCTAGACACATAATTTACCAAGACAGATGAATTCAATTTTTTGTCCTTCAGAGATGATCAACATTAGCATCATTATTACAGTAAACTTGTATCATGTGCACTAGGTAGGATGTGTTAGGGGAGTCAAGGACTTCATTAATTACATTGTGTCATAGACTCCATTATGAAGTTGACTTCTCCCTGGAAAGCACAATAATAGTATTAATCTACCCTGCCAAGTGAAGGCAAACTTTTAGGATTGATGGATATAAACAAAACTGTGCTCAGTTCAGTTGCTCAGTCATGTCAACCCTTTGCAAGCCCATGGACTGCAGATACCAGGCTTCCCTGTCCATCACCAACTCCTGGAGTTTTCTCAAACTCATGTCCATCGAGTCGGTGATACCAACCAACCATCTCATCCTCTGTCATCCCCTTCTCCTCCCACCTTCAATCTTTCCCAGCATCAGGGTTTTCTCAAGTGTCAGTTCTTTTCATCAGGTAGCCAAAGTACTGGAGTTTCAGCTTCAGCATCAGCCCTTCCAATGAATATTCAGGACTGATCTCCTTTAGGATGGACTGGTTGGACCTCCTTGCAGTCCAAGGGACTCTCAAGAGTCTTCTCCAACACCACAGTTCAAAAGCACCAATTCTTCAGTGCTCAGCTTTCTTCACAGTCCAACTCTCACATCCATACATGACCACAGGAAAAACCATAGCCTTGACTAGATGGACCTTTGTTGACAAAGTAATGTCTCTGCTTTTCTATATGCTGTCTGGGTTGGTCATAACTTTCCTTCCAAGGACTAAGTGTCTTTTAATTTCATGGCTGTAGTGATTTTGGAGCCCAGAAAAATAAAGTCAGCCACTGTTTCCACAGTTTCCCCATCTATTTGCCATAAAGTGATAGGACCGAATGCCATGATCTTAGTTTTCTGAATGTTGAGCTTTAAGCCAATTTCTTCACTCTCCTCTTTCACTTTGTGTACTAGCCAACATGAATCGAACAGGAAAGTGATGGAAACACCATGTGCAATAGATTGATTTTTTAATTATAGTCCTGATACTCCATCCCACCCTGTATCTACCCTCTTCCTTTGCCATATGACTTTATAATTCTAACTAGAAGTACATAGTCTTTTTTTTTTTTCCCCATCCCATGGATCTGGAATGCTCTTGTGAATTACTTTGGCCAGTAGAATGCGGTGGAAGTGATGGTGTCCCAGCTTCGGACATAGATCCCAAGAGACCTTGTGTGTTCTGCTTACTTTCTCTCTTGGTCTTTTCCAAGAAAATATGCCTGCACAAGTCAACCTGAGGATGAGGTAACACAAAGCAGAGTTGAGTTTCCCCAGTCATCTCGGGTTAGGCTTTCCTAGATTAGTCAGCAACCATGCCACCCAGACATGTGAGTGACCTTAGCCCAAATTAACAGAGTCACATACTTGATCCAAGTGCATGCTCAGTTGCTCAGTCCTGTCTGACTCTTTGTAATTCCATGGACTATAGCCGGTCAGGCTCCTCTGTCCATGGAATTTTTCAGGCAAGAACACTGGAGTGGATTGCCATTTCCTCCTCTGGGAGATCTTCCCAACTCAGGGGTCAAAACCACATCTCCTGCATTGCAGGTGGATTCTTTACAGCTGAGCTATCAGGAAAACCCAGCTGATCCACATGTTTTCTTAAATAATATGAATTAACATCAACTGAGTTAAATAAATTATTTTTGATCTAAAGAAATTATTGTTACCTGACACTGAGGTTTTGTGGCTATTTATTATATAGCTTTATTTTTATAAATATTTAACTGATATAATGTGCATTCATTTCTAAGGTCTTTCATTAGCAGAAATTAGAAATCAGCAGCAATTTCTACAATGCTCTAAGTTTTTTGTTTTGTCTTGTTTTATGCTTTTTAATGCAGCATTCAACTTGTTAAGAATGGAGATTTCAGAAATCATTCATTTGACTCTTACCACCATGTTAGCCCTTATTTTAAAAGTCAAGGAGTTGTGGGGTAATAGGAGGATTCTGGCAAGTGCCAAAAATTCCAATTCTAAACCTCCACTAAAATGCAGACCATATATGGCCTACTACCTACTAATTTTGGCAAAGATTATAAGTCTCAACTCAATATGTCTATCATTAACTCATAATATTTTCAGTAGACTTATTTCTCATTCCTTATTCACTATCTCAATAACTCACTACCATTTGCTCAAGCCTGAAATGGATGTTGAATTACTTTCTCTCTCTACCTCCAGTCACAGAATATTGTAGATTATACATAAAAATATCAAGAATCCATCCACTTCTCTCCACATTGGTTGCACTGCCCTGTTCCAAACAACTTTATTTGATCTACTATAAGCCAACTTAAGCAATTAGATAACTCATTGAAGTATATGGTCACCTCCCCAAATCAAAAACAAAGCTTCAAATTCTGGCTCAGAAATGGCAAGAGCCAGAGCAGCTCTGGAGATTTAGATAGCTAGCATTGGTGAAAAATCAATGGTTTTGGATCATTATTTTCAATACCTTTGTTTAAACTCTGGTCACTCGATTCAAGATCTAAAGCCAAGATGGAAAGCCTGATCAGTTTAGCTTGGGTCATATGCCACCCTTATCTAAGGTAATACAAGGCATCTTATCTGACTATCCCCCTCAAAAGGAAATCAAGGTGCTGTTAACCAAAGAACAAGAGACTGCGTGTTGCATGGCAAGAACAATGCTGTCAACTCCTCTGGCATACCTGCTTTCTCTCAAATATTCCTATTTTAATTGTCAAAATCTCTTTTAATCTGTGTTTAAACCTTTATCATGGAAACTGGCACTTCTAGGAAATTAATTACAATTTGAAATCTTCTAAGAGGATGTTCTGACCTTATCTTTAAGCAGCTTCAGCATATTGACTGCAGAAAGAAGTCTTCCTGCATATAGATTACACAAAGACTCTGTTTCTGAATACACATAAACTCAGGTATTCTAAGACTAAGCTTTATTTATGTGCTTCCCCATCTTCTCCATAGTTTGTCTCATGAGAAGCTTTTCCTCTGTATATCATGGATTATTATTTTCCCATCCTGAAATATGGAAGTGTGTCTCATTGTTCCCATAGACCTGATCATCAAATCTCTATGTCCCACATTCTTTTGCAGGTAACTATTTTTTATTGCAGGTGGCGAAAATTTGTTGCAAGAAATGAAAACACAATTCACAACTAGCTCAAATAAAGATGTAGCAGACGTTTCTGGATGTAGGTATTGGAGAAAAGGAGGTCATTGTAGACAGGGATGTAAGATTTCTCATGGAAATACAGAAAACGCAGAGTACTCAGAGTTCTGGAAGTGAGCATCAAGGCAGCCTAGTGGGCCTTAGCAGCAAGAATTCATAGCCTCTCCTTCTTGTGCTTCACTATTAATTTATCTCAGGTGTTTCACAAATATCAGCTAATTTCATTTGCAACAAAATGAAGTAGTTCTTGTCCCATTCCAAGTTTCTTGAAATTTGGTTCAGGGTTTTTTGTTTTGATTTTTTGTTTTGTATTTTTCCCTCTAGAGAGATATACAATGTAGAGATAGACTATTTCAGGCCCTATAGCTATACATGACTTAGTCCATAGGATGTGAATCAGAGGGAAAAACCCTTCTGGGTAGGTACAGCTATGATCGACCATACAGATTGCCTTTTTCATGGCCACTCCCTTCGTTTCCTTGCTCATAGAATTAATGCATCTAAGAGTGGCTTGGGAGTGTTGATTGGGTTAGATCAATCAGTGTAATTTACCAGTAGCTAGCTTGGGCATATGACTCAATTCTGCCCAATAAGATATAAGGTTCAAGCTGGATTTAGAAAAGGCAGAGGAACCAGAGATCAAATTGCCAACATCCGTTGGATCACTGAAAAAGCAAGAGTTCCAGAAAAACATGTACTTCTGCTTTATTGAAAGCCTTTGACTGTGTGGATTACAACAAACTGTGGAAAATTCTTAAAGAGATAGGAATACCAGACCATCTGACCTGCCTCCTGAGAAATCTGTATGCAGATCAAGAAGTAACAGTTAGAACTGGACATGGAACAACAGACTGGTTCCAAATAAAGAAAGGAGTACGTCAAGGCTGTACATTGTCATTCCACTTATTTAACTTATGTGCAGAGTACATCATGAGCAATGCTGAGCTGGATGAAGCACAAGCTGGAATCAAGATTGCCAAGAGAAATATCAATACCTCAGATACACAGATGGAGAAGGCAGTGGCACCCCACTCCGGTACTCTTGCCTGGAGGATTCCATGGATGGAGAAGCCTGGTGGGCTGCAGTCCATGGGGTCGCGGAGGGTTGGACACGACTTGAGCGACTTCACTTTTCATGCATTGGAGAAGGAAATGGCAACCCACTCCAGTGTTCTTGCCTGGAGAATCCCAGAGATAGGGGAGCCTGGTGGGCTGCCATCTGTGGGGTCACACAGAGTCGGACACGACTGAAGTGACTGAGCAGCAGCAGCAGATACACAGATGACATCACCCTTATGGCAGACAGTGAAGAAGAACTAAAGAGCCTCTTGATGAAAGTCAAAGAGGAGAGTGAAAATGTTGGCTTAAAACTCAACATTCAGAAAACTAAAACAATGGCATCTGGTCCCATCACTTCATGACAAATAGATGGAGAAACAATGGAAAAAGTGACAGACTTTATTTTCTTGGGCTCCAAAATCACTGTGGATGGTGACTGCAGCCATGATATTAAAAGACTCTTGCTCCTTGGAAGAAAAACTATGACAAATCTAGACAGCATATTAAAAAGCAGAGACTTTACTTTGCCTAGACAAACAAAGGTCTGTCTAGTCAAAGCTATGGTTTTTCCAATAGTCATGTATGGATGTGAAAGTTGGGCTATAAAGAAAGCTGAGCACCAAACAATTGATGCTTTTGAACTGTGGTGTTGGAGAAGACTCTTGAGAGTCCCTTGGACTGCAAGGAGATCCAACCAGTCCATTCTGAAGGAGATCAGTCCTGAATATTCATTGGAAGGACTGATGCTGAAGCTGAAACTCCAATATTTTGGCCACCTCATGCGAAGAGTTGACTCATTGGAAAAGATTCTGATGCTGGGAAAAATTGAAGGTGGGAGGAGAAGGAGACGACAGAGGATGAGATGGTTGGATGGCATCACCGACTCAATGGACATGAGTTTGAGCAAGTTCCAGGAGTTGGTGATGGACAGGGAGGGCTGGTGAGCTGCAGTCCATGGGGTCCTAAAGAGTTGGACACAACTGAGCGACTGAACTGAACTGAAGATGTAAGGGAAGTCTGCTGAGACATTTCTGGGGAATATTTTCTTCTGCAATACAAGGAGATCCTTAGGAAAAACCTCTCTCTTTCTTTCACTAGATGCTTCCCAGAATTGCAAGATCTATGACCACAAGGGGACAACTCTAAAGACTAAAATGATTTCTGGTTGTGTTAGAGAGAGTTTGATCTGTAATGATCTGGTTGATTTAGTAGCTTAATTGGCAAGTGTCCTACAAGGACACTTCTTGTTATATAAGGTAATGATCCCTATATTAAGCTACTTTTAATTGAATATTCTGTTACTTGTAATTGAAAGATCCTGTTTCAATTTTCAACAGGATTTCTGTTTTCTGGGGACATGGGTAGGAACTATACCCCAAAATATGTCTAATATAGAAGGATAGAGCATGGTACTTAGTTGTATATCTACCTAATTATGACTATTTCTACCTTTTTTGGAGATGTATGAATGCCAACATTTTAGATCCTTTAAATAGAGACCCCTGAGTGATTAAACCATTGACTAAAATGACAATATTCAAGAAGTTATTAAACATAATTATTCATGTCTTCTAAAACCTAATCCCTAGCCTTAACCTTCATTTTTCTGTCTTGTTTTCTTTACCACTATACATAAGGATATGTTCTGACTGTGAGATCCTTTAAAATCTGAACATAGTAAATATTAGATAAAGGTAAATTCTGCTATGGCCTTTCTTATTTTTCCCAATAGCCTTGGTGAAAGTCACTTAGTCATGTCCGACTCTGCGATCACATGGACTGTAGCCTTACAGGCTCCATTGTCCATGGAATTTTCCAGGCAAGAATACTAGAGTGGGTGGCCGTTCACTTCACCAGGGAATCTTCCTAACCCAGAGACCAAACCCAGGTCTCCCGTTGAACCAGGTCTCCCATATTGCAAGTGGATTCTTCACCAGCTGAGCTACTAGGGAAGCCCCAAAGTGAAAGTCACTCAGTTATGTCTGACTCTTTGTGACCCCATGGACTGTAGCCTGCCAGACTCCTCTGTCCATGGAATTCTCCAGGCAAGGATACTAGAGAATAGTCATTCCCTTCTCCAGGGGATCTTCCCAACCCAGGGATCAACCCAAGTCTCCTGTATTACAGGCAGATTCTTTACCATATGAGCCACCAGGGAAGACTTTGGAGTTGCCTATATTCAGTTTCCAGAGTCTAGATGCTAGTAGGAATCAGGAATATTGTTTTATGAGAAAATTCTTACAGAAATAAATAAGGTTATTATGTCCTTTCAAAATGGCTACCTTCAAGACAGTATCTCAACATTTTGCTTGGAGTTACAGTGATTTTTAAATTTTAAATTTTTTAAATCATGAAAATTAGAAAACATTGACTATTTCTACCTTATAAATGGAGTTGCTATTTAGTAGCTAAGTTATATCTGACTCTTTTGTGACCCCATGGACTGTAGCCCACCAGGCTCCTCTGTCCATGGAATTTTACAGGCAAGAATACTAGAGTGGGTTCCCATTTCCTTCCCCAAATAATGAAGGAAAACATCACTGAAAAAAATAGTGACTTTGCTGAAGTAATGCAAGTTAATAAAAATTCTAGCATCTCTTTATATTTTAATGTTTTCCAGTGATTTTTTCTTAACTACTGTGTGCTGCTACTGCTAAGTCACTTCAGTCGTGTCCGACTCTGTGTGACCCCATAGACGGCAGCCCAACAGGCTCCCCTGTCCCTGGGATTCTCTAGGCAAGAACACTGGAGTGGGTTGCCATTTCCTTCTCCGGTGCAGGAAAGTGAAAAGTGAGAGTGAAGTCGCTCAGTCGTGTCCGACTCTTCGCGACCCCATGGGCTGCAGCCTACCAGGCTCCTCTGTCCATGGGATTTTCCAGGCAAGAGTACTGGAGTGGGTTGCCATTGCCTTCTCCATAACTACTGTGTAGTCACGTAGAATTTGCAGATGAGTCCTATCATTTTTATAACTCAATTCCTTTATCAGGATTAAGGGAGTTATAAATATATTTTGAGTCTCTAATTTTTATTTATTTTTTCTAATTTTCCCATTCCTTCTACCTTCCCACTCCCACATATTGCTATTTACAAGAAAGATATTTTTAAATATACATGAATTTATTTGTTAAGAGCAATTTTTTCAACCAAATATGTCCTCTGCTGAGGCAGAGTTATCACCATCACTTAGACAATTTATTTATTTAGAACTAGCTCCACGAATGGCTGACTGAAACCAAGTGTCCTGAGGTTAAAAGTCCACTTTTAGGACTTCCCTGGTGGCTCAGACGGTAAAGTGTCTGTCTGCAATGCGGGAGACCTGGGTTCAATCCCTGGTTTGGGAAGATCCCCTGGAGAAGGAAATGGCAATCCACTCTAGTACTATTGCCTGGAAAATCCCATGGACAGAAGAGCCTGGTAGAGAGGAGTCCATGGGGTCGCAAAGAGTCAGACATGACTGAGCATCTTCACGTCACTTTATAGTTTAACTACGTTTTTTGCTAATATGGATAGTCTCACCTGTTACTACAAATAAATAGAAAACTAGTTAAAGCACCATATTAAAGACTTGCTTTTTCTATTTAACCAAAGAAAAGCAAATAAATAGGTACAACTCAAAGAAAGCCAGGGTTATAATTGAATCTCCTGTGTATAGAATAAAACATGAAAGAAAGACTGCATCTGTGGGAAATGGAATTAGAAAATTCCCACTTACTAGCCTAATATGCTCCAGCTAAGCATGCAAATTACTTAGACCCACAGGTGAAGAAAATATCACTTTTAAGAAATGAAAACTGCAGGCCAATAGTACACGTGAACATGAAGTCCAAGTTTATTATATCTGCTTGATAGGGTTATACAGACATCGCTAGGTATCTATCACATATCTATTCTTCCCTGCTTATTAAGAGGATGCCTATGTTACTGGGGTTGAGAATAACCCCAGTTAAATTGTATATTTGGTGGTAGTGTGGGGTTGGGAAGGTGATTGTCTTGCACCTAGGTGTGGTTACTTGAAGAGTTCTGGCTGATTATCTATGGTCTGATGTCTCTGAAGGCTTTTAGATGGCAAATGAGTATACTTTCTTTTCCTTCCACTATCCCTAGCTTCCTCTCTTGAGGAAGGATGCAATAATTTGAGCACTAACAGTTGAAGGATGTAAGCTGTGCATTAAGGGTGGTGAAGTAGAGAGAAAATGAGTCTGTGTCTCTACAGACTTCATCAAGATGTATATCATCCATGGACAGGCCACTTGGACACTAATTTTATCCAAGAAAAATCACCTTTATGTCAAGGGTCCCTATTAATAAAAATCAGTTCCCAACCATTTTATATTGGATTACCAAAATGGAAAAATCACATTACATTGTTTTAAGACCTTTGTCAAAAGCAAAATGAAATTGCATTATGAAACATTCACTATTCTGAGCACAAGAACTTGTTTGTGCGCACACACACACACACACACACACACACACCCCAAGCTGAAGATGTTCTCAAAAAATTAAATAAACCCATCCCCACACACACATGCACTGTTGTGGGAGGGGGACTGCTCACTTAGAGAGAGAGTCAGCAAGCAGAACCGGAGATTTAACACCCCAAGTTATGAAACTATACAACACTTAAAAGAATAGATAAAATTCAAAACATTGTAATCATGATAGAGGTTAAAGACAGGATAGAAGACATAATGGAAGGAAAGAACTGTATTATTTTAAACTAGAGGATTTGAAGGTCAGAGAATCTTGAAATTAAAAAAAGAAAAATCTAGCCACTGAAATAAACACACACAAACACACCACAACACAATAGAGGTTATTTAACAGGCAAAATAAAGCTACATCTAAAAACATTTGGTATATAGCGTAAAGCAACAACAAATGTGACATGCAACAGAACTGTCAGGAGAAATGGAGGATAAAATAAGAAAACGTAATGTGTATTAACTGAATATTCAGAAAGAAACAGAGATTTATGGAGAGGCAACAACTGAAGAAATAATTGTCAAAAATTTTCTGGAATTAAAGTAAGCTCTAAGTCCTCAAAAGAAGAAGTAACATGAATACAAAGTGGAAAAAGTAAAACAAATCCTAGCCACAGTGTTATGAAAAAGCAGAACTTCAAAGATAAAGATAAAAATCTTAAAAGCAACCAGTGAAAAATGTGGAATATCTAAATAAATAATCAGAAAACCTTGAGATAATAGCTTCAAAGTGCTGAAGAAAATAACTGTCAGTATAGAATTCATTTCTTAAACACCTATTCAAGAAGAAGAAAAAAACTATAAATATTCAAATAAAGGCTGAGAGATTTTACTACATACAACTTCCTGATAAAATATGAAATTTAGGAAGAACAGAATAGAAATGAGAAAAATGGATGGTTTCGAGAAACAAGATGAGCAAGAAATTGACAAATATTTTGGTATCTAAATAGTCATTATATATAAATGCTACTGCTACTAATGATTATTTTGGTAAAACTGTATGGACGATGGAGATGGGAGATTGGAGATGAGGTTCAGTATTTTCAATTGCCTGAGAGCAGTCTAGAGATAAGCGCCTTAGAATGTTTAAACACAGCTATAATTATTTATAAACTTAAGGGTAACCACAAAAAATAGAAGCATAATATTTAGCTTCAAAAACAAAAAAATAAGACATAAAAGAATCTAATCCAATAGAAAGCATAAGAAAAGGATAACAGAAGCAGAAAATTACAAGTATGACTAGATAAAAAGAAATCATAAAATAAGAAAATGGTAGAAATATTTCAAATATATCAATAAGCATAATAAATATTCACATATTAAGCTTGTCTGTTAACAGATTCCTAATTTGAAAAAAAATAATATTAATACCAAGCTGTATTAATATTATAATAGACATAAAATAAATGACAAAAAAGATTGAGAGTAAAAAGCAAGGAAAAGATATAACAAGGGAATCATACTCAGAAGAAAAATGATGTGGCACAATTAATACTGGAGAAAAATAGTCTTTAACATAAGAAAAATTATTCTACAGTATGAAAGTGCCATTGCTTAATAATAAAGGGGACAATTCGCCAGGAACATATATCAATTCTGAACTGTATCCAGCTTATATTATAGCTATACAATATTACATTATAACTACACAATATATAATAATTGAAAATTACTTTTTAAATTAACAACTATGTGTGTGTACTCAGTCATGTCTGACTCTTTGTGACCCTATGGACTGTAGCCTGCCAGGCTCCTCTGTCCATGGGATTCTCCAGGGAAGAGTACTGGAGTGGGTTGCCATGCCCTCCTCCAAGGGATCTTCCTTACCCAGGGATCAAATCTGCATCTCTTGTCTCCAGCACTGGAAAGCAGATTCTTTACAACTGCACCAGCAGTTTAGATACCATCACTACTTTCCCAGATCCAAGAGATGAAGCATTCAAAAGAAACATTAAGGATATAGAAAAAATGTTTCTTTTATTAAAATTTGCTTTAAAACATTTTACTGGAATCCTTTTGTTAAATAAAGGTCACCTAATTGATTTTGGCCACCAAATTTCTATGTAGTCCCCTCCCCAATGCCGGGAGGTTGACAGCTACTAATACAGGTTAATACAGGAAAGATGTGAAGTTCTGAGGACCTGTCCAACATCATATAAAGGATATCCTTTGTGTCAGCAAAAGTCTAAAATCACAGTACCCAGGTACACAGCACATTGCTCTTCACTTCTTGTCACAGCCTGTGGGTAAAGTGACTGCCCAGCCATCTCGTCCAGCATTTCTCCAAGAGAATTCCAAACCTTAAGCCTGCAGTCACCAGGCTAGCCCTGAATCTCTGCCATGTGGCACTGCCCTAGCTGGGCTTCCAAAGCTCTCATGCCTTATTCAGGGATATCACATCAGCGGACATCTTAAATCCCCTCATGGCACTGCAGACCCTCCTTTGAGAATTAGGGGCTTGGGAAGAAATCAACTAGTCAGCAGAGACCAGGGTGAGTTCAGATAGAGAAAATTTTAATTAAATAATTATCACCTTTTCCTAGAAAACAGGGAACATTTCTTCTTTCCAAGCACAAGATTACACACAAACATGAATTACGCAGTCTATCTTTCCACCAATATATGTCACTAGAGTAACTTCAAAATCAAAGCCAGAAAACAGAACAAGACAGAAAACATGTATCCCAACCTCACTTGTCAACATGGCTCTAGACTTCTTAAGTTATTAGCAAACCAAATTCAGTTTACTGACTTTGTTTACTAAAAACAAACCACATTTGGTGACAAACTTTCATTCCAGGAATCCAGCAATGGCTTCACATTAGAAACTGTATTAATGCGATTCACTGAATTATAAGATTAAAGTAGAAAAACAATTTTTTTGTTTAAGACAAACAAAAATGACCATAGTAACAACAATGACAAAAAATCCCTCAAAGTAATATTAGAATGCTAATCTGATAAATAGTTTAAAGGTAAAAGGTTAGAAACATTCCCTTTAAAGTCAGGAAAAAAACAAGGTTACTTATTCTTCCCACTTCAACATTTACTAGACCTCCTATGAAATACAAGATTCTGAGGAAAAGAAATAAGGAAGAAATTACACTTTTCAGATGGCTAAATTATC
This sequence comes from Tragelaphus eurycerus, assembly GCA_935064755.1. Lineage (NCBI taxonomy): Eukaryota > Metazoa > Chordata > Mammalia > Artiodactyla > Bovidae > Tragelaphus > Tragelaphus eurycerus. The sequence continues at coordinate 2,703,165 of CAKXYN010000120.1, read as the reverse complement.
TGTCTAGAAAAGGCATGTACACAAAATATTAGAACCAATGAGTTGAGCAAAATTGTAGGATTCTGAATAAATACATGAAAAGGATGGCATTTATTGCTCAGAGAAACGCAAATCAAAACCACAAAGAGATGCCACCTTACACCTGTCAGAATGACTATCATCAAAAGGAAAAGAGATAAATACTGGTGAGGATGCGGAGGAGAGGGAACACTTACACACTGTTCATGGGAATGTAAATTGATGCAGCCACTATGGAACACAATATGGAGGCTTCTCAAAGAACTGAAAATAGAATTACCACATGATCCAGCAGTTCCACTGCTGGGTATATATCCAAAGAAAACAAAAACATTAATTCAAAAAGATATAGACACCCTAATATTCATAGCAGCATTATTTACAATAACCCAGATATGATAGCAACCTAAGTGCCCAACAGATGAATGGATAAAGAACATGTATAATACACACACACACAATGGAGTGTTACTCAGCTATAAAAAAGAATGAAATTCTACCATTTGCAACAATGTGGATTGACCTCGCAAATATTATGCTTAGTGAAATAAGTCACACAGTAAAAGACAAATACTCTATGTTATCATTTATATGTAAAATCTAAATAATTAAACAAATGAATATATATAACAAGACAGACACAGATTCATAGATAATAGAGAATAAACTAGTGGTTACCAGTAGGGAGGTGGAAGAAAGGGAGGGGAAAGATTGGAGTATAGGATTAAGAGACACAAATCACTATATATAAAATAAATAAGCAACAAGAATATATATTATAGCATAGGGAAATATAGCCATTATGTTAATTAATAATTAAAATAATAATTTTAAGCCATTAATAATTATAAATGGAATATAATCTATAAAATGGGTTTCCCAGGTAACTCAGTGGTAAAGAATCTGCTTGCCAATGCAGGAGAAACGGGTTTCATCCCTGGGTCAAGATCTCCTGGAGAAGGAAATGGCTACCCACTCCTGTATTCTTGTCTGGTAAATCCCATGGACAGAGGAACCCAGAAGGCTGCAGTCCATGGGGTTGTAAAGAATCAATGATTAAATAACAAAACAAATCTGTAAAATACTGAATCACTCTTTTGTATACCTGAAACTAATATAATATTGTAAATCAGCTATACTTCAATAAAAAAATTTAAAGACTGTTATATATAATAACATTTATAACTAACAGCAATGATCAACTAGAAGTTGTATATAAATATAAATATCATTCATAATAACAGCATAAACTTCTAGGAACCTATGAAAAAATCTAATAAAATAAGTATAAAACATGTAAGCAAAAATTTGTACTTTGTATTAAAGAATGCAAAAAAGTTAAAGATACCATGTTTTATTGGAACCTAAGATTCATACAGAAAATGTCAAAAATAACCAAGTTTGTTCTGAAGAAGAAAAGAATGTGAAGGCCCTACCAGAGAAAAATATTTATTATGAAACAATAGTAATTGTAGAAAAAATTTTCTTGGTGCCCATGTCAGGCACTCAGGGGTCCTTTTACTGCCTGCCATGGTTCCTGCAGTTTACTGCTGATTTCTGCACAAGTTCTCGGTAGGATTGTCCTCAGGTGATGGGAGCTGTCCCCAGTGTGAGAGTCTAGGAATTACCACCCCACCCAACATGACCTGTTCATACTGTTTATGGGGTTCTCAAGGCAAGAATACTGAAGTGGTTTGCCATTCCCTTCTCTATTGGACCACATTCTGTCAGATCTCTCCACCATGACCCACCTGTCTTGGGTTGCTCCACGGGCATGGCTTAGTTTCACTGAGTTAGACAAGGCCTAGTGTAATTAGACTGACTAGTTTCCTGTGAGTATGGTTTCAGTGAGTCTGCCCTCTGATGCCCTCTTGCAACACCTACCGTCTTACTTGGGTTTCTCTTACCTTGGGTATGGGGTATCTCTTCATGGCTGCTCCAGCAAAGTGCAGCCACTGCTCCTTACCTTGGACGAGGGGTATCTCCTCAGCAGTGGCCACAGGACTGGAAAAGGTCAGTTTTCATTCCAATCCCAAAGAAAGGCAATGCCAAAGAATGCTCAAACTACCGCACAATTGCACTCATCTCACATGCTAGTAACGTAATGCTCAAAATTCTCCAAGCCAGGCTTCAGCAATACATGAACTGTGAACTTCCAGATGTTCAAGCTGGTTTTAGAAAAGGCAGAGGAACCAGAGATCAAATTGCCAACATCCGCTGGATCATGGAAAAAGCAAGAGAGTTCCAGAAAAACATCTATTTCTGCTTTATTGACTATGCCAAAGCCTTTGACTGTGTAGATCACAATAAACTGTGGAAAATTCTGAAAGAGATGGAAATACCAGACCACATGACCTGCCTCTTGAGAAATCTATATGCAGGTCAGGAAGCAACAATTAGAACTGGACATGGAGCAACAGACTGGTTCCAAATAGGAAAAGGAGTACGTCAAGGCTGTATATTGTCACCCTGCTTATTTACCTTATATGCAGAGTACATCATGAGAAATGCTGAGCTGGAAGAAGCACAAGCTGGAATCAAGGTTGCCAGGAGAAATATAAATAACCTCAGATATACAGATAACACCACCTTTATGGCAGAAAGTGAAGAGGAACTAAAAAGCCTCTTGATGACAGTGAACGTGGAGAGTGAAAAAGTTGGCTTAAAGCTCAACATTCAGAAAACGAAAATCATGGCATCTGGTCCCATCACTTCCTGCGAAATAGATGGGGAATCAGTGGAAACAGTGTCAGACTTTATTTTTCTGGGCTCCAAAATCACTGTAGATGGTGACTGCAGCCCTTAAAACACACTTACTCCTTGGAAGGAAAGTTATGACCAACCTAGATAGCATATTCAAAATCAGAGACATTACTTTGCCAACAAAGGTTCGCCTAGTCAAGGCTATGGTTTTTCCTGTGGTCATGTATGGATGTGAGAGCTGGACTGTGAAGAAAGAAAGCTGAGTGTCGAAGAATTGATGCTTTTGAACTGTGGTGTTGGAGAAGACTCTTGAGAGTCCCTTGGACTGCAAGGACATCCAACCAGTCCATTCTGAAGGAGATCAGCCCTGGGATTTCTTTGGGAGGAATGATGCTAAGGCTGAAACTCCAGTATTTTGGCCACCTCATGCGAAGAGTTGACTCATTGGAAAAGACTCTGATGCTCGGAGGGATTGGGGGCAGGAGGAGAAGGGGACGACAGAGGATGAGATGGCTGGATGGCATCACTGACTCGATGGACATGAATCTGAGTGACCTCCGGGAGGTGGTGATGGACAGGGAGGCCTGGTGCGCTGTGATTCATGGGGTTGCAAAGAGTTGGACCCGACTGAGTGACTGAACTGAACTGAACAACATGACCTGTAGCCATGATCCTCTGTCCCGGGGGTGCAAAAGACCTCCTCCCTTACCTCAAGACAGACTCAGCTGTGTCAATGATGGCTCAGAGTTCCCTGAGGGATGAGGCTGAGGCTTGATTTTTATCTGAAAGTACATTCTTACTGAACTGCTCTTCCTCTATCCTGCTTTCACTTCCCTACAGGTTTTTTCCCAAATGTGTACTCCTAATAATTTCTTGTACAAGAATCCTCATTTCATTCTCTGCTTTCAGAGGACCTGACCTAAGATAGAAATTAAGGGTATAATGACACCAAGACAACTCAACCAATAAAGCAAAACCATTGAGGAGCATATCAGAAGAACAAATCAATATATGAAAAATCAGTATCTCACCTCATAAACAGAGATTGCAAATGCAAATTAAACAGCACTCACCAGATTAGCAAATTTTTATTATCTGAAAAGTCTAAGTCTTGATTAAGATGTGAGCAAAGGAGAAATCTCATACGCTGTTGGTGGGAAAGCAAATTTGTTAACAACACTTTTGAAGTGCAGTTGGTTACTATCTAAACAAAACTGAAGATGCTCATAAGCTATAACCTAGCAACTTCATTTTCAGGTATATACCCAGGGGAATTCTGAGCTTTGTGCTTAGAGAGAGGCACATGAGGAAGTTTACTGTGGCATCGCTGACAAGAGTGCAAAACTAGAAACAACTTAAACACTTGTCAAGAAGGAATGGATAAGTTGTAGTGCATTCACAATGTGCAGCAGTTAAAATAAATGATAACCAAATTTAGACGTGTCAACATGGAAAAATGTCAAAGGCAACTTTTAGTGAATAATGCAAATTAAAGATGGGCACCTTTACATATCAAACCAAATGGTACAATATCTTGTTTATGGACATGGATATACACATATATATAAATATCTGTATATATCTCGATCTTGTATAAAGTATGTCAAGAGGATGCTGTCTGAGGAAGAAATGAGAGGAAAAGTACTGTAAAAGATATGAGAGGTCTTCAATTCTAGTTTAACTTTTACTTTACAAAAAACCACCTGAAGGAAAACAGTAACAATTACTTAAACCTGGGATGAGGTACGAGTGTATTTGTTACATTGCTCTCTATACTTTTATATATGCCTGAAATATTTCATAAGAGAAAACCAAAGAGCAATGGTATCCAAAATATAATCAAACCCTAAATTTTGATTTCAGTATAACCATCTGAATTGTTTTTCTTTAAAGATCTGAAAGTGTGCTATTCTTGAAGCAATTGTGAAAAGAAATCCTACATTATAAAACAATCTAATATTCATCTTCCTATATTTCATCTTTTTCTTACATTTTCTCAGAAAAGTAGGAAGATAGTTTGGCACCCTTCCTTGGAACTTCAGAAGATTTCCTTTAGCTTTCCTTCCTCATTCCCTCCCTTCCTTTTTTCCTTTTCTTTCTTGCTCTTTTCAAAAGAATTACTATATATATCTCATCTCCAGCTACTGTTAAGTCACTTCAGTCGTGTCCGACTCTGTGCAACCCCATAGACGGCAGCCCACCAGGCTCCCCCGTCCCTCGGATTCTCCAGGCAAGAACACTGGAGTGGTTGCCATTTCCTTCTCTAATGCATGAAAGTGAAAAGTGAAGGTGAAGTCGCTCAGTTGTGTCCAACTTCTAGCGACCCCGTGGACTGCAGCCTACCAGGCTCCTCCATCCATGGGATTTTCCAGGCAAGAGCACTGGAGTGGGGTGCCATTGCTTCCTCCTAATTATTCCCTAATTATTTTCCTAAGTTCTAGAATTGTCAAGTAAAATATTGGAAGTGCATTTAAATCTGAATTTCAGATAAATAACAAATCATATTTTTGCAGAGGACATTTATACTAAAAAGTTATTTGTCTTTTATCTGAAGTTCATATTAACTGGCAGGCCTATATTTCTTATTTGTTACTAAATAAAAAACCTACTAAGTTCAACTTACCATGTGCTGTGCTGTGCTAAGTTACTTCAGTCATGTCTGACTCTTTGTGACCTATGGACGGTAACCCACCAGGCTCCTCTGTCCAAGGGATTTTTCCAGGCAAGAATACTGGAGTGGGTTGCCATGTCCACCTCCAAAGGCAACTTACCAAAACTGCACTTTATTTATATAGATATCTATCTCACAAATGTTCCTTTTAATTCTTAAAAAAGTACACAGATTCTAATAGTCTTCTCATCTTACTTCACATGAAAAAGGCTATCTGTCAAGAATAGATTATCTATCTATCAATGTTAGTAATATTCTTGTCCTAGTTCTAGTATTGAGGATGTGAAAGTGTTACTCACTCAGTTGTGTCCGACCCTTTGTGACCCCATGGACTGTAGCCCGCCCTGCTCCACTGTCCATGGGATTCTCCAGGCAAGAAAACTGGGTTAGGTTGCCATTTCCCCCTTCGGGGGACGTTCCTGAGCCAAGGACTGAACCCAGGACTCTTGCTTTGGCAGGCAGATTCTTTACCATCTGAGCCAACAGGGAAACCCAGTATTGAGGATGTAACCTTGACTGATTTCTTACAGACCTCCTCCTCTTTGAAATATCTTTCCTTTGAGCAACAAACAATTAGACAAAACAACAAACTTGAACCATTTTTTTCTTTTCAATTTCTTTTTATATAGGCTAAACAATCTGAAAGAACCTTGTGGTATTCATTGCTTCCTATTTTCTGTTTTTCTTTTTGCCTTTCTATATTTTTAAAATTTTATTACGAAGCCAAATATATTCTTAAAATATATTCTTAAAAAAAGAGAAAGCACAAAAAGGGGCAAACAACCGTATATTTTTTTTCTGTACCTATTTAGTATGGTGTTCATAAAATAAAAACTTTTATAAGATCACATATATACTGTTTTGGATTTTTTCTTAATATATAGAAAACATTTTCCTTCTTACTAAATATTCCATCACATTTTTCCCAACAGTTTCCTAGTACTGCATTATCTTTTTAAAACGAAAGCTTGACTTTTTTGAAAATTTTTCATCCTTTGAAACTCAGAGCTTTTATCTATAAAATAGAATTTGTGGAGAGAGAGAGAGGCGATGAAGGCTGAGTTGTGATGGAGTGCCTATGAAAAAGAGTATGTTCTTGTCAGTGTAACTAATTCTACTGAGGACTAGAGGACGGTCACAATGTGAAACTATGTTTTACAACTCCAGGGATAAAAATCAGTGAAAGGAAAGGTGAAAATGATGAAAGTCAAAGTGGTGACACTGTTAAAGATTCACCTCAATGTGCCTTTGTTGGTTAGAACTCACTGTGCTGCCTGCAAGAGAGGGGGAAAAAAATGGATTCACTTTATTGCACTCATCTGTCATAGATAATACCCTGAACAAAAAGGTGGAAGGAAGTGGTGAACTTATAATCAGTCTGTGTACACATACAATAGGAAGGCAGTCTGGAAACCCAGCAGGCTGGGGGAATGAGTGGCTGTCATAAAGGGGACAGTGACACTCTACTGAGATCAGTGAGCGCCAAGCTCCAAAGAGAGGGGCAGGCCAACTTGATCTTTTCTTTGTGTGCAGATGATTGGGTGTGCTGTGCTACACTTGGTGGGGAGTCGCATTCAACTGCCAGACAAATGCAACCCACTCTGCCACCAATAGGAGGGAGTGAACTTGTTGTAGTCTTTAAAGGATTCCGCAGAGAATACATTCCTCCTATAACAGTGATAGATGGAGCCTGCCTTTTTCTGACCAACAGGGTATATTCCAAAGCTGCTGAGATCAATGCCTATGTGTCAGAAGCAACTGTTAGAAGCAAAATTTCTAACAATTTCTGGAAAAGGCTAATTTATTTAGGCAATGCCTGAAACTTTCTAGCTATCACCACGATAAAGGGACCAGAATGTTATTCTTATGAATCTCCCCTTAATTTATCATATTCCTGAGAAGTCTATGAATCAAAAAGCATTCATAGTCTTTTTCCCTTTCAGCTCTATATACCACACCAGTCCTTGTTTTATGGCCTAAAGTTATGTCAAGAGGTTTAACTGCCAGGCAATAATATCTAACAATGTTACTATTCTATATACCATCATTATAGGTATAATGGGGCTTCCCTGGTGGTTGAGGTGGTTAAGAATCTGCTTGCAATGCAGGAGACCTGGGTTTGAGGCTGGGAAGATCCCCTGGAGAAGGGAATGGCTACCCACTCCAGTATTCTTGCCTGGAGAATTCCATTGACAGAGGAGCCTGGCAGGCTACAGTCCATGAGGTTGCAAAGAGCTGGACATGACTGAGTGACTAACATTCTCACTTTCACAGGTGTAATATTCGGGACTATAGATATTATATTTTCTAATATCAAATGGATGCTTAAATGAAGTAGTGCCAAATTCCATCTTTGAATATTTTCTTTACCTCTGGATGGTCAACCTTTCAACCTGTCCTCTAGTTCTGATGCTCATGTCACTTAGCCCACTCCTCCCTCCAAAGTTCCTACCTGTATCCTGTAATGAAGAGTTCCACTGTGTACAATTCTGGGACCCTCAAGCAGTATGTATGTTGCTCTTTGTAGTGCCTTGATATACGTTTCATTCTCCTGATTCCCTATGAATGCCCAGGGGAAAAGGTGGATACTTGCAATGTTTTCAAAAAAGGAATGGTGAACTCATCCAGCCCATGTTAAAATTACTGTCAGTTTTTCCACCACAGAAGCTTCTTGCTCTCCTCCATGCTGTTTTGAGGATTAAGATTTACTCCATTCCTCTCTTGGCAGCTCTCCCAATGAAAGTGTGAATCTCTCTCCATGATGGCCCACCACCATTGACACAATCTAGCTAATATACCATGTTATAATTATTGATGAGGGAATGACCTGCCGTTAAGAACTGTAGACTCCGTCCCTTTTACAAACCATTGGAAGGCACAGCAACCCACTCCAGTATTCTTGCCTGGAGAATCCCACAGACAGAGGAGCCTAGCAGGCTACAGTCTAGAGGGTCACAAAGAGTCCAGCATAACTGAAGTGACTTAGCACCCTCAACATTCCAGCCTTTATTCCACCAGACAAATTGACCATTTGATGCATGAAATTATTTCTTGACCTATATGTCATACAAAACAGCTGGAAGAATGTCTAAGTTTACAACCACAAGACAAGATGACAAATCAGGTACAATTTTTTGCTGTTGTTTTTTGAAGAAAATGTTTAACATTCTAAGCAAAAAAGGTTTGGGGAATGTCATTGTCAGAGAAGCAGGAGAGAATGCATTTATCTGAGTTATCATCAGGGTAGAGCTCCTTAGGGAGGCTGGCGTGGAGTCAAGTTTTTGATAAAGGAATACACGTGGCTTTGTAGACAAGGATTAGAAGGTTATTCTGAGCAAAATGTAGAGCCATTCCTTGACAGGAATGAGAAAATAAATAAAAAGGTGGCAAGGGTGAATGGTTTCTCTTTACCCCTTGAATCTCTCATTGTCCGCCTGACAAATCATATCTATCCCACTTTCCAAAGCTCCCTTCAGGCTTAGGAAAACAACTGAAATCCAGTCACATTATTGTGTCTGTCACAGAATGAGTCTCCTGTTTTCCTCAAGATGTATCTTGCAGTTTATGCAAAATTTAATTTAATCATGAACTGACTGGTTGGAAAGCATGTATACGTCATACTTCATGGGATTGCATATCACATTTGCTAATGTATTCCACATTAAACCATTTCACACATAGGTTCTAGGACAGGCAAGGCTTTGTTTCTGAGGATTTATGGATTCTGGATGATGTGTTTTGGCAAGATACTTATTGTCTCTATGTCTCCATTTTCTGCTTTGTAAAATAAAGGTAATTAAGCTTACTTTCAGAGTGTTGTGAGGATTAACCAAGATCATGTCTGGGCATCATCTTGCACAGTGTTTGGCACATAACTATAAATAGGTAGTATCTTTCATTATTGTTATTTTTCTAATTAACATGCAAGTGAAAGTGAAAAAAGGGAACTTCATCATGAATTATGAATGCAGGAAATACAATGGAGGATTCATATTTCGACACCAGTTATTGCTGACTATGGAAAAACTACTCACATGTCTTGACTTCTTAAAGGAGAAAGGGGAAGATCAGAATACACAGTCTGCATATGGAGAAATAGGTGTGGGAATCATCTAATATGGTGAAATGTTTACATTTCCAGAAGGTTCCTCAATAATCTTATGATTATAAACCTGGAATTAGGTCACTCAGTGTTTAATAAATACCCACTAAATAATAGTACAAAAGAGTTTTTAAATTTTGTTTTAATACCTTGAACTCTGCTACCCTTACAGTGAGTGCAGATTTTAGATGACTCCTCCAAAGGATCTTGTTTCTCAGATGCTTCTGGATCAGTCCTTGACTCAAAGAAAGAATTATTACTGCTCAGCAAAGTTTGATATAGGAAAACTATTTGAACAGTTTGTGCTTCATTAATCCAAGTTTGGTTTGTTAAATTCCCAAGCATTGCTTTACAAGTCTTCAGATTAAAAATTAATTACAACAATTATCAACAAATATAAAAAGTCAAGAAAATAATGAACACGCATCTGTCTGCTTGGCTTTCAAACGCATAGCACAGTGGCAACAAATAAAAACTACCATCTTTTACAGGGCATTCTAAAAGTCATCTATCACAGATACTAATTCTTAATCCTTTTATGCAAACCATCTAAATTTCTTCTTTGGAAAAAAGAAATTTTTACCTCTTCACACAATGCAGTCTTATCTCTTAAGCAGAAATAGGTCATGTAAATGCAAAATTATACCTGACACTGAAATTTTCAAAATGCTTGATTACTGTTCAGTCCCTATTTGCCGATATCGTGTCCACAAAGGCAAGCGAAAGATTTTTCACCAGTTACTTCCATTATAGTTAAACTTTTCAGACATTTTGACTGTAGGTAAGTCATCATGCATATGCGAGCATGGAAAGAAGAAATTTGTTACAGTTATTTACATAAGATTAATTACAGTTATATTTAAATGGTCATTTGCTTATATAAAGTCATAATGTTTTCTACAAACAACTGCTGTTTTCAAACATGTTTTATCTCTAACTGTCATACTGACACATTTATCATACAAAGAAAAATCATGAATATTTAATTTGCCTTTAAATAAAATGAAACAATCAATAGTATAAGATGTAACTGAATAAGTAACTCTTTTATGGTCAGAGGAAAAAAAGAATTCTCAAATTGATAATTAAATGGTTTTGTGTTTATTCCCAAGTTATTTTGCTTCCCCAAAAGGACTCTTCTGAATAGTAAAGAGATATAATTAATGAAAAGGGAAACTAATAAATATGTCAGAAACAATTTACTGTTGGTTTGTATGCATTCCAAATGCCTCTACAGGAATGCAAATGAAACTTCAAAATCGGTTTATTAAGTTAAAAAAAAGACTATCCTCACAATTATGAAAAACATTATCTCTGGTTGTTAATATCTAGATTTCTGTTTTTTTTTTTTTTTTAAACACATTGGCTTATTTTTTTTTAATGAATAATTAGTATAATAGTCAAGTGGCTAAATATAATTTTTTTGTTTTTCACATATAGCTCTTTTAATTCAATGAATTTATAAGGAATATTACTTATGTTGAAGTTTGAAAATTAAATAGCACAGTGTCAAAAACTAGTAGGAAAAAAAAAAAGCAATAGTCAGAAGGGAAACTAGATACTTGGAAGACTCCTGCTAATATGTAACCACAGCTTGGATAAAGTATAGCAAATATACTTTTTAATCAATTGTTATGTTTGCTAAGCATAAGTGAAATTTCAAAACAGAGGAAAAGTACCTAGCAGAAAATGGAGCAGAAAACAGTAGCAGTAGAAGTAAATGGGGCAGGGAATTTTAAGGAAGATTTACTTTGAGGGAGATGCCTTGATCAGCACTACCATCCAAGGAACATGTCTCCAAGCACGGGCAAGAGTGGAGCAAACTTGAATCTCTTGCATTATTCATAAAATCACTGAAGGGAGTTAAGTGATCCCAGGTTAGTACTGACCCTGGATCTTGCAAAACTACAAACCTTCTATAGAGTAAAATCTCCCATTTATGTCCTCAGATTTCCTTCAGAGTAGGTTCAATAAGATATGTATCCACAATGAAAATTCAATAGTAATCAGAATTAAGCAAGCATTGACAAATGACGATCAACATCAGAAATGAAGACAAACATAATAGCCAACTAACTAGTTCAGAATCCAGAATTATCAGATATGAAAAACAAAGTCCCTATATGTGAAATATTTAAAGAAATAAAAATACAATAAAAGATAAGAAATGGAAATTATCAAAGAAATTTTAAAAATAGAACTTTCAGAAATAACAAATATGAATAAAAACTTACCAGAAAGGAATAAACAACAGATTAGAAATAGCTAAAGAAAATTCATGAATCAGTAAATTGATCTCTAGTAAAAAAGAGAAAGCAGAACAATGAGAAGGAAAATATGAAAAGGGTTAAAAGACACAAAGTATATAATAAGAAGGTCCAAAATACATGATCAGATTCCCAGATGGAGATCTCTGAATCACTAACATTTTTTTTTTTTAATAATGTGAGATTTGGAAAGTTCCTGAAGAGTACACATATATTTAAACTATATATTCTTTAGCGATAACTTACAAATGTGGGAAAGTTTTTTAAAATAAAAAGTAAAGGAGTTTGGCAATAAGGAACAACAGAAAAAGTTGGATAGATAATATCACACAGTATTCTCGGTCACTGATTTAGTAGTGTCCAACAACAGACACATTCAAGTTGCCATAGCTTCTGAAAACAAATATTTTCTATGAAGAAACGCCAGAAATGGTATTCCATAACACACTTTCCCAGGCTACTGAATCTCCTCTGGAGAGTTTAAAGACAAGGACACATAAAACTCTCTGGGACCTTCTAAGGTACGAGCTTTCACTTCTTTAACCATGACCCAGAATACCACGGTAATAAAGAAATACATTTTATGCCATAAAATACATATGCATGTATGATATTACTAAGTGATATTATCTATAAAACTTTTCTCTTGCTCTTCATTGCCAAACTACTACTAAAAGACTTTTGTAAATAGCTTCAGCAATATGCTTGATTTCTAAGAGAAAACACAATCTTTCAGAATTGTATGTCACAGAAATAAAGTGATTATATAATTTCAAAAAAATAAGTAAAAAAGTAATAAAATTTAGCAGTTGGCTAGAATATAGGAGGATAGAACAGAATACAGAAGGTCTAGAGTTTAAAAGAACACATAATGATTCAATGGCATTAGTGATAGATCTTTAGTTGGATAATAAATTACTGTAAGTACATTTTGATATTATTATAATAAATTATTATATAAAATTATCAAAATTAAATAAGAAAAAGTTAAAAGAAAACAAATAACATAAACAAAGCCCCAATAAACTAAAGGGAAATCAATTTATAGTAATGTTTTTTTAGTAATTCCAACAGTGTTGGAAAAATAAGTAAATTTCTTTATTAACATTTTCTAAAAGACACCAAACAAGTTTTGAGAAGCTCATATCACTGTGGTACACATATATACTATATGTATAAAAGCTTACATATTTTTTCATGAGACTTTTTAAAGGAATTACAAATAAATTAATAATTAAAAATATCCTAAAGAATACACGACTTTGCGATGAATTTTTACCTTATGAGTTATGAAATACCTTTCATACAATCACTGAATATAAATAGTATAGAAATATGAAGTAGCATAGGAAATCTAAGTTAGCAAGTAATTTGATGATTATTTAAAAAAAAAACAGTCCCTTGCTTTGAATAAAATGTTTCTATTATTACTAGTTGCTGGTATCTGGAAAGATCATATTGTAAGATAAATTCCACAAAATTTTGGAAAAACACAAACATTACTTTAAAAGCTAAAATGGTCAATGAAATATAATAATTAAACTAATAGTCTGTAAATGACAAAAAAATCAAAGTACATTAGGATGCAACAGACATGCACAATTTCTTGTGCATTCATGCTAAGTCACTTCAGTCATGTCTGACTCTTTGCTATCCTATGGACTACTGTAGCCCTCCAAGCGCCTCTGTCTGTGGGATTCTCCAAGCAAGGATACTGGAGTGGGTTGCCATGCCCTCCTCCAAGGCATCTTTCCGACCCAGGTATTGGACCCACATCTCCAGGCACCTCCTGCACTGGCAGGCAGGTTCTTTACCACTAATGCCACCTCAGAAGCCCTCACAGTCTCTTAGGTACCAAGAATGACTTCAGAAGGACAAATCAGTAATACTGTACTCATACCATACAATGACATCAAGAAAAACACAAACGCAAATAAAACAAATGCAGTTAAACCATACTCTGGGCTTGCATTTTCTAATAGTAGGTCTACTTTCATAGTGCATCTTCAGGCTTTGGTAAACCAATCCTTTATTCCTTTGTTATGAAAAAGCACCCCAAACTAAGTTTGTTCTCCTGGAACAAATCCTAAATCTAATTTCTTTTATTTTAATTGTCTTTTTGCTGTTCTTTTATTTTGTAGACAGTAGCATTTTATGTAAGCCTCTTCTTCAGCTTTTGAAAGACTGAGCCTCTGGGTGAGACAGTTGCCCCCTTGCCAGATTCACTTCAATTAAGAATTGCAGTGCCTTCTGCCTGCAAGTTTGCTACGTGAAAGAAACAGAGGCAATATAATGTAACTAGCAGGGGATATCTTAATTTATATAGACACTGAGAGTGTACTAGAGAGAGAACAGACTGGAGTAAGGAAATTTTGAAAAAGACATCACTTTTTTTAGTACACTACACAAAATAATCTTTCATGCAAGGTTATACTTATGGTACAAGATATCTCCAAAGTATAAAATAGAAAACACAGTAGAAAATCAGAATCGATTAAACAAGAGTTAAGCAAGAAAATTTTAAGTTCTGTTTCAAAACATAATAAAAGTGTTTACATTTTCAGTATTTTCAAATGTTTTCAGTGTGCTTTAATGAACTTTATCTTACCTGTGTGGGGAGGAAAAAAAAAGAGCAGATGATTCCTCTCAGTTATATTTTTGATAACGCATCATAACAGACACTCTATTTTTGAGGAAAGGGAATATATTAAAGCTCAAATATTTAACTATTCAGAGGCATGCTTTAATTTTTACAGGAAGAAAGGAGAATGGATGGTAATGGTATTTTTATTGCCAAGACAGAGAAAGCATGAGGGAAGATTGATTTGGGAGAGAAGAGCAAGATGAACTATCGCAGGATGTGAAATTTAAGGCTATTTCCTCCCCCACGTCTCGGGTGGAGGAACACCAGAAAGAACAGCCTCACAACGGGCACCCGCTGCCCTTGCTAACGTGGGTTCCATGTGCTTCTGTAAAAATGGCTATGTGTCAAACACTAGAGAAATGTAATCATTATTTTTAGAAATTTTTAGACATTTTCCATTTCCTAGCTGACTATCATAATTTATTTCCCACAGGGTTGTTCATCATCCATAAAAATTGTGTAGGATTTGTGAAGCAATCTTGAGTTTATACCCTCTGGGATATTTTAGTGTAGAACTAGAAGAAGCCTAGAGTGATTTTATTTTATTTTATTTTTCATTCAACCCGGAGAAGAAAACTATCTGTTGATGAATTGTACTGAAGGCGCTCAGTACAGAATCACAATTGAAAAGGCTTTATTTTTCTCTCTCTTGAAAGTTTAATATCTGGAGGTCATTAGGTAGTTTAGGGGCTATGCAATTAGACTGTGGTGTTCAAGAAAGGCCTGTCCTCACCACAAAGGGAATGAGTAGAGGGGCTTGGGGGTGTTGCCAAAGGACTGCGGCTGAGAGGAGATATTATTTTTGCCGTCTTGTGTTGCATATTCTGTCAGAAGGACCCCTCAGTGCTTTGTCTGGAGAAAGCCCAAAATGGATGTGGGACCTGGGATTACAAATCAACCGCCATTGCTGCTGAAGTTTGAGTTTGGATTCGTATGCCTGGGCAGAAGTTCGTGTAGCCATTGTGTGAAATGCTGAACCTCAGAAAACCTGGTGGTTATTACAGGTTTTTCTCTACTCCCTGGGAACTGGTATTCGTAGAACTTTAAATAATTTACATCGGAAGAGTTCGACTACCTCAATGCATTATCGACTGACCAGTTATTTTCTAGAGTACTTGACAAGTTGCTTTTTAACCAGGTGCAAATAGTAAAAAGCAAAATGAAGACAAAACAGAACAAAACAATGACAGCTGAATGAGCCATCTGAATATTTTCTAATTTTTTTAAATTTTCTAATTTTCTCTATGCAATTTTTTTCCCACAGAAAATTAGAATCTAATTCAGACAGATTCTCCCAATTTAGGTACCTTTATTCATAGATACCTCACTCCACATAGTCCCAGAGCTTTAATACAACAGAGAGAGGACAGAGTGAACAGACTTGGATTTGGCTCTTATTAGCTGGGTCCCTTGGGATGATAATTTGTTCCTCTGAGCCTCAATTTTCTTATTTGTAGTGTAGGATAGTAAATAATAGAGGCTAGATAGTTAATGACTGAATGTGGCATAGTTCATGAACTAAAAGTTGGTATATACAATGTTTTTGATTCAAAATCAGTTTACTCTATTACATGTCTTAACTAAGATACCCTATTAAAATCCTAAGTATCCTATGAAAAAAAACAAAAAAACAAAAAAACAGGTGGCTAAAGACAAAGATGCATACAGCTGATTGGGTGGTATATGGCTTAGAGTGGCATTATGTTGTTAATTTCAGCATTAACTGCATGGTTAGGGTACCTAATGTTATTGTGTACATAGTCTTCTAAGTGTTCAGTATGAATTAAATCAATAAATTCTCAAAATAATCCTAGGAGATAAGTACTATTAATATCTTTTTTTCACAAATGAGCAAATTGAAGCACCAAATGATGAAATAACTTTCCCTAAATCATACAGCTAGTAAGCTGGGATTCCAACTTAGCTAGTTGCCTATAGTCTCATAGTTACTATGCCCCACTGCCTCTCCATATATTTTTTCCCAGTAAAAATTATCTGTATATCTGGATGTTGTACATATTGATTAATCACACTTTTGGTGTGAGGATTAGGGTTAGATCAAAGACGAAATCTTGTCCTAATATTGTGCCATGCTATGACACATTCTATTGTAAGCCACTTGTATTTCCTTTTCATTTTCTAGAAAACACATTTTAATGAACTTAAGGGATCTACCATACACCTATCTGCTTATGAAACTTGGAAATTCCCTGGATAGTTCAATATAAAGAATATAGCATTAATACAAATTCCTAGCAGTGGAAACAGATGTTTAGAGAAAAGCAAAAGTTTAACCGTTTCCCTAAGTCTTCGTGAGCTGTGTAAAATTCCCGAGAGGCCCTGAATAAAGATCATTCTAATTTTGAATTAAAAGCCTACAAGCAGAGTTTTTAATCTCAGAAGAAAATACCAGTAGATTCATCTACAGACTTTAGGGAAGAATAGAGATTGCCTAGGTCATGAGTGTAAACAGTTTTCCTCATAACATTTCAGTTGTTAGTGGCTATGTTGAACAGCAAGCTTGGGCTGTATTTGGCTCACTGGGAAGAATGCAACACTTCCTTGGTGACCCATGTCTTAGATGCAGAATTTAGGGAATGGCGGCACAGATGTCAGGCTTCCTTGGTGGCTCAGATGGTGAAGAGCCTGCCTGCAGTCTGCTGTTTCATAGGAAGTTGGACGTGACTGAATGACGAACACTTTCACTCTTTCACTTCAGTGCAGGTGTCATATTTTTGTCATCCTTAGTAGAGTCAATTCCTTTCTTTAATACCTCTTCTCCCCTCATTCCAGTCATCCTCTTCACAAACAGACACATGCATACACATACATGGTCACACACGCATACACAAACACACTCAGTACTTACACCACCAGAAGGAGATCCTTCAGATGAAATCCTGGGCTGACCTTCAGACTCAAACTTCTGTGCTTCACTTAATTTCTAACGTGGGGTCAGCTAATGCTTAGCAGCCACCTTTATCAGCATATAAAAAGTAATATTGATATTGAACCAAGAAGATTGACAATGTACTTTCCTGATATTAAGAGCTTACAATCAACTTGTTTATGTTGACGTCCTTCAGGCATGAATAATACCTCTCTGAGCTTACAGGAGGTCATGCTTGTTTTGCATGAACAACATCACGTAATGTTGAGTTTAATGGACTGATGACTGGGGACCTGGGGGATAGGATGAAGGAAACAGGAGGGAAAAGGGTGCAAAGGTGCTGAACCCATTTTGAGGAAAGGAAAATAGGAAGAATTGTTGTGTACAGAAATGTGAGAGGGAATATTCAGAGTAGGATGTACATACTACATGGAAAAAAAGAAATATGTTAGGAGAGACTTAGTGACCAGTACTGTTTTATGCAATGACTGTCCTGTGTGTGACTATTACAGTATATACACATGTGACTAAATGCACATATGTAGTTTGTATTTAAAGTCTAATGGGCACCCCCACACACATGACAGAAGAGGGAAACACTGAAGAAGCCAAGATCAATTCTCTCTCCTTATTATTTGAATATATCAACTTTTTCAAGGCAAGCCATTGGTTTCTCTTTTCTTGCTTCAGGAAGAAAAGGAAACAAGGCTGTCAATGGTCTCTCTTGGGAACACCACTTAATAAGCTCCTCCCAGTGCAGACTGAGCTCCCCAAAGCGAGTACAAATGGCTTTTATTAAAGCCCCCTTCTAAAGAGGCACCATGAGAGCCATGCAATAAAACTTCCGAATGGTCTTTGAGTCACCATTCATAAAAGGAGAATAACAATTTGATAGTCTTTTCTATGGCTTAGTGCCATCGTTTAAAAAATGGGAAACTGGTCTTAGCAAATGCCCCTGGGTTGAGAGAGAAGTAGTAAAAACATCAATGGCCTCAAGAACTAATGAAGCTAAACCAAGACTAAATTATTAATGCTACTGTAGTATGACTCTGTTCTGGCTCTTGAACAGAGCTGTTCAATGGACTGGAGAGAACAGTGGCTAAGTTTTAGGTGTAACAGAAACCCAGGTGGTACCTTGTTTGTATGTCATATTTCCCACTTCAAACATTTTTTGGGGGTTTCACAATTGGGATTGAGCATTATGCTAACATTTCAACCAACGTTAAGCATTCCTGAAAAGGCTAATTTGGCTTACACTAAGTGGAAATGAAATCAAAGCAAATGAAATCACCTTGACACAATCCAACAGAACATTCTGACCTTAGACAATTGGCCTAGTAATAGCATAATAATAATCTTGCAAAAGCAGGACAATCAGTTACTGACTGCTGTTAGTCCTGCTTTTTCTAAGCTCTGTTTATAGGATACAAAATGTGAGGAAGATTGGACAATTATCTGTCTGATTTGATCAGGGTAGGCAGCCAAACCAGCTAATTCAGTAGGGAAATAGAACCCTGACTAGCTACACTGATCAAATCAAGAGAATAACTGCCAGATCTCCCCTTTACTTTATACCGAGTAGATGTTGCCTTGGGGAATGGCTTACATTCAAAGGCTCTGACTGTTTGAAGTCCCCCCAAAGTCTGTTAATTGGAGCTCTTTGGATTCTTTGGACAGTTAAAGTTGCATAGCTTGGCTTGGTTGGCTAATCAGTTCTCAGACACCATAAATTCAGCCGCCTTAAAATGGTGGGGAAAGAAAAGATCTTCATAATAAAAATTATAATTACAATAGCATGATTTTCCTCCTAAAAAGGAAGTAAAACGAACTTGTGTGTGGGATAGCCAGCTATTCTTTCATTTGGCAAACCAGCAAGGAAACGTAGAGATGGATATTTCAGTTCAGAAGAGTGCTTCAGGCCTGAGTCCTACAGGCATGGGGTCACATGATAGCTTCTTTGGTCAGACACCACATTTTACTAATGTCTACAGTGAAGAGACTAAAAAACAGTTTTGGTGTTATAGTCTAATTTTATCCCCCCAAAATTAATCTGGCAAGTTTTTCAGGGACATATAAGTTTTTTCTCTCTAAGAAATTATCTCCTTTATAAAATAAGGAGAAGCTAGAATGAGGTGATATTGCTGGCTAACTCTCAACAAAACTAAAGAAAGAAGGTGTTTGGGGTTAATAAAACTAACAGAATTCAACACAGGTAGTTACTTGAAGTGGAGAAGGAAATGGCAACCCACTCCAGTGTTCTTGCCTGGAGAATCCCAGGGATGGGAGAGCCTGGTGAGCTTCCGTCTATGGGGTCGCACAGAGTCGGACACGACTGAAGCGACTTAGCAGCAGCAGCAGCAGTTACTTGAAGGGCTATGTGTTTTAATTTATTTTTAAGAATGGTTCACTCAAGCCAAAACATAAATTCCTGACAAAATTGGCTAGACCCTTCTGTTGCAAATATGTAGATTGTTACCCCAAGTTCCTTCTCTCACTCTCTCTCCATCATGTGTTCAATTTTATGTCCTTACTCCTCTTACCCTGAGTTATGTTACCACCACCAAAAGTCTCCATGCCCACAAGATTCTTAAGACAAAAGAATGGGAGAATTTGACAAAATCCTTCCTGGATGATTGCCAATGGAAACAGTGCCCCTGAAGAAACATGAACTACTATTCTGTATTCCTTCTTTGAAGGCTAAGTTATAACTGAATCAGCTCCCATAAAACAGCAAAGTCAAATAACTATGAGTATTTATTCATTTGCAATCACTATCTTCTAAGGCATATGAGACCAAATCAATTTCATCCAGAATGCGGAAAATATATAGAGAAAGGAAAAAAAAAAAAAGGAAAACTTTATTTTATTTGTTTTTAAAAATTTTTGGCCACACCACATGTGGGATTTTGGTTCCCCAACCAGGGATGGAACCATGTCCCCTGCATCAGAAGCAAGGAGTCTTAACCACTGGACCACCAGAGAAGTCCCCAGAAGGTAACAACTTTAGAAAAAGATCACTTGCCAGAAGTGAATTGGGAATTCCCTGGTGGTCCCATGTTTAGGACTTGGTGATTTCTCTGAGGTGGCCCAGATTCGATCCCTGCTCAGAAAACTAAGATCCTTCAACACATACAGTGCAGCCAGAAAAAACGTGAATAAATTAACTGTTCATTTTACAAAAGTTTATTGAACAACTATTATAACTCTGCATTATTTTTAAGCATATGAAGGATGGAAACAAAAGTAGAACATTATAATTGCCTATAAACTACTTAATAGTTAAACATTTTCATTTATTTACTATGACAGCTCAATATGAAATGATTATTATTTTTTTCATAAATCAGAAAAAAATAGCTTAGAGAAAAATTGCAGCTTAGAGAAATCAAGTGACGTGAACAAAGTTGCTCAACTAATTGGTAAGAAATGCAGCCTGACTTCAAGGAATCTCACAAAGAATTAACTAACAATGCAACTAGTAAAACTGCCACCAAGGAATGTGCCTCGATGAGTGACTGGCATGAAGTTAACAGCACAAATTTCAGAGGCAGGAAAAAAAATCAAGAAATATTTTACGGAAAAGGTGGGACTTGAAGACAGCTGACAGGAGTGACTGGTAATTGGATAAGCAGAAAAATGGCAGGGAACATTTCAGTTAAGGGACATACTGTGAGTGTTCAGACTGATTCAGAATTTAAAACGTTGGAGGCGGATTTGAAAAATTTGGGAACAGACAGCAAATGGAATAATGGGTGAAAGAGTTTGTGCTTCAACACCTAGGTGGTGGGTAGATGTTAAAAGTTTTAGGCAGGGAATGGACATGAAAATCGAGCTTGGAGAAAGCTTAATTTGTCAATAGCTGCAATATGTTTTTTAAAAAAGAAAGAGATTTGAGGCAGAGGCATCTTAGGAAAAGGTAGGATATAGCCTTAGTTCACTCAAGCTGCTCTAACAAAACACCATAGGTTGGGTGACATGGTGCTATTTATTTCTCACAGTTGTGGAACTTAGGGAGCCCAAGATTAACTTAGGGAGCCCAAGACCAAAACTTAGGGAGCCCAAGATTAACTCAGTGTCTGGTGAAAGCCCACTTCCTGGTTTACAAATGAACATCTTTTTATCAAAACCTCCACATGGTGAAAGGGATGATGGGGTCTCTGGGATCTCTTTCATAAGGGCACTGATGCCATTCATGAGGTGAGGGGTCTACCCTCATGGGGACTTCCCAGGTGTCTCAGGGGTAAAGAATCCGCTTGCCAATGCAGGAGATGCTGGAGATATGGGTTCAATCCCTGTGTCTGGAAGATCTCATGCAAGAGGAAATGGCAGCCCATTCCAGTATTCTTGCCTGGAAAAATTCCATGAACAGAGGAGCCTGGTGGGCTACAGTCCATGGGATTGCAAAGAGTTGGACATGACTGACCATGCACCATCCTCATGAACTAATCATTTCCCCCCAAAACACTTCCAAATATCACATTTGGAATTAGAATTAAGCATATGAATTTTGAGGAGACACAAATCTTCAGTTTATAACACTCTGCTCCCAGCCTCCAAAATTCATGTCCATCTCACATGTCATCAACTCAAAAACCTAAGTCTACAATCTCACCTAAAGATTAAAATCAGATATGAGTGAATTCAAGGCATGATTCATCTTCAGGTAAATTCTATTCTAGTTGTAAATCTGTTAAACATGTTATATATTTCTGAAATACAATGGTGATAGAGGCATATAGACATTGCTATTTTAAAGGAAGAAATAGGAAAGAAGTACCACCAAGCAAGTCCCAAGCCCAATGGGACAACTTCCCTTAGACCTTAAGTCTCAATAATGCAGTTAACTCTTAAATAACATGGGTTTTGAAAGTGCAAGTCCACTTATACGTTGATTTTTTTTCCCAATAAATATGTACTACAGTACTATATGTTCTGAGGCTGGTTGAATGTGCAAATGTGGACTCATACATACCAAGAGCTGACTGTAAAGTTATATTTGGGTTTTCTACTGTGAAATAGGGGAAATTTGGGGGTGTGGAGGAGGTTGGCGCTCTTAACCTTGGTATTGTTGTTCAAGGAAAACTATAATTCTCTTTGGCTATATGCTCTGCCCACCAGGTCCCCTAAAATGGGAGTTCTGCCTTCCATATCCACTAGTGGGCAGATCGGCACCCATGGTTTGAGTGATTGGGTAGCAATTCTTTCCCTGGTCCTGGAGCTCTCCAGGGTTGGAGTCCTGAGCCCATGCATGTGCTAAGAGGCTTTGTCCTTTGAAATCTTGGTGGGAACAGTCATTCTCCCACAACTCAGCTTAGATGCATTCCAGCCCACTGGAGCCACAACTAGGGTAGCCAAGGAAGGCAGCGATGGAGTGAAGGAGCAGGAGCCTGCAGTGTGAAGAAACACAGGCAGGATGCACCGAGGTCCCCACGGGCACCAGTGGCCCCACGCATTCTGGATTCATTATGGGAGGCAGCTCTGACAATCTCTGAATTGCCTTTGGGATTATTCTCCTATTGTTTTTCTCAATAACTCCTGGTTCCTGTCAAGATGGTTGATTAATCTCCTTATCTAATGGTCATATGGCCACACACCTGTTTCTCTCTCAGTCTTTCTTATTTTTTTCTATAGGGATAGGCTGACAGTTTTCAAAATCTTCAAATTCTGCCTCTCTTTTGATTCACAATTAGGTCTTTAAATAATTTCTCTTTTCTCACATTTTACCAAAAGCTTCCAGGTAAAACCAAGATGGTTGTTCACGCTGCTTAGAAATTTCTCCAGCCAAGTATCCAGTTTCATCACTCACAAGTTCTACCTTCCACAAACTCTAGACACAAACCAAGTTCAACCAAGTTCCTTGTCACTTAATAACAAGGCTTACCCTTCCCCCAGTTTCCAACAAAACACTCTTCATTTCCATCTAAGACCTTGTTGGAATGGCCTTCACCATCTGTAATTCTACTAACATTCTCTCTTGTTGTGAGCCTCTTAGCACATAACAACTGAGGCTTTCTCCACATCTCTTTCTTTTCTTTCTGAACGCTCACCAGAATCACCTTTAACTCCCGACTCACTCACAACAATGTGAACTTTTTCTAGTGTGCACCTCAAAACTCCTCCAGCCTCTACTAATTACACAGTTCCAAAGCTGCTTCCACACTTTTAGATATTTGTTCCAACACCACCCTACTCTTGGTGCCAGTCTCTGCGATGCCCATTAGGGCTGCTGTAACAAAATACCATACAAAATACCATTGACTGGGTGACTCATAAACAACAGAAAGTTATTTCTCACAGGTCTGGAAGCTGGGAAGTCTAGGATTGAGGTGTCAGAAGATTCAGTGTCTGGTGAGAATCTGCTTCCTGGTTTCAGACTGTTGTCTTTTTACTCTTATGTAACGTCACAAGGCAAAAAACAAGGGAGCTTTCTGAGGTCTCTTTCATAAAATGGAGCCTTCAAGACCTAATTACCTCTCAAAGGTTCTACCTCCAAATGGGATTAGATTTCAGCCCATGAATTTTGGGAGAGACACAAGCTTTCAGTCCATAGCAAATATATTTCCCTAAAATAATAGAGATTGCCCAGCAGGCTTCTTTTAGCAGCAATCAGGGGTCAAGGGGAATCATTCAAGCTGCCTAACAGCAGAAGAACTATAGCCAGGAGTCCATTTTATGAGAGTATTTTACCTATTACATAATAGTTCATAAAAGAAGGAGAAGGTTTTAAAGTCTTCAGAAATTCATATGTGGGAAAGCAGTATTCATCAGTAAAGGCTGTAAAAGAACAGACAGATAAGGAAAAAATGAAAAACTGTGACGCATATGATGGTATAAATAGTGACTGAAGGAGGTATGATAAAAGTTTGAATGTGAAAACTCCACAGAAGCAGGAGAATCATTTTGTCAGAAGTCTAATAGTAGGAAATAAAGGAGGAAGACATGGGCTCCTGTAAGCGTGTTGTCATACTTTCATGATTTAAAAAAATAAAAAGTTTTTTTAAAAAACGAGGGAGACAGGGGACAACAGGGAATGTTACCTGACCAACCGAGCTATCAGAAGATGGAGAAGGCTCCCAAGGGAAGCTGTGGAAATTTCATCAGTCAGGATATTTGAGGTGAATTTGAACAAGGCAATAAAACATCTGCCATGAGAGCAGTCTGCATCTGCATGAAAAGGACAGGATGGTCAAGTGGATCATTTTCACCTCTAATGTATTTGCCTCAGCATTAAGTTAAATCAAAAATCTAAATGACACTGGCCTTGGTGACAACGTTTTTCACATCTCCCAGAAGGTAGAGTGCTACCTTATACACATATTCTACTTTTTGCAATCCCCATAAATGCAGTTTCAATTTGTACATCCTTTTAAAAGCTTCAAGCAGCCTCTCCCTTATCCTATTACGCTCAACAGTTGACCTTGCCATGTATTTCAAGGAAAAAATTAAGGAGAAAATAAAAATCATCTCTCTCTATTTTGCTCTGTCTCTGTCTTTCTCTCTTACACACACATGCTTTGCTCTCTTCTCATGATATACTCTACTGGTTAGTTATCCAATTGTCTGTTTCCGCCTTGTCCATGCTTATAGAAGCTACGTTTTTCGGGTGTTAGGCAGTCTTTATGCTCAGGCAGGAGTGCACATCCTACGACCTCAGTAAGTAAATCAGAAGTAGTGTATGCTATAGTCATCCAAATTCTTCTTGTCAAGGATAGGTTTAGTAAAGGGCATGTGCAACACTTCTGGCCAAGGAGATATTAGTAGTAATCTGTTAGGAACATCCAGCAATGTTCTCCTCACTCTTCAAAAAGGCACAGCTCTCATTCACAGTAAACTCTTTATTTTATGCTCACCAAAATCTACCTGACACAAAACCATTGACCTCTTTTCATTCTTTATCCAAATTGACATCTTAGAGACTTAGACCTTTTTTCCACCTCCTCTTTCAATAGTTCTTGCTTCATTATCTCATTTTTTTGTTTTTTGTTTTTCTGGTTCTGTATCTCAGAATCTTTCATGATTTCCTTTTCCTATGTTAACTCTATATGTTGTTGTTACCAGATTTCATTCTTTCTCACTATGCCCTTCTTTTCCCTTTACGTAATTTCTTAAGGAGAACATCTATGGTTCCCTGGCTTTAGTGGTGATTACACTACCATCCATTCTTTCTTAAGTTCTGGATCCACATTTCCTGATGTATACTAGACAATTTCCATGAGATTTCATGGAAATAACTCATTCAGGACTGTCTAAAATCTCAGTCCAAATTGGATCTTCTTAATGACATCTCTAGGATAATTTCACAATCTTCATAAACTGGAAACTCTGGATTTATTTTAGATTTCTCCCTCTCTCTCAAATCCTCACTCTAACTAATCATCAAATTCTTAGAATTTCATGAATTCTAGCCCTAAATGTTTTTTGAATCATTTCAATTTGTGCTGCTCTATTTTAGTCGATACCTTTATTTTCAACATTAAAAAAATGTGCTCTAGCCAATTTCCTGGTGGTCTAGTGGTTAGACTCCATCCTCTCACTGCCAAGGGCCTGGGTTTGATCCCTAGTTGGAGGAACTACTATAAGCTACAATCATGGCATAATAATAATAATAATAACAATGGGCTCTAAAGTGATAGATTCAGGATGTTCAAGGTACTGATAATGTTCAGATCAGATCAGTCGCTCAGTCGTGTCCGACTCTTTGCGACCCCATGAACTGCAGCACGCCAGGCCTCCCTATCCATCACCAGCTCTCAGAGGTCACTCAGACTCACAACCATCGAGTCAGTGATGCCATCCAGCCATCTCATCCTCTGTGGTCCCCTTCTCCTCCACTGAGACACAATTCCATGGGAAGTCTAACTGCTACTGCTACTGCTTCAGACGTGTCCGACTCTGTGCAACCCCATAGACGGCAGCCCACCAGGCTCCCCCGTCCCTGGGATTCTCCAGGCAAGAACACTGGAGTGGGTTGCCATTTCCTTCTCCAATGCATGAAAGTGGAAAGTGAAAGTGAAGTCGCTCAGTCGTGTCTGACTCTTCGCGATCCCATGGACTGCAGCCCACCAGGCTTCTCCGCCCATGGGATTTTCCAGGCAAGAGTACTGGAGTGGGGTGCCATTGCCTTCTCCACACTAATACTATTAAGATCATTTCAATCACGGTACAATCTGGAATGGTGATCCTTTACCCTAAGAACCAGAAATCCTCAGTATGGTAAAGCAGGATCTTTTGTTTGATAGCTATTTCTTCACACAGCACTCTGAAATGATCATAGTCACAATTTTCACTATCTTATTCCTCAATTAATCAAGATCAGGAGGCATATGTTAACCAGCAGCTGTTTTCTGTAAATAAAGCAATAAAGCTCTTTTGTTCGTACAATACCCTCCCTTCCTGCTGGTGTGCCTTTTCTACATCATAGGCCACAAAATAATCTTTAAAGAAATAAAAACATATTCTCTTGTGTAAACAGAAGAAAAAAAATCACTGAATGTGTCTTCCTTTTTTATGCCATACACATATGCCAAGAAGTGGTTCATGTTGTGAATGTCAGTGGCATCACCAAATGATAAATTTTAACAGGCCTGGAAGAATATCCTATTTTATCTAGGATATTCAGGTAACATTTTAATTAAAACTCAAAGATATTCAGGTAACATTTTAATTAAAACTCAAAGAGGAGAAAAGAATTCTAAGTAGAATGAACATAAAGAGTAAGGCACTGAAGTAGGGTTGCATGCTCAGTCACTTCAGTCGTGTCTGACTCTTTGTGATCCCATGGACTGTAGCCCTTCAGGCTCCTCTGTCCATGGGATTCTTGAGGCAAGACTACTGGAGTAGGTTGCCATGTCCCCCTCCAGGGGATCTTCCCGATTCAGGGATCGAATTCGTCTCCTGAATTGCATTGCAGGTGGATTCTTTACCACTGAGCCACTGGGGGAAGTAGAGATAATCTTGTTGAAAAAACAGAAAGTAGATCAGCATGCCCACAGTACACCCTGGAGCAAGGGCAGAATAAAAGTCTGAGCAGGATAACATGGGCTGGCTCCCTTAGAGTCTTTTGGCAAAAGTAAGATGAGGGTGCTTCAGTGAAAGGGTATGGCATGGATGTGGCATGGTACAATTTGCATTTGAAAAGGATCATTCTAGCTGCTTTGTAAAGTATAGACTTCGTGGAGAATAAAAAAGCAGCAGAGAAACAGTTAAGAATAACAACCTAGAAAACAGGTTGTGAGAGCTCAGATTAAGGTCAAAGGAGCAGAGGATTAGATTTAGGACAATTCTTTTTAAAGATATATTTGTTAATTGTGTGGAGTTTAGGCAAGGAGCTACATCAACAACATTTTCTAGTTTTTAATCTCATGTCTCGAATTTTATTTGAATTTCACATAAAATCTTAATTTCAGTGTTTTAACTCTAATTTATCATCTTCTTTCCCAGACAGTTCCTCCTCCTGTGGTCTCATTTGTAGGAACTGGCATTTCTATTGATCCATTTACTCAGGCCAGAGAGTTGAGATCTGTCCCTGATAAGGTGTATCATCTCAGCTATGTCTCTTGCTATTATCCCACCTCCAAATCTAATCAGTTACCAAGTTCTGTCATTCCAGCTTCTAAAACATATTGAATCTGTCCATTCTTCCTTATTTCTCCTAAAAACACTATAGTCCAAACCACAACTCTTTACTGGGAATTTATAGCAGTTAAGTAATTTACCTATATCTGTTCTTCATCTGCATATATTTATCATATAGTCCCCAGGATGATCTTGTAAAAAAATAAAATGAATGCCAACTATGTTTTAAAACCCTTCAATGACATCCAAGAGTTCTTAAGATAAGGTCCAAAATCTTTTAAGTGATGTTCAAGATCACTTAAAGGATCTAACTCCTGTGCACCACTCCGGCCCCTGCCTCTTACATCTCTCCTTCCCAGTCCCAGTGTTCCAGCCACGCAGACCATGAGGCACCCTCCTTCCTGTCTCGGGGCATTTGCATGTAGTGCCCCAACTGCCTGCCCCCCCACTTCACTAATCACATTCCCCCTTAAGTTTCCAGGATAAATGTTATTTCTATAGGGAAGAAATTGCTCTTACATGTTCTCATAGCAGTCTGTACTCTTATCATACTATTAAAAATGGCAGTTACTTTTGTGAATAGCTGTTGAGTACTAGTGTGTCTTCCAATATACTGTAAGTCCTGTGAGAAAAGAAATATGTCTGATTTTTTTCTCTATTCAGTCATTCCTTCCTCTCCATCTTTAATAACTGTTTCTATTAAGTATATAACAATACTGACTTTTAAGTAAAATGAAAGTCATAGTATATTTTTAGCACCAGAATAATATGGTCCAATGTGTATAATAGAAACACAGTTCTTTTTGCTCTGTGGAGAATGATCAAATAAGCTACAGGAAATGTAATGAGGAAATTAGAGATAAGTGAGGAGGTAGGAAGGAAGGGGCAGAGAATGGGTATAGAAAAAGTACAAGAAAGGTGTAGGTAGCAGTGAGAAGTGATGGTTATGCAAGATTTTTCATGATGATCTCATTTTCCCACTAAAATCTGGCCCTGAAGGAAAGTAGGGAGATGAGGAAGTAGCTTAAAAGGCTGAGGTAGCAAAGAAAGTTGTAAAGATAAAGCATGTTAGAGCATGTTTTCCATAGTTTTTAGGAATAACCTATGGGGAGTGAAAAGTTGATAAGGTCAAAATCAAAGAGGATAATTTAAAAAGCAAGTTCGTTAAGCAGGTAAGACAGGATAGGACTCAGAGCACAGGTGAAGGTATCTGTCTTTAACAGAGTGACTGGTACAAATGTCCCTATATGTGGGGAAAAGGAGATGGTAGTTGCAAGTTAAGTCTAGACCTAGAGAAACGGAGTCATTTGCATCTGGTGGCTTCAGATTTCTCAATTAAGTATATGTGAAGTTACCAGATGAGAATCAGAAGGTATAGGTTAAGGAGCTTTGAGAAGAAAATATAGTTATTTCTCAGAGTAGGACAGTAAGCCCACTGGAGAATTATATTCTGAATTAGCGTTGAGTGACTCTTTAAGGACTGTGGACATGAATTTAGAGTGAAACTTAACAGCAGATGATTTTTTTTTTCCAGAAATATTTTGCTGATTAGATGCAGGTATAGAGAGGAAGGTAGGTAAGCACATTTGGGGTTATAGACTAGAAGGTGAGTAGGATAAGGACAGAGTATGATCAAGTTGAGAGTACCCCATTAGGATGTCTTCATATTGATGGTAGTAGAAATGAAAGCAGGAAAATACTAAAAAGATCAGTGGACCAGACGTTTGGATGAGATCAAAGGATTGGTGAATTGTTGCATGGAGAAAACTTGGGCAAACTGATCTGGACAGTGGCTGTCCCGAGGTGACAGTGCCAGACTGGGCTGTTTGATATTAAAATTTAGAGGTGGTTCAATTTTTTACAATGACACGATGCAGAGTGTGACAAAGGAGGAGGCACAATGGATGAGAGGTGGATGGAAATGTGCAGTGGGCAGGGCATTGGATAGATCATCCACTCACATGTTGGAATTATGAGGCAATGGTATAACCACTGGAGACGTGAGAATGACTGAGCCAGGATCAAAAGTTTCCAGTGAACGAGGAATATCACAAGTCTGATACCTTGAGTGAAAGAATGGGAATATAGCCATACGGTGTGTACATCGAGGAGAGAAGCAGATTTGCTTTGTTACTGTTTTGATCTCACACTGTTAAAGAGAGCAGAGTCTGAAATTAAAGAGCACCAACAAGTAAATAAAACAGACCTGGATTCTACTTTCATGATGCTTACAGAATAGTAAGGGGGAAAGTTATAAATCAAATAATTAAAAAAATATAAAATTAGAAACTCTGACAAATGCTCTGAAGAAACAGTACTGGCCACTGTGAGAGCATGAAACACAGTGAAAACTAACCTGTGGGGGGAGGTAAGACCTGAGCAGAGACCTGAAGGACAGGTGGGGCCAACAAGACAAAGGGGAGCAGCACAAAAGGAGGACAGCACAAAACTGGAGTGTTTAAAGATAGGTATGCTGCGAGGGAGTCGGGGGGCAGGAGGAGAAGGGACGACAGAGGATGAGATGGCTGGATGAAGCTGGATGAAGAGAGGGACGACAGAGGATGAGTGGTGGATGAAAGCGCGAGGGAGTGGGGCAGGAGGAGAAGGGACGACAGAGGATGAGATGGCTGGATGAAGATAGGTATGCTGCGAGGGAGTGGGGCAGGAGGAGAAGGGACGACAGAGGATGAGATGGCTGGATGAAGATAGGTATGCTGCGAGGGAGTGGGGCAGGAGGAGAAGGGACGACAGAGGATGAGATGGCTGGATGAAGATAGGTATGCTGCGAGGGAGTGGGGCAGGAGGAGAAGGGACGACAGAGGATGAGATGGCTGGATGAAGATAGGTATGCTGCAAGGGAGTGGGGCAGGAGGAGAAGGGAATGACAGAGGATGAGATGGCTGGATGGCATCATGGACTCGATGGACGTGAGTCTGAGTGAACTCCGGGAGTTGGTGATGGACAGGGAGGCCTGGCGTGCTGCGATTCATGGGGTTGCAAAGAGTCAGGCACGACTGAGCCACTGAACTGAACTGAACTGATGACAGGAAAACAAAAGGTCGGAAGAAAAAAGGGGAAATTTTGAGTGTTGAAAGTGACAGACACGGTGGATCAAAGAGAGAGCTGAAGAATGAGGAGAAAATGAATTGGTCTGGGGACTAGGCATAATGTTGAGTTTAAAGAGAGGCCATGTAGAGAGAAAGCAAGTGAGGGAGCCCTTGGAAGGGTTGTAGTCAGAGAGCAGGAGAGATCCCTTCAGAAGTACGACAGCTAAACATCTTCAGGAAATCAAGAACATATTTACATGTGGGTCATGGATGAAGTCATCAGATGGATAAAGGTCTCCATTGGTGAAACTGTTAGAAATAATATCCTATTTGAGATGCCAGAGTTCCCAGTAAATTTGGATGAGTTAGTGTAAATTTACAGCAAAAAGAAGGGACAGAAAGAAGTGTTCTGTATGAGGGCTAAGGAATATGTCTGGACAAAAAGTATAAATTTCATGAACTCTGAATCTCAGTTTTACCACATGGAAAACAGGAATAACCTCAAAAAAAAAGGGGGGGTAAGAAAACAACTCTTTACTCAGAACTCTTATTTGTGGGCAAGAGTCAAGATGATATGAGCATCTTCTGAGGTACGTTAAGATGATGTGTGCATGTTTTCCTTTCTTTGTTTTTTATGGTCATTTTTTTTGCCAGGTTCTTGTAGGAGGTGAAGACATTTTGAAAGTTGGAAGTCAAAATCCAGAGTGGAGAATGGGTTCCCTTTCAGGCTGCATGAGGGTTTACATATCCGATCACCTAATAACTCCTGAATAATATTCTGAATAGCTATTCGAAGGAGAATTAAAATGTGTAACACCTCACAGAGTACCCAGCATATGGTAGAACATAAAAGACAGTTATATAAATGGTCATATTAATACTTATATTAGTAAGAGTTGCCAAGTATATTATTGATTATTTAAAGAGATTTCCATTTTATTCAGCAGCCGAATATATGTAGTATCACTGTAATTATGTGTATATGAATAAAGAGGGCAGCAGCAGAAAGAGTAAAGACATGGTGAATTACAGAAGCAGGGCTGACGGTAGAATGGGGGTGAGAAAAGGAGGAACCTCGATTCCTTTGACAGCGCCCCTCCACAAGGTTTTAGGAGGCTCATCAATTAACAAGTATCATTATTATCCAGTTGAGGACACTAAAGCACAAAGAGGCTTTGCATAAAGTCACAGAACAACTCCACAGCAAAGGCACGACCAGAGACCCATGGTCACGGTCTCCCACTTCACTGCTGTGTGCCCTGGACCTCTGAGTCATCCTGGTGGCACAGATGGTAAACACCCTGCCTGCAGTGGAAGAGACCCAGGTTCAACCCCTGGGTCAGGAAGACCCTGGAGAAGGAAATGGCAACCCATTCCAGTGTTTTTATTCTATGGGCAGAGGAGCCTGGCAGCTACAGTTCATGGGGTCGCAAAGAGTTAGGCAGAACCGAACAACTAACGTATGCACTGTCTCTAATATAACTCTTTAATCCCTGGATATGGTGTCTTTGTTAATTCTTCTCTGGGGAATTCAAATAGACACTCCTGAGTCCAGCGGTCCAGTTAACACTGTGTGTCACGTTGTTCTTTTTTTATGAGTTGTGTAAAGAGGTGGCTAGAAGATGACTTGGGAGACCACACTCCAGAGAGATCACAAATGTGTCAGGCCCCTACATACTCCTCAGGCCTGGCTTCCTTGTCCCCTGGCCCCACAGTATGGCTCTTGGAGCCCCAGAGTTACTTCTGGATGAAGCAACCATGGTTACAAGCCCTTGCCCCTCACCTGGACTCCTAGAAGCCCGAACTGGGTGGGGCAGCCATAATTCACAGGGTCACTGTAAGAGGGGACAGCTGGCCCATAAGGGAGCACTTGGGCTCTTATTTGGAAGCCCTCTGAAGGCTGAGAATAGTGATGCTCCAAAGGCAGTGTGCGCTCCTCCTGTCTGTAATATCCTTAGCTATTATCACAATGAGTATAGCACTTTAGGGGGTAACCCACTGATACAGTCGAGCTTGACTCTAAAATGGACAGTAATGAACTGCAGCAGCTGTAGTTCTCTAAATCAAAGATTCCTAGCCCCAGCAAGGGAATGGGAAGGGTAGTACATCTGCTCTGTAAGTAGATTCTTTGCCAGGCAGCCTGCCTACTACCTTAAAAGTAAAATCTTATTATAACCATGAAACCCCACAGTGAGGGGCAGAGACAGGCAACCATCACAAAGCAACTTGGGCAAATTCCTGGGATGCCAGGCCACTACGCAGGGCTTTCAGGGATAATAATTATTCCATCTACTGAATATCTTGAAAAGCACTAAAAAAGAACAGGTCACAGCAGAAACCTTGGCAGGCACTGTTGCACTCTTGGGCCATCCCTGAATGCCAGTCAGAACAACAAAGCCCTGGAACAATAAAATCCTGCAGAAATTCCTACCTTTTTAATCCAGCTAAAGAAATACATAGATTGGACAACAAAAGCAGTTTTTGGTAGACCTAAGCGGATTTTTTTAAAAAATTGTTGTAGTTTTCACTAAATGTATAAGACAATCGGTATGCAATAACAAATGGGGAAATTTAGGGTAGAAACCAGAGACAACCCTTTGTAGGTGGCTCAGTGGGTAAAGAATCCCCCTGCAATTCAGGAGATGTGGGTTTGATCCCTGGGTTGGGAAGAATTCTTGGAGGAGGGCACGACAACCTACACCAATATTCTTGCCTGGGAAATCCCATGGACCAGAGGAGCCTGGTGGGCTACAGTCTGTAGGGTTGCAAAGAGTAGGAAACGGCTGAAGGGACTGAGCATTCATGGATGCACTCTGGAAGCCCCGACTATTCTAATACAAATTCACTTTAGGGGTTGCTCAATTATAGGCATAACTGTAGAACCTGTAACCTTCTCTGTCCTCCCCAAAGCATTTCTGCATTAGGATTCCCTGAAAATCAGAAGGGTAGCAAGTGAAGAGAATGAGTTCAGAGCTTCTGTCCATTAACTGATGACCAGCCATGCATCTGTAACAGTCAAGGTATAACCAGGACACGTCCTGATGAGGTGACCCAAGGAACTAGAAGGATGACAGTCACCATCCTGCCTCTTCTGTGCCTCCCCTTGAAAAGGTTCAGGAGTTCAGACCCCAGTCAGGAGGAAAGCATTCCAGGACTGAATTGCCTTTGGAACTGGAAGAGTGAACAGAAAATTTCTCGGGGCAGAAATCTTCCTGCAGAACAAGGGCTGTACAATCACTATTCCACAGAAAAGTATTTGTTAGAACTGAAATCATCTGACCTCAAGGTCACAGCAGGAAGGAGCTCTGTGTTCCTCTCTTCCTTGACCAGATTCCTGTCTCAAAATTAGTATTCTCTTCTTTTCCCCCTCCTTCTCAATGTTCAGGCTGATATGTTAATAGCCTGTCAACACGTTGCCACTATGTTCAGAATAAAAATCAAATTATTATCAAGATTTACTCTTTTTTTAAAATGTCCAAAAATTCACACAGAAAAATCAGTACTTACACCTAAATATTTCAGACTGTAAATCAATTGCTCACTTCACAACGAACTCCTGGTCTGCAGTTGTTCTTTTCTTCTTCTTCCCCCAATGCCCTCATTGATCCAAATTGATTTTCAAAATTTCTAGTGATGGAGCATTTCACCTGTTGTGGTCCAGTCGTGACATGGATTACCTAGATTTCATGAGAAAGCATCTGAATTTTTTCTCCTGGTAAAACAGGCATCTTTCTGGACTCATTTCTGACTCTGTCATCTCTCTATACTTACAATATCCTTTCTGCCACATTCTTTCTGAACAAGTGTTACTCCCAGGTAATAGCTGAGCCCCTGTTCATCTTCCAAGTTGTGCTCCAGGATATTTTGTTATTTAAACTATATCACAGGATAATGTTACTTAGGTGAACTAGCTGGTTTGAGGAGACATCAAAGAGTTAACTCTATTTTCCACTCCCAGTTTAACGAAGCTATCAATACTTTCACCAATCTTAGATTTTTAAATTTCCCATGTTTTGAATTCATTGCATGTTGACTAAGTATAACATTTTGGAGGGGGTGGTGGGGTGGATTAAGCTAAGAAGCTAACTTCAGAAAGTTCATACACTGTTCTTATTCTGTTCTTTCATTTGTATTGACATTGAGTAGTTCTCAAGATGACTAAAATGAGAAAGGTTAATTTTCTTCATGAGCAATGGACTGAAAAACAGCATTCTTATAAACTGTTATCTTGGATATAGACTACCATGAGTTTAAAAAACAATCAGTCTTTACTGCTGAGAAAGTGGGTCATCATTCTTTCTCTCATTTCAAACGTATCACACATACCCCTGGAAGTATTTTTCAGGAGTATTGGGCTG
The DNA here is from genome assembly GCA_935064755.1 of Tragelaphus eurycerus. Classification (NCBI taxonomy): domain Eukaryota; kingdom Metazoa; phylum Chordata; class Mammalia; order Artiodactyla; family Bovidae; genus Tragelaphus; species Tragelaphus eurycerus. Next base: position 2,667,890 of record CAKXYN010000120.1, on the reverse strand, counting down.
TCCTTGGCACTGTCACCAGAGATGCCTGCCCTTTGTGAGTTTATGATGGGCCAAAGGGGCCCACAAGTGATACAGCACAAATTCCCAAGCTGACTTAGAATGATTCAGTGAACTCAGCAGTACAATTTAGGAGCTTAGGACTTAACCAAATACGAACTCCAGTTCTCCTAGAGTCCAATTAATGCTGTTAGATATGAAATGAAACTCCAATGACACTGAAGGGCTTGATATTTGTAAACATTACATTATATATTTTAATAGGTAATTCATTCGTGCAGTTAACAATCAAAATAATATAACAACCTATAAATAAGAGCTTTCATTCCCACCCCTGTCCCTATCCATTTCTTTCCCCCACCATCCTCTCTTATTGTTTAGTATTTTATGTAGTCTCTCAAATATCTTTCCAGTGTTTTCTTATTCAAATACAAGCAAATATGCATATTTTACTTTACACGCACATCCAAAAATAGCTGACTACAGGTAATTTTTTGCACTTTACTTTTTCCACTGATAACATATCCTGGAGAGCTTTCAAATCAAGATGTAGGGAAATTTTTCATCCTTATAGCTACAGATTATTCCACTGTCAGTTCACCCATGGTGCAGATGTGCCAGCGATTTTACCAGGATCCAATCTGGATTCTGATTTATGGTTAGGTAATCCTAACTCTTATTAGCTAAGGCCTTTACAGCAAAGACACTTCTTTCTAGGCATACAGACTAAAAGAGTGATTGTGAAAAACTGATATTTGAGGCATGGAAAACTTTTCCTTTTAACTGCTCTCACTCAAAGGTCAGCCTAAGAAAGATCATCTAGACATCTCCAGGAGGTGACAGACACTGGGTCCTTTGGCCATGCTTTTAGGAAGACTACCTTTTCCCTAATCCAGTTTAATCTTGGTGTGTTTGGTACACATACACACAGACACAATGCATGTACTTTTTCTGAGACTTTAATTCACACCTATTAAGGGGAAAGGGTGATGGGTGACTGGTGATGCGGGTAGTGACAGTCCCTACCAAAAATCAAGGATACCGCAGTTCTTTATTTCTCCCTAAAGCTGCTGCATGTTGAAGTTATCAGACCATATCAGGCTTAAGGGACATTAAATGTCAGGAGAGCAGACCTGCTATAGAAAGCTGATGGGAGCTGCGGGAACCTTTAGTATCAAATGTTCTCCTGTATAATAATAGGCAGCAGCATCAATCTCAGAAATGCTCCTACAAATGTCAAAGAAAACCTTCCCCGTATATAGATTAAAATTGCAGATAAAAACAGAGGACCAAATCAAAGCCCTAGTGTTCCCTTTTTGAAACCACCCTGCCAAAAATGCAATTTCTGAGTTATCAAAAAATAGAATCTCTCAAACAGCATTCATAAAGTTTCACATTTTGGTGTTATCACAGAGGCTTATATTGAGAAAATGCTATTTCTTCCTTCCCTTCCCCTTCAAGGTTGAAGCAGCATCCTCTTTTCTCTCTCTAACAAACAATGCTTTCTCTAGAACAGCAAGCTGGAGGCAAACAGTACCATGTTCTGCACAGTCAGAGAGCTGTACATCAATGTGCGTTTGCTATTTCCTAGGAACCACAACCCACCCACCCAGCCACCCCACCCCTCCACTTTGCAAAAGGAGCTGAGAAATAAACTTCTGAAAATGACCTTAAGAAGCCAACATCGCTGACCTCTGAATAAAACCTCATCTGGTGCAGCAAGTTAGACCCCATAAATACAATGGAGTGTCATTTGAGAAATCTGGGTGTAAAAATACAGAGTGTGGATTTATAAGGCCCCTTTTGGATGTGACAATCAGACATGAAGCATGAAGAATCTGATCTATCAAATACAGGGTTAGGCTGAAAGAACAATTTTTTTTTTTTTTTTTCCCTAGAAGAGAGGGGCAATATGACAGAAGGAGATTTTCATCAGCTTTGATTAAGGTACACAGATGCACACACACACACACACACACACACACACACACACACACCTAAATAAAGCTGTCGCTCCAGAGAATACCTGCTGGGATTAATTTAGCAATTTCTGGCAAATTCTAGAATAAGGAATGTCAGGGAAACAGTCAGCAACTCTCTTCCTTCTACATACTTACATATGTAAAATGACCCTAATGGACAGAGAAGCCTGGCATGCTGCAGTCCATGGGGTTGCAAAGATACAGACACGACTGAGCGACTGAACTGACTGAATGCATTTCCCTGACAAATGGTGTTCAGCATAATATCATTTCCTGGATGTTGCCCTCAAAAACATCTCGCTCTGTGGTATACCTACAAGACCCTGGTTAAGGAAAGGACTCCATACAATTTTTTGATAAGTTGCAGATTTATTGTAGAAATACAGTTATAAGGGTTTTTAAAATAAGCAAAGAGTTCCTGTTTAGAGATTTGAATTTGATTTTCTTATGTTTCCCCAAACTGTGCTATACTGCTTTCCTATGCATTTCTGGGAATCAAGCATTCAAGCATTCAGTCTCTTAAGCATCAAGTGACTCAGTTTCTCTTCCTGAACAAAGTATATGGAGAAAAGTTTATTGAAGATAAAGATTCTTGGTATTATCCCTGAGATCAGAGCAGTCTCAAAGATTCTCAGTTCACCTCTGATAAATGCTCAATAAGTGCTACTCCTTGTGAACTATGCCTTTGCCACAGACTGTCTCCCAGTTTGTCTGCAATTTGGGTAATTGTTGTTACTCTGTTACGGTGGCAGCACTATTATAGCCATTGCTACTTCAAACATCAAATCTCAGAACAGAACATTCTTTTTTATTCAAATAAATCTTATATTATTAAATAAGATTATAAATATTTCACATGCTATTTTAGAGTAAGTACAATCTTAAGTAAGATATTGTATTTAATGCATATAATGTTTAGGAATAGATGGTTCTTTTCAAAAATCAGTAGTTTCTACACAGTACCTCAGGGATTTATTGCCCTTTCCCTTCATGCTCTATGCAGTGTCACTTTTTAATTCAGCTTTCTACATTTCATATCACTTTGAATGAATGAATGCCAAGTTTAGCTCTTAAACTTTACCTCCATAGTCCCACTCCAAAGGTTTTCAAGTCTGCTGAATTTACACCAGCTTCTAGTTCCAAACCACTTGGGAGAGGTTTGGGCTATAGCTTTCTCTTAATCAGCTATCCTTCCAGGTTTTCCTGTTCAAGATTTTTTTTTTTTTTTAAGATAAAAAAATGATAATGTCAGAGCTCTTATCATTAGAGAACAAACTACTGGTTTTACTCATCCTCCAGTCCAGGCAAAGTTTTCTGGATGGTGACACATTTCACAACTTCTCCTTCCCTCATCCATTCAATCATTTTATTTTATCCCACAAGAACATAAGCTCCTTGACAGAAGACATGTTCATGTTGATTGTCAGGAAGGAAGCAATTTTCCTCTATCCTTCTAGATCTTTTTGGTTAGTTTAAGAATTAAATGGACTTGAAACAGATTAACAAGAGAAAATCAAACAGATGTTTAATAACATGTATCAGAGAGATCCAGAAAAACGGTGTAACTGCTGAAAATGGCAGGTAAAACGCATCCACATCTCTCTCAAAGGCCATTTGCTATTTTCTGAGCAGTTCCTTTAAACACATATTGTGTCTGATGCTACACAATGCCCATATATATCTCACAAAATTTAATATGGAAGGCTTTAACAGGTAAAAGATGGGTGCCCTGGACTGGTACAGAATAGGTACTAGGGACCTACCTAGCTCATTCATGAAAATCCTACAGAATCTGAAATGAAATTGTTTGATCACCACTATTCTTATGCTAAGTGAAAAAACTTTTTTTCTTGAAAAATATGTAAGTGGTTTTGGTTTTGAAAGCATCTGGCTCTGCTATGGTTGCTGATATGCTAAAATTCTCCTAATAGTAGATTGCTTAGACAGGACTTAAATTTACATAAACATTTAAAAATAATCAAAGATCAGAGTCAGCTCAAATATCAAACTCAGGCAAATGTCAATTTCCCTCTTCTTTGCTTCAGCTGAAAATCAAAAGAGCTAATTTTACTAGTATCAAAAACATTTCCCCTCCTTAATAACCCCATGTGACCAAGGCCAAATCAAATGTGTTATTTGCTTTTACATCAAAAACAAAGTGAAGTTTTATAAATCAGATTTTATGCAGTCTATAGTGTAAAGAACCAATGCAAGAGATTTATCTCAAAATCCATAAATTGAACACAAACTCACAAAATAAATTAAATCAAGTATGAAAGAAAATCAACATCTAGGTTTATGGAATAATAAATATGTAAAAAGGTTGAAAAATAATTCAGCAAGGCAATCAAAACCTCAAGCAAAAAGGGTAGCAAGGGAGAGGTAGGTCATGTAGAAAGAAAAATGAAATGAGAAAGAAGGGTATTAAAACATTTCCAGTTAGAAATCAGAAAGTAGCATGGTGTACCTTGTGATATTTGCAGCAGGGGTAGAGTTTCTGAGCAGTTATCTTCTTTCCATTTCTGTAGGGACAGGAGCCCTTACTTATCCTCAGAAAATGAAGCTTGCTGGGAAATTATTTTATAACCACTTACTTCAAAAACATGTTTTGCAAAACACTAAAGTTGAAGAAACTGAAGCTTTTCTAAAAGGAACTGACAGCTACTATTAGCTGGCTGCATATTACTGAAGATTGGAATTACCATGCTATTGTTCTGACAGACTCAGTCACAGAGGCTAACCCATCATAATCTGCAAAGAGATTGTCGCCGTATCCTGAGAGCCTGTGCCTCTGAGGTTATAAACATTTGGTGGATATGTGTGTGGCAGCAGTGCAAAGGCCACTGGTGGGATAGAAGACAAAAGAAAATATGCTTTTTAGTTATTTTATGGTTTCATTTTATTTGAGAAAGGGGTAGGAAGGAGAAAGGAAAGAGAAAGAAGAGAGAGATCAAAGGGAAAAAATGATCTTTAACATTGCCTTTCTAGACTCTAATTTCCTATGGCAAATGACATCTGTGATACTACTATGGCCCTACCAAGACAACAAGAGCTAGGTAATAATGCTAACATATGCCATGTTAGTTACCAGGTACTTACCATGTTCAGGCTATGTCTAACATTCTAAAAACATGATCACATCTAATTCTCAAAACAACCCTATAAATTGCTCCTCATCCATAGAAACCATATGGGGTTGTCTTCAGGGACTTAAGTAGATTGCCAAAGATCACACAGCTAGTAAGTTGCACATTTAGATGCAAAACTTCCTATTTCTACCATTGTGGAATACGAGCTTAACATTTTAATCTATTTTTTCATAAGAATAAGTCTTTTTTTTTTTAACTCATGTAGATTATGAGCTCTTTCAGAACAATGATTGGGCGTTACATTTCTTCTATTTCCTCATTTGTTAAAAAGGTGATACTCAAGTGCAATCTCCAAGATTCTCTCAAACTCTGCCACTCTCTAGATTACTACTTTGTAAAATCCACAGTACTAGGAAAGCTTCCATTAACACAATAGGTGCTCAATAAAGTATTCAAAAATGACTTGTGTAATTAATGAATAAATTCCCTCATTTAAGGAAAAGAATGTCATAACATCACAACCACTGGAGTCTTCATTCTCTTTGCATAAGAAATATTTAAAATGAGAAGGCAAATCCAGTTGTTTTATTCTTTATTAATAAATGACTGCAGAATGTTTTATGTATTATCTATCCCAATCTTTTAAATTATATTTCTTACTTTGTCCATATCTAGTGTCCTTCTCACAGTATAACTCTTTCCAACCCCACTTAATATTCCTGTTCCTACCTAACATTTTGTTAGAGGCAACAACTAACATAGCTCAAATTATACCCATTCTATCATTGTCATTATATTTTGACATGAGATAACATTCTAAAATGATTCCAAATAACAATTTGTAAAATTCCAATCCATTTTGTGTTGTGCCAATGTATTACATCTCAACATGTTTTATCAAATATTTTTAAAATCACACAATATTTTTCTGAAAATGTTTATTCATGAGTCAGTGCTTGAAGCGTTTCGTTCAATCTCTGATAATCCAGTAATGAGAATTCTTCAAAGTAAGATGACCTATTAGTCTCATAATCTATCTTTCCTATAAGAGAAAAATAAGTCTTGAGTTTTCAAAAGATTTTAAATATGTGTTCAAAATTCCAGATCACTTATTTAGGTTGAAAAAGAATGCAGCAATTCAAGACTGCACATTTTCCTTTGTGCCAATAGCAGAAACCAAAAAGAAAGGTAAGTGGTAAGTTAGGTAAGAAAGAGATGCTGCGTGGCAACAAGACAGAGGGAGGAAGGCGGTGAGCTTGATACTCTCTCATAATGAATAAAGATTTAGATTCAAATTCTCAGATAAATATTTCCACAGATAAACTATGACCACAGAGGTTAGTATCTTTTTGGAGTATTTACTATTGTAGAGAAACAGTCCAGGGTACAAGCATCCAGATAAGTATGGGTACTGAAAATGTATAGTAGCTAGGCTTAGAAGATCAATCAGCAAATACTAACTCCCCCAAAGACTGAAATCCTTACCTTTGAATTTTTTCAAACTTAAAAGAAATAATAAAAAAGCATATACTTATTATATATGCTTATTCTTATTTATATTTGTATGTATATGTGCAGATACAAGGAGTGAAACCAAGCAGTACCCTGTAGGGCTCCTGGGCACTGTTGGTAGGGAATAGACTCAAGTGACCTTCCCAGAGTTCCGAAGGTAAGCTTCTAACAGTTGCTAATCTGGAGATGGAGGGGATGTAGAGGCACAGGAGGAGCAGTCAAGAAACAGGAGTGCAGCCTGGGGGCAGGGGCCTGGTTCCACCTTAAGGGGTTCACAGAACTATCTTTGAACTCTCTACAGAGCTAAAACCCCAACAAAAGGTAGATGTTGGCATTCTTCATGGGGTCGCAAAGAGTTGGACACGACTGATCACTGATCTGATCTGATCTGGCATTCTTCGTTCAGATTAAAGAAACCCAAGAAGCTTTTCAAGAGACCACCTGAGGCCAGATTAAAGAAACCACAGAAACTCATCAGGCTACCTGAGACCGGATTAAAGGAGTACAGGCCCTATACAGAGTAATCTTTATCAGCAACCCCATCCTTGAACCATTGCTATAAAACTCCACACCAAATGCTCCTGGGTTGGGACACACTGGTTTTCAGGCAAGGAGCCCACTGTGTCCCTATTTGCCCAGCAAAGCAATAAAACTATTCACTTCTACTTCACCCAGAATTCTGTCTCCAATAATCTATTTGGCATCAGTGCACAGAGGCTGAGCTTTCAGCATCAGTATCAACATATTTTATCAATTGAGAGAAAACCCACCTCTTTGAATTCAAGAAACCCTAGCTGTGGCTACTGAGAGAGTTTTTAACAAAGTAAGAAATATTTCATTAATAATTAAATATATTAATAGCAGGGGTAGGCAGTTGAGACACTACAGCAGCCCATGTGGAAGAAGAGTATGATGCAATGAAAAACCTGATCCTTCCATACTGTAAGATGTTACAGATACTGAAGGATTCTGAATAAGATGTGGAGGGCAAGCAAGTAGAACTTTCAAGTTATGGTTTATGAAACCATAACTTTCAAGTTATGGGTTCATAAACATGGTTTATGAAAATAGAACTTTGTGAGTCTCTGAAGTTTTAAAACTGGAGAAACCACCAAGAGAGATTGAAGAAGAGCCAAACAAAGCAACAGAAATGTATTTGCAGGTAGTTGTAGGCCGCTGCCAGGCCAAGACTGAAGCTTTAAGCAAAAACACATCAGTTACCCAAGGATTACACATTTCTATTGCAAAAAGTGTAACATAAAAACCATAGCAGAGAGAAAACAAAGTTGATCCTAGCCCACTATGTCAGAAGACCCTCAAGGAGACTGTTGTGAATTGGTTTGATAAAATTTCAAATCCACTTATTTATTACACCACTTAAGTGAAGCTGTTTTAACCTACTTATTTATGACAAAGACACAAAATAAAGAAGTTATTTTAGAAGTAGAATTGTTTTAATATAAGAGTGAAGTAGGCTGTATCAGGATGTCATCATCCCATCTGTTGTCTTTTGATAAGCACTCAGAGCTCAGTGGTAAAGAACCCACTTGCCAATGCAGGAGATGTAAGAGACGTGGGTTCGATCCCTGGGTCAGGGAAGATCCCCTGGAGGAGAGCATGGCAACCCACTCCAGTGTTCTTGCCTGGAAAATCTCATGGACAGAGAAGCCTGGCAGGTTACTGTTCATAGGGTCTCAAAGAGTTGGACAGGATGAAGCAACTTAGCACAGCACAGCACAGAGCTCAGCTACTGGGTGCTTATCAGTTAAAACAGATGAAGAAGCAAATATGGTAAGAAGGCATTAGATGATAAACACTCAGAGTTAGGGTGATCTGAGAGTCTGGGACTGAGCAAAGCTACCGTTTGCTGGTGTAGCTCTCTGAAGACCTTGAGGCTCAGCTCCTGCGGTGACAACGGCAACTCCTCCACAGGCAGTGGGACAAACCCTGCAGCAGCCAGAGAAGATGACTACCTGTCAACACCAGTGTCACCCTAATTCCCTGGTCCCATGCTTTAGCAACACGGAATTTTTATTCTGTGCTGGCAGTTGGATGTCATTCCTTGGTGTGCAAGATCCAGTCTCTCCTGAGAAACCAAAGCTTGTAGGAAAGGTAGACCTCCACTACACCTGGACTTGATTCCTTTCGTATCCTATGGCCTGGAACAACAGTGTAAATTAATCTATCAGTTGTTTAGACGATGTTATTTCTTTATCGGCTTATTAAGTGACATTATCCTGTGCACTATTGGCCTGTGAAATCCCAGCAGTGAACTCATGTTAGATAAATGATTGGCAAAGACAATCACAGTTTCTGAGCAAAATTTGCCACCACCCCCTAAAAAAACAAAACACTATCCTTAGTAACCAACAGCTCCAATCACTGCAAAAATTGAAGCTACTTTATATATTTCTTGCCTATAAATCACCAAATTCTGGAACTTTCCTTGTGTCTACGACAAAGTTAAGGGGTGCTAACATAAGCACTTTCCTGTGTGTAAGGGCCCTTTGGGATTGGTGAGGCAAAATTTGCCAGGAAGCCGGAGAAAGAGCCTATGGACCTGTCTCCTGGTGGCAGCAGTTGCCATGGTAACCCAAAGATTCAAAGAAAACCATGAAGTTCAGGGGTCCAAAGTCAGAGGCTTTAATTTTGCTAATTCACCACAGCACACTCTTTAGCACTGAATCTGTGTAAACACTTTACAATTAAAGGCATCTCTTTGTCGTCACAGGTCCATCAGTATACATAGGCTGATGTGTTATGTTTCAATTTTTTGCAGATCTGAAATATACAATATATGGTTCATCAGTAAATATTTATATACTAGGTATCCGAATGATGCTAGAGTTCTGCGTGCTATTTTAACTTTTCCCCTTTGGGAGCTCTCCAGTAATCAATCTGGTGATATCTAGACTCACTTCGTAGGAACGATGTGCTGGCCTGGCCTATTCCATGTTATATCTTGAGACTCTGTCCTGTATTTCAGGACCTAATGTGTTTTAAGGAAAATTTCTTGGAGTTGCGCCATTCAAACCCAACAGCCAACACTGACACTCAATTGTCTTAAAATCTTAATTAACCTCACATTCAAAAAAACTTCTGACACTTTCACCCAAAATGAAGTGTTAATTGGTGTGAAGAAGTTCGGAAATAGCAGGCTCAGGATCTAGTATCTCCGTCAAGATTTTCAGCCAAGTCTGGAACTGATTCCTTGTTTTATTTATATTGAGCTGTTTTACTTCTTGAGAACTAAGCTCTGGGGAACCCACTCCCTATGCCATTTTCTTAGAAATACACCTATATTCTGAAAGAAAATCTTCTGGGAATAGAGCTTAAAAAAAAATAAAAGAGAAAGCAAAAAAAATGCATAAGAGAATAAAAGAATAAAAATAGCATCAGATAAACAAAACAGTTGAAGTCTAGAAAACAAGAAAGCCCAAGCTGAAAGAAAATCTCTTTGCCAGTTCAATATAAAATTCCCCAGGCTTATTCTAAGATTCAAACATAAGTATTACATCTGTGGCAAGGAGCAGAACATTATTAAAATTTTAATATTCTAACATAATTTCTCTCTTCTTCCAGAATACCTAATTTCCATTTCCCTTATTACCTGCATTTGAGAAATACATTAATTTTTTCTAGGTCGATTTACATTTTTATAAAATGATATAAAATATATTTCCTTAAATATTTATTGGAAAAAAGTTTCAGAGAGTGGTTTTTGAGACAGTAAGTTGTTTTTATAATCAATCAAAAATTTTCTTTTCAAATGATATACTAAGTTAGATGTACCCACTGGCTATTATTATCAAAATGGTTAAAAACAGTGAGAAGTTATGGGAGAAAGACAGGGCATTTGGTTTTGTCATTTAATTGCTGTGTGACCCAGGTTTTTCTAAAATTTTAGTTTGATTTTTTTTTTTTTTTTTTTGTAAAATGTGAATAATAATACATTTTCAATTTCAACTTTAAATGAGGTAATAGTGTATGGGTACCTGGCAGGCAATACATTCACAATAAATGTTAGATGTTTATATGAATATTAGTATTATTTTTATTTTTAGTATTATTTATATGATTAATAAGATGTTTTTCTAGAGAAAAGGAATAATAAGTATATAGTTCATTTTAATTTCTCATATTCTTCACTATTACTGACTCTTCTGGCTTCCCTGGTGGCTCAATGGTTAGGAATCTGCCTGCCAATGCAGGAGACACAGGTTTGATTCCTGGGTTGGGAAGATCCCTGGAGAAGGAAATGGCAACTCACTTCAGTACTCTTGCTTGGGAAATCCCATGGACAGAGGAGCTTGGCAAGCTACAGTCCATGGGGTCGCTAAGAGTCAGACACGACTGAGCGACTTCACTTTCATTTTTCACTTTCATGCATTGGAGAAGGAAATAGCAACCCACTCCAGTGTTCTTGCCTGGAGAATCCCAGGGACGGGGAGCCTGGTGGGCTGCCATCTGTGGGGTCGCACAGAGTCGGACATGACTGAAGTGACTTAGCAGCAGCAGCAGCAGCAAGCAGTTAAAAGCAGCTGAAACTCAGGAAGGCTTTCTCCCCCCAGATCAATTAATGTGGTGCTAACATTTAAGTTCTCTGCTCATGAGACTAAAAGACACACAGTGATTGATTGTTCCCTAGATTTAAAGGACACAAAACTTTAATAATATCAAGATTAAAGGGAAAACAAAATCCTCATTAAAGTTTTATTAGCACTAAGATATTCTCTATTAGAGATTTTTCAGCTGCTAAAATCTAAACTATTGCATTGGTCTCCAAATGAATTGCTGCTTGGTCACACGGGCCATGGAACTGGGTGCATTAATTTGGATACTTCTATTTCCTTAGAGTTGCTGCTTGAACTATTTTCCTTAGAACTCTCCAGAACCTCAAAAAGAAACCCACTGAGATATGGAATAAGAAAGTAGAATGCAGAGAGGAAGGATAGCAAAGATAAAATATTTCAGAGAATAAAGGCAGAAAAATAGAATATGTTAAAGCCGAGTCAGGATGACAAGGATGCACAAGGCCTAAGGATAAAAAGGTATTTGTTCAGTTTCGATACATTTTGCACAGGTTGATAGTAAAATTCCAACCACCTGTAAGCATAGCAGAGACATGACAGAGGATATGCAGATTTCTTATCAATGGAATTCGAATACTTATTGAATCTCCATGCACAAATTTAGATAATTTCAGATGATAGGTATGCTCCCAACAAGGTCTCTTTCCCCAAAATAAATCATTTGCTAAGAGCTTTCCATTTTCACAACACTCTCTTTTAACAGTTTCTACAATTTCCTGAAAAATACATAAATAGCGCAGCTGGAAAAGAATAACTGCATGAACTCAATGCTTCTTCATTGATTTACTCCTTCATTTTGCCCCCATGGCAATTCTTAGTATGACAAAGGGATAGGAAAGCTAGAGATTAAGAAACCTAGCAAGTTCTCTTAGGTGAAATTCTTCCTTCTGATAAAAACAAATATAAAAGAATTTTAATAGTTATCAGTTTGCAACTATTTCTTAATTGAATAGTTCCATATGTGAAAGTGAAAGTTGCTCAGTCCTGTCTGACTTATTGTGTCCCCATGGAATTCTCCAGGCCACAATACTGGAGTGAGTAACCTTTCCCTTATCCAGGGGATGTTCCCAAACCAGGGATCAAACCCAGGTCTCCCACATTGCAGGCGGATTCTTTACCAGTTTAGCCACAAGGGAGCCCCCAAACATTAAAAAAAAATCCCCCAAAAGCCTGTATTATCAAAAAGTAATATAGAAAGGTAAAATTCATAAGTGAGGAAAAGGATGTACTTATTAAGGACAATTTGGCAAATCACTGACTTATAGAAAGGAATATTTGATTTTCAAAATCATAGCTAAGATCGTAACTGCTAGAGAAGTTTCACACAAGGTGGCTATTACGGACTGAACTGTGTCCCCTTGAAATTTCTATGTTGAAGCTCCTAACCCCAGTAACTCAGAAGGGAACTGCGTTTGCAAATACAGTCTCTGAAGAAGTAACCACATAAATAGGGTCCTTAGAGAAAGCCCTTATCCAATATGACTGTTATATTCCTAAGAAAATTAAGGGAATTCCCTGGAAGTCCAGTGGTTGGGATTCTGTGCTTCCATGGCCAGGGGCCCTGATGTGATCCCTGGTGGAAGAACTCAGATCTCACAAGCCTCACAGCATAGCCTCATAGAGTTACAAGGTAAATCAATTATATACTTCAATTATTCAAATGGAAAAAAAAGATTAAAGTGGAAAAAGATGTGAAGAAGGGATTAAAGCATAAACATGCCCAGAGGGAAGACCAAGTGTAGATGCACAGAAAAGATGACTGTCTACAAACCAAAAAAGAAAGATTCTAGAAGAAACCAATACCTGTATGTTTTATTTTTGGCTTCCAAAACTGGGAGAAATAAAATTTTGTTGTTTCAGCCACTGAGCCTGCGGTACTGTTTTGGCCTCCCTGGAAAACTAATACAGTTTGACAAATGTCAGTGTGGTCAATCCTTGACTTTTTAAGGATCAATGATAGTACATAGGTTATTCAGCCCTCCTTATTCATTTCTATCTATTAGCATATTTCTCAGGAACTATGAGGAGAAATTAAAAGAAAAATGACTTTGATAAAAGATTTGTTGGGGGGAAGTTAAGAAAAAAATCTGTCTTTTCTCTCTTGAACTCCACCCCATCAAAGTTCTGTTCTCCCTTTTCCATGCTCCTATTATTACACTCAGAGTATAATATTATTGCTCTTTTCTAGATTATAAACTTTATGCAGAACTTTTTTTTTGCATGTCTATAGCAGAGACATTACTTTGCCAACAAAGGGACATCTAGTCAAGACTATGGTTTATCCAGTGGTCATGTATGGATGTGAGAGTTGGACTGTGAAAAAAGCTGAGTGCCGAAGAATTGATGCTTTTGAACTGTGGTGTTGGAGAAGAATCTTGAGAGTCCCTTGGACTGCAAGGAGATGCAACCAGTCCATTCTGAAGGAGATCAGCCCTGGGATTTCTTTGGGAGGAATGATGCTAAGGCTGAAACTCCAGTATTTTGGCCACCTCATGCAAAGAGTTGATTTTGGAAAAGACTCTGATGCTGGGAGGGATTGGGGGCAGGAGAAGGGGACGACAGAGGATGAGATGGCTGGATGGCATCACTGACTTGATGGACGTGAGTCTGAGTGACCTCCGGGAGTTGGTGATGGACAGGGAGGCCTGGTGTGCTGCGATTCACAGGGTCGCAAAGAGTCGGACACGACTAAGTGACTGAACTTAATTGAGCCCTCATAGTGCCTGGGACATAATGTTCCCAGTATCTTGGGCAGTGGTTGATGTAAATAGGCACTTAGTAAGTACAATCAGAGAAGGCAATGGCACCCCACTCCAGTACTGTTGCCTGGAAAATCCCATGGACAGAGGAGCCTGGTGGGCTGTAGTCCATGGGGGTCACGAAGAGTCGGACAGGACTGAGCGACTTCACTTTCACTTTTCACTTTCATGCATTGGAGAAGGACATGGTAACCCACTCCAATGTTCTTGCCTGGAGAATCCCAGGGACGGGGGAGCCTGGTGGGCTGCCATCTCTGGGGTAGCACAGAGTCGGACTCGACTGAAGTGACTTAGCAGCAGCAGCAGCAGTAAGTACAATAGGTTCAATTCAGTTCAGTCGCTCAGTCATGTCTGATTCTTTGTGACCCTATGGACTGCAGCATGCCAGGCCCCCCTGTCCATCACCAACTCCTGGAGTTTACTCAAACTCATGTCCATTGAGTCAGTGATGCCATCCAACCATCTCATCCTCTGTCGTCCCATTCTCCTCCCGCCTTCAATCTTTCCCAGGATCAGGGTCTTTTTAAATGACTCAGATGGTGGCCAAAGTATTGGAGTTTCAGCTTCAACACCGGTCCTTCCAATGAATATTTAGGACTGATTTTCTTTAGGATGGACTGATTGGATCTCCTTGCAGTCCAAAGGACTCTCAAAGTCTTCTCCAACACCACAGTTCAAAACCATCAATTCTTTGGTGCTCAGCTTTCTTTATAGTCCAACTCTCACATTCATACATGACTAATTGAAAAACTATAGCCTTGACTAGATGGACCTTTTTGGCAAAGTAGTATCTCTGCTTTTTAATATGCTGTCTAGGTTGATCATAACTTTCCTTTCAAGGAGTAAGCATCTTTTAATTTCATGGCTGCAATCACCATCTGCAGTGATTTTGGAGCCCCCAAAAATAAAGTCTGACACTGTTTCCACATCTATTTGCCATGAAGTGATGGGACTGGATGCCATGATCTTAGTTTTCTGAATGTTAAGCTTTGAGCCAACTTTTCCACTTTCCACTTTCATTGTCATCAAGAGCCTCTTTAGTTCTTGTTTGCTTTCTTCCATAAGGGTGGTGTCATCTGCATATCTGAGGTTCCTGATACTTCTCCTGGCAATCTTGATTCCAGCTTGTGTTTCTTCCAGTCCAGTGTTTCTCATGATGTACTCTGCATATAAGTTAAATAACAGGGTGACAGTATACAGCCTTGACATACTCCTTTTCCTATTTGGAACCAGTCTGTTGTTCCATGTCCAGTTCTAACTGTTGCTTCCTGACCTGCATACAGATTTCTCAAGAGTCAGGTCAGGTGGTCTGGTATTCCCAACTCTTTCAGAATTTTCCACAGTTTATTGTGCTCCACACAGTCAAAGGCGTTGTGGCTATTGGTCAAAGGCTAATAGAGTTTTGCCAAGAGAACACACTGGTCATAGCAAACACTCTCTTCCAAGAACACAAGAGAAGATTCTACACATGGACATCACCAGATAGTCAATGCCAAAATCAGATTGATTATATTCTTTGCAGCCAAAGATGGAGAAGCTCTATACAGTCAGCAAAAACAAGACTGGGAGCTGTTTGTGGCTCAGGTCATGAAATCCTTATCGACAAATTCAGACTTAAATTGAATAAAGTAGGGAAAACCACAAATCCCTTACGATTATATAGTAGAAGTGACCAATAGATTTAAGTGACTAGATCTGATAGACAGAGTGCCTGATGAACTATGGATGGAGGTTCATGACATTATACAGGAGACAGGGATCAAGACCACTCCCAAGAGAAAGAAATTTGAAAAAGCAAAATGGCTGTCTGAGGAGGCCTTGCAAATAGCTGGGAACAGAAGAAAAGTGAAAAGCAAAGGAGAAAGGGAAACATATACTCATTTGAATGCAGAGTTTCAAAGAATAGCAAGGAGAGATAAGAAAGCCTTCCTCAGTGATCAGTGCAAAGAAATAGAGGAAAACAGTAGAATGGGGAAGACTAGAAATCTCTTCAAGAAAATTAGAGACACCAAGGGCATATTTCATGCAAAGATGGGCTTGATAAGGGACAGAAATGGTATGAACCTTACAGAAACAGAAGATACAAGAAGAGGTGGCAAGAATACACAGAAGAACTATACAAAAAAAGATCTTCATGACCGAGATAATCGCTATGGTGTGATCACTCACCTAGAGCCTGACATCCTGGAATGTGAAGTCAAGTGGGCCTTGGGAAGCATCACTACGAACAAAGCTAATGGAAGTGATGGAATTCTAGTTGAGCTATTTCAAATCCTGAAAGATGATGCTGTGAAAGTGCTACACTCAATATGCCAGCAAATGTGGAAAACTCAGCAGTGGCCACAGGACTGGAAAAGGGCAGTTTTCATTCCAATCCCAAAGAAAGGTGATGCCAAAGAATGCTCAAACTACTGCACAATTGCACTCATCTCACAGACTAGTAAAGTAATGCTCTAAATTTTCCAAGCCAGGCTTCAACAGTATGTGAACTGTGAACTTCCAGATGTTCAAGCTGGATTTATAAAAGGTAGAGGAATCAGAAATCAAATTGCCAGTATCTCCTGGAGCATCCAAAAAGCAAGAGAGTTCCAGAAAAACATCTATTTCTGCTTTATTGACTGTGCCAAAGCCTTTGACTGTGTGGATCACAATAAACTGTGGAAGTGCAATAGGTATTCAGTAAATATTTGGTGACTCAAGGCTGCTGCTGCTGCTGCTGCTGCTCAGTCATTTCTGACTCTTTGCAACCCCATGCCTGGAGCCCACCAGGCTCCTCTGTTCATGGTTTTCTCAGGCAAGAATACTTATGTGAGTTGCCATTTCCTCCTCCAGAGAATCTTCCTGATACAGGATTTGAACCCTTGTCTCCTGTGCCTCTTGCACTGGTAAGTGGATTCTTTACTATTGTGCCACCTGGGAATCAAGAGCCCCTACAATGTTGGTAAACTTCCTCTTTTTTACTAATGCAGAAACAGAACTTAAGTAATCCCAAGTTACATTAGTTTCGATGTTTGAAGTGAAAGTTGCTCAGTTGTGTCTGTCTCTTTGTGACCCCATGGACTATAGGGGCCACAGTTCTCCAGGCCACAATACTGGAGTGGGTAGCCTTTCCCTTCTCCAGGGGATCTTCCCAACCTAGGAATCAAACCCAGCTCTCCTGCATTGCAAGCAGGTTCTTTACCAGCTGAGCTGTAGGGGAAGCCCAGGAATACTGGAGTGGGTAGCCTATCCCTTCTCCAGCAGATCTTCCTGACCCAGGAATCAAACTGGGGTCTCCTGCATTGCAGGCAGATTTTTTACCAACTGAGTTATCAAGGAAGCCAGTTGGTGTTTGAAGGGACAACAAATCAAACTCCTCTTCTCTTTTTTGAATTTTTAAACTTAAAAGACAAAGAAGTTTGAATATCACTTTTATTATTAAGAATAAATTGAAGAACATGATCTAGGTATATAAGAACCAAGGGCTTCCTAATACAAAATTCTACAATTAAAAAGACTTTCCTGTCAGTTTCAACAATACTGAACTGCCTGGAGTTCTCACTACGTAAAGCAGACACCATGGAGAGAAACACAGAATGACTCCTCTCTTGGCAACTGGATCCCATAGAGGGGAAAATTAAGAAGTGGCACTTTGACAATCATGAATAAAACAAGCCACTGCACCTCTCCTAGAGAATAATACGTGTACCTGCCCAGTCACATCCAACTCTTTGTGACCCCATGGGCAGTATACCACCAAGCTCCTCTGTCCATGGGATTATCCAGGCAAGAGTACTGGAGTGGGTTACCATTTTCTCCTCTAGGGGATCTTCCTAACCCAGGGATTGAACCTCTGTCTCCTGCATTGGCAGGCAGAAAGTGACAGGAAATGCAAGGAAATTCCTCTCCTTCCCAACTAGCAAGGTGTATCCACTACTTAGACTCCAGTCCTCTGACATCAAGTCTTCTCTTACTGTATTTGTCTTTATATAATGATTCAACAGGGCTGGGAGTAGAGAGAGAATCTAACCTGAGTTTGGGTCACTATCTAGACTTGATTATTCTTTAAAAACTAAAAAGGCTATATCATAAAACTCCACATTTGGCTTGTAATAGAGACCAAATAAAGTGCACAGTATTATTTAGTAGAACAACCACAAGAAGAAACAACCTTGGAGCATGTCTGACTTAGTACAAACTTGAAAGGGAAGCGATTAGAAAAATGAGACCTGTGAATTAAGGGAGGTAGGGAGGCAGGGGTGGGGAAGGAGAATTTTTTCCTAAGAGATCTTTCAGCTCTATTAGTGAAGCTACTTGTTTTCAGAAATGAAAACAAGAAAAATTGGTCTTTGGGCTGTCAGATGATCTTTTCAATTAGCTCTGAGTGCAAGAGTAAGGATTTATTGCCTGCCACCAGTGCTATCCTGGTAAATATTGAACAAATGGTTCTTGGAGTAGGAGGATCCCTAATTTGTGGCATTTGCTGATTTCTGTGGTGCAAATACACCAATCATAGCCCATTTTAGGTTCCTCCATGACATCAACCTGGAGAGGGAAATGGCAACCCACTCCAATATTCTTGTCTGGAAATCCCATGGACAGAGGAGCCTGGCGGACTACAGTCCACGGGCTCACAGAAAAGCCGGACGCAACTTGGCAACTAAACAACAATGACAATGACATTCACCAGCTCACAAAATTCCTGAAAATGTAACAATCAGCTGTCATGAGACAGTTCAGGCTGTATTCAGAGCATCACTGCTAATCTAGTAAATAGAGATGCCAGGGAACTAAAAGCTCCATCAGAAAGAGTACAGACCACCACCCAAGTGTCTCAGCAATGTACTGGACCAGATGAAACCAGACTCGTGGGAGCCCACGGAGTGATCCAGGGAAACACACAGTTCTCTTGGCGGATGGATTGAGCTGTGGCACACTTCCATTTGAGGAACAGTCCTAAGCTTGAGCTGGGGTGGCAGCTGGAGCAGCAGGGTAGGAGGGGATGGGGGGAAGGGGGAATCCTCAGCTCCTCCATCATTTTCTAATTCCAGATGTTTGAAATAGAAAACGATTTTTTTTTTTTTTTTAAGTAGAAGTGCTATATCAAGAAGAGACTCACTATCTGCCGAAAATAGGAATAGTGATCTTGGCTACTAACCTAATCCTACTAACTAGAACTTTAGTTTTTACTCATCAACAACCTCCAGGGTTGCTCAGTGCTAAGACAGACAGAAATAAGGAACTGCCAAAGTAATTAGTACAAATAATCCATTAAGCACTGCCACTGACCACATACTGAGAACGACAAAACTTGTAATTTACATCCAGTGTGTATAAAATGACTAAATGTAAGCATTTTCCATGTATGAAAGGTTCATACATGCACAGAGGCACAGGATGAAACTTTCCTTTTAATAGTGCTTTTTTTGGTTCTAATTAAGCCGATTGTGTATCTCTTTGTGGGCGCACAGCGACTTTTCTCAGGTAGTTAATTAGATACTGTGTCTGACTGAGCACAATGGAGACTCAGAAAGGTAAATTAAGATTGGAAAAACCTCAGATGACAGAGGAGATTACAAATGCTATTAAAGATTTAGCAGCAGGAGGGGGTAAAGGAGTGAAAACTTTTTACAGTTCCTGGATTTTTTTCATACTAGATTACTACTGTTATACAGTACTTGGAAATATGGTGAAGAATATGAAAGTTAGATAAGCACAAAGTTTTGCCCCTTTGTAATTCAATAATATTATGTTATCTTCCCTATGCAGTAGTGTATTGCACCCTCTGTGTGTGTGTCTCTCACGCTTAGAAAATGGTCAATATAGTCCTCTTCAGTTTTGGAAACCTTTGGGCTTAGTCTTAATACTTACTCTTACGGGATTATTCCAGCCTCTGGAATGCCCACCTTTACCGTTTGCATGTGTTCCTCTTAAATCTGAACACATGAGAGATTTTGTGTGCCATAACAAGGATTTATTTAGGTGTCTCCTGGAGCGGCATTTGAGAGATGGTTTGACCTAACAGGTTTTCAGTTCGCGGGTCACACTCAGAAAGCCTGGGCTTTGGACCCAGACTGTTGAGTACAGATGGTAGCTCTGCTCTGGCTGCCTGTAGAAGCTGGAGCCAAATGATGTAATCTCTGAATCTTTATTTCCTCCCCCTTGGTAATTTGATAATAATAATATGTTACCATGTAATACTCGTGACTCTTAAGAAAGTATTAAATAATTTTTGTTCAGTTATGTAACTGTCTAGCTCCATGCCAGGACCAGAGCAATTGCTCAACAATGATGAGTATCCACCCTTTTGTTGAATTTTTCAAAATCTTTTTTCCTAATATCTGGGCTTATTTAATGTAGGACTAGGTGAAGTATCTGGTGTGTTAAATATCTGATAATCTCATATCCTTTAACAAACTATTGCTTCCTGTTGGTTAGAAGCAAATCTAAGAGTGGTTTTCAAATGTGAAGGGGAAGGTGTCTGAGCCATCTGAGGGGATTTTGCAAAGACAAATCCTCTCCCTCAACTGCCACGCCCTGGGGGACACCACTGATCTAGGACATTAGTTCTTCTGGTTGTTTCCTCAGTCCTCTGAAGAAAGAAATTATTACCCAGGCAAGGCAAATATTTCATTTGTAGCAGAATGGGGCTTCCACTAGTGTCTGAGTGTTGATGTCTTCTGCACTGCTAATAATAAGACTGGGATTTTACATTAGAACAGAATCATAAATTACAGCCATAGTTCATAGATTTTTTTTCAACCTGTTAATTTTCTCTACTTTTATTTTTATTCAAATATCTCAATCAGGCCTCAATCTTCTAATTTGTCCCAAGAAGTTTTGTATTTTTTTTTCTCTTCTTTACCATCTGAGCCATTTATTGGATCTATTTTTTAAGTAAAATATTATGTTTAAATATTTATGGGTTAACTTTCCCAACATCAAGATTTGGTAATGCCAAATATATATATATATATGTGTGTGTGTGTGTGTGTGTGTATATATATGTGTGTGTTTGTGTATATATATATATATATATATAGAGTCCCTTTGCTGTACAGCAAAAATTAAACACAGCATTGTAAATCAATTATACTTCAATAAAAATTTATTAAAAAGATTGGTTAATGCCTACCTTATGAGAATATTTGGAGAAGGCAATGGCACCCCACTCCAGTACTCTTGCCTGGAGAATCCCATGGACGGAAGAGCCTGGAAGGCTGCAGTCCAAGGGTCACTGAGGGTCGGACACCACTGAGCGACTTCACTTTCACTTTTCACTTGCATGCATTGGAGAAGGCAATGGCAACCCACTCCAGTGTTCTTGCCTGGAGAATCCCAGGGATGGGGGAGCCTGGTGGGCTGCCATCTATGGGGTCACACAGAGTCGGACACGACTGAAGTGACTTAGCAGTAGCAGTATGAGAATATTTAGCATATTACATTAAGACACACTTGATAAACTATACAGTGATATTGAGATTATACCTGCCTGGAGCTGTTAGTTTAGCTCTTGAATTCCTTTTTTTATTCTTCTGTGAATAATCTGCACTTTCATCATTATTTCATGATATAAACATTGCCAACCACACAGTAAGCTTTACAGTCTTATCTACTTATATTTCATTAATGCCTTCCCTTCACATTCTAGTTTGAAGTCATTTTAATCGCAGTAGACAGAGTACTTTTCTAATGCCATTGTTTGGATACCCTAAGTGATGGTCCAGAATATCAAATTCTGATGTCTTTTACTCTTCCAAACATTCTTGTCCATTTTCCAAAGTCATAGCCTGACCCTTAAAAAAGAGAGAAATTAAAGCATAGCCTGACTCCTAACCTGTAGGTTTCTCACAGGATTTCAGATTTGCCAGAGGGATAAATGAGAAAAGTTCTCCTGGTATCATGTAAAGCAGCCAGGCTGGTTAGTAGACCAGGAGTTTGGTAGGTTGTGAGTTTTGTTAGTTTCACTGGGCTCTCCAGCACATCTCAGCTATATGCTCAAGGAATACCATGCTCACGTTCAACCTTTGTATGCCTTGGCAGGAAAGACATCTGCTGATGTCAGAATCTGTTCATTACATTGAGGTCCCTGTGAAACTTCCTTATTAGTCTCTGAGTCTAAAGAATGCTCCAGTGGATCAGTGTTTCTCTTCCTCCTCAGTCACGTTCTATCCAACAACCACTTCATATTGGTCTTGATTCTCTTCCATCTTCACAGAAGAGGATGTTTTTATTCAATCTAGCTCTGGGGATTATTTATCCCACTCAATCTGGAAGTAATGTTACTTGCCTTAAGTACAAATAACTGAAGCACAGACGATGGCTCTGCTTCCTTTTACTTGCTTACCTCGCAGGCAGACTTGCTCATGATAATAACATATTTATTTGGTCCCCATCTCAGGCAGAAATCCCAAGAGCCTCGAGCTCATTGGAAGAAGTGCCTTAGTTGGGCATAGTCAGCTGCACGCATTAAACTTTTGCACAAAAGCGGATATAGGAATATATTTAAGTCTTCATCCCCACTTGAAAAAAAAAAAAATCACATCTTGTACACTTGTAAAGCATTTGATGGTAGCCAAACACTGGATCAATTCACCAAGGAGAACAGAGAATTTACCTCTAAAGACTGGTCACTTAAAAATAGATAAGATGTTGAGCTATGCAGTTTATCACTGGCACACAGCCTGGAACCTAAAAGAGATAATGTTGTGGACAAGTAACACTTCATTAAAAATTGAAAATATATTACTTGCATCAGTAGCGTGTTCCTTTCAGCTGCTTACACTTGGGTATGTAATCTCTATGACAGGGATTCCAGTGAAGCGAGCTGGGGTGCAGTTTGCACACCAGAGAAATTACATAAGCATTTGATAATATTTTCCCCCAAATTATTTATAAGGGAACAATAGCCAAGAGTTTGAAGCAATGGTTTGAAAAGGGCATTTAAGGCTCAGAGAGTAGCCAGACCAGCAATCTCACAGACACCTGATTTGCAAATGTTAGTAGCCTGAATTAGGTTTTAAAGGAAGCTTTCTGTTAGTTCAATATCCATTGCCAGGGATGTGATTTTCCCTGTGCTTTTCTGGGCTAGTGTTTTGGAGTGTATATTTGGTATGATCTCTTCTGAAATTAGCCAGAAAGAGTGCTGAAAAGAGAGAGACTTTGTACTATGAGCTTAGTACCAAATAAAAACAATAGCAGTGTCTCAGGGCTATTTTCTTAGAGATTTATTGGGCCTTATTAAATTTGGAGCCAGCCAAGGAGAATATAACAGCTGTTGTGAATCTGAAACAAAAGCAAAACAGCCTCTTCTCTGTTTTCCTCCTGTGTAGCAACCGTGTAAGCTGGTAAACTCTCTGGGCAGGATCTGTCTTACTTAAGCTTACCAACTGGAAAGCAGTGTTTACATATACAATGTGATACCAGTAAGAATAATCCAAGAGATTTGTTCTGATTTACTTTTCATTTCAGGGCTTTTAGGATTGGCTTGTAAAAAAGAAGCTGAACTATAATGAGTACAAAAACTGATTTCCACAAAACCAAAGACTTTGGAGTTATTTTCTAAACTTTTTCTGCCATCCTCCATCCACCTAAATCTTCACTAAGGAATTCTAAGAACAGATTAAAAAGTATGATAGTGGTATACAGAAACAGATATTGGTATTAATTTGAGCTATGCCTCAGGAAAACTAAAAATGCTGAAATAAACTCCAAGTTATCTATTTTAAAGCAAAGTTCAGGATGCAATATGATTTGGATGTAGTAAAAAAGGAAAACACAAACAAAAAAACAAGCAAACAAAAATTTTGCAATACAGACTTTTGTTGTGGACACTTTCTGCATAGGGAATGTCCAGCATGAGACCTCAAGGTCAAATGGAGATCACCTGGGATTTTAGAAAAATTGTTTTCTTAAATATATTAGCATATATAGCATAAGGAGTAACACTTGTTCTGCAAAATATTGGGAGAAATTTGGTCTAAATATAAGAAAATACATTTATTTGCTATACCCAGCATCTACAATTGATTTTTAAAAAAATGGGGAGAGGGGCTGAAAGGACTTAAGAAATAATTAAAATTTATCAGAAGAAAGTCACTATAAGAAGGAGAACCCTGAGCCTGCAGTTGAGGCTTACTGCTTGTTGGAATGGTGAGAGTAACTGAGGTGGTGCATTTGGTTCTAGACGGTAACGGGTTAGGAGCATGCAGGAGAAGCTGAACTAGTCTTGTGTTCGAGTTTAGTGCAATCCTATGGCTATGTCACTGTATCAGTCAGGGTCCACTCAGAAGATAGTAAACATACTTGTTATTTTAACTGTGAGGTTTAATAGAAGTAATTTTTAGCTCAGGCACTGCAAAACTCTAAAGTAAAAATTGGGAATACCAAGTCATCAAGGAGATAGAAACAAGGACACAGTTACAGCCTTAGCCTGGAGGGAAAAAGAGACTGAGGTTGGCATTATAAAAAATTAGGAGCTCAGAGGAGAAAGAGCACCCAAGAATAGGGGTTCAGACTCTCTGAGGAGGGGGTCTCTGGCCAGCTGATATCTCCAATACTCAGAAGAGAGATTCTGTGCTGCTGAAACCCAGACTTTGAGAAGGGGGCACCAGCCAGTTGTGGCTGGTATCTCTGAAGGAGTTCAGTGTGATGGGTTTGGAGGAGTGAGTCTTGAAGAAACTGCAGAATCAAATACCTGCTGCTGTGCGCTGCAGTCAGTCGTGTGCGGCTCTTTGCAACCCCGTGGACTGCAGCTCACCAGGCTCCTCTGTCCTTGAGATTTCCCAGGCAAGAATACTGAAGTGAGTTGCCATTTCCTTCTCCAGGAGATCTTCCAGATCCAGGGATCAAACCCACATCTCCTATGTCTCCTACATTGGCAGGAAGGTTCTTTACCACTGAGCTACCTGGTTAGTCATACCTGCTGCTACTAGAAAAGCAATTTTGCTGGCAGAGTGAGGAAGCTTTGCTAGAGCAACAATGATGGGAACAAGAAGTAAAATCTGGAATAGAAAGTAAATAGGAATGAGCCTGTTGCTTCTTAGTCCTTCAGCCTCCTAGTCTCTAGTGCCTCCTGTAAGTCTAGTGCAACTGCAAGTCAAAAGAGAAATGCAGTTTACAGAGTCCCAGCCCCAGCCTCCAAGACAATAGCTTAATAACAGACACAGTCTCTGAAACTTGATAGAGATTCACTAAACTGCTTCCTCAAATCAAGTACTACTTGGAAAGTGAGGTCTCTGGGATCTCCAGCTTATTGGCTCCATAGTGATTGACAAGATTTTGGTTTCTTTCTTTTACTGATATGATAGGGTAATTCAACACAATGAATTTGAAACTGCAGGGAGAAATATAAGAACACCACTGATTTGTTCCAGGAAGTGAGTGCTTTCATTCTCAAATTCTTCATGTGGGTTGGGCCAGTCAGTACTCAGTATTCACCTAAAACTCCATTCACTTCCATTGCTAAACTTTCTTAGAGTCAGTGGAACCATGGTTACAGAAGAACTGCAGAGTTATTTACAGGAAATGCAGTCACAAATTTGGGGGAGAGTCACAATCTTTGAGCATGAATCATACTTTAAGTTGTCATGATTGCTTTTGGAGTATGAGCCTCTCTGTGTGACTGAATTGTCAAATGTCTGCTATATCATTTTAAGATTTTTTATTTTCTGCCTGGTAGAACTATGTCTATCAAGAAGACAGAGTATCTGACAACTTTGGGTATAAACAGTGTAAGTATAGAAAATTCCAAAATTGTTCTGTAATTTTTGGCTCTCTAAAAAGTATGTTCTCAAAAATAATGAAACTAAAGCTTATTGCCATCTGCTCATTATCTGAATAAAAAATAAGACATAAAAAATGTCCTGATTTTTTTATACTCTCAAAATCTTGAAAATAGTTTCCTTTATTAAGTACCAGACAGAATTTTTGTTGAAGTTTTAAAACCACAATAACTAACCATAGAATGATTTTTATGAACAAACCAATTACTGTCTTTGATAAAATTTTATAGTACTACTAAAAATCTACATATTATATATTTGTTATGTATAAATAGCCTTAAGATACACAGGTCCATAGACAATTCCAAACCTTTGAGGCCAGACATATTTCAGAATTCAGAAGTTTTCTGATTTTAGAAAAGTAATGAGGTACAAATACCATTTTAATATTCACATTAACAGAGATCAATAGGCTATGAATAGCCTCATGTCCATGCATACCAAATCAGGAATTATTACCATGTATTATCAGATGAGTTACAAGAAAACCTTTCAATGTTTAGAATATGTAAATTTTTAGAATTTTTAATAAAATGTTGTAGACTTCTGTATCATTAGCTATTGTCATTGGTAAAATATCTGCATGTCTAAAAATGGACATATCCAATCATATAACTTTTAATTGGGCTTCCGAGGTGGTGGTGGTGGTGAAGAACCCACCTGCTGATGTAGGAGACATAAGAGACGCAGGTTCCATCCCTGGGTCGGAAAGATCCCCTGGAGGAGGACTTGGCAACCCACTCCAGTATTGTTGCCTGGAGAATTCAATGGACAGAAGAGCCTCGTGGGCTACAGTCCATAGGGTTGCAAAGAGTCAGACACGACTGAAGCAACTTAGCATGCACATGTGCAACCTTTAATTATGACATCAAGAAAGTTTCATAAGTGTGATTTTAATATAACAGACTTTAGTATCTTTGTGTACGAAAGAAGAGAAGTTAGTTGAGAGTCAAAGATATGATAGTTAAAAGTAATAGATGTCATAAGAATATAAAAAGTAAAAAGAGAAGAGAGATCTTTTCATTTTTTCCCCTTTAAGCAGAATTTTCTGAGCGACAAGTATGCCAGAATTGTGCCAGATATGGAAAATGCAAAGACAAATAAGATCCATGCCTTGCCATCCAGGAGCCTTCAGTTCAGCTAAAGAAATGCAAAAAGTGTGAAAAACAATCGTAGATGGAAATTCACAGGCAAAAGTACTGGAGTGGGGTGCCAATGACTAGTGTGACTAAATAAAATTTTCATTTTCTTTTAAAATATGTTTATTAATTCATTTAAAATAACCATAATAAGCCCATTATATATTAACAAGCTACATATTTCTTTTTTAATGAGTACTTTATATATATATATATATATATATATATATATATATATGCTGCTACTGCTACTAAGTCACTTCAGTCGTGTCTGACTCTGTGCAACCCCATAGATGGAAGCTCACCAGGCAAGAATATTGGAGTGGGCTGCCATTTCCTTCTCCAATGCATGAAAGTGAAAAGGGAAAGTGAAGTCGCTCAGTCGTGTCCGACTCTTAGCGACCCCATGGACTGAAGCCTACCAGGCTCCTCCGTCCATGGGATTTTCCAGGCAAAAGTACTGGGGTGGGGTGCCATTGCCTTCCCCGATATGTGTGTGTATATATATATATATGCTGCTAAGTCGCTTCAGTAGTGTCCAACTCTGTGCAACCCCATAGATGACAGCCCACCAGGCTCCCCCGTCCCTGGGATTCTCCAGGCAAGAACACTGGAGTGGGTTGCCATTTCCTTCTCCAATACATGAAAGTGAAAAGGGAAAGTGAAGTCGTTCAGTCGTGTCCGACTCTTACACACATATATATTTGTTTGCATCAAGTCTTAGTTTTGGCTTGTGAGATCTTTCATAGCAGTGCACAGGCTCTTCCCTGAAGCAAGTGGGCTTCTCCCTAGTTGTGGCACTCAAGCTCTAGAGCATGCAGGCTTAGTAGGTGTGTCCCACAGGCTTAGCTGCACCATGGCATGTGGGATCTTAGTTCCCTGACCAGGATCAAATTGCATCTCCTGTGCTGGAAGGCGGATTCTTAACCACTAGACCACCAAGGAAGTCCCAACAAGTTACGTATTTCTTACAAAAATAATATTTTTCAAACCTTTTAGAGATATCCCACATTTGGATCATTCCTACCATTTCAGTGTACTTATTTCTTACTTGATTAAGGATGCTCCTTGTAGCAGGGATGCTTCTTGCTAATACCTGCAATCCTTCCTGAAGAATAGTAAGGACTGCATTTAGGCTATTAGATCTGCTATATCTTAGGAAGCCTGGTAGTTTTCTCCACTCTTCTGGGATAGGACATAATTGGATGTGGTGTATAAAAGACTCAAGCCAGGATAGATCCTGCAGTTCAAGCTACAGTCCAAAGCTCCTGGGTTCCACAGGTTTCTCCTGAGAACACTCCCTTAATAAGACACTTGCTTCCAAATCTCTACCTCAAAGCTTACTTCAAGGGAATCCAGCCAAAGGAAATACATTAAATTTGTTTTGTCTATGGGACATCCGAATGGAAATGTTAAAACAGCTGGGTCTTGAGCCTCATGCTTGGAAAAGTAATCTGGACTGGGGATATAAATTACTAAAGGCCAAGTAATCGTGAAAGATGACATTTGAATCTGGGAGAATTCATACTACCTAGAGATATAATGTCAAATGAAGGCAGAGCATGGAATCCCAACAATAAGATATTAAGTAGGGGAGAAGGAGCTAATGAAGAAGAATGAACAGTGACAAATAGGAAGAGAAGTAGAAGACAGTAGAATAAGGAAATAAAGGACAAGATTTTGAAAAGGAAGGTGCAGTCAAGGTGACAAGAGCAGAGGGGTGGTTAG
The DNA here is from genome assembly GCA_935064755.1 of Tragelaphus eurycerus. NCBI lineage: Eukaryota > Metazoa > Chordata > Mammalia > Artiodactyla > Bovidae > Tragelaphus > Tragelaphus eurycerus. The sequence continues at coordinate 2,639,330 of CAKXYN010000120.1, read as the reverse complement.
ACAATTCAACAGGAGACAATACAGACAGTAGAGAAAAGGCACCATTGAATTAGGAAACATGCAGGTGATTGGTGGCTTTTTCAAGGGTAGTTTGGGTGCACTGTTGTTATAGAAGTTGTATGATATTGGGAATGAGTGAGATGAAATTGCAAGAAAATATAGTTTATTGGAAATGTTTTTGGAAAACTTTGTTTCACAAAGCAGAGAAGTTGAAATTTTGAGATTGATCCAATAGAGAGAGATATGGTGAAAAAGAGGATAAAATCAAAGTCAAATTGTTAAGAAAGTGCAAAAGCATACAGCTTACTCCCAAATCCAGACATGTTTCGGTTTTGGTAAAGGCAGCACCCCATTTCCGGTATCAATGACCGTAACATTCAGAATTCGATGAAGAAAAGCATAACAAATTTCAGTGGTATGGAATTGGGGTTTATTGTAGGTATTAGACCTTACATAACTGTGGCCATTTCTGGGAAGAGATGGTTGAATGAACATAGAAAAATCACCAATCAATTGACAACAAAGAGGAGCTGGGGGAGAAATGTCTGAGAAAGGTCGCTACCTCGGCATCTAAGGGAGAGGGCCTGAGGCACTGTTGTTGTTCAGTCACTAAGTCACGTGCAACTCTTTGCAACCCCATGGATTGCAGCACACCAGTCTTCCCTGTCCTTCACCATCTCTCATAGTTTGCTTGAAGGCATTGTAGGGCAACAGGAAGGCAGCCAGGAAGGGAACTGGACACACAGCACAGAGAATCTAGGACAAGCTAGAACATATGAAGACAGCTGGAACCCACAAAGGCAAACTTTCTATCTCTCATAATATCTAATCCCGCTGATGCAGATAGCCTACAGTAGAGTCAGTACAGATTTCCGCAGAGTTGCACACAAGTCTGGTTCAGGACTCAGAGAAGCTGAAGGGGAAGATCTAAGTGCACCAGGCTGACAAGAGAAACCAGCCTGAATGAGCTGCAACAGCGCTTAGAGAGTAGGGGTCAGCAAATTTTTTTTCCCTTATAAAACATATATTAATAGGTACAGCATCTATACACCATAAAGGAATACACTTTAGGCTTTGAAAGTCACCTAGTTTCTGTTATGGTCACCCAATTCTATCACTGTAGCATAAAATATCAGAAGATGTGTGACTGTGTCCAATACAACTTTATTGCTAAAAGCAGGCAGTGTGCTGGACTCGGAAATTGCCAGTGCTTTAGAGTATAATGACTATTTCATATACATATTCTAAATCCTGGGCAAGTTTATATTGTGGACAGTTCTAAACTTGAACCATACAGAGAAGGAAAACTGGGAAATATAGTTCCATATTAGGTATGTTGACACAATACAAAATCACAAAACCACATTCTCAAATTTTCTGCAGTTATCATGCCTTGCTTCTACTAAAAACAAAATGAAACAAACAAAAAGCCCTCCTAAGTACTATAAAAATATACCTACAATATATAGTTAGTAAATATTTGGGTCTTTATGGCTTAGATGGCTTGGTAAATATTAACAAGAAAACACACCTGGCAGAACTTATGAACCTTCACATAAGTGTCACAGGGTGATGAACTCTTCAAAGGGCTCTTTGACTTTCACAGGATAATTCCCACTGAGATAAGCAATTCGAATGGATATCCTTAATTCAAAGATTTTTGGAGAGTGGTATTTTACCTCATTCTGTCTCATATAATGTGTATAGTTCAGGGTTTTTAAAAAATAATTTTTTAGTAGCACAACCCTCTCTTCAGATGAAATCTTAATCAGAAGTAGAAATAAATAAAACATGGACAGGAGCTTCTACATGGAAGTGTAAAGAAATAAAAGAGATAAAAGCTGACCACCTCCAGTTGAAACAGTAGTAGAGAGGGAGGCATATTTGCATTACAAAGGTGGCTATTCACTGAAGGCCTTACCATTTTTCTTTTTTATATAATTTAATTTTAATACATTAAGGTATATCTATAATCTTCATAAGCACTACTTCCAGCCAATGTTGTAGACTACATCTCTTTTGACAATGAGCACAAGTAAGAGAAAGCAGGTAAGATAAATGTGAAGTATGGATTCAGGGACAAAGGTCATTTGAAGATTAGGGAATTTATCATAGCTTCTCCAAACAATGACATCATCTTTTGTTCTGCTGACTCAGGATATTCTGATACCCTGGGAGACCAAAGTAAAGATATTCTTGTACCCAAATTTTCATTAATACTCTCCAAAAGTGTGGCAATTTTAATAAGACCTCTGAAAACTTATAATAGTATTTCTTGTAATCTCTAGGTACAATGGGTGCAATTACAGTTGAGAGAAGACCCATTCTTTCTTAAAAAAGTCAGATTTTGCTGCAAAACACAGATCTCCTCCTGAAAAAGCTCCTGAAGATCTGAAAATTCTATTTCTGTATCCTCTAAACACCTAGTAGATCTGCAAAACAATCTGTTTGATTGACAAGAGAGAAGTATTTCACATGCCAGTGGGGAGCCTTCCAGCAAACAAGACTACAACAAGAATGTTTCTCCCCCTACTGCTAATGGCTAATCCTGGCACTGCGCCTTCAGCCGCTGCTTCCCAACATGGGGATCCTTTTGGGCAATGTGCCTGCCACAGCTTGCCTCAAACTGATATGGCATCAAGACGCAGAGAAAAGAGATGAGCTGAAGGAAGAGACAATTGGAGGCTATTAGCATCATATCCATTAGTGTGCAGGGTGGAATCAGCTGGGAGGGCAAGTAGGCCTTTGTCCAGAGAGAAAGCCAATTTGTTCACTATGACAACATGTGGGCTTCAGAACATGAAATATCCTAACACTCTAACTTCACCTATGTTTACGTATAGAGCACATTTCTCTTTTATTAGCATGTTTTTCTCTTTTAGGTCTTTTATCTTTAGAACAGAAATACTCAGAAATCAAAGACAACAAGATATCTTAGCCAATGTGGAGCTTAAGCAGTTGTCTATGCTCTAGATGAGACCACAGATGACGACTGAGATTCACATGTGTAGGTACAGTCATGCTTCATGATTTCACAGCACTTGGAAAAAAAGGTGTCCTTTCTCTCATGGTTGTAGCTATTTGAAAACCCTTGTCCAGTTCTTGACTGTGGTTCCTAAGGCTTAGAGTCATCTCAACATCTCTCCTCAAAAAATTAAATATAAGGCACTGCTATCCAGAATGGTACTATAATCCAACCAAGAATATGATTTAAAAAAAAAAAAAGAGACTATGTAAGTCCTCCTTGAAAGGTCAGCTTTCTGAAGAAAGTTTTGCAATATTTTCCACATAAATTATGTATATGATGATATAAGATTAGAATTGGGTTGAATCTAACAGACACAAATTAGATAAAACTAATACATGTTCATAAAAACTGTACTTCAGGTTTTCAAATGTCTGCAAGAAATAGTTAAATAATTTTGGGAAAAAATATTAACTTTTAAAAATGATGTATTTAAAGATGTATTTAGAGGTTAGAAAATTGGTACTTGTCAGACCAGGTAGGAAAGTCAGAAATACACTCACCATCCAAAAGCAGTACAATATGTGACTCTGGCATTCTTCTATTGATATATAATTAAATTACATTAGGCATTTATTGAAGCCTACTATGTACCCAGCATTGAACTAGATGCTACAAATAGAAATATAAAATTTCTTGCCTTCAAAGTGGAGTTCACAATTTTATGGAAGACATAGAAAACCTCAAAAATTGTGTAGGGTAGAAGTTCCTGTTCGGTTCAGTTGGGAAACCATACCATGGAAAATTTACCTTATTTATTATGCCACTTTTATCCTAATGTGTTAAAAACATCATGTGATAAGTGATATTCAAATAGTGTAACCCAATCAAAATGGTCTAAATGACATGTGAAGGTTTCACAAAGGTGAGAACACCTGCACAAAGCCTGGCTTTATGAAAGCATTTACTCAGTTTAGAAGGAAGGAAGGAAAGGGGAAGCTGGAACAGCGTGATCTGTGGAAATGTGAGACTATATCATGTCCGAAGAAAGCCCACTGTGAACCATGTCTAGGGATATACAACAGGGATGGGGAGTGGGAGGTAAATTTATAGGACTGCAGTCATAACATAAAGCAGCTATATACTCCTTGACCTAATAAGTTTTGCTGACTTAGTAAATCTATCTTCTGAACCCTGTGGTTTTAGAATTGACAGTGACACAGCTCTTTGTTTTACTGAGTTTTTACTTCCTTTTCTGAACTCCTACATGTTTTATTTCCATTTCACAATAAAATAAACCATAAAGGATAAATTCATAGCTACATATCCCGATTAAATGCATCAATAATTCTTTAGCATAGAGTCCAGTGTAGTTTAAAAAATAGTAAGAATTTGAAGATAATAATTCATGGATTTTTGTAGTCTATCTCTATTCGGGGGTTAAAACAGGGCAAGAATTAGATGGAGGGGTCTTAAACTAAGATAACGACAGTAGCAAAAATGGAGAAAGAGACAAGTCAGAATGGCACTTTGAAATAATAATCAAAATCACTGTAAATAAAAGTAGATGCTTTACCCTCCAACTTCTGGGAGAACAGAATTTACCCTTCCACTGAGAAAGCTAAGAAAAGTGACAAAGTCAGCTTCTATGTGAATATCCTTTGCTTCCTTTGGCATGCTTCTGTGTTCTGCTGGCGTGTGTTATTGACTGACTTGTTGGGGTGCTGCAGTCCACGGGGTCGCAAAGAGTTGAATACGACTGAACTAAACTGAACTGTTGACTGACTTCTAGCTGGACTCAGCCACTCTGAAGTACTGGTGGATATTGGCAGATGAGAAGGGGGAAAATGACTCTTTTTCTCTTTCACATCTTCCTTTCAAGAACACCTTTTAACACATCTAGCTGCCACATGGAGCCACATAGAGTTCCTTCCTCAGCCCTGGTTTTATCACCCCTCGCAGCAGTCCTAGAACGTGTCTACCCAGAACCCCATTTTCTCCAGTACTGGCTTCTCAGCACTTCTCCATGGGTCCAGCACTGCCAAGGGAGTCCCTCCTTGGATGCTAAGTCCTTGCTATACCCTTAGATCACACAGCAGAGAGTGTTCCAGATTTCTTAACTCTTCCTCTTTATTACTCCAAACTTAAGGATATTGGTTACATCCTGCATTAATCTCTGGATTACATTATCTTCTCCTTTTTGTTCTCTCGACCCCTCAAAACATTTGTCCCTAGGTACCTTTGTGAAAACTCATAAGTTTAAAAAGTAAAGCATCATTTCTTCTCTAACTGGCTGTATCCTAAGTTATCTAGTACTTGTTACCAATAAAAGTAAACCAACAAAACAATTCACCAAGATTGAATTCTTAGAGTGAGTTGCTGACTTAAGAAGCTTAAATGCAGGGTTGCCATATAGCCATAGGAAAATGGGATACTGGTAATCAATGACATGGACTACTTGTAGAAGGTAATAATTTGGGGGAACAATTGGATGCTGCATTGAATTGTTATGGTAGTAAACAGTGGTTTTTATATACTATGGGGTGAGACATCTGCTTCTGGAGAGCTTGCAGAAATAAAATCACAAATTCAGGGCTTTAAACTCTCAGCACAAAGTGTGGGCAAAAATTTTTCATAGTATTCCTAAATAAATAATTTGTTTATTTTATGGCAGGGTAGATATGGCTAAAAATCAGATTTAAAATTTAGTTATACAGGATGCTATATTGCAGTGTAAGTTGAACTCAAACCCTTGTGAAGTGTGTTGTTGGAAAGTAAAGGCATTAATGGGGAAAAAGTAGGAAACTTGAGGCTTAAAATGGAAACTTTTGGGTAGATGAGGGAAAAGCTGGGATATATGAGCATCCTTGCCCAACTAAGGATGGAAAAGAAATGCAAAAAAGCAAAATGGCTGTGTAAGGAGGCCTTACAAATAGCTGTGAAAAGAAGAGAAGCAAAAAGCAAAGGAAAAAAGGAAAGATATTCCCATTTGAATGCAGAGTTCCAAAGAATAGCAAGGAAACATAAGAAAGCCTTCCTCAGCAATCAATGCAAAGAAATAGAGGAAAACAACAGAATGGGAAAGACTAGAGATCTCTTCAAGAAAATTAGAGATACCAAGGGAACATTTCAGGCAAAGATGGGCTCGATAAAGGACAGAAATGGTATGGACCTAACAGAAGCAGAAGATATTAAGAAGAGGTGGCAAGAATACACAGAAGAACTGTACAAAAAAGATCTTCACGACCAAGATAATCATGATGGTGTGATCACTCACCTAGAGCCAGACATCTTGGAATGTGAAGTCAAGTGGGCCTTAGAAAGCATCACTACAAACAAAGCTAGTGGAGGTGATGGAATTCCAGTTGAGCTATTTCAAATCCTGAAAGATGATGCTGTGAAAGTGCTGCACTCAATATGCCAGCACATTTGGAAAACTCAGCAGCGGCCACAGGACTGGAAAAGGGCAGTTTTCATCCCAATCCCAAAGAAAGGCAATGGCAAAGAATGCTCAAACTACTGCACAATTGCACTCATCTCACATACTAGTAAAGTAATGCTGAAAATTCTCCAAGCCAGGCTTCAGCAATACATGAACCATCAACTTCCAGATGTTCAAGCTGGTTTTAGGAAAGGCAGAGGAACCAGAGATTGAATTGCCAACATCTGATGGATCATGGAAAAAGCAACAGAGTTCCATAAAAACATCTATTTCTGCTTTATTGACTATGCCAAAGCCTTTGACTATGTGGATCACAGTAAACTGTGGAAAATTCTGAAATAATGGGAATACTAGACCACCTGACCTGCCTCTTGAGAAACCTATATGCAGGTCATGAAGCAACAGTTAGAACTGGACATGGAACAACAGACTGGTTCCAAACAGGAGTACATCAAGGCTGTATATTGTCACCCTGCTTATTTAATTTATGTGGAGAATACATCATGAGAAATGCTGGGTTGGAAGAAGCACAAACTGGAAGAATCAAGATTGCCTGGGAGATGTATCTACCTAAAGAAACCAATTGAAAGAGACATGTGTACCCCAATTTTCATCGCAGGGCTGTTTATAATAGCCAGGACACAGAAGCAACCTAGATGTCCATCAGCAGATGAATGGATAAAAAAGAAAGCTGTGCTACATATACACAATGGAATATTACTCAGCCATTAAAAAGAATGCATTTGAATCCGTTCTAATGAGGTGGATGAAACTGGAGCCTAATTATACAGAGTGAAGTAAGCCAGAAAGAAAAACACCAATACAGTATACCAATGCATATATATGGAATTTAGAAATATGGTAATGATAACCCTGTATGTGAGACAGCAAAAGAGACACAGATGTATAGAATAGTCTTTTGGACTCTGTGGGAGAGGGCAAGGGTGGGATGATTTGGGAGAATGGCATTGAAACACGTATAATATCACATAAGAAAAGAATCACCAGTCCAGGTTCAATGCAGGATTCAGGATGCTTGGGGTTGATGCATTGGGATGACCCAGAGGGATGGTACAGGGAAGGAGGTGGGAGGGGGTTGTTCAAGATGGGGAATACGTGTACACCCATGGCAGATTCGTGTTGATATATGGCAAAACCAATACAATACTGTAAAGTAATTAGCCTTCAACTAAAATAAATAAATTTAAATTAAAAAAAAATATTGCCGGGAAAAATATCAATAACCTCAGATATGCAGATGATACCACCCTTATGGCAGAAAGTGAAGAGGAACTAAAAAGCCTCTTGATGAAAGTGAAAGAGGAGAGTGAAAAAGTTGGCTTAAAGCTCAACATTCAGAAAACGAAGATCATGGCATCTGGTCCCATCACTTCATGGCAAATAGATGTGGAAACAGTGGCAGACTTTATTTTGGGGGGCTCCAAAATCATTGCAGATGGTGACTGCAGCCATGAAATTAAAAGACGCTTACTCCTTAGAAGGAAAGTTATGACCAACCTAGATAGCATATTCAAAAGCAGGCATGTTACTTTGCCAACAAAGTCCTGTCTAGTCAAGGCTATGGTTTTTTCAGTGGCCATGTATAGATGTGAGAGTTGGACTGTGAAGAAAGCTAAGAGCTGAAGAATTGATGCTTTTGAACTGTGGTGTTGGAGAAGACTCTTGAGAGTCCCTTGGACTGCAAGGAGGTCCAACCAGTCCATCCTAAAGGAGATCAGTCCTGGGTGTTCATTGGAAGGAATGATGCTGAAGCTGAAACTCCAATACTTTGGCCACCTCATGCGAAGAGTTGACTCAGTGGAAAAGACTCTGATGCTGGGAGGAATTGGGGGCAGGAGGAGAAGGGGCCGACAGAGGATGAGATGGCTGGATGGCATCACCAACTTGATGGACATGAATTTGGGTGAACTCCGGGAGTTGGTGATGGACAGGGAGGCCTGGCGTGCTGCAATTCATGGGGTCGCAAATAGTCAGACATGACTGAGTGACTGAACTGAACTAAACTGTCCAACTAAAAGAAATGCTTCTTTTCTTGACCAAAAAAAGACTCATCTACTTGTGCTTCAATATCTTGTAATAATCTTACCCCAAACAGTTGCCTTACAAAAGCATAATTATTCTCCTTAAGATACCTTCTCTACCCACCATTGCTTCCATAGGCATAACTAGAATCTGTTTACATATTCCATAGTGAGAGGAAGTACAAAATCTGACTGAGAAAAGACATATTAAACACCAAAATACATGCAATATTTCTCTAATTTATATCAGTACGCACCCAGAGAATACAGATAAGAATCAATTCTACAGGGAATGGAATATAATACTACATTCAGTCAAATTTTTCACTCTGGGCACATTTATCCGCTGAATTTAATATGTTAGCTTGAGATCTAGAAATGACTCTGACAGTTGGCTTTATGAGTTAACTAAACTCAATGGTGACCTATATTCAATGACCTATATTCAATATTTAAATGACAGAACTTCTCTAGCATAATGTAGAAGAAGAAATCTCAAAACTTGGGCAGATAGAAATGTTACAGTGGGTTAACTATACAATATAATCTATATAGTATATAATCTATCCCATTTCCCACTGTTTCTCTAGGGATCCCAATAGACATTCATTTTCCTAGGCATTGAAAAATGTGTTAGTGAAGGGAGAGTCAACTTAAAATCAATCAATCATTTTAAGACACCCTTTTAAGAGGTTTCTATCCTCTGAAGACTACGGATAATAATAGAGAGAGATATTTCATTTGCCTGAGTTTTCTAATTTCAATGGGAAACACAATAACAGCCAGAGGGAAGGAATAGCAATCAAACAGGGACCCCTGTTTTAATAGGGATACTTGATGGTAATTAAAGAACTATAGTGTCGTTAGAACTGAAATAAATGAATTCAGTAATTAATCTATATATCTAGAAAAATTCTTGGACTCCAAAAATGCCACTGCAGTACCATTAGTCAAAACAGGAACTTATGATGTTTGCTGATATACAGAATTTTGACCTAGATTTGCCTTATATCATGTCTGTGGTTATTTCCTCAGTTCCAAAACAAAAAATTGAAATATACTAGCAAAATATCCACATTGACTCCTGACCTGTGGAGTGAGATATGTGTTTGCATGCTCAGTTGTATCTGACTCTGCAATTCTATGGATTGTAGCCTGCTTGGTTGTTCTGTCCATGGGGTTTCCCAGGCAAGAATAATGAAACAGGTTGCCACTTCCTCCTCCAGAGGATCTTCTAACCCAGGGATCAAACCCTTGTCTCCTGCATCTCGTTTCATTGGCAAGCATATTCTTTACCACTGAGCTACCAGGGGAAACCAGAATAATAAACCAAAGGCAGACCACATTTTTATGGCAATTGCCAAAATTATTATCATTAAAACTTTAAAAATGTAGTAATGATGATACCTACAAGCTCCTAATGTTCTCATCTGTACAAAAGGCAGATTTGTATTGGAGAATGACTGAAGATTATGATAAATTTAATTATCACTGATTCTATTGGCATCTGCTGTTCCATATGTGGGGTGTTCAGATATGGTCTAGATGTGAAGCAAATCAATTGAGAAATTAATTGTTTTATTTTCTTCTCTACTAATTATAAAGAAGCACTAGAGCAATTTTCTTTTAACAGGAAGGGTCAGCAGTACACTTTCACTGCACGTTTTAGATTATGTCAACTCTCCTGCTCTTTATTGTAATCTAGTCTTCAAGGCAGAGAAGGCAATGGCAAGCCACTCCAGTACTCTTGCCTAGAAAATCCCATGGATGGAGGAGCCTGGTGGGCTGCATTCCATGGGGTTACTACCAGATGTTCGCGACTGAGCGACTTCAGTTTCACTTTTCACTTTCACACTTCACTTTCACACAATGGAGAAGGAAATGGCAACCCACTCCAGTGTTCTTGCTTGGAGTATCCCAGGGACGGGGGGCCTGGTGGGCTGCTGTCTATGGGGTCTCACAGAGTCGGACACGACTGAAGCGACTTAGCAGCAGCAGCAGTCTTCAAGGACTTTGATCACCTTGATGTCCCACAGATACATGAAATTTAGTGAACTAAATGATATCTTAACTGACTTTTAAAAGGCAATTGCTGGCATATTGTATTACTTGAAGCAGTTGAAATAGCCTTGGTAATCTATTTTTTAAAGATTTGGTAGAAAGTAAAGTCATTTGAAGTAGTAAATTGACAGCTTTCTCTATTTCTTTCCTGAAAAATTAATCTAATTTTTACCTTTTTACTGATTAATTTTTGCAAATTATACTTTCCTACAAAATTATTTCATTTTTTATATCTTTAACTTTTTTTAAATACTATCATGGGCTGAGCTGAGTTAAAGTCTTCTGTTACACGTCTATTTCTCTATCCTGTAGGTTTTCTTTTTTGAAGTTGAGACGTTTACCTCTTGGATATTTAACACTACTGTGTTTTTGTTGTAAATGGCTCTTTTTGACATTGTAGACTGTCTTTTGTCTCAGTTAATGCTTTTTTGACCAGAATTCTGCCTTGACTATAAATTATGACTCTAGCTTTCTTTTGTGTGCCTTTGCTTATATAATTTGCCATTCTTTAATTCTCCATCTTTCTGAATTACTTTGTTTTAGCCATTTTCCAGGCAAGAATACTGGAGTGGGCTGCCATTTCCTTCTCCAGGGGATCTTCCCAACACCAGGGATCGAACCCGGGTCTCCTGCGTTGCAGACAGACGCTTTACCATCTGAGCCACTCGGAAGCCAGTTCAATAGAGGGAGGGGCACCAACATTCAGTTTATTATACTTTACTACGGTCTAGCACTACATGATGCCCCAGACTCATATGTATTTCCATGAAAATCCCATGGATCGCAAAGCCTGGTAGGCTACCTTCCATGGGGCTGCAGAGTCGGAGACGACTGAGCAACTTCACTTTCTTTTCTGATAGTTATAAAAGTTTGTCTTTTTGTTCTAGCTTACAAATATCAATATAATATTTATACTTTTAAATATAACTATATTACTGCTTTTTTGGTTTTGAAGAATTCCTTGGACTCCTAGCTAATAAAGTACCTTTAAATCAATGAATTTGTCTCTCAATGTGTTTCCTCCATCCATCCAAATGTATTTAGCTGTCTCATTTCTACATATATAGGCATGTAACTTCCATAGTCTGTTCTATCACAATAAATGCCCCATTTCTTTGAGTTTTGGTTTTATAGTTACACATGTTCAATACTCAACAAATTATTTTGCCATGATTTCCCCACCTCATTTCTTTTTAATTTTTCCAGTAGTTTTCTCAAGAATGTCTCGTGTTTTCTTACATGTTTAACATTATTTGTCTGAGGTGTTTATGCTCAAAGAACATCTTGATTGAATTTTTAAAAACCCTTGGCTCACATGTTCTTCTCTTGAGTATTTTGTAGTTCTTTCCCTCTGCTGCTGTGGAGAAATCCATGGCCAGCTTGATTTTTTTCCCTGTTATAAGCATCTTATTCTTTTTATATCACAGTCCAAAAGGGTTTTTCTTTATCTTTAAAATCCAAGAAATTTACTAGACTTAGTCCCGATGTTGAGTTTTCTGGGTCAGTTTATTGGTTTTCTGTTTCTTGATGGTGCGTTATTACAATATGCAGATAAGCATTTTTTTTTTTAAATCTCAAGAAAGCCTTTCTGAATTATATCTGAAACTTTTCTGTTCTACTGCTTTTTTTTTTTTTTTCAGATACTGCAGCTATGCATCATTTGAATATCTGTCCCATGTCTTCTAGAATTTCTTTTCTAATTCTTCAAAACTCTTTAATTCAGCTTGATTTCATTCCTGTTTGGTGATCTATATTTGGAAGCCTTTATAAGTATTTTTGTGTCTATGAATTAAATCTGTCCCCTAGTTTTAATGAAGATAGAAATTGTGGCACTTTTTTATTCAAAAATTTTTTTTCGTTAATTTTGAATGATTTCTAAGGAGCCATGATGTCTTATGAAACCATGTTAATACAGGAAGAACCTCTAAGTTCAGTAATTAAGATCAGTAATAAGATAAGGCTCCCCTCTACAACCATTGCTATTTGAAATTTTAAAGCAGATCCTAGCACATTGTAAAGAAAGGGGGAAAATGTCACAATGATTGGAAAGAAAAAAAGGTCATTACTCACAAATGTATGATTTTCTACACAAAAACCCAAACTAATTCACTTAAAAATTATTAAAATTAATAAGTTTTAGTATAAGCTAGGTAAAATGCCAATATAGAAATATCAGTTTCATGTCTGTACCACAAAAATACTTAGGAATAATTATTTAAAATACAAAAAGATAAAAGACTTGCATGGAGAAAACCATAAAACCCTAAAGAACATCATTAAAGTCCTAAGTAAAAGGAAATCATATGATCTTCATGGTTAAGATGACTCAATACTATTAAGAGATCAAACCTACCCACCCTGAACTAAAAATTTTAAATGATTAAAGTCATAGGCTCTTCTAAGAAACTTGGTAAACTAATTCTAAAATGTATACAGAAGAGAAAATTGTCAACTAGAGCCAAGATAATCCTGTGGAAGAATAAAAAGTAAATGGTCTTGCTGTATAAATTATCAAGGCATTATGGATTTTCAGTAACATAGCACTGTGTCATGTTGGTAGAGGGATAGACAACTATCCAATAGAAAGCCTATAAACACGCCTGTGTTTCTTACAAAAATGTTATATGCCAGAAGTTTCACTGCCCATCAGTGGATAACTGACGGGGTATTCAGCAAATGGCGCTCACATAATAATTGTCCATATGAAAATGGATACTCCTAACTTCAATTCCAGATAGACTGACTCTTATGGGAAAGTACAACTGTTTAAATACTTAGAATGTAATCCAGAAAAGTGTCTTATCTCTTTAGAATAAGGAATGACTGCTTAAATAATATGCATAAAATATTAATTACCAAATAAAAGGCAATAAACACAGTTCAGTTCAATCACTCAGTCATGTCTGAATCTGCAACCTCATGAACTGCAGCATGCCAGGCTTCCCTGTCCATCATCAACTCCTGGCGTTTACTCAAACTCATTTCAATTGAGTCGGTGATGCCATGCAACCATCTCATCCTCTGTCACACCCTTCTCCTCCTGCCTTCAATCTTTCCCAGCATCAGAGTCTTTTCCAATGAGTCAATTCTTCACATCAGGTGGCCAAAGTATTGGAGTTTCAGCTTCAAAACATCAGTCCTTCCAATGAATATTCAGGACGGATTTCCTTTAGGATGGACTGGTTGGATCTCCTTGTAGTCCAAGGGACTCTCAAGAGTCTTCTCCAACACCACAGTTCAAAAGCATCAATTCTTTGGTGCTCAGCTTTCTTTATAGTCCAACTCTCACATTCATACATGACTACTTGAGAAACCACAGCTTCGACAGACAGAGCTTTTTGGTAAAGTAATGTCTCTGCTTTTTAATATGCTGTCTAGGTTGGTCATAGCTTTTCTTCCAAGGAGGAAGAGTCTTTTAATTTCATGACTGCAATCACCATCTGCAGTGATTTTGGAGCCCCCAGAAATAAAGTCCTTCACTGTTTCCACTGTTTCCTCATCTATTTGCCATGAAGTGATGGAGCCATAGATGCTCCTTACAATTTTAAAAGCTTCATTCATCACACAACATCATTTAAGAGGTGAATCAAGAAAGTCAGAAACCAGTAGAAGATATTTGCAACACATTTAGCCAATGAGGGTTTATTCCAATAAATCAATAGAAGGAACAATCCATGTAGCAATATGGAAAAAGAGAATCACAGAAGACTACACACAGTATGCAAGTATATCTGAAAAAAGCTCTACAACCAGAAAAACAAAATAAATTCTGTTTAGAATTATATACATTTGGTATAAAAATTACTTTTTAAAGAAAGATAAAATCAATAAAATGCAAATAAACATTCATAGTTATCTCTAAGAAGAAGAGATAGAAATGGATAAAGTGGGACACACATAGATAAATAAATTCAGTATTATTGATCTTTCTAAGTTCTTTATTTGGATAACAGCCTCCTAGTACTTATACAAGCTTGAGAAATCTTTAAAGTTTTTGCATTATTTATATCTTAAATATATATTACTCATGTGTATGTTAGTCACTCAGTCATCTCCAACTCTGTGTGACCCCATGGACTATAATCCACAAGGCTCCTCTGTCCATAGGATTCTCCAGGCAAGAATACTGGAGTGGGTGGCCATTTCCTTCTCCAGGGAACCTTTCCGATCCAGGGATTAAACCCTTGTCTCTTGCATAGGCAGATGGATTCTTTACCACTGAACCCCAGGGAAGCCCCAATCGACCAATCTCAAATATTCTTCTATATGTATGGAATTGTACATTTAAAAAAGTCATAAAGAATTTTAAGCAAGGAGAGCATGTTTCAACTATTACTATGAAAGTTTTCATCTTCAACCAGGTAACAAATTCTATGTAGTAAGCGAGGAGGGGGCCATCTACCCTGCCTGCAGATCAAACCACTGTACCCTGGTAGTCAAAGGAGTGCTTAGAGTGCCCTAATATTTCCTGGGAAATTATTATTATAGTTTGGTCTCAAGAAAATCCTGAGATTTGATCTAAACCTTTTTCTTCTTGAGAGCTCATGAGCGATTAAATACACATACTATGTCCCCAAATCATCTCCTTTCTGAGCTGTCTATGCTCTAGTTTCTCTAGTCATTCTTTATGCAAGTTCCATTTTTATAGAAAAGTTTACCATCTGGGTGTTTTCCTCTGGGCATATGGCAATTTGAAAATGCCTGTCTTCAAGACATGGTGCCAAGAATAGAATTCAATACATTAACTAAGACCACTGCAGAATCCACTGAGATTATTACATTTCTTGTCACTATACTATTACTAATGTATGATAAAATTATACAAAGTATATTTTTGTATATCAGCACTGGCTAATGTAAACCACAAAGACTGGTTTTTCATGAACTCTATCATTCTAACTTCTGTTTTCTGTTTCTATTTAAATAACTTGTTTTCTTACATCTAATCCTGGCCTTGTGTCATTACATGGTTGTCTATTTTTGAAAGTCTATCTGCTAGTGTTTTGGTTTGGGAGATAGATCAACATGGAATATTACATCTGTATGGTGACCGTGAACTGTGGTGTTGGAGAAGACTCTTGAGAGTCCCTTGGACTGCAAGAAGATCCAACCAGTCCATTCTGAAGGAGATCAATCCTGGAATTTCTTTAGAAGGAATGATGCTAAAGCTGAAACTCCAGTATTTTGGCCACCTCATGCGAAGAGTTGACTCATTGGAGAAGACTCTGATGCTGGGAGGGATTGAGGGCAGGAGGAGAAGGGGACGACAGAGGATGAGATGGCTGGATGGCATCACTGACTTGATGGGTGTGAGTCTGGGTGACCTCCGGGAGCTGGTGATGGACAGGGAGGCCTGGCGTGCTGCGGTTCATGGGGTCGCGAAGAGTCGGACACGACTGAGCGACTGATCTGATCTGATCTGATCTGATGGTGACCGCTTCCAATTTAAAAAAAAAAAAAAAAAAGGATAGCTTGTATTATTTTGTTTTAACAAAGTCCCTTAATAACATACAGGGATTATTATTCTCATTCAAAAATTAGGGAAACTAAAATCAGGAACATAAGCAACGTGCTCCAAATCAGGTTTATTAAGTGGGAGATCCTACACTTGAGCCAACATATTTTGGATCCAGGGATCGCTTCACTGAATTATACTGTTTCTTTCACACTAGACTGTTAAACATTGATTACATTTATTTTAAAAAGTCACTAAATGAAGACCTAGGATAGGGAAATGTTCTGAGAAGAAATCCCCCCAAATTATTCCACTTTCATAAGTACGTGCTAACAATAATGGTGATTCTAAGAATCGTGCAAAGTGAATTACAATCCACATTTTAATGGCATAAGTCACAACACACATGTCAAGGAAAATAATTAGATCATCTTGGCTTCAATTTAGGAAATTGTCAAAGTTTTCACAACTCCTTCGACTTGTAATGCAACTCGCATGCTAATGTTTCTATCTGTGGCAAGAAATCAAGTAGGCTGAGGTTAGGCAGTCTAGCCTGGGTTTACTGGAAGAAAGCCTGACAAGTCATGCATCAGATTCCTCAGAGGCAGTTTTACAAGGAAATGTGGGACAGGAGTAGTGCCCTAGAGCCTTGCTTAGAGGGCAAGCCTGTGTCCGTGAAACATAACAAATTAAGTGCTCCAGATATCTCAATTTGGCACCTTTACAACAGATGTACATGAATGATTGCAATGATCTTCAACTGTGATTTTATCAGTCATCAGGGAACTAAAGGTGATAGATGGGTCTTCAAATTAAAGAAGTTAAACTTGAAAACAAACTAGTTCTAACTGAAAAGAAGCATAAAACCAGGATGAGCAATAAATAAAAACCAGGGTCTGGGACTTCCCTGGTGGTATAGTGGACAAGAATCCATCTGCCAGTGCAGGGGACTTGGGTTCCATCCCTAGTCTGGGTAGATTCCGCATGCCACAGTGCAACTAAGCCCTCTAGCCACAACTGTGGAAGCTTAAATGCCTAGAAGCTTAAATGCTCTGTGCCCAGCAACAAGAGAAGCCACCACAGTGAGAAGCCTTCACCTCCCAAAGAAGAGTAACCCCCACTTGCTGCAACTAGAGAAAGCCTGCAGCCAGCAAATGAAGACCCCACCCAAAAATAAAATAAATAAATAATTAAAAACAGAACAGTGTGTGCCCTTGGTCAAGTCATTTCACTATTCTGGACCTCTATTTAGCATCTGTACGTTGAAGTATAAAAAACTCAACAGAACACTTTTCAAAGCAAAACTGCAAAGAACTCTACACTATATCCAGATGAAACTGGTATAAAGAGAGGATGGAAAGCCAATGGATTTCTAAGCTGCAGAAAGAAAGAAACAAAGAAAAACAACTAAAACACACTGGACTAGTTCCAGCTAGCACTAATTCATCATATTGTCCTCAGTAATTGATAATGAATCTCAGTACTAAGTACTGTAAGCATTATGCGATTGAGTATGAACTGGCAAAAACAGTCATGAATAGCATCCGATTTGTATTCAGAATGCAACTCCTGGCAGCTGTATATATATAGAAAGAACAAATGACAAGAGGCAGTTTGGAAACTTTTGTCTAAGATCAACTGACCAGGACTTGAACCAAGGAAACAAACAGCCTATCCTGAGAGACTATCTACCTTTGCCAAGAGAGCTCCTTTATTGAAACTCTCCTCTATCCAAGTTTGTTTGTTTTTTTCCCTCCCTAGTATCATCAGCAAGTCTATAAGCCAGATTTACAAGTACATTATTTCTTAAGAGTAAAACAGAGACCTAAACTTCCTCCAGTAAACACAATGGCTAAATATTAATACAAAATTAAATTTCAGACTCAAACCTAGCTTCATCAAACCGATCTGACATTTGACTGTTATGATTAGCTCTCTGATAATCAGGATTTTCAGTTAATGAAAATATTCTTATTTAGATGGCTAGAAAGAGAAATACAGAGGGAAAGTTTGTATGTGCTAAATCCATTCACCCTGGGTTTTCTACTTGATTTGAAACATAACTATAGTCTAAATGTTAACTGGAGCCCTCCAATGTTTGCGCTTTCATGATGCCTAGAGGAAACAATGAGAGCCAGGACTGAGCCAGGACTTAGATTTGTGAGATCGGGGAAGGCAATGGCACCCCACCCCAGTACTCTTGCCATGGAAAATCCCATGGATGGAGGACCCTGATGGGCCGCAGTCCATGGGGTCGCTAAGAGTCGGACGCGACTGAGCGACTTCACTTTCACTTTTCACTTTTATGCACTGGAGAAGGAAATGGCAACCCACTCCAGTGTTCTTGCCCGGAGAATCCCAGGGACAGGGGAGCCTGGTGGGCTGCCATCTATGGGGTCGCACAGAGTCGGACACGACTGAAGTGACTTAGCAGTAGCAGCAGTTCACATGCACTGAGCTTTCAGAAAAGCCCAAGGCATCTATTTCCCCACCAATGGCCCAGGGGGATTGGCAGATTCTGCTTAACACCAGTAGGACCTCCTGCATCTCTGAGAAGTCCCACTTAATTAAGACATTAGCTCCTAACATACCAAAGAAAGTTTCCTAAATGCCAAAATGAGGATTTCCTTGCAGAGACATGTTGAAATCCGCTTTCAGCTCCCTTTTGTGTACCACGGCCTGCACTGCGTAAAGTGTCAGCCTCGCCTTGCGAACTTTGTTAGAGGGAGGGCCAATAACAACACTCAGCTGATTATAAAAGAAAGGGAAGAGAGTCTGAATGATTATAGAATTCTTATAATGTGCCATAGTGTTATTATGGCACTCTGCCCAGGGCTCATCAAAGATAAATGAGGTTTGAAGAGTAGGGTTTTTTTATGTTAAATTTAATAGACATTCCCTTTTCTTTCTTTCTTCTTTTTTTTTTTTTTAAACTGGCAAGGGAATGGAAAAGACATCAAAGCAGTTTTCCTATAAATCTATACGAAAATGAATTTCAGAGTCAACTTTTCTGCTTTTATTACTTACGGTGTTTTTATTTTTTTTGGAAGCTGAAAGGGAACATAATTCAGTGCCTTTCAAATTGCTTTGGAGAAATATAATAAATCCAATATATATGGAAAAGTTTATAGGGTTGGGTTTTTTCCCCCAAATATATACAACTCTGAGATCTTTCTCTGATATTAAGATCATTTCTAAAAAATTCTCTTCACAGTTTTTTCATACATATTTCACTAGATTTCCTAGACACTTCGTAATTTATAATTCTGAAGTCCAATGACAGGAGACAAAGGCTTAATATTTTGACTATACGAAGCTGTGGTCTTTTCTAAGCTGCTACTCTTAAAATCCTCATCCAAGCTTTAAAATACAGTAACAGCTCTTTCACTTTAGTTCCTATGGCTAAAATTTTTGATGGAAAATAGGAAGGGGAAGAATGTCCATTAATATTGCAACATCAGCTTCTGAATGTGCTTCTTGTGTGTAAAATTATATTTTTATGACATTTCTCTGGTTTTGTTTGAATCAGCTCGATTGAAAATCATCTTGAACCCAATTTTTATCCAGTAACTGCCTCTCAATACACATTACTCTTGTAACTGTTAAAGATTTGTTGGTTCAGCTTTTCAGGCAAGACTATTTGAATGCACAGTGGTGGGGGGTGCAGGGGGTGCCAGTGTGTTCTTATGACCATATCAAAGTTAAGCAAATCCAAAGTTGCCGAGTTCTACCTAGTAGCTAAATCTCCATAATAAAAGTCAGTACTTTAAGAAAAAGTTCAAAGTTCATGGTCCAAAAAAAAAGGAACTCAATGCTATGCTGCTGCTGCTAAGTCGCTTCAGTCGTGTCCGACTCTGTGCGACCCCATAGACGGAAGCTCACCAGGCTCCCCTGTCCCTGGGATTCTCCAGGCAAGAACACTGGAGTGGGTTGCCATTTCCTTCTCCAATGCATGAAAGTGAAAAGTGAAAGTGAAGTCGCTCAGTCGTGTGTGACTCTTAGCGACCCCATGGACTGCAGCCCACCAGGCTCCTCTGTCCATGGGATTTTCCAGGCAAGAGTACTGGAGTGGGGTGCCATTGCCTTCTCTGAGACAAGGGTGAGAATATAGTAAAACTCCAGTGCTTTTTGTCAGGCATCAAATCATTAGCATGGGCAAGGACAACCTTAAATAGATGTTAAAAAATTGAAAAACATTTACCCTTTTGAAAGTCAACCTTTCTTAAGTGTGCAGAACAAAGTTGGCAGTCATTCTGCAATGCTAATGGTACTGAAACTATCCCAGATTTAGAAAAGTGATGCATATACGGCTCACAAGATCCTTCCTGAAGGACTAGACCAATGTTTCTCAACCCTAAATAAACATTAGAACTGCCTTGGGACCCTGTGACTTAATTGATCAAAGCTGGAGAGGGGTATATTTTAAAGCTCTCCAAGTAACCCTCATATGCAAAGATACAGGAACCAAATAGATTGTAAATAGTACAGAAATATTTTTTAAATGGTCATATTGGAAAAATAATGTATGCAGGCTCTCACCACTCCACACACAGAATAGCATCTGTTTCAAAAATGGGATAACTTTCCCCCGAATGCATTTTTTAAAATTGCATTAATTGAGACTTGATATGCACAGAAAATGTGTGGCCTTGATGGTCTCTATAGTTTCCTTTAAGATACTATTCTGATTAGGAGGAAAAAATATATTTAACAGGCCTTCTCATTCAATAATCAAAGTAGTCCTCTCAGATAGTATTGTCTTTGTTGGACAACAAAAAGCTCAGTTTCACAGATGTCCTCTTTATTCCTTGCTTTTTTCCCAGAGTACTAATTGAACATGATGTGGTCTGTGGCTTATGTCTTATTGACACAAGACACGGGTGGAGGACAATTGTGGTGTCATACAGGTCCCCAGGAGTTTATGAAGAGTATCACTGGTCTCTGGCAGGATAGCACTCTGTCTACTCTTTAGTGGACACCATATTTGCTTTCATGCTCACTCCTGGCTAGTGAATGCTTTGATGTGGCTTTGGCCAGCTCACTCATGCTGACTCGGCTTTTGTCCATCTTTGCTTTTTGCAGGCTGTTGGGTTTCTGCCACATAGTTCATCCTACCTTGCTGCTACTGCTAAGTCGCTTCAGTCGTGTCCGACTCTGTGAGACCCCATAGACGGCAGCCCACCAGGCTCCCCGGTCCCTGGGATTCTCCAGGCAAGAACACTGGAGTGGGTTGCCATTTCCTTCTCCAATGCATGAAAGTGAAAAGTGAAAGTGAAGTTGCTCAGTCGTGTCCGACTCTTAGTGACCCCATGGACTGCAGCCTACCAGGCTCCTCTGCCCATGGGATTTTCCAGGCAAGAGTACTGGAGTGGGGAGCCATTGCCTTCTCCTCCTCCTCTGCTGTAGGCTCAACTCATCCTGCCACATTTTTTAGAAGCCAGCAATCCTTCCATCTCTTCATTTTCTTTCTGAAGACTATTATAATTTAAAATTTCTAAAATGTCTTAAGTTGGAATAAAATAAAATGACATTCAAATAGACTCGGTGCTTTGTTGTGCAGTCCTGTCTGACTCTTTTGCGACCCCGTGGACTGTATCCCGCTAGGTTCCTCTGTCTGTGGGATTTTCCAGGCAAGAATACTACGGGAGTGTGTTGCCATTTCCTTCTCCGGGGGATCTTCCTGACCCAGGTATCGCACCTGAGTCTCCTGCACTATGGGCAAACTTTTTACCGCTGAGCCGTTAGGTACTTGGAGAGCACTAATTTCATTACTTTGCAGCAAGCTTTCCTACTACTCATCACTCATTTTTTTGTCTTGTCTTCTTAAAAAATTACTTTCTCTCTTTTCTTTTCCTAGAAATTAGAAGCTATGATGGCTGATTAGAGTTTATCCTTCTGGATAGGGAAAGAGGCAAAAAGGGATTGCATCAGTTTTTTGTTCACTTCACTTCCTAGTTCAAGGGCCAAAGCACCATGTCAGGACAAGCCCAAAATATTTGCTTGCTTGAGCCCCCAATCTATCGTTTGAAGAGTGAAAGCTTCTAAATAACAATGGTACAAAATTAGAAATGCAGAAGTGACCATGTAGTTGACCTATCTGACAAAGTTATCTGTTTAGATATTGCAGGAGTTGGGCTTTGATATTTATTTTTTTGCTACTATTTTTTGGGGAAGCAGAATTTATAAAATTGGACACTGAAATAGCTATTAGAATTTTCAAGGCTGTATTTCTTAAAATGCTAAACAGTAAGAAAAACACTGTATTCCTATAGTTGCTTACTGTGTCATTTGAAATTGTTGTTTTCTAAAAATATTATATTAATTCAGTCTTTCATAAAACATAACACTTTTTACAAAAATACACTCAAAATTTTAGTAAGAGAGGTATATGATAATCAGGGTGTGTTTGTGTCTGTTTATAAAGAAAAGAGGGAGAAGGAAGGAATCCTGGATGAAAAGATAGAAGCTAGTCTATAGGATCACTCAGTGAGTCAACATCTTGGAGCAAATGAAAACTCGTTACGTATTTACTTATTTTAAATCTCCCCAGGGTGCAGACTCAAGCCTTAATTAATTAATTAAGAATTAATTAGATGATGCAAAATAGAATATCAATGACCAAGAACAATTCAATTCAACTAAATATGAATTTTTAAATATCTCTCACTTCTCATTCTGAAAATGACTGACTATACAATGTGTCTATCCAACCAACACAAGTAGCTAATATCTTTCATGCCACGTGTTCTATAGCCCTTTGTATGCATGTGTGTGGCTCTGGCTTATGCCTCAATTTCTACAGCTAAAATTAGAAATCGAAAGAAAATGCTTTCTCCCTAGTTCCCTTGCTGAGCTAGAGAATGGAATTATTGGTAGGGATAACACTATTATCTTTGATCTTTCACAAATAAAAATCATTATATATCTAAGTGTGTATTGATACCTGCGTCCATCTAACTATCTACATTTCATGGCCTGAGTTTGTGAATCTAAGTAGTTCCTAAATGCCAAGAGCTTGCTTAACTATATACCAAGGTCCAGTCTATCTGTGCATGAGTACACGTGTGTGTCACTCAGTCATAGCCAACCCTGAGACCCCATGGACTATAGCCCACAGGGTCCTCTGTCTGTGGGATTTCCCAGGCAAGAATACTGGAATGGGTTGCTATTGGGATCATCCCAACCCAGGCATCAACCCACGTCTCCTGTGTTTCTTGAACTGGCAGGTGGATTCTTTACCACCGAGCCACCTGGGAAGCCAGTCTATCTGTAGCTCTATGTTAAAAATATGTTTTAAAAATATTTAAAAGGCTTACACAGTTACCAAATGTCTCTGTTTATCGCTGATAGTGTGACTCAAAGGAAGAATAAATTGTGTTCATTGTGAGATGTCGCCTTTTGATGTGCCCAACTCTACTCCATCAGTCACCAAATACCAGTCCTAAGGAAAAGGAGACTGAAGGAAGAAACAAAGACACACGACTACAAGATGTACTATTACCAAATGATCCCATGGCTTTTGCGAGCATGCTATTGTTTGCCTGGTTCATTGAAAAAGGTGCAGAACAATGGTATCTCTCTGCCACCAAAAAGGAAGGAAAGCTTACAACTCTCACTGTCAAAGGACTTCACATATATGCCACCAAAAAGGAGATGTAGGTAATCAACATTGTGATAAGTGATTCAGTCATCAAGTCAGGAAAGCAGAAGAGGACCCAAGTAGGAAGCAGGGGCAGCTTCTCCATCCTAAGAGATTACATTTAGCTCAACAGTCATTGAAAGAATGGATTTGGGTGGGTCAGATATTTCCACACAGCAGAAGAGAAGGCCCTGAGCTCTTTTCAACAACTATTCCCCACCATTTTTATTATCTCACTTAGTCTGTCAGTTTTCCTATGAGACTGGTATGTGGTATTATTAGATCTATTTTAGTGGAGGAAAAAACCTCAGGAAGGAAGAAGTAAAATTATGTGTTTGAGGTCACGGGTGTCATCAGCCAGGTCTGAAATGAGCCACCTGTGTGCTGCTCACACTAACTTTAGCGTCTGTAGTCTCTCTGATAACAGAAGTTGCAGGACCCAGTTTTCTCCAACTAGATTTTTTTTTTTGCCTTCAAAAATACTAATGTATTAAAAATTAGTCACAAATGAGCAAACACCATGCATGGCTCCCTAAACCAATTAACGTGTCAGGTCTAATTTACTGTTAGGCAAATAATTTGAAATATTTGTAGAGGAGCAGCATGAGAATTTATTCTCCACAATTAGGCAGAGATTTCAGTAAATTCTTGACATTCCTTGAGGGAAATTACAGCCAAGAAAGAACCACCATCTTGGCTGCTCCTAGGTTGTGTGAGGAGAGGACAGGGCTGGGAAGAACCCCAGGCTCCAAATCCTAGTGTTAGAAGAAAACTTACCCATGTCATCGGGCTGATAAGCAAGCCAGCCAATCAAGAGAGCAATCTAACCTGGTCATAAAAATCTACAGAGGTAGAAATTGCCCAGTCTTAAAATTTGAGCTTCCAGAAGGTAGAACCTAAAAAAAATAACGTTGGGTCCTAAATAAGATTCTTCTTCTGCAATTAAAGCCTGTTTCTTTTAATCCTGTGAAGTGGAATAATTAAGAAATTGAGAGTTTCATGTACAGTTCCTAAAAGTATTCACTAAATTACTTTAAGCATAAATAAAATCTCAAATTCTGTGTACTCTCTTCATCAAAGTGTATGTCCTAATCATTTTGTAATTTTAAATGATGGAAAATCTGGAGGACACATTATACTCTGTATGACTATAGACTATAGTCTTCCCACTATTTTCCTATATTATTTCCTGTGCCTGAACAAGTAGTCACCTAAAGGTGAGGTTTAAAAAAAGCTGACAGGATTATCATGTCGAAAGACATCTTTATTACCATTCTCATACACTGTCTAAAATGGTCATGCTCTTTCTTCCTGATAAGGCATGAGAGTGGCTTCTCAAAATGAAAATACTGTCTAGAATGAGTTAAGAGTTCAGCTATTATCTAGAAATTATTGCCTATTATTTAGATAATTATCTAGTTAAAAGACTTAATCCTATGATTTAGAGGGTTTTGTTTTGTTTTGTTTTTTTACAAGATTTAATCAGTTCTAGTCATATTCTGGGCTCTGAAAGTCTGGGGCACTGGATAAGTATATTTTTAGGGAGGTCAGAGAAGCTTCATCACATCCACATGGAAATTTTCAGGGAGCTTGAGGGGAGTGCCATTGTGTGTATTGTGACTGCATCCAGTGACAGAGGACTAGAAAGCCTGTGGAAGTAATTTCACCTTATGCTTTTGCCTAGAGTTGATATTATATATCCCTAACTGAAAGAAAGAATTACACACTGACGTGGTGAAGAGGGAACTCATTGTTCTCTGTGATTTTCTTCATTTTGGTTCCAATGGTTTTAAAATTGCACAAATAAAGGAAAAGGAAGAGATTTTCCCCCCTTTACTTCTTGTCTCTTTCTTCTCATGCCTTTTCTCTCCCCCAATGACTTTCTCTTTTCTCTCTCTTCTAAGTCCACAATACCCTTTGTCAGTCATACTTTTTATGACTTTATCTTCTCTGGCACACATTAGTTTTGAAACATTTACATTTATTTTCAGAAAAGCAAAGCAATCCTGTTAGAATATACCTACTTAAAAACTTGAAACCCAAATTCCCAGACTGAAGGAAGGTGAACACATATTCAAAAAATCCCAGCATGGTATAAAGTAGCATCATTTTCCTTTTATCGGCAGTTTAAACTTCGTCTCATATGGCCCTACTCCTTTGTCTCCTTACTAACCGCCCTAAATCAGATGGCCTCATCAACTCAATGGACATGAGTTTGAGCAAACTCCAGGAGATAGTGAAGGACAGGAAAGCCTGGTGTGCTACAGTCCATGGGGTTGTAAAGAGTTGGACACGACTGAGCAACTGCTGCTGTTACTGCTGCTGCTGCTGCTGCTGCTAAGTCACTTCAGTCGTGTCCGACTCTGTGCGACCCCATAGACGGAAGCCCACCAGGCTCCCCCATCCCTGGGATTCTCCAGGCAAGAACACTGGAGTGGGTTGCCATTTTTTTCTCCAATGCGTGAAAGTGAAAAGTGAAAGTGAAGTCACTCAGTCGTGTCTGACTCTTAGCGACCCCATGGACTGCAGCCCACCAGAGTCCTCTGCCCATGGAATTTTCCAGGCAAGAGTACTGGAATGGGGTGCCATTGCCTTCTCTGGACTGAGCGACTGAATGGCAATAATTCCAGAGAACAGAGTTTTCTAAAACAATCTGGACTATAAGCCCAGCAGTTTCAAACATAAGCGGAATCAATTCAAGGCAAACACAGTGAACTCTCCATCTCCTCTTCACTGAACCAACTAAGACAGTTAAACTCTGGAACTGAAGCCCCCACCACAGGTTTGACCCAATGTTCTATCATTGAGTATCTGGCTGTGAATCAGGAGGGCTGTAAGCTGATACTTCTCAGCTCCTTGTCCCTTGATGAGAGTTGATCTTGGACATTTCATTACTCCAAAGAAATACACAAGAAACAATGATCAGATACATTCAGAAATTAAAAAAAAATTCAATGTGTTCTACATAAAGGTGTACTATCAATGTCAGTGTTACCCAGAACCTGCTAAGTCCACAGTGAGGGCTTGTGGCTTTCTCCATTGGCTTCTTTGAATTATTTACATTTTATCAAGCATCAAGCCGTGGCTGGCCAAGAACAGACCCTCAGAGAATATCTGACCATGAATGGCAGCCATGTAAGGAACTAACATTGTTACAGCTTGAAAAATATTTAATAACTCAACTAATGGCCAATAAAGGAAAGCATAGATAGAACAAATAAATCACATCACATTGAAGAATGAGCTTCTAAATGGCCATTTTTTAACTAGTTTCCTTTCCCATCAAGGCTCATTATAAATTCCATCTGAAGGAAAAAAAGAAAGCCCAGTAACACAGACTTCAGTTCAGTCACTCAGTCATGTCCGACTCTTTGCAAACCCATGAATCACAGCACGCCAGGTCTCCCTGTCCATCACCAACTCCCGGAGTTCACTCACACTCATGTCCATCTAGTCAGTGATGCCATCCAGCCACCTCATCCTCTGTCATCCCCTTCTCCTTCTACCCCCCAATCCCTCCCAGCATCAGAGACTTTTCCAATGAGTCAACTCTTTGCATGAGGTGGCCAACGTATTGGAGTTTCAGCTTCAGCATCATTCCTTCCAATGAACACCCAGGACTGATCTCCTTTAGGATGGACTGGTTGGACCTCCTTGCAGTCCAAGGGACACTCAAGAGTCTTCTCCAACACCACAGTTCAAAAGCATCAATTCTTCAGTGCTCAGCTTTCTTCATAGTCCAACTCTCACATCCATACATGACCACTGGAAAAACCATAGCCTTGACTATTCAGTTAAGTTCAGTTCAGTTGGTCAGTTACGTCTGACTCCTTGCGACCCCATGAATTGCAGCACGCCAGGCCTCCCTGTCCATCACCAACTCCCAGAGTTCACCCAAACCCACGTCCATCGAGTTGGTGATGCCATCCAGCCATCTCATCCTCTGTTGTCCCCTTTTCCTCCTGCCCCCCAATCCCTCCCAGCATCAGAGACTTTTCCAATGAGTCAACTCTTTGCATGAGGTGGCCAAAGTACTGGAGTTTCAGCTTGAGCATTATTCCTTTCAAAGAACACCCAGGACTGATCTCCTTTAGAATGGACTGGTTGGATCTCCTTGCAGTCCAAGGGAGTCTCAAGAGTCTTCTCCAACACCACAGTTCAAAAACATCAATTCTTCGGCACTCAGCCTTCTTCACAGTCCGGCTCTCACATCCATATATGACCACAGGAAAGACCATAGCCTTGACTAGATGGACTTTTGTTGGCAAAATAATGTCTCTGCTTTTGAATATGCTATCTAAGTTGGTCATAACTTTCCTTCCAAGGACTAAGCATCTTTTAATTTCATGGCTGCAATCACCACCTGCAGTGATTTTGGAGACCCCCAAAATAAAGTCTGACACTGTTTCCACTGTTTCCCCATCTATTTCCCATGAAGGGATGGGACCAGATGCCATGATCTTCATCTTCTGAATGTTGAGCTTTAAGCCAGCTTTTTCACTCTCCTCTTTCACTTTCATCAAGAGGCTTTTTAGTACTCTTGACTATTAGTGGATGTGTAATAATGATAAAAAATTCTGAAAGGTAACAGACCACTGTTTCTTCCTCTGTATCTCTCCAAGTGTCCAGTAAGATATTGAGTTTATGGACACACCATCTAGCCATTTGTTCTACCTAAAAGCTTGGAGTCATTTTTCAGCCTTCCCTCTCTCAGGCCAGATCTAGTTTATCAGGAGATTCTTTTGGCCCTAGCTTCAGAATGCATCCATTACGTGGATAGAATATGGATATATTCTGAATCTGTGTATTACTATTCAATATAACTTTTGTCAAAACATTATTCTGAGGCGTACATAGAAGGCCCAAGAGAGTCATGGTCCAAAACATTTTAACATCTTTGATTTAGAATATCTGGAACCATTTTCTAGCTGGGACGCTATAGAAAGCTTGTGGCCAGATAACAATAACCACCACCTAGGCTATGAGAAAAGGTCTTTTTGAGGGGTGGGGTGGGGATCAGGATTTGAATCTTACATTTGAAATGGAATGATTTCACTATTATGTCATCACTTTCCTAGGCTGTTTTCTCTTTGCTGTACATTCTCAAAATATTCTTAAAATCATTTCTCATCCAGAAAAGTTTGGGGGATAATCTTTGTTTGTAATATAGTTATGCTCCTAAACTTGGAAAATGCCTAGAAATGGGGCAAACTTTGAACCCATGAAACTATCAAACGTTCAAGTTAAAGCGGACAACGGCCCTAAGCAAGAAAAGCCACTGCCAGGTGCCTCCTGCTCATGGCACTGGGGTTACAAGAAAATAAAAGTGATTTTAAGTATGTTTGGTAAGATTCCAATCATTAAATTTACCTTCTTTTTGTGAAGAACTTTTCTAAGAGGAATGTCTGATCACTAACAGCAGGTATTCAGTGGTATTAGCATTCCTTATCAGAAATGAGATTCCTATGGCTCTGCAATTTTCAAAGACCTTGAACTTTTCTCCAAAATTTTTGTACAGTTTGTAAGACAAGGGCCTATTTTCTGTGTGTGTGTTAAGCATTTTCAGCCCTAGCTCGTTTTGCCATAGAAGCTTGCTTCTCTCATCCCTACCATTCTCTTTCATTCTGATTGGATGATTTCTTAGCTTGTTTCCTTACAATTGCTTAAGTGCTCTGTCAGATCAAGTTTCTCAGTTCAGATTCTGTTTTTTAAAAGGTTTTCCCCACACTTCATTCTTTCCTATGTTTCTTAAGCAGCATTCAACAGGATATTTGTTTACATGAGGTGCTTATACATATGGGTTGTAAGTGACTAAGATCCCTGGATAACCTAGGAATGATACACAGATTAAATACTACATTTTAGAATACATTTATCATAATTTCTTGGAACCTATAGTATGTGAGCAGAAATAATGGTGCTTTTTCTTTCCCATCATGTAATTCACCCATATAAAAAGCTTCAGTGCCATTACTTAGCTTTGATTTTAGGCAGCTACAATTTAGCCACACATAGATGTGGCATACATTAAATAGAACAAATCAAATGGAAAATTTAAGTAGAGGCTATGGCCACATCTATGATGGCCGAGATGTTTTATTCTAACCATTTGTGTTCAGCAGAAGAGCTCTCATTTGAAGAAAGATCTTCCTTGTCCTTTCCTCAGCTAAAGATGATGGCATTTTAAGAAATTTGATAAAAATTAGTTTAGCAAGTATTATAACTGTGGAGAAGCAAAAGCCATCTTTTGATAGTAAGCTTGAGAGCCAGTCAAATGTCAACTGATCCAAATGGCTAAAAATAAAATGTCAGAATTAGTAAACCTTGCTGAAAAATGCAACTTTCAATTGCTGTCAAAACAGGATTCTTACAGGTGACTGTGGCCACTCTGTGGGTAAAAACGGTGCTCCAGAAATCATGAAAGTATGTATATTCATTTTTCCTTCTGCAAAGGTGAGACATTCAGAACCATGTGTCTCTGGGTCCCTCGACTTCTTACTCCCCAGGATGGACCATATTCAGGGCCTGCCAATATTGCAAGCTCCCTGCCATCAAGGACATGTGCTGCTGCTGCTGCTGCTAAGTCACTTCAGTCGTGACCAACTGTGTGCGACCCTATAGACAGCAGCCCACCAGGCTCTGGCATCCCTGGGATTCTCCAGGCAAGAACACTGGAGTGGGTTGCCATTTCCTTCTCTAATGCATGAAAGTGAAAAGTGAAAGTGAAGTCGCTCAGTTGTGTCTGACTCTTAGCGACCCCATGGACTGTAGCCCACCAGGCTCCTCTGTCCATGGGATTTTCCAGGCAAGAGTACTGGAGTGGGGTGCCATTGCCTTCTCTGAGGACGTGTGCTACAGGATCTGAACACCTGGGCACCAACACCAAACACATACACACTCAAACACACCATATATATATATATAAACTTCCCTCATGCACAAAGTTCTTGTTATGAAATAACCACAAACTTTTTGACTCATTCATTAACTATTTCTTTCATTTTTCTCCTTGGACACTTAGCATCTTTGGCTCTTGTGAGATTCAAGTTCAGCTTTTCTTTACTGGACTCCATGCCCATTCTTTAATTCTGAGTTGAACAGCTGTCTCTTCAGGTCCCTGGACCCAGATGTGGATTTCTGTTTCTTGGTCCTTCCCTCCTTTGATTCTCCCCAAACCAATTTTAATCGAGTTTCCCTGCTCTAATTTTTTCTTAGTAATACCTCAAATAGCAACACTCCGTTGCAAATTTGGCAGAATAATCTAGTTTCTTCTCAGATGGTTCTTTGTTCTTATTTCTACCTTTAAAAAAATGCATGCTGAAATCAATTGGTTCTGAAGAGGATATTAATCTCTTCCTTCTAGAGGCAGACACACATTCATTTTCTCTACCTCTTATTCTGGGTTTTAAATTTTTTGTACAAAATGGCCAAATAGAGATTTCTCAGCTTCATTATCTTTAAGTCCATTTAAATTACTATTATTTGTCCTATATCTAAAAATTGTTACAATAAATCCACAGGTCAGGACCAGGGTGTTCACCAAGCTAACTACATGTGTCCTTAGAAAATGCATTTAGGGTTTTAAAAACTAGTCATACCTTAAACATTCAAAGTGTGGTGTACTTTAAAGAACCTCATCAAAATCTTTTAATAAAATTTATCTTCCGTATGAATTCTAGTATTAATACACTTGATTATTGTAATGCAAAGCTCACTTGTGCCAAATGTACAAGCACTCTGTGGCACTTCCTAAAGGTGTCCTTTTCTATGTCAGTCTGCTCAGCTCATTCTGTAGGCCAAAGATTCTCAAATGTTTGGGTCTCAAGATCCCGTAAGAGTCTTAAAAATGAGGGAGGATATTGAAGACCTTTGTGTTTATGTTGGTTATTATGTCTGTCAGCATTTATCATATTAGGAATTAAGACTCAGAAAATTTAAGAACATTGACTTACTAACAGTTTAAAATAACACTGTTGTTTATATATAACAGTATAAGCTAAGGCAAACAACATATTTTAATGAAAGATCACTTCATTTTCCAAAAGACAAAAAATTAGTAAGAATATGGGCATTGTTTTACATTTTTGCAAATTTCTTTAATGTCTGTTAATACATGGCAGCTGGGATCTCAAATCTGCTTCTGCAGTCAGTCTGTCATGATATCACACTTCATATTGCTTCTGGAAAACTCTACTGCACACTTGTGAGTGATTAAGAGTACAAAAGACAACACTACAAACACGTAATTCTGACCTCAAGAACCTCCTGAAAGGATCCTGGGTCTCTCTCAAGTGTCCCCAGGCCACACTTTGAGAACTGCCGTTACATGTTCTAATTAGAAGGAAAGGCTAAATAGAGTAAGGAAAGAAGTGAAGACAGTAAATGGAGAACGGCTCGCTGCAGCCGACTAGGAGGGGAGTAAATTTGCTGGCCATTAAGTGGCAGGGCCAGGCCAAGATACTGTTCTCAGGATCAGCTACAGAGTTGGGGGGCTTATCTGATATAAGAGAAGAGTGGTATGGGATGGTGAAAGTTAGCCCGTCCTTTCTTCTTCCTCTGCATTTCTGTGGGGAATGATCACTACCTTCTGCTGGCAGGACTATCCTGTCTGAAAGAGTTCCATTTAACTAGATCACAGCATTTATCCTTTAGGATATGATTTTACTTGTCTCTCAGCTCCAAGTATCACTCTGTCCCTTTGCTCCAGACCATCTTGGGAAGTAATACTTGTCTTGCATAGTAAACACAAAAATCAGAACAATAACGGAGAACAAGCAAACAAGTGAAACATTGACAGAAAAATCTCCTGTATGACCTTGCTTGTGGAGAAGAAAGCTCTGGAGGTTTTATTAATTTCCATTTGACTAATTTCAACTTGACAACATAATTTTTATCACCTTATTGCTCCAGTTACTGCTGCTTCCTTATTTGCTATGGAAACAGAAAACATCTAAATAAACCTACCCAAAATGGAAATCAGATGTTTTCCTGGGAAGTGTAGTATGGCCTTTCTCTCACTGCTTGATCCTTTTGTTTGTAGGCTCCATTTCAGGGAGGACAGTGCCAGTAGGGAGGGGGAGACTTTCCACATTTGGAGATGAGGGGAGGGCCCTAGTTATGTATTAAGTCCTGCTTTAGGTCAATGGGTGCAGCTCTCTTTCCATAGCTGCTCAGAAGTCATGGGAGATACAGGACATGGCCTACAAAGTCCACTTGCTGGTCCTGGTGTTTTAATAATATATTTAGAATTGAGTTTCTCCACTGAAACAATAATTACATAGAGAATTCTTTTCCTACTGTCTTCATCAAGTGAGGGGCAGTAATGGCTTAAATGTTTTTTAATTATCAAAGTTGCATGTGTGAGTCTGTGTATGTGTGAAAGAGAAAGAAAAGAAAGAGAGAGGAAAAAGGGATAATTTTGTTGCCAAGATTAAGAAGCTATGTCAGAAAAGATGGACTGGACCAACTTACCAAGGCCGGAATGTGATTTGGGCTAAGAGAAACCAATCTTTTGTTGAACAACCTAATGTAATAAATTGCATTTGGAGGGCTTTAGATTTCTGTACAAACTTTTCAACCAGATCTAATTGGAAGTGCTATTCACATAGCCAGGGGCATTCTAAAAAGCAGAATAGTGGATTAACACCATTTTTTAAAGTCAGGAAGTCTTTTCTCCTCCCAAAGGAGAGTTTTCCAGACATTAACTTCCACTGCCAAACATTATAAAGAAAGTCTGTCTCTTCCTCTCTCTCTCTCAACCTGCTAGTCTTCTCTCCTCTTCCAACCCATGTCCCTCCATTCTTCCCCCTCCTTCTCTCTCTACTCCCTGCCCATCTTCCACTCACCCCCAGCTATCAGCAGAGAGCTATATTGGAAGCAAGGGCTATATAGTAAATGACCTGCCAATCAACCATTGCCCAGACATTTTTCATGAAGGAATGGAGTTTTAAGGACTAAGCCAGTTTCCATTTGAGTAAAAAAAAAAAAAAATGTTCAAATAAGTGTCTGAAACTTTTGTTAAATTAGATAGAGGTAAGGATTACATATGACTGCAAGAAAAGAATAATCCTAGTCTTTCTTCCTATATGAACTTATATAGCAACACCTGATTTGCCAGTTTATCTGTCTAATCTGAATAATTAGCAGTATAGACACAACCACACTCAAAATGACCACCTTAGACAGAGATATTTAACTGGAGGGTAACCAACTTCCCTAAACTCTTTTTTGTTTTTATCCCTCATTTCTACCCATCATTACATCCTCTCCAAATAATGGAGAAGTTCCAACAAGAGAATGAAAATAAGAGCCAGCGATAAGACATCAGCAGTTTCAACTTAACAAAATAAAGTTTGAAAATGGGAACTAAAACATAAAAGTGAGAGCTTGTCTTCCAGCATTTTGTATTTTCTCTTCACAACATTTGCATTATGTGCAGAGGATTTGCAAACAGAAACCTGAATATTTTGATTAATCACACAAAATATAAGAAATGGCAGAGATTGCCTGAGGAAAACTGAATATATGAAACATTCAAGATGTGTGGCAAAGCCCCCAAATATTGACGGATCCTCAATATTCTCAGCACGTCTAGATTTTGAATGAACATTTTATTTTCTTGTCAGTGATTCAGAATTTCCACTGCTCCTGTTGAGCAATGAGGGAAAATCATGCCAACTGGGAGAAAGCTTTATTTTAAGGTTGAAGGCATGAAATAAGCACTAAGAAGACAATTGTACACCTGTTTTCAAAAGTAAAAAGGCATCTCAAATCTGCTTTGCTTTTGAAAATTTGGCCAAGGAGTGTATTTCAAAGACCCAATAGCCCATAACATTATTCCCAGGGCTCTGTGCTCTCTGCCTAATTGGGCTTCTACACATTTGCATAAGCATGATACTTCATGATTAATGCATAAGACCCAGCATGGAACCCAGTATCAATTCGTCTATGGAGGCTTTTCCCCCCACTGAAAACAATCATTGCACCTAAGATACAATCCATCATATTTGTAGGTATGATTGCATTGTAGAATACAAGACTACTTAAATGCCATGACAAAACCTTTACAGAATTGTGAGCCTCTTCTGTGTAAGAAAGAAGTTTTAAGAGGCCCACAGTACTGCTGTCTTGGGACCATCACTGATGCCTGAAAAGGTTTGTTTGCAAAATGAAGTGTCAAGGCCATAGACAATTTTTTTCCCTCCTGTTTGACTCAAGCACTGAATCTAAAGGGGAGAATTCTAAAGTAAACAACTATGACTACTTCTGGGTTGCAAAATAAATAACAGCTCTTCCCTTGCACCTTCAAACACTGAACAAGGTAGAAAAAGACTTCTAGAATAAAAACCCTACAAAGGTGAGGGCAGACTCAGTCAGCAATGCCAGAAGGTATTGAACTTCAAGAATGAAATCAATTCTAGCTGAGATAGACCGCCGCACAATTAAGGAGTGTGAGCAACTCTCAGCATAAGCCCTAGTGTGCAAAATGGTGGCGCCCGCACTTTCTCTGCTGGCTAGGCTGCTTAATTAGGCAGGAATCCCTTTCCCATGGGAGGACCTGGGAACTTGGAGTTCTCCAACAGATCTCAGTGTGCTGTGGGACTAAATACAGAAGACCCTTTGAGAGAACTCTTTCTAAAAGCACCTGAGATAGGGCTTTGGGGGGTTTTTAATTATTAAAAATGGACATATCATTATGGGAAAAAATTACCATTTGGAATTCTATGAAATTAAGAGGAACAGTCTGACATCACCATTTCCCATGCATCTGCCCAGAGGTGACCTCTGGAATGAGGTGTGTATTCTTCCAGATGTTTTGTTATTTTTTAGGTATATAAGTGTATGTGTGCTTTATAAATTTTCAGGGGAAAAAGAATTACTGCCCTGCGTTCTTTCTATGATTTGTTTTTCTGCTTCACAATGGTTAGTGAGCTATTCCTGCAAAGTACATTTATACTTATCTCATTCTCTTTAATAATTTCAACACATTATGTTGTGTGGATTACAAACACATGAGGATTCTTGCAACATTGTTTTGTTTTAGTTTAAATTACTATAAGCGGTGTCACATTTTAGACTGCTGGTACCTTAAGGGTAAAGACTGTTTTGGTCACTACTGTATTTTGGTATTTAACACAGAGAATGGTTACATAGTAAGTGTCCAATAAAAATGTGTTAAATATATGAATTAAATCTGTAGGGAAAACCCCCAGAAAAATTCCCAGTCTTTCTTTGTGGGATCAGTTCAGTTCAGTCACTCAGTTGCGTCCAATTCTTTGCGACCCCATGAATCATAGCAGGCCAGGCCTCCCTGTCCATAGATGAATTCAAAAATTGTATGGCAAATGCTTAGTTACCTCCCAAAAGATTATACCATTTTATACTTACACAAAGTGTATCAGTCACCCTGTTCTATTTTTCCAACGATGAGATTATAGACTTGATTTTTCATAACATGATTAATGAGAAAGTGAGTTTCATTATTTTAAATTGCCTTTCATTAACTTTAAAGAATATTGGAAATATTTCTAAGGTTATTAGCCATGTGCATTTCTTTCCCTTTGAATACCTGTTCACATCCATTAACCATTTTTCTATTGGATTGTTGTTAATCTATTTATATATAGTTTTTGATATGCTTTTCTGCATATTTAATGATTAAGTCTTTTGTTTGCTATGCATTTTACAAATATTTTTTGCTCTGTGACGAAAGTTGTCTTTTAACTCTATTTACCTATCCATTCATCCATCCAACCATTCATCCATATCTCTTGCCTAGTGGAAAAATTCTAATATTTATGTTCAAAACATATCAAAATCAAAAGTGACTTCTGGGTTTATTTTTTGAAAAATGTTCTTTACTCAAAGAATAAAAACTAATTCACTCATGTGCACTTTAAATGTCTATTATTTCCAAAGATTTGAAATGTCAACAGCATTATGTAGCAAATCTTGTAGGTACTGTGTCTGTTTTGGAATTCCTACTCTGTTTCATTGTCAGCAAGTCTGTTCCTGCATCAGTGCCATACTGTTTTAATTACTGTATCATTCACGATACATTTTATTTTTGGATACAGTTAGACTGCCCATGGGTTTCTCAGGAGGTGCTAGTGGTAAAGAATCCACCTGCCAATGCAAGAGACATAAGAGACAAAAATCCCTGAGTCGGGAAAATCCCCTGGAGGAGGACTTGGCAATCCGTTCCGGTATTCTTGCCTAGAGAATCCCGTGAACAGAGGAGCCTGGTGGGCTATGGTCCATAGGGTGCAAAGAGTAGGACATAACTGAGGCAACTTAGCATGTATGCAGACTGCCCATATTACATCTTTATCTCTCAGTATTGTCCCAAATTTACATTTTAGAAAATAAAATGTATTTTGGCAGATTCAAAGAAAAAAACAAAAACATTGATTCATTTACAAAGAATATCTTTGCAATGTTGAGCTTTTTAACCAAAGAACAAAATACATCTTTTCATAACTTGTGTTTGTTTTTTTTTTAATGCCTTTCAGTGGCCCTGAAGCTGCACATTTTCAAAAGCATTTTTCTCCTTGATTTTGTGACTAAGATATTTTCTTTCATATCAGTTGTTTTTAAAAGAAAAGCTAATTATTTTATAAATACATTTTGTATCTAGTCCTTGTATTAAATATTCATATTATTTCTAATAGCTCTCAGCTAATTATTTGGGGCTATATTAGTACATTACCATAAGAAATAAATTTATCTCCATCTTTGGAACATTTATGCTTTCTATTTTATTCCCTTTTCCTTCTTTGACACATTAATATGATAAATGATTTTAAGATGAGCCCCAGTTAACCATGATCTACTACCTATAAAATTATTCATCAAATTATTTTTTACTTTAATATTTTATTTAAGATTTTATTCAGAAGTTTTGCATTGATATTCAATAATCAGAATAGACTGTCATTTTCTTTTTATGCTGTATTTGTCAATTAATATGATCAATTTAAGTGGTTTTATAAAAATAACTTGAAAGTTTACCTTCTTTATCTGTCAGGTTCCAATAAGAAGCACAGACACCACTCAGGGTATTTCAATCAGAGAGGGAGTTAAAATAGAAAATAAGGTCTCAAAATGTTTGGAAGGGCTAAAAGAGCAAGACAGAAGTTCATTTCTCTCTTGAGGACCTACCTTAAGCAGTTACAGCCCCAGAAGGAGGAATACCCACTCATTTGCTGTGGCCACTCTGGCTCTAGACGCCCCCCGCCTCCCCCATCACTGTCTCTCTTAAGCCTGCCAGCACCTGCCCTGACCAGCCAACACTGCCAGAAGTAGGACTTGGTTTCTCCATTCCTCTTCCTCCCTAATCTGCACCAGCCTGCAGCTGGCAGAACTATCCACAGCCCTAGTAGCAAAGCGCTGCTTCCAGACCCTTGAAATACAGAGAACACAGGTGATCAGAGAAAACGCTGGATACTAATAAATAATACTGGCACACCTTCTCTCAATTTTCTGGGAGCATGGAGAAGGCGATGGAACCCCACTCCAGTATTCTTGCCTGGAAAATCCCATTGATGGAGGAGCCTGGAAGGCTGCAGTCCATGAGGTCGCTGAGGGTCGGACACGACTGAGCGAATTCACTTCACTTTTCACTTTCATGCATTGGAGAAGGAAATGATGGCTCACTCCAGTGTTCTCGCCTGGAGAATCTCAGGGACGGGGGAGCCTGGTAGGCTGCCATCTATGGGGCCGCACAGAGTCAGACACAACTGAAGTGACTTAGCAGCAGCAGCAGCAGATAACATTGAAATTGCTTATTTCTTCAAAGCTTGAAAAAAACCACTGTGAAACCATTTGTACTTGTGCTTTTGTGGGAAATTTTATATTCTTCATTCTTTTCCATGAATAGATTCTTTTCCTGTCTCTTCTCATAAAATTTAGTAAATCATATTTTCTAATTAAATCATCCATTTCAGTAGGTTTTCAAACTTAACTGCATAGATTTTTGCTTTGTAATTTATTTCTGTTTTTCTGCATCACTGGTCATTTCCCTTTCCTCATTTTATGATAGTAGGCAGATTAAATCCTATCTTCTTGTGAAACTTCCCCTGAAATACCCACACCCTGATGCCCAGAATTTGTGAATGTTATATTCTATGGCAAAGGGACTTTGCTGATTTGATTGAAGCTGCAGACCTTGAGAAGGAGAGGTTTTCCTAGATTATCCTGGTATACACAATCAAAGTACATGAACCTTTAAAAGCAGAGAACTTCTCTCTGACTGGAGTCAGAAGAATGGCTGAAGGAAAATGGCAGAAAGTGCAAGAGACAGATTAGGAGTTTGAAGACAGGGCACGTTCACAAGGAATGCAGACACTTGATCAGATCAAACCAGATCAGTCACTCAGTCGTGTCCAACTCTTTGCGACCCCATGAATCACAGCACGCCAGGCCTCCCTGTCCATCACAAACTCCCGGAGTTCAACCAGACTCACGTCCATTGAGTCCGTGATGCCATCCAGCCATCTCATCCTCTGTCATACCCTTCTCCTCTTGCCCCCAATCCCTCCCAGCATCAGAGTCTTCTCCAATGAGTCAACTCTTCGCATGAGGCAGCCAAAGTACTGGAGTTTCAGCTTTAGCATCATTACTTCCAAAGAAATCCCAGGGCTGATCTCCTTCAGAATGGACTGGTTGGATCTCTCTGCAGTCCAAGGGACTCTCAAGAGTCTTCTCCAACACCACAGTTCAAAAGCATCAATTCTTCGGCGCTCAGCCTTCTTCACAGTCCAACTCTCACATCCATACATGACCACAGGAAAAACCATAGCCTTGCCTAGACGAACTTTTGTTGGCAAAGTAATGTCTCTGCTTTTGAATATGCTATCTAGGTTGGTCATAACTTTCCTTCCAAGGAGTAAGCGTCTTTTAATTTCATGGCTACAGTCACCATCTCTGAGAGAGGTCCCCACTAACAGTGAGCAAGGAAGAAATATGCTTAACACTATAATCACAAGGAGCTGAGTTCTGCCAACTCTTAAAAGAGCTTGGAAGCAGATTCTTCCCAAGAGCCTCTGGTTGGAGAGCCCAGGATGTCTGCTGCTGCTGCTGCTGCTGCTGCTAAGTCGCTTCAGTCGTGTCCGACTCTGTGCGACCCCATAGACGGAAGCTCACCAGGCTCCCCTGTCCCTGGGATTCTCCAGGCAAGAACATTGGAGTGGGTTGCCATTTCCTTCTCCAATGCATGAAAGTGAAAAGTCAAAGTGAAGTCACTCAGTCGTGTCCGACTCTTAGCGACCCCACGGACTGGAGCCTACCAGGCTCCTCAGTCCATGGGATTTTCCAGGCTAAAGTACTGGGGTGGGGTGCCATTGCCTTCCCCGCCAGGATGTCTGAGACACCTTTATTTTAGCTTTGTGAGTGCTTGAACAGAGGAACCAGATGATGAGCTGAGCCCACTGGTTCTTCTGACCTACAGAAGATTGTGAAATAATAAAATTGTGTTGTTTGAAACCATTTTGTAGTAATTAGAGCAGCAGTAAAAAAATGTAACATTTTCAACTGCACACCACCTGTGCTTCTTCCACTTTGTTGTCTTGATCACACTAGACAGCTTCGTCTAGTTTAGGGCTTGTTCAGTTTTTCCCAAAGACTCAAGTCTTATATTCATTCACTGATTCTGCCATACTTTTTTCCCAGTTCGATAATTTCTGAAAAATCACATCTAATTTTGCATTTCATACAAATAGAAACATATTCTTATATATCCTACTATGACTTGCTTTGTTTTACTCAATATTATGTTCCTGAGATTTATCTGTGTTTTTGCAATAGATGCAATCTATTCCTTTACTGCAAGTGTCTTAGCATTCGTGGAAGGATACACAAAGAATTCATCCTATTCCTGATATTTGGGTTATTTCCAGTGTTGGTCTGTTTGCTTTCACTTTTATAAAATGTGCTGCTACAAACACTCTTCTACTAAAAATGATGTTCCCATGTATTATTTTTTCTAGGGCATACCAAGAAAGTGGAGTAGCCAATTACTTACAAGATAATTCAAACTGTTTTCCAACATGGTTCTACTGATTTATGTTCCCATCCATAATGTCTAAGAGTTCTGCTTGCTTTTGAATTTTGCCAACAC
The DNA here is from genome assembly GCA_935064755.1 of Tragelaphus eurycerus. Taxonomy (NCBI): domain Eukaryota; kingdom Metazoa; phylum Chordata; class Mammalia; order Artiodactyla; family Bovidae; genus Tragelaphus; species Tragelaphus eurycerus. The sequence continues at coordinate 2,598,610 of CAKXYN010000120.1, read as the reverse complement.
TTTCTCTAAGGTATCTTTTGATAAACAGACATCCCTAGTTTTAGAGTCAAATTTACCCTTTTTTTATTCCCCCATTATAGGTATTAAAACTATTCTATTTTTAAATTTAATAATTTGTCACTTTATTTTATAAAATTTATAAATTTGTCACTTTATTTTATAAAATTTATAAATTTATCACTTTATCTATAGTTCTTTAATCCCCTTAAAATTAATTTTTGCATAAGTATAAGGCTAGAGTACAATTTCATTCTTTTCATGTCTAAACAACTATCCTAAGACTTTGAGTTGAGAAGGCCATTTTTCCTTACTGATCTGGATGGACCTGTTTTTATGTAAAAGTGTATTTTCATCATTTTAATTGAATATTATGCATTGTATATGAACATCTGCTGCTGCTGCTAAGTCGCTTCAGTCGTGTCCGACTCTGTGTGACCCCATAGACAGCAGCCCACCAGTCCCTGGGATTCTCCAGGCAAGAACATTGGAATGGGTTGCCATTGCCTTCTCTTATGAACGTGTGCAGTCTTAAGATACTATTGTTTGTCATCTTCCCCACTTAGAGTAAAAAGAGAATGCCTTTGAGAGTGGATTTGGAGGACTTCTCTGACAGTCCAGTGATTAAGACTCCATGTTCCTAATGCAAGGAGTAAAATTTCAATCCCTGGCCAGGCAGCTAAGATCTCACCTGGCAAGTGGCATGGCCAAAAAAAAAAGGAGAGAGAGAGTGGATTTTGGTCTTAGTAAGCTTCCATCTACCTCTGGTCCATCTGCTCCCAAGATCCTAGAGCCCAGCCCTCTAGGTATGCTGACTGAGAGCATGGGATACTTACTGAGTCCTTCCTCTTTGACATGGCCCAAGCTCTTTTTTTTTTTTTTTTTTTTTGCTCTTCCTGAGACCATGAGTCTGCCAACAACTCCACATTGTTTCTCAACACATTTTTGGTTAACTTAAGTTCTAACTCTAAGGAGCTTAAAAATTAAGCACGTTCTTAGGGAAAAACACTAAGGGCTGGTCTTACTTCATTGCACTTATTTCCTTGTTCTCTCCAGGAACTTGGATCCTCAAGTCCTGGATGCTCTGACAACTCTGAAATCCAAGCTTCCAGACCCACGTGGTTGCCAAAGCTTTGCCACTCGTTTGTTGCTTGGTAAGAACTCTCCCCAGATTCTTAACTGCACACCTAGCACCAAGAATCAGCTGATTTCCAGAAGGGATATGCAAAGTAGATGATACTGCCTTCCTGGCTTCTGTAATCATGGCCTCTCAAATACTGGCTGCCTCTCTCTCTAATGCCTTCAAACTGTTGCTTATTATATCTTATCTGATTTCCTCATTATTCTCAGTTGGAACATCCGGTTGATGCCAGCTACTTTCTCACAGGTGGAAGTATAAGTCTGCACTTCTCAGAACCCCCCACTTTTTGGCCTCATTTATTTTCCCAGTCTTATCTCTTACTATTCTTAGCTCCTAGTGGCATATCTAAAACTTATAAAATATGTAAGAATACAATTTTAAGACTAAAAGAAAAAGATATGGCTCAGGTGTTTCATTTTCCAGATGAGGAAAGTGAGGCCCCTAAAGATTAAGTGGCTTTTCTTGGCCCAAGTAGCAGAATTGATACTAAAGTTCACATATGCTTATTCCTTACAAGGGCTAGTGGAGCAAAGCAAGAGCAGAAGAATTGAGAAGGGAAAACTTATCTCCATCCTTCATATCAAGAAGAAATATTTCCATTTCTTTTCCCAGTGAATAAGGTCTGCTGCTTTCTAACATACCTCTACTGACACCACACTTGTCTCCTAGCATAAACTATGATTTTTCTCCCAGTCATTAATTATAGCTGTCATTTCTGAGCCCAGAGCCAGAGGTAATGATCATGCTGAAATTCAAGCTGCTTCTTTTACCAAGAGTGAGGAAACCTGGAAAAACATCTATAAACCACCCTCCAACCTGTTTCAGTCAAGTAGAAATCTGTATATCCCGTGTTGATAGTCAAGCCTGTAGGACTATCACCAGAGTGGTTGTGTAATTTATTATCCAAATGGCATACTTTTTGAGACTGATAGAGGATACTCTAAATAACGATCCCAGGACAACAGGCATAAACCAATACCAGGCTAGGCACCCCAGTCAGCAATAAGTTATCTCTGAATTGTAAAAAGAGCTGTATTCTAATACTTCCTTAATTCCCATCACTTTCAAATGGTGGCAAAGACCCTGCCTGTCAATGCAGGAGACATGGTTGGATTCCTGGGTCAGGAAGATCGCCTGGAGAAGCAAATGGCCACCCACACCAGTACTCTTGCCTGGAGAATCCCATGACAGAGGAGGCTGGCAGGCTACCATAGGGTCCCAAAGAGTCGGATGTGACTGACCGACTGAGCACACACATTTGGGAAGCTCCATAGGGGAGGGACGGGGAAGGCAATGGCACCCCACCCCAGTACTTTTGCCTGGAAAATGCCACGGACGGAGGATCCTGGTAGGCTCCAGTCCATGGGGTCGCTAAGAGTCAGATACGACTGAGCGACTTCACTTTCACTTTTCACTTTCATGCATTGGAGAAGGAAATGGCAACCCACTCCAGTGTTCTTGCCTGGAGAATCCCAGGGACGGGAGAGCCTGGTGTGCTTCCGTCTATGGGGTCGCACAGAGTCGGACACGACTGAAGCGACTTAGCAGCATAGGGGAGGGAGCCTTTTTCAACTGGCTTCTTTCTTACCATTTGCTTTAAATTTTTTAAATGCTGGTTTAAGTCAGATCTCATCATCATGAAGAAAGTAGAGGGTATTTCAAAGGAGACAAGATTTAAAGATTCCTGTGCAAGAATTTAGAGAGAGAGGAAAGATTTTTCTAAACAGGCTATGAAAAGTAGGGTTCATAGAAGAAAAGACTGATAAATATTACTTTAAAAGTGTAAGACAAAATAAATGAAAAAAAAAAAAGACCAGCCACAAATTAAAAGATATTTATAATCTTAGCATCTAAAAACTGATTATAATCCAGAATATATGAATGCGTCCATGAATCAATATGAAAAAGATATGTAATTCAATATAAAAAAACTGGGAAAAGCTATAAAAGTAAACAGAAAATAAACATGTCTTGCTGATAAAATATTTAAATTCTCAACTTCACTAATAATCAAGGAGTAAAAATTAAATAATGAAATAACATTCCATATTCATTCAATTGGCAAAAACAAATAGCCTGTTAGAACAGAAAAATGAATGACATTGAAATATGGACATTCTGATGGGAGTGTATGTTGGTGCTACCATTTTGGTGAACAATTTTGAATTCCCTGGTAAAGTTGATGATATACCTATCTTAATATCCAGCAATTATTCTTAGATGCCTACCTTAAAAGTTTCTTAAATGTATGAAAACAGAGACATATAAAGAACAATTACTATATTATTTTTTGTGACAGAAAAAAAAGCATAAACACCAAAATTGCCCTCAACCAGGCAATACAATATAGCTTATTCGTGCAAAGGAATACTGAACAACACTCTTGTTAATGACTGAATTAAATCCTCACATCATGCTGTTGAATTGAAAAACAAGCAAATTGCCAATTAAAATATATGGCACAATGCCACAAATATACAAAGAAAGACACACATATGTTTTTAAAATATCTGAATAATGGTATTTATATAAAAAGGTATAAAAACACATGGGGATAATATATTACAACTGCTGGATAATTCTAGAATATGGAGGGAGATGGAATGAGAGCCTTAGATATAAACATAACAGTATTAATTGATGCATTTAAACATGCAGTTGTGAAATAATTTTTGCAAAATATTAACAGCTATTTAAATTCATAGTTGATATGTACATGTGTATTATATCATTTTCTGTTTTTTAAAAATTGTTGTATGTTTCATGTTTAAACATTTGAAACATTTTGAAAAGTCTAACCTCTTCCCCCTATTCGTGCTGCTAGAGTTGCTAATCAAGGAAAAATTTCATTGCACAATGTTACTGATAAACAAGTGTCTTAATTTTATGGCTGCAGTCACCTTCTGCAGTGATTTTGGAGCCCAAAAAAATAGTCTCTCACTGTTTCCATTGTTTCCCCATCTATTTGCTATGAAGTGATGGGACCAGATGCCATGATCTTAGTTCTCTGAATGCTGAGTTTTAAGCAGATGGTGACTGCAGCCATGGAATTAAAAGGCACTTGCTCCTTGGAAGAAAAGCTATGACTAACCTAGACAGCATATTAAAAAGCAAAGACATTACTTTGCCAACAAAGATCCATCTAGCCAAAGCTATGGTTTTTCCAGTAGTTATGTATGGATGTGAGAGTTGGACTATAAAGAAAGCTGAGCGCTGAATAATTGATGCTTTTGAAATGTGGTGTTGGAGAAAACTCCACCTTGAGTCCCTTGGACTGCAAGGAGATCCAACCAGTCAATCCTAAAGGAAATCAGTCCTGAATATTCATTGAAGGATTGAATATTCATTCATTCATGAAGCTGAAACTCCAATACTTTGGCCACCTGATGTGAAGAACTGATTGATAGGAAAAGATCCTGATGCTGGGAAAGACTGGAGGCAGGAGGAGACAGGAATGAGAGAGGATGAGATGATTGGATGGCATCACTGACTTGATGGACAAGAGTTTGAGTAGGCTCCAGGAGTTAGTGCTGGACAGGGAAGCCTGTGACCATGGGGTCGCAAAGAGTCGGACACGACGGGCAACTGAACTGACTGAATTGATAAACAAAGAGAATATAGAGTATTTATTTGTGTGTGTGTGGTGGGGGCGGGGGGCGGAATCATGAGGTTTCAAGTCCTAGCTCTTGTACTTGCTGGACATGAAGACCTTGAACTTCCCAGGTAGCACAATCGTTAGGAATCTGCCTGCCAATGCAAGAGACACAAGAGATGCAGGTTTGATCCTGTCAGGATCAGGAAGATCCCCTGGAGTATGATCTGGCAACTCACTCCAGTATTGTTGCCTGGAAAATTACATGGACAGAGGAGCGTTGCACACTGCAGACTACAGGGTCACAAAGAGTCAGACGTGATGGAGAAAAACAAGGAAGCAAGTCACATCACTGTTAATTTTTTAACCCACAAAATGGGGTGTGAAATTAGCACTACTAATATTATTACCTACCTCAGAATTTTGGAATCATCAAATGAATAGATACATGTGAAAACCTTTTATGAACTAAAAGTTCATAATTTCCATTATTTCCATTAATTTCCATTATTGCTATTGCAGATGCTGGGTAAGATAGAATTGCTGAGTTACATCTCTGGGTTCTGGCTGAGATGTTTGTAACTGAAGAAATGACAAATTAAACATCAAGATAAAGAAAAATGAAATACAAAAGGATATATAATTCACAAACAACTAATGTAGCAATATGTTATTTTTATGTACAATATTGTACATAAAATGTATAATGTGGTATATATAGTATAATGTGTATATATATTATAAATTAAAATTCTCAGGAGCATATTATAGTTTTAAAATGTCAGACAGGATTCAGATTTTCTCATGCTATCTTGCACAAACTGCCAAGTATTTCTAATATGTAACATATAAAAGTCTAAGTTCAGAAGTAATGTACTTTTCTAGATCTTTGAAAAATAAATACAAAACATTTTAAACATTTCTTTCTGTGTTTAATTATTTAATATTTCTGAATTTTTGTCAGCTGTGATGAGATTTCATTATTTATACCTCACAATGCATGTCATGATATAACACTTAGAACATATTCTAATTACAAACAAGAAAATTAAAATAGCCTGAAATTATTATACAATTATACTTTGCAGTGCTTCAGATATAAGGTGTGGACCAAAATAACCATTGTAGTACAAAAAACTGAAAAAAAAGATAAAAAATATTACTTGAACAAGAATCATTAAAAGAATAAGGCTTTAGGAGCACATTCACTTGCTTCTGCCTCTTATATTTTCCTAGGGCAATGACCTCAAAAGTAAGCCTATGAAACCCAGGGGCTCCCAATATAATTCCCTGGACTATGGGAAGAAAAATACTAGATTGTTCTATTTTTTACCCAAAAGATGTAGAAAAAATTGAGCTTTATTTTATGGAATATACAAATATACTCCATACCCTTTCTTGGTCTGCATATCAGATGTTCAAATATCAAATCAGATTGGCAAAGGAATCTTGCAGAAAGAGTGAGAGTTCTATATCATGGAGGGGTTGATGGTGTTGTATCAACACTTTTATTTACTTTCAATTTATCCCAAGTAACACAGTACTTAGCAAATGGGTTTCTATACCATATTATCTCCTTTAACAACATCAGCTCTTACCAAGTGACATGAGGCTTAAAAGGATTATTGCCAAAAACAAGAACAAATATAAAATAAGACTATCCTAAAGATGCAAGCATAAGCAAACTCAAGCCAATGTAAGCACAACCCATTCTTTATTTCTAGAATAAGCCCTTTGGAAGCTGTATTATGAGATATCAACAATTAATATCCAATCTTATCTGACAAAAATTCAGAAAGAAAGTTTCAAAATTATAGAAATTGAGATAAGGATTCATATCCATACTGTTCCAAAGTGTATGTTATACCTTAAGATGCTAGCTAATTAGAGTAGAAAAATAATATAACAGAAAAAGTTTTTAACTTTATGGATCCTTTTTAATTTCTATTTTTTTTGTATGTTTTATGATGCATACAGTCTATGAGTACAGTATCCCATATTCATAAGTAATAAACAGACAAACAGTTTTTTGGAGGGTGTAGAGTTAAGAGTTTTATTCTGATGTGGTATGGTCAGCTTTCTCAAGACAAACTTAAGATCCTCCTGCCTTACATTCTTTCAATTCATCTTCTAAACTGCAAAGAGGGTGCTTTTCCAAATCAAAGTCAGTTGTCTGTTGAGGGACTTCCATCGAGGTTCAGTGGTTCTAAGACTTTGCCTTGCAGTGCAGAGGGTTTATGGTCGATCCCTGGTTGGGAAGCTAACGTCCCACATGCCTTGTGGCCAAAAAACCAAAACATAAAACAGAAGTAATACTGTAACAAATTCAATAAAGACTTTAAAAAAAGCTCCACATAAAAAATCTTTAAGAAAAATTGAGTGCCCGTCATATGCCAGACCTTGTATTGATGGACACCCAACAGACATCTGTTATATAGGTAAATGACTGCATGAGGAATCAATGACCGGGGTGGTAAGGGAGTATGAGAGGAGAAGAGGTGAGTTTTGGAGTCCTAGTGATTTGCCTATTGGTTCTAACAATATGCAGAAATGAGTCACAACAGTATGAGCAGAGTGAAAATTAAATAAATGATTATTTCTAATCCATTTTAAATTGAGGTCTTATTTGAGTAATGATTGCTGGTTTTGGAGTAAGAGAGGAATCAATAAAGCAATCAATAAGCATTTTGGGGGAGCCAATTGTACACAAGTAGACTCAAGGCATTAGAGGAATAACATTTTAAAAGATAGACTTCAAAGAATGCACTCTTCTTTCTGCATCCCTCTATTCTTTTCTTCTCATTCTTGAATAAACTGCTGATCTGATTCATAACAATGATGAAATACTTCCTATTTACTATCTAATTCACTGTTGTTTTCTCTTGTTTTGCCTGCCAATTCATTTATTCAATACTGGTTTAAGAAAGAACAAAACAAACACTATCCCTCCTACTCCTGAGTTTAAACTCCAGTGATATAGATGATAGTCACTGAAGACAATAAAATTAAAACCCTGATTATACAGTGGAAGTGAGAAATAGATTTAAGGGACTAGATCTGATAGATAGAGCGCCTGATGAACTATGGACTGAGGTTTGTGACATTGTACAGGAGACAGGGATCAAGACCATCCCCATGGAAAAGAAATGCAGAAAAGCAAAATGGCTGTCTGAGGAGGCCTTACAAATAGCTGTGAAGGGAAGAGAAGAGAAAAGCAAAGGAGAAAAGGAAAGATATAAATATCTGAATGCAGAGTTCCAAAGAATAGCAAGGAGAGATAAGAAAGCCTTCCTCAGTGATCAATGCAAAGAAATAGAGGAAAACGACAGAATGGGAAAGACTAGAGATCTCTTCAAGAAAATCAGAGATACCAAGGGAACATTTCATGCAAAGATGGGCTCAATAAAGGACAGAAATGGTATGGACCTAACAGAAGCAGAAGATATTAAGAAGAGGTGGCAAGAATACACAGAAGAACTGTACAAAAAAGAGCTTCACGACCCAGATAATCACGATGGTGTGATCACTCACCTAGAGCCAGACATCCTGGAATGTGAAGTCAAGTGGGCCTTAGAAAGCATCACTATGAACAAAGCTAGTGGAGGTGATGGAATTTCAGTTGAGCTATTTCAAATCCTGAAAGATGATGCTGTGAAAGTGCTGCATTCAATACGCCAGCAAATTTGGAAAACTCAGCAGTGGCCACAGGACTGGAAAAGGTCAATTTTCATTCCAATCTCAAAGAAAGGCAATGCCAAAGAATGCTCAAACTACCACACAATTGCACTCATCTCACATGCTAGTAAACTACGCTCAAAATTCTCCAAGCTAGGCTTCAGCAATACATGAACCATGAACTTCCAAATGTTCAAGCCTGTTTTAGAAAAGGCAGAGGAACCAGAGACCAAATTGCCAACATATGCTGGATCATGGAAAAAGCAAGAGAGTTCCAGAAAAACATCTATTTCTGCTTTATTGACTATGCCAAAGCCTTTGACTGTGTGGAACACAATAAACTGTGGAAAATTCTGAAAGAGATGGGAATACCAGACCACCTGACCTGCCTCTTGAGAAATTTTTATGCAGGTCAGGAAGCAACAGTTAGAACTGGACATGGAACAACAGACTGGTTCCAAATAGGAAAAGGAGTATGTCAAGGCTGTATATTGTCACCCTGCTTATTTAACTTATATGCAGAGTACATCATGAGAAACGCTGGGCTGGAAGAGGCACAAGCTGGAATCAAGATTGCCAGGAGAAATATCAATAACCTCAGATACGCAGATGACACCACCCTTTGGCAGAAAGTGAAGAGGAACTAAAAACCTCTTGATGAAAGTGAAAGAAGAGAGTGAAAAAGTTGGCTTAAAATTCAACATTCAGAAAATGAAGATCATGGCATCCGGTCCCATCACTTCATGGCAAATAGATGGGGAAACAGTGTCAGACTTTATTTTGGGGGGCTCCAAAATCACTGCAGATGGTGGTTGCAGCCTTGAAATTAAAAGACGCTTACTCCTTGGAAGGAAAGTTATGACCAACCTAGATAGCATATTCAAAAGCAGAGACATTACTTTGCCAACAAAGGTCCATCTAGTCAAAGCTATGGCTTTTCCAGTGGTTATGTATTGGTGTGAGAGTTGGACTGTGAAGAAGGCTGAGTGCTGAAGAATTGATGCATTTGAACTGTGGTGTTGGAGAAGACTCTTGAGAGACCCTTGGACTGCAAGAAGATCCAACCAGTCCATTCTGAAGGAGATCAGCCCTGGGATTTCTTTGGAGGGAATGATGCTACAGCTGAAACTCCAGTACTTTGGCCACCTCATGCAAAGAGTTGACTCATTGGAGAAGACTCTGATGCTGGGAGGGATTGGGGGCAGGAGGAGAAGGGGACGACAGAGGATGAGATGGCTGGATGGCATCACTGACTCAATGGATGTGAATCTGGGTGACCTCTGGGAGTTGGTGATGGACAGGGAGGCCTGGCATGCTGTGATTCATGGGGTTGCAAAGAGTTGGACATGACTGAGAAACTGAACTGGACTGAACTGAACTGATTGTAACTGGCTTGATCTTGAAAGGAGATCTTCCCTAAGTATTGAGAATTATGCCATTGGAAACTTCCATTAAGCAATTACATATTATTTCCTTTACTCTGTTGATGTTCACTTAACCATTAACTCAAAAAATATCAATTTAGCCCCTGTTATGTGCCTAAGGTGCTTAGACTCTGTAAAGACAGCGATGCGCAGAACAAAGTCTCAGCCTCATTCTCTACATTCTGGTGGAGAAGACAGAAAAAGCTTTGCCAGGAACACCTGAAGAAAGATTGAAAAGTGAGCAGTCTTGCCGTGCTCTTGTCTACTTTCTCCCATGTTTTTGTTTGTTTGTTTGTTTGGCAGCGTCATGTGCATGTGGGATCATAGTCCCTCCACCACGGATGGAACCTATGGCCAACCCCCGCCACCCTAGAAGTGCAGAACCGTAACCAGTATACCACCAGGGAAGTCCCTCTCCTTTGTTTTTAGCTGGTATATCATCTAACCATATTCTGCTTTATGTTTTACCCATTTTCTTCCAGTGAACTATTAAAAATTAACTGACAACAGATCTAACTATCCCTAATATACAAATGGTTTTTAATAAAGGCTCTTACGTAATGATATATTGTAAGTAGTAGACATTTCAGGCACTGATCTCTGGTCCCATGGATATTTTAAGGTATTTGGTTTTGTAAGAGTTGTGTCCCCAGAGCTCTTTACTTCATAAAATGTAGGTGACAGGCTGATAGATTATTTCTAAAACAATAATCTACTGCGTGATAGAGTTTGGGTTCCCTGGTCAACAACTCAGGAAGTTTGACAAGTGAACAAGGGATCTTTTAAATATGGGTGACTACACATTTCCCTGGTTCTTGATTTTTTTAAATTTTAGCCAATTATAAGGAAACTCACTCAGAGTCACTCAGACATTCTGTGCCCTAATCCATCTGAAAACACAGGATACACTTTTGTCTATTTCTCTCTCATGTGACACTTGTAGGATTTTACATCAGGCCTAACACTTCCACAACATCTATTCTATTTAACACAGAGAAAGAAAACTGGAAGATGGCAGAGTCTCTACACCTGCTATGAAAGGTTTATTTATCATCAGAGGAGCCATTAGAGTCTTAGTATCACAATATACCTAAAATATGGAAAGCACCATTCTGACTATCCTTCCTCACGGCTGGGGTGAAATCCCAACCCAATCACTTATGAGCAGCAAGACGGGCAAATCGCTTTCCTCAATTCCCTCATTTGCAACAGGAGGAAAGTGACAGCGTCCATCAACGTGCACTGAAGCTCCCAAGGCATGTTCAGCGCCTTCTACCTTGTTAATGTCATGTATTATCTAGTCAAGTCAGCACATGTGACCCATGAGGGCAAGGGCTTTTATTTGCATTTTTTTTCCACTGATGTATCTCCAATACTTATAACAGTACGTGGTACAGATTGGAAGTTTAATAAATATTTGTTGATGGGAGAGAAAGGATACATGTATATGTGTGGCTGAGTCTCTTTGAAAAGTGAAAGTAAAAGTGGCTCAGTCGTGTTCAACTCTTTGCAACCCCATGGACCATACAGTCCATGGAATTCTCCAGGCCAGAATATTGGAGTGGGTAGCCTTTCTCCTCCCCAGGGGATCTTCCCAATCCAGGGATCAAACCCAGGTCTCCCGCACTGCAGGTGGATTCTTTACCAGCTGAGCCACAAGGGAAGCCCAAGAATTCTGGAGTGGGTAGCCTATCCATTCTCCAGTGGATCTTCCTTACCCAGGAATCAAACTGGGGTCTCCTTCATTGCAGGCGGATTCTTTACCAACTGAGCTGTCTCTCTGCCTAAAACTACAACAACATTGTTTATCAGCTATACTCCACTAGAAAATAAAATGTTTAAAAATAAATATACATTTGTTGAATAAATGAATGGCAAAATACAATACAATTACACATCAGGACATATTCATCCAGTATACGGAGAAGTGGAATGAATTGTGGTTTTGCGCTGGTGAGGATTACCAAAGGGAAAAAACAGAACAGAAAGGAAAGTGTGACAGTTAATTTCTCTCCTCCTGAGTTCTCTCAGAATAACAATAAAATAAGTGTCTTGGGACACTGGGAAGCAGGGCGACAGGGAGAACAGAATATAACTCTCCACATGGTGAACCTATAGCTTTTCTTGCCAAGAGTCTAAAATAAGCATTGGCAATGACCTAAGCCAGAGAAGAGCCAGCACATGGAGGGAGAAGGTGAGCAGAAAGGACTCCAGGTTCCTGCCAGGTAGGAGTATATCAAGAAAGGCTTAATGGCAGGAATGCCCCGAGGAAACCATACTGACAGTCTTTGGCATTTTGTGCTGTCTTCCCTTCCTGGTGCACACTAGGATTCTCCACACACCAGTTTCCAAGCTCCCCAGCATCTGACTAGGGTTCTTTCCTTGGGTGATCTCAAGACCCTCCTTTGCTCTACCACTCTGCACAATAAAATTTCAACTGCCCTGCACCTTATTATCCTGGGATTTTTCTCATCTTTCTGGCCCATTCAGAGAATCCAACAAATCATCCAGGGTAAAGTGCACCTGAATGACAACAAGCTTTTGATTACAAAGGAATCAGTCTCTGCTGAGTTGGTTCCTATGAGTAGCAACAGGCTGAGGGTGAGGGTAGAAGACGTGGGAGGCCCCTACATTATGGGGCGATCCTTCTAGGCTCTCAAATCACATTGCATCGGCAGCAATTCTGACCCTCTTAGATCAGACCAGCCTGCATCTGCAACATGATCAAATCAGGAGGGAAAGAGGAGAATGAGACTGAGCTGTCAGAATACAACCTAGAAAGCTATTCTGATAGGCCTGCTGAAGAGCTGAGAGTACCACACACATGTTTAAAGTGGACCTAACAGGAATCCAGTGCACCATCTGAGACAGTTTATCATCCTATAAAAAAGGGGGCATTGTGAACCCCTATGTCAATTTTCTGGACAAAATGTATATGGGATCTGGTGGTTTATCAGTTAGCTCTCTTGGTTGTATTTATATTCATGAGAGAAAATACAGGTGAATTGGTTCCCATAGCTCCTAATCCTAAGGGTAAACATAGTTACTGAGATGCTCAGATGACTTCATTCCCACAGTCCAGAATGGATGGGAGAAACTTACCTGGAAATAGGAGCACTGTCTGCCTAGGGCAGGATTCTTGCTCAGAGCCAATAAGAACCAGTACATGAGGGAATCACCACAATCATGTACTAGAAAGGTTGCACTCACTAGAGACAATTCCTAATCCTCAAGACAAACCTGTGAAGTATTATCATCCCTATTTTTCAGAGGAAGAAACTGTGGTTCCAAAAAGTTATCTTGCTACTGATTGAACCCAGTCTACTAGCTCCATGTGTGGTCAGACAACTAGAAGGTAGTACCCAAACACCTCTTCTACCTAACTCAGATGATGTGAGGATCAGTCACTCAGTCATATCTGACTGTTTGTGACCCTATGAATCGCAGCACACCAGGTCTCCCTGTCCATCACAAACTCCCGGAGGTCACTGAGACTCATGTCCATCGAGTCAGTGATGCCATACAGCCATCTCATCCTCGGTCGTCCCTTTCTCCTCTTGCCTCCAATGCCTCCCAGCATCAGAGTCTTTTCCAATGAGTCAACTCTTTGCATGAGGTGGCCAAAATACTGGAGTTTCAGCTTTAGCATCATTCCCTCCAAAGAAATCCCAGGGCTGATCTCCTTCAGAATGGACTGGTTGGATCTCCTTGCAGTCCAAGGGACTCTCAAGAGTCTTCTCCAACACCACAGTTCAAATGCATCAATTCTTCGGCGCTCAGCCTTCTTCACAGTCCAACTCTCACATCCATACATGACCACAGGAAAAACCATAGCCTTGACTAGACAGACCTTTGTTGGTAAAGTAATGTCTCTGCTTTTGAATATGCTATCTAGGTTGGTCATAACTTTCCTTCCAAGGAGTAACTGTCTTTTAATTTCATGGCTGCAGTCACCATCTGCAGTGATTTTGGAGCCCCAAAATATAAAGTCTGACACGATTTCCACTGTTTCCCCATCTATTTCCCATGAAGTGATGGGACCGGATGCCATGATCTTCGTTTTCTGAATGTTGAGCTTTAAGCCAACTTTTTCACTCTCCACTTTCACATTCATCAAGAGGCTTTTTAGTTCCTCTTCACTTTCTGCCATAAGGGTGGTGTCATCTGCATATCTGAGGTTATTAATATTTCTCCTGGCAATCTTGATTCCAGCTTGTGTTTCCTCCAGTCCAGCATTTCTCATGATGTACTCTGCATATAAGTTAAATAAGCAGGGTGACAATATACAGCCTTGACATACTCTTTTTCCTATTTGGAACCAGTCTGTTGTTCCATGTCCAGTTCTAACTGTTGCTTCCTGACCTGCATACAGATTTCTCAAGAGGCAGATCAGGTGGTCTGGTATTTCTATCTTTCAGAATTTTCCACAGTTTCTTGTGATCCACACAGTCAAAGGCTTTTGCGTAGTCAATAAAGCAGAAATAGATGTTTTTCTGGAACTCTCTTGCTTTTTCCATGATCCACCGAATGTTGGCAATTTGGTCTCTGGTTCCTCTGCCTTTTCTAAAACCAGCTTGAACATCAGGAAGTTCACGGTTCACATATTGCTGAAGCCTGGCTTGGAGAATTTTAAGCATTACTTTACTAGCGTGTGAGATGAGTGCAATTGTGTGGTAGTTTGAGCATTCTTTGGCATTGCCTTTCTCTGGGATTGAAATGAAAACTGACCTTTTCCAGTCCTGTGGCCACTGCTGAGTTTTCCAAATTTGCTGGCATATTGAGTTCAGCACTTTCACAGCATCATCTTTCAGGATTTGAAATAGCTCAACTGGAATTCCATCACCTCCACTAGCTTTGTTCATAGTGATGCTTTCTAAGGCCCACTTGACTTCACATTCAAGTGAAAGATGTGAGGATAAAGCAAGGTAAAACAGGTAAAAATACTCAGAAAATTAAACTGTCTTAACCCACAAGAATCATTATTATGAACAAACTTTTCTTGGGTGGGAATAGACATTAAAATCTTGGCCATGTGCAAAATTGTTCTTAATTTAGGAAGTTGTTCAACCCTGTTTTTAGCCCCAGGATTCTATGCTCCTATGTATGAAGAGGAAAATGAAATAGAGTCATGCAAGAGGCTATTTCTTTAATTTTCTGGATTGTCATATTCATTCAGCATGAAATTTTCTACAGAAAGTCAATTTTGGAAAGTTCCAAACTTAATTAGATCTTGCAGTTTTGTGATCTTCATTATAATTATCAAATACTGAAGAGCTAATAAAGGATCAACCTCTGGGCTGCAGAATAACCTAATCTATTCATACCTCAGTGATGTCCTGAATTAGAACTGGGGGCTGATGAACTTCAATGCACCAGACAACCAACCAACCATAGTCAGCAAATTGCAATGCACAACCAAGCCTTGATCAGACCAAGATGAATACATGATATGTAAAATAATCCAATAAAGTTTATCAACAATACATGGGTAATTCAGATGAGACATACACTAGTGTAGCAAGTCTAATTAAGAGTATTTCTATGATAAACTGAAGCCCTATCTCCTGTTATCATGCAATTATTCATTTGAGTCTATTGTTACTAGAACAATGAGCAGTGAGCATCTCCTTATTAGTGATCCTTCTTCCCGATACTTGCAATTTAACCAAATAATACATCTTATCCGTTTAAGATTCTAAAGCATGTTTCAACACCCAGGTGTTTTCCTTAATGTAGACTCTTCTGGAGACAGAGTGGTGAATTCCAGATCATTTATTTTGTTTATTTGGTTTTGTTTTATGTTGTGTTGGGTTTTTTGTTGCTTTTTTTCTTTTTTCTTTTTTTACCCCCTCTCATGATTGGTGCAGGTCTACTTTTCAGAAGCATCTCTATAACTTTTTAAGGCTAACAGTATCTTATAAATAAATTCTACCACAACAGAATCATGATTCTAGCAGTATTAGAAACTTCATTAACTCCTTCATGTCCTTAGCAACCTTGATTCAGTATTGCCTTTGCAATTATCTCCCAGACTCTTAATGTTTACGACTTCCCTGGTGGCTCAGAGGTTAAAGCGTCTGCCTCCAATGCGGGAGACCCGGGTTCGATCCCTGGGTTGGGAAGATCCCCTGGAGAAGGAAATGGCAACCCACTCCAGTATTCTTGCCTGGAGAATCCCATGGACGGAGGAGCCTGGTAGGCTACAGTCCACAGGGTCGCAAAGAGTCGGACACGACTGAGCGACTTCACTTCATTAACTCCTTCATGTCCTTAGCAACCTTGATTCAGTATTGCCTTTGCAATTATCTCCCAGACTCTTAATGTTTAAGAGCCAAAAGGGTAACCCAAGTACTACACAGGGAAATTTTCCTACTTAATTAGATGTATTGGTGTGCATTCCTGGAAACTTAGATTCTAGTTTTGGTGAAAACTTTGAAGGTGGAGGCTGGGGGGGGGGGAACCCACAAACATTTAAAATTTTACCTTTTCTTTAGAAGTAGAAACTTTAAGTTAGCAAAGACTGAAGAATAAACCTTTGAGTTGTGCACATACTAAGTGTTTTTTTAAGTGTAAAGCAAGTAAACTGAGTTATCTTTAATACAAGTGTACCAAAAATGTCAAGGAGGGGCCAGTTTCTTGATATTATACCCATATGAGGGGTGTGTAGGAAGCCAAGGTTAGAAACTCTTTTAGGGGAAAGAGTGATGGCATATTCATTGTCTGTATATGAAAAGAGAAAGTATAATATCAGAATTATATCTGAACTGTTGTTTGACTCAATGAAATAAGTACGGTTTGTTGTGTGTTGCTTGCATTTGTCTGTTTGTTGAAAGTGTTCCTTTTTGTTTGGGAGAATCACTGGAGTTGCTTGGAAGAGTAAAAGAGGGGAAGGATCAATGAAAGGGCTCTGTGAAAAACTTCTTCAAAAGCTGAGCACAAGGAGTATTGCTTTGGGGTCCAAGCAACATGGTATGCCCCCCATCTTCACACAAAATCCAACTGTACGTACCACTTTGAGGAGTAGCAGCTTCAAAAAGGAGGAATAAAGCATCCTTGGCACAGACACTAGTGATCTCATGAAAGCTCTATCAGAAATGGCAAAAACAAAGCTGCTTCTGCTAGCTTAGACAAAAATGAGGTTGGTCAAGGATAGATTTAGTAGGAGACAAAGAATGGTGGAAGACCAATATGGGAACTCAGCTATTTGAATAGGGAAAATTCTGTACGTAAGAGGTACCAAAATCAGGCAAGTCATCTACTTGGGTCTTGAAATGATTGCAAACGGGCACTGAATGTTAGTTGTAATCTTAATGTTTAATCAGAGTCTGTCTTCGTCAATGATTCCAAACCAGATTTTCTAGCTGTCTTTATATGTTTTTACTTGAGTAAAAAACTATTAGGCCAAAACACTTTTTTATCCAGCATCAATTTTTCTCTCAAAGCAGGACTTGTAAGACACAGTTTAAATGCTTCTCAGAGAATGCATCTTCCATGAATTTAAAGATGTTTCACTCTTCTTATGAATAGGCCATGAAAATAATTATTTTATTATATTCAGCCAAACTGATCTGCTTGCAATTTCTTGAACTGAACTTCCTTTTTTACTCTTGCTGGAAAGAATGTTGTTCCTTTTCTTGTCTATATATACAAGCATATTTTGCTCAAGACTTCAGTTTAAAATTCAACCTCTTCAATGAAACCCCCAAGACCAACTGAAGATAAATTTCTTCTCTCTCCCCTTAACTCATTCACTTAGCTTTCAACATGTGTTTACCAAGGAGTACAAAGTGCCAGGTACCCACTAGGAATCCATGCTTCTGGACTGTCAGTTATCTTGAAATGTGATTTTGTCTTTTTCAGCTAGATTATAAATTCTCATCATGTTAAATGTCTGTCTTTGCTCACTGCCTTAGTGCTTAATTTCTTAAACAGAGGAAGTGAAGTGAAGTAAAGTCGCTCAGTCATGTCCGACTTTTTTCGACCCCATGGACTGTAGCCTACTACGCTCCTCCGTCCATGGGATTTTCCAGGCAAGAGTACTGGAGTGGGTTTCCACTGCCTTCTCCATTTCCTTCTTTTGTTGAATGCAAACATAGGAGGCATTCAACAAAAAATGTTATTGACTTGACTCAGATTTCAGTTTTCAAATAGAAGAAAATGAAACTGAATTATATACCAAGACCTAGAAGACAATATTTACCACTGATTGAGTGCCTTTTGTGTGTCAAGGTCTCGTCATGAATGATCTGTAATCTCTATGACAGTCCACTAAGATAAAATTTTGGTAGCCCCCAATGTGTCTATGAGGAAAGAGATGCTGTGAGAAAAGATGATATCCTGGGCTTCTCTGCTGATAAGTTGCAGAACTGCTTGAAACCAGGTCTGGATACTTCTTATAAACCAAGAGGATTTTCAACTAGAGAGAGATTCTACCTCTGCAGGTGTCACCATGACAGTTTCCTTTATAGATGAGCCAAGAGAAATACATCTTAATCTCATTCTGAAAATGTCATATTTGTCCAGTTCTTTCTGTTCTTTTGCCTTTTTATGTTTCCAAGGCTAAAATCTCAACAAGGTGTGTCCTTTTTAAAAATTTGAAGCCGCCAAACAACAAATATCATTCTCAGACTATTAAAAAAAAAAAAAACTGTTAAATAAAAAAATTAATTTAAAAAAACTTTCTTTAGTGAGTGAATACATACTAAATGATGAAGTGTTTTCTATATTACTTTTGTGTAAATTTATTCAAGACTACCCACACATATCAAAATATTGCATTTAAGTTACAATGACAGGATTATTATAATTGTTTTGAAACTGAAAACATAAGAAAGTATTTTATACAATCAAGTTGTATACATTGAAATGAAGTGAGATGCTAAATTGATTTTCAAAGTAGCTGCTGATCTTCTTATACGGTAGTACAGTAATAAGAGGAAGATTAAGGATAGTAAAAATTTTCCTATTATACAGAGTGAAGTAAGCCAGAAAGAAAAACACAAATACAGTATACTAACGCATATATATGGAATTTAGAAAGATGGTAACAATAACCCTGTTTACGAGACAGCAAAAGAGACACTGATGTACAGAATGGTCTTTTGGACTCTGGGAGAGGGAGAGGGTAGGATGATTTGCGAGAATGGCATTGAAATATGTATAATAACATATTTGAAATGAGTCGCCAGTCCAGGTTCGATGCCTGATACCGGATGCCTGGGGCTGGTGCACTGGGAAGACCCAGAGGGATGGTATGGGGAGGGAGGAGGGAGGAGGGTTCAGGATGGGGAACACATGTATACCTGTGGCGGATTCATTTTGATATATGGCAAAACCAATACAATATTGTAAAGTCAAATAAAATAAAAATTAAAAAAAAAAAAAAATTTTCCCAACTCACAATATTCTTCATTACTGAATAGTATCTGTAGTACAGTATTTATAATTATAGATCATTATTTTTCATGTATTTCTTTATAAATGAAGGACTTTTGGATGATTTCTAGCTGTTACCAACACTTGCAGGTTAGCCATAGGACATGCCTCAAAGGATACAAGAAGAGGTAGGCTATATCAGGAATAAGCTTGGTGAGGGTAATTGGAGAATGATCTACTTTCCCGATCACAGCTTCTAAGGAGGGATGGAGAACTCAGTTTTGTTTGAATAGGTTTTGCCACTCAAGGACTTTGACCCTGAAGGTAAAACTAGGAAATAAATATCTCAAGATCAATGATCCTCAAGTTAGGGGAAAAGAAGATGGTGCATTGGAATTACCTGGGGATTTAGGGGGAATTTTGCTTGGCTATTCTTAGTTCTCCAGAGATTCTGGAACACCTACCTCTTTTGCAGTAGCTAGGTATTCCTCAGTAGCTTTTTCCTGTCATAATAATTCACTGTTCTTACCCCTCTGGTATGTTAGAGGTGAGAAAAATGAAGCTGATAATTACTAGTCTGTAGGGGAAATGTATAGCCACATGAGTGGTATGGGTAGTAACATCCAGGCTGCAAAAAATGATTCTGATTTGAAACAAGCCTGTATCCTCAGTCTTTCCCCTAAGAAGCAGGAATTGGCAAAGATTAACAGGATAGCAGCAGAAGATATTAATAAGAGGTGGCAAGAATACACAGAAGAACTGTACAAAAAAGATCTTCATGACCAAGATAATCACAATGGTGTGATCACTCACCTTAAGCCAGACATTCTGGAATGTGAAGTCAGGTGGGTCTTAGAAAGCATCACTACAAGCAAAGCTAGTGGAGGTGACAGAATTCCAGTTGAGCTATTTCAAATACTGAAAGATGATGCTGTGAAAGTGCTGCACTCAATATGCCAGCACATTTGGAAAACTCAGCAGTGGCCACAGGAAAAGGTCAGTTTTCATTCCAATCCCAAAGAAAGGCAATGCCAAAGAATGCTCAAACTACTGCACAATTGCACTCATCTCACACGCTAGTAAAGTAATGCTCAAAATTCTCCAAGCCAGGCTCCAGCAATACCTGAACTGTAAACTTCCAGATGTTCAAGCTGGTATTATAAAAGTCAGAGGAACCAGAGATCAAATTGCCAACATCTGATGGATCATGAAAAAAGCAGGAGAGTTCAAGAAAAACATCTATTTCTGCTTTATCGACTATGCCAAAGCCTTTGACTATGTGGATCACAATAAACTGTGGAAAATTCTGAAAGAGATGGGAATACCAGACCACCTGCCTCTTGAGAAACCTATATGCAGGTCAGGAAGCAACAGTTGGAACTGAACATGGAACAACAGAATGGTTCCAAATAGGAAAAGGAGTACGTCAAGGCTGTATATTGTCACCCTGTTTATTTAACTTATATGCAGAATACATCATGAGAAAGGCTGGGCTGGAAGAAACACAAGCTGGAATCAAGATTGCCAGGAGAAATATCAATAACCTCAGATATGCAGGTGACACCACCCTTATGGCAGAAAGTGAAGAGGAACTAAAACCCCTCTTGATGAAAGTGAAAGAGGAGAGTGAAAAAGTTGGCTTAAAGCTCAACATTTAGAAAACAAAGATCATGGCATCTGGTCCCTCAATTTATGGGAAATAGGTGAGGAAACAGTGGAAACAGTGTCAGACTTTATTTTGGGGTGCTCCAAAATCACTGCATGGTGATTGCAGCCATGAAATTAAAAGATGCTTACTCCTTGGAAGGAAAGTCATGACCAACCTAGATAGCATATTCAAAAGCAGAGACTTTTCTTTGCCAACAAAGGTCCGTCTAGTCAAGGCTATGGTTTTTCCAGTGGTTAGGTATGGATGTGAGAGTTGGACTGTGAAGCAAGTTGGGCGCCGAAGAATTGATGCTTTTGAACTGTGGTGCTGGAGAAGACTCTTGTGAGTCCCTTGGACTGCAAGGAGATCCAACCAGTCCATCCTAAAGGAGATCAGTCCTGGGTATTCTTTGGAAGGACTGATGCTAAAGCTGAAACTCCAATAAACTTTGGCCACCTCATGTAAAGAGTTGACTCATTGGAAAAGACTCTGATGCTGGGAGGGATTGGAGACAGGAGAAGGGGATGACAGAGGATAAGATGGCTGGATGACATCACCGACTCGATGGATGTGGGTTTGAGTAAACTGTGGGAGTTTGTGATGGACAGGGAGGCCTGGAGTGCTACGATTCATGGGATTGCATAAGTTGGACACAACTGAGCAACTGAACTGAATTGAACAGGATAGCAGGCCCAGAATAACAGGACTTAGGCAAGGATCAGTTCCCAGCAGTCTGTTTCTCAGAAAACAAAAGGTTTTAGAAAAAAAGACTGAATGTCAGAGGCTTTTACCACAGACTCAGGACAACATTTAATTTCCAATTCCCTAAATGCTGGCAAGCGAAAGTGAAAGTTGCTCAGTTGTGTCTGACTCTTTGTGACCCCATGGACTATACAGTCCATGGAATTCTCCAGGCCAGAATACTGGAGTGGGTAGCCTTTCCCTTCCCTAGCGGAGCTTCCCAACCCAGGGATCGAACCCAGGTCTCCTGCATTGCAGGTGGATTCTTTACCAACTGAGCCACAGGGAAGCCCAAGAATACTGTAGTGGGTAGCCTATCCCTTCTCCAGCAGACTTTCCTGACGTAGGAATCCAACCAGGGTCTCCTACATTGAAGGCAGATTCCTTACCAACTGAGCTATCAGGGAAGCCCTTATATATATATATATAATTTATATAATAATTATAATAGTATATATTTAATTATATATTAAATATTTCATTACTATATAATATTCCATAGTGTATATTTCTGAACTTGTTTGTAGAGATTTAGATATAACTGACTCTGTAAATTATGGATAGCTGAGAATGGCTAGGAGAGGCAAAACCTTAGAGATGAACATTATTAAAACATTATAAGGCATTACTGTGACAACACAAAATCTCTGGGTGGTAAAATGTTATTATAAAAATGTATTGTAGGCAAGAAATTAATGCCAGTTGTCACTGCTTTATGTAAAACTTTCCTGGAGGTCCAAGTCAATGCAAAAAGATAAGGGAAAATAGAAATAATTATCAGGGTTCCAAAGGAAAAATGAAATTATTCTTTACAGACAATATGAATTTCTATATAGGAAAGCAGAAAGACTGTAGAGATAAACATTTAATACTAATAAGAGAATTCAGTGACACTAGATACAAGATAAATACACAAAGAACAACTGTGCTCCTGAATGGTATCAACAACCATGTGTAAAAGTAACAATAAAAAGTATTCCACTTATGAGAGGAACAAAAACCACTGGGCATGTAGGGAAGAAAGTTTAACAACAAAAACAAACAAAAAACACAGTGAAAACCGTGTATGAAGAAAATTGGAAACATATAGAAGGTCAGGGCTTCCCTGGTGGCTCAGATAGTAAAGAATCTGCCTGCAATGCGGGAGACCCGGCTTCGATCCCTAGGTCAGGAAAATTCCCTGAAGAAGGGAATGGGAACCCACCCCAGTATTCTTGCCTAGAGAATCCTATGGACAGAGGAGCCTGGCAGGGCTATAGTCCATGGGATCGCAAAGAGTTGGACATGACTGAGCGACTACACCTCCCTTCTTATAGAAGGTCAAGAAGATCAGATCAGATCAGATCAGTCACTCAGTCGTGTCCAACTCTTTGCGACCCCATGAACTGCAGCACCCCAGGCCTCCCTATCCATCACAAGCTCTCGGAGGTCACTCAGACCCACATTCATCGAGTCAGTGATGCCATCCAGCCATCTCATCCTCTTTCGTCCCCTTCTCCTCCTGCCCTCAATCCCTCCAAGCATTAGAGTCTTCTCCAATGAGTCAACTCTTCGCATGAGGTGGCCAAAATACTGGAGTTTAAGCTTTAGCATCATTACTTCCAAAGAAATCCCAGGGCTGATCTCCTTCAGAATGGACTGGTTGGATCTCCTTGCAGTCCAAGGGACTCTCAAGAGTCTTCTCCAACACCACAGTTCAAAAGCATCAATTCTTCGGCGCTCAGCCTTCTTCACAGTCCAGCTCTCACATCCATACATGACCACAGGAAAGACCATAGCCTTGACTAGGCGAACCTTTGTTGGCAAAGTGATGTCTCTGCTTTTGAATATGCTATCTAGGTTGGACATAACTTTCCTTCCAAGGAGTAAGCGTCTTTTAATTTCATGGCTGCAGTCACCATCTGCAGTGATTTTGGAGCCCAGAAAAATAAAGTCTGACACTGTTTCCACTGTTTCTCCATCTATTTCCCATGTAGTGATGGGACCAGATGCCATGATCTTCGTTTTCTGAATGTTGAGCTTTAAGCCAACCTTTTCACTCTCCACTTTCACATTCATCAAGAGGCTTTTTAGCCCCTCTTCACTTTCTGCCATAAGGGTGGTATCATCTGCATATCTGAGGTTATTGATATTTCTCTCGGCAATCTTGATTCCAGCCTGTGTTTCCTCCAGTCCAGCATTTCTCATGATGTACTCTGCATATAAGTTAAATAAACATGGTGACAATATACAGCCTTGACGTACTCCTTTTCCTATTTGGAACCAGTCTGTTGTACCATGACCAGTTCTAACTGTTGCTTCCTGACCTGCATACAGATTTCTCAAGAGGCAGATCAGGTGGTCTGGTATTCCCATCTCTCTCAAAATTTTCCACAGTTTATTGTGATCCACACAGTCAAAGGCTTTGGCATAGTCAATAAAGCAGAAATAGATGTTTTTCTGGAACTCTCTTGCTTTTTCCATGATCCAGCGGATGTTGGCAATTTGATCTCTGGTTCCTCTGCCTTTTCTAAATCCAGGTTGAACATCAGGAAGTTCACGGTTCACATATTGCTGGAACTATTTACACATACTGTCATAAACAAGTCAAGTTTTACCAAATTGACTTCAGAATTCAACCAAAAATCCCAAAAAGTAATTCCATGGTTCCTGAAGAGCACAGAAAAGCCAAAAATTTTGAAGAACAAGATCAGAGACAATTGAGCACTCATTCCACCATATGTAAAGACTTACCATAAAGTCACAGTAATCAAATAACCTGATTTTGGCACTGCTGCTGCTGCTAAGTCACTTCAGTCGTGTCTGACTCTGTGCGACCCCATAGACAGCAGCCCACAAGGCTCCGCTGTCTCTGGGATTCTCCAGTCAAGAACACCAGAGTGGGTTGCCATTTCCTTCTCCAATGAATGAAAGTGAAAAGTGAAAGTGAAGTCGCTCAGTCATGTCTGACTCTTAGCGACCCCATGGACTGCAGCCCACCAGGCTCCTCCGTCCATGGGATTTTCCAGGCAAGAGTACTGGAGTGGGGTGCCATTGCCTTCTCCAATTTTGGCACAGATGTAGACAAATAGGCCAACAACATAGAAAGAAACTCCCTCGAAACAAATGTTTTGTACTGAATTCAATAGTGCCCCTCCCCCAAATTCATGTCTACCAAGAACCTCAGAATACAAACTTATTTGGAAATAGCAGATGTAAATAGTTAAGATGAGATCATACTGGATAAGGCTGGGCCCACATCCAATGACTGGTATCCTTATCAGAAGATCATGTGAGGACACTGAGATGTCCTCAGGGAAAAATGCCATGTGATGATGAAAGCAGAGATTGGAGGTACTTGTCTACAAGCCAAGAAATGCCAAGATTGTTGGCAACCACCAGATTAGGAAGAAGCAAGAAAGTATCCTCCCCTAGAGCCTTCAGAGAGAGCGTGGCGCTGCCAACACTTTGATTCAGGACTTCTTGCCTCAAGACTGTGAGACAATACATTTCTGTTATTTTAAGTCACATAGTTCATGATCATTTGTTTTGGCAGTCCTAGGAAACTAATACACAAACAAGCACGTATACTGGAGCTTTCTGCAGGACTGCCACATTGCACAGCTCCAGGGAACACCATTTATATTATGTGCTGTGCACTTCAAGATGTGCCATTCACATAGAATAGGTTGTGAATGATTCCCCTTGAAATTTGTCAGAACAATGGCCCTCTTTACATAGGCAAGAGGAGGCAGTACAAATTAATGTGAAAAAGACTAACTTTTTAATGAAGTGTGCTGAAACTGAGGACTTGTCATGGGGAAAAATATAAACTTGACTTTATAAAAAAACATTAATTCTAGATGGGTTGATAACCTAGATAAGGGAAAAAAATTAATTCTAAAAGAAAATATTAAGATAGCTTTATAACATTAGAATCAAAAATTATTTCTTAAGCAATGCACACACATTCAAACACCCAGAAAACTGCTTTGGTAAGTTTGACTATATTGAAATTAAAAAATTTTATATGACAAATGACATTATGAACAAAGTGAAAATAAGCAACAGAAGACATTTGCATTATGTACTCTGTATGAAATATTGATATCCAGACTATTCAGAGAACTTATATAAATCAATAAGAAAAAGATAAATAAGAGAAAAAAATCAGCAAAATATATGAATAGGGAAGTCACATAGGAGGAAAGATACCTATGGAAAGATGGTAAACGTTATGTTCAAAGAAACATATTTAAATGCATGAAATCCTATTGCATACTCTGCAGATTAGGAAAAATTAAGCCAGATAATGCTAATGATGTGCTAGAATATGGGCACATGCAGATTCTCATACATGGTCCGTATATGCTATTTACATGCATACAACACTCTGTAAGGTCATTAGCAACATCTGATAAAGTCTAAGATGTGCACCCCTACAATTCAGAAAATCCACTTTTAGACATTTATCCTAGAGGAATGTGAACAGGAGATTAAGGAATCACATAAAAGCTTTCATTGTGTACCATTTGCAATAGGGAAATACCATGAACTAACCGGCCATAAACAATGTATATATTACTTCATATTTAGATTTATATAATTACATATTTATGTGTTATATACTTACATAACTGTATATTTATAAAAATTAGAACTACATTTGCATGGTGAAATCTCTAAATAAAAATATTAATTTTTAAAATGATGATATAAAGGATACATACTGTGTAGCAGAACCATGTAAATTTTAAATCTTATAAAACAATGTTAATCATTGCAAAAATATATATTGTTTCTGGATAGGAACACATGTTTTAATGATATAAAAATTGACTGAAATGGTACATACTGACTTCAGGATAATGTTTACTTATTAGGGAGATGAGCTAAGAATGAGATTAGGTGCCTTTAATCAAATATTATGTCAGTTGTTTTTTAAAATCTAAAGGAAATATGGCAAAATATTAACACTTAAAACCCTGGTTGGGGACAGTACATAGATATCTGATTTATCATTTGTTTAGTGCTTGAAATAGTAAACAAAATTGAGACAAAGAAGGAAAGGAAAAGCAGGAGGAGAGCAGAGGTGAGAAAAAGGGAAGGAAGACGTACGTGGTCTTTGGAAACAGACAGCCCTTCACTCTAACAGGGACTTCCCAGTTAGAAGTCCCAGCCGTCTGCAACCCAGAAGACCAGGGTTCAATCCCTGGGTCGGGAAGATCCCCTGGAGAAGGGAATGGGTACCCACTTCAGTATTCCTGCCTGGAGAATTCCATGGACAGAGAAGCCTGGCGGGCTACAGTCCATGGGGTCACAAAGAGTGGGACACAACTGAGTGACTAACACTTTTGCTCTAACTGTGGCAGGCACAGCACTTTAGTTAGAAGGACTGCGGGCTCAGGAAGACTTAATTCTAGCTTCTTTCAATTTGGGCAAGTTAACTATTCCAGGGCCCTGTTTCAGAGATCAGATCAGTCGATCACTTGTGTCCGACTCTTTGCGACCCCATGAATCGCAGCACGCCAGGCCTCCCTGTCCATCACCAACTCCGGAGGTCACTCAGACTCACATCCATCGAGTCAGTGATGCCATCCAGCCATCTCATCTTCTGTTGTCCCCTTCTCCTCTTGCCCCCAATCCCTCCCAGCATCAGAGTCTTCTCCAATGACTAAATTCTTCCCATGAGGTGGCCAAAGTACTGGAGTTTCAGCTTTAGCATCATTCCCTCCAAAGATGGACTGGTTGGATCTCCTTGCAGTCCAAGGGACTCACAAGAGTCTTCTCCAACACCACAGTTCAAAAGCATCAATTCTTTGGCACTCAGCCTTCTTCACAGTCCAGCTCTCACATCCATACATGACCACAGGAAAAACCATAGCCTTGACTAGACGGACATTTGTTGGCAAAGTAATGTATCTGCTTTTGAATATGCTATCTAGGTTGGTCATAACTTTCCTTCCAAGGAGTAAACGTCTTTTAATGGGCCCTGTTTACTCATCTATAAAATAGATAGATTTAACTGAAAATGTTCTGTGAAGACCAAGTAAGGGAGGTGTGTAAAACACTCAGTGCAGTGCCCACTAGGTATACGTGGAATGTGCCATGAATAACGCAGCTCTCTCTCTCTCTTCCTTGAAGCAGTGGGAAACAATAAAGTCTGTGCAGAAAGGCTACCACCTTAACTCACTGGATGGAATTGAATTGCTCTTTCTGATGCAGTCTTTTTTTTTCCCCCATCTCAGTAAAAGTAATTTTGAAAAGAGATTAAATGCCTTTGGCATGAACAAAGATGCAGACTATAGAGAAAATTGTAGGGCTTCAGTTTCCACAGTGGTATCCATTTGAAAGGTAGGTGAGGAGATTCCCATGGTTTTGCATTTAAACTCAAGCCACTTATTTAAGGAGATCATGGCACAGGTCCTTCACCCTCGGTTGTTAATGACCTTGCTTTGAAGTCCTGAATGGAATACGCAGTAGGGTCAATTGCAGACTCAATGACAGGAATTAAAGTGCAAAGCTCCCTAATGAGATCTGTGCTTATTCCTTATGGTTCAAGGAACACTGTGGTGAGTGGTTTACAGCCTGCAGGGTCAATCCCCTTGCAGAGGCAGAGTTAACTTAGGCATTCCCCAGGCTGTGTAAACAACACTGTCTGTAGTAGTAAGCTTGACCCTCCTTTTATCAAGCCAGGAAATTTTTGGACTGCAGCCACACTCTAATATTTATGGTTCCATAAGCATTTGATTCTGAAAAACTTCCTAATTCTGGAAAATGACTACCCGTTAGCTGTTAACGCACAAGTGACAGGGGGAAAAGCCACCCTTTAGAAGGAGAGAATGGACAAAGAGAAGAGCTTATGAGGCTTAAAGTGTGACAAACGTGATGTCTCCCTATGGAGCAATCATATATGCATGTTTAATATATGCATATAAAATCCTTATGTACATATTTCCACACAGAGAAGCTAAAATGGTAAAACAAACACATTTTTTTTAATTTACCTTTTTTCTGTATTTAAAAAATTGTGGCATATAATGTTTCTCAAAACAATGGTATAAAATAATTTGAATTCATATAGGCTTCGAATTCCAGGATAAATTTACTTTCTTGGGCTCTTTTGGCAGAAAGGAATTTTGAGAGGTTCTTTCATCCTTTCCTCTCTTCTCTACACTAAATCTCTACACTGGATTTTCAGTGCTGCCCAGGCAATTGTTTACTTCTTATTTAAGAAATGTAAAAAAAAAAAAAATAATTTTAAACTTCTTTGGATATACACATCTCCATATCTTAAAAAAAAAGAAAAAAAAGAAAATCCTCTATTTTAATCCATTACCTCCCTTTCTAAAGGATATTTAAATTAAGCATACAGAATCACCTATATCAAAACCTAAATCAGAGGCAGTGGTTTCATACATTTTCCAAACGTCCTGTCTCCAAGGTAACCTGTTTCTTCCTGACAGGCTGGAGGGCTGGAGAGAAGTGAGAAGATGGAAACATGATGAAGTCGCATCCAGGGATGAGGTGGCCACTGGCTGATGGATCAATTCCGACAAGAATAAAACAATTCATAGAAATCAATGTCACCGACCAGCAGGTGCATCTCAGAATTGCTGCCACAGTGGAGATGAGTCGCCAAGACCACACTGTTTCTCTCAGTAACACCAGCACCCAATAGTCAGATTAGAAACGACCTATTGAATCTGAACTCCGTAATAAAAAGTCACCTGGAAGCCTTCAACAGGTTAGCCTGGTCTGCAAAATATAGGCAGGTGATGGAGAAATCAAAGACACCTTGGTGGAAATCACTGGTATCTTGCTAGGACTTTCTGATATGATTCTAAGAAATGATGGAATCTCCTTCCCAGAAATATTTGAAAATACCTAACCTGCTGCACAGGGGTCCTCTCACCCAGGAAGTAGCTCAAGTTCAAATGGGTTGACTAGTATTACATACAGGCTTATTTAAGATGGAAATCCCCCCAAACCTGGTCAAACATCATGCATTCTGCACTTAACAATTGATTAAGTGACCCTAGATGGAACATCTGACTGCCTAGGGTTTGTAACAGAGTGAAATTGGATCAGTTCCTGATCCAGTGGAACCCAGCAAATAATCAGTGTATCCATGTTGGTCCTTTCTTGCTTCAAATTATCTTCTACTAATGTCGCAGGAAGGGGGAGCCTTGCAGGGCCTGAAAGTGGGCTCTCACTCTGACATTCAGAAATGAACTGTCCAAGGAGATACACATGCTGACAAAGCAAGAGACTTCCTTGGGAAGAGGTGGTGGGAGGAGAGCTAGAGAGTAAAGGAAACCAGGAGGACTCCTCGGCCATCACAGTCACAGGGTTTATGGTGATGGGATTAGTTTCAGGAGGACTCCTCTGCCATCACAGTCACAGGCTTTATGGTGATGGGATTAGTTTCTGGGTTGTCTGTGGTCAGTCATTCTGACTCAGGGTCCTTCCTAGTGGTGCATGCGTAGCTCACCAAGATGAAAGCCAGAGAGAAGGATTCTGGGAGATATTAAGAACATGTGGCATCTCCTTTTGATCTTTCCTGAATTGTTCTGGTTGGTAGTGGCTTGTTAGTTCTCTGTTTCTTAACAGGACCTCCTGTCATAAAACTGACTCACTCAAATAGTTACTATGGTACCTGGCCAAGGTGGGCAGTTTCAGTCAGTGTATTTCCTCAAACACTACAACCCCCTATATCTCCTTCTAACTTAACACCTTACTACTACCACTAACAACTTGAACACACAGAGCCCTCCAACTGAGATAGCAGGGTCATCCTGAAAAGTACAAGCCTGCAGAGTCACTGCATACAGGGCACTAGGCCATATGTCAACAAAAAGATCCTAATGAGGGAGCATTAGCATTATTATCATTTTAAGGAGATGGAAACTGAGGCTTAGAGAAGGTATTTCAAGGATATGTAGTGAATAACTGGTAGAGCTGGAAACCCAACCTTGGGAGCATTACCTCCAAGTTGATGCTCTCCATGCCATATTGTGAAGAAAGCTGAGCACCGAAGAACTGATGCTTTTGAACTGTGGTGTTGGAGAAGACTCTTGAGAGTCCCTTGGACTGCAAGGAGATCCAGCCGGTCCATTCTGAAGGAGATCAGCCCTGGGATTTCTTTGGAAGGAATGATGCTAAAGCTGAAACTCCAGTACTTTGGCCACCTCGTGCAAAGAGTTGACTCATTGGAAAAGACTCTGATGCTGGAAGGGATTGGGGGCAAGAGGAGAAGGGGATGACAGAGGATGAGATGGCTGGATGGCATCACTGACTAGATGGACATGAGTCTCAGTGAACTCCAGAAGTTGGTGATGGACAGGGAGGCCTGGCGTGCTGAGATTCATGGGGTCGCAAAGAGTCGGACACAACTGAGCAACTGAACTGAACTGAACTGATGCCATATTTTTCTGCCTAAATATAAAAAAACTTTACCATTAGCTAGAGGCTTCCCAAGTGGTGCCAGTGGTTAAAAAAACCCACCTGCCAATGCAGGACATGTAAGAGGCATGGGTTTGATCCTTGGGTCAGGGAGGTCTCCTGGAGGAAGGCATAGCAACCCATTCCAGTATTCTTGCCTGGAGAATCCCATGGACAGAGGAACCTGACAGGCTAAAGACCATTGTTGTTGTTCAGGTCACTCAGTTGTGTCAGACAGTTTGCAACCCTATGAACAGCAGCACGCCAAGCTTCCCTTTTCCTCAATACACACTATAGGGTCCCAAAAATTTTGACATGACTGAAGCGACTTAACACACAGCACAGATATGGAAACTGGGGTCAAAGTCTTTCTGAAATTCAACCTTCTCAAGGATAAAATAGAATCATTATCCTCTCCTTTTTCCAAAAAATTTTACTGAGACTAGTGTGAGGTTTAGAAAAGCCTACTTTGATAGAACAACAACAGAGGGAGGGAAAGGCAGAAACTGAGATAAAGTGAATGAGTAACAAGAGTATGCAGAGTAATAAAGGTGACTTGTGATATGTTAATGAGATGACTTTTTAAACACCCCAGAATGAGTGAATTTGACTCAGATGACCATTATATCTACTACTGTGGGCAGAAATCCCTTAGAAGAAATGGAGTAGCCATCATGGTCAACAAAAGAGTCCAAAATGCAGTACATGGATGCAATCTCAAAAATGACAGAATGATCTCTGTTTGTTTCCAAGGCAAACTATTCAATATTACAGTGATCCAAGCCTGTGCCCCAATCAGTAATGCTGAAGAAGTTGAAATTGAATGGTTCTATGAAGACCTACAAGACCTTTTAGAACTAACAACCAAAAAAAGATGTCCTTTTCATTATAGGAGACTGGAATGCAAAAGTAGAAAGTCAAGAAACACCTGGAGTAACAGGCAAATTTGGCCTTGGAGTACGGAATGAAACAAGGGAAAGGCTAATAGAGTTTTGCCAAGAGAATGCACTGGTCATAGCAAACACCCTCTTCCAACAACACAAGAGAAGACTCTACACATGGACATCACCAGATGGTCAACACCGAAATCAGATTGATTACATTCTTTCCAGCCAAAGATGGAGAAGCTCTATACAGTCAGCAAGAAAAAGACCAGGAGATGACTGGCTCAGATCATGAACTCCTTATTGCCAAATATAGACTGAAATTGAATAAAGTAGGGAAAATCACTTAGACCATTCAGGTATGACATAAATCAAATCCCTTATGATTATACAGTGGAAGTGAGAAATAGATTCAAGGGACTAGATCTGATAGGCAGAGTACCTGATGAACTATGGACAGAGGTTCGTGACATTGTACAGGAGACAGGGAGCAAGACCATCCCCTGGAAAAGAAATGCAAAAAAGCAAAATGGTTGTCTGAGGAGGCCTTACAGATAGCTGTGAAAAGAAGGGAAGTGAACAGCAAAGGAGAAAAGGAAAGATAGAAGCATCTGAATGCAGAGTTACAAAGAATAGCAAGGAGAGATAAGAAAGCCTTCCTCGGCGATCATTGCAAAGAAATAGAGGAAAACAACAAAATGGGAAAGACTAGAGACCTCTTAAAGAAAATTAGAGATACCAAGGGAACATTTCATGCAAAGATGGGCTCAATAAAGGACAGAAATGGTATGGATCTAACAGAAGGAGAAGATATAAGGAGAGGTGGCA
Source organism: Tragelaphus eurycerus (assembly GCA_935064755.1). Lineage (NCBI taxonomy): Eukaryota > Metazoa > Chordata > Mammalia > Artiodactyla > Bovidae > Tragelaphus > Tragelaphus eurycerus. The sequence continues at coordinate 2,565,882 of CAKXYN010000120.1, read as the reverse complement.
AGAATGCACAGAACTGTACAAAAAAGATCTTCATGACCCAGATAATCACAATGGTGTGATCACTCACCTAGAGCCAGACATCCTGGAATGTGAAGTCAAGTGGGCCTTAGAAAGCATCACTACGAATAAAGCTAGTGCAGGTGATGTAATTCCAGTTGAGCTATTTCAATTCCTGAAAGATGATGCTGTGAAAGTGCTGAACTCAATATGCCAGCAAATTTGGAAAACTCAGCAGTGGCCACAGGACTGGAAAAGATCAGTTTTCATTCCAATACCAAATAAAGGCAATCCCAAAGAATGCTCAAGTTCCATTCAGTCGCTCAGTTGTGTCCAACTCTTTGCAACGCCATGAATCGCAACACGCCAGGCCTCCCTGTCCATCACCAACTCCCGGAGTTTACTCAGACTCATGTCCATCGAGTCAGTGATGCCATCCAGCCATCTCATCCTCTGTCATCCCCTTCTCCTCCTGCCCTCAATCCCTCCCAGCATCAGGGTCTTTTCCAATGACTAAACTCTTCACATGAGGTGGCCAGTGTACTGGAGTTTCAGCTTTAGCATCATTCCTTCCAAAGAAATCCCAGGGCTGATCTCCTTCAGAATGGACTGGTTGGATCTCCTTGCAGTCCAAGGGACTCTCAAGAGTCTTGTCCAACACCACAGTTCAAAAGCATCAATTATTTGGTGGTCAGCTTTCTTCACAGTCCAAGTCTCACATCCATACATGACCACAGGAAAAACCATAGCCTTGACTAGACGGACCTTTGTTGGCAAAGTAATGTCTCTGCTTTTCACTATACTATCGAGGTTGGTCATAACTTTCCTTTCAAGGAGTAAACATGTTTTAATTTCATGGCTGCAGTCACCATCTGCAGTGATTTTAGAGCCCCAAAAAATAAAGTCTGACACTGTTTCCCCATCTATTTCCCATGAAGTGATGGGACCAGATGCCATGATCTTCGTTTTCTGAATGTTGAGCTTTAAGCCAAATTTTTCACTCTCCTCTTTCACTTTCATCAAGAGGCTTTTGAGTTCCTCTTCACTTTCTGCCATAAGGGTGGTGTCATCTGCATATCTGAGGTTATTAATATTCCTCCTGGCAATGTTGATTCCAGTTGTGCTTCTTCTAGCCCAGCATTTCTCATGATGTACTCTGCATTTAAGTTAAATAAGCAGGGTGACAATATACAGCCTTGATGTACTCCTTTCCTATTTGGAACCAGTCTGTTATTCCATGTCCAGTTCTAACTGTTGCTTCCTGACCTGCATACAGGTTTCTCAAGAGGCAGGTCCGGTGCTCTGGTATTCCCATCTCTTTCAGAATTTTCCACAGTTTATTGTGATCCACACAATTGCACTCATCTCAGACACTAGTAAAGTAATGCTCAAAATTCTCCAAGCCAGACTTCAGCAATACGTGAACCATGAACTTCCAGATGTTCAAGCTGGTTTTAGAAAAGGCAGAGGAACCAGAGATCAAATTGCCAATGTCTGCTGGATCATCAAATAAGCAATAAAGTTCCAGAAAAACATCTATTTCTGCTTTATTGACTATGCCAAAGCCTTTGACTGTGTGGATCACAATAAACTGTGGAAAATTCTGAAACGGACCTTTACCTACAAAGGTCCGTCTAGTCAAGGCTATGGTTTTTCCAGTGGTCATATATGGATGTGAGAGTTGGACTGTGAAGAAAGCTGAGCACCGAAGAATTGATGCTTTTGAACTGTGGTGTTGGAGAAGACTCTTGAGAGTCCCTTGGACTGCAAGGAGATCCAACCAGACCATCCTAAAGGAGATCAGTCCTGGGTGTTCATTGGAAGGACTGATGCTAAGGCTGAAACTCCAATATTTTGGCCACCTCATGGGAAGAGTTTAGTCATTGGAAAAGACCCTGATGCTGGGAGGGATTCGGGGCAGGAGAAGGGAACGACAGAGGATGAGATGGCTGGATGGCATCACTGACTCGATGGATGTGAACCTGAGTGAACTCCGGGAGTTGGTGATGGACAGGGATCCCTGGCGTGCTGCGATTCATGGGGTCGCAAAGAGATGGACATGACTGAGTGACTGAATTCAACTGAACTGATCATAATTGATGACCATATATCCTGGGGCTTCTCTCAGTTTCTGAAATAGCCCATACTCTGTGGAGTGTGTTTCTCTCTAATTTCTTACCTATGTAAACTACAAATTGGCACTTGCCAAGGGCATTTGTCATCTGCCTCTATGGGGTTTGAATCCTGTGCTGCTGCAGCTGTTGACCTTTGGCACATCCTAAAGGGAGTTCAGGTGGAGAAAGGGAATGAGCACTTTGTGCTCCAAGAAAACTGGTGGAACCGCCTTTAAATAGTTAAATGTTTTAAGGAACTGATTTTATGAGCCTAACCCTTGCATCTTACGTATCTAGAAAATCACTAAATCCCTTCATGGTGACCTTAGCTCCTGGTGACTAGCAGAAAACATTTTGGTAAGATAAGTGCTTGTTTGCATGAACTCGTCCTTCACCAAAATCACATATATTGACCTTCCCCAAGTGCATCTTTGGAGCAATTTCTCACAATAAACTGGAAAATTCTGAAAGAGATGGGAATACCAGACCACTTGATCTGACTCTTGAGAAATTTGTATGCAGGTCAGGAAGCATACATGGACATGGACATGGAACAACAGACTGGTTCCAAATAGGAAAAGGAGTTCATCTAGGCTGTATATTGTCACCCTGTTTATTTAACTTATATGCAGAGTACATCATGAGAAACACTGGACTGGAAGAAACACAAGCTGGAATCAAGATTGCCGGGAGAAATATCAATAATCTCAGATATGCAGATGACACCAGAAAGTGAAGAGGAACTAAAAAGCCTCTTGATGAAAGTGAAGGTGGAGAGTGAAAAAGTTGGCTTCAAGCTCAACATTCAGAAAACGAAGATCATGGCATCCGGTCCCATCACTACATGGGAAATAGATGGAGAAACAGTGGAAACAGTGTCAGACTTTATTTTTCTGGGCTCCAAAATCACTGCAGATGGTGACTGCAGCCATGAAATTAAAAGACGCTTACTCCTTGGAAGGAAAGTTATGACCAACCTAGACAGCATATTCAAAAGCAGAGATGTTACTTTGCCAACAAAGGTCTGTCTAGTCAAGGCTATGGTTTTTCCTGTGGTCATGTATGGATGTGAGAGTTGGACTGTGAAGAAGGCTGAGCACCAGTGAATTGATCCTTTTGAACTGTGGTGTTGGAGAAGACTCTTGAGTCCCTTGGACTGCAAGGAGATCCAACCAGTCCATTCTGAAGGAGATCAGCCCTGGGATTTCTTTGAAGGGAATGATGCTAAAGCTGAAACTCCAGTACTTTGGCCACCTCATGCAAAGAGTTGACTCATTGGAAAAGACTCTGATGCTGGGAGGGATTGGGGGCAAGAGGAGAAGGGAATGACAGAGGATGAGATGGCTGGATGGCATCACTGACTTGATGGACGTGAGTCTCAGTGAACTCTGGGAGTTCGTGATGGACAGGGTGGCCTGGCGTGCTGTGATTCATGGGGTTGCAAAGAGTCGGACACAACTGAGTGACTGATCTGATCTGATCTGAGGTTTTGTATCCTAGGCTGCAGTCCTCCTTTTGCCCCCAATAAAATGTAACTTAGAACTTTCATTGCACATCTTTTCTAAGTTAACAACTATCACTTTACCTTTCACTGAATTCTTTTTTCTGATGGAACATCAAGAACCTGAGCTTCATTAAGTCCTGAAACCAGGTGTGTGATCTCAGTTAAAAGACCATGGAATCTATTCCCAGTCTGAGTTTCACTTTTGCCACACCTTGCCTTCTGCATCTCTTTCAGCTGGCTGTTCCTGATTTATCACCTTTTATAAATCGTTGGGAGAATGTGTAACTCCCTTCGTTCAGTCGCAAAGATCTGAAACGGTGGACCAGTGTTACAGCTCGGTTACAGTTCAGAGTTTTATTTGGTAAACAAAGGATAATATACCTCCAAATGCATGAGGGCAGGCTGACCACAAAGGAGAGGCCTCAACACATCCTGGCTCCCTCTTTTTATACTTTGTCTCCTCGCCCTAACCTTTAAAACCACCTGTCTCTCATAAGAGTCTAGGTTGAGATTGGTAAACTTTTGGAGGGCCTCCTTTAACCTTTCCAGAAAGGTGATGGGATTCTGGTTGGGTCCTAAGTAACTGCTGAGACCTGGGCACAGCACCACAGCAACATAATAGGCTTCATTATGTTTCCATGGGTGGACTTCCTTAGGATGAGTCTTCTGAAGTTTATCCTACCCAGTACTGTTGCAATCTGAGAGCCAGGTGTCCCCAGGTCAGGGCGCAGATCCCCAGGCAAGTTGAGGCATGTCTACCTCCTGGAGACTGAATACCTGGGCAGGTCGAGGTAGGTCCGACTCCCAGTAGTTGGGTTCCTATGTGTGTCGAGGCATGTTGACCTCATGGGACCCCCCTGAATGGTGGATCCCCAAGAAGGCTGAGGCATGTCAGTCTACCAAGGACCAGATTCCTGGGCACATCGACCTTCTGGGATCCCCGTACTGGAGTTGGGTGTCCTCAGGGCCTCTAGCATGACTAGTTCTAGGTAGGATTAAGGGATTGTAATCCAGACTCCTTGTCAATTTGTCCACCCTGCATGGGAATAGATAGTATAATGTAAAGCAATCCAAGCCTGTGCCCTGAGACTGGGAACCTGGTGAAACAGCCACAAGCCTAATTTCTCTTTCTGCTCTGAGGGCTGGGTGGAGCAATGTTGCCTGCAGAGGGTACAGGGGAGTGGTTGTAGGAATTGAGGCATAAAGTAGCTTAAGGACCAGGGATTGCTGAATTTACAGAAAATGACAAGAGGTGACAGACCTGATGTTCCATAACGTAAAGCGAGTATTTTGCCAGGAGGTGTGTGCACAGCTTTAGGAGAAGATTTGTAAGAGTTTGGGTATAAATGTTTCCTGTAGGGATAACTCCCAAAATGGCAGTTTTGAGCCTGGAAGCCCAATTACCCTCGAAGGGATGCCACTAACAGGTGGACTCCTAGCCCTAGCAGGTCCACTTCTGCATAGACTGTTGCCACACATGTCATAGGAAACACGGGAGATGAAGGCCTGAATCTATATAATAGATTCTATATAATAGAAGAACTATATAATATATAGACTATAGTCTATATATAATATATAGAGACTATATTATACATTTACAATATATATTTTATATATATTAATATAATCTATATAATAGAAGGACTGGATACTATATAATATTTTCCTCTCAAGGGCCAGCCATTTTCTGGTTATCCCACCAGAAAATTGCAGAGATGACATTGTGGGCCTGGACAGGGCTCACGAAAAGAGCACACCTTCCGAATACAGAAAGCTGTTGACCTCCTCAATACTTGGCAGAGAGTAGCATAAATGGAGGAAGGAGGTGGAAAACAAGAAGAGAAAGCAGTGGGAAGAACGTGCTGAGGAATCCCCTGCATAATCTGCTGAGAAAGCAGCTAAATGCCTGACATGTGCCCACACAGTTTTCTTTGGCCTGATTCTTGGCACAACAGACAGAAAAATCCTCACCAGCTTGGCAATAGCTAATGGGACACAGCGGACAGAGGAGCCTTCGGGACATGCTGGTGAGTAGCCCCTGCCAGAATCCCTCAATTACATCCACAGCCACTCGCCTGCTCCTTTCGAGAAGACAAGAAACGAAAGAATGTAAAGGAGTTAAGATTTTGTTAGCCACATGGTCCTTCCAGCTTTAGAGACAAGGACCTCCTACCTTAACCGGAAGTCTTCTGGAATCTGATATTGAATCTCCTGAGCTTTCTGCTGTGTTAGTTTTTGCTGTGCCAGCTCCCACTATGTTCGGCGTCCCGTCACTTCTGCTGGGCTGGGTTTCTGCTGGGTTTGGTTGCCACAGGACTAGGTTTCTGTGCCACTCAGCCTCGACCTTGTGAGAAAGCACAGTTGGGCTTCTGCTGTGCTTGGCTTCCGCCTCTCTGGGGTCGAGCTGAGGTTGCTACAGGCAGGTTACATCCGGGTCATGGCACGAGATGTGTTGGGAGGGTGCGTAATTTCCTGGGTTCAGTCTCAATGCAACAAATATTTGAAATGGGGGGAACCAGTGTTACAGCTTGGTTGAAGCCCAGAGTTTTATTTGGTAAAGAAAGGATAATACAACCCTGAGGCATGAGGGTGGGCAGACCCTGAAGGAGAAGCCTCAGCCCTTCTTGAAATGAAATGTTAGTCGCTCAGTTATGTCCAACTCTTTACAAACCCGTGGACTATAGCCCGCCAGGTTCCTCTGTCCAAGAATTCTCCAGGCAAGAATACTGGAGTGGGCAGCCACTGCTTCTCCAGGGGATCTTCCCAATCCAGGGATCGAACCCAGGTCTTCTGCATTGCAGGCAGATTCTTCGCTGCCTGAGCCACCAGGGAACCTCAGGCTCCCTCTTGTTACACTTTCTGTCTCCTCCTCACCACCACCCCCAGCCTGCCTGTGCAAAATAGGGCTAGCACCTATCATCAGTCAGAAAGGGGGCATGCTTGTTTCACCTGAGGTTCCCACTCCTGTCCCTGGATTGTTCCTTTGTTTCCTTTTTGCAGGACTTTTCCCTTTCTTTGTCTGTCTTTTAGCCACTGCCATCTTGGACTCCTTCTTCTGTTCTAACTACCTGCTATATAAACCATAAACTGGTTACCTAGTAGGTAAAATATTGCTTTGAGTTCCCTGAGCCTCTTTAGCAAATTAATTGAACCCAAGCAGGGGGCTGTGGCAAGTTCTTATCTATAGCCAGTTGGTCAGAAGCAACCTGGGCTTGTGACTGGCATCTGAAGTAGGCGGAGAGGAGAGGAAACAGTCTTATGGGACTGAACCTTCAATCTGTAGAATCTGAAACTATCTCCAGGTATATAGTATCAACATTCAGTTGAATCATACATAGGACACCCAGCTTGTATCCAGAAAATTGCTTGTTGTTGGTCTGGGGATTTCCCCTCACTGCACCAGCAGACACAATGGAATTAGGTCTAAGGGACCTGAAAGACCATTCCTAGCATCCTAATGGGGATGCATTGGTCAAAAACCCCTCAAACAAAACAAAGTTAGTGTGGCTGGAACAGAGTCTCAAGTAGGAAAGTAAAGAGCATGAAACTGGAAGATTCTGGACGCTATTCTGGGGTTCCTAACTTATTATTCAAAAAATATATAGTTATTGCCAAAGTTTATTAGTGAAAACCCGAAAGACCAAATTCCTGTACATAGTAACTTAAATTTTTCAATGTAGAACTCTAGAGATGTAGACATTGATGATGAGAGTGAAAATGCTTTGGGAAAGTTAAAGTCCTAAATCTGTTTAAGCTATTTCTCTTAGTATTTTGGAAGGAGGGGGATGTTTGTTTTGTTCAGGTTTGCTTTGCTCTTGACTTTCTCTCATTGGAGAAAACAGGCAGATTGAGTTACTGGTGGTGAGAATGCACATTTTTCCAAAGAAGCTCCTTGAGGGTGATGTGGAGTTCTGATGCCAGGGCCCTAAGACCTCCATTAATTCATCCAACAAACTTACTAAATGTGCAGCAGTTACCAACACTTATGGGCTTGGGTTCCCTGCTAAGCAGGGAAAACCCTGGGTTTTTTTGTTCCATCATAGCCTTTGCCCCAAACAGCACATCTGGTTCCACAATTTCTCAGCCTCCTTTTCAGTAGGAAAAAATCATATAACTTAGATCTGAACACAAGATGTAAATGGGAGGTTTCTGGGAAAAGCAAGCTTATCTAACATGAAAGTGCCTTGCAAACCTCCAAAACTATGGGGGATGCAACTGATAAAGGTCCCACCTGCTGACTCTGAAATCCACCTGGATGTTTCCTGGAGTCTATGCTCTCCCTGGCTGCTTCGAACCAGTGACTAAGTGTGACTGGGACACTGAAGAAGGCCCATTGCTGGGAGACAGATTCCTCTGATGGGTGACTCTGGCTGGGGGCTGCCTAACAGTCTTGCCAAGCTGGATTGCAATCTAAGATGCATCTCACCAGTTTTCCTTCTCTGTCTCTCTTTCACTCGGAGTCTGTCTTGTGGTCTGACAACTCCCCTAGCTTTTCCTGGCTCCTTCTCACTTCCTCCTACAGGCGTTTCATCTTGAATATTGTCTTTGCATCTGCTTCTCAGAGGACCTAGACTAACATAGAAAATACATATTATGTGTAATGTTATAAGAAAATCTCCAAGATATATTGTTAGGTTAAAAGAAAACTAAGGTTCACACCAGTGTGTAAAACATGCTACTTGTGTTAAAATGAAGGGAAAAAAAGAATGGATATATGCTTGTTTTTACATGCATATATAGCATCATTTATGGGGGTGAGTTATAGCAAGACCTGAGGATAGATGGAAGAGAGAAAGGAGAAAGAAACATTTAAAATTCTTTACATTTTTACACATTTTTGGTTTTTAACCGAGTAAAGATATTACACATACAATTTTTTTAAAAAAAGATTCAATTTCTTAAGAAATGAATACAGATTTTCTGGGTTCTGGTTGCTCTGGAACGTGTGACACAGATTCTTAATAAGGCAATTTAAGAGTTGGAAAAGCTTTTTCGTAAGTTATAAGAAGACATCAATTACTCAACTCAGTTGCATGCTAGAGCCCCAAAGCGGCAACACTTCTTATGAAGCTGAGAAAACTATTTAACACCCTTCTAACAAGATTCTGCCACCACTCAGTACACAGAGCCACATCCACAGAGCCTTTATTCACAATCTGAAGCTCACATCTTCTGAATTGATTCCTGCCTAAGTTTAAATACATGGTCATACAACCACCAATTCTAATCTACAAATTCTAAAGATGGCATGTTTAGGTAGTCCCATGATGCCTTGGGTTAATTTCCACTCAAAGAGGTGGTTGTTCAATGAGAAGCAATGCCATTTCCCCTGTGGGGCATAATGATATATAGGCAGCTATTGATATATACGGAACTATCAGGTGGACTTTCTCATTTACCTCGCACCAATTTGCAAGACTGTGATGCTTGTAAGAATGGATGTTGCATTACTAAAAGCAATGCTGTATTAATAGGCTTGGTAAAAGCTTTATTGAGGTTTGATAAATGAAACACATTTCAGCGATAGACAGTTTGGCAGGGGGGAAGTGTTATTATCTCGTGTGCCATTTTGCATTAGGATTAACAAGAAAAATTATTTGATCATGATGGGGGGAATAATATATTGTCAAGCTTAAGTCTTTCAAAATTTCAAAAATTTCAGAAATTCATCTAATATATTTGGGAGAAGAGATTATAGATGGTTTTAAGAGTAATAATGCAGGAAATTTAGACTATACAATTATTCTTTCATCCAAGTCCCCCCAAATTATCTATCAAGTCTTCAAATACAAATCCTGTGTATTACAGAGTAGCCGTGTTCTGTAAAGAAAATTCTATCATCTGGAACTCATTTCTCTATTAACTTTGTTGAGAATTTAAGAGATTTTCTTGAGAATGGCATTGGGAAGAGGGCTACTCTTTATTGAGCTACTACATTCTAGACTCTCTATTAGGTACTTTACATGGATTAGCTCCAAATTTCATAAGTACTCTATGAGCTAGGTATTATTCTCCCTTTTTTTTTAACAGGTGAAGTTCTGAAATCAAGTGACCTAGATAAGGAAGAACAAGAATTCAACCTCAGGGCAATTTGGCTGCAAAGCCCAAGCTCTTTCCTCTTTGGGAATTGCCATATAGCCCCCACAAGGGGCATGTACCCCTTGCAACAAGACTGGCATATTCTGCAAGACTGGCAATTGTTAGTTTCCTCGATATTTGTGCTTTATTCTGTAGGCACAGAATTGACACATTTGATCTGAAGAGGTATTTTTTCCATCCCGCTTGGATCTGTGGTGAATCTAGGCAGGCCAAGCACGTGAATGTTCTCTTTCGATTTTCTTCAGTGAGATTCCCAGGTGGCGCTAGTGATCAAGGGCGAGCCTGCCAATGCAGGAGGCAAGGGTTTAATCTCTGGGTCCAGCAGATCCCCTGGAGGACAACATGGCCACCCACTCCAGTATTCATGCCCGGAGAATCCATGAACAGAGGAACCTGGCGAGCTATACCAGAGTCTCCAAGATTCAGACAGGACTGATGTGACTTACCATGCACACACACTGGCGATTTTCACTCTTTGAGGGAAGGTCCCACGTTGTGGGGAAGACAGCTCACCTGGTGGCCCTTTTCTGGCTCCAACAGCCAGAGTCAGAAGTCACCCTGCGGGGAGAGTTTCTCCACCAACACCAGAAAACAAACCTGCCCGGGTCCAGGCTGGTCCAAGGGCAGGCATCTCCACAGTCCAACTCTAGTTAGCATTCACCAGGGTTTCCAAAGAAAACTGAGTTTTCATGTTTTTCATAAGCACTCCAGATAATTAAAAAAGGTCAGAATAAAATACCCTGCAACTCTTTGGTTGGGTTCCATTATGTTATTTTATTTAAAATTTTATTTTACTGCAGAATACATTGCTACCTCACAATACAAAAGAAAACACATAACAGAAGATGTTTCCAAAATGAAAAATAAAACCACTATTAACTATTTTTATATAAATGTATATCTTAAAATTTTAAATCAATCAGATATAAAGATAAATGCTTCATACAATATTCATTGTTTGACATCTTTTCATTAAAACTATATTTGAGGCTTTGTTGTAGTAGTACATAAAGAGATCAGCCCTATTAGAATGACATTTCTAAAAAGTAAAATGGGTGCTTTCAGAATTGAGAAGGGGTCTTCCTTGGTGGTCCAGTGGTTAAGACTCAATGTTTCCAATGCAGAGGGCACAGGTTCAATCCCTGGTTGGGGGAACTAAGATCCCACATGCCACACAGCCAAAAAAAAGAAAAGAAAATTTATTGAGCTGAATAAAAAATGAAAATACAACGTATCAACTTTTAAAAAAAAGAATTGAGAAGGCCCAAGAAACAGGCCTGAAGAACTCACCTTTTTGCTCCAAATTCAACTTCTTGAAGTATAGACTGAGATTGAGAACCTTTTAAATCACGTCTTCTTCTTTTTCTATTAACTCTTTTGCTGTTTTAATGTGAGACTGCGTTGTCTAGTCCCTAAAGAAAACATTGGCTCCTTAGACTTAATCTCTGTATTGAAACCTGCTCCCTTACTGGAAGGTTGCTGAGTTGCTACTTCAGAACTCCACAAAAAGGCCACGGCTCCTTGTTGGTGAGGCTCTTTCCTCCAAATAACTATTTTAAGTCAATGCTACCAAGAACATATTGATTTAAAGTCAAAAACTACTTGTATATGCTAAAGGCCAAGTTCCTAGAGAATAGTTAGGGGAAGAAGGAAAATCATCTTCCTTTGCTGAGTCTAATATTTAGCCCTGCAATGACAACAAAACTGCATGAAAGCGTCACCTTCATAAAACCCCTCTAACATATATCACGATTCTACCTCCTTCCAGTCTTCTCCTGAACTAGAGAGATGAGGAATTCTGTGCTCCCACCAGCTCAACATTTCTCATCTTCCCAGGTGGCTCAGTGGTAAAGAATCTGCCTGTAATGCAGTAGATGCAGGAGACCCAGCTTCAGTCTCTGGGTCAGGAAGATCCCCTGGAGGAGGGCACAGCAACCCTCTCCAGTATTCTTGCCTAGAGAATCCCATGGACAGAAAAGCCTGGCAGGCTACAGTCCATGGGGTCACAAAGAGTTGGACACAATTGAATCAACTTAGTATGCATGCACATCACATACTTTGGCATCGACAATTTATGGAAAGTTGAGTGAATAAAAGGAAGCATCCTTGCTTATTAAAGGTGGAATCGTGTTTGCAACACACATGAAAATATCCAGACTGGTTGAAGCAGATCAAGGATCAGTGGCTCAAAGTGGGGTCCCCAGACCAACAGCATGAACATCTCCTGGCCACAAGATAAAAATGTAAACTCGGACTTCCCTGGTGGTCCAGTGGTTAAGAATCAGCCTAGAGGGGTGGGATGGGGTAGGAGATGGCAAAGAGGTTCAAGAGGGAGGGAACATAGGTATATCTGTGGCTGATTCATGTTGATGTATGGCAGAAACCAACACAATATTGTAAAGCAATTATCCTCCAATTAAAAATAAATTAATTAATTTTAAAAAAGAATCTTCCTACCAATGCAGGAGACATGAGTTTAATCCTTGGTCTGGGAAGATTCTGCATTCCGTGGACCAATAAAGACTGGGCTCTGCAAATACTCAGCCCATGTGCTCCAGCTACTGAATGAAGCCCATATACCTAGAGCCTGTGCTCCCCAAGAGAACCCACCACAATGAGAAGCCTGTGCACTGCAGAGTAGCCCCCACGTGCAGTGACAAAGATCCAGCATAGTCAAAAATAGTTTAATTTTTTTTTTTAATGTAAATGTAAACTCTTGAGGCCCACCCTAGAATTTTGGAATCAGACATTCAGGGCATAGGAGCTGGGTTCCAATAACATAATTTAAGGAGACGTCCTGATCATTCTAGTGTGGCTTAGTTTGAGAACTGCATAATACAGAGAAGAACTGCAGCCACTTAGCCTTCATCCTCCACCTGCCAGTGTCTGTGGACATGTTTCCACTCAGAAGGCAGTGGAGGAGAACTCCATGCCCCACAAAAGCAGCCACGGTGATCAGCGGTCCCTTGGAAAACCTCCTCCTACCCAGGAGTCAGGGTAAACAGCCAAAGCAAATTCCTGGAGCAAATTTTACTTTCACCCCAGCTCTTTTAAGTGTGGCTGTGACTTCAACTCTGACATACCTATTTCAGAACGGAGTGTTCAAGGCATGTATATTTACACATCCGCATCCACAGCTGTGTCCATCAGTAAAACCACCTGCGGAGTGTAGCTGTCCAAGGGAAAGGAGAGATTTGCCTCCATTAGGTTTGCTCACTGTGTTGCAACTATATTTTTGGACTTCCCTTATCACAGCGTGACGTCCATTTGCACACCACATTTTTCCAGTGACTGAAAAGAGATCGCCGCAGCTTGGCAGCCGGCACTGCAGCACAATCATTTATTTCTCACAGCACTCCTCTCTGGACGTTCCCATTGAGCACAGAGCCTTTGAAGTCCATGGTGCATATAATTCAGTTGACAGTGGATTGGATTGGAGTCCATCTAAATAAAGCACAAGCCTGAGCAGGCATCAAAATATCTCCTCCATAATTGGCAAGCTCTATTATTCTACTGAGCTATTAAAAAAAAAAAAAAAAGACATTTTCTTGGCTACATATTTTATAGAATTTTGCTACAATGAATTTCTCTTTACTTTCAAGATGTGTGTTTTTTTTTTTTAATGTCTCAAAATTTCTGCCATTCTAATAAGCTCTCAAGTTTGCCTCAATTTCTATTTACCCATTTGCCCACTAAGAAAACAAATGAATATTTTAAAGAATTTCTCAGGCTTTTTGACCTATGAGGATCACTTTGGTTTCCCTTGAGCTTTTCCATCTAATTTGTGTAAATCCTTTTTAAATTGGGGTTCATTTACTTAATGTTCAATGTCTGCAATGACTTCCTAAAGCTAATTTCGAAAGACAGAGGTGGTTCCAGGAGAGAACTTCCTCTCTGAATGGATCTTAAAAAAAAAAGAGAAAAGATGGGAGAGGAATTTGGAAACAGAGACCAAGGATGCTAATTTATTGTAGTCATAATATGGAAAACACTGAAATAGTCACAACAATAACCCTTAGCTTTCTATGTCTTCCCCTCCTGAACCCTAAGTTAGGATTTCAATCATTCTGCCTGTGTTGGTATGTTTAACTCTACATTGCAATATAAGTAAAACTAGTCTAAGAAACACCTGGGGTGATTTAAAAAATAAAGCAGGACAAAGAGGATGCTAACAGTTGGCACTAGGGCATAAAAACACAGAGAATATAAAATGTAATAGCAATTGCAAAATGTAATACAATTGCATGAAAATGCAATTAAATCAGGTTGGATAAATAGCTTCCAGGATATAATAGCAAGAAGAGAGAGTTCATTTCAATGAAGTGAAAATGGCAAAAAACGGAATAAATAATTTAAAGCTGGAAATGAAAAAAGTTCGTGTGGAGTTTAGAAGACAATTGAGCTCATCTGACCTTGTGTAAGTCGGTTAACCTCCTGGGGCTTCACTTTCCTTATTAGGAGAAGGAGGGGACATGGGGGAGAGTTAGACTATGTGATCTCAAAGGTCTATTCAAGTTCTAAATTCCCCTCCTGGGTATGGGAAGGACTGGAAATGTAGGGCATCAACACAACGACATTAGTAGCTCTGGGAAAAAAAAAAAAAAAGTACTCACACAAACTGTGAATTTGGGTTTCATAGAAGCATTGATTTTATCTGCTGGGAACCTTTGTTATTCTTTATAAAAATAAAAGATAAGAACAAATGCCTACAATGGTTGGGTTTCCCTGTTTTCATCTTTTCCTGGCTACAATGTTCCCTTATCTGGGGTTATAAAAAAGGCAGTCTGCATACAGATAAAACAATTCTGTGGATAATGCTATGCTGTGGTTTCAGGCTCAATCACTCTCTTCTCTTTCTGCCCATCTGCTGCTTTTCATTCACCTGATCCTCCAGGGTAGTGAAGTTAGCTGGATGCTAATCAGTGAATAGGGAAAGGTGAAACAAATGTTAGTGCAACCTGGGTGGATCATGGGTCATGGGTCAATCAAGCAAGGACCCTAGTGAGAACTGCTAAGAGACTTAACTCGTTTAACCATGAGACATGATGAAGGAAAGCAATGCCCTCATACAACGTATAGACATCAGTCAGTCACGCAGACCAAGGGGGTATGTTGTGTTTATAATGCTTATTCGTAAATCCAAGGGATCTGGAGAAAGAAAAATAAATAGGTATTTTTAAGCTCAATGTCTTTTTTTGTCTACATTGTACTTTGAGAAAACAAAAAAGTAGTCAATCCTGTGTTCATTGTCATTTGAGGATATATTTACTCCCCTTCTCTATTCCCAACTAGCTAATCCACAAACATGGAATTTAACCCCTATCTTTGTAAATGAAAAGGCTATGGACTATGTCCAAAGATTTAACGCTCAAATTCCTGATTGGAAATCCATCTATTTGTCAGTTATATGATGAGTCTGTTGGTGATCATTGAATGGTGTTAATAATTTCTCCTTCTTGTATCAGAGAGTGTACTGCTGATAGAAATCACTGAAATACTATAGTGAAGAGATAATATGATGAACCCTGAGGTCAGACTCCCTGGGTTTGAATCTGGGTCCGCTGTTTCCCAGGTATGAGACGGAGGCAAAGTAACTGGGCATTAGTGTCCTCATGTAAAGATAGTAATGTTACCAGTAGCATCTTTCTCATAAGTGTATTATGGTGGTTAAAAGAGCTACTGCAGGTCAGATGTTTAGAAGAGTGCGTGGAACAGAGTGGGTACTCCATGTGAGCAATTGTGATGAGGAGGCTTTCAGAGGAGCCAACAATGAAATGAATCCCATAGTTTAATTTCAAGACTTAGTCCTGAATTATGTGCAAAAGTCACACTACAGAATATCTATTTAGTCTCTCTTTCTCCTAGAAAAATATTTCCCACCCTTAGTTGTGTTATAGATTATTTGGAAAGGAATTTGAAAAGGAATGCTGTGAGCATGGGCTTTAGTTGATGTTTTGCTTATGTACAGGAGCAAGACTGAGAAAATTAGAGTACACTCCCAATAGAGAAAGCTCAAGTTTGCCTGGTTCCTCTAGGACACAGTAACATACTCAGGTTACCCATGATAATAGGAGTTAATCTTATAGGAATATGGGGAAGACATGTAGCTCAGGAAACTGTTTAGCTTTAGGAAACCAGAACTTATGAAGCTCTGGTTTTCTGAACTGAATCATCATTCAGAATAGAACAACCTCTTCTTTTCTCAAGACTCAGCATCTCTAGCACTGATTTCTGTCTTTCTACACTTTTCCTCTGGCTTCCCAGGTGACTCAGTGGTAAAGTATCTGCCTGCCAAGGCAGATGCAAGAGAAGTGGGTTTGATCCCTGGGTTGGGATGATCCCCTGGAGTAGGAAGTGGCAACCCACTCCAGTATTGTTGCCTGGAGAATCCCAAGGACAGAGGAGCCTGGCAGGCTACAGTCCATGGGATTGGAGGACTGAGTGACTAACACTTTCACTGAGAGAGATCACATTCATGTAGCTTTTTTTTTTTTTAATAGTATATTGTTATAATTGTTCTATTTTATTGTTAGCTAGTGTTTTTAACCTCTTACTGTACCTAATCTGTGCGTTAAACTTTATCATAGGTATATGTGTATGGGAAAAAGCATAATATATGCAGAGTTGGGTACTATCTGTGGTTTCAGACCTCTGTCGAGGTCTTATCCCCTAAGAATAAGGGGGTACTGCTGTATAAACAACAATCTGAGGATTTGGAATTTAATTAACAAGTCATTGGGAAAGAAAGGAGAGCTAGCAGAGGTCTTTGAAGGAGAAACTAACAGGATTCTAGGTCTGATTGGATGTAGTGGCTGAAGGACTGGAACATCATCAATTAACCATTGCTTTGAAGGTTATGAAATATATGTATTTTTTATTCTTAGGGATTCCCTGATTTCACTCAAAGTTAAAAAAAGGTAATCTAACATTTTTCTGAATACTTAGAATATCAGGTTAATGCAATACCACCCTTGATTGGTAGGTTCTACTCTCTAAAGTAGATTATATCCAGTCTATGAAGTCTTTAATATTGAGGAGTCAGGAAATGAAAAATAATTTATAGTTATGTCCTATCATTCATCTAAAATGAAGAATATCTGTACTATACATCATGTACAAGGGCATATTCTTTCTTGAAGCTTTCTATGTCATTTAAAACTGAACTTCTGGATGGCTTTTGGGCTTGGTGCAATATCAGAAGACAGCAATCTTATCTTTATAAAAACCTTGAAATTGTATGATATAGGGGAAGTAGCAATGGATTTAAATCAAGTTCTTCCATCAAATAACTGTCTGGACTCTGAGCAACTCAGTTAACCTTTTGCGACTTCAATTTCCTCATCTGTGAAATCAGGAAAGTGACCTGGATGATGCCTAATGTTCTTTCTAGCTCTAAAATTCTATGATCTACTTGTTCTCCTAAATTCTTTTTCACTGAATGGTTAATGGTTTTGAAGATAAATGTTATTTGGCTTAAATATACTTCTCTTAACATCTTTTAATCTCTTAGGGTTTCTGTTCCCTTTATACTTAACATATGTAAACACAAATATTGTGTGAGTTTACTCTATGTACCCAATGAGCTGGGTACAATGAGAGTCAATTTCAAACCATACCAAGTAAATAGTCAATTGTGTTGTCACTGCCCTTGTTCCAATCTCATCAATATCTCCTTTTCTGATATCGTCAGGAGCTAAGAGTAGCTGTTCCAGAAAATGCCATCTCTTCTTATTTTCCATTAAGGATTTCTCTGTATGTCTTTTCCCTGCCAAGAATTGTCAGGGTTCCATGAAAACAGAAGAATCCCCCCCCCCATTCAAATAGAAGAATTTCTTCATGTTGGTTACCTGGATTGCCATAATGAAAAGGTTAAAAAGCAGAGACTGGAGTTGGTAGGGAAGAGTGCAGAGCTTATTCAGAAATATTTACAATACCATGACTATCCTACAGACAAATGGCAGCATTCCTACTGTATGACTGCCAAGGTGACTTCAGGCCACTGAAGGTATAATAGAATGATATTGTGATTTATAAGAAATATATTTGGTCTTTGTCCCCATTTCTGGCACAGAGTTCCTAAAACCCTTGGAATTTCCTAAGTGATGAAAAAGTGCTTTGTGTTATTGCTAATGAGGCTTCTGGACTGCACCTATGGATGGGGACTGGTTGGCAAGAGAACCAACCATGTGATTAGAGGGTTAGAACTTTCAGTCCCGTGTCCTCAACCCCTATTTCTGACCTTTGGGGAGAGTAAGGGAGAAGAGCTGGAAATTGAGTTCAGCCACTAATGGCTAAAGATTTAATCAACCTTGCCTACCTAGTTGATTTTATGGCGGCTAATGAAGCCTCCATAAAACCCTCAAAGAGCAAGGTTTGGAAATAATTCAGGTTGCTGGAGATTTCAGCAGAGTGGTACTCTGGAGATGGAATGGATGCTCTGAGCCCTTCTCACATACTTCACCGTAGGCGCCTCTTTATCTGGCCACTGATTTATATCCTTTGGTATCTTTTGTAATAAACAAATAATCTAGTAAAATGTTCCTGAGTTCGTGAGCCACTCTAGCAAATTTATTGAACCCAAAAGGGACAGAGTAGTTCATGATGCCATTCTGTAGTCAATGGGTCAGAAGTGTAGGTGATAACCTGGGCTATGACTAGATTCTGAAGTAGAGGGCAGTGTAGTGGGATTGAGCCCTTAACCTGCAGAATCTGACAGTATCCCCTGGTATTTAGTGTCAGAACTGAGTTGAATTGCTAGACACCCAGCTAGTGACTAAAGAACTCTTGGATGTGTGGGGAACTTCCCTTCTTCCCCTCACCCCCACATGTTGGAACTGGTGGTCAGATCATTGGTAGTAATGACAGGTTGTTGTCGTCATGTTAGTTGCTCAGTCGTGCCCGACTCTTTGCGACCCCATGGACTATAGCCCATCCAGGCTCCTCTGTCCATAGAATTCTCCAGGCAAGAATACTGGAGTGGGTTGCCACTTCCTTCTCCAGGGGATCTTCCTGATCCTGGGATCAAACCCAGGTCTCCTGTGTTGCAGGCAGATTCTTTACCGTCTGAGCCACCAGGGAAGCCCAATGACAGGTTAGGTCAAGCCCAATTAGCAAGCAACCCCATAGTCAACAACAAAGTTTTTTATCTTGCTCAAGATACATAGATTCTCAATATCATTATTGTTTGAACCCCCAGGCTAACAGAGTAGCTCCCATCCCAACAATACTGAATACAGTGCCAGAGAACAGAGCAAGACCTGGGGGATTTGCAGCAGCAAAGTAAATACTCAGCTCCAAAGTGATTCACATCATTTCTCCTTATGATGCATCATTCAGAACTAGTCACAGAGTCCCTACATCCACAACGGGGGCAGGAAGTGCAATCTACTCTGTGTTTAGGAAGCCAAGAGCTGGAAATAATCAGAGAGCACCAATTGCCATTCTACAATGTTACCTTAGAGATAATATTTACATAGTACTCTCCTGAAGGTATTTCAAATTTTGAGTTGCTGGAAGTTCTCTTATGCCAGGGTAAAATCCTTATATGTTAAACAAATGAATGTTAGTAGAGCCAAGTATTAAACTCTTTCTCTTTAAGAATAACTTCTGTTTATCATTATGCTATCATATTGCTGGATATGAAGCCATCTTTAAAGCCAGCCTTGGCTCAGTGGTAAACAATCTGCCTGCCAACACAAGAGAAGCAGGTTTGATCCCTGGATCAGGAAGATCTCCTGGAGTGGGAAATGGCAACCCACTCTAGTATTCTTGCCTGGAGAATCCCATGCACAGAGGAACCTAGCAGGCTACAGTCCATGGGGTCTCAAAGAGTTGGACACGACTGAGTGCACACACATGTACACACACACAGTTCAGGAAATTTGAATACTACAGATTGAGGCCAGGCAGTGAAGGACTGTCTTCAAACAATGTCAGTTATAGAAAGTGCCAGTTCTTGATCCATACTGCAAATGTATGATCCACTTAGCACTTCTGCATATAATGAACAACTCACTTGAATCACTTCATTTTTAGAATAAATCCATGTTAAGACTCATTAGGAAAAAGAGGCACTATCTTGGTAGGCATCGTTTCTTCAATATTCCACACATCTTATGACCCAGAATTTGTATTTTGTAGGATGGAAAAGAGAATGTAAAACCTCACATTCTGAGCTAGTTTCAAATATCAGAAAATATAGAAAATCATTTACTTTCTGGATTTAACACATAATTCAGGAATACTCAGATATCTGTTTTTTTTTTCATTTAGTTTTAAAGTAGTGAAGTTTGAAGGGTAAGCATGAAAGTGATTCCATCAATATGATTAATAATATGATTCCACCATATTCATTAATATGAATAGTTGCACTATTTCAAAGGGCTCAGATCCACAATATAATTTCAATTTATTTGGACTATTTTTCTTCATAGATTTTCTATAGATTAATTGCTCCTTATTTTTTCATTGTGTTTGGTCTTAGAAGTATGAATCTAGTTAAAGTGTCAGTTCCTTTTCTCCATAAGGAAATGGCCCTGGCTAGAAGTGAACTGCATTCATGGCTGGCTCCCGTGCTGTCTCTTTAGAGCTCCCTGTGTTTTATCTGGTCTGTTACTCGTCCTGTCCTCTTTTCCCTAGAGTTCTGATAGAGCTCTTGGGATTTCAGCTGGCTCCAGATGAAGGTGGTTTCTGACAATGAGAACTGAGTTCCAGACACTTTCTAGTCACTTTTAGTTGAACATGCAAAGACAAAAACCCAAGTTCAAACACTTGAATGGTTCACAAGCCTATACAGATTTCTAGATTTAAAGATACCTGCTCATCATGATACCTAAGGGACTGAGATTCTTTGTCCCTTCTAGAAACTGTCTCCATTTCCTTCTTTTCTTGCCCTCTTTCCCTCCCATATTCACTTTATTCTCTCTCTTTGTAAAAACATTTTATTATAATTGATAATACATACATAATATATGCAATTTAAATATGTAATTAAGTAAAATAATAACTATTTATGAGCCCAACACCATAAGTAAAACAAAAATATTATCAATCTCACTATTACTACCTGTGGGCTCTTGACCCAACAATCCCATTTGTATTTATTATTCTATGGCTTTTATTTATAGTGTTACCACATACATAAATATCCCTAAGTCAATAGCTTTCCAACTGAGGTTTTGGACATGAAATCAAATTAATGCATCATGGCCAGAATTTGGTTTTAATGAAATAGAATATAATGGGGTAGAAAACACCAGAGTACATGAACATGGTTAAGGGCAAGTAATGTTGCAAGAAAATTTGTTTCACTCTGTGTGTGTGTCGGGGAGGGGGGGTTGAAATCATTTCTTACAGTGGTTCATAGATCACAGTGTAAGATATATTTCTTACTTTGGCCTGTTGTCAAAAAGTTTTTAACACTGCTCTAAATAATCCATTGTCACTCTTGTTGTTCCAAACTTTAAAAAAAAAGTTGTAAAGCACTGAGTCATTCTTTATGGTCCAGGGTTCATCTGTGTTGATTTACTTTCACTGCTGTATAATATTCTTTTGTAGGATCATAATGCAATTTATTTATACATTCTCCTGTCAGTTGTCATTGTGTAATTTCTGATATTTTAACAAAAAGTGCTGCTGTGAATATTCTTCTGACCTGATGCATTTATGGAAGGATTTCTGTGGAGAATACATCTAGAGGTAGAATTGTTAGATCTTAGGTGTGTGCCTGTTGTTACAGATGATAATGTCAAAATATTTTCTAAAGTGATTTCTTCCTTTGTATACCTTCTCCTCTCCTCCTCCCATAGGCAGCCAGAAATACCATCATGTTCTGGAATTCACAGCCCTGCACTTGTACTTTGAAGCTGCACTGATTCTAAAAGTTCTTTCCTAATGCCTTATCTACTTCACATGAAAGGCATTTTCCCATCTGGGCTATGAAACACTCTCTTTGAGGTCAGTTCTTTTATATTCTGAATGAAGCTTCAGCAGCTCTGAGCCCCTGAGAAGTCTTTCCTTTATCCATGATCTGTTTGATTCTCAGGAATGGTGTCATATAACTAGCTGCCATTAAGTCAAGCCCTGGCCCTATATCGAACTTGATTTCCCTAGTATATGTCAAGAACTGTGAAGGGTCTGAGATTTTACATGACTTTAACTTGACTTGTAGGCTAAGATACTCTGAAATAGTTTCATGGATGCTGATGGAAGACGTGAGAATCCTGGGTTAGAAACAAAAATCTTTATTACTCACAGAAATAGCAGTAGCCAGCACTTCCTTGGGGCTTGGTCCCCAAGCCCCAGGTCCCAAACGGCAACATGAAGAGGGCCAAGTAACACCAGCACAAGTGAATTGAATTGCAAGACAGAAGACGACCTCTGAAATTAGAAAACATATACTGGTTGTGGATTAAGCACGTTTGTTCATTGTTCCAGAGTGATACACTCTATTCCAAGGCTGAAAGTAACCCTGCCCTTTGCTCCAAAAAGGGACACCATTTCTATTTTCCAAGGATGCTCACTGAGCAAATATCCTTGAAAAGACAGTACAAAATAAGGCACTCAGTTTCTCTGCTCATAAGACACGCAGACATATGAGAGAGATCGATGGAGAACTGTCTCTCAACAGTTGTCTGTAGGAGCATTCAGGTCTAAATGTCCTTGGAGAAGGATGACATCAACTTATCTGCATCAAATTACCATCACCCAGTTTTAAAAAGGACATTTGCTTTTCTTTGTTTCTTTATCCCTAAATCATCTCTGTACCAGGATAAACTACATTATGCTGTGATAACAAATACCCCCCCAAAAATCTCAAATCAGATCAGTTGTTCAGTCGTGTCCGACTCTTTGCGACCCCATGAATCGCAGCATGCCAGGCCTCCCTGTCCATCACCAACTCCCAGAGGTCACTCAGACTCACATCCATCGAGTCAGTGATGCCATCTAGCCATCTCATCCTCTGTCATCCCCTTCTCCTCCTGCCCCCAATCCCTCCCAGCATCAGAGTCTTCTCCAATGAGTTAACTCTTCGCATGAGGTGGCCAAAATACTGGAGTTTCAGCTTTAGCATCAGTCCTTCCAAAGAAATCCCAGGGCTGATCTCCTTCAGAATGGACCGGTTGAATCTCCTTGCAGTCCAAGGGACTCTCAAGAGTCTTCTCCAACACCACAGTTCAAAAGCATCAATTCTTCGGCGCTCAGCCTTCTTCACAGTCCAGCTCTCACATCCATACATGACCACAGTAAAGACCATAGCCTTGACTAGGCGAACCTTTGTTGGCAAAGTAATGTCTCTGCTTTTGAATATGCTATCTAGGTTGGTGATAACTTTCCTTCCAAGGAGTAAGCGTCTTTTAATTTCATGGCTGCAGTCACCATCTGCAGTGATTTTGGAGCCCAGAAAAATAAAGTCTGACACTGTTTCCACTGTTTCCCCATCTATTTCCCATGTAGTGATGGGAAAAATCTCAGAGGTTTGATAAAACACACTCTACTTCTCACATTAGTCTCTTCAAGGCTCTGTTCCAGGCCATCACCCAAACTGATAGAACTCTAGTCTCCATAATAATGTTCTGTGCTCAGTTCCTGAGGCATGTCTGACTCTTTGTGACTGTACCCTGAGATGGCATGTGGTATTTTTCCAGGCAAGAATACTGGAGTGAGTTGCCTTTTCCTTCTCCAAGGGATCTTCCCAACCCAGGGATGGAACCAGCGTCTCCTGCTTGGCAGGTGGATTCTCTACCACTGAGCCACTGGGGAAGCCCAATCAAACTCTACCTTCTTATAAATGTAACATATGCAGCATCACCTCATCAATTACCCTGACATCATTGAGAGAAAAACTCAAGCATGGGCTTTTCACTGCTTTATCCTGGAAGTGACAGTTTTCATTAGCAAGGACTAGGTACACAATCCTATCTAACAGCAAGGGTGTGCAGATGTTAGGGAAGCTGGTGGAAGACTGGGTGAGCGTTCCTCTCTCAGCTGCACTTTATTTGGTCCTGCAAGCATTTTTCCTATTGTCTGTTTTGCAGGCACTTCTAATCCATTTCTTAGGTTAGATTACCAGATCTACTCTCCAGTTTCTACAGAAATCTTTCAGATGATATATCTACTCAGTCCTCCAGAACATAAAATCAGAATCCTATCCTGGAGACTTCCCTGGCAGTCCAGTGGTTAAGACTCCGCACTTCCACTGCAAGGGGGCACAGGTTCGATCCCTGCTTGGGGAACCAAGATCCTGCATGTTGTACAGTGCAGCCAAAAATAAAATAAAAAATGAATCAAAAGATAAAAAGGAATCCTATCTGGATGTATTTTTATTCAAATAGGCTTTATGTTGGTCATTCTTTACAACAGGCAAAATACACTTGATATTATAGGAAAAGAAAGTTTACTCACCTCAGAATCTGAGTTTTTCTTAGTTTTATCCTTTACCGTGTGCCAGGTAGGTGCTCAGACGATAAAGAATCCACCTGCAATGCAGGAGACCAGGGTTCGATCCCTGGGTTGGGAATATCCCCTGGAGAAGGGTGTGGCAACCCTCTCTAGTGTTCTTGCCTGGAGAATTCCCATGGACAGAGGAGCCTGGAGGGCTACAGTCCATGGGGTCACAAAGAGCAGGACATGACTGAGCGACTAAGCACACAGGAATAAAAAAGATCAAAAAAGAAAAGTGAAACCAGCACTCTGAGAGTCCGGGGTGCAGTGGAGAGAGAGAGAGAAACACACACATGAGGGCCAATCCTGTGAAATAACCTTCTGTGCACAGGATGCTCTGACAGGTGTGCACAGGGTACTTTGGGACTTGAAACAGGTGGCTTGAAGCTCAGATCAGGGGATTCTGAGAAGATCTGATTTGATTCTCTGGGAAACAACTCAAGTGAATCTTGAAAGGCGAGTCAAGTTAAGCCTAAAAAATTTTTTTTTAAGAAGTCAAGGTGGCTGGAAAGTCATTTTAGAAAGAAAGAACAATTGGCCCAAGGGCAGAGTCATGAAAGAACATGACTGTTTTTAAAATGTAAGTACTTTGGTAAGACTGGGCGCATACAGTGAGTATTAGGAGTTAAAAGAGATGAAAATGGACAGAAGAGTCAGAAGAGATTCTGCATGAAAACAATGGGGAACCGTTGAAGGATGTTCAGCGTGATGAGGTTATTGTATCAAAAAGATTCCGCTGACAGCAGCCAGAGGGTCTAGAAGTAAGTGTGACTGAGCCAGGAGAAGTGTTAGGAGGCTTTTAACAATATCCCCGAGGTTGGTGGCAGCGTGGATAGAGAGGACAAAATGGATATCTGCGGTGATGAGTAGATGGAGTATCACAACGTGGTAATTAAATGGACCTTGGGGATGTGAAAGAAAGGTTTAAGTGAAACTGCAAAATCCCAAAGTTAGAAAGAAGAAACACAAATTTTACTTTGGAAATAAAAAAAGCTTACTCTTTGATTGGCAGCAGTGGAACATCATGGTGCATATTCTTACCTGAGCTCCGCTGAAGCCAGGAATGTAGATTAGAACTCACTCAGGAACAGGCAGATGAGAAGAGAGAATAGAGGGGATGTGACAACATCCTAAGAAGAACCATACTGAAAGTGTATCTACTGATATTATATAAAAGCTTCTTGTGGACCTATGGTTAAACAATGTGAAATTTTATATATAAAAAAAGAATCACCAAAATAATGTTGAGATACTTTGCCTCACCAGCTTCGGCCTTCTGAGCATATTCAGCACGAATTCCATTTTGAAGAAAATCACAAATCGAAAGTAAGTGGCAAACTGAAAGTGTTGTTAGTCATCAGAAAACACTAAATATATTTTATACTTCTAAAGCTCTTGTCCTTGGTGCACTGCTGGAATAATCATGATAAACCTCACGGAAGTCCCAGGAGGTAGGCAAGGAGCATGAAAGAACTCTGTAGCATCCTTGTAAATAATAACAAATGCTCATCCATCCACAAAACCATTCTGTGCCAGACTGCCTTAAGTCATAGGTTGGTTGAACAAAGGAAATCCCAGTTTTCTACCTGTCCCAGCTCAGAGATTGGCATTCAGTGTAACTGCTGTCGAACCAACTGGAGTCGGGAAATCTTGCACAGAGAATAACACCTTGGGATATTAGAACCTTGCCAAGGAGCTCAAAACACAATAACCTGAGTCATTGATTCACTAACACCAGGAGGTCCTTGTGGGGCAAGAAGTGGCTTTGTATACAATTTTAAAAGACTTGATACCTTAAAATCAGCAAGTTAGTGGCCAAGTCAGAATTCCAGTAAATTAAGTCCTCTATTTACTAAACCCCAATACTTGGCAATATCAGAGGAATATCTAGAGGGATCTTGGAGGATGCATGCCTTGGAAACTCCCCTGATGAGCTCAGCTGCATGCACAATTTGCTTGGTACAGAGCCGTTTGATTCACCACCTAAAAGCACTTGGAGAGGTGGCCCGATCTCCACTCCAGCCCCTTTCATTCATCTTCTCCTAAATTGATGCTGTTCCTTTCAGCCCAGTTTCAAGCCAGAGCCCCTGCTATTTTGACTGGAGGCAGAAAATGAGTAAGGAAGAGCGATAATTCCCATCAACAAATATCCTGAGATGTTCCCTTGTTGCTTTGGCATGGCACCTCATGACATTTTCAGCTTCTCCTTCACTACAATGGGGATTAAGATCACACTGTCCTGCCTCCTGGGCATATTGTATGGTTCTTGAAAAACTAATCTAAAGGCATTTAAGCTCAATGGCCTCACAGAGTTTACAACTTTTGATAGAACAGAACATTCTCAAAAATATGCCCTTCGAAAAGAAAAAGAAGGAAACCACTTCTCCTTTAAAAATAGGAGAATGGAAATCATAGTAGTTATTATCTGTTTCTACTCAGGGCTGAATTGTTCTTGCGAGAATCTTTTTCATTGTGCTTTTAAATATTGTATTATGCGACATCAAATCCTGTTTTAATGCAACATATTGATTGTCTTATAGGCTAGGGTATTACCGTCTTAAAGAGATTCAAAGTAAATGATTAAATAAAGCTTATGCCATTGCAGTCACCAGCAATTTAACATTCTCTTCTGATTGGTGTGTGTAATGGCTGGCTGCTCAAGTGATGAGGTCTAGAACATCCCGCAATCATGGCTATAAAATGAAAGTAAAGGACAACCCAAAGCCTCGGACCATCCCCCAAACCTTCCACCAAGTAGCTAACGTACATTAATTTTAAAAAAGACGGTAGGCTTAGTTCCTTTAGGATAGACAGTTTATTTGTACACTACAGTAAATTCCCGCATAGGAACCTTCGAGTTTTGAGCTTTCAGTGACGCGAACGTGTGTTCCATCAACGTAGGGCACGAGTGAAATTGCAGCCTGCCCTCCATTTCCCATTGCTGACAATCCTTCAGCTCCCCCATCCCCCACCTCCTCTCCCTCCTCCAGTCAGTAACTCTTCTTGCCTGTACATCTGATGCCAGTCCCTGGATGCCAGCTGCTGTGCTATACTACTGTACTTTTCAAGGTACTGTACTGTAAAATTGAAAACATTGTGTTTCTTTTGTGTTTATTTTTTATGTATTATTTGTGTGAAAAGTATTATAAGCCTACTACAGTATAGTACTATATAGCCAATTGTGTTTATTGGATACCTAGGCTAACTTTGTTGGACTTAAGAACAAATTGGACTTACAAATGCACTCTCAGAATGGAACTCATTTGTATGCAGGGGAGTTACTGTATTGGCATAGCTGAGAAAGGAAAAAATAAAAACACCCTTTATTTATTCAATGAACTTTTTTGGCAATGACTAGGGTTATGCTGATGTCCAGCAACCTTCAACATGCTTTCAGTCAAAGCACATCTTTCTATGCTTTTAGAAGACCCAGCTCTGAGGGAAAGCATTAAAGTAAGAATAGAATTTGCTGACCAGCAGCAGCAGCATATAAAATAGAACTGGTGTTTGTATCAGAGAGAAACAGACTCCCAGAAGATCTGGAAGGGAAGAGAGATCAGAAGCACTGCTCACTTCATCATCTGGAAAGAATGATCTGTACCAGTACTGACATGAATGGTAACCGTGCCCATTTTATGAAGGATACACATCCCATATGAGCTCCCTGTGGATGTGGGATGATTAGACACTCCTTGCCTATGACGGGTTCCTGGGAACCAGCTTTGCAATTCAGCTGGATTTGAGCTTTCTTCGTGCTGGTCACCCCTGGGGAACTAGCATCTATCAAGTTCGAAAGGAGCAGCAGTAATGGAGAAGGGGACAGAGTCAATGGCATATGGGTGGCAACAATTGCAAATAAGAAGGCATCCCTACATGGAAGGCAAAGAGCATGTTGGAAAGAGACTTTTCATTCAGGGCAGGAGCGTGTATCTTTTTTAGTTTGAAATTATCCCAAAGACAGTATCCCAGGAGGGGTTGCTTCCTAAGGGCACACCATGTTCCTTCCATGGATGTTCACCTAACTCAGCTTCTTAGTTTACACTTAGAAACATAAGGTTTTGATTAGCTGTGACCTGGCCAGACTCACTCCGTTTGTCCTTTGTAGAGCTGCAGCCAAGCTCCAAGCTGACCTGCCAGCGAACTTCCCTTTTCATCCTGACATTTCCATCTCAACCCTTTGCAGTCTGGCTGAAGGCCACTCTCTATTTTTCAAAATACAAAGTTGATTTTCAATATTTCAGAGCAAACAGAAATTACAAAATCAGAATATTTAAGTGGAGAAAATAAAAAATAGTTCCCAAAATGTCATTCCCAAATTAGCAGGGGTTTTAAGAATACGTGTGTCAGGTCAAACATTTCCAAGAAAAGAGATATGCTCTTTGGTAGGCAGACTGGGGTGAGGGGGACCGGTAACTTTAAGAGTGAAATATGCCCCTTGTGGGTAGAATGGGGTCTGTGACAGAGGAGA
This sequence comes from Tragelaphus eurycerus, assembly GCA_935064755.1. Taxonomy (NCBI): domain Eukaryota; kingdom Metazoa; phylum Chordata; class Mammalia; order Artiodactyla; family Bovidae; genus Tragelaphus; species Tragelaphus eurycerus. The sequence continues at coordinate 2,537,255 of CAKXYN010000120.1, read as the reverse complement.
AACTGAATGCCAAGAATAAGTTGGCATATGGCAGCCTAGCACAAGTTTTCCAATGAAATGAGGTTTTCCTACTACAAGATGGGTGTGTTGTTCTGTGAGTATTTGGGATGAGAGCCCCAAGGTAAAGGGAGCAAATAACAACTTGGAATAAGCATTCTGAAGAAGCATGGCTAGGTTTAGTCAAGGTCTCTCTGTTTCACACATAGGTTTGTGATCACTCAGGTTTGGTGAGACCAACAGATCAGGAATCTACTGCCATCGAAAAGATGGTTGTCATTCACAGTTCCCACGAGGAGGGGGTGGTGCCATGCTCCATGCACAATCACACCAGGATGCACCAGAGTTGACCAAGAAGCTGGGGGAGCAAGAAGAAAGCATGGATGTGAATCTTCATTGTGGTTTCTTGAGGGATGGGATGGGCAAGGCAAGGTCAACAGGATTAGGATTGGATAGGTTGAATAATTCCAGTGGGCTATGAGGCACAAGATTGTTTCTAGTTGTCTGGTACTCAGGCAGGGTTGAGGGTGAGGATAGCGGCCTGGTTGGAGTATAAAGAGCCTGATAGAGAGGTGCTGGGGCGTGGACTCTGGATCGGTTTGTATATGAAAGGCCTTCTAGCAGATGAGTTGTTTACTATTTTAGAAATTGGTGACAGGGTCAGTAACCTGGGTTCCATCCCTGGTCAGGGACTTCCCAGGTGGGTCAGGGATAAAGGATCCACCTGCCAATACAAAAGATGTAAGAGATGAGAGTTCAATGCCTGGGTTGGGAAGATCCCCTGCAGTAGGAAATGGCAATCCACTCCAGTATTCTTGCCTGGAAAATTCCATGGACAGAAGAGCCTAGTGGGATACAGTCCATGGGGTCACAAAGAACCGGACACGACTGACCATGCAGAGCACAGGGTCAGTAAAGCCCCAAATGTCAAAACATTGGAAACACAGAAAATAAAGAAGAATGATTAAAACGTGATCTAAGGATGATGTGACTAGTTTAGGAAAGAAAAGAGGCTTCTGGTAACATACCAGTAAGTGGTGTCCCTATGATCTAGTTAGACATATTTTGAGGGGTGACAGGATCCAAGAGGGTGCAGGTAAAATCCTGAGAAGGAGAGAGGTCTCCCTGGGTGAGACAGGAGGAGCCACCTGCAGGAGAGTGTCTCACAAAGGGAGCCGTAAGCACCCAAGGAAATGGACCCACAATAGGAAATGACAAGCTCCGTGTGAAATTGTAGCTCTCTTAAATGGAAAGTGGCCACCACCTACAAAGAACACTGCTGAGTTGGTGCCCTGGGATGTGAGAGTCACTACTACAATTTTTCCTTGTATTACAACAAGAAAAACAGCGGCTCCAATGTCAACCCTGTCCGTTGTGGAAGACAGGGTTCGCACAGAGCCACACAGCAGGGCAGCTCTCAGCTCATCTTGTACTGTTGGGTTTACAGCAACAGTCTCTGGGATCTGTTCAAGAAACTTTACTTGTACAATGTTGACCTGTTAAGGAAAATTGACTTTTCTATTTATTACTAATGAAATCATGAGAAGAAGCTCAGGGAGAGGGAGTGTGTGAAAATAAACAAGGCTTGACAAAAAATTCTCTCTGCTACTCCCCTTTAATGCATTTATCAAACAGGCCCTTTCCCCGGGAGAGTTTTTAGCAACAGGATCCCTCCGGATTCAAATCTAGACGTGAACACTTGAAACGAAGAGTGTAGTAATTGGAAAAGTAGCTTTCAACCACCTGGTGAATGAGACGTGGGAAGCAAGGAAACACAACCATGAGTCTACTCTCGAATCAAGAAAACTGTTGGCTCTCTCATTTATTTTTTAGTGGCTTGGGGAAAGGAAAAACTGCAAAGTGATTTGCACTCAAATTTCCACTGTAGAGAGAAGTTACAATGATGTAAAGTGGGGACAAATTTCAGACTATGATGATCTGCGCAGGCAGGTTTTAAGGCGAAGTGAGTGAGAAGTGCGGGGGCGGGGGCGGGTAAGGAGAGACACTGGGAATGAAGGGATGGGCTTGGAGTTCTGCTCCATTCAGTTCAGTTCCCACGACTAGAAGACCTCCTACTCCAGTAGAAAACTCACCGGAACTGGGCTACGGCTACACTTAGCAGATAAAACAGCCGCCGATACCAAGAACCACTAGGTGGCATTTGTGATTTATTACTTTCGAAGCTGAGATTTTTTTAAAAAATGTCTCTGCTGATCCTTTGCTTAGACTGAACAAGACGTTTAATATTCTAAAGGATTCATTCAAGAAATGCATAGTTGATTCTCTTTATCAAGCTCGGAGAGCTTTGGCAGTGGGGAGGGGGTCAGGGTGACTGGTTTAAGAAGTTGAATTTCAGATCAGCTGCATTCTTCTGCCGGTCCTCTCTGACCCCACACCATCAGCTTACATAAGTAATTACTTGTCTACAATTAAGCTGTAAATAATGCAATCACTCCATTCTTGTCCCGTCACTCCAGTCCCAACCACAACAAATAGTGCTAATCACATACTTATTCAAGTGTGTAATTATTCACAGTTAAACTTCTGTCACTTTCACCCTGTTTGGAAACAGCAGAACACAACCTGTAATTAGCAAATGTGGCTCCAGGCACTTTTGCTTGGGAGCTCGCCAGGGATTCGGCACCTAGGCGCTCCTTTGATCTGGGAGCTGGCAAGACGCCTCACCCTGAGGCCAGAGTGCTATCAGCACTCTGCAAGTCACTGAGATCAATGAATATGTCAAAGGCATCTATCCCAAATCACATATTACTTCCCTCTCTTACTGTGGTTTCTGCCTTTAGTATATATTTCATAGACTTTCCTTTTCTTTTTGAACCCTTTGACTTCAGTTTAAAGGGTTACCACTAAGGTCTGCAAGCCCCTGTGTTTTCAACTCGGGTTAAAAAAATGAAAGTCCCAGAAGTCCCTCTTGATGGTCCCTGTTCTTTCTTAACTGTGTGGTTTCCTTGAACACAAGCACAGCGAAGGAGGGATGACCTTTGCTACCTCACCTGGACCACAAGGAGGAGGAAGCCAGAGTTTCAGCCAATCCCTGTGAGTACCACTTTTCTCTAGACCTCAGCTAAACCACCCAGTGGGCGGGTACTTGGTTGTCAGGGAGACTAGGTAAACCTCAAATGTTTCAGAACAAATCCATTATATTTTATTAGGGGACAAGAAGCTCAGACCCTTCCCAGGGAGTGGTAATAGTGTCCTCGTATGTAGAAAACATCACTTGGTAGCTGGCTTCCTTCCCTATAAGGTCATTGTATGCTTGACATATGAGGTAGTGCTCTGCATGAAAGTATGACTATATTGGGCCCACAGAAAGGAAGAGTGAGGCATAAAGACATAGTAGGTACATCCATTAATTCGACTTTTGTTTGCACGTTATATTAAGAGTGATCGTTTACTTGTTTGAGGAAAGATTATCCTACCTTCATTAAGACTCCAATGGAAATTACCCAATGAAAACAAGTTTAGCTGTTAAACCATATCTAGCCTGGTTTACAAGAGAAGGCAATGGCACCCCAGTCCAGTACTTTTGCCTAGAAAATCGCATGGACGGAGGAGCCTGGTAGGCTGCATGCAGTCCATGGGGTTTCGAAGAGTCGGACACGACTGAACAACTTCACTTTCACTTTTCACTTTGATGCATTGGAGAAGGAAATGGCAACCCACTCCAGTGTTCTTGCCTGGAGAATCCCAGGGACGGGCAAGCCTGGTGGGCTGCCATCTATGGGGTCGCACAGAGTCAGACACGACTGAAACGACTTAGCAGCAGCAGCAGCAGCAGCCTGGTTTATGGAGAAGGCAATGGCACCCCACTCCAGTACTCTTGCCTGGAAAATCCCATGGATGGAAGAGCCTGGTAGGCTGTAGTCCATGGGGTCGCTAAGAGTCGGACACGACTGAGTGACTTCCCTTTCACTTTTCACTTTCATGCATTGGAGAAGGAAGTGGCAACCCACTCCAGTGTTCTTGCCTGGAGAATCCCAGGGACAGGGGAGCCTGGTGGGCTTCCGTCTATGGGGTCGCAGAGTCGGACACGACTGAAGCGACTTTAGTAGTAGTAGTAGTAGTAGTAGTAGTAGCAGCAGCCTGGTTTAATGTCTTCCTTTCCTGATGTAGCCAATGAAGACAGGTTTTTCACTTCAACCAGAGTGAATGCTCTTCACAGAAGAAGGGTAAACACAACTGCAGTAAGTTCTTTGTATATAAACACTTGTTAGGCCTTCGGTTCTAATCATAACAAAGCTAGTTTTAAAAATACTATTCAGAGATTTCAAAGGGAAGAATGAGCCTCCCAGGCGAGCTTTCCAGGTGGCGCTAGTGGTAAAGAACCCAGCTGCCAATGCAGGAGACATAAAGAGACAACCAGTTTGATCCGTGGGTTGGGAAGATCCCCTGGAAGAGGGCATGGCAATCCACTCCAGCATTTTTGCCTGGAAAATCCCATGGACAGAGGAGCCTAGTGGGCTGCAGTCCATGAGGTTGCAAGAAATTGGACACAACTGAAGCAATTTAGCATGCAGAGGGAAGAATGGCCTTGCAAGCTTCTCTGTCAGAGAAACTTGTCCTCAGAAGCAAGAGCTTCTAAGAGGGAAAGATGACGTGGAGCACTGTGAGGCTGCTGCGCTGGCCAGCTAACTTCACCAAATGAGCCAAATTAGCCCTGGCAAAGAGCACTGTGACAGATGTGGGAGCCAGATTGCCATGATGTTTTTATTTTATAATTTTTTTAAAAGATGAAATGCTATGACTGCGTCTATGTGAGCAAAGCGGAACAGTACCAAGTAGTTATCTAGTGATTTTGATTAATACAGACTGACAAGCAATCTGGAGGATTAGTTTAAAAACAAACCCAGAAAGACTTATTTTCTCCAACAGTAGTGGTCTTTAACAGAGCTTCACACTGATGATTTGAAAAGCCCCATTTCGTTTAGCCCATGTGGACACAAACAAGACTCGTGGGGCTATTTCCGTTGACTAATATTTAGAAGATCTTAATATGCAGCCCCCTAACCGGAGAAGGCAATGGCACCCCACTCCAGTACTCTTGCCCGGAAAATCCCATGGATGGAGGAGCCTGGTAGGCTGCAGTCCATGGGGTCGCTAAGAGTCAGAGTTGACTGAACGACTTCACTTTCACTTTTCACTTTCATGCATTGGAGAAGGAAATGGCAACCCACTCCAGTGTTCTTGCCTGGAGAATCCCAGGGATGGGGGAGCCTGGTGGGCTGCCATCTATGGGGTCACACAGAGTCGGACATGACTGAAGTGACTTAGCAGCAGCAGCAGCAACATAGTAACAGGATGACAACACCTGCACTGTTGGCTGGGAAGACGAGTGCAAAGATGGCTCACCCTCACTGCCCTGGTCACCCTCCCAGGAGGCTGAAAACCCTTTTACACACTCATTTCCTTCTTGACTTCAGGGTACCATTGTGACATTTAGTTATGAGTCTCTGCTTTCTGCTTCCAATATATATATATATATATATATATATATATATGCATGTGTGTGCCTTTCCGTCTGTGTGTGTGCATAACTCAGCAGAAAACTAGAACCAAAACAGTCATGAGCAACCTCCAACTATAACACATCAGAAATCAATCCACTTCCTTCCGTGCCTACTACCATCACCTTACTCTAGGCCACTGCCTTCTCTCTCTCACCCAGTCTCTATAACTGGTCTCTTCATTTGGCCTTGGTAGCCCTCTGTGTAGAACATGCCCGCCATAATAGGGACACTGATTTTAAAACATAAATCTGTTCATATCACACTCTGATTAAAACTCTCCAGTGCTCTCCCTCTGCACTTAGACTACTCCTGACCATGAGCTATGACGCCCTACTCATCCTCTCCTGTCTGATTCTCCATCTTCATTTTATATCCCTCTCCCTGGCCAGCCCCACAGCCTTTCAGCTGTTTGTGTCAGCCCAGAGTCATGCATAACTTGTACCTCCCATTGGATTGCTCTTCTAGACTCTCCTAAAATAGCCCCAGCTCACACGGCTGGTGTTTTGGGTCCATCTTATATAAGATGGGATGTCCCCCAGCCCCTTCAGTCTCAGCCCTGTGATAGATCCCTTTATAACAGACCATGACTTGCTATTAGTCTATCTGTTTGGTCATAATGTATTGGTCTCCACTAGAACATAAGCTCTGTGGGGCAGAGTCTATTACTATCTCATTCACTACTGGCTCTCCAAGGCCTGCTCCCAAACTGTTGGTCAAATAAATGAATATATAATTTAATTGATCTAAAGACCAAAGCATAGCATGTAAACTGCCTTTTGAGAGTTCTTTAAAGTAATTGCAAGTAAACAGAAACAGTAAGTAACACTTCCCACACCCCTACATTTTATATTAAAAATTTTCAAACATACAGGTTAGAAAATTTTCTAGTGAACACTCTTCAGATTCTACCATTAACATTTCCTTTTGCTCAATTTATCACATATCTAATGGTCTATCCATTGCTCTACCTACACTTCTATCCATCTGATTTTTTATACCTTTCAAAGGCAATTGCAGACAGCAATATACTTCCTCCTAAACACTTCAGAATATTATTAAGTAAAACCCATTATTTTTTAAAGTTTTTATTTTGGTATAAAGCTTATATATCATGAAATGTATGACTCGAGTATTTTTACTAATTTTTAACAAACACGTGGATGGAGCTGGAGACTGTCATACAGAATGAATAAGTCAAAAAGAGAAAAACAAATATCACATGTTAACACATATATGTGGAATCTAGGAAAATGGTACAGATTATTGGTATTGTTGCATATATCAGTAGTAGTTTATCTCTTATCACTGCTGAGTATTACTTCATCATGTGAATATACTATAGTTAGTTTATTCATTTTCCTATTGTTAGACACCCTGGTTATTTCCATTTGGAGGTTATTGTGGATAAAGACTTCCATAAACACTCCTGTAAAAATATTTTTGTGAAATAGTTTTCATTTCTCTTGGGTGAATACCAAGAAGTGGAATCATGGGTTATAGGTATTGTTAGGTTATAGAACGTATGTTTCATGTTACAAGAAAGTTACAGAACTTCTACCAAAATGACTCACGATTTTCCCGCAAAGAATACCTGAGTTCCTTTGTAACCTTGCCAACACTTGCTGTCCTCAGTCCTTTCCATTTTAGTCGTATTCATGGATGATTTGAGGCATCTCATTCTGGCTTTAATTTGCATTTTCCTCATAACTCATGCTGTTGAGCCCCTTTTAATGGGTGTATTGACAATTTGCATGTCTTCTTTTGTAAAATTTTCAAAATTTTATTTTTAATTGAGTTGTTGGTATCTTTATTATTGAGATATATCACTTCTTTATATTGCCTGGATATGGCATTCTCTGTCAGATATGTTTTCCAAACATATCTGTGGCTTACCTTTTATTTTCTTAAATAAGTTTTTGTTTTTGCAGAAAAGATGTTTTTAATTCAGAGGTAGTCAAATAGACCAGTTTTTTTAATAGTATTGTTTTCTGTGAACTGAGAAATCTTTCTCTATCCCCAATTCATGTAGATACCCACCTATGTTATCCTTTAAAAGATCTTACCTTTTCAAATGCTCCATCTCGAACTAATTTTTGTGTACAATATCAGGTACAATGGGAGTTCATAGTTTTTGTTTTACTTATGGACATCCATTTGTTTTAGCAACATTTGCTAAAAAGACTTTTCCTTCCCAATTGACTCGCTTTGGCTTTGTTATCAAAAATCAAATGACCAGCTAAGTATGGTTTGCTCCTGGGCTTTCTATTCTGTTTTAATATCCATAGTTGATCTTGATGTCAGTGCTACTCTTGATTATGTAGCTTTGTAGTAAGTCTTGAAATCAGACAATTTGTGTCCCATGTTGTTACTTTGATTATTCTGGGTCATTTGTAGTTCCACATAATTTTTAAACCAGCTTATCAATTTCTACAAAATGTCTGTGGTAGCTTTGATTGAGATTATATGGCATTTGGGGTAGCCCTTCTCTGATGAAATTTTAAGACCCTTGCAAAGCATCCCCTTGAACTGCCCTCTCTTGCACTTTGGAGGGTCTTGTCAGTTCTCCATTAAAGATTGTTTGGATCAAGACGTTGTGTCAGATGTTGTTTCCTCTGCTACAACAACTAGTATTTTAAAGTGCATTTAGGAGCTTTTTATTCCTAATATTACTAAGTTCACACACACACCAAAAAAACTCCTTTAGTGAGGAATTGCTTTCTCCAAATTACATGTGAGATTCCTGAGGCCCAAGGAGTTCATATATTTTGTCCAAGGTCAGACAGCTAGCAAGGGAAGATTTGAACCCAGATGACTCTTCCTCTGAAGCTTAAATGTTCCAGGAGACTGAGTTTTATTACCCTTTATTGCCTATCATCATATGGGAGTCTGAGGGAGTGGTGGTTTGTATCAGCTGGAATCCAATACTGACTGAATGGAAGATAGACAAGGTCATTGTATTATGGTGAAGAAGCAGAACCCTTCAGGAAAGAGTCTGTGTGGCTTTGTCTTGGGATGGTCAGGTCAGAGGATATCATTAAGGGCTGGGAAGGTGAAGTGAGCAGGACCTGGAGGAGACTGAAGGCAGATAGCCTTTCTCCCAAATTGGCTAGGGGAGGCCCAGACTAGAGGTGACCATTTAAAAACAGCCTGTTCTAATGCCTTTAGCTGCCTGGGAATATTTATATCTTGAGAAACTCACATGTGATGGACTTGGCAATAGCTGCAGGGCACTGGTTCCTCCTCCACCCCTCTGATGTGCTCAGGGCAACAGAGAGAACACAGAGATTCACAAATGAGCTTTCTTTGTAGGGCACTGGCTGCTTTGAAATTCTTCATTAAATCTTTTTCACAAATAAATTGCCCAGTGTCCATGGGGAATATTTCCATCTTTTAATCATATGCAGTTTGAATTGACTCAAGAGTTTCAGTGTGCAGGGGCTGGTGTGGAGGGCCTTAGCAAGGGGGAGAGCGGGGGACCTTGGAAAGCTCAGCCCAGCCTGTGCAATCTCTTTTGAATGTAAGTAACAAAAGAAGGCCCCAAAGGGAGCATTTGGGGGGAGCTTAAATCCTGTGCTGTGTATAGCACCTATCGCGACTATGGATTCTTCAAACAATGAAAGTTAATTATGTACCTAATCTATTGGTTTGATATGGATTCCAGAAGTGAAGTCTTATGGTTTGACTTTCCTCTCATAGGCTGGTGAGCCATTCTAGATTAATAGTTTAAATAAAATGTCAAGTATCTGATTGCCATGGAAACATTAATGCAAAGTGGACCCTGTAGCACTTCATGCTGTAGAATTACAATGATATGAATTACCTTAGTCTTGAGACACTTTCTGAAATGGTCAGAACTGCATCCCTGAAAAATGAGTCATTCGTGCACAAAGCAAGAAATAGTGTGAAATGCTCCCACTCCGTCATGTCACCAGGCACATAGTTATACATTGGACCAATGTCAGTTTCTTTCAAAGAACAGGCATGGGTAAGGCCAGCAGACTTTACTGTGGGGTGGTCCTCACTTATTGTGGAGGGATCAGTGAGGAGAGGGTGCCAGCTCTAGTGGTCCTCAGTCCTGGGGAGGGGGAGTGTCTAAGGGGTGCCAGTGACCAGGCAGAGGTCAACAAGCTCAAGAACTTGCAGCAGGCACGTTGGGGCTTGCTCCAGGACCTCTCCCTGGAACACATGTTCCGACTGCCTCCCCAGCCTGATTATCAGAGCACTGCTGATTATGTTATGCAAATGATGGAAGATGGATTTCACATTTCCCCCAGCCAGGCTTTGCACAGCTTTGCATTTATTATCCCCCTTTAAAAATACAGAGTCCTCAGAGAAGGGGAACGACTCATTTTTATTTGTTCACCAGCAGAGTTGGCGCAGACCTGTCAAGCAATCATCCTGGGCTGTGATCTGCAAAGCTGCCCTTTGTTGTTTGATACCCCCACCCCTCAGATTGTTTACGAGACACACACAGACATCTGCACGCCTCAACACAAGTTATTTCCTGATTCGGCAGAACTTGTCAGCCTGGGTGATGAAAATGTTACAGCATTTGCTGACAAGCCATCAGATAAACCCCGAGTTGTGTCCCCAGCACCTAGTCCTCATTCCCATGGCAGAGAGGGAAACACTTTAGCGGGTCCTGGTTCCAGATGATTGTGCAATCAGCCATCTGCCCCCTTAGCACTCCTGATACTGCTTTCCACTCATTGGTATTGGTCCATCACCAGGAAAACAGTGTCTACATTTCCCACCTTTAGGAAATAGAAGGACTAAGCTTGTGTTTACTAAATTACCAATAAGATCTAGAAGTCAAGGTTGGGTCTCTTGATTTTAGATAAAGGTCTTTAGTCTTCACAGTGGAAATGTCTGAATTACCTGTCCACCATGGTAAGAGTTTTCCTTCTGTTCTTGTCGCTGTGAAAGCCTAAAAACCATAGCATAGTTTTCTTTTATCCTCTCCTCCCTCCCACTCTCTCCCTCATTCTGCCCTGGGCTCCCACCCCAGGGAGCAACTGGAAACGAATGGGGCCGAGATCAGCTGACACATCCACTTCCTTCAGAAGAATCTGTGTGATGGTTTCCCCTGATTTACAAGACACAGTCTAGCAACAGTATGAGCTCATCAAAGTGGGGACAAATGGCCTCTTGTCACAACTTGGTAAAAGCTCTACAGATCTTTGTCAAGTGGGAATAAAACTCTATAGCTCTAGAAAGGTTTATTAAATCAGAGATTTATAATCTACCTTTGCAAATAGCTACTCGCCACCTACCTCTGGTGAATTATGACTCATTTCAGATGTCTGAAACTGATATATGAGAGCATACATATCATCTATACATGCACATCTATGATGTGTGTGTGTGTGTGCTTTGAACAATCATTGGTGACAATTGTACTGAGTGTCCGTGAATGTGTAAAACACTAGAACTTGGAGATTATCTACATTGATAGTTGATGATCACAGCAATGAACATTGGCTGAGCCCTCTGATGAGCCAGGGTATTTATAAATATCTTTTACTGTTATATAAACTTGGTAAGTAGATAGAGCTCTGTTTTTCAAACGGGAAAACCAGGACAGACTGTTTATTTGACTGTTCAGGTTGTAATGTGATGCAGCCAGGATTTAAGTAAAGGGCTGTGCTAACCCATAGTCCATGCTATACACATTGATAAGAAGCCTTGTAGCTTTCAGTGGAAGCAAACCAAATGCAAGATGTCTTAAAACATAATGGGAATTTATTGTCTCACATATCTGTAAAAGTCAGAGGTTGGTTTCAGTGGAAGCTTGCTCTGGCCGTTTAAATGATATCACTGAAGGCATAATTTCTTGCAGTCAATTCACTCTTGTCCTTCATAAAGGGGATTCTGTTGGGCACAGCAGCTCTGTCTCTTTACCAAAATACCTTCCCATTGGTTCTGGATGAAACATCTTAGACATACCAATCAGAAAAGAAAGACTACTTCCTAACTCTTAGAGAAGAGACACACTCCTTTTCCTTAGAATTCCAACAAATATCCTCAATTAAATCAAATTAAATTAAATACTGATGTAGGATTACATCCCCATCCTTGAACCAATCACTTGGCCAGGGAAAAGACTCAGTTAGGACCCACATCTGGTACTATGGGTGGATCAATTCCACTCAATCACCTGGCTAAGAATAGAGAGGAGAGATGTTGCTCCTGAAGATTCTGTTCAAAATAATAACCAACAACTTTCCTGCTTATACTCCCAATAAAGAATATGCAGTAGAGAGAATGAAGCAAAATACACACACACACACACACACACACGTATGCAATGGCTTTAAGAGTACACACAAAGCAACACAACACGGTGTGACACATTCAAACAGGGATAGTAAACAAGACCTGAGAAAGACAACCTAAGGAATTGTCAGATAAGAAATAAACAAGGGCAGAGTCCCAGAACAGAAAGTTTGATCGGTTTTTTTTTTTTTTTTAATTCTTGTTGTTAGTTTGTCTTTTTTTTTTTTTTTTAAGTAGGAAATAGCCAAGAGTTGGAAAAGAAAAGCCAAAGTGCAAAAGTGGAAAAATCCATCATCTGGAACCATGTGTACATTCTTTTGCATATTATAGCTGAAACAAATTATTTTGGCAATGCTAAGTGATAGATAGCAAAAGTGAACAACCTAGGCTCTCTAGTAATATCAGATATCAAACTGCTGCAAGTGTTTGAGCTGGAAATTAGCAGGGCAAAAATGCCACTTAATGTTTTTATTCGATTCTGTATCCCATGTGTTAGGAAAAGGACTAACGTAAGAAGATAAATAGAAGGAAGGCAAGCCAGTGTCCATGAGATGTGAGGTCATTGTCTCAAAAATCACGTGTGAAGCATGTATTAGATGATGTGTCAGGCACAAAGCTGGGAGAGAGGACAAAGCTGGATTAGGGACTGTTCTCAAGGAGCTCACAGTCTTACACTGCAGGTAATGAGATATCAATCAGAATCCAGCATGGTAGATAGAATATGGAGAAAAGAGAGAAACATCACGGTGCATAAGAACAACTGACTCAACCTAGAGAAATATGAGGAGTCCACAGCTGAGTTCTGGAGAAGGAAATGGCAACCCACTCCAGTGTTCTTGCCTGGAGAACGCTATGGATGGAGGAGCCTTGTGGGCAACAGTCCATGGGGTCGCAAAGAGTCGGACACGACTGAAGCAACTTAGCACAGTACACACTTGAGTTGATTCTAATAAGAGGCAACAATAGACTAAATTAGCAGGTGGATTTGGAAGTTGAATAATGTATCTTAGCTAAGCTATGTTGTAGGGAAGGCAACCTGAGTTAAAATTTTTTAAAAAAAGGAGAAGAAAGGAAAGAGGAAGAGGGTTGAAAAGAAGGAAGGAGAAAGGAAGGAAATAGGGGAAAGTGGGGAGGGGAGAAGGAAGGACAGAGGAGGAAGTGAAGGAAATGCAGTGTTTTCTTGTCTGACTGCGCTTGGTTGTCCTGTGGTTTAATTGTTCAAGCCTTTTCTTTTTCTGTTTTTCAATTTTTCAGCAGGCCTGGCCTTAAAATGTCACCAACAGTAGCAGCAAGTGGGAAGGAATGAACTAACGTTTCTAATTAAAGCTAGCAAGAGAATGCAGTTGGTTTGGGGTATAGCTGTAAGAGAATTAATTTGCACACGTTTCATATCTTTCCACCCCGATCCATGGTCGATGGTAATTTCTGATATAATTTGTGGTATTACCTAGAGGAAAGGGACACTTTTCAAAAACTGAAACATCAATTTGCCACTAGGGAAGGAAGGCACAGATCAATTAATGATATTGTTTTTCCACTAACTGATACTCTGCCAAGACACTAATGTATGCATATTAGACAGAGGAAGGGAAGATGACAAACTGTTGTTTTGACCTTGTTAAAAGAAAGCATTATAAAAAAACAATTTCAGATGTCAGTAGCTTCAACTGAGAATTTTTCTCTGCTTGTGATTGAGAAATGTCACTGTGTCAGAAATTCTGGAAAGTGGATTAGAGGTGAGGAGTAGAGAGCCAGGATCAATTTTTCCTGCACCTGAAATGTGTCATTCCCTAGCTCTGGAGTTTCTTATGTTTCTACAAATATTCCTTCACCACAAGGTATTTGTAAGAGGCACATATACTGTGTTTCTATCCTGCTGAACTTGTCACTCATTAATATAGCATTAAAGCAGTGCCAGTTACACCGTTTCATCTTGCATTTCGTGGTTGGCATTGCAAACTTTCTGTTGACTTCCTCTGCAACTCATTTTTGTTCAATTATTCATTGAGATAGGCTCCCCTGAAATTCGGGAGAAATTAAATGTTATATCCACATTCATATGAAATTAATTAATCATGATTAATGTTCCTACAATGAATACAAAAGGAATTAATCATGATTAGCAACATATTGAAATGTGCAGCTCAGAGTCTGAAGTTTCCCCTGCTTAGTATGTTTCATAGAAGCCTTGAAAGGGCTGTCCGTAGGTTTCTGCTGCTTTGTCTTTTCGTCTGTTGTTTTAGCTATTCTAAGTTATTGACTAAGGCTTGGAGACAATGTGGTAATAAATAAAATGGAAGGTGAGTATTTTCCTCCTGGGATTCAGAAGTAACTAACTCTTTTATAAGGATGAGAATCATAAGCCTTTAGACTGGGCACTGGCATACAATGGCTCATGAGTAGCGTCTGGTCCTGGGTCTTTGTCATTTATATAATGTCTATGTCTATTATAGCAGAGTAGAACAGTTGTGACAGAGACAATAGATTGTCCACAAAGCTGAAAATATTTCTTCTCTTGTCCTCTAAGAAAAAAAAAAAAAAAAAAAGAACTCTTGCTTGAGTTGGGCATAAAGGGATAGTTTTTTCACTTGTTTTTTTTTTTTTTTTTATTTCAGCTATTCGAGGGTGAGGACACTTAACTAATTCTAATTGAAACTTCCTTGAAGACAGTGACTAAATTTGCCTTCCATGCCAACGAAACATACTGGGCAATGGAGTGCTTCGTGCATAGCAGACACTTACTATGCTGTGGTTAAGTGAATGAATGAATGAATGCCTTATCCCACAGATCGTGGCAAGGACTTCATCCTAATTTAAAGCCTGATTTTTATGCCTATGAAAAAGGGAGACACCTTTTTGTGTTTGTTTTTTTTTTTAAATTTATAACATGTATTAAGATTAAATGCAATTATATAAGATGTTATGCAGTTCAACAGCACTTCCTGTTGCATTTCGGTTGTAAGTGAAGTTTCATTAATACTAAACCCATGTAGTAGTAAACCCATTTCAGTAGTAAACCCATGTAGTACCAACCATGTGCTAAGCATATGTGGTTTATAAATATTAAGTCATTCAGTTCTCATGCAACCCTTGGCTATAGAGTTTTAGACCAGAAAAAAGTGAGTACAGAGACGGAAAGTGACTCCATCAAGGTCACACTGAGGACTATGTGGCAGAACTCCAGTTTGGAAGGCAATGGCACCCCACTCCAGTACTCTTGCCTGGAAAACCCCATGGACGGAGGAGCCTGGTAGGTTGCAGTTCATGAGGTCGCTAAGAGTCGGACACGACTGAGCGACTTCACTTTGACTTTTCACTTTCATGCATTGGAGAAGGAAATGGCAACCCACTCCAGTATTCTTGCCTGGACAATCCCAGGG
Organism: Tragelaphus eurycerus; assembly: GCA_935064755.1. Classification (NCBI taxonomy): domain Eukaryota; kingdom Metazoa; phylum Chordata; class Mammalia; order Artiodactyla; family Bovidae; genus Tragelaphus; species Tragelaphus eurycerus. Next base: position 2,522,077 of record CAKXYN010000120.1, on the reverse strand, counting down.
ATGGGGTAGCCTGCTGGACTGCCATCTATGGGGTCGCACAGAGTCAGACATGACTGAAGCGACTTAGCAGCAGCAGCAGCAGCAGTATAGCTTGGAGAAGGCAATGGCACCCCCACCCCCACTCCAGTAAGCTTGCCTGGAAAATTCCATGGACGGAGGAGCCTGCTAGGCTGAAGTCCATGGGATCACTGAGAGTCGGACACGACTGAGTGACTTAACTTTCACTTTTCACTTTCATGCATTGGAGAAGGAAATGGTAACCGACTCCAGTGTTCTTGGCCTGGAGAATCCCAGGGATGGCAGAGCCTGGTGGGCTGCCACCTATGGGGTCGCACAGAGTCGGACACGACTGAAGCGACTTAGCAGCAGCAGTGTAGCTTCAGAATCCAGCTTTTCTCCACTGTATGATGCCACCCAGGATTTCGTGTAAGAAGATGCCTTATTGTGTAATGACTGAGGCCTCTGCTTTGGGTAATGAAGCAGATCTTTGATTCCATCTGGTTTCCTTTGTCTTTTCTCATTGGCAAGGGCTCTACTGAGGATGATATATGAGTACGTGGTGCCCCCAGATCTCCAAAAGTACATATGGATGCCACAGCTCTTTTTCTTACCACAGGCAAATCTGGTCAAGAGCAATGCTCTGGAAAATGTTTAATCCTTCAGGAAGTTTATCATATCCTATTAATTCTGATGTGAAGATTTCAAAATTAGGTAGGTAAAATTTTAGATGTTCATTCAACTTATTTATTTGATTCAATCAAAATTAGTTTGAAAGGTTAAATTAAATGAAGAAAACACAGAAATATAGAACTCCATCTGTCAGCCAATTCTTGATTGCGAGTCCTGGAAGGCAGCAAAATTAAGTAGGGAAAAAATTTCCTGGAAGGATATGAGGTGGTTCACAGACTTGATCTCTGTGAAAAACCGGCCAAACAAATGGAACTAAGGGTGTCTGAGAATCAGTTTGTGTAGTCACTCAGTAGTGTCCAACTCTTTGCAACCCTTTGTACTGTAGCCCGTCAGGCTGCTTTGTTCATGGGGTTTTTCAGGCAAAAATACTGGAGTGGGTTGTCATTTCTTCTAGGGGATCTTCCCGAACCAGGGATTGAAGCTGAGTCTCCTGTGTCTTCTGCATTGACAGGTGGATTTGTCACCCACTAAGCCATCGGAGAATGATCTAATTTAGGAATATCATACCTGGTCTGGGTAGGAAGCACCACTCAGGCTCCTGGCCACCTTCCATTACCCTGATGGACTCATAGGAATGTTGCTGCCACTTGTGGTAAATATTTTATCTATTATCAATGTGTTTTTGATTCACTGTCTCAAGATTTAAAGACCTAGAGGGTTAGAAGGTGCATATCTTAGCTGCCAGAGGTGAGGAAGTTGACTAAGTTTCACTGGGGATGCCTCAAAAATCAGAGGAGTGCTCAGATGCTGAGTAGCCAGCACACAAAACTATTTACATTTCTGCACATGTACATATTCACATGGGCTTCCCAGGTGGCAGTAGTGGTAGCGAACCCACCTGCCAATCCTGGAGACATAAGAGAGGCAGGTTCAATCCCTGGGAAGATCCCCTCGCATAAGAAGTAGCAACCACTCCAGTATTCTTGCCTGGAAAATTCCATGGACAAAGGAGCCTGGTGGTCTACAGTCTATGGGGCTGCAAACAACTGGACACAACTGAGCAACTGGGCACATATATTCATACAGGTATTTCCGACAACATCCCACCCTTACCAGCTAATGCTCTATATTTTTCTTATTAATAAGAGAATAAGTTTTAAAAGAATATCCCTTTCTATAGTTCTCTTATAGGTAACTAAACAATGTTTTTTTTTTTTTTTTCCTGCTCATCATGGTTGTAGTTTCAACAAGTATTTTTCAGTTGATGTGATAACAAGTCAGAGGTTTGGGATAAACTTTAAGCCTTTTTTTAAACTGAGAAGGTATGTTAACTTTACATAGATTAGTTATCATGAATCAATGGGAATCAGCAAGTTTGCCCTAAAATGGTTCTTCATATTCAGAGAAAAGTCCTGAATTCATCAGCTTATTTTACAGAGAGCAAACATTTATTCAATATCGAATATCTAAGGGCAAGGAACTAAAGAAGGAAACTCATGGATATGCTAGAACTCGAATTCAAACTCTTGCTAAAGAATTAAAAAGCTGCTTTTCAAACATATCTGATTTGATTTTTTTGTATTTCTAATTGGATTATATATCATTATTTCTTCTTTCATTTATTCAACAAAAATTCACTGAGCTTCTGCTAAATGCCAAGTAATGTGCAGCCAGAGCAACTGCTAATGGCTACATCTGGAAGCAAAAAGCCCTGCTCTTTCAGGAATTACAATCTATGTAACTTTCATAGAGTTTCATCTACCAAGATTTTTATCCTATTTCTTGAATGACTACAATGGAAGGGTTGTTTTTTTTTTTTAAATTAAAAAAAAACAAACTTCCTTCAGAAAATGTATTTATTTCAATTAAACAGTTCAGAAGTGTGGTAGACTGTCACAGTAAGACCTCAAATAAATCACGTTGTTTGCAATGTTTCTTGTTACTCCTCCTATCAAGTGTGTGCATGCTCAGTCCTGGGGACTCTTTGCAACCCCACGGACTGTGGCCCACCAGGCTCCTCTGTCCATGGAATTCTCCAGGCAAGAATACTGGAGTGGGTAGCCATTTCCTTCTCTAAGGGATCTTCCCAACCCAGGGACTGAACCCTGGTCTTCTGTACTGCAGGCAGCTTCTTTACCATCGGAGCCACCAGGGAAGCCCCTAAATCTGGGCCAAATAGGTGATTTTCATTGACCTGAAAGTGGCAGAAAATTTGTGTGCAAACTCTCGAGCCCAGATCTTGGCAAGCCTACTGCTTATTTCACTATCTTAGAGCCCTGAGGCGGTTACCAGCTGGTTCAGTGGTAAAGTATCCACCTGCCAATGCAGGACACTTGAGTTTGATCCCTGAGTTGAGAAGATTCCCTGGAGGAGGAAATGGCCATCCATTCTAGTATTCTTGTCTGGAAGATAACATGGGCAGAGGAGCCTGGCAGACTACACCCCAAGGGTTACAAAGAGTCAGACACGACTGAAAGCACACACACACACACACACACAGCCCTGAAACTCTCCCAAGCTGTGAAAAAGTTTAATTCGTCCACTGGAAAAGGAGAGTTCAGTTGGAGGACAAGGGAGGAGCCCCAGCCAGTAGCCAGCCTGGTGAAGTAGGACACCTTGGACCTTCCAGCCCCACTCGAGTGGCCAGATGACCATAGCCATGTGATTGATCCCCAGTGATAAGGGGCAGCAGAAAAATTGCCCACTGAACCCTCAGAATTGTGAAATAATGAAATAGGGTTGCTTTCAGTCACTAAGTATATAATGGTTTGTTAAACAGCAATAGAAAACTGGAACTGAAAGTATTTAAATACCTATTACGACTACATTTACCAGTTTTGGATTCAGTGTCTCTGACCAGATTTGATTTCTTTGTATTTACCTGTAATTGGCCATTTCCCCAAGTTGGGTAGAATTTCCTTACCTGATGAAATGTGATATTTCCAATGAAGATGATACTGGAAATTCTTCCGTGTTCTCTTTGTATTTACCACTTTTTCTTGGAAAATAATAATGGATTTTTACATAGCCTCTTATAGATGTTTGGAGAAAACATTACATAACATTTTCCCTAATTATCTAGAATCATAATTCCAGGGTAGGAGGGAGACAGACAGAAATGAAATTGGACAAAACCTTAGGAATGACATTATTATTCATTTCAAATATTACTTGGAAAGAACACTTCTGAATCTCTGGGCCAGGCCCATGAGAGCTGCTTATATATTTTGTGTTTACACCTTGCCCATGTCATGAATACCCATAAAGAATAAAAGCTAAAAGGATTTGTTAACAAAGAATGATTTTTAAGACCTGCTAAATGATTTGTGTAACAACCATGCACTTAAAAATACAAAAGAAAAAAAATTTGAATACAGAAACACACAAAAACCAAAAACACTTTTCTCCATTCCCCCCACTCCCACCCCAAGTAAATATATGTGCTTAGGCTCAGGAAATCCCAATAAATGTATCTCTGCTCCAAGACAGCCAAACAAAGCTGGTTTCTGGGTGAGCAGCTCCAGTCCTTTCCTACCTCAGTCTGTGCCAGAAATGAATCTGTGCATCCAGGAGCAGTTGGTAGAGGGGTGTGAGCATCAGAAAGCGTCGGAATTACTCTTTTTCCAAACTGGAGCAAAGGCTATTTTGTTTCCTGTAGGTAAAACATTGGAGGCTTCTTTTCTGGGCTGCTGTTTATGTCCTTGTTCATTCGGAAGCAAAGCCACTGTTGCCTTTGACCCTGCCTTGGGAAGGAGAGGAGGACACCTACACAAACCTGAGCCCTTGCGTCAGTGAGGGACACGACACGTGGAGTGTGTTCCTTCCTGTCCTTTGTGTGGGGGAAGCCCAAAATAGCAATCTCCTCTTGTGCTTTCGTCTGACAGGTAAAAGCTTATTAAACAGTGCCTCCAATTGTCTCATGGAAATTAGACTCATTTTTCTAAAATGGAAAAGATTCACCCAATCTTGCCTTATTACACAGCAAATTGATAGGCAGATTGAGATCACACATTTTCTTTTTCAGCAAGGTGTAAATTCAAGGTTCACCACATGTTCAGCTAGTGGCTATTGGAACTCTGCAGGACAATTAAAATAATTTGAAAAATTACCTTATGAAAAGAGAACATTCCATTTTAAGCGTGATCTTTTAGAATTCGAATTGTTGACTTGAATTGCATCTCAGAATTTAATACCTCCAGCCGAAAGGTAAATACTGTTAAGCAAGCTTGAACTAAGCTTAGCAGAGTTTAACATGCTCAGTTATAATATTTGTTTAAGAAGAATTATTTCTAGCTCTTCTTACAGATATGTATTCGCTACAACTCTTTAGAGCTTTGCTTCTCAATGCAATCCCTATGCCTGAATAAAATGTTCATTACTGTATCTGGGAGGGAATGTGTGTGCTTTTGCCTTTACTATCAGGATAACTGGGCAAATATTTTGTCTCCATAATCTCTGTAAATCATATTCAATAGGTAAGATGAGTTCATCTTTCAAAGTTCAGTGTAAGTACGTATGATAAACCACAGCTTGCTGAATCCATCCAAATATCTGCAGGTGTTATAGTTGGAGATGTGCAGTTACCACCTTCAGTCCCTAAAGAATTGTTTCATTAAATTATACTTTGGTGTGTTGCTATCTCCCCACAGTAGACATGGGTCTCACAGAAATGTCTATTGCAAGGATGCTGTCGAGCTTGTTTTCTGCTCTTTAGAGAAATGACTCCCTGGTCTTAGCATCCAGCAGAGTTCTACGCTCTGTAGTGATTAGTATTTGTTGAACAGACAGCGACTGTGTAACTGCAAAGTGTCCTATTTCATGATGACTAGTCTACACCCAATTTTGTGATACACTCATGTGCAGACTTTGTAAATACATTCCAGCAAAGTTCCCACCTTATTTTTATATCTCCATCCTTATTATACTATTTTTTTACCCCTGCTTTTAAATTGCACCATTTTATTATTAAATATAATAAAATTTATAACAATAATAACTTCCATTTATTGTGTGTTTACTATCTGCAAGGATATAGGTTAAGAGCTCAATCAGATCAGATCAGATCAGTCGCTCAGTCGTGTTCGACTCTTTGCGACCCCATGAACCGCAGCACGCCGGGCCTCCCTGTCCATCACCAGCTCCCGGAGGTCACTCAGACTCGCATCCATCGAGTCAGTGATGCCATCCAGCCATCTCATCCTCTGTCGTCCCCTTCTCCTCCTGCCCTCAATCCCTCGCAGCATCAGAGTTTTCTCCAATGAGTCAACTCTTCGCATGAGGTGGCCAAAATACTGGAGTTTCAGCTTTAGCATCATTCCTTCCAAAGAAATTCCAGGATTGATCTCCTTCAGAATGGACTGGTTGGATCTTCTTGCAGTCCAAGGGACTCTCAAGAGTCTTCTCCAACACCACAGTTCAAAAGCATCAATTCTTCGGCGCTCAGCCTTCTTCACAGTCCAGCTCTCACATCCATACATGACCACAGGAAAGACCATAGCCTTGACTAGGCGAACCTTTGTTGGTAAAGTAATGTCTCTGCTTTTGAATATGCTATCTAGGTTGGTCATAACTTTCCTTCCAAGGAGTAAGCGTCTTTTAATTTCATGGCTGCAGTCACCATCTGCAGTGATTTTGGAGCCCAGAAAAACAAAGTCTGACACTGTTTCCACTGTTTCCCCATCTATTTCCCATGCAGTGATGGGACCAGATGCCATGATCTTTGTTTTCTGAATGTTGAGCTTTAAGCCAACCTTTTCACTCTCCACTTTCACTTTCATCAAGAGGCTTTTTAGCCCCTCTTCACTTTCTGCCATAAGAGTGGTGTCATCTGCATATCTGAGGTTATTGATATTTCTCCCGGCAATCTTGATTCCAACTTGTGTTTCTTCCAGTCCAGCATTTCTCATGATGTACTCTGCATATAAGTTAAATAAACATGGTGACAATATGCAGCCTTGACGTACTCCTTTTCCTATTTGGAACCAGTCTGTTGTTCCATGACCAGTTCTAACTGTTGCTTCCTGACCTGCATACAGATTTCTTAAGAGGCAGATCAGGTGGTCTGGTATTCCCATCTCTTTCAGAATTTTCCATAGTTTATTGTGATCCACACAGTCAAAGGCTTTGGCATAGTCAATAAAGCAGAAATAGATGTTTTTCTGGAACTCTCTTGCTTTTTCCATGATCCAGCGGATGTTGGCAATTTGATCTCTGGTTCCTCTGCCTTTTCTAAAACCAGCTTGAACATCAGGAAGTTCACGGTTCACATATTGCTGAAGCCTGGCTTGGAGAATTTTGAGCATTACTTTACTAGCGTGTGAGATGAGTACAATTGTTCGGTAGTTTGAGCACTCCTTGGCATTGCCTTTCTTTGGGATTGGGATGAAAACTGACCTTTTCCAATCTTGTGGCCACTGCTGAGTTTTCCAAATTTGCTGGCATATTGAGTGTAGCACTTTCACAGCATCATCATTCAGGACTTGGAATAGTTCCACTGGAATTCCATCACCTCCACTAGCTTTGTTTGTAGTGATGCTTTCTAAGGCCCATTTGACTTCACATTCCAAGATGTCTGGCTCTAGGTCAGTGATCACATCATCATGATTATCTAGGTCTTGAAGCTCTTTTTTGTACAGTTCTTCTGTGTATTCTTGCCACCTCTTCTTAATATCTTCTGCTTCTGTTAGGTCCACACCATCTCTGTCCTTTATCGTGCCCATCTTTGCATGAAATGTTCCTTTGGTATCTCTGATTTTCTTGAAGAGATCCCTAGTCTTTCCCATTCTGTTGTTTTCCTCTATTTCTTTGCATTGATCACTGAAGAAGGCTTTCTTATCTCTTCTTGCTATTCTTTGGAACTCTGCATTTAGATGTTTATATCTTTCCTTTTCTCCTTTGCTTTTCACTTCTCTTCTTTTCACAGCTATTTGTAAGGCCTCCCCAGACAGCCATTTTGCTTTTTTTGCATTTCTTTTCCATGGGTTTCCATGGGTTTCTTTTTTCCGGCTGCGCCGCGCTCTAAGAGCGCCCCACCGGCTGCGTCGCGCGCTAAGAGGAGCTACCCCACGACCGAGGAAGGACGACGGTGAGGGCCAGCGCACTAAGCACGGCCGAGAAGAGCTACCCCATGACCGAGGTCAGGAAGGGCGGCGGTGAGGAGAGACCCCTCGTCCAAGGTAAGGTGCGATGGCTGTGCTTCGCTGGCTGGGAGCAGCCAGGATGAGATACCCCACGCCCGAGGTAAGAGAAACCCAAGTAAGACAGTAGGTCTTGAAAGAGGGCATCAGAGGGCAAATACACTAAAACCATTCTCACAGAAAACTAGTCAATCTAATCACACAAGGACCACACCCTTGTCTAACTCAATGAGATTAAGCCATGCCCAAGGGGCAAGAGCTCAATACATAGCACTAATTTAATTCTTACAAAATACTACTGATAATTATCTCCCTTTTTATATATAAGGAGACAAAAGGTCAGCACATTTTAGTATTTCCCGAGCTGTTAGGGAGGAATTGAGTTTTTTTTTTTTTTTTAGGTAGGCTCTCAATAGTAAGAACAAACATTCTAGGAGGGTGGAGTCTAGGTACCAAACACTTCAGTAAATGCCTTCTATGGGTTATCTTAATTAAAACTAGGAAAACCCTATGTCATAGCTGTTATAATAAGTGTCATTGTAAATCCTGTGCATTTGCTAAGTCACTTCAGTTGTGTCTGACTCTTTGCGACCCCACAGACTGTAGCCCATCGGGCTCCTCTGTCTACGGGATTCTCCAGGCAAGAATACTGGAGTGGGTTGCCATACCCTCCTCCAGGGAAACTTCCCAACCCAGGGATTGAACCCATTTCTCTTATATCTCCTGTGTTGGCAGGCAGATTCTTTACCACTTGTGCCACCTGGGAATTCCTGTTGTCAGTCCTAGTTATTAATAATGATTATTACAATCTTCATTATAATGATGAGGAAAGTGATTCAGAGAAAGGCCCAGTGACTTTCCAATCTGCCAGGTTAGTGTGGAGCTGGGATGTGAACCCAGTTGGTTTAACTCCAGGAGACTAAATATGACATCATCTTGCTGATATTTTATCTATCCTTGTGAACCACATAAATTTATCCTGGAAGAAGTGAGGGATAGTCACATCTAAGAACCTACATAAATACATTTGCACACACACATCTGTCATTTCCATCTTTCCTGTGTGGAAGTGATCTTGCTCAGTGCTAAGGTATAAAGAAAATTCTCTAAATAACAAAGTAGATAATTCTGTCTGCGGTCTGGGAAAAAGGCTAGATAACTCTTAAAAAGTCCTTTCTGCCCCAATTCAACTGGGTTAAATGCTCCTTGAGGGCAGAGACGATGCAAATACACACAGAGCAGTAATAAGCCTAAACTGCTCTTCCTCGATTTGTTAGTGCCCCTTGGCTTTCATGAGTCCCAAAGCTGGACAACTTTCATGTTCCTGGTGTGCCTCTTCATTAACCAAGAACGACTTCATTTCTCTTGTAATGAACTCTGCTCTGCTTTCAGACCACACCCACTGATGTTTCAGTGCTGTGATGCCTGCCTACTGAGAGCTCTGATTTCCGGTTCTGAACTTTCACTCTATGGATGAAGCTTTTGGCCCAAGAATGCCCCGGGGCACCTGGCTCCTGTGGACCTGTTGGAGAACCATGTTGTGTAGGAGTCTCTGCTTGCAGATCTGGGCCAGGTCAAGAGAGTGGTGAAGGTTAATAAAGTCTGAATGAATTAGTACTTCTGACTGCAAGTATTACCCCACCAGATTAAGACCAAAATGGATTATAGAATAAATCCATCAAAATCATGGAACACTCAAATAAATTTGAGATCCAAAATCTCAAACCTTTCATCTCAGAGGTCTTCTGCCTTTCTTTCAAACTGAACCAGATACTCAGCAAACCTCAATGGACCAGAGTAACATATCAAAAGAGGGAGAGGGTGTTTTGATTTGGGTGTCTTTGTTTACTAGCTTGTATGAGAATTAAAATGGAAGTTAACATATCAAGTGAATAGCAGTACTTTTAGGATGCAGGTACTGGGCTAGACTATAAGTGGATTCTTTAAGTCAATCAGTTCAGTTGCTCAGTTATGTCTGACTGTTTGTGATCCCATGGACTGCAGTACACCAGGCTTCCCTGTCCATCACCAACTCCCGAAGCTTACTCAAACTCATGTCCATCAAGTCAGTGATGCTATGCAACCATCTCATCCTCTGTCCTCCCCTTCTCCTCCCAACTTCAATCTTTCCCAGAATCAGAGTCTTTTCCAATGAGTCAGCTCTTCACATCAGGTGGCCAAAGTATTGGAGTTTCAGCTTCAGCATCAGTCCTTCCAATGAATATCTAGGACTAATTTCCTTTAGAATGGATTGACTGGTTGGATCTCATTGCAGTTCAAGGGACTCTCAAGAGTCTTTTCCAACACCACAGTTCAAAAGCATCAATTCTTTGGCACTCAGCTTTCTTTATAGTTCAACTCTCACATCCATACATGACTACTTAAAAAACCATTCTTTTGACTAGATGGACCTTTGCTGGCAAAGTAATATCTCTGCTTTTTAATATGCTAAGTTAGAGATACCAAGGGAACATTTCATGCAGAGATGGGCTCGATAAAGGACAGAAATGGTATGGACTTAACAGAAGCAGAAGATTTTAAGAAGAGGTTGCAAGAATACACAGAAGAACTGTACAAAAAAGATCTTCATGACCCAGATAATCATGATGGTGTGATCACTCACCTAGAGCCAGACATCCTGGATTTCACATTCCAGTCAAGCGGGCCTTAGAAAGCATCACTACAAACAAAGCTAGTGGAAGTGATGGAATTCCAGTTGAGCTATATCAAATCCTGAAAGATGATGCTGTGAAAGTGCTGCACTCAATATGCCAGCAAATTTGGAAAACTCAGCAGTGGCCACAGGACTGGAAAAGGGCAGTTTTCATTCCAATTCCAAAGAAAGGCAATGCCAAAGAATGCTCAAATTACTCCACAACTGCACTCATCACACACGCTAGTAAAGTAATGCTCAAAATTCTCCAAGCCAGGCTTCAGCAATATGTGAACCATGAACTTCCTGATGTTCAAGCTGGTTTTAGAAAAGACAGAGGAACCAGAGACCAAATTGCCAACATCTGCTGGATCATAGAAAAACCACGAGAGTTCCAGAAATCATCTATTTCTGCTTTATTGACTATGCCAAAGCTTTTGACTGTGTGGACCACAACAAACTGTAGAAAATTCTGAAAGAGATGGGAACACCAGACCAACTGACCTGCCTCTTAAGAAACTTGTATGCAGGTCAGGAAGCAACAGTTAGAACTGGACATGGAACAACAGACTGGTTCCAAATAGGAAAAGAAGTACATCAAGGCTGTATATTGTCACCCTGCTTATTTAACTTATATGCAGAGTACATCATGAGAAACGCTGGGCTGGAAGAAGCACAAGCTGGAATCAAGATTGCCAGGAGAAATATCAATAACCTCAGATATGCAGATAACACTACCCTTATGGCAGAAAGTGAAGAGGAATTAAAAAGCCTCTTGATAAAAGTGAAAGAGGAGAGAAAAAAATTTGGCTTAAAACTCAACATTCAGAAAACTAAGATCATGGCATCTGGTCCCATCACTTCATGGGAAATAGTTGGGGAAACAGTGGAAACAGTGTCAGACTTTATTTTGGGGGGCTGCAAAATCACTGCAGATGGTGACTGCAGCCATGAAATTAAAAGACGCTTACTCCTTGGAAAGTTATGACCAACCTAGATAGCATATTCAAAAGCAGAGACATTACTTTGCCAACAAAGGTCCATCTAGTCAAGGCTATGGTTTTTCCAGTGGTCATGTATGGATGTGAGAGTTGGACTGTGAAGCAAGCTGAGCACCGAAGAATTGATGCTTTTGAACTGTGGTGTTGGAGAAGACTCCTGAGAGTCCCTTGGACTGCAAGGAGATCAAACCAGTCCATTCTAAAGGAGATCAGACCTGGGTGCTCTTTGGAAGGAATGATGCTAAAGCTGAAACTCCAGTACTTTGGCCACCTCATGCGAAGAGTTGACTCATTGGAAAAGACTCTGATGCTGGGAGGGATTGGGGGCAAGAGGAGAAGGGGACGACAGAGGATGAGATGGCTGGATGGCATCACTGACTCGATGGACGTGAGTCTGAGTGAATTCCGGGAGTTGGTGATGGACAGGGAGGCCTGGCGTGCTGTGATTCATGGGGTCGCAAAGAGTTGGACATGACTGAGTGACTGAACTGAACTGAGGTGAACTGAAGTTGGTCAAAACTTTTCTTCCAAGGAGCAAGCATCTTTTAATTTCATGGCTGCAGTCACCATCTGCAGTGATTTTGCAGCCCCCAAAATAAAGTCTGACACTGTTTCCACTGTTTCCCCATCTATTTGCCATGAAGTGATGGTACCAGATGCCATAATCTTAGTTTTCTGAATGTTGAGCTTTAAGCCAACCTTTTCTCTCTCCTCTTTCACTTTCATCAAGAGGCTTTTTAATTCCTCTTTACTTTCTGCCATAAGGGTGGTGTCATCTGCATATCTGAGGTTATTGATATTTCTCCCAGCAATCTTGATTCCAGCTTGTGCTTCTTCCATCCTGGCATCTCATGATGTACTCTGCATAGAAGTTAAATAAGCAGGGTGACGATATGCAGCCTTGACATACTTCTTTTCTGATTTGGAACCATGGAACCATGTTGTTCCATGTCCAGTTCTGTTGCTTTTTGACCTGCATACAGATTTCTCAGGAGGCAGGTCAGTTGGTCTGGTATTCCCATCTCCTTCAGAATTTTCCACAGTTTGTTGTGATCCACACAGTTGAAGGCTTTGGCATAGTCAATAAAGCAGAAGTAGATGTTTTTTTGGAACTCTCTTACTTTTTCAATGATCCAACGGGTGTTGGCAATTTAATCTGTGCTTCCTCTGCCTTTTCTAAATCCAGCTTGAATATCTAGAAATTCATGATTCATGTACTGTAGAAGCCTGGCTTTGAGTATTACCTTGCTAGCATGTGAGATGAGTGCAATTGTGTGGTAGTTTGAGCATTCTTTGTCATTGCCCTTCTTTGAGATTGGAATGAAAACTGACCTTTTCCAGTCCTGTGTCCACTGCTGAGTTTTCCAAATTTGCTGGCATGTTGAGTGCAACACTTTAACAGCATCATCTTTCAGGATTTGATATAGCTCAACTGGAATTCCATCACCTCCACTAGCTTTGTTCATAGTGATGCTTTCTAAGGCCCACTTGACTTTGCATTCCAGGATGTCTGGCTCAAGGTGAGTGATCACACAATTGTGATTATCTGGATCATGAAGATCTTTTTTGTGTAGTTCTTCTGTGTATTCTTGCCACCTCTTCTTAATATCTTCTGCTTCTGTTAGGTCCATACCATTTATGTCTTTTATTGTGCCTATCTTTACATGAAATTTTCCCCTGGTATCTCTAATTTTCTTGAAGAGATCTCTAGTCTTTCCCATTCTATTGTTTTCCTCTATTTTTTTGTATTGATCATTGGGGAAGGCTTTCTCATCTCTTCTTGCTATTCTTTGGAACTCTGCTTTCAGATGGGTATATCTTCTTTTTTCTCCTTTGCCTTTAGCTTCTCTTCTTTTCCCAGCTATTTGTAAGGCCTCCTCAGACAATCTTTTTGCCTTTTTTGCATTTCTTTTTCTTGGGGATGATCTTGATCACTGCCCCTGTACATCACGAACCTCTGTCCATAGTTCTTTAGGTATCTGTCTATCAGATCTAATCCCTTGAATCTATTTTTCACTTCCACTGTATAATTGTAAGGGATTTGATTTAGGTCATACCTGATTGGTGTAGTGTTTTCCCTACTCTCTTCAATTTAAGTCTGAATTCAGCAATAAGGAGTTTATGATCTGAGCCACAGTCAGCTCCCTGTCTTGTTTTTGCTGACTGTATAGAACTTCTCCATCTTTGGCTGCAAAGAATATAATCAATCTGATTTCAATATTGACCATCTGGTAGTGTCTTCTCTTATATTGTTGGAAGAGGGTGTTTGCTATGACCAGTGCATTCTCTTGGCAAAACTCTATTAACCTTTGCCCTATTTCATTCTGTACTCCAACAACAAATTTGCCTGTTCCTCCAGGTATTTCTTGACTTCATACTTTTGCATTCCAGTCCCCTATAATGAAAAGGACATCTTTTTTGGGTGTTAATTCTAGAAGGTTTGTAGGTCTTCATAGAACCATTCAACTTCAACTTCTTCAGCATTACTGGTCGGGGCATAGACTTGGATTACTGTGATATTGAATGGTTTGCCTTGGAAACGAACAGAGATCATTTTGCCATTTTTGAGATTGCATCCGAGTACATTTCGGACTCTTTTGTTGACTGTGGTTGCCACTCCATTTCTTCTAAGGCATTTTTGCCCACAGATCAGATCAGATCAGATCAGTCGCTCAGTCGTGTCCGACTCTTTGCGACCCCATGAACTGCAGCACGCCAGGCCTCCCTGTCCATCACCAGCTCCCGGAGGTCACTCAGACTCGCATCCATCGAGTCAGTGATGCCATCCAGCCATCTCATCCTCTGTCGTCCCCTTCTCCTCCTGCCCTCAATCCCTCCCAGCATCAGAGTTTTCTCCAATGAGTCAACTCTTCGCATGAGGTGGCCAAAATACTGGAGTTTCAGCTTTAGCATCATTCCTTCCAAAGAAATTCCAGGATTGATCTCCTTCAGAATGGACTGGTTGGATCTTCTTGCAGTCCAAGGGACTCTCAAGAGTCTTCTCCAACACCACAGTTCAAAAGCATCAATTCTTCGGCGCTCAGCCTTCCTCACAGTCCAGCTCTCACATCCATACATGACCACAGGAAAGACCATAGCCTTGACTAGGCGAACCTTTGTTGGTAAAGTAATGTCTCTGCTTTTGAATATGCTATCTAGGTTGCTCATAACTTTCCTTCCAAGGAGTAAGCGTCTTTTAATTTCATGGCTGCAGTCACCATCTGCAGTGATTTTGGAGCCCAGAAAAACAAAGTCTGACACTGTTTCCACTGTTTCCCCATCTATTTCCCATGCAGTGATGGGACCAGATGCCATGATCTTTGTTTTCTGAATGTTGAGCTTTAAGCCAACCTTTTCACTCTCCACTTTCACTTTCATCAAGAGGCTTTTTAGCCCCTCTTCACTTTCTGCCATAAGAGTGGTGTCATCTGCATATCTGAGGTTATTGATATTTCTCCCGGCAATCTTGATTCCAACTTGTGTTTCTTCCAGTCCAGCATTTCTCATGATGTACTCTGCATATAAGTTAAATAAACATGGTGACAATATGCAGCCTTGACGTACTCCTTTTCCTATTTGGAACCAGTCTGTTGTTCCATGACCAGTTCTAACTGTTGCTTCCTGACCTGCATACAGATTTCTTAAGAGGCAGATCAGGTGGTCTGGTATTCCCATCTCTTTAAGAATTTTCCACAGTTTATTGTGATCCACACAGTCAAAGGCTTTGGCATAGTCAATAAAGCAGAAATAGATGTTTTTCTGGAACTCTCTTGCTTTTTCCATGATCCAGCGGATGTTGGCAATTTGATCTCTGGTTCCTCTGCCTTTTCGAAAACCAGCTTGAACATCAGGAAGTTCACGGTTCACATATTGTTGTAGTCGATATAATGGTCATCTGAGTTAAATTCACCCATTCCAGTCCATTTTCGTTCACTGATTCCTAAAATGTGAATGTTCACTCTTGCCATTTCCTGTTTGACCACTTCCAAATTGTCTTGATTCATGGACCTAACATTCCAGGTTCCTATGCAATGTTGCTCTTTACAGTATTGGACTTGACTTCCATCACCAGTCACACCCACAGCTGGGTGTTATTTTTGCTTTAGCTCCATCTCTTCTCTCTTTCTGGAGTTATTATGCCACTGATCTCTAGTAGCATATTGGGCATCTACTGACCTGGGGAGTTCATCTTTCAGAGTCCTATCTTTTTGCCTTTTCACACTGTTCATGGGGTTCTCAAGGCAAGAATACTGAAGTGGTTTGCCATTCCCTATCCACTACCATGTTTTGTCAGAACTCTCTACCATAACCCATCCGTCTTGGGTGGCCCTACACGGCATGGCTCACAGTCTCACTGAGTTAGACAAGGCTGTTGTCCATGTGATCAGATTGGTTAGCTTTCTGTGATTGTGGTTTTCATTCTGTCTGCCCTCTGATGGATAAGGATAAGAGGCTTATGGAAGCTTCCCGATGGGAGAGACTGACTGAAGGGGAATCCTGGTCTTGTTCTAATGGGCAGGGCCATGCTCAGTAAATCTTACTTCCAATTTTCTGTTGATGGGCGGGGCTGTGTTCCCTGGTTATTTGACCTGAGGTCAAACTATGGTGGAGGTAATGAAAATAATAGTGACCTCCTTCCAAAGGTTCCATGCACGCACTGCTGCATGCAGTGCCCCCAGGCCTGCAGCAGGCCACTGCCAACCCACGCCTCCACTGGAGACTCCTGGAAACTCGCAGGCAAGTCTGGGTCAGTCTCTTGTGGGGTCACTGCTCCCTTCTCCTGGGTCCTGGTGCACACAAGGTTTTATTTGTGCCCTTCAAGTGTCTATTTCCCAGTCCTATGTAAGTTTTGGTGGCTCTATGGTGGGGTTAATGGTGACCTCCTCCAAGAGGGCTTATGCCATACCCAGGTCTGCTGCACCCAGAGCCCCTGCCCCTGCAGCAGTCCACTGCTGACCTGTACCCCCGCAGGAGACACTCAAACACAGTTCTGTCTCAGTCTCTGTGGGGTCTCTGGGTCCTGGTCTGCACAAGGTTTGTTTGAGCCCTCTGAGCATCTCTGGCAGTTATGGGTTTTTATTCTAAATGTGATTTTGCCCCTCTTATTGTCTTTGAGGGTAAACAACCACAAGTAAAGAAAATGTTCAACTTGCCTTTGGTGTGTATTTTCTATCCTCCACAGGTGATGCAATCAGGAAGTGTCTTTGAAGGGGGTCAATATTTTTCATCACTGGAGAAGTTAGATCTACTCGGAAATCAGTGATTCTCCTCAAGCACTGGCTTATCTATCATACAGGAAAGTCATGGAATGTGTGTGTTCCTAGCACCTAGGTTTTGTCTCCCTGAGGGGACTGATACACTGGCTGAGAGTTGTGTTCTTTACAAGAGTAAGGGCGAAGACTGTGCTGTCACACTTTGCCCTCTGTGAAATTATTGGTAATGCCTATTCATGTCACCCCATTAAAAGCTCACAAGACCCTATGGGGATTGACTATTTACTGAGAAGGGCAGTGCAGTATAACCGGTACACTGGTTAAAAGCAAGGATATGGAGTCAGACCGCCTGGGCTCACTTCTTAGCTCTGTTGCTACCTGGGTAGTGTTGGCAAGTTACTTTACCCTCTGTACCTCTATTTCCTAACAGTATTCACCTCAAAGTGATGAGAGAATTAAATCTTACAATGTGCAGGAGGAGAAATGGACAACAGAGGATGAGATGGTTGGATGGCCTCACCAACCAGATGGACATGAGTTTGAGCAAGCTCCAGGAGTTGGTGATGGACAGGGAAGCCTGGCGTGCTGCAGTCCACGGGGTCACAAAGAGTCAGACAGGACTGACTGAGTGGCTGAACTGAACTGAATGTGCATAAAATACTTAGAAGCATAGTAAGTGCTACATTTGTGTTAGCTGTTACTATCATCAGTAAGTCCTCACACAAATATCCTTTGAATGCTGACCTCATTGCCATTTTTCCTGCTTTTACCTGCTGCAGATCCTTATCACCTCTGCATTCCTCTAGGATAATTGTCTCCAAAGGGAGAGACCAGTTTGGAGACAGTTATCCTTCCTTCTGAATCAATTTTTGATGCAGATTCCTTATTAATTTTTCTAAAATGCCACTTTCTGCTGCTGCTGCTGTTAGGTCGCTTCAGTCGTGTCCGACTCTGTGCGACCCCACAGACAGCAGCCCACCAGGCTCCGCCGTCCCCGACATTTTCCAGGCAAGAACACTGGAGTGGGTTGCCTTTCCTTCTCCAGTGCATGAAAGTGAAAAGTGAAAGTGAAGTCGCTCAGTCGTGCCCGACTCTTAGCGACCCCAGGGACTGCAGCCCACCAGGATCCTCTGCCCATGGGATTTTCTAGGCAAGAGTACTGGAGTGGTGTGCCATTGCCTTCTCCGCCACTTTCTGCTACTCTCAATCAAAAATTACTTTCTCTAGGGTAAAGTTTACTTTTTTTTTGGCCTGACACTTAAGACCCTCTTCACTTTCCCCCCTGCCTCAACGTCAACTTATATTTGCAATGATTCCTTCTTTTCACTGCACCATGGGAGTCTTGGCTGTGTCTTTTGTGGTGGAGGTAGAATGGAGAAGGGGGGACAACCTGAAAGGAAGAGATACAAAATGGATAGTCCTAATTTCTAAGTAATAAATCAGAATCTGAGGTTGGATCTAAGCAATGCCTGGCTAGATTAACGTTGAAGCCAGAGACCAGGCTCCTCCCATGGAACTGAAGATGTCTCTGGATGGTGGGGCCACAGTCACCACGTGACATGCACACTGCTCCTAAATCACCCTGGGTCATGAAAATCTGAGCTGAATGGCATGTGAGGGGCCAGCAGCTTTACTGAAGGCTTTCTTACACAGTGAGAGTGAACCACACTAGCTGCCGTTATAACTTGGCCTGTATGTTGCATGAATATAATACAATTGTACAGCTTTAAGAAACATCATACAAGAATGAAGGCAAGCAGTGCATTCATAATGGATTTACAGCATCTTTTTTCTTCCTCCTCCTTCACTCTGGCTATTCAAAGTCAACATTATTTTCTCCTTTGGGTGAAACAGGATGGGTTCATATCCAACCTGCTCCCTGCCATAACTTATGATGACATCCGTGTATTGGGAGAGGCCAAAATATTGATATTATATTGATCCCATTTCTCATCTGCAAAATGTATATGAGAGTGCTGTGTATTGCATCTCTGTGTGTGTTTTAATTACATTTTAGAAATTTTCATAGTTGGCAGGGGCTCCTTGCTATGCTTCTTGCTTGTCTTATTCTGCTCCCCGTGAAATTGATCAGGTTGCCAAGTTCTTACTGACATCAAAGTAGGCTCCAGGCTCAGATCATCTCTGTGGGATGCAGAGGAAGAGGAGAAATAGCTCTTGCCCAGAGAACATTTCTCTGACTGAGTTCTAAATAAATTCTGGGGCTTATCTGACAGTTTTTTCACTGGCCAGGCTCCTAGTGAAGTCAAATATTACAGCTGACGTCAATCGGCTTGTGGCCAGGTGCTGGACTATGCTGAGCAAAATCTCAGGGCAACAGATTCATCCTCCTTGGATCTTGATTTTTATAGCTCCGTTTTGCATGATGTTCTATCAAAGAGCAATAAAAACAGTAAACAGATTACAAAGCACAAACCACCCATGCGTACATTCCTTTCTCCTGAACCCAAATGAATACAGCGCCAATTCTAACAAAGGTTAATTAATAGCACAACAGAGGCTCTGATTTGAAAGAAAAAAATCCTCATAGGCTGCAGAACTAGGTGCTTGCCAGTCTTGGGTTCCTTAGCCACATATTTCTTAGCACTTATTCTTCACATCCCTCCAAAGACTTCTTGATTCTCTTCATATTTTCTATACAGAAATAGGTGCAAGTCTGAGGCTGGAGAAACTGTGAAGAGGGTGACCTTCATTTCTGTGTCCAGGATTTCCCCACATTTGATACATTCCTACATGTTTTGGATTTCTCCTTTATTTTGCTCAAGGCCCACTGATGGGTGTTGTCCCCTTGTTTTCTAGGCTCACAAGTGAGACTCAACAAAGCCTTGTACTACTAAACACATTTTTCACAATCACCAAAATATGTATTCCTTCTCATTTCCATGGATCCTTAGCAATCGATGAGTTTGGCTTTAAGGAGAGCTATTTAGGAAAGCTTCCTGTATATGAGGCAGTGTGTAGACTGAAGAGATATTTCTGGTTCCTGGTTTTGAGCAGAGAACACAGTGAAACACACATAGACAGGAGGGCCACCTTTGGGCCTAATGCAACTCACATGCAAAACTCACAGCAGGCAAAATAACCTAAACTCTTGAAGCATGTGGATTTCCTGAGACAGCACGCAGGCCTCTATCTGAAGCAAGGCGTGACCTTGGTGTATCTTCTTATTTCAGGTAGAAGCAGGGAGCTTGTCACCCCTGTAAACTCTGCTTAGAATCTTTCCATCATGGATGTTCTCCTTGGCTACACTCTGGAGATGAAAAATACAAACTTTTCCTTGTTTATTCAGCTGACCCTCTGCTGTCTGGTTTTGGAATGAAAGCCCATCAACAATGTTTAAAAATATTAGAAAACACCTCTAAGGGATATCATCTCATGGTTTTAGATTTTTATAGTATCTCAGGGAGCCACGTATTCAACTCATTTATTTTACAGCTTAGTGAAATAAGACCCAGTTATGGTCAAAGTCGAGTCTAGAACTAGAATTTCTTCACTCTCTCTTCCACACTTACTTGCTTTAGGAAAACTATTAAGGCAACTTATGCTCATGCGAATTTTCAGAAGCTCCCCCAACCCAGATTACTTTTTAACCCTTTGACAAAAGGGTTCTGTGCAATCTAATGTTGCATAAATCACTAATTTAGTTCTCTTAAATGTGAGAGACTTTGTCCCCTTCTCCAGGGGATCTTCCCAACCCAGGGATTGAACCCAGGTCTTCCTCATTGCAAGCAGATTCTTTACCAGCTGAGCCACCAGGGAAGCTCTTGGAAAATAGTGTGAGTAAAATAAAGCAAAGCAATGAAGTGAGTTACTGCACTTGACAAGAGAAATGCAGTCATACCCTTTACCGATTCATTGTTAAATGTTTTCATCTTTGGTCTTTCAAATGTGTCAGGCTATCATATACATAAAAGTGAAAAACTGCCTAATCTTTCCAACATGAACTGAATGTTAAAAACTAACTAAATACTATGCAGTGCAGCTCAACTTTTATGTGAAAAACAATATATATAATTACAGTTAGTTCTAAAAAAATGTAAATGCTATTATTAGCCATTATTTTGTTTTCCTCTGTCCCCAGAACAATTCTACTCTAATCACTTATTCTCCTACTGTCTGAAATTCACTTCTGGTGCTAAGATGAGGGTTACTTATTTTTTTTTAAACTGTGTTTCTTTTCCTTACCCTAAGTCCTATGTATCTTGAAGTTCAAGCTTAAATCCTACCTCTCTTCCATGAATCTTCTCTCAGGAAGATATAATTTTCTTTCCTTTAATTTAAACTCTAATGAACATGCAATTTATACCATAAAATCACATATTTGATTATAACCAATTTGGTATAACGTGCTGATTTCTCTTCATCTAGCTAAAACTTGCACTTAGATTGTGAAAATTTTCATGCAAAGATGGTATATCTCTCTTCCTGCAACACTGAACAAAATAAAGCAGAAAGGGAAGTCCAATCAGTGTTCCCTTTTGATTAGCCTATGACTGATTAAAGGCTTGTATGACACAGAGCCCAGACCTTTCTACTCAAAGAGTAGTCCACAGACCAGCACCATCAACATTCCTTGGGAGCTTGTTAAAAATTAAGAATATTAGACCCCATTCTATACCTGTTGTTTTTAAAGAATTTAGTGATTTTTAAAGTTTGAGAAGGAGTAGCTTAGGAAAGAGGGGCTTCCCACTGAATTTTGACCAACATAACGCAGATGCTTAGCTCTCCTGGTGAAGTGCTAGTACATATTCACAGAGGGAAGTCATTCTTCAAATTTGTGGTCATCAACTCCTCAGAAAATCTAGAGAAAGCTTTGGCCCTTCTTTCAAGAAAATGAACATAGATAAATACACATAATGGGCATCCCGGGTGGCACCAGTGGTAAAGAACTGCTTGCCAATGCAGGAGACAGTAAAAGAGGAGAGTTTGATCCCTGGGTTAGGAAGATCCCCTGGAGGCAGGCATGGCAGCCCACTCCAGTATTCTTGCCTGGAGATCTCATGGACAGAGGAGCCTGGCAGGCTACAGTTCATAATATCGCACAGTCAGACACAAGTGAAGCGACTTACCACACACTCATGCAAACACATAATATTTTGCATGTAATATGAGCTTAAAGGATGCATTAAGTTTATAAAGAGATTTTTTGGATCCTGCTGATAATGTGTTAAACGTATCTGTTGATGAATATAGGTTTATGAAGAATAGGGATCATTTATCTGTCTGCTGAAGTGCCTGGTTGTGTTGTACACTTACTGTTGAAAAACAAAGGAGGTCTAATTGGCTCTCGTCTAAGGGTGTAATCTTTGGTATTCACACTTTTTGGATAGACAATAATCACATGAAATGCTGCTCTTGCCAGGGTAGGGGAAGGGGTGAGCAATATGAGTGCATAAAAGTTAATTTAACCATGAAAGAAGGCTTCATGTAAAGAGGAGATTTCATTCCTCTTAGTAACACAGTAAGCTTTGATTTAAGCTATTGAGATTGTCTTTCTACCTAATTGTGTACTTACTATTTTTTAAAATTTTCTTTTTCCTCTCTCTTTCTTTCGTTTAATCCAAGCTAAAAGCCATACGCTTTTCATGTATTTTTTAAAAGTCCTTTGGGGTGATGGTCAGAATTGCTTTTAATTATCAATTAAATTTTATCCAAGTAGATTGTTAAAAGTTTAGATGAGCCCAATTAGTGAGAACCTCACTCTAATAGCAAGAGTGAAGTTGGTTGTTTTAAGTCTTCTTTATTATACAAAAAGAAAGGATCAGATATCTCAGATCAATATTAAGTGGGGATTATGGAAATAAATGCTAAAAATAAAAGACACAAATTAACAAGGTATGACCAGGGAAGTCAAAGAAGTGTCCTGTCTTTCTGGTATTGAGTCTTTCCAGACTTTAATAATATTGTGCTATGAGCATGCTAAGTTGTGTCAGTCGTGTCTGACTCTGTGAGACCCTAAAGACTGTAGCCCCGCCAGGCTCCTCTGTCCATGGGATTCTCGAGGCAAAATGCTGGAGTGGGTTGCCACGCCCTCCTCCAGGGGATCTTCCCAACCCTGGGATTGAACCTGCATCTCTTATGTCTTCTGCATTGGCAGGAGAGTTCTTTACTATTAGCGCCACCTGGGAAGACTTAGTTTGAAAATATTTGTCCCCATTTACACTAAAAGGAACAGGAAACTAATGGCTATATGTTTATTTTTACATTATTTTATATTCTTTACTAATGCTTTTTTTTCTTGGGAGAAATAATATCCTAATCTATAGTAAAGGAAATTTGTATTTGCCAATCAGTGCATTAGAGACTGGAGTTATGCTATTCTGACTCTTTGTACAGGGTAACTGTGAGCACATTCAGCAGATGGACAGCCTGATACTCTTCTATCTGTGAAACCCTAAAAGCCTAGTTCAAGAAAACTTGGTGAACTGTAAAGTACTCAGAACTTATCAGGATAGATTATTCCTCAGGGAAAATCAATAGTTTAATAAGGGAAAGAGCCCTCACCAGTCATAGGAGAAGTTTTGCAGTTGGTACGGAGAGCTGACAAGTAATAACAAGGTAAACCAGATTACCTCTTTCATTATCAATCTGCAAAGCAAGTTTTAGACAATCACATTCTTCATATTGAGGCACTGAGTGAGAAACACTTGAGTTTTCTTTTCTGATGCTATGCTAAGTCACTTCAGTCGTGTCCAACTCTGTGTGACCCCATAGACGGCAGCCCACCAGGCTTCCTCGTCCCTGGGATTCTCCAGGCAAGAACACTGGAGTGGGTTGCCATTTCCTTCTCCAATGCATGAAAGTGAAAAGAGAAAGTGAAGTCGCTCAGTCATGTCCGACTCTTGGTGGCCCCATGGACTGCAGCCCACCAGGCTCCTCCGTCCGTGGGATTTTCCAGGCAAGAGTACTGGAGTGGGGTGCCATTGCCTTCTCCGAAAAGAAAACCAAAAACTGAATTCCATTTAATTTGATTCAGTTGCATATTTTGAAAAGCACTTAGTATATGCCAGGTGCATTTCTTGGTGGCCAAAAAACCAGAACATAAAACAAGCAATATTGTAACAAATTCAATAAAGACTTGAACAAAAGAATTTTGCCTGTCTACATCTGTTCCCTTCCCTGTTCAGAGATGCTCTAACCGGGAGCTTTTTACTAGCATCTATTGGCCAGATCTGGGTCACACTGCTACCTTAGCTGCAAAGAGTCTGGGAAAATGTTAACAGTATTATTAAGTAATATAGTGCTGTACTTACTCAAGGAAGGTGGAGACAGGAGCTTCATTTTTAAGAAATTAGGGGGTAATGGTATGGAGAGAAAACTAGAAAAAAACGTCTGTCATAGTATTTATTGTGTGTAAGAATGTCTTTCAAAATATATCTGTATGTATTAATTTGGATGTTTGTGTGGGCCTGATGTGTGAGTTAAGGTCAACAGAATAGGTTATAAATTCATTCAATAAATATTTATTTCTTGGCAAAAGCATTTCCTAGCTAGTTAGGGAAACAAACATATACACTAAGGATGAAATAACTGACGATATCGGGAGTTGTTACCACTTGGGAGAGTAAGGAGAGTGAAGAAAGGAGGCCGATTACTGCTGTCTTTCAACCCTTTATGCATTTTGTTTTTCTTCTCACCTATTTCATAGGCTGGATGACTGTATTTTCAAAATGATAAAAATCTTATTAAAGAAGTGAAGCTCTATACAGTAGCATTCATATATATCAGCAGGGGCTAAAATACCATTTGGAATGTCTGGTTTTCCTGGAGCCCTGGAAATAACGTCACTCAGGCGGTCAGAGCTCCAATAACAGAGGCTTAAGGAAAATGATTGAGAGCAGAAGTCAGATCAGCTGCTTGGGGTGTGAATTCAAAAGATGGCTTTTGCGATGGTTTTGGAAAAATTCAATCGACTTGCTTTGGTGAACTTCTGAATCAGATGAAGTTTAAATTTGATGTGTTACCCATTCTAAAACACAGGTACTACAGTTGGGAAGGAGAGGGAGAGAATGAGATACGCCGATAACATTCTTTTCATTCTTTTTTTTAAATTTGCCTCACCATTTTTACTCAGGGAACACTTAGGTGAAATCTAATACAGACCGATCTCATCTCTTACTATACTTTCTCTAGTGGAAAGAGAACAGCTGTATATTGTCAAGCTCAGATATTTAAGAAAACATCTGGGTTCAGTCTTAAGAGTGGGATAATGTGACCTGACTTGTTTGAGATGAAGTCATTTTTCTACGTTTATATCATTGCAGCTCAAGGGCAGTCACATGCAAAATTTGAAGGGAAATGACCGTTTTTATTTCCCACCCAGTTCTCAGTGGACACTTGGTTCCCAAGAAGAGAGTTATGTTGTCAAGAAAAAAAGCCCTGGCTTGTACCTAATTGGCATAATATCTTTTTTAGACATCATAGAAATAAAAGCAGAATTTGCAGAGACTTGATGGTAATACCTCTAATGAAAGTAATGTTTCTTACTTTGAAGTCAATATCAATTAAACAGATTCAAACAGCTATGGCCTCTATCATATGAAAGCTAAATTCTTATGTCTCTGGGACATGCTATTACCAAAAGCAACAGTGGTCCTATAAGCAAAAGCACTAGGGCAAGTTTAATAAAAATTTGCTAGTAAGGAATTCAGTATATACCAGATCTTTTTTATTTTTCTTTGGGAAACTAGGCTTGGAATCAAGGAAAGAGCAGACTTTAGGGTAGAGTGAATGAACAACAGGTCACTTCATTTAAGACTAAAAAATCAGAAAGAGAGATGTGAAGGGCTCAATGGTGAGTTTAGACTACAGACAAATTAATGACAGTTTTACATGAGGGAAACTAGAATGAAGAGAAAAGACTAATCATTTTTGGTGACTATTTGTGAATCTGTGGGTAAGCATTTTGGTCTTTAATTCCAAAACAAAATACTGTCCAGAGATGGAAGGTATCTTAGAAATCATTTGGCCTCTCTCGTTTATAGACACTAGGCTTTAAAGCTCAAAGAAGTGAAATAGCCTGGAAACTGTCATATGGTCACTGGCAGAGTTGGAGTAGGAATATAGGCATCCCAGTTCCCCTCTGACAGCCTTGAGAGGAAAGGGAGTTTTCACAGAGGCTTCAGTTCTGTGAATAGATTAAGTGGAATGTGACAGATGGACTGTTTATTGCTGCTCCCATCAACATGGACAATTATTGAGATGTTACATGGTGTAAGGTTTAACATTTACTTGTTGACATCTATGTTTTTTTACTCATTGTTTATTGTGCTTCTTGGAGAATTCTAAACATTTTATAAATGATATCATTTATTTTTCTGAAAGGTTATATAATCAAGCCACACCACTAACTGGAGTTGAAAATTGCAGTTAAACTTTATTTCCAAAGCAAATTGTTTTCTCTCTTTTGGTGATTTGTTTTCTGGCAACCACATATAGGGGTGGAAAAAAGTTTGTATGTCCCCTTGTGGTTTTTGTTTGGGTCATGTCACTCAAGCATGACTTTAAAAACCTTCCTCACCCACAGTGGAAGATTCTCATGTAGTCAGTGTGAATTTGAATATATTCATTTCTCTTTTGAAATTACATCATTAGTTTAAATGCCTTTGAGCTTGTGTTTCTGTTTCTCGGTTTGTGTCTTTTTTCTAAACATTCTTTTCTTTTTACTCTTTTCTTTTTCTTTTATCCTCCATGCTCTTGGCCTTAAAACAAAATAACTGCCCCTGGAGTCAGACTAATTATCCATCTGGCTAGAGTCTGTAAAGTTTATTTTTTTTTAAACCTCAGTAAACAAACATGTTTCATTCATTCATTCGCTCATTCATTTGTTACCAGTTTAAGCATTGGTTCTGTGTAATGACCAGTGTTATCTCCAGGGCTGTGGGAACAATAGTCCTCGGGTACCTGAGGAGGTTCAAAAGTTAGTGGCACAAAAGGTCATTTCAGTGGAATGTGTAAATGTTCTCATATGGTTTACTTCATAAGGTCTGACATATATGATAAGCACATTATACTTACAATGGTTAAGTATCCCTCAATAGGATTTATCAGTCATGATTTTCTCTTGGACTTCTTAACCTATTTTTATTTCTACCTTGTAACTCCTCAGAATAGAGACTCTTTCAAGAGTTTGCTACTTAGTCTTAGAAAAATACAGCTATGCTTCCGCATGAAAGATTACCAAGGTCCACAGAATACTGGTCTAGGTTTTCTAGGCCTGAGAACAAAATGCATGATACTGATTTGATTACACTATGAAGGTCTCATTTGGTGAGACAACCCCTAACTCCTTTTTGCTATGGTGTCAATGTATTCATGATGTATTCTGGATAAGAAATTCATTTTTGTTGAAAAAAGGGGTTTAAAAAAATAAGTTTTCTTATTCCTTTTATTCTTTACAATAGATTCCAACCAGACAAAACTGAAGGGATCAGAGGTAGGGAGAAGTACAAAGTAATGCACAGCAAGAGCTGCTGCTCTGTGAGGTTTTACTTTTTGTCTGAGATGTGTCATCCTGACAAGGTATATGTAAGGAGAAGAGGGAGTTTTCCATTGACTGAAACAGAGTGGCAACCTAAGATTTTCCAATAGACAATCAACTGGATAAAGCAGTTGTTATCCACAATGAGATCTGCATTTCATTTCAGCATTCATGAAAGGACAGAAAAAAGAAAACAATTCCTACAACATGTGGTCACTTACTTAGAAGGAGATTTTTTAATAATTAAATTCTGAATCTAAAGGATTAAAACAGATGAAGAACAAGGGGAAAAAACATTAAAGGCAATTTAGGAAGGTTTAATAATAATTCATATTCTAAATAAGATTGAGGAGATTCAGGAATTAAGATGCTGAGCGATGAAACTCATTATCAAGGGTCTTATCACTTCAAGGAGGCAGGGAGTAAAATGAGAGATACGTATTTCTTTATGAAAAAATGTAGAAATTGGTTTGAAATTCAGCAACCATGAAAGGAGTTCAAACATATAATTTTTATGTATGATTTTATGTATGATTCATATATGTATATAAATGTATATATATATATATATACAAATATATATATATTTATATCCAAATATTTATATATATTTATATCCAACCAAATGTTGGATCCTGCATGGTGCACCATGCATTCTAGACACTGAGTTTATGATTGAAGAGATAATTAATTGTAATATCAAGAAGTGGAATCTCTCTTGGGAAGCAAAAATGCATCAGGAGACCTCTTAGTTTCATGCATTAGGGAAGAAAAGCCTATAAGTGGACTTTGGCAAGAATTTACATAAGCTAATGAATAAGGAAAATGTAAGCTTATACTTCATTAGGCTGACAAGAAATCAATCACATCTGATGAACCTGTAAGTCAGATTTAAATGCCAGGCAGTTCCCTACGAGTACCCAAATCTGATCCACTGTTGTGTATAGGTCAGACAGGTACCTGTAGTTACCACTCACAATGTCAGTGCCTTGGAATTAACTGAAAAATGCATTCAGAAACAGCCTATTCACTCTTCTGAAAATCTGTGTGTGCTCATCTGGCCATTCTTAACTTGTTCATAGCAGCAGCTTAATCTCTGCCTGGCTTCTTGAGCTCTTTTACTATCAGTTGCAAGAAAATGCTATCGTTCTAAAGACAATGTAAACAGAAATGTAACGTGTTATGGAAGGCGAACATGACACTACACATCAGATTGGCTGCTGTCCCCTTGGACTCCTTACAAACTAGCACAGATTTAATATTTCTAATTCTACCTCACTTGTTTTAGCAATATCTCTGAAAGGTAGCTAGATTGGGTATATCATCCCACATTTTAAGACAAATGTTTGGTGACTTCTCCCAGTAACATATAACAAGGGATTATCCTGAAGTTTTTTCTTATTTGTAAGACCCAAATCACATAATAGAAATTGAAATCAAGTTTGGACAAAGCAAAATGGTAGAAAGAACAATCAGACTGTGTGTCAGCCCCCCTAACCAGAGGACAGCTGCCTTTTATCTGCTTCCAGAACAAGCTGTGTCCCCTTGGGCAAATTATATCACCTCAATTTGCTATCAGTTTCCTAATAGCAAGTCATTCATTTCTTCAACATCTGTTTTTCTCACAATGTTTTAAAATGTACTTTTCTAACTCTAAAATTATATGGATCTATGGACATCACTGGGTGTTCTTTGGAAGGAATGATGCTAAAGCTGAAACTCCAGTACTTTGGCCACCTCATGCGAAGAGTTGACTCATTGGAAAAGACTCTGATGCTGGGAGGGATTGGGGGCAGGATGAGAAGGGGACGACAGAGGATGAGATGGCTGGATGGCATCATCAACTCGATGGACGTGAGTTTGAGTGAACTCCAGGTGTTGGTGATGGACAGGGAGGCCTTGTGTGCTGCGATTCATGGGGTTGCAAAGAGTTGGACATGACTGAGCGATTGAACTGAACTGAACTGAACTGATGGACAAAGGTCCATATGGTCAAAGCTATATTCTAGTAGTCATGTATGGATGTGAGAGTTGGACCATAAAGAAGGCTAAGCACCAAAGATGATGCTTTCAAACTGTGGTGCTGGAGAAGACTCTTGAGAGTCCCCTTTGGACTGCAAGGAGATTAAACCAGTCAATCCTAAAACAACCTTGAATATTCATTGGAAGGACTGATGCTGAAGCTAAAGCCCCAATACTTTGGCCACTTGATGCAAAGAGCCGACTCATGGGAAAATACCTTGAGAAAGATTGAGGGCAATAGGAGAAGGGGACAACAGAGGATGAAATGGTTGGATGGCATCACCAACTCAATGGACATGAGTTTGAGCAAACTCTGGGAGATAGAGAAGGACAGGGATGCCTGGTGTGCTGCAGTCTATGGGGTTGCAAAGAGTTGGACATGACTTAGCAACTTAACAACATCAATGACAATATCATCGAATGTTTTGAGTAAAAATTCTTGAAAAAAAATGACAATTTAAGGACCAAGAAAACCTTGATGAGATAGAGGGAGAGTATATTTATCAGCAATAGTAGAAGAGTGAGCCTGAAATTTTTCTGTGATATTTGCCAAGAATCTTAAGAAATATAATTAGAACATTTTAAAAAAGATGTTTTAACTCTGACTCCTGTAGGAAATCATAGTTACACCTTATTTTAGGATTATTTGTGCTCTAAGTAGAGGATTTGTTGTGAATACAAATGAATTATTATAATACAAGGTGTAAGCCAGCAAGAAATGTCAACTGTCTAAAATCCTCACGTGTATAAACTTAATCCAAGATTATAAAAGGCACAGTGGATTCTAATCTCTCCTAGGATGAATATCTTTTTTTCTCCTTCCTAGGTATAGCTTCACATCTCTCAATACTTCACTCATCAAATATTAGTAGAATATTCATTATGTACAAGGGTCAAAGACCTGAATGGTATCTGCAAGGAGAATTATTGCTATATTATGTGTTTACTAGAGCATATTTGTTGAGAAACAGACTGAAGACTGGAAGTCATTCTTTACAAAAAAATTATTTGCAAGTGACTTCTTCAGATACTTTTTCAATTTTGTATTAAATTCATTAAGAGGACAAAAAAATTATCAAGGAGTGAGAAGATTTGCTTGGGAATAAAATTTAGAAAGCCTCTATATGATTTTTCTGCCATAGAAATTCTGTCCTCTTGATAATTCAGAAATAAATGACAAAAATATGACTGCTTCATTCTTAAAATGTTCTAAGAGAAGCCATTTATGGTAAAATATTACAGTTTTGTATATTTCTGGCAGTGAAATAATTCCTTTGAACAGAAAACTTTTTATATTTAAGGCTATCCCAACTTGGCTTCCCAGGTGGAACTAGTGGTGAAGAAAGCGCCTGCCAATGCAGGAGACACGTAGAGAATCGCCAGGTTTGATCCCTGGGTCGGGAAGATCCCCTGGAGGAGGGCACGGCAACCCACTCCAGGATTCTTGCCTGGAGAATCCCATGGACAGAGGAGACTTGTGGCCTCTTGTCCATAGGGTGGAAACGAGTTGGACACGACTGAAACGACTTAGCACACACAACTTTTCCTAGAAATTGAATACAGTTGTTTAGTAACTCACTCACCATGGCCTTCTACATTTAGAACTGGTTACCTAGTTATTGTCAGTCCTCTCTTCTCCAAGTTGAGTCTCTTTACTTTTCGTAACTGGGACTCTAGTCGTGAATTATTAGGCAGTTCCGAAGAAAAACTTCTTTGGCATTTTTCTATATCACACTTCCGTGTTGCTATTTTAATGTGCCATTTAAAATAAATAAAGGTTGATGTGTAGTAGGACAGAAAAAGAAAGACACTCATAAGGTATTTCAGAGGCAAGTGCTAGCAGAGAGACTGAGTGCACCACTGGAAATGTCTGGACCAAGGCAGTTCAGGAGGCAACGGGAGCCACTGCGCTCACACGTGTTGGGAATTCGTCTAAACTCCAGAGGCTGTGTGCAAGCTCTTTGGGATTTCACAGTAAATTCCTTATCATGCATCAATGTCACCCTCATGACAGTGACTCAGTGGGGATATATTTTTACATAGGATATCCTTATCAATTGTCCCAAAGGAAACAGGAACACTAAGGAAAATGGAACACTAAATTCTAACCCAGTGTCCTTTTAATCCCAAATTTGAATCTTCACTGAAACCTAAGCCAAATGGATGCTGGAAGGGAGTTCCTTTTTATATGACTTAACTACCCAAACAATAATTTTTAAACCCAGAACCTGATGGTTTTTACATCTGGGAATGTTCTTAGGAAGTAGATATGTTTCATATCACTGTTTTCAAGGTTTACTTGTCCAAACCCTTATACTATTATTAAATACTGTATTCAGAAGGGCAGACTGCTATAACCACCATGAAGAGAAGGCAGCTCTTTCCCCTCAGTTCTTTTACTTGACTTCAGTGGCCTGTTTTATATTCTCAGGCCTTCACATCAGTGACTACAATAATTGTCTATATTGTCACAGTGAGTGTGGTTCAAAGCTGATTCTGGGCAGCTACTGATCAGACGTTCCAGTTTGCTGAGGGAATCCCAGTCCTGTGTTTTGTAGCATTGCTAATTACTCATAGCCAACCCTGTGACTTGTGGATTTGGACTGGTTTGGACAATAAATTACACAATCTTTGAGTAACGTAGTCTCTTTCCTCTCCTACAGTGTGATGGCCTCCTATGTGAGTCCAGATCTGTGACTGAGGGGAAGGTTCACAATAGGTCATTTGATTATTTGAGTGGGTTCCATCTGGCAACCAGCTTTATTCTCCTCTTTGCCTTTCATCAGAACAAGCTGCGTCTTGATACAGGACACATGGTTGGGATTGGTTCTCTTCACTGCCTGTGTTTTTAGTTGAAGAGTGGAAAGGAATAAAATTAGAACAGAAGCTTGGTAAGTGGAGATAAAGAGAGTGGGAAAGAGGCCGGTGGTGGAAAGATCTGAAAGAG
Organism: Tragelaphus eurycerus; assembly: GCA_935064755.1. Taxonomy (NCBI): domain Eukaryota; kingdom Metazoa; phylum Chordata; class Mammalia; order Artiodactyla; family Bovidae; genus Tragelaphus; species Tragelaphus eurycerus. Next base: position 2,489,977 of record CAKXYN010000120.1, on the reverse strand, counting down.
GAAATGAAGTAAGAATAGAGCCCTGAAGACACATATGAGTAGGCACCCTGTGAAGGAGGTGAACAATACTGTTGCTCTTCCAATGTCTCTTCACTGTCATTTCTCTAAGGACTTCCATCCTCACATGTCCCCAATCAGACACAAGCTGGTTATCATCTGCCCCAACAGTGGGATCTTTCTCTTAAGTCTTTGGTGTTAGGATGCTTACTTACTTTGGGCCCTTTCTCTTATTTTAAATTCTTCCTCAGATTCTATTTATTCAAATCTCTGCCTTCATTAAGGTCAATAGGATAAATTAATTTGCATAAATAGAAAAGCTTAATGTGGTTTTTCCAATAAACTTGCATTTTCAGAAAAGGCCATTAATGTCAAGAGTGTGTTATACAGGCAGAAAAAAAGGAAGCGATATTTTTGATCAGTGGACTGTTAACTCTTTAATTCATACCCAAAGGCCTCTGCATGCTCCACATAATATAGGATAACTAACCTCTTACACAGGGTCTACATCCACGGAGTTGTGACTAGTGTTTCATGCTGTTGTTGGCTTTTGAAAGCAGGACATTTCTTCTAAAAACATAGATACTTCAAATTGTTACTATCTAGGTTTCAAAGTGTAAAGGTCATTCTGACCCCCCAATCTGTCTGGCTTTGGAAAGTGTAATCACTCTTCTCAACGTGCACCTGGATCTTCTCAGTGTGTGCCTTAGAAGGCAGCACAGCTTGGCTTGCATTATTGTAAGGCCGATTGTGAAATGATCTTCGTGTAGGGATTTACACATTCATGTTCATGAATTTTTTCTTTATATAAATTCTGGTCTCTGGACATAAGAACACTTATCTGTAGAGTTTTTCTATTCAGACTATCAGTCGTTTCTTTCCTGGATTATCATGGGCTTTAATGGGTCTTAAAACAGGTTTCTTTTATAGAAGCATTATGTCAAAGTGAACTTTTCCCCCAAGCAGATTTATGGACACAGTATGGATTATTGGGAAGCAAACTTGGCTGAAGAGCAGGAGGTATGAATTCCAGTCACAACTCTGTCACGTGGTTGCCATGTGATCTAACAGCAACAAAAAAAGGGCCTATTTCACCTGGTCACTGCCCCATCTACTAATACCATCTCCATTGCATTTTCCTGTGCATTTTGTGACCATACTATAGACATGTGTGTGCTTAGTTGCTCAGTCATGTCTGGCCCTGTGATCTTTTGAAAAATGTTCATACAAAGATTGAATGCCCCCTCTCTTCCTGCAACACTCAGCAAAATAAAGCAGAAAGAGATGTCCAGTAAGTGTTCCTTTTTGATTAGCTTATGACTGATTAAGGGCTGATATGACTCAAGGTCTTAGTCACTCAGTCGTGTCCAAACTCTTTGCGATCCCATGGACTGTAGCCTGCCAGGCTCCTCTGTCCGTGGGATTTTTCAGGCAAGAATACCACAGTGGGTTGCCATTTCCTCCTTTATGGGATCTTCCCAACCCAGGGATCGAACTTGCTTCTCCTGTTTCTCCTGAACTGCAGGCAGATTCTTTACCTGCTGAGCTATCAGGGGACCCCATCATCCTATGCTATGCTATGCTAAGTCACCTCAGTCGTGTCTGACTCTGTGTGACCCCATAGACGGCAGCCCACCAGGCTCCTCCGTCTCTAGGATTCTCCAGGCAAGAACACTGGAGTGGGTTGCCATTTCCTTCTCCAATGCATGAACGTGAAAAGAGAAAGTGAAGTTGCTCAATCATGTCCAACTCTTAGCGACCCCATGGACTGTAGCTCACCAGGCTCCTCCGTCGGTGGGATTTTCCAGGCCTATAGATAACTGTTATTATATCAAGTATCACAGTATAGTATAATCTTTGGTTTCTTTTTATGTTTCCTCCAATGTCAGGACAAGATCTGTTTCTCTTTTATCTTAATAAACCTAAGACTCATCCCAATTCCAGGCATATTACAGGCATGTAACATTTATTGAATGAAAGAAAGAAAATCACAGGCAAAAATAAGCAGTCTCTGCTATTCATTTCTGTCCTCACCTACAGATGGGAAATAACTAGACTCTGGTTCTTCTTAACTCACAGGGAAGACTGAAAAGAAGGTCTTGCCTTCTTTTTTTAAAATTTTTTTTTAATTGGAGAAAAATTGCTTTACAATGTGGTGTTGCCTTCCCTGGTGGCTTGGCAGCAAAGAATCGGCCTGCCAATGCAGGTCTTGCCTTTTAAAAAGGTCCTTCTCTAACTCCCCTCTCTGAACTTACTGTTCTCCACCTCTGTCCCATGTCACTATTTCTTTACCCTGTTTTATTTTCTTCACAGTTTATTTTTTTTTTACTCCACACTGGAATGTTAGCTCTATCAGTCAGGTACCTTATCTTTTTTGTTCCACTTAGAAACTGTTGTGCCTTTTAGAGGGGCTTCCCTGGTAGCTCAGAAGGTAAAGAATCTGCCTGCAATGTGTGAGACTTGAGTTCCACCTGTGGGTTGGGAAGATCTCCTGGAGAAGGGAATGGTTACCCACTACTTTTAAAAGACACATACAGGTGCTGAATGAATACTTAAGTAAATAATGAACTTGTATGTGTGACACTGAGGAGACTCAATGCAATAAAAGTAAATGCTCTGCATTTTTATGTGACAAAATTACTATGAAAATATAAGATACTTTACCATCGTTACTCTACTTTGAGGCTTCTCCCTTGTTTGTAATGGAAAAAAGACTTATTTGATGCTAATTTTTATCTTATTTAGTTTTGTAACTATCCTTCCTTTGAAAGGACTATAAATTTTTAAAAATGCAACTCATTTTCTTGAAATTTCTCACTCAGATCCTTTCTCAAGGGACTAAGGAATATCTCCCCAATCACTTTTTTCAAAGTTGGAAGATGATATTTAATATGAAAAAATGTAAGTTTGAACTTCAGGAATTAAACATATTTTTATTCAGTATGAGGATCTCTCAATTTGACCCAAGTGTGATGTGCATTGTGGCGTGAAGGTGTAGCACAGAAAATAACACGTAGGTGTTGGTGCTTTTCCGTTTCTTTAAGGTTGATGTTTTGTGAATCCGAATGTGAACTCTCACATAACTTGTAGAAGCACAGCTGTGTACTCTGTTCTAAAAGGAGATTTTTAGAACCGGGCCATTAGTGTAAAAACTTACCATCCTAGTTGTTCGTTGATTTGATGCTACCATCAAGTAGTGCTTGCCCCAGTCACTTTTCATGTTTATTTTCACACCTGACCAACAAGGACGTTGTTGAGAAACATATGAACATGAATATCACAATTATATCCACATAGTTTTACAAGAGTTGATCATCTTCATACTTAGGAAAAGAACCATCGTATCTATTCGTATATAATGTGAACTGCAAACAATGTCTACAGTGGGCAGAAGTTTAATATTAGTTTTGCGGCATTATTTAATTTTATATAGTAATTTTACAGCAACGTCCAGTGTCTACTCCCTGAAAATAAGAGCCATTACAAAACTTTTAACTATGGATTTGATTAGGAGGCAGTTGTTTAAATTTAACCAGGGAACTTTATCCTATCACACTTTACCTTATGATTCAGCAAAAAACAAAAAACTTTTAAGACCAAGATGAGGGTACAAGGGTTTCCATGGTGGCTCAGACAGTAAAGAATCAGCCTGCAATGCAGGAGACCTGGGTTCCATCCCTGGGTCAGGAAGACTCCCTGGAAAAGGGAATGGCTACCCACTCCAGTATTCTTGCCTGGAGAATCCCCATGGACAGAGGAACATGGTAGGCTATAGTCCTTGAGGTTGCAGAGTTGGACACGACTGAGTGACTAACACCGAGGGAAAAAAAGGTAAAGCCAGACCTCAGCCAGTCACACTTCTTGGAGTCAGCTGCAGTATCCCCAGATGTGGGCTTCTTTGATAAAAAAGGAAAAACAAACACTTAAATCAATATTTAATAAAAGAGCCTACACTTCTCACCTTTCATGTCTTAATGTACTTAATTGAGCTATTTGAAGTATGTAACATCAAATGGTCATTACATTCTTACTATGTCAATGGTGGATATTTACTCATTTCTTGAAAGTCAGGTCTCTATAATGAATAATATTTAAAACATAACCCAGGTACACTTTAACTTACCTTCTCAGATTCTGGCTTATTTTTGAGAGCTGCTAAACTGGGTAGACACCAAACAGGTTAAAATTTTAACACATTACACATTTAAATATTATCACCACCGTTGCTGCATCATGTGGCATATATTCTTCATATACTAAAAGTTACCTGACCTTCACAGGGGTCTGGCCCTAATTATCAGGCATTCAGCATATATGCTGTCAGAATTTCAGATAAAATATATTGAGTCACATTTTAAATTACTATTTTTGCCCTTTAGAGAAATAAAGGAAAATTATTTTTGAGCCATATTATGTAATAGAATGTGAGAACAGGTATAGGTATAGGGATTTAAGTTAGTTGACATTCACATTATGACATATACATTGTAATTTTGTTTTTACTTTTCATTTCAAAGTTAAAAAAACCTATGATAATTTATAAAAGTGGTAAAAAGCAACTTCTCTCTAGTTTTTTGTCATCTTTCTTGGATTATGCTGAAAGCCAAGACGCCAAAATTCCTAATATTCAGAAGCTGAAATAACTATCGATTTAGCAATGAAATCTGTGAACAGGTCAGGAGAAATATTCTTCATTCTAAATTTTGGAATGATAAAAGTAAATAAGATTACCTATTATCCAATGAATACAGAAACTTATTCATTCCAGGCTTAAGTGTTGGGGGAAAAGTGGGCTCTATGGGATTTTTGTATTTATTTTTTCAGATAATTTCTGATTTTTATACTAATTTGCTAGTCTGCATAAAACATTCATATTTGTTCATTTTGTCCCTCTGATATGTTAAGTTTCAATAGTACAAGTCAATTCATGAGCAAAAATTTCATTCTTTTCTAATTCAAGGTTTTCTCTAAAAACAGTATAAAACTGAGAGCAGTGCATAAATTTGAGAGAACCAAATTTATGGACTAGGTTTAAAATATATATAATCTTTTTGTAGATGCTTTAAAAGTCTGTTGTGTGTATTTTAAAATTTCCCATTGTTGAATTTACACATAAAGGGTGGGCTATGAGGAATCAAACGAGATAACTGCTTGGGAGTGTTTCCGTCTCTGTAGAGTAAAACACACGTGTGAGGTGATAACTGTCACCTTCCTCTTTGCTCTCTGCTTCCCATGGGATCATCTTCAGTCTTCTCACTGCCCACACTGTAGAGCTGCTGTTTCACTCAATATGCCAGGCCCATACTTCATATTTTGCACATATCTAATTTTCCCTAGTGAATGTTCACATCATTTTCAGACAGAGAAGTTAGAGAAAACTAGACAACAAGAAAAATAAAGCTGGATCATTTTTTTTAAATGTACATTACTATGCTATGGCTTTTCTCTTATGAACACAACAAAAGATGTTTCCTAATATTGTATAATAACCAACTTGACATGTAATTTTAATATAGTTGGCAAATAAAAATAAAACATTTCCCCTAGTTAGACCAGCAAATATAGGCTTTTGGATTGAAATGCAATTCTCCTCCTAAGCCTTAGAAGTAAAACATGTCACTCACAAGCAAGGAAATTGTCTCTAAATTTTACATTGAGAATTCCCATTTCAAACAACCAAAGACGGAGTTAGAAAAGGGTTATGAATCAGAAATTAAGTAATTCCCTCCCATAACATCAAAATCACTTCTCCCTTTGACAATCATGGATAAAATTTCAGTAAAGTTAACAAATATGTTTTCCCTTCAGAATTAGTTCTTAAAAACATTTGGTACAATAATCCTATGGCACTGGGTAAGGTCTGTAGACTATTGATAAGTTCTGACAAAAAGCCTTCCTTTATTTAGGGTCACTATTTGTCATTCATTTTTATTGCACTTAGACTCTTTATTAGAATTTCATACTCTATTCTATAATTCATTCTTTAAATTATGTTTCCAAGAACTATCTTTTTTGGCCATGATAACAAGAGTTAGTCACTATATTACATTCATGGCACTAAGAAATCATTTTAAAGCGCTGATTTAAAACATCTAGGTTCTATCAGCTATATGCACTTCATTGCACTGCAGAAACACGACATTGTAAAGCAATTATATTGCAATAAATAAATAAATAAAACATCTAGGTTCTAGGATATTAATTTTCTTATTCTATCTTCTTAGTGAATACAGTCACCTACAAAAAATGATTAAGATGATCACTGTTCCTTATTACACACTAAAACTAGTAATAAGCCTGACTAAACGAGATTTCATAAATTCAAGAATGTTCATTTCCCTTCTTTCCCTATTACCTGAATCTTCATGGACTTTTTAAACTTAAAGAATTTTCTTACCATTTGAAAAATAGTGTATTTTGAATGTTAAACACAATATTCAATTTAATGCTTTCAAGACCATAGCAAGCAAAATTTTCTGAGATTACCATTGCCAATATTTCAATTTGATAAAAACCTGCTTAATTATTAAAATCCCATTGCTTTCAAATATGAAGAGTTGTTAACACTGCCTTAGTTTAGTTTGGATATCCATCTTGCACTTTCCTCCTGCTCCCAATATTTGCTTCTTTTCCACTATAGCCGGTCTTAGGAACATTTTAAAGGCAGCAAATATATTTTATCCTAGATAGTTAGGTTCTTATGTAATACATTACACTGAATATCATTTGGTTAACCTCTATAAAGTATTTAAATATATCCTTTACAGTGAATAACTCTTGCCCAGAGTAGAAAAACAATTCTGTGGCCTTGAGTTTTCATTTTGTATTCCTTTCCAAAATATCCTCAGACCATGTAGCTTTTGTAATTATCCTTATAAGAAGCTAGTAATATATTATGTCCACAATAAAATTAAACACACTCTAGCAGAAACAAAGCACTCAGCCATGTTTTAAATCTTTGCCTGTACACTAAATCATATGCATGATGACGATAGCTTCTTAGCCAAATATGGGAGTTGAGCTTAAAAGCCAACTCCAGCAAGGCACTGATTGTTCAAACTAGGTGGGGGAACATGTTTTAAAAACATATTCTCATTAAAGTTTTAAATACCCCATAACCAATAACTATCACTAAAATGACAGATACTTCAAGGATTCAAAGGCCCACTTAATATTAACTGCAGTGTCAATTTTTCCCATGGGATTGTCCAAATTACCTTTTGTTTGCTGTTTCTATTCTGGTGAAGAAACCCTGACCGTAACATTTACATTCTAATACAGGATCTTGAACTGCCCAAGAGCTACCTTTAGTACAATATGGTGTGTGATAAAGTTCCCACTATGAGAAAACAGTTATGTCTGCCTTGCCCTTCTCCCCAGTATTTAAACTGGGTAAATTATCATGGCCTAAGGAAAAAATATTATCAAGGCATAAGGAAAAAACATTTGATACTGTTTCTGCCATTTTTAAGAGATTGTTAGTGAAGAAAAAAGTTTAAATGATGTAGTGTCAAAGCATTTTGAACACTTCAGGGTACAATTATGATCTTATTATAAAAGTACAGGCATTTGTTGATTTATTTAAACATTAAACTTGCTATGCAAGCTGTAAGTATACTCTGTGGAATGCAGTATGGCTAAAATTATTCCACAAAATATACTCTACAAAGACTGCCAAATTTTCTCTATTTTCTTTATTGTATAAACTTATCTTTGAACACTGCAGTCCTTTATTGACCTGATTATTTCTCTGCTATCCTACAATTCTTCCACTAAGATATAGTGTCATAGCCCAGAATCTTTTCATTAGCTTTCAAGAGTTCTTTATTACAAGCAGATACTTATTATCTTTAAAAATTTCAGATCAATTTCTATTTACTTTGAATAAAGTATGTGCACTAGACCTTTTAAAATAGTAGTCTGTACCATTTTATATTACCTTTACTAAAGATAAAATAATAGTAAATATATACAGGGAAATTATTTGAGATGTAAAAATCTAAGTACTAAACACAACAAAATTTTGCTGAGATATTATTAGTCAGATTTTATGAATGTTCAACATAGTAAAATTATTGGTGAATTTTCTATCCATTATTTATTTACATGATAGAGCAGCAAGATATTTTGGGGGGGTTTATGGAAGATTTAAACTGAAATAAGACTAATTAACAGACAATCTGATAACCTTGTTGTCAGTTCACTGAATTTATTTTCTCAAGGTCATCAATTGCTAATGTTAATTTCAGCAGGTCTTTTATTAATTGCAAGTTTTTCTATTATAAACTTACAGAATATTACAAGTTTTCAGCTGCTTCTCATTTATTTATTGAAATTTATGGGCACAAAATATATTTAAAAAGTGTTTTCCTTGAGTGTTCATAAATAGCCTCTCATGATTGTTATTAGAATTTTATCAAATTAATAAACCAGGATTAAAAAGCCACATCTTTGTTTAATCATTTTCCCTACTCTTTGATTAAGTTAGGGAATTGCTGCTATTTGTTTTCAGTCAATATGAGGAATTCTACTGAATATTTAATAAAAATCTGTTGTAATATCTTTATGGGGGTCACCCAGATGGAACTGTAATAAAAATGGCTATGAGAAAACATGTAACATCTCTTGTGTTTGTATTGTACGTAGGTATTTTTCTAAGGTTTTCAAATTTAGGTCTTTATCTGTGAATCCTTCATGCACATACTTTGTAAAGTGTACTCACAAACTAGATTCTAATTCAATACAGTTTATGAATTTCATTTTTAGACACAATTGACAATTTACTGAAAACCTCGTCTCCTTGAGGTTGGATTTAGGTACTGAAAATTAGGTATTTAAAACATTATCTCATTTAATCCTTACATGCTGAGGCAATTGTGACCCCTATATTCTATACATGATATTAGAATCTACAAAGTGCTTAGAAACAGTAGGAGTGACACTGAGATTCAAATCCCTCTTTGCCTCAAGTTCCATTCTTTCCTTCATATCATGCTTTGTCTGTGAGATTTATATTCTCTAGCTGATCTTCTTTCAATTTTCTGATAACCTAACTAGTTAAGAAGAGTCACAAAATCTTTTTCTTAATTGACAACAAGCACCCTGATAGCTACTGCTTTTGCTTTGAGATTATAGAAATCATATCTGTAACTCTTAAATTCTTACCATGTTTCACCTTGAATATCATTTATTCTAGAGAATTAACTTCAATCCATTCTGGGCTAGATGCATGGATTGCCTCAGACAGCCTAGATTCTCCTTTAGGGTATAATACAAATTAGAAAATCTAATAAACTCAAATGATTTACACGTCTCTTCATTTGGAGAGCAAGGTACTGGTAATAATTTTAAAATATTTGAGATTAATAGTTGTATTTTTTCTTATTGGGTCATAGTACTGATTGATTATTATTATTTTAGAAACAATTAGTTTCCTACTATAGAAAGGACATGCTTGTCCTAAAATTCTTGCCATCACTCTAGAGTGCTTTACACTCTAAAGTGTAAAGCAAACAGGCTATTTTATACAGTACTTTCAGTGATTATATATTTTTGCTTATCCTGTAGACTTATAAAGATGAATATATTATTAGTAGTGAATATGCAAAAGCTACCTCCCAACTGGAAAATAGCATCATTTGATGAAAGAGGAAATATATATATTAAAGAAATTAAATAAATAGGTATTTTGGAAATTTTAAAAACCCATTTAGTATAAGAAATGTGTGATCGAAACAATTCATTAAAACAACTGAGCTACTTCTAGGACTTAACATTTTAAGTGTTACAATTATTCTATATATATAAAAAATACGAACCTCTCTTTATGTTAGTTGCTCTGTCGTGTCCAACTCTTTGCAACCCCATGGACTGTAGCCTGCAAGGCTCCTCCATCCATGGGATTTTCCAGACAAGAATACTGGAGTGGGTTGACATTTCCTTCTCCAGGGAATCTTCCCAAACCAGGGATTGAACCCAGGTCTCTAACATTGCAGGCAGCTCTTTATCATCTGAAGCACCAGGGAACCAGATAAGTTAAATGTGATGATCAAATTAGATATGAGAGTTAATTTGATTGTCACACCTATTTTCACAATCAAATAAATAAGGAAAGATAAAATATATAAAGTGTGCATTTGATCATTAAGGAGACTGAAAAAATTTAAACTATATAAAAATCAGTTTATACAAGATATGGAAAGTTTCCACATATTTTAAATTTCCTGCCTCTCAGAAAAAGAACAGCGCATGATAGACAGAGTTGCTATTGCAGAATTTTAAAAATTTTCCTTTACCTCTTATTCATATTTTAAAAAACTGATCTCTCATAAAACGTTATTTCTGAACTTTTTTTATAACACATTAATTTATTACACACTAAACATTTTGATAAATTTTATACACTAACCTTTATTTTACTAAAGGATTCAATAAATTAAAAAAATACAACAAAATTCCTAAATATACTTGAAAATTTAGATTCAAAATAGCCAAGAAACAACGTATTAGTAGTCTCATGTATATAGAAAGAAATTGACATATCATTTCATACAATTTTCATTTATTTTTCCAAATATATGTTAACTTGGATGTGGGCTACTTAATTTTCCTTTTTGAAATGTGTACCTCCTAAACAAATTTTAAACATTTCCTTAACATGTATTATTAATTCACTTCCACTGCCACAGGTTTAGAAGATCCAAGTAAAATTCAGAAAACTTTTCAACATTTGATCCTTCTCTATCATGTGCATTCTTTGGTAGTTTGAGAAAATATATATTGCTTAATTTTTAAAAAATCTACCAAGTGGCAGGACTTTCTTTATTCACTCCTAGAGCAAAGTTAACCAATGATAGCACTTTGAAAGTAGCTTTCAAAGTCTGTAGTACACTGAATCTTGTGAGCACTCAAAATGAAATAAATCTTTTCTCCAGGGCCACATATCTAACCATGCATTGGGCAGATGAAGAGCTACATGTTTATTACAAATAATTTTATATATCTCTATCATGTTGTTCCAATTGCTTGAATACGTTATTCCCCCAAAATGCTTAGTTTCTCACGAAGGTTATGGCTTTATTTCTGTACTTACTAAGGTATCCATAAATAGGTAACATGGAAAATTTGAGGAGAAACATGCTTACTAGTATCTGGTGGTGGTATTTGGCTGCTGAGTCATGTCTAACTCTTTTGCAACCCCTATGGATTGTAGCCTGCCAAGGACCTCTGTTCATGGGATTTCCCAGGCAACAATGTGGGAGTGGGTGCCAATTCCATCTCCAGGGGATCTTTACAAGGGATCGAACCTGAGTCTCCTGCATTGGCAGGCATATTCTTAGCCCCTGACCCACTGGGGAAGCCTGCTCAGTAGTATATTTTGCTTTATATGATGGCTACTATTCTGAAATCTTCAGACTATTTAAACTTTTGGAAACAAAAGCACAACTTGCTTTAAAGTTGTTTACTATTTAAAATATTCTAAAACATTTAATTTATAATTTTAATTTATAAATTTGAAATCTTTACATCCTGGGTAAAGTGGGATAAATTCTCAATTTTTTAGTTCATAGTGTCTTGAGACTCAGCAGTTCTATATTATTCCATCTTCTGAGAAAAAGGATAAAGTTAATACATACATCTTATAATAGTGAAAATTAAAGAAGGAATGCAAGTACATTCTGTAAATAGCAGAAGATAAAAATATCAGTTATAATTGCATCACATATTGGGAAATTATTTTGTGAAAATACTTTCACTAATAATACTTGAGAGAAAAAATTCTTATTTACTTTTGTATTTTTAAAAATCCCACGGAAATTTAATTTCAGAAATTTAACATTTGAATATACTTAAGCTAATGGTAATAAAGCTGATGTTAATAAGAAAAATAATTTTGTAATGCTTTAAACTCTAACTCTGCATTTCCCAAATATTTTAAGTGGTATAAAACAGAGGTGTGATAAGGTTAGCTTTACTAGTTTTACTGTTTCACCATAGATAAATGATAGCATAATTGACAATTTACTCAGTTCAAAATTTGAATCAGTGTATACATAGTATAACCTCAATTGAATGTTATAACCTCCTATTCAGAAAAATAGGGATTTTGCACCTGCATTTTAAATTTCATGATTAATTTTGTGCTTTTAGAAATAACACTGCTCAAAATTTAAAAATTATTAGAAGTTCCTCTCATCCACAATTTCTTTGTATCAGGGTAAAAAGTGATATAGATATGAGCAAAAATTATCAAAAAGTGTGTGTGAATCTGTAAATAGTTGGTGTAATGAAGATAATGAGGGTGGTATTATCAGCATAATGTAATTTTTTTTCAGTACTGTTACATTCTATGTGCCATTTCATTGGTAAATTAGTGTATATCTTTGCTTATCACTATAGGAGACCTATTAATGTAGTATTAATTTTTAAATAATACCCAAGAGATGGCAAACTCATAATATACAAACATGTGTAACAGATAACCTTACAGTCACTACCCTCTGCATGCCTGAGTAATGTTCAGGTCTCAGAATGCATTATCCTGGCTGGCTCTGGTCTTTTGATTTGGTTACTTTGATTGGTCACTATTTGAAAGACCATTTCTCCAGTGCTTTGCCTTTTTACACCATCTTTCCTCCCTCCCCCTTTTTTTTTCTGAGCTAGGGCTTTAGAATTCCTGAGTTGATTCACAGTGAAGAAATCCACATGAAAACCAATGCCTGTGCTGTACTGTGCTTAGTTGCTCAGTCAGGTCAGACTGACCCCATGGACTGTAGCCAGCTAGGCCCCTCTGTCCATGGGGATTCTCCAGGCAAGAACACTGGAGTGGGTTGCCATGCCCTTCTCCAGGGCATCTTCCCAACCCAGGGATTGAACCCAGGTCTCCTGCATTGCAGGCAGATTCTTTACTGTCTGAAACTAATGCCTAACAGATTTAAAGTTTGTACAGGGACTATTTTTAAGCATACTGATGAGTAGATCCATCAGTATCTAGAATTTTTTCAGAATGTTTTTAAAAAACATCATTATACTAATCTATAAAACCTTCAAATATTTTTGATATCTAGAGAAAACTATTGTATAATAAATAGCAAAAGTTAATGCATAAAGCATTAAGATGTCAATTAAAAGAAAAATGCGTATAATTTTTTAAGCTATTCAATTGAATTATAGTTCCTAAATGGAACAGAGTACAAGGAAAATTTCTTTAGAAGTCCTAAGAAAGGTTTTAAAATTTCACTAAAAGAATTTTTGTTCAGAAATATCTGCATTATAAGCATATTCTTAAAACAATGAACAACTAAGTGATATTTAGTTACCTGCTAGAATGTATAAAAATCAGTTTCATCAACTTGAAGGAAAAAAAAATACAAATGAATTTTGTAAAGGTCTCTGGATAAGCCTTTGCAGTGCATATAGAATTAACATTTTCTAGAATTCATGAAGTCAAGCCTTACAGGAAGTTCAACCTCAAAAGTTTTCCCTCTACTGGCAAAGTGATGAGAAAATATAATTGAAAATAGCTAGTTAAGTATTTGGCCTTCTGAATAAATTTTTATAAAACAAGTAGTTTGAATGCAAATAGTGCTGATAATTGTCTCTATCCTCCTTCTACCCTGCCTGTGTTTAAACATTACCCCTCCCCACAGAAACACCATAATCCTCATGTTAGGCAGAAATGTTAGATTTCTAAGGTTGTCTTTCTTAAAAATTTATTGCTGCTACTGCTACTGCTAAGTCACTTCAGTTGGGTCCGACTCTGTGCGACCCCAGAGAAGGCAGCCCACCAGGCTCCCCCGTCCCTGGGATTCTCCAGGCAAGAACACTGGAGTGGGTTGCCATTTCCTTCTCCAATGCATGAAAATGAAAAGTGAAGTCGCTCAGTCGTGTCTGACTCTTAGCGACCCCATGGACTGTAGCCTACCAGGCTCCTCTGTCCATGGGATTTGCCAGGCAAGAGTACTGGAGTTTATGAGGGACCACCAAAAATATATCCTGTACAGCATTGAATGGAAAAGTTTCCTTCTTTTTACCTTAAGATATTTTGTAAATATGATGGTTAGGCTTTGACTTACTTGATTAAAAGCAGTTCATTTTTTAAAAACATGTTAATTTGTATCCTACTAATACATATATATTTTAATTACAATTTGATTCTTATCTATGCTTTACCCCATAAAAGTATTAGTTTATTTTACAATACAATTTCCGCATGGATTGGTCTCACCACAAGTCTATCTGGGCTTCCTCTAATCAGAGCCTCTTTTAGCATTTATCTCTAAAATAGCATAAAATACCCAAATAGCATAAAATAATCCAATTTATCCAAGATGGTTTGGTACATACACTGAAATATTTTAATATATTACTGTATATACTATAGACTTGATTTATATTAATATTTAGAAAAAATAATATACCATTAAAAGCATGAAAAATTTGAGAAGTCATCATTTGGAAATTAGGTTACAATAATTCCTTCAAAGGAAAAAAGTGATATTATTACCCATAATATTGACAAAAGACAGTATTCCTGTTATTGACCAAAAGCTGTAAAATTGGATAAGCCAATGAATAACGCTCTTAGCATATGTTAAAGTTTTTGTAAGCCAGATCTCCCCATTTTACTAATAAACTGGCAAAGCCAAAGACTTAATTATAATTTGAATGCTCTTCACAGTTCAGTAGAATTGGAATACTCAATTGATTGCTTAACTAAAAGCTTATTTAGCATCTCTGCTCAAGCAGAGTGACAACTTTAAAAATATATACACACACACACACACACATCAGTATTTGTTCTAGTATATCTATCCTTTACAAAGCAGTGCTTCTAAAATGAGGGCTCTACATTATTTGATAAGAGGAACAGTTGACTTTACCCTAAAATTTTAAAAATATGTATTATTATAAAGTCACAATTCAAGGGAAATATATGTATTCTACATAACAATTTTAATCATCATGTATAAATCACATTAAAGAAAATTGAGGCACTGTGGCTCAGAGGAGTCCAACTTTTCTTCGTTACTATACATAAAGAAGTTTCTGTATCTAATAACCTTTTGATTATCAACCATTTGAACATATGATTTCACTTATGTTTTGCTCTTTTATTTGATTCTGAGTTAAAGCGATGCAAACTGGTCTTTTATTGTTTTGGGCAGTGGCCAAACTGATGTAATTTTGCTGATGGGGGCAGGGAAAAGAAGTGTTTCTCATAAAAATTCTTTAGTCATTTCATAGAGGTAAGCATAAATGCTAAATACCTGATCTTTGCAAATAAATGCAGACCTACCTTGATTTCCACAATAAGCCTCTATTAATTTCCATGAGACAATGTTTTCACAAAATATAAGGCAAAAACATATTACTTAACAGAACTCATAATTTAAATAATTAAAACTAATTTGTGTTTAAAGCTATTTGCAGATTTATTAAGAGAAACAAATACAAATATGCATTTCTACAGAACTTTTTTTTTCCAAAATGAACTTGAAACTTGTTCCACAGTTTTTACTTGTTTATATATCTATGGTAACCCAAGTATTGGCTTCTGTACCACTTGTAATGAGACAATTGCCCTTCCATTGCAATTATAAAAAACTATTTAAAAAAAAATCCGGCACATACACGTTAAATATTTTTCCTTAAAAAAATAATCTAATCAAAATATTGAATACTTTAGATTTAAACAATATTTTATTTACAAATCTGATTTGATTACTTTATTACACAAGGTAATGCTTCAATTTTCAAGAACAGTTTTTTTTAAAATATAGACCAGTGGAATGACATCCTATCTAGTAATATGTACTACACTCCAATTTTTTTTTTCAAAATTAACATGACACGTTTTCTAATACTTTCATTTTTGGGGAAGATGTTATTTAATTGGGGCACATATCTGATGAAACAAAAAATAACATGCAGAATTCCAAAAATAATCTCTTAAAGTAATATGATACTTACCATTTATGTAATAAGACATCTATGAACAACAGTGCATAACAATATTATGTATTCACGTTTATGAGAAACCAAGCAGGAGGCAAAATGAGTTCATCTTGTTTCCTAATCATGTGCAATTTCATATGGCTGTCTGCATCGTTTAAATAAAGTGTTTACATTAAATTTATAAGACTGCATTGCACTTAAAATTATTATGGATAGCCATGCTTGCCCTGTTTTTAATGAATGATGAATTTTTCCTACTAACAGAGTAACTGTCTTAAATTGTATCTGTGATGTAAAGAGTATTAAATTATATTTCATCTCCTTTCAATTGCTGCCTTGGAAAGCAAGAATTCACTTCTTGGAGAAGACTTACAGGAAGTAAAATTTACTTAAGGACTCAGTGAGGAATCAGCATGTGAATCAAGAATGTAATATAAGAATGGACTAAAAGGAATGTGATGATCATCCGTACCTTTGTTGAAATCTATTACCACCACTAAAATTTCCAAGGACAGATAGGGCCTGTAACATAGGGATTCCATTCATTTTTAAATTACTAAAATCTACCAATTTAATGCTTTCATACTGTTTATTTTTTCCAATAGAAAAATAAATCTCATACATTAGAAGTGGTACACAAAAAACTGGGATAAAATTTATCAGATTCTTGATAGCACCATTTACACATTCTTAAAGTAAACATTAATATGCACTTTCTTAGAAAGCGATATAAATATATAATACAGGACTTGCTAACCTCTGTTAACCATCTGAATACGATGGAATAATCTATCTCTACTGTGCAGGTAGGCTTGTGCATGGTGGTGTGGCAATATCATTTTAAAAGTTTGTTACAGATGTGATGGGAAGCTGGAAGGAGTCGAATAAGCAGAAAAAAGAGCTTAGATCTATTGTAAGCAATGAGTCGAAATGAGTCGTTACAGGTTAGAATTTATCTTTGTTTCTGATCATTCAATGAGAAAATGACTTCCACAGAAATAGATACATTTAACTGTTTCGGGAGTGGGGTGGGTGAAGTGAAGTAGGATTGGAAGTCCTACAGGTAAGAGCAATAACTGGAAGTGCAGACGAAATTGGTCTTCAGTGCAAAGAGGAAGGCAGCCATTTAAAAAGTCTAGGTGCAATGTTGTGGTGCTGAAAGAAAAGCTCCCAGTGATAAAGGAAAAGGAAAAAAACTGCAATGCAACTTCAAGCAGTAATTCTGTGGTGCTGAAAGGACAGCTCCCAGTGTTGAGGAAAAGATCTTGGATCTAGAATGAGGTGTCCAATCTGTATGATAAACAGCACACTGTGTCTCAGAGCGCCCATTCAATCTCAGTAAGTAAATGAAATATTGATTGAAAGTGACCCTGAAACAGAATGCATTAAAAAGACATAGAAAGCTGCAGAACTGAGGTAATTCGTATTCAGCATGTTCACCAGCCTCCCTATAGCAAAACAAGTCTATAAATAGTTGCATTTCATAAGATGTTTGGCCCTTGTATCATCAGTTTTCTCCATTT